>OZ025293.1:34545183-35840388 GCA_964019185.1 Maratus speculifer
TTTTTAATGAATCTTTATTTGAATGTTGAAAATCTAAATAATCATTAATGTGTTGCTAATGTATATTTCTTGTAAAATATACTGCAAAATCATCCCATAGACATGTATGTAGTATTTTTTTTTTTTAATCTTAACTATATGATAAAAATCTGAATTTTTAGAAATAGCAGATATTGTGATGGGCCGGGCCTGAAAATTACGACCCGTGCAAACCTTTAGGATGAAGTCCAAAAATTTATAAAGGTGTATCACTTGATCTGAACAGTGTTTTCATTGGAAATATACAGTGGCTTAAACTCTACTTTCATTTTCACATTTTGTAGCTCAATTTTCAATATAAGAAGTAAATCAAAATTCCAAATCAATTTAATTTAATTAAAATGTGAAGTGAAAACTTCGGATATATTGATTCATAATAAACAAAAGAGAGGGTTAATCACAATTGTTTATTGTTGTTTTTCAATTATAAAGAGTTATTAGTCTCAAAAAAAGATAGTAGCTTACAGTAGTAGCTCAGTCCCCCCCCCCTTCCTGGAGAAGATTCCAAGATCACAAAATGAATTTATGTTCCAAAAACTCAAATGAAACTCTGTTTGAAAATCTAATTTAGTTTTGAAGGCCTTTCACAGTTTTTCAAAAATACTAACTTGTAATTGCAATAAGTGTTTCAACACTCACTCATCCTATTTGCACAAATGAAGCTAACATATGTCTAATATTGCACTAATAATATGTATGAATTTTTCATCACTCTTTTTCTAGCATAAAATGAAGTTATTATAGCAGTTTAATGAGAAACATAGTAACTACAGTGTGAATATGCACTAATTTATCTTTCTACGTCACACAGGGAAAGAAAATATGAGCCCCCTCCTATTCAAATCGAGCTATGGCTCTGCATGAGATTATCGCCAACAGTTACGGACTTATGCTTCACTCATCATATGCAGTGCTGTAAAATCAAAATTATTTTTTAGAATATCCCCTGTGTATGTACTGTAAATGCCATACATATTTATAGTAGCCCTATAAATAAATTGTTGATTCTACACATTTCAATTTAGATACCACTAAAAGTGCTAGAAAATTTCAATAATGCATGTCGATTGCATGACAATCTGAGTATATTTACATGGATTAGAGCATGGGCAGACAAATGCAATTCATAAATACTTTTCAATATGTTTGAAAAAGTTAAAAATCAAAATTTGTTTATTTATATGCAAAACTATAACTGTATTAACAATGAAAGAATCCTTTGAACCCTGATAAGAAAAGTTAAATAAATTGAAAAGCATTAGGAATAATTACCTAAGTAAATAGTTTGTTATTTTTACGTCTAATATACTGTGAGATGATAATGTAAAAAATAAAAATAAATAAAATATGAAAAAGTTTAAAAAGTAAGAATCATGGTTGAAAAGTTCAACAATACAAAATTTCAATTTATTAAATACAAGATTATCACTAGGCAAGATTTTTTTTTCTGTTGTGCATTAAATGAAATCGGTTTAACACATGCGTACAACATGAGAAAATAAAAAAAAAAAAAAAAAAAAAAAACAGAGAAAAAGAATATGTGGTCGCTACTTACGGCAGAAAATTATAAAGATTTTTTAAATAAACTTTCGTTAGAAAAGTAATTTGTAAGCCAGAGTCTGGTAAAAATCATTAAATAAGAACGAAGAACATATAAATAAAGGATGTGTTAAGCACTTTATATGAAACAACAATAAAGTTTACAACCCAGAAAAAAAATCTTAATCAAATTTTGAATTTAAAATATACACAAACTTGATATTTTTAAAAGATTACAATTAATTTATTTTTCCGAATTGCTTTCTAAATGTTTAGTTATAACTGATTTATATCGAAAAGTATTTCTAATAATTTTTATTTATCTGAAATATTTTCCACCTAACGATTTTAGCCGCTTCTGTTTGTTTATAGATGGCGTTACTGTAGAGTGGTGCATTTATGACTGTTGCCATTTTGTCATTTAGTTCCAAAATCTTAATTCAATATTAATATATTGCGTGAGAAGTCCTTCTCTCTATCTAGGTTCATGGTGCTATGCATTCTGTGAGGGTACTGTCTCTAGATGCTTCAAAGGAAAAATAAATGCCTGGCGAACTGCCAACTGTACAATCCAGACGCTCGGGCTTGCAAAGGAGTAGAATTTATCTGATTAAATACTAAAGCTTCAATAAGGTGTGAACTTTGGGGATCATTTTTAAGCCCCCTTCCCCCTGAATATTAAACTTTATCATTGTGAATGTGAGATCTTTATGTATTGACTATACTCTATCAATGCATAAAGGCTTGCTAGATTCCATGACACAAGCCTCGGATCCTTTCCTTATAAATTTCTTACAGCAAACATCTGAAGGTTTAGATGATGTGGGGGAAGAGGTTCAATTTTAAATTTTAACTTTTTAACTTGAAATTTACAATTTGCTGAAAATTGAGACTCGATAGTTATAAATGAAGGTCTTTAGTTTCAGCGGTAAAAAATGCATAAAAAGTAATTATCAAAGGTTAAAAACACATGTATTTTATAAAACGAAATTTTCGTTATTTTTTCTTTTTTTTAACTTTAAAATTTATGATTAGCAAAATACTTTTTCATTATCTTTTATATTTTAATCTTCTTCATTTATCGGATTCAGCGGCACAAAATGCTTAAAATTCAATTATCAAAAGTTAAAAAATATGATGTAACCCTACTTTTGCAAACCAGTGTTATCTAATAATATTTCAAAATATGTATCATTTTGTAAGCAGTTAATCTTCATTATTTTATTTAACAAAAATGACGTTTTTTCCCGTTGTATGTTTATTACAAATTATGTATTTTGTTATAACGGTTAAAGATTTCAGACTTACATTGCAATATTAATTTTACTCTCAACCATTTTTAATATATATGATGAAATTATATTTCTATTAAATTTGTGAATGATCTCTAATTAGCAGTAAAAAATATGTTCCAACTTTAAACAACTATCACTCGGGCAATTTTAATCATTAAATAACCAAACCTTTATTTTTTTTCTCTTACTTGTCGGTATAATACAGAAATTTTACTGAATATATTTTACAGCAGCGGAAAACCGTATGAAAGTTTAAATTTCGTGTTTTTTTAAGAAATGTTTTTATTGATTCAAATTGCTCTTAAAATATTTCTTTACCCCATTTAACCCATTTTTGTTATTGGAACTACATGTCTATGACTAACGGTTTAGGAATTAGACATTGGCCACCGTTGAAAGTGGACACTTTGTGTATATGCATCAAAGGAGCTTAAAATGTTGTAATCTATTCATGGCAAATGCTACATATTGCAAGATATTTGTAGTGTGCAGCAGTCGGAAAATAAATGTCTTTATTGTTAAGTAACACTATCCAATAAGTTTGAAAAATATTTATTGATTCTGTTTGTCTGTCCGTTTCCACACTCTAACCCACGTAAATATATTCAGTTTCTCATGCAATTAAAATCAGTCAATGATACTTACCATAGCATGTTTGGTATTGTATAGGAGGTGCATATACATTAATAGTTTATTTACAAGGACACTCAAAAGAATATATTCCATAGCATTATGGTTTATGAGGAAAAATTGTTTGCAGAGTATTTTATTGACATTACGCTATTAATGGAATGAAACTGATATAAATCGTTGAATTTTACTAAAAGATGATTACGATAGAATAGAGCATTTATATCATTTGTCATTTAATTACAAAGACACACAAAACAAATCTATTGTCTTTGAGCAATAATTGCTGGAAGTGTATATCAACTATAGTATTTATACACACCATATAATATGCATAGATTTAGTGAAACTTAAAAAAAGCATATCATAACTAAAATGCATTTCATCCATCCATCAGCTATCGTCAGATACATGTGCATCAGAAGGAATATGCCATTTGAAATATTTTGTGTGTACCTGTAAATGCTATGCACTTCGTATTATGCATCACTATATCGTATAACTTATATTAAGCCTCAGCGACGTATATAAATTTTGTTATTCATAAAATAATTTAATATAATTAAAATATGTCGCACACAATTCCCCTACCCCTTTACCATTTCGTAATGGAATTGTTTTTTGTGGGCATGTAAATGAAACATTAGCTGTTTTTTTTTTCAAAGTATATTTTACAAAATGTATATTTTAGAGAATTTCGTAAATGCATATAAGTCTTAATATGTTTGTCAGGTGAGGCTAACTAGTTTGGCCTCAAATCGGGTTTGCCCGGTAACACACACACACATACATATATATATATATATATATAAACAGTTAGACTTTAAAATCGACTGGCATCATCTAGAATATTAATATTTGGGTACTTCTCAGCTTACAACAATAGGAAAAATAGGGTTTTTATATTTTGCGAATTCATTTCCTTCTCGCGTTTGGACTATATGCTGCACATTATGCTATTATGTAAGGAGTATGAGGGGTGGCAAAATGAGGAGGGCGATAAATGACCATAACTGCTATCAGAATAATGCATTTTAAAATTATTTAGGGTCTCAGGTATTCGAATCAGAACATAGTTAGAAGAGACTGAATATATTTGACCCCCACTTTCTGTTTTTATTTTTTTTTTCAGATGTAATTTGACATTTTTAAAAAACTTTTTCACCAAAATAATCGTGTGTTCATTTCTTATGAAATATGAGTTTTTTCTTTGTATAAAAACCAAATTATTTAAAAAAAATGCATTTTTCACCTTTTCAAAAGAGGGTTCATATATCCCCATGTAAAGGGATACTTGATACTTTTGTTGATGATACTTGATCCCTGTCAAAAATCAAGCTAATATAGTTCCATTATACATACATCGCAGTATTATAAGTTAATAATACATCAATAAGACATTTAATTTTTAATTCTTTCATATATGACTACAACATGAACATTTAATTGCTTTGTTGATGACTTGGTGTAGATATTTATAAAAACTATAAGTGCAATTTAATTAAAAAATAGCTAAAATAAAAACTTTAGAAATTAAAATTAGAAAGAAATCAACGAATAGCTAAATTTATTTTAGTAAATAATGCATGTATACAGTAATATAAATTAAAGGTAATGAATAAAGCTTTCAAAAAATAATGGCACAGCCTTATTACCAGCAGCTATTTTGAAACTATGAAAGTATAAGTAAAAGGTTATAATTGTTGCAATTCTTCAGGTTTTTCTACCATAGGTAGATTAGGCAACCTATTAATATAATCTCACTCACCAACTATGTTTTTATCAACTTTCTCCGGGAAATAGAGCTGATTAAGCGTACCATTTCTTCATAAAAAATTGATCTCACATTCAAAAAGTCCCAGTTTTTGTTCTACTTGACCTACGTAATGAAATATTACATTTTCACAGATAATTTAAATCATTATTTAAATCGTAATAATTGCAAAATCTTTTAGATCCAAACAAGAATTTTTAATGAAATTTCTTCCTCAACATTAGGCTTTTTATGATTAACCTCAATATCACTGGAATCATGCAAACTTTAAGCATAATTTTCTTTTTCAGAGGAACTAAACTGCTATTTCTTTTTCTTAGTTTTTAAATTTGAAATTTAGGTAGTATTTTAAATAAAATTAAAGTATTACAAACACTTTTGGCTAAATTGAACTCTAATGTTCTGTATTTAGTAGCAAATGTGAAGTATTTCTGTTTGTTTAAAAGTTTTACTATTTGGGAATATATGAACCCCTAAGATCAAATATCTCTAGGAAAAAGGGTATAAAGTACCCCCATTTTGTCTTTAGAACATAAATGTTGATTTTAGGGGGTAAATAAATAAACTAATTGGCTTAAGATGTTATATTGAGATTAGTACAGTTTATACTTTAAAATGATACACAATTCAATTTATCAAATTCCCAACAATAAAAAATAAAGAAATTTAAAAACATTTTTAAAAAGCTGAACTTGCAACAATTAAATATTTCCTTTTCATGTTGAAAGAAAATGGCCATAAATGATTTTATGTTGCTAGGTTATCTGAAACAGTACATTATAAAATTTTTTGCCAGCTTTCAAAACTCTACATATTAATATTCGTTTATTTTTTAATGAGGGATCATATATCATCAGTCTCCCCTAAAGGTCCTCTTAGTTTTCATTCTCAAATACCTCTTATAACTGCATTAAAAAAGTTCGAATCTTGTAATATATATATATATATATATATATATATATATATATATATTAATTATATTATATATAAATGTTCTAATATATATATATATATTATATACAGTGTTCTCGCTGTCACTCGCCAATGCTCTAAATTGCGACTAAATTCTTCATTTGGCTAATAAATAAGCGATTAGATTCTCCAAATTGCTAGTGCTCAATTTTTGCTTTTTCTTTTATCATACAGATGCATATATATATATATATATATATATGCATCTGTATGATAATATATATATATATATGTATATATATATATATATATATATATATATATATATATATATATATATATATATATATATATATATATATATATATATATATATATATATATACTTTTATAAATACATCCAAAGTTATTTAGACAATACCATTAAATAAACCAATGAAACCAGTATTTTTACAATCATATTATTAAAAACAGTTAATGTTTGAAGAGAAATAGAAAGCAGATTACCAAATTATTTTTTATAATTGTAGCGGATAGTTGAAATTAGATTAATAACAATATCTGTCACAGTTATAAAAAAATTAGGTTATTTTAGAACATAATGAATAAAAAGGGTACATTAAAGGATTAAAGATATTTTTTCTGTGGTACACGGCGAATCGATTTTGCTAATACTTTTTTCAATCGGCGAATGTTTTTTATTTTTAATTAGCCAAATTACTAACGTTGATCAGATGTCAGCGAGAACACTGATTATATATCTAAATACATTTTTTCATTTTTAACTGAGTTTGATATTTTGTAATTCCATTTCAGACAGCTGAAAACAAAGGTCGAAGACTATCCTCCTGAAAGTTTGAGGCTCAATAAAGACATTACAGCAATGTAATTCAATGTAATTATGAATCAAAGAATAATTTTGAAGAAAATTTTGTATTTGCTGCTGAAAATAACGAAGAAATTATATTGGGCAAAAGGATAGTGGAGATTATCCATTTTGTAAATGAACTTCAAAGTTTAAATACTCACAGCCCTTTTGGTTGTACGTTATCTGATAAATAAATAATATCAGAAAAAAGATGTGGTCTTATAAGTAACTTTAAATGTAAGATGTGTAACTTTAAAAAGATGATTTCAACGGAAAAGAATAATAACAGCATATCATCAAATACAGCAGCCGTGATAAGAATCACGAAAATTGGATGTGGTTATGCAAAAATGGAAGAATTCTTTTCCACGTTAAATATACCCTGTTTGTCAAGTAATACTTTTCTGAGGGAACAAAATATAATATCGAATATTGGGAACAAACTGCGTTTGAAGAAATGGAACTAGCGGCTATGGAAGAAAGAGCTTTAACGATAGAGAAAGGAGATATTGATCCGCTTTTGACGGTTGTAGTAGATGGCAGTTGGGCAAAGCGATCTTATAGAACTAACTACTCTTCTTTGTCCGGCGTGGTGAGTTTTGTTTCTTATAATGTTTATTACAATTAGTTTCAGTTAAAATATAAAGAATTATAAATTAATTTTTTTTTTCATTTTCAACCATAAAATATTCTTGTCTATGGTCAAGCTCCTAAAGCATTCCAAGCTAAAAATAAATTTGAATCTATGACTACAACAAATGCTAGTGTTCCTACTCCATTAATTCCGAATACTTTAAAAACAGATAAAATATTAGATAATTAATAAAATAATTATCTAATTATTAAACGAATCAGATATAATTATTTGAATGTAATAATATCAGATGTAATTATATATCATTATTTGAATGATTCTTTTTTTTAACAATTTCGAAAATATGGCTTTCAGTAAAAGCATATATATTTGTTGTAGATTTTGTACAAAGGCCTAAAACTCAAGGCCCACAGTCACTCGAAGCCGAAAATAAATAAATTAATTAAATAAATAAAAACAAATTTTAGCCGAACATACCGAGAAAAAAGACAGACATTATTATGTAGGTACACATCAGTGCTTGAAGTAAACATTTAGGCTCTATACTATTTTAATTATATTCACTATTAAATGATATTATGCGGGTCTCTGAGCTTGTCGACATTTTTTTTTTATATGCGATGGGGGAAATAAGTGTGAGACGGCCAGTATAATTTAAATTTGTATTTTTATTATTAGAATTTTTTAGCAGTTTATGATGGTGGAAAATTTTGAAAGAAAACTTCCATTAATTTTATAATTTAAAAAAATGAGATCACTTGAGTTATGAATGTTGAAGAAAAATATCTTTATGAATTTTTTAATTATTTTTGTGAGTTCTTAATTTTAATGCTATTATTAATCTTTAATCAATTTCCCTCGAAGAGCATTATATAATTCTTTATATATATATACACACTGCTCAAAACAATTAAAGGATATTGCAGTTTTAGGTAGATTTTGTATCTGGGAAACTTTTTAGCTGATTGATACATGGTCGACAGACATAGTAGGTTATATGAGAACTAGCAAAAGCTATGCTTTGTTTGCATTCGCGAAGCATTATTTTATAAAACAGATATTTGAAAGTAAAAATATTTTTTTATATTATTTTTGCATCTTTATTAAAAAAAACGTTATTTTATGTTTTGGCGCATTTTAATTTTTTATTTATGATGTAAGACTGGCATAATAAAATATTTTCGAAGCAAACTTTTACAAAATATTTTTAAATTTTCAACTAAAAGTTCTTTTAAAGATGTTTTTACAATTTACAGTAACCACTGGTGTTTTTTAAAGTTGTTTGAAATATGCATGTTTCCAATCTTTGTAATTAACATCAAATAATCTTTGATAGCTATTTTCGAATAATATATTTGAAGAGAGCTTGAAGAAAGTTACTTCGTCAAAATCCTACTTTCTGGAAAAACCTTTGAAATCTGCTCTCGTTGATACTATGAATTTTTAACTGTAAAACTTTTTTTTCTAATTTCTTCGTTTTTATACATGTTAGCGTATCAGAATTTTTGATATTGTAGAATTTTTCGTAAGAAAAATTTCTATTGAATGCTTAATTTTGAAAAATTTTTACTCTCGACAACGTTACGTACGTTTTTAAGCCAAGTTGTGTCTATATATCCTCAATATCTACAACTGCTTCATCTAATGTTAAACCTTGGGATTTATGAATTGTAACAGCAACTGCAGAAGAAATTCTTTCCTTGAGCAATTTATGCTTCCATTTTTCCAGAATTTAATTATTGGGGGAATTGGTGCACACCAATTCTTATAAGTTAAATTATTGTAGTATTCAAATTTATCCATGATTATTCGCGATATCTGCTCTGGTGGCTTGTGATTATCTTTATTACGTGCAACAAAGTCTAAAATCTCGTTCACTAAACCTTTTTCGGTCCACAAATAAGAACATAACATTACTTTAGATCCAAATGATAAAGTAAGAAATGATTAAAGTCAATTTGTCGTTTCTGAATAGGCCAATTTTGCTTTAGTACATTTATAAAGAGTTTGAATCGAGGCAACAACTTCACGTTTCAATTCTTTTAATTTTTCATTTATATAACAAATTTAACAATTAATTTTATTTGTTTACAATTCCTTTGTTGCCACTTTACAAAAAAAAAAAAAAAAAAAAAAAAACACCATAATACAATATTTTTTAAATGTTTAAGTGTCATCTGTGCAAACGATTTTGCTGAATAATGAAAACATTTTTTATTTATTAAATTAATTATCATTCTATCTATAATTTCTTACTCCATGATTTATATTTTTTTCTGAAAATATGCGCGTTTCATTTTTATTTATTTGCTAAAATGCGTCCGTATTGGAAATGCATGTAAAATAAATTAATTAAAATAATAAATTTTTTAACATTTTACTGTAAAAAAATTATATTCTGCAAATCTACAGATCATAATTTATTTTTGTGTTTAATTTGAAGTTAAAATATTGAATAGTTTTTTTGTAAAGCGTACGACAAAATGTAATTTGAGTGGACTAGTAGAGGATTTGCTTCGCTCATCCTAATAAATTACACATGTTTGGCAGAAAAAAATGCATTTTATTGCGCATTTGTGTACAAAAGGAAAAAAAACACAATTTGTGCATATGAGAAAAAAAAGAATAAGAAAAGGTGTTTTCTTCAAAGAAAATCATTTTCAGTAGGGGGTATGGTTTTCACGGGCGGCCAGCAACGTTCAACACCTTTGAGGCATGAACTCAATGAGGCTATTAATGACGAGTTGGGGTATTCTGCCCCAATCTTCCAGAAGAGCTCTTTCCAGTTCTTGGAGAGTTTGTGGGGGTTGTTGGCGGCCAGAACCTCGTCTTCCTAGAGCGTCCCAAACGTGCTCGATTGGATTCATGTCTGGAGAACACGCTGGCAATTCCATTCGAACGATTCCTTCCTCGAAAAGGAAATCCTCCAACAGGTTTGCACGATGTGGCCTCCAGTTATCGTCCATTAAAATGAAGTTATCTCCGATTGCTGCAGCGTAAGGGACTACAATAGGTCTGAGGATCTCATCCCTATATCCGCGACCAGTCAGAGCTCCATCTCGAATGATGTAGAGGTCAGTGCGCCCGTCAATGGAGATGCCACCATACACCAACACTCCTGCACCGCCAAAAAACTGACACTTTCGTGCACGAACGCAGGACTATTTTTACTGCCACGGTCCCTCCAGATGAAAATACGCCTATTATCCGGATGCACAGAAACACGGAACTCGTCAGACAACAGAATATTGCTCCATTCATTTCTCCTCTAGTTGACATGCTCGGTTGCCCACTCCCTGCGGTCGCGACGATGCCTTGATGTTAATCTAACACATACCATCGGTCGGCGAGCATACAGACCTACCGCATGGAGCCGGTGTCGGACAGTCTGAGTTGAAATCGTGGTGCCTGTAGCCAAGCGAAGGTGTTGCTGGAGAAGAGTAGCGTTCATGTTTCGGTGTCTCCGAGCTGTTAACGCTAAATACCGATCTTCATTGGGCGTTGTTGCCCGTCTACGACCTTGTCTGGTCTTGAGCCTGCCCTTTCACTCTCCAAAAAACGGTTCCAGATCCTAGAAATGACACTTTGTGACA
Organism: Maratus speculifer; assembly: GCA_964019185.1. Lineage (NCBI taxonomy): Eukaryota > Metazoa > Arthropoda > Arachnida > Araneae > Salticidae > Maratus > Maratus speculifer. Next base: position 34,556,429 of record OZ025293.1, read on the forward strand.
CTCCAATGGCTTGCGCTACTTCGGCTTGAGTTTGGCCCCCTTCTAGCCTACCAACAATTCTCCAAGCTTCTGAATCTGTCAAATGACTTCGCTGAGACATCGTACTCATCGAAACAAAGCAATCACTGAATGCCGATCATCCTTGTCTTCATTCTCTTTTATCCAGTTGAAAGTCAAATTTCATTCGCTGCCGCTGATGCAACGTTTTTGATGTCGAACTCAAAATTTGCATACTCCACAGTTTGAAAACTAGAAAAATTTGCTTTTGTGATTCTCTTCTTCTATTTTCGGCAAAAAAAAATTCGTTTATATATATTTTTTTTTTATATAAAACTTCAAATATCCTTTAATTGTATCCTTTAATATTTATAACAATTAATTGTAAACAAATATATATAACAAAAAATGCAAAAATGAGTTAAAAGGAACATTTGGAATTTTTAAAACTATAGTAGGCTCTTCAAACCCCAAATACTACTCTAGAACTTCGAATAAAGTGTGTGGTTTCATCTTCGTATCAATCATGAAAAGCAAAATAATGTGAATTTGCGGTTACTAATACACATATAACCAAACTAAAATGGAGTAATTTAATAAAATCTAGTAACGTGACTTGCCATCCCGAGTAATAACCGCTTTGAAAAGTACTTATTGCCAATTTTTGTAGAATAATCTAAAAGGTGATTTAACTTCCATCACGCGAAAAAGTCCTTCTAGAACTCTTTATAGCCTCAAATCAGTTTTACAATGTGTAAATAAACAGAAGCTCTGAGTCGAGAGTGGTAGCTAAAAATAAATTTCATATTACTAGACGATAAACTTAACAGAAAAGAAAAAAAATCACTTATTGATGTGAAATAAAACTTAGAATATTTTAACCTTTATAATATTATAATAGACGCTTTGATATTTTGATAAAAAAATGATTTTAAACAAACGGATATTTTAGAACTTTATAATTAATCAATTGTGACATTTTAGAAATTAAAGAATGAATTTAGAAAGATTTCATATGCACGGAAAATCCGAGTGAAATTTACTTGTTATTAAAATTATAAAAGGTTTTATTTAAGGAATATAAGTAGTTAGTGTCATTTTTAGGTTTAAGCAATTTGGATTAAATATTATTGGTCGAATTAAGATCTTATATCTTCACACATAGGGGTTGATAGATTAACTTAAGAATAGGTTTTTAATTTAATAATCTGATATGATTTATGGAATATTATTAAAAAGAGAATTTATATAGAATCATGTTAAACTTGATGATTTTTATTTAATTTTGCAATATTTTTATATGCATGGAAACTTCCAATATATATGGATACAACCTCAACGACTCTAAACGACTGCTTTAATATTATTTGGAATACCAAATATTGAGATTTTATGTAAAAAAATTGTACGGTTACATAGAAAACGTGAAATGATTTATTTGTCTTTGAGACGCTTCTATTGTATGCATTGCACTATAACAGTCGTATAACGGAAACCTATATACAAAAACACCATTTGAAAAAAAATTAAATAAAGAAAAATGAACAATTAAATATCTTATTTATTTTTGGACGTCCGTTATAGTCCTATCGACTAGTAAAGAAACTTACACGCAGATCATACAGTTTTATGCTGACGAAGGCATTGGGGACCCTTATCATTAACTTTTCTGTTATACATATTGCTTTACTAACGGTTTATTTTCATAAATCGTTAGTAAAGCGAACTATGCTGGAGTTTACGTTACTGAGGTCGATTGGTTCTCCAATACCACATTCGTTTAGAAACACCGAATAGGGAAAGGAAGAAACTCTACTAACTTAAATTAAAAAAAAAAGGCGAGAGGAGCAAATTCATCAGTCACGTTTTTGTTATACTATGAAATAATAAAATGTCATCATGGAGGATTTTTTGAAGAAAAGTAAACACGAATTCGCTTTTCTGGGCGAAGTAAATCACTTCTCACATTCTTACAAATGTACTATATTTCAATTGAAAATGCTCAAAGCAACAAATATCGACCAGTATCTCTTTTTGTGGAATCGATTGCGCAGAAAGGACCAGTAAAAGTGGAAAGAAAACAAAAATAAAGCAAAATGAACAAGAAAATAAATGAGTTAAACAGAAAACAAAACTAGTTAATTCCATTGTTGATTTTCATTCCGTTGTTTGATCTGTAAATCTTAGTTCTTAATTGATTGTCAGTTTCTTAATATTTCTTGTAGAGAAAATTAAGGGATACTTGCTTTTCTATGTCTCCACGACATTGCATTTATACCATAATCAGTACTAGCCTCTACTTTGCATCCACTAATCATCGAACTAAAACATGTTATTTATTTAATTAATAATTAAATAAACTTAATTATCCGTTAAAAAACACTCAAATATGTTTGCATGTTTCTCTTTTATAGTATGTTAGCTACACTATTTTAATATTTACTACTTTCTTTTCAAGCTGCCATTGTGGGATTTCAAACAAGAAAGGTATTATTTCTAGGAGTAAGAAATAAATATTGTTGTATATGCGTTCGAGCATATACAAAAAATGTTGAGCCAAAAGAACACCTCTGTTTCAAGAATTGGTCTGGCAGTTCGTCTGGGATGGAAGCTGACATAATAGTAGAAGGCTTCTGTAACAGTATGTCTATGCATGGAGTCAAATATACAAAGTTAATTGGTGATGGAGACAGTAATGTGTACAAAAAGTTGTTGGACGCTAATCCCTATGACAACTTTCGAATTCAAAAAATTGAATGTAAAAATCATCTATTGCGCAATGCTTGTAATAAGCGACAGATCATATGCAAAGTCTGTAAAAATAGAGATGTATTGATTAGAAAACTACTTCATGATCGCATATTACGAATTAGAAAAGCAGTTACTATGGCTGTACGTTACAGAAAACGTGAATCTTCAAACTCAAAGCAGCAGAAAATCACTGACTTAAGAAACGATATTTTAAATGCCCTGCTGCATGTATTTGGAAATCATGAAAAATGTGCCTCTTATTTTTGTGACCAAAATAAAGGAGACAAAGACTATACAGTACAAATTAGGGAATCAGGTCTTCTTTATAAGGTAATGGACGTTATGGGCTACTTAGCAGACCATGCCCAAAGCTTAATTTTTGACGTCAACAACAATATTGTTGAACAATTCAATAATATAATTGCGAAATTTGTAGATGGTAAGCGAATCAATTTCTGTTTAAAGCGCTCTTATCAAACCCGATGCAATGCAGCAGTGGACGCTTACAACAGTGGAACACCAATGCAGAAACTGCACAAAAACATGGTTGGATGTGATCCTGGATTCTACACAAAGTTATCCGAAGAAAAAAAATCGAAACAAAGACAGCGACATGGTACTTATAATAGAAAAAACAAAATTCGACAAAAACTGTCATTTATAAATAAGAAAAAATATGCTTCATATGGTCAAAATTCTCAAAAACCCGACATGGGAAGTTAAATTTACGAAATTAAAAAAGAATCATTTAAAAAAAAATTGCATCTGAGTAATAGAGAACGAACTAATCTCATGAAAGAAACAGTAATGCAAGGAGAATCTCCTGTTTGGATGGAAGAAAGAAGAAAAAGATTAACATCTTTTTTCGGATATATATGCAATAAACTGCCAACAACTAAATGTGACAAAATCATTAAAACAATTCTATATAACCACTTGGAAACTAATGCAATAAAATATGGTAGGCGCCATGTCAAAGATGCTCTTTGCGCAATAAAAAAAATGAATATTCAAGTAGAGCCATGTGGTCTCATGGTCGATTCAAAATTACCCTTTCTCGCTGCAACATCAGACGGATTAATAGGTGAAGATGAAATATTGGAAATAAAATGTCCTGCATCATGTAATAATCTAACACCAGAAGAAGCAATTTTAAGTCGAAAGGTAAAATTTGGGAATGTAGACAAAAAAACAAATTCCATCTCAGACATAAATAAACACCACCTATATTATTTCGAAATACAAGGACAGCTACACATTTCAAGAAGAAAATATTGCTTGTTCGTTCTTTGGACCCCAAAAGGTCTTAAAATCCAGCATATTTCGAAGGTCCATCATTTTGGCAAGAAAATATGGAACATCAATTAAAACAATTTTACTTTGATTGTTTACTGCCAGAGATAATAGATCCAAGGTATCCTCGAAATATGCCAATTAGAAATCCACAGTAGAGGAGGCACAAAATCAAAGAAGTAAAAAAAGAAAAAAAGATGAAGAAAATGAATAATTATTACAAATTATCGTCCCCACTAGCTATGTAATATAATGACTCAAAATATTTTTTGATGGACTTTAAAATAGGTATCAAGAAATTGACGTTTAATTTTACATTCTTCTCCCGTCAATTTATATATGTTTTAATACCACTAAACTCAATAACCAATCAATTTATAAATAATTTTGCATATTATTAGTTCTGTAACTATGAGAATACAAAATAGTATTCGGCAATTAAAACAATGCGAATATGGTACAGTTTTCTGTCTTCTGTTAGTATGATCCAATTATGTTTTCTGTAAATGCGAACAGTTATACCCGTGCGAAGGAGACGCTCGCAAGTGTAAATAAATTGAGGTACGCCAAATATATACTATAGACATGCCATTTTTTTAAAAATGCATATTGTGGATTTTTTTTTTCATATGAAAGTACCCATAATTTTCGTTTCAAAGTTATTACATACACCCTTACCTCATACTAAAAAATTAAATACTAACTAATAACTTCTTCCCATTTTAATCCATTCGTGTCCAGCATGTTTTGCGTAAATTTTATTTGGTTGGCACCACTATTTTTAAATGATTTAAGTTTAGTTCATTAATCACGAAAATTCATCATTTAATTAAAATGAATATTGCTTTTCTGTTTTACCGGTGTCAAAACAGTGCTGAATGCACCCTTTGAAATTTCCCTTAAAAGGGACGCTAGGCATTAATGGGCACATATTTTATGTCTTTATATAACACACAGGGTGCCTAGCAAATAACATCCTGATTTCAAAATTAAATTTCTCAAAAACAAAGATCAATAGAATTATGTAGTAAACGGTTTGTTTATCAGGTAAGCTGTAAAAATCTTATACAAAAGTTTCGAACGGTAAATATTTTGAAAAGATTGTGTTCTGATTGCAAAGACTGCTTTGATTTGATATTTTTCTTGCTTTAGATTGCTGCCAGAGAATGTGTTTTTCGGCTTAAAGTGCCATATTTCATAGTTTTTAGGTAGCTTTCATTACAAAAAGTAAAAAGCTACCTATTGCAGCCGTCCGTAGGAAAGCACTTCCGGAAAATTTTGGTATATTTTCACCGATCATGACCCCCAGACCCCAAAACCACCCTCCGTTCAAATGTTGACATATATATATATATATATAACCATATATATATATATATATATATATATATGTCTGATTTTTGTCATGCGATAACTAACGTATTTATGAACCGATTTGAATGAAACTTGGTATGTACATAGTACATACAAATGTCTCGACCGAGTTCGTTGGCCAGCATCATCCGCCATTTTGTTTCAAAATGGCGGACATTTTAAAATTTTTAAAAAATTTAAAATTTAAAATTAAATGCGAAAAAGTTAAAAGTTGAAAAATATTTTCCTTTTACATGTTAGAACTTAAAACAAAGATTCCAGAACACTTTTTATTTTGTCTATATATTAAAAAATGATTGAGTTATAGCACTTTGAATTTTTCTTATGGCTGACATTTTGAAATGATCTGATTTTTGTCACGTGATAACACGCGTATTTATGAACCGATTTGAATAAAACTTGGTATGTACATAGTACATACAAATGTCTCGACCGAGTTCGTTCTCCAGCATCATCCGCCATTTTGTTTCAAAATGGTGACCATTTTAAATTTTTTAAAAATTTAAAAATTTAAAATTAAATGCGAAAAAATCAAAAATTGAAAAATATTTTTCTTTTACATGTTAGATCTTAAAACAACGATTCCAGAACACTTTTTATTTTGTCTATATCTTACAAAATGATTGAGTTATAGCACTTTGAATTTTTCTTATGTCTGACATTTTGAAACTATCTGATTTTTGTCACGTGATAACACGCGTATTTATGAACCGATTTCAATGAAACTTGGGATGTACATAGTACATACAAATGTCTCGACCTAGTTCGTTGGCCAGCATCATCCACCATTTTGTTTCAAAATGGTGGCATTTTAAATTTTTTAAAAAATTTAAAATTTAAAATTAAATGCGAAAAAATTAAAAATTGAAAAATATTTTTATTTTACGTGTTAGAACTTAAAACAATGATTCCAGAACACTTTTTATTTTGTCTATATCTTAAAAAATGACTGAGTTATAGCACTTTGAATTTTGCTTATGGCTGACATTTTGAAACGGTCTGATCTGAACGATCCACAATGTTGCTTTAAAATGGCATACACTTTATGATATCGTAGAATTTGGTGACTTTCTAAATCGCTTAAAATAAAACCAGGTTGAATAAAAGATGACTAATTAAAAAAAATTCCTATTAATATTCAGTCTTGACAAAAACTAGTTTCAATCTTATAATAAAATCACTAATTTTATAAGATTATTTCCACTAATTTGAGCTTAGTATTTTTGAACAATGTAACTTACCTTAAAATAAATAAATAAATATATAAGTATATGAAAGCTACCTCTTCCTCCCGGCATTGCCGGAAGGACTTTTTTAAATTAAATTTTTTAAATTTCGAAATTCTAAAAATTTACTTCGAAAAGTTTTTAAAATATTGCAGTGTAAGCTGAAAAATGTTTTCTCTGCAGGCAATCTAAAACAAGAAAAATGTCAAATCAAAGCATTCTATGCTATCAGAACGCAATCTTTTCAAAATATTCACTGTTGGAAATTTCTGTATAAGATTTTTACAGTTTACCTAATGAAAAAACCGTTTACCGCATATTACTATCGATCTTTGTTTTTGAGAAATTTAATTTTGAAATCAGGGTGTTATTTGCTGGACATCCTGTATTCAACATAACATACATAACTTTTTAACATATTCTATGTCTTTATTATATTTTACTCTTTTTTGTTCACCGACATTTTTCGAAGTCTGGAATTCTCTTTCTCTACTTATAACAACAAAAAAAAAATAAATAAAATAAAAAATAAAACGTTCTTAGAAGAGCATGTAATTTCCATCTTCAACTAAAAAAGGATTGAGAACTGTTAAACTGCACAGTTACATGCATTTATTTTCACACCCATTTTTTAGCCCCCCCCCCCTTTACCAAATAATAAATGCAATTTTCACTTATATTATTTAGCTAATATGAATTTCTAAATTAAAATTAAATATTTTAAAATAAAAAAATGCATAGTATGTAAACAATAAAATTTAAAATAGCGAAAAAACACGAAATGTACTTGCGAAAAATGATTAATTAAAATAATACATGCTATAAAAATAACCTTAAAATAAACACAATGCAGATCGCGTTTCGAACTAAAACAGTAATAGCTCGTCATCAGCTGAGCCAGGCGCGTGTCCGTAATGGGACAATGTCAAAAAGATGAACTGAACATCTTTGTCTAGTCGTAATCTCACTTTACATTTTTAAACATTTATTTCGCATTTGCAAAAATTACATAATTTAGTTAGTCAACTTTTGAAATATAACTGCATAAGTAATTTTATTTCTTCCGTAAACAATTACTATGTTTTAATTTTTAATTGCCAAACCAAATTTTGTTTGTATTATGTTATAATACCAAGTATGTTATAATACAAAGCACGTTATTATACGATATATTTTAATTAACTTCTTACTTTTGAAAATATTGTAATATATTTAGTAAACTAATCAGATGTATTGACCCCACTTTTCTTTATTCTTTTTGTAAACATGTAATCAAGTTTCTGTCTTGTTGTTGTTTCAGTGAAATATAAACCTACTTAAAGAACCGAAAGTAAGCCTCCATCCGAACATAACCTTCCCGTCATATATTTTTCAAACAGTATAAATCCTGAAAATGTATAAATTCCTTTATATCCCCTCTTTTTCTCAGTTTTTTCTAACAATTTCACAAAAGTTCGAATTATAAGCAACACTGAAAAATATTATTAATTTCTATCTGCTAAAGGGGCTTTACTTTCAGTACTTTACGATACATTGTTCTCTTCAGCTCTCGTTTATTTAACAATGTTTAATAATATATTTCTCTAAATTTTTATGCTCGTCAAACATATCGTTTTTTAATTTGTCAAAGAATAAAATGTGATTAGAAATGTATTGTCTTTTATTATGTATTTAAGGTATTCTTTTAATATGGAGGATTGTCTTTTTTTTGACATTATTTTAAATTTTTTATTGCTTAATCCTTTTTTTACTTGCTAATGAATACGCTTTTATTTTAAATACTAATTTTAGTTGGATACCCTTTATTATTGTTGTTCTGACAAATAATATGTATACGCGTATTTACTAAAGATTGAATAAACTGTGATAGAAAAAATAATAAATAGATGCAGGGCTCAAAGAAAGTTACTAATTTTAAATTCCTGTACTTTTAAAAACATTCAATTTTTACTTATTAACCTCTGGTAAAGTTTAATTTTATATTAGAATACAAATACTTTATTGGAAATGTTAAACGCTGCAAAATTTTCTTCTTCTAAAAGTAGAAACAAAATACTGCTGTTTAAAACTTGTTACTACTCCTACACTGGATATTCTGTTAATGGATTTAATTTGCACTTGAAATTGTTAAAGGACAAACATTAAATAATTCAGTTGCCTATCGTTTTTATGAGCCTGTCAGAACACAATGTGTCCCATCGAAATAAAGTCTCTCTAATTGTGTACCGAATGTACAGGAAACAAGCCAATGAGAAGGAAATAATATAAGAAATTTTATATGCAAATACATATTTACAAGGAGTAACTCACGACCTGCCCCAACTGGGCAGGAAAAAATGAATGTATCAAAGAAAAGGTTGAAAAAATGTTTCGCGAAATAAAACCACAATTGTTTATAGCCAGTATATTCTCCATTCTTATGCGATGTGGCATATCACTTGCCAATTTTCTGGAGGGTAGTAGCATCAATATCATCTCAGACCTCAATGATGGTGGCTTGCAGCTCTTTCATAACTTTAACTGCCTGCCATTGTCATTTAAAGTTCTATTGAAGGTACCCCACACATTTTCTTGTGAACTGAGATGAAATAAGCAGTTGCAGACCTTTCAAATGATGTGTCACACGAGTGGGGTTGTAAAGAAATAAAAATTTGGCTCCCCTGGAGGGACAGAGTGGGGGGTGACACACAAGATATCCATAATATGAATAAGCAGTTGCAGACCTTTCAAATGATGTGTCACACGACTTGTGTTGTAAAGAAATTAAAAATGTGTCACCCCGTGGGGTCAGGATGGGGTGTGACACACAAGACATCCATAATATGAATAAGCAGTTGCAGACCTTTCAAATGATGTGTCATGCGACTGCTGTGATAAAGAAATTAAAAATGTGCCACCCCCTGGGGTCAGGCTGGGGGGTTGACACACAAGACATCCATAATATGAATAAGCAGTTGCAGATCTTTCAAATGATGTGTCACACGACTGGTGTTGTAAATAAATTAAAAATGTGCCCCCCTTGGGGTTCAGAGTGGGGGGGTTACACACAAGACATCCATAATATGAATAAGCAGTTGCAGATCTTTCAAATGATGTGTCACACGACTGGTGTTGTAAAGAAATTAAAAATGTGCCCCCCTGGGGGTCAGAGTGGGAGGTGGGCGACACACAAGGCATCCATAATATGAATAAGCAGTTGCAGATCTTTCAAATGATGTGTACGCGACTGGTGTTGTAAAGAAATTAAAAATGTGCTCCCCTTCGGGGGGCAGAGTGGGGGGTGATACATAAGACATCCATAATATGAATAAGCAGTTGCAGACCTTTCAAATGATGTGTCACACGACTGGTGTTGTAAAGAAATAAAAAATGTGGCTCCCCAGGAGGTGCAGAGTGGGGGGTGACACACAAGACATCCATAATATGAATAAGCAGTTGCAGATCTTTCAAATGATGTGTCACACGACTGGTGTTGTAAAAAAATTAAAAATGTGCCCCCCTGGGGGGCAGAGTGGGGGGGTTGACACACAAGACATCCATAATAATGAATAGGCAGTTGCAGACCTTTCAAATGAAGTGTCATACGACTGGTGTTGTAAAGAAATTAAAAATGTGCCACCCCTGGTGTCAGGATGGGGGGTTGACACACAAGACATCCATAATATGAATAAGCAGTTGCAGATCTTTCAAATGATGTGTACGCGACAGGTGTTGTAAAGAAATTAAAAATGTGCTCCCTGCGGGAGGCAGAGTGGGGGGTGTCACATAAGACATCCATAATATGAATAAGCAATTGCAGACCTCTCAAATAAAATGTCACACGACTGGTGTTGTAATGAAATTAAAAATGTGCCCTCCCTGGGTGGCAGATTGGGGGGTGGCATACAAGACTTCCATAATATGAATAAGCAGTTGCAGATCTTTCAAATGATGTGTCACACGACTGTTGTTGTAAAGAAATTAAAAATGTGCATCCCCCCAGAAGGGGCAGAGTGGGGGAGGGTGACACACAAGATATCCATAATATGAATAAGCAGTTGCAGATCTTTCAAATGATGTGTCACACGACTGGTGTTGTAATGAAATTAAAAATGTTCCCCCCAGGGGGTGCAGAGTGGGGGGTGACACACAAGACATCAATAATATGAATAAGCAATTGCAGACCTTTCAAATGATGTGTCACACGACTGGTGTTTTAAAGAAATTAAAAATGTGCCCCCCTTGGGGTTCAGAGTGGGGGGGACACACAAGACATCCATAATAATGAATAAGCAGTTGCAGATTTTTCAAATGATGTGTTCGCGACTGGTGTTGTAAAGAAATTAAAAATGTGCTCCCCTGCGGGGGGCAGAGTGGGGGGTGATACATAAGACATCCATAATATGAATAAGCAGTTGCAGACCTCTCAAATAAAATGTCACACGACTGGTGTTGTAATGAAATTAAAAATGTGCCCTCCCTGGGTGGCAGATTGGGGGGTGGCATACAAGACTTCCATAATATGAATAAGCAGTTGCAGATCTTTCAAATGATGTGTCACACGACTGTTGTTGTAAAGAAATTAAAAATGTGCATCCCCCTGAAGGGGCAGAGTGGGGGAGGGTGACACACAAGATATCCATAATATGAATAAGCAGTTGCAGACCTTTCAAATGATGTGTCACTCGACTGGTGTTGTAAAGAAATTAAAAATGTGCCACCCCCTGGAGTCAGGATGGGGGGTTGACACACAAGACATCCATAATATGAATAAGCAGTTGCAGATCCTTCAAATGATGTGTACACGACTGGTGTTGTAAAGAAATTAAAAATGTGCTCCCCTGCGGGGGGCAGAGTGGGGGGTGATACATAAGACATCCATAATATGAATAAGCAGTTGCAGACCTTTCAAATGATGTGTTACACGACTGGGGTTGTAAAGAAATAAAAAATGTGGCTCCCCTGGAGGGGCAGATTGGGGGGTGATACACAAGACATTCATAATATGAATAAGCAGTTGATGATCTTTCAAATATTGTGTCACACGACTGGTGTTGTAAAGAAATTAAAAATGTGTCCCCCCTGGGGGGCAGAGTGGGGGGTGACACACAAGACATCCATAATAATGAATATGCAGTTGCAGACCTTTCAAATGATGTCATACGACTGGTGGTGTAAAGAAAATAAAAATGTGCCACCCCCTGGGGTCAGGAAGGGGGGTTGACACACAAGACATCCATAATATGAAACAGCAGTTGCAGATCTTTCAAATGATGTGTCACACGACTGGTGTTGTAAAGAAATTAAAAATGTGCCCCCCTGGGAGGGGCAGATTTGCGGTGACTCACAAGACATTCATAATATGAATAAGCAGTTGCAGACCTCTCAAATGATATGTCACACGACTGATGTTGTAAAGAAATTAAAAATGTGCCACCCTGCGGGGAGCAGAGTGGGGGGTGACACATAAGACATCCATAATATCAATAAGAAGTTGCAGATCTTTCAAATGATGTGTCACACGACTGGTGTTGTAAAGAAATTAAAAATTTTCCCCCTCTGGGGGTCAGAGTGGGGGGTGGGCGACAAACAAGGCATCCATAATATGAATAAGCAGTTGCAGAAGTTTCAAATGATGTGTCATGCGACTGGTGTGGTAAAGAAATTAAAAATGTGCCATCCCCTGGGGTCAGGCTGGGGAGTTGACACACAAGACATCCATAATAAGAATAAGCAGTTGCAGATCTTTCAAATGATGTGTCACACGACTGGGGTTGTAAAGAAATTAAAAATGTGCCCCCCTGGGAGGGGCAGATTGGCGGTGACACACAAGACATTCATAATATGAATAAGCAGTTGCAGACCCCTCAAATGATGTGTCACACGACTGGTGTTGTAAAGAAATTAAAATTGAATCCCCCACTGGGGGGGAGAGGGGGTGACTCACAAGACATCCTTAATGTGAATAAGCTGTTGCAGATTTTTCAAATGATATGTCACACGACTGGTGTTGTAAAGAAATTAAAAATGTGCCCCCCTGGGGGTCAGAGTGGGGGGTGGGCGACACACAAGGCATCCATAATATGAATAAGCAGTTGCAGAAATTTCAAATGATGTGTCACACGACTGGTGTTGTAAAGAAATTAAAAATGTGCCCCCCCCCCTTGGGGGCAGAGTGGGCTGGGGTTACACAAAGGACATCCATAATAATGAATAAGCAGTTTCAGACCTCTCAAATGATGTGTCACACGACTGTTATTGTAAAGAAATGAAAAATGTGCATCCCCCCTGAAAGGGTAGAGTGGGGGAGTGTGACACACAAGACATTTATAATATGAATAAGCAGTTGCAGATCTTTCAAATGATGTGTCACACGACTGGTGTTGTAAAGAAATTAAAAATGTGCCCCCTCCCCTGGGGGGCAGAGTGTGGAAGGGGAGTGACACACAAGACATCCATTGTAATGAATAAGCAATTGCAGACCTCTCAAATAAAATGTCACACGACTGGTGTTGTAAAGAAATTAAAAATATGCCCCCTGGGTGGGCAGAGGGAGGGGTGACATACAAGACATCCGTAATATGAATAAGCAGTTGCAGACCTCTCAAATGATGTGTCACACGACTGTTGTTGTAAAGAAATTAAAAATGTGCATCCCCCCTGAAGGGGCAGAGTGGGGGAGGGTGACACACAAGATATCCATAATATGAATAAGCAGTTGCAGACCTTTCAAATGATGTGTCACTCGACTGGTGTTGTAAAGAAATTAAAAATGTGCCACCCCCTGGAGTCAGGATGGGGGGTTGACACACAAGACAGTCATAATATGAATAAGCAGTTGCAGATCCTTCAAATGATGTGTACACGACTGGTGTTGTAAAGAAATTAAAAATGTGCTCCCCTGCGGGGGGCAGAGTGGGGGGTGATACATAAGACATCCATAATATGAATAAGCAGTTGCAGACCTTTCAAATGATGTGTTACACGACTGGGGTTGTAAAGAAATAAAAAATGTGGCTCCCCTGGAGGGGCAGATTGGGGGTTGATACACAAGACATTCATAATATGAATAAGCAGTTGATGATCTTTCAAATATTGTGTCACACGACTGGTGTTGTAAAGAAATTAAAAATGTGTCCCCCCTGGGGGGCAGAGTGGGGGGTGACACACAAGACATCCATAATAATGAATATGCAGTTGCAGACCTTTCAAATGATGTCATACGACTGGTGGTGTAAAGAAAATAAAAATGTGCCACCCCCTGGGGTCAGGAAGGGGGGTTGACACACAAGACATCAATAATATGAAACAGCAGTTGCAGATCTTTCAAATGATGTGTCACACGACTGGTGTTGTAAAGAAATTAAAAATGTGCCCCCCTGGGAGGGGCAGATTTGCGGTGACTCACAAGACATTCATAATATGAATAAGCAGTTGCAGACCTCTCAAATGATATGTCACACGACTGGTGTTGTAAAGAAATTAAAAAAGTGCCCCCCCTGGGGGGCAGAGTGGGGGGGTGACACACAAGACATCCATAATATGAATAAGCAGTTGCAGATCTTTCAAATGATATGTCACACGACTGGTGTTGTAAAGAAAATAAAAATGTGCCCCCCTGGGGGTCAGAGTGGGGGGGGTGACACACAAGACATCCATAATATGAATAAGCAGTTGCAGATCTTTCAAATGATATGTCACACGACTGGTGTTGTAAAGAAAATAAAAATGTGCCCCCCTGGGGGTCAGAGTGGGGGGTGGGCGACACCCAAGGCATCCATAATATGAATAAGCAGTTGCAGATCTTTCAAATGATGTGTACGCGACTGGTGTTGTAAAGAAATTAAAAATGTGCCCCCCTGCGGGGGGCAGAGTGGGGGGTGATACATAAGACATCCATAATATGAATAAGCAGTTGCAGATCTTTCAAATGATGTGTACGCGACTGGTGTTGTAAAGAAATTAAAAATGTGCATCCCCCCTGAAAGGGCAGAGTGGGGGAGGGTGACACACAAGACATCCATTATATGAATAAGCAGTTGCAGACCTTTCAAATGATGTGTCACACGACTGGTGTTGTAAAGAAATTAAAAATGTGCCCCCCTGGGGGGCAGTGTGGGGGGGTGACACACAAGACATCCATAATATGAATAAGCAGTTGCAGATCTTTCAAATGATATGTCACACGACTGGTGTTGTAAAGAAAATAAAAATGTGCCCCCCTGGGGGTCAGAGTGGAGGGTGGGCGACACACAAGGCATCCATAATATGAATAAGCAGTTGCAGATCTTTCAAATGATGTGTACGCGACTGGTGTTGTAAAGAAATTAAAAATGTGCCCCCCTGGGAGGGGCAGAGTAGGGGGTGATACATAAGACATCCATAATATGAATAAGCAGTTGCAGATCTTTCAAATGATGTGTCACACGACTGGGGTTGTAAAGAAATAAAAAATATGGCTCCCCTGGAGGGGCAGAGTAGGGGGTGATACATAAGACATCCATAATATGAATAAGCAGTTGCAGACCTTTCAAATGATGTGTCACACGACTGGGGTTGTAAAGAAATAAAAAATATGGCTCCCCTGGAGGGGCAGAGTGGGGGGTGACACACAAGACATCCATAATATGAATAAGCATTTGCAGATCTTTCAAATGATGTGTCACACGACTGGTGTTGTAAAGAAATTAAAAATGTGACCCCCTGGGGAGCAGAATGGGGGAGTGACACACAAGACATCCATAATATGAATGAGCAGTTGCAGACATTTCAAATGGTGTGTCACACGACTGGTGTTGTAAAGAAATAAAATTTGTGGCTCCCCTGGAGGGGCAGAGTGGGGGGGGTGACACACAAGACATCCATAATATGAATAAGCAGTTGCAGACCTCTCAAATGATGTGTCACACGACTGTTGTTGTAAAGAAATTAAAAATGTGCATCCCCCCTGAAAGGGCAGAGTGGGGGGGGTGACACACAAGACATCCATAATATGAATAAGCAGTTGCAGATCTTTCAAATGATATGTCACACGACTGGTGTTGTAAAGAAAATAAAAATGTGCCCCCCTGGGGGTCAGAGTGGGGGGGTGACACACAAGACATCCATAATATGAATAAGCAGTTGCAGATCTTTCAAATGATATGTCACACGACTGGTGTTGTAAAGAAAATAAAAATGTGCCCCCCTGGGGGTCAGAGTGGGGGGTGGGCGACACACAAGGCATCCATAATATGAATAAGCAGTTGCAGATCTTTCAAATGATGTGTACGCGACTGGTGTTGTAAAGAAATTAAAAATGTGCCCCCCTGCGGGGGGCAGAGTGGGGGGTGATACATAAGACATCCATAATATGAATAAGCAGTTGCAGATCTTTCAAATGATGTGTACGCGACTGGTGTTGTAAAGAAATTAAAAATGTGCATCCCCCCTGAAAGGGCAGAGTGGGGGAGGGTGACACACAAGACATCCATAATATGAATAAGCAGTTGCAGACCTTTCAAATGATGTGTCACACGACTGGTGTGGTAAAGAAATTAAAAATGTTCCCCCTCTGGGGGTCAGAGTGGGGGGTGGGCGACAAACAAGGCATCCATAATATGAATAAGCAGTTGCAGAAGTTTCAAATGATGTGTCATGCGACTGGTGTGGTAAAGAAATTAAAAATGTGCCATCCCCTGGGGTCAGGCTGGGGAGTTGACACACAAGACATCCATAATAAGAATAAGCAGTTGCAGATCTTTCAAATGATGTGTCACACGACTGGGGTTGTAAAGAAATTAAAAATGTGCCCCCCTGGGAGGGGCAGATTGGCGGTGACACACAAGACATTCATAATATGAATAAGCAGTTGCAGACCCCTCAAATGATGTGTCACACGACTGGTGTTGTAAAGAAATTAAAATTGAATCCCCCACTGGGGGGGAGAGGGGGTGACTCACAAGACATCCATAATGTGAATAAGCTGTTGCAGATTTTTCAAATGATATGTCACACGACTGGTGTTGTAAAGAAATTAAAAATGTGCCCCCCTGGGGGTCAGAGTGGGGGGTGGGCGACACACAAGGCATCCATAATATGAATAAGCAGTTGCAGAAATTTCAAATGATGTGTCACACGACTGGTGTTGTAAAGAAATTAAAAATGTGCCCCCCCCCCTTGGGGGCAGAGTGGGCTGGGGTTACACAAAGGACATCCATAATAATGAATAAGCAGTTTCAGACCTCTCAAATGATGTGTCACACGACTGTTATTGTAAAGAAATGAAAAATGTGCATCCCCCCTGAAACGGTAGAGTGGGGGAGTGTGACACACAAGACATTTATAATATGAATAAGCAGTTGCAGATCTTTCAAATGATGTGTCACACGACTGGTGTTGTAAAGAAATTAAAAATGTGCCCCCTCCCCTGGGGGGCAGAGTGTGGAAGGGGAGTGACACACAAGACATCCATTGTAATGAATAAGCAATTGCAGACCTCTCAAAAAAAATGTCACACGACTGGTGTTGTAAAGAAATTAAAAATATGCCCCCTGGGTGGGCAGAGGGAGGGGTGACATACAAGACATCCGTAATATGAATAAGCAGTTGCAGACCTCTCAAATGATGTGTCACACGACTGTTGTTGTAAAGAAATTAAAAATGTGCATCCCCCCTGAAGGGGCAGAGTGGGGGAGGGTGACACACAAGATATCCATAATATGAATAAGCAGTTGCAGACCTTTCAAATGATGTGTCACTCGACTGGTGTTGTAAAGAAATTAAAAATGTGCCACCCCCTGGAGTCAGGATGGGGGGTTGACACACAAGACATCCATAATATGAATAAGCAGTTGCAGATCCTTCAAATGATGTGTACACGACTGGTGTTGTAAAGAAATTAAAAATGTGCTCCCCTGCGGGGGGCAGAGTGGGGGGTGATACATAAGACATCCATAATATGAATAAGCAGTTGCAGACCTTTCAAATGATGTGTTACACGACTGGGGTTGTAAAGAAATAAAAAATGTGGCTCCCCTGGAGGGGCAGATTGGGGGTTGATACACAAGACATTCATAATATGAATAAGCAGTTGATGATCTTTCAAATATTGTGTCACACGACTGGTGTTGTAAAGAAATTAAAAATGTGTCCCCCCTGGGGGGCAGAGTGGGGGGTGACACACAAGACATCCATAATAATGAATATGCAGTTGCAGACCTTTCAAATGATGTCATACGACTGGTGGTGTAAAGAAAATAAAAATGTGCCACCCCCTGGGGTCAGGAAGGGGGGTTGACACACAAGACATCAATAATATGAAACAGCAGTTGCAGATCTTTCAAATGATGTGTCACACGACTGGTGTTGTAAAGAAATTAAAAATGTGCCCCCCTGGGAGGGGCAGATTTGCGGTGACTCACAAGACATTCATAATATGAATAAGCAGTTGCAGACCTCTCAAATGATATGTCACACGACTGGTGTTGTAAAGAAATTAAAAAAGTGCCCCCCCCCTGGGGGGCAGAGTGGGGGGGTGACACACAAGACATCCATAATATGAATAAGCAGTTGCAGATCTTTCAAATGATATGTCACACGACTGGTGTTGTAAAGAAAATAAAAATGTGCCCCCCTGGGGGTCAGAGTGGGGGGGGTGACACACAAGACATCCATAATATGAATAAGCAGTTGCAGATCTTTCAAATGATATGTCACACGACTGGTGTTGTAAAGAAAATAAAAATGTGCCCCCCTGGGGGTCAGAGTGGGGGGTGGGCGACACCCAAGGCATCCATAATATGAATAAGCAGTTGCAGATCTTTCAAATGATGTGTACGCGACTGGTGTTGTAAAGAAATTAAAAATGTGCCCCCCTGCGGGGGGCAGAGTGGGGGGTGATACATAAGACATCCATAATATGAATAAGCAGTTGCAGATCTTTCAAATGATGTGTACGCGACTGGTGTTGTAAAGAAATTAAAAATGTGCATCCCCCCTGAAAGGGCAGAGTGGGGGAGGGTGACACACAAGACATCCATTATGTGAATAAGCAGTTGCAGACCTTTCAAATGATGTGTCACACGACTGGTGTTGTAAAGAAATTAAAAATGTGCCCCCCTGGGGGGCAGTGTGGGGGGGTGACACACAAGACATCCATAATATGAATAAGCAGTTGCAGATCTTTCAAATGATATGTCACACGACTGGTGTTGTAAAGAAAATAAAAATGTGCCCCCCTGGGGGTCAGAGTGGAGGGTGGGCGACACACAAGGCATCCATAATATGAATAAGCAGTTGCAGATCTTTCAAATGATGTGTACGCGACTGGTGTTGTAAAGAAATTAAAAATGTGCCCCCCTGGGAGGGGCAGAGTAGGGGGTGATACATAAGACATCCATAATATGAATAAGCAGTTGCAGATCTTTCAAATGATGTGTCACACGACTGGGGTTGTAAAGAAATAAAAAATATGGCTCCCCTGGAGGGGCAGAGTAGGGGGTGATACATAAGACATCCATAATATGAATAAGCAGTTGCAGACCTTTCAAATGATGTGTCACACGACTGGGGTTGTAAAGAAATAAAAAATATGGCTCCCCTGGAGGGGCAGAGTGGGGGGTGACACACAAGACATCCATAATATGAATAAGCATTTGCAGATCTTTCAAATGATGTGTCACACGACTGGTGTTGTAAAGAAATTAAAAATGTGACCCCCTGGGGAGCAGAATGGGGGAGTGACACACAAGACATCCATAATATGAATGAGCAGTTGCAGACATTTCAAATGGTGTGTCACACGACTGGTGTTGTAAAGAAATAAAATTTGTGGCTCCCCTGGAGGGGCAGAGTGGGGGGGTGACACACAAGACATCCATAATATGAATAAGCAGTTGCAGACCTCTCAAATGATGTGTCACACGACTGTTGTTGTAAAGAAATTAAAAATGTGCATCCCCCCTGAAAGGGCAGAGTGGGGGGGGGTGACACACAAGACATCCATAATATGAATAAGCAGTTGCAGATCTTTCAAATGATATGTCACACGACTGGTGTTGTAAAGAAAATAAAAATGTGCCCCCCTGGGGGTCAGAGTGGGGGGGTGACACACAAGACATCCATAATATGAATAAGCAGTTGCAGATCTTTCAAATGATGTGTACGCGACTGGTGTTGTAAAGAAATTAAAAATGTGCCCCCCTGCGGGGGGCAGAGTGGGGGGTGATACATAAGACATCCATAATATGAATAAGCAGTTGCAGATCTTTCAAATGATGTGTACGCGACTGGTGTTGTAAAGAAATTAAAAATGTGCATCCCCCCTGAAAGGGCAGAGTGGGGGAGGGTGACACACAAGACATCCATAATATGAATAAGCAGTTGCAGACCTTTCAAATGATGTGTCACAAGACTGGTGTTGTAAAGAAATTAAAAATGTGCCCCCCTGGGGGGCAGTGTGGGGGGGTGACACACAAGACATCCATAATATGAATAAGCAGTTGCAGATCTTTCAAATGATATGTCACACGACTGGTGTTGTAAAGAAAATAAAAATGTGCCCCCCTGGGGGTCAGAGTGGAGGGTGGGCGACACACAAGGCATCCATAATATGAATAAGCAGTTGCAGATCTTTCAAATGATGTGTACGCGACTGGTGTTGTAAAGAAATTAAAAATGTGCCCCCCTGGGAGGGGCAGAGTAGGGGGTGATACATAAGACATCCATAATATGAATAAGCAGTTGCAGATCTTTCAAATGATGTGTCACACGACTGGGGTTGTAAAGAAATAAAAAATATGGCTCCCCTGGAGGGGCAGAGTAGGGGGTGATACATAAGACATCCATAATATGAATAAGGAGTTGCAGACCTTTCAAATGATGTGTCACACGACTGGGGTTGTAAAGAAATAAAAAATATGGCTCCCCTGGAGGGGCAGAGTGGGGGGTGACACACAAGACATCCATAATATAAATAAGCATTTGCAGATCTTTCAAATGATGTGTCACACGACTGGTGTTGTAAAGAAATTAAAAATGTGACCCCCTGGGGAGCAGAATGGGGGAGTGACACACAAGACATCCATAATATTAATGAGCAGTTGCAGACCTTTCAAATGGTGTGTCACACGACTGGTGTTGTAAAGAAATAAAAAATGTGGCTCCCCTGGACGGGCAGAGTGGGGGGTGACATACAAGACATCCATAATATGAATAAGCAGTTACAGATCTTTCAAATGATGTGTCACACGACTGGTGTTGTAAAGAAATTAAAAATGTGCCACCCCTTGGGGTCAGGATGGGGGGGTGACACAAGAGACATCCATAATATGAATAAGCAGTTGCAGATCTTATAAATGATGCGTCACACGACGGGTGTTGTAAAGAAATTAAAAATGTGTCCCCCTGCGGGGGGCAGAGTGGGGGGTGATACATAAGACATCCATAATATGAATAAGCAGTTGCAGAAATTTCAAATGATGTGTCACACGACTGGTGTTGTAAAGAAATTAAAAATGTGCCCCCCCTTGGGGGCAGAGTGGGCTGGGATTACACAAAGGACATCCATAATAATGAATAAGCGGTTTCAGACCTCTCAAATGATGTGTCACACGACTGATGTGTCACACGACTGGTGTTGTAAAGAAATTAAAAATGTGCCCTCCCTGGGTGGCAGAGTGGGGGGTGACATACAAGACTTCCATAATATGAATAAGCAGTTGCAGATCTTTCAAATGATGTGTCACACGACTGGTGTTGTAAAGAAATTAAAAATATGCCCCCTCCCCTGGGGGGCAGAGTGTGGAAGGGGAGTGACACACAAGACATCCATAATAATGAATAAGCAATTGCAGACCTCTCAAATAAAATGTCACACGACTGGTGTTGTAATGAAATTAAAAATGTGCCCTCCCTGGGTGGCAGAGTGGGGGGTGACATACAAGACTTCCATAATATGAATAAGCAGTTGCAGATCTTTCAAATGATGTGTCACACGACTGTTGTTGTAAAGAAATTAAAAATGTGCATCCCCCCTGAAGGGGCAGAGTGGGGGAGGGTGACACACAAGATATCCATAATATGGATAAGCAGTTGCAGAACTTTAAAATGATGTGTCACACGACTGGTGTTGTAATGAAATTAAAAATGTTCCCCCCAGGGGGGGCAGAGTGGGGGGTGACACACAAGACATCCATAATATGAATAAGCAATTGCAGACCATTCAAATGATGTGTCACACGACTGGTGTTGTAAAGAAAATAAAAATGTGCCCCCCTGGGGGTCAGAGTGGGGGGTGGGCGACACACAAGGCATCCATAATATGAATAAGCAGTTGCAGATCTTTCAAATGATGTGTACGCGACTGGTGTTGTAAAGAAATTAAAAATGTGCCCCCCTGCGGGGGGCAGAGTGGGGGGTGATACATAAGACATCCATAATATGAATAAGCAGTTGCAGAAATTTCAAATGATGTGTCACACGACTGGTGTGTTAAAGAAATTAAAAATGTGCCCCCCCTGGGGGGCAGAGTGGGGGGGTGACACACAAGACATCCATAATAATGAATAAGCAGTTGTAGAAATTTCAAATGATGTGTCATACGACTGGTGTTGTAAAGAAATTAAAAATGTGCCACCCCCTGGGGTCAGGATGAGGGGTTGACACACAAGACATCCATAATATGAATAAGCAGTTGCAGATCTTTCAAATGATGTGTACGCGACTGGTGTTGTAAAGAAATTAAAAGTGTGCATCCCCCCTGAAAGGGCAGAGTGAGGGAGAGTGACACACAAGACATCCATAATATGAATAAGCAGTTGCAGACCTTTCAAATGATGTGTACGCGACTGGTGTTGTAAAGAAATTAAAAATGTGCCCCACTGCGGGGGGCAGAGTGGGGGGTGATACAGAAGACATCCATAATATGAATAAGCAGTTGCAGAAATTTCAAATGATGTGTCACACGACTGGTGTTGTAAAGAAATTAAAAATGTGCCCCCCCCTGGGGGGTAGATTGGGGGGTGACACACAAGACATCCATAATAATGAATAAGCAGTTGCAGAAATTTCAAATGATGTGTCATACGACTGGTGTTGTAAAGAAATTAAAAATGTGCCACCCCCTGGGGTCAGGATGGGGGGTTGACACACAAGACATCCATAATATGAATAAGCATTTGCAGATCTTTCAAATGATGTGTACGCGACTGGTGTTGTAAAGAAATTAAAAATGTGCATCCCCCCTGAAAGGGCAGAGTGGGGGAGGGTGACACACAAGACATCCATAATATGAATAAGCAGTTGCAGACCTTTCAAATGATGTGTCACACGACTGGTGTTGTAAAGAAATTAAAAATGTGCCCCCCCTGGGGGGCAGAGTGGGGGGGGTGACACACAAGACATCCATAATATGAATAAGCAGTTGCAGATCTTTCAAATGATATGTCACACGACTGGTGTTGTAAAGAAAATAAAAATGTGCCCCCCTGGGGGTCAGAGTGGGGGGTTGACACACAAGACATCAATAATATGAATAAGCAGTTGCAGATCTTTCAAATGATGTGTACGCGACTGGTGTTGTAAAGAAATTAAAAATGTGCTCCCCTGCGGGGGGCAGAGTAGAGGGTGATACATAAGACATCCAAAATATGAATAAGCAGTTGCAGACCTTTCAAATGATGTGTCACACGACTGGGGTTGTAAAGAAATAAAAAATATGGCTCCCCTGGAGGGGCAGAGTGGGGGGTGACACACAAGACATCCATAATATGAATAAGCATTTGCAGATCTTTCAAATGATGTGTCACACGACTGGTGTTGTAAAGAAATTAAAAATGTGCGTCCCTGGGGAGCAGAATGGGGGAGTGACACACAAGACATCAATAATAATGAATAAGCAGTTGCAGACATATCAAATGATGTCATACGACTGGTGTTGTAAAGAAATTAAAAATGTGCCACCCCCTGGTGTCAGGATGGGTGGTTGACACACAAGACATCCATAATATGAAAAAGCAGTTGCAGACCTTTCAAAGGATATGTCACACGACTGGTGTTGTAAAGAAATAAAAATTGTGGCTCCCCTGGAGGGGCAGAGTGGGGGGGTGACACACAAGACATCCATAATATGAATAAGCAGTTGCAGACCTCTCAAATGATGTGTCACACGACTGTTGTTGTAAAGAAATTAAAAATGTGCATCCCCCCTGAAAGGGCAGAGTGGGGGAGGGTGACACACAAGACATCCATAATATGAATGATCAGTTGCAGACCTTTCAAATGGTGTGTCACACGACTGGTGTTGTAAAGAAATAAAAAATGTGGCTCCCCTGGACGGGCAGAGTGGGGGGTGACATACAAGACATCCATAATATGAATAAGCAGTTGCAGATCTTTCAAATGATGTGTCACACGACTGGTGTTGTAAAGAAATTAAAAATGTGCCACCCCTTGGGGTCAGGATGGGGGGGGGTGACACAAGAGACATCCATAATATGAATAAGCAGTTGCAGATCTTATAAATGATGTGTCACACGACGGGTGTTGTAAAGAAATTAAAAATGTGTCCCCCTGGGAGGGGCAGATTGGCGGTGACACACAAGACATTCATAATATGAATAAGCAGTTGCAGATCTTTCAAATGATGTGTACGCGACTGGTGTTGTAAAGAAATTAAAAATGGGCCCGCTGAGGGGGGGAAGTGGGGGGTGATACATGAGACATTCATAATATGAATAAGCAGTTGCAGACCTTTCAAATGATGTGTCACACGACTGGTGTTATAAAGAAATTAAAAATGTGCCCCCCTGGGGGCAGAGTGGGGTAGGGTTACACAAAGAACATCCATAATAATGAATAAGCAGTTTCAGACCTCTCAAATGATGTGTCACACGACTGTTGTTGTAAAGAAATGAAAAATGTGCATCCCCCTGAAAGGGCAAAGTGGAGGGTGACACACAAGACATCCATAATATGAATGAGCCGTTGCAGACCTTTCAAATGGTGTGTCACACGACTGGTGTTGTAAAGAAATAAAAAATGTGGCTCCCCTAGAGGGGCAGAGTGGGGGGTGACATACAATACATCCATAATATGAATGAGCCGTTGCAGACCTTTCAAATGATGTGTCACACGACTGGTGTTGTAAAGAAATTAAAAATGTGCCCCCCTGGGAGGGGCAGATTTGCGATGACTCAAAAGACATTCATAATATGAATAAGGAGTTGGAGACCTCACAAATGATATGTCACACGACTGATGTTTTAAAGAAATTAAAAATGTGCCACCCTGCGGGGAGCAGAGTGGGGGTTGGGCGACACACAAGGCATCCATAATATGAATAAGCAGTTGCAGAAGTTTCAAATGATGTGTCATGCGACTGGTGTGGTAAAGAAATTAAAAATGTGCCACCCCCTGGGGTCAGGCTGGGGAGTTGACACACAAGACATCCATAATAAGAATAAGCAGTTGTAGATCTTTCAAATGATATGTCACGCGACTGGTGTTGTAATGAAAATAAAAATTTGCCCCCCTGGGGGTCAGAGTGGGGGGTGGGCGACACACAAGGCATCCATAATATGAATAAGCAGTTGCAGATCTTTCAAATGATGTGTACGCGACTGGTGTTGTAAAGAAAATAAAAATGTGCCCCCCTGGGGGTCAGAGTGGGGGGTGGGCGACACACAAGGCATCCATAATATGAATAAGCAGTTGCAGATCTTTCAAATGATGTTTACGCGACTGGTGTTGTAAAGAAATTAAAAATGTTTCCCCCTGCGGGGGGCAGAGTGGGGGGTGATACATAAGACATCCATAATATGAATAAGCAGTTGCAGAAATTTCAAATGATGTGTCACACAACTGGTGTTGTAAAGAAATTAAAAATGTGCCCCCCCTGGGGGGCAGAGTGGGGGGTGACACACAAGACATCCATAAAAATGAATAAGCAGTTGCAGAAATTTCTAATGATGTGTCATACGACTGGTGTTGTAAAGAAATTAAAAATGTGCCACCCCCTGGGGTCAGGATGGGGGGTTGACACACAAGACATCCATAATATGAATAAGCAGTTGCAGATCTTTCAAATGATGTGTACGCGACTGGTGTTGTAAAGAAATTAAAAATGTGCATCCCCCTGAAAAGGCAGAGTGGGGGAGGGTGACACACAAGACATCCATAATATGAATAAGCAGTTGCAGACCTTTGAAATGATGTGTCACACGACTGGTGTTGTAAAGAAATTAAAAATGTGCCCCCCCTGGGGGGCAGAGTGGGGGGGGCTGACACACAAGACATCCATAATATGAATAAAAAGTTGCAGATCTTTCAAATGATATGTCACACGACTGGTGTTGTAAAGAAAATAAAAATGTGCCCCCCTGGGGGTCAGAGTGGGGGGTGGGCGACACACAAGGCATCCATAATATGAATAAGCAGTTGCAGATCTTTCAAATGATGTGTACGCGACTGGTGTTGTAAAGAAATTAAAAATGTGCCCCCCTGGGAGGGGCAGAGTAGGGGGTGATACATAAGACATCCATAATATGAATAAGCAGTTGCAGATCTTCCAAATGATGTGTCACACGACTGGGGTTGTAAAGAAATAAAAAATATGGCTCCCCTGGAGGGGCAGAGTAGAGTGTGATACATAAGACATCCATAATATGAATAAGCAGTTGCAGACCTTTCAAATGATGTGTCACACGACTGTTGTTGTAAAGAAATTAAAAATGTGCATCCCCCCTGAAAGGGCAGAGTGGGGGAGGGTGACACACAAGACATCCATAATATAAATAGGCAGTTGCAGATCTTTCAAAAGATGTGTACGCGACTGGTGTTGTAAAGAAATTAAAAATGTGCATCCCCCTGAAAGGGCAGAGTGGGGGAGGGTGACACACAAGACATCCATAATATGAATAAGCAGTTGCAGAACTTTCAAATGATGTGTCACACGACTGGTGTTGTAAAGAAATTAAAAATGTGCCCCCCCTGGGGGGCAGAGTGGGGGGGTGACACACAAGACATCCATAATATGAATAAGCAGTTGCAGATCTTTCAAATGATATGTCACACGACTGGTGTTGTAAAGAAATTAAAAATGTGACCCCCTGGGGAGCAGAATGGGGGAGTGACACACAAGACATCCATAATATGAATGAGCAGTTGCAGACCTTTCAAATGGTGTGTCACACGACTGCTGTTGTAAAGAAATAAAAATTGTGGCTCCCCTGGAGGGGCAGAGTGGGGGGGTGACACACAAGACATCCATAATATGAATAAGCAGTTGCAGACCTCTCAAATGATGTGTCACACGACTGTTGTTGTAAAGAAATTAAAAATGTGCCCCCCTGGGGGTCAGAGTGGGGGGTGGGCGACACACAAGGCATCCATAATATGAATAAGCAGTTGCAGAAATTTCAAATGATGTGTCACACGACTGGGGTTGTAAAGAAATTAAAAATGTGCCCCCCTGGGAGGGGCAGATTGGCGGTGACACACAAGACATTCATAATATGAATAAGCAGTTGCAGACCCCTCAAATGATGTGTCACACGACTGGTGTTGTAAAGAAATTAAAATTGAATCCCCCACTGGGGGGGAGAGGGGGTGACTCACAAGACATCCATAATGTGAATAAGCTGTTGCAGATTTTTCAAATGATATGTCACACGACTGGTGTTGTAAAGAAATTAAAAATGTGCCCCCCTGGGGGTCAGAGTGGGGGGTGGGCGACACACAAGGCATCCATAATATGAATAAGCAGTTGCAGAAATTTCAAATGATGTGTCACACGACTGGTGTTGTAAAGAAATTAAAAATGTGCCCCCCCCCCCTTGGGGGCAGAGTGGGCTGGGGTTACACAAAGGACATCCATAATAATGAATAAGCAGTTTCAGACCTCTCAAATGATGTGTCACACGACTGTTATTGTAAAGAAATGAAAAATGTGCATCCCCCCTGAAAGGGTAGAGTGGGGGAGTGTGACACACAAGACATTTATAATATGAATAAGCAGTTGCAGATCTTTCAAATGATGTGTCACACGACTGGTGTTGTAAAGAAATTAAAAATGTGCCCCCTCCCCTGGGGGGCAGAGTGTGGAAGGGGAGTGACACACAAGACATCCATTGTAATGAATAAGCAATTGCAGACCTCTCAAATAAAATGTCACACGACTGGTGTTGTAAAGAAATTAAAAATATGCCCCCTGGGTGGGCAGAGGGAGGGGTGACATACAAGACATCCGTAATATGAATAAGCAGTTGCAGACCTCTCAAATGATGTGTCACACGACTGTTGTTGTAAAGAAATTAAAAATGTGCATCCCCCCTGAAGGGGCAGAGTGGGGGAGGGTGACACACAAGATATCCATAATATGAATAAGCAGTTGCAGACCTTTCAAATGATGTGTCACTCGACTGGTGTTGTAAAGAAATTAAAAATGTGCCACCCCCTGGAGTCAGGATGGGGGGTTGACACACAAGACATCCATAATATGAATAAGCAGTTGCAGATCCTTCAAATGATGTGTACACGACTGGTGTTGTAAAGAAATTAAAAATGTGCTCCCCTGCGGGGGGCAGAGTGGGGGGTGATACATAAGACATCCATAATATGAATAAGCAGTTGCAGACCTTTCAAATGATGTGTTACACGACTGGGGTTGTAAAGAAATAAAAAATGTGGCTCCCCTGGAGGGGCAGATTGGGGGGTGATACACAAGACATTCATAATATGAATAAGCAGTTGATGATCTTTCAAATATTGTGTCACACGACTGGTGTTGTAAAGAAATTAAAAATGTGTCCCCCCTGGGGGGCAGAGTGGGGGGTGACACACAAGACATCCATAATAATGAATATGCAGTTGCAGACCTTTCAAATGATGTCATACGACTGGTGGTGTAAAGAAAATAAAAATGTGCCACCCCCTGGGGTCAGGAAGGGGGGTTGACACACAAGACATCCATAATATGAAACAGCAGTTGCAGATCTTTCAAATGATGTGTCACACGACTGGTGTTGTAAAGAAATTAAAAATGTGCCCC
Source organism: Maratus speculifer (assembly GCA_964019185.1). Taxonomy (NCBI): domain Eukaryota; kingdom Metazoa; phylum Arthropoda; class Arachnida; order Araneae; family Salticidae; genus Maratus; species Maratus speculifer. The sequence goes on from OZ025293.1 coordinate 34,585,076, forward strand.
CCTGGGAGGGGCAGATTTGCGGTGACTCACAAGACATTCATAATATGAATAAGCAGTTGCAGACCTCTCAAATGATATGTCACACGACTGATGTTGTAAAGAAAATAAAAATGTTCCACCCTGCGGGGAGCAGAGTGGGGGGTGACACATAAGACATCCATAATATGAATAAGAAGTTGCAGATCTTTCAAATGATGTGTCACACGAATGGTGTGGTAAAGAAATTAAAAATGTTCCCCCTCTGGGGGTCAGAGTGGGGGGTGGGCGACAAACAAGGCATCCATAATATGAATAAGCAGTTGCAGAAGTTTCAAATGATGTGTCATGCGACTGGTGTGGTAAAGAAATTAAAAATGTGCCATCCCCTGGGGTCAGGCTGGGGAGTTGACACACAAGACATCCATAATAAGAATAAGCAGTTGCAGATCTTTCAAATGATGTGTCACACGACTGGGGTTGTAAAGAAATTAAAAATGTGCACCCCTGGGAGGGGCAGATTGGCGGTGACACACAAGACATTCATAATATGAATAAGCAGTTGCAGACCCCTCAAATGATGTGTCACACGACTGGTGTTGTAAAGAAATTAAAATTGAATCCCCCACTGGGGGGGAGAGGGGGTGACTCACAAGACATCCATAATGTGAATAAGCTGTTGCAGATTTTTCAAATGATATGTCACACGACTGGTGTTGTAAAGAAATTAAAAATGTGCCCCCCTGGGGGTCAGAGTGGGGGGTGGGCGACACACAAGGCATCCATAATATGAATAAGCAGTTGCAGAAATTTCAAATGATGTGTCACACGACTGGTGTTGTAAAGAAATTAAAAATGTGCCCCCCCCTTGGGGGCAGAGTGGGCTGGGGTTACACAAAGGACATCCATAATAATGAATAAGCAGTTTCAGACCTCTCAAATGATGTGTCACACGACTGTTATTGTAAAGAAATGAAAAATGTGCATCCCCCCTGAAAGGGTAGAGTGGGGGAGTGTGACACACAAGACATTTATAATATGAATAAGCAGTTGCAGATCTTTCAAATGATGTGTCACACGACTGGTGTTGTAAAGAAATTAAAAATGTGCCCCCTCCCCTGGGGGGCAGAGTGTGGAAGGGGAGTGACACACAAGACATCCATTGTAATGAATAAGCAATTGCAGACCTCTCAAATAAAATGTCACACGACTGGTGTTGTAAAGAAATTAAAAATATGCCCCCTGGGTGGGCAGAGGGAGGGGTGACATACAAGACATCCGTAATATGAATAAGCAGTTGCAGACCTCTCAAATGATGTGTCACACGACTGTTGTTGTAAAGAAATTAAAAATGTGCATCCCCCCTGAAGGGGCAGAGTGGGGGAGGGTGACACACAAGATATCCATAATATGAATAAGCAGTTGCAGACCTTTCAAATGATGTGTCACTCGACTGGTGTTGTAAAGAAATTAAAAATGTGCCACCCCCTGGAGTCAGGATGGGGGGTTGACACACAAGACATCCATAATATGAATAAGCAGTTGCAGATCCTTCAAATGATGTGTACACGACTGGTGTTGTAAAGAAATTAAAAATGTGCTCCGATGCGGGGGGCAGAGTGGGGTTTGATACATAAGACATCCATAATATGAATAAGCAGTTGCAGACCTTTCAAATGATGTGTTACACGACTGGGGTTGTAAAGAAATAAAAAATGTGGCTCCCCTGGAGGGGCAGATTGGGGGTTGATACACAAGACATTCATAATATGAATAAGCAGTTGATGATCTTTCAAATATTGTGTCACACGACTGGTGTTGTAAAGAAATTAAAAATGTGTCCCCCCTGGGGGGCAGAGTGGGGGGTGACACACAAGACATCCATAATAATGAATATGCAGTTGCAGACCTTTCAAATGATGTCATACGACTGGTGGTGTAAAGAAAATAAAAATGTGCCACCCCCTGGGGTCAGGAAGGGGGGTTGACACACAAGACATCCATAATATGAAACAGCAGTTGCAGATCTTTCAAATGATGTGTCACACGACTGGTGTTGTAAAGAAATTAAAAATGTGCCCCCCTGGGAGGGGCAGATTTGCGGTGACTCACAAGACATTCATAATATGAATAAGCAGTTGCAGACCTCTCAAATGATATGTCACACGACTGGTGTTGTAAAGAAATTAAAAAAGTGCCCCCCCTGGGGGGCAGAGTGGGGGGGGTGACACACAAGACATCCATAATATGAATAAGCAGTTGCAGATCTTTCAAATGATATGTCACACGACTTGTGTTGTAAAGAAAATAAAAATGTGCCCCCCTGGGGGTCAGAGTGGGGGGTGGGCGACACACAAGGCATCCATAATATGAATAAGCAGTTGCAGATCTTTCAAATGATGTGTACGCGACTGGTGTTGTAAAGAAATTAAAAATGTGCCCCCCTGCGGGGGGCAGAGTGGGGGGTGATACATAAGACATCCATAATATGAATAAGCAGTTGCAGATCTTTCAAATGATGTGTACGCGACTGGTGTTGTAAAGAAATTAAAAATGTGCATCCCCCCTGAAAGGGCAGAGTGGGGGAGGGTGACACACAAGACATCCATAATATGAATAAGCAGTTGCAGACCTTTCAAATGATGTGTCACACGACTGGTGTTGTAAAGAAATTAAAAATGTGCCCCCCTGGGGGCAGTGTGGGGGGGTGACACACAAGACATCCTTAATATGAATAAGCAGTTGCAGATCTTTCAAATGATATGTCACACGACTGGTGTTGTAAAGAAAATAAAAATGTGCCCCCCTGGGGGTCAGAGTGGAGGGTGGGCGACACACAAGGCATCCATAATATGAATAAGCAGTTGCAGATCTTTCAAATGATGTGTACGCGTCTGGTGTTGTAAAGAAATTAAAAATGTGCCCCCCTGGGAGGGGCAGAGTAGGGGGTGATACATAAGACATCCATAATATGAATAAGCAGTTGCAGATCTTTCAAATGATGTGTCACACGACTGGGGTTGTAAAGAAATAAAAAATATGGCTCCCCTGGAGGGGCAGAGTAGGGGGTGATACATAAGACATCCATAATATGAATAAGCAGTTGCAGACCTTTCAAATGATGTGTCACACGACTGGGGTTGTAAAGAAATAAAAAATATGGCTCCCCTGGAGGGGCAGAGTGGGGGGTGACACACAAGACATCCATAATATGAATAAGCATTTGCAGATCTTTCAAATGATGTGTCACACGACTGGTGTTGTAAAGAAATTAAAAATGTGACCCCCTGGGGAGCAGAATGGGGGAGTGACACACAAGACATCCATAATATGAATGAGCAGTTGCAGACATTTCAAATGGTGTGTCACACGACTGGTGTTGTAAAGAAATAAAAATTGTGGCTCCCCTGGAGGGGCAGAGTGGGGGGGTGACACACAAGACATCCATAATATGAATAAGCAGTTGCAGACCTCTCAAATGATGTGTCACACGACTGTTGTTGTAAAGAAATTAAAAATGTGCATCCCCCCTGAAAGGGCAGAGTGGGGGAGGGTGACACACAAGACATCCATAATATGAATAAGCAGTTGCAGACCTTTCAAATGATGTGTCAGACGACTGGTGTTGTAATGAAATTAAAAATGTGCCCTCGCTGGGAGGCAGAGTGAGGGATGACACACAAGACATCCATAATATTAATGAGCAGTTGCAGACCTTTCAAATGGTGTGTCACACGACTGGTGTTGTAAAGAAATAAAAAATGTGGCTCCCCTGGACGGGCAGAGTGGGGGGTGACATACAAGACATCCATAATATGAATAAGCAGTTGCAGATCTTTCAAATGATGTGTCACACGACTGGTGTTGTAAAGAAATTAAAAATGTGCCACCCCTTGGGGTCAGGATGGGGGGGTGACACAAGAGACATCCATAATATGAATAAGCAGTTGCAGATCTTATAAATGATGTGTCACACGACGGGTGTTGTAAAGAAATTAAAAATGTGTCCCCCTGCGGGGGGCAGAGTGGGGGGTGATACATAAGACATCCATAATATGAATAAGCAGTTGCAGATCTTTCAAATGATGTGTCACACGACTGGTGTTGTAAAGAAATTAAAAATGTGCCCCCCCTTGGGGGCAGAGTGGGCTGGGATTACACAAAGGACATCCATAATAATGAATAAGCAGTTTCAGACCTCTCAAATGATGTGTCACACGACTGATGTGTCACACGACTGGTGTTGTAAAGAAATTAAAAATGTGCCCTCCCTGGGTGGCAGAGTGGGGGGTGACATACAAGACTTCCATAATATGAATAAGCAGTTGCAGATCTTTCAAATGATGTGTCACACGACTGGTGTTGTAAAGAAATTAAAAATATGCCCCCTCCCCTGGGGGGCAGAGTGTGGAAGGGGAGTGACACACAAGACATCCATAATAATGAATAAGCAATTGCAGACCTCTCAAATAAAATGTCACACGACTGGTGTTGTAATGAAATTAAAAATGTGCCCTCCCTGGGTGGCAGAGTGGGGGGTGACATACAAGACTTCCATAATATGAATAAGCAGTTGCAGATCTTTCAAATGATGTGTCACACGACTGTTGTTGTAAAGAAATTAAAAATGTGCATCCCCCCTGAAGGGGCAGAGTGGGGGAGGGTGACACACAAGATATCCATAATATGAATAAGCAGTTGCAGATCTTTCAAATGATATGTCACACGACTGGTGTTGTAATGAAATTAAAAATGTTCCCCCCAGGGGGGGCAGAGTGGGGGGTGACACACAAGACATCCATAATATGAATAAGCAATTGCAGACCTTTCAAATGATGTGTCACACGACTGGTGTTGTAAAGAAAATAAAAATGTGCCCCCCTGGGGGTCAGAGTGGGGGGTGGGCGACACACACGGCATCCATAATATGAATAAGCAGTTGCAGATCTTTCAAATGATGTGTACGCGACTGGTGTTGTAAAGAAATTAAAAATGTGCCCCCCTGCGGGGGGCAGAGTGGGGGGTGATACATAAGACATCCATAATATGAATAAGCAGTTGCAGAAATTTCAAATGATGTGTCACACGACTGGTGTGTTAAAGAAATTAAAAATGTGCCCCCCCTGGGGGGCAGAGTGGGGGGGGTGACACACAAGACATCCATAATAATGAATAAGCAGTTGCAGAAATTTCAAATGATGTGTCATACGACTGGTGTTGTAAAGAAATTAAAAATGTGCCACCCCCTGGGGTCAGGATGGGGGGTTGACACACAAGACATCCATAATATGAATAAGCATTTGCAGATCTTTCAAATGATGTGTACGCGACTGGTGTTGTAAAGAAATTAAAAATGTGCATCCCCCCTGAAAGGGCAGAGTGGGGGAGGGTGACACACAAGACATCCATAATATGAATAAGCAGTTGCAGATCTTTCAAATGATATGTCACACGACTGGTGTTGTAAAGAAAATAAAAATGTGCCCCCCTGGGGGTCAGAGTGGGGGGTTGACACACAAGACATCCATAATATGAATAAGCAGTTGCAGATCTTTCAAATGATGTGTACGCGACTGGTGTTGTAAAGAAATTAAAAATGTGCTCCCCTGCGGGGGGCAGAGTAGAGGGTGATACATAAGACATCCATAATATGAATAAGCAGTTGCAGACCTTTCAAATGATGTGTCACACGACTGGGGTTGTAAAGAAATAAAAAATATGGCTCCCCTGGAGGGGCAGAGTGGGGGCTGACACACAAGACATCCATAATATGAATAAGCATTTGCAGATCTTTCAAATGATGTGTCACACGACTGGTGTTGTAAAGAAATTAAAAATGTGCCCCCCCTGGGGAGCAGAATGGGGGAGTGACACACAAGACATCCATAATAATGAATAAGCAGTTGCAGACATATCAAATGATGTCATACGACTGGTGTTGTAAAGAAATTAAAAATGTGCCACCCCCTGGTGTCAGGATGGGGGGTTGACACACAAGACATCCATAATATGAAAAAGCAGTTGCAGACCTTTCAAAGGATATGTCACACGACTGGTGTTGTAAAGAAATAAAAATTGTGGCTCCCCTGGAGGGGCAGAGCGGGGGGGTGACACACAAGACATCCATAATATGAATAAGCAGTTGCAGACCTCTCAAATGATGTGTCACACGACTGTGTTTGTAAAGAAATTAAAAATGTGCATCCCCCCTGAAAGGGCAGAGTGGGGGAGGGTGACACACAAGACATCCATAATATGAATGATCAGTTGCAGACCTTTCAAATGGTGTGTCACACGACTGGTGTTGTAAAGAAATAAAAAATGTGGCTCCCCTGGACGGGCAGAGTGGGGGGTGACATACAAGACATCCATAATATGAATAAGCAGTTGCAGATCTTTCAAATGATGTGTCACACGACTGGTGTTGTAAAGAAATTAAAAATGTGCCACCCCTTGGGGTCAGGATGGGGGGGGTGACACAAGAGACATCCATAATATGAATAAGCAGTTGCAGATCTTATAAATGATGTGTCACACGACGGGTGTTGTAAAGAAATTAAAAATGTGTCCCCCTGGGAGGGGCAGATTGGCGGTGACACACAAGACATTCATAATATGAATAAGCAGTTGCAGATCTTTCAAATGATGTGTACGCGACTGGTGTTGTAAAGAAATTAAAAATGTGCCCGCTGCGGGGGGGAAGTGGGGGGTGATACATGAGACATTCATAATATGAATAAGCAGTTGCAGACCTTTCAAATGATGTGTCACACGACTGGTGTTGTAAAGAAATAAAAAATGTGGCTCTCCTGGAGTGGCAGAGTAGGGGGTGACACACAAGACATCCATAATATGAATAAGCAGTTGCAGACCTTTCAAATGATGTGTCACACGAATGGTGTTATAAAGAAATTAAAAATGTGCCCCCCCTGGGGGCAGAGTGGGGTAGGGTTACACAAAGAACATCCATAATAATGAATAAGCAGTTTCAGACCTCTCAAATGATGTGTCACACGACTGTTGTTGTAAAGAAATGAAAAATGTGCATCCCCCTGAAAGGGCAAAGTGGAGGGTGACACACAAGACATCCATAATATGAATGAGCCGTTGCAGATCTTTCAAATGGTGTGTCACACGACTGGTGTTGTAATGAAATTAAAAATGTTCCCCCCAGGGGGGGCAGAGTGGGGGGTGACACACAAGACATCCATAATATGAATAAGCAGTTGCAGATCTTTCAAATGATGTGTCACACGACTGGTGTTGTAAAGAAATTAAAAATGTGCCCCCCCCGGGGGGCAGTGTGTGGAAGGGAGTGACACACAAGATATCCATAATAATGAATAAGCAGTTTGGGACCTCTCAAATGAAATGTTACACGAATGGTGTTGAAAAGAAATTAAAAATATGCCCCCCCTGTGTGGGCAGAGGGAAGGGTGACATACAAGACATCCGTAATATGAATAAGCAGTTGCAGACCTTTCAAATGATGTGTCACACGACTGGTGTTGTAATGAAATTAAAAATGTGCCGCCCTGGGGGTCAGAGTGGAGGGTGGGCGACACACAAGGCATCCATAATATGAATAAGCAGTTGCAGATCTTTCAAATGATGTGTACGCGTCTGGTGTTGTAAAGAAATTAAAAATGTGCCCCCCTGGGAGGGGCAGAGTAGGGGGTGATACATAAGACATCCATAATATGAATAAGCAGTTGCAGATCTTTCAAATGATGTGTCACACGACTGGGGTTGTAAAGAAATAAAAAATATGGCTCCCCTGGAGGGGCAGAGTAGGGGGTGATACATAAGACATCCATAATATGAATAAGCAGTTGCAGACCTTTCAAATGATGTGTCACACGACTGGGGTTGTAAAGAAATAAAAAATATGGCTCCCCTGGAGGGGCAGAGTGGGGGGTGACACACAAGACATCCATAATATGAATAAGCATTTGCAGATCTTTCAAATGATGTGTCACACGACTGGTGTTGTAAAGAAATTAAAAATGTGACCCCCTGGGGAGCAGAATGGGGGAGTGACACACAAGACATCCATAATATGAATGAGCAGTTGCAGACATTTCAAATGGTGTGTCACACGACTGGTGTTGTAAAGAAATAAAAATTGTGGCTCCCCTGGAGGGGCAGAGTGGGGGGGTGACACACAAGACATCCATAATATGAATAAGCAGTTGCAGACCTCTCAAATGATGTGTCACACGACTGTTGTTGTAAAGAAATTAAAAATGTGCATCCCCCCTGAAAGGGCAGAGTGGGGGAGGGTGACACACAAGACATCCATAATATGAATAAGCAGTTGCAGACCTTTCAAATGATGTGTCAGACGACTGGTGTTGTAATGAAATTAAAAATGTGCCCTCGCTGGGAGGCAGAGTGAGGGATGACACACAAGACATCCATAATATTAATGAGCAGTTGCAGACCTTTCAAATGGTGTGTCACACGACTGGTGTTGTAAAGAAATAAAAAATGTGGCTCCCCTGGACGGGCAGAGTGGGGGGTGACATACAAGACATCCATAATATGAATAAGCAGTTGCAGATCTTTCAAATGATGTGTCACACGACTGGTGTTGTAAAGAAATTAAAAATGTGCCACCCCTTGGGGTCAGGATGGGGGGGTGACACAAGAGACATCCATAATATGAATAAGCAGTTGCAGATCTTATAAATGATGTGTCACACGACGGGTGTTGTAAAGAAATTAAAAATGTGTCCCCCTGCGGGGGGCAGAGTGGGGGGTGATACATAAGACATCCATAATATGAATAAGCAGTTGCAGAAATTTCAAATGATGTGTCACACGACTGGTGTTGTAAAGAAATTAAAAATGTGCCCCCCCTTGGGGGCAGAGTGGGCTGGGATTACACAAAGGACATCCATAATAATGAATAAGCAGTTTCAGACCTCTCAAATGATGTGTCACACGACTGATGTGTCACACGACTGGTGTTGTAAAGAAATTAAAAATGTGCCCTCCCTGGGTGGCAGAGTGGGGGGTGACATACAAGACTTCCATAATATGAATAAGCAGTTGCAGATCTTTCAAATGATGTGTCACACGACTGGTGTTGTAAAGAAATTAAAAATATGCCCCCTCCCCTGGGGGGCAGAGTGTGGAAGGGGAGTGACACACAAGACATCCATAATAATGAATAAGCAATTGCAGACCTCTCAAATAAAATGTCACACGACTGGTGTTGTAATGAAATTAAAAATGTGCCCTCCCTGGGTGGCAGAGTGGGGGGTGACATACAAGACTTCCATAATATGAATAAGCAGTTGCAGATCTTTCAAATGATGTGTCACACGACTGTTGTTGTAAAGAAATTAAAAATGTGCATCCCCCCTGAAGGGGCAGAGTGGGGGAGGGTGACACACAAGATATCCATAATATGAATAAGCAGTTGCAGATCTTTCAAATGATATGTCACACGACTGGTGTTGTAATGAAATTAAAAATGTTCCCCCCAGGGGGGGCAGAGTGGGGGGTGACACACAAGACATCCATAATATGAATAAGCAATTGCAGACCTTTCAAATGATGTGTCACACGACTGGTGTTGTAAAGAAAATAAAAATGTGCCCCCCTGGGGGTCAGAGTGGGGGGTGGGCGACACACACGGCATCCATAATATGAATAAGCAGTTGCAGATCTTTCAAATGATGTGTACGCGACTGGTGTTGTAAAGAAATTAAAAATGTGCCCCCCTGCGGGGGGCAGAGTGGGGGGTGATACATAAGACATCCATAATATGAATAAGCAGTTGCAGAAATTTCAAATGATGTGTCACACGACTGGTGTGTTAAAGAAATTAAAAATGTGCCCCCCCTGGGGGGCAGAGTGGGGGGGGTGACACACAAGACATCCATAATAATGAATAAGCAGTTGCAGAAATTTCAAATGATGTGTCATACGACTGGTGTTGTAAAGAAATTAAAAATGTGCCACCCCCTGGGGTCAGGATGAGGGGTTGACACACAAGACATCCATAATATGAATAAGCAGTTGCAGATCTTTCAAATGATGTGTACGCGACTGGTGTTGTAAAGAAATTAAAAATGTGCATCCCCCCTGAAAGGGCAGAGTGAGGGAGAGTGACACACAAGACATCCATAATATGAATAAGCAGTTGCAGACCTTTCAAATGATGTGTACGCGACTGGTGTTGTAAAGAAATTAAAAATGTGCCCCCCTGCGCGGGGCAGAGTGGGGGGTGATACAGAAGACATCCATAATATGAATAAGCAGTTGCAGAAATTTCAAATGATGTGTCACACGACTGGTGTTGTAAAGAAATTAAAAATGTGCCCCCCCTGGGGGGTAGAGTGGGGGGGTGACACACAAGACATCCATAATAATGAATAAGCAGTTGCAGAAATTTCAAATGATGTGTCATACGACTGGTGTTGTAAAGAAATTAAAAATGTGCCACCCCCTGGGGTCAGGATGGGGGGTTGACACACAAGACATCCATAATATGAATAAGCATTTGCAGATCTTTCAAATGATGTGTACGCGACTGGTGTTGTAAAGAAATTAAAAATGTGCATCCCCCCTGAAAGGGCAGAGTGGGGGAGGGTGACACACAAGACATCCATAATATGAATAAGCAGTTGCAGATCTTTCAAATGATATGTCACACGACTGGTGTTGTAAAGAAAATAAAAATGTGCCCCCCTGGGGGTCAGAGTGGGGGGTTGACACACAAGACATCCATAATATGAATAAGCAGTTGCAGATCTTTCAAATGATGTGTACGCGACTGGTGTTGTAAAGAAATTAAAAATGTGCTCCCCTGCGGGGGGCAGAGTAGAGGGTGATACATAAGACATCCATAATATGAATAAGCAGTTGCAGACCTTTCAAATGATGTGTCACACGACTGGGGTTGTAAAGAAATAAAAAATATGGCTCCCCTGGAGGGGCAGAGTGGGGGCTGACACACAAGACATCCATAATATGAATAAGCATTTGCAGATCTTTCAAATGATGTGTCACACGACTGGTGTTGTAAAGAAATTAAAAATGTGCCCCCCCTGGGGAGCAGAATGGGGGAGTGACACACAAGACATCCATAATAATGAATAAGCAGTTGCAGACATATCAAATGATGTCATACGACTGGTGTTGTAAAGAAATTAAAAATGTGCCACCCCCTGGTGTCAGGATGGGGGGTTGACACACAAGACATCCATAATATGAAAAAGCAGTTGCAGACCTTTCAAAGGATATGTCACACGACTGGTGTTGTAAAGAAATAAAAATTGTGGCTCCCCTGGAGGGGCAGAGCGGGGGGGTGACACACAAGACATCCATAATATGAATAAGCAGTTGCAGACCTCTCAAATGATGTGTCACACGACTGTGTTTGTAAAGAAATTAAAAATGTGCATCCCCCCTGAAAGGGCAGAGTGGGGGAGGGTGACACACAAGACATCCATAATATGAATGATCAGTTGCAGACCTTTCAAATGGTGTGTCACACGACTGGTGTTGTAAAGAAATAAAAAATGTGGCTCCCCTGGACGGGCAGAGTGGGGGGTGACATACAAGACATCCATAATATGAATAAGCAGTTGCAGATCTTTCAAATGATGTGTCACACGACTGGTGTTGTAAAGAAATTAAAAATGTGCCACCCCTTGGGGTCAGGATGGGGGGGGTGACACAAGAGACATCCATAATATGAATAAGCAGTTGCAGATCTTATAAATGATGTGTCACACGACGGGTGTTGTAAAGAAATTAAAAATGTGTCCCCCTGGGAGGGGCAGATTGGCGGTGACACACAAGACATTCATAATATGAATAAGCAGTTGCAGATCTTTCAAATGATGTGTACGCGACTGGTGTTGTAAAGAAATTAAAAATGTGCCCGCTGCGGGGGGGAAGTGGGGGGTGATACATGAGACATTCATAATATGAATAAGCAGTTGCAGACCTTTCAAATGATGTGTCACACGACTGGTGTTGTAAAGAAATAAAAAATGTGGCTCTCCTGGAGTGGCAGAGTAGGGGGTGACACACAAGACATCCATAATATGAATAAGCAGTTGCAGACCTTTCAAATGATGTGTCACACGAATGGTGTTATAAAGAAATTAAAAATGTGCCCCCCCTGGGGGCAGAGTGGGGTAGGGTTACACAAAGAACATCCATAATAATGAATAAGCAGTTTCAGACCTCTCAAATGATGTGTCACACGACTGTTGTTGTAAAGAAATGAAAAATGTGCATCCCCCTGAAAGGGCAAAGTGGAGGGTGACACACAAGACATCCATAATATGAATGAGCCGTTGCAGATCTTTCAAATGGTGTGTCACACGACTGGTGTTGTAATGAAATTAAAAATGTTCCCCCCAGGGGGGGCAGAGTGGGGGGTGACACACAAGACATCCATAATATGAATAAGCAGTTGCAGATCTTTCAAATGATGTGTCACACGACTGGTGTTGTAAAGAAATTAAAAATGTGCCCCCCCCCGGGGGGCAGTGTGTGGAAGGGAGTGACACACAAGATATCCATAATAATGAATAAGCAGTTTGGGACCTCTCAAATGAAATGTTACACGAATGGTGTTGAAAAGAAATTAAAAATATGCCCCCCCTGTGTGGGCAGAGGGAAGGGTGACATACAAGACATCCGTAATATGAATAAGCAGTTGCAGACCTTTCAAATGATGTGTCACACGACTGGTGTTGTAATGAAATTAAAAATGTGCCGCCCTGCGGGGGGCAGAGTGGGGGGTGATACATAAGACATCCATAATATGAATAAGCATTTGCAGACCTTTCAAATGATGTGTCACACAACTGGTGTTGTAAAGAAATAAAAAATGAGGCTCCACTGGAGGGGCAGAGTGGGGTGTGACACAGAAGACATCCATAATATGAATGAACAGTTGCAGATCTTTCAAATAATATGTCACACGACTGGTGATGTAAAGAAATTAAAAATGTGCCCCCCTTGGGGTTCAGAGTGGGGGGGGACACACAAGACATCCATAATAATGAATAAGCAGTTGCAGATTTTTCAAATGATGTGTACGCGACTGGTGTTGTAAAGAAATTAAAAATGTGCTCACCTGCGGGGGGCAGAGTGGGGGGTGATACATAAGACATCCATAATATGAATAAGCAGTTGCAGACCTTTCAAATGATGTGTCACACGACTGGTGTTGTAAAGAAATAAAAAATGTGGCTCTCCTGGAGTGGCAGAGTAGGGGGTGACACACAAGACATCCATAATATGAATAAGCAGTTGCAGACCTTTCAAATGATGTGTCACACGAATGGTGTTATAAAGAAATTAAAAATGTGCCCCCCCTGGGGGCAGAGTGGGGTAGGGTTACACAAAGAACATCCATAATAATGAATAAGCAGTTTCAGACCTCTCAAATGATGTGTCACACGACTGTTGTTGTAAAGAAATGAAAAATGTGCATCCCCCTGAAAGGGCAAAGTGGAGGGTGACACACAAGACATCCATAATATGAATGAGCCGTTGCAGACCTTTCAAATGGTGTGTCACACGACTGGTGTTGTAATGAAATTAAAAATGTTCCCCCCAGGGGGGGCAGAGTGGGGGGTGACACACAAGACATCCATAATATGAATAAGCAGTTGCAGATCTTTCAAATGATGTGTCACACGACTGGTGTTGTAAAGAAATTAAAAATGTGCCCCCCCCCCGGGGGGCAGTGTGTGGAAGGGAGTGACACACAAGATATCCATATTAATGAATAAGCAGTTTGGGACCTCTCAAATGAAATGTTACACGAATGGTGTTGAAAAGAAATTAAAAATATGCCCCCCCTGTGAGGGCAGAGGGAAGGGTGACATACAAGACATCCGTAATATGAATAAGCAGTTGCAGACCTTTCAAATGATGTGTCACACGACTGGTGTTGTAATGAAATTAAAAATGTGCCCCCCTGCGGGGGGCAGAGTGGGGGGTGATACATAAGACATCCATAATATGAATAAGCAGTTGCAGACCTTTCAAATGATGTGTCACACAACTGGTGTTGTAAAGAAATAAAAAATGGGGCTCCACTGGAGGGGCAGAGTGGGGTGTGACACAGAAGACATCCATAATATGAATGAACAGTTGCAGATCTTTCAAATAATATGTCACACGACTGGTGATGTAAAGAAATTAAAAATGTGCCCCCCTTGGGGTTCAGAGTGGGGGGGGACACACAAGACATCCATAATAATGAATAAGCAGTTGCAGATTTTTCAAATGATGTGTACGCGACTGGTGTTGTAAAGAAATTAAAAATGTGCTCCCCTGCGGGGGGCAGAGTGGGGGGTGATACATAAGACATCCATAATATGAATAAGCAGTTGCAGACCTTTCAAATGATGTGTCACACAACTGGTGTTGTAAAGAAATTAAAAATATGCCACTCCTGGGGGGCAGAGTGGAGGGGTTGACACACAAGACATCCATAATATGAAACAGCAGTTGCAGATCTTTTAAATGATGTGTCACACGACTGGTGTTGTAAAGAATTTAAAAATGTGCCACCTTGGGGGGGGCAGATTGGGGGGTAACACACAAGACATTCATAATATGAATAAGCAGTTGCAGACCTTTCAAATTATGTTTCATGCGACTGGTGTGGTAAAGAAATTAAAAATGTGCCACTTTCTGGGGTCAGGCTGGGGGGGTTGACACACAAGACATCCATAATATGAATAAGCAGTTGCAGATCTTTCAAATGATGTGTCACACGAGTGGTGTTGTAAAGAAATTAAAAATGTGCCCCCCTGGGAGGGGCAGATTTGCGATGACTCAAAAGACATTCATAATATGAATAAGGAGTTGGAGACCTCACAAATGATATGTCACACGACTGATGTTTTAAAGAAAATAAAAATGTGCCCCCCTGGGGGTCAGAGTGGGGGGTGGGCGACACACAAGGCATCCATAATATGAATAAGCAGTTGCAGATCTTTCAAATGATGTGTACGCGACTGGTGTTGTAAAGAAAATAAAAATGTGCCCCCCTGGGGGTCAGAGTGGGGGGTGGGCGACACACAAGGCATCCATAATATGAATAAGCAGTTGCAGATCTTTCAAATGATGTGTACGCGACTGGTGTTGTAAAGAAATTAAAAATGTTTCCCCCTGCGGGGGGCAGAGTGGGGGGTGATACATAAGACATCCATAATATGAATAAGCAGTTGCAGAAATTTCAAATGATGTGTCACACGACTGGTGTTGTAAAGAAATTAAAAATGTGCCCCCCCTGGGGGGCAGAGTGGGGGGGTGACACACAAGACATCCATAATAATGAATAAGCAGTTGCAGAAATTTCTAATGATGTGTCATACGACTGGTGTTGTAAAGAAATTAAAAATGTGCCACCCCCTGGGGTCAGGATGGGGGGTTGACACACAAGACATCCATAATATGAATAAGCAGTTGCAGATCTTTCAAATGATGTGTACGCGACTGGTGTTGTAAAGAAATTAAAAATGTGCATCCCCCTGAAAAGGCAGAGTGGGGGAGGGTGACACACAAGACATCCATAATATGAATAAGCAGTTGCAGACCTTTCAAATGATGTGTCACACGACTGGTGTTGTAAAGAAATTAAAAATGTGCCCCCCCTGGGGGGCAGAGTGGGGGGGGCTGACACACAAGACATCCATAATATGAATAAAAAGTTGCAGATCTTTCAAATGATATGTCACACGACTGGTGTTGTAAAGAAATGAAAAATGTGCACCCCCCCTGAAAGGGTAGAGTGGGGGAGTGTGACACACAAGACATTTATAATATGAATAAGCAGTTGCAGATCTTTCAAATGATGTGTCACACGACTGGTGTTGTAAAGAAATTAAAAATATGCCCCCTCCCCTGGGGGGCAGAGTGTGGAAGGGGAGTGACACACAAGACATCCATTGTAATGAATAAGCAATTGCAGACCTCTCAAATAAAATGTCACACGACTGGTGTTGTAAAGAAATTAAAAATATGCCCCCTGGGTGGGCAGAGGGAGGGGTGACATACAAGACATCCGTAATATGAATAAGCAGTTGCAGACCTCTCAAATGATGTGTCACACGACTGTTGTTGTAAAGAAATTAAAAATGTGCATCCCCCCTGAAGGGGCAGAGTGGGGGAGGGTGACACACAAGATATCCATAATATGAATAAGCAGTTGCAGACCTTTCAAATGATGTGTCACTCGACTGGTGTTGTAAAGAAATTAAAAATGTGCCACCCCCTGGAGTCAGGATGGGGGGTTGACACACAAGACATCCATAATATGAATAAGCAGTTGCAGATCCTTCAAATGATGTGTACACGACTGGTGTTGTAAAGAAATTAAAAATGTGCTCCCCTGCGGGGGGCAGAGTGGGGGGTGATACATAAGACATCCATAATATGAATAAGCAGTTGCAGACCTTTCAAATGATGTGTTACACGACTGGGGTTGTAAAGAAATAAAAAATGTGGCTCCCCTGGAGGGGCAGATTGGGGGGTGATACACAAGACATTCATAATATGAATAAGCAGTTGATGATCTTTCAAATATTGTGTCACACGACTGGTGTTGTAAAGAAATTAAAAATGTGTCCCCCCTGGGGGGCAGAGTGGGGGGTGACACACAAGACATCCATAATAATGAATATGCAGTTGCAGACCTTTCAAATGATGTCATACGACTGGTGGTGTAAAGAAAATAAAAATGTGCCACCCCCTGGGTTCAGGAAGGGGGGTTGACACACAAGACATCCATAATATGAAACAGCAGTTGCAGATCTTTCAAATGATGTGTCACACGACTGGTGTTGTAAAGAAATTAAAAATGTGCCCCCCTGGGAGGGGCAGATTTGCGGTGACTCACAAGACATTCATAATATGAATAAGCAGTTGCAGACCTCTCAAATGATATGTCACACGACTGATGTTGTAAAGAAAATAAAAATGTGCCACCCTGCGGGGAGCAGAGTGGGGGGTGACACATAAGACATCCATAATATGAATAAGAAGTTGCAGATCTTTCAAATGATGTGTCACACGACTGGTGTGGTAAAGAAATTAAAAATGTTCCCCCTCTGGGGGTCAGAGTGGGGGGTGGGCTACAAACAAGGCATCCATAATATGAATAAGCAGTTGCAGAAGTTTCAAATGATGTGTCATGCGACTGGTGTGGTAAAGAAATTAAAAATGTGCCATCCCCTGGGGTCAGGCTGGGGAGTTGACACACAAGACATCCATAATAAGAATAAGCAGTTGCAGATCTTTCAAATGATGTGTCACACGACTGGGGTTGTAAAGAAATTAAAAATGTGCCCCCCTGGGAGGGGCAGATTGGCGGTGACACACAAGACATTCATAATATGAATAAGCAGTTGCAGACCCCTCAAATGATGTGTCACACGACTGGTGTTGTAAAGAAATTAAAATTGAATCCCCCACTGGGGGGGAGAGGGGGTGACTCACAAGACATCCATAATGTGAATAAGCTGTTGCAGATTTTTCAAATGATATGTCACACGACTGGTGTTGTAAAGAAATTAAAAATGTGCCCCCCTGGGGGTCAGAGTGGGGGGGGCGACACACAAGGCATCCATAATATGAATAAGCAGTTGCAGAAATTTCAAATGATGTGTCACACGACTGGTGTTGTAAAGAAATTAAAAATGTGCCCCCCCCCTTGGGGGCAGAGTGGGCTGGGGTTACACAAAGGACATCCATAATAATGAATAAGCAGTTTCAGACCTCTCAAATGATGTGTCACACGACTGTTATTGTAAAGAAATGAAAAATGTGCATCCCCCCTGAAAGGGTAGAGTGGGGGAGTGTGACACACAAGACATTTATAATATGAATAAGCAGTTGCAGATCTTTCAAATGATGTGTAACACGACTGGTGTTGTAAAGAAATTAAAAATGTGCCCCCTCCCCTGGGGGGCAGAGTGTGGAAGGGGAGTGACACACAAGACATCCATTGTAATGAATAAGCAATTGCAGACCTCTCAAATAAAATGTCACACGACTGGTGTTGTAAAGAAATTAAAAATATGCCCCCTGGGTGGGCAGAGGGAGGGGTGACATACAAGACATCCGTAATATGAATAAGCAGTTGCAGACCTCTCAAATGATGTGTCACACGACTGTTGTTGTAAAGAAATTAAAAATGTGCATCCCCCCTGAAGGGGCAGAGTGGGGGAGGGTGACACACAAGATATCCATAATATGAATAAGCAGTTGCAGACCTTTCAAATGATGTGTCACTCGACTGGTGTTGTAAAGAAATTAAAAATGTGCCACCCCCTGGAGTCAGGATGGGGGGTTGACACACAAGACATCCATAATATGAATAAGCAGTTGCAGATCCTTCAAATGATGTGTACACGACTGGTGTTGTAAAGAAATTAAAAATGTGCTCCCCTGCGGGGGGCAGAGTGGGGGGTGATACATAAGACATCCATAATATGAATAAGCAGTTGCAGACCTTTCAAATGATGTGTTACACGACTGGGGTTGTAAAGAAATAAAAAATGTGGCTCCCCTGGAGGGGCAGATTGGGGGTTGATACACAAGACATTCATAATATGAATAAGCAGTTGATGATCTTTCAAATATTGTGTCACACGACTGGTGTTGTAAAGAAATTAAAAATGTGTCCCCCCTGGGGGGCAGAGTGGGGGGTGACACACAAGACATCCATAATAATGAATATGCAGTTGCAGACCTTTCAAATGATGTCATACGACTGGTGGTGTAAAGAAAATAAAAATGTGCCACCCCCTGGGGTCAGGAAGGGGGGTTGACACACAAGACATCCATAATATGAAACAGCTGTTGCAGATCTTTCAAATGATGTGTCACACGACTGGTGTTGTAAAGAAATTAAAAATGTGCCCCCCTGGGAGGGGCAGATTTGCGGTGACTCACAAGACATTCATAATATGAATAAGCAGTTGCAGACCTCTCAAATGATATGTCACACGACTGGTGTTGTAAAGAAATTAAAAAAGTGCCCCCCCTGGGGGGCAGAGTGGGGGGGGTGACACACAAGACATCCATAATATGAATAAGCAGTTGCAGATCTTTCAAATGATATGTCACACGACTGGTGTTGTAAAGAAAATAAAAATGTGCCCCCCTGGGGGTCAGAGTGGGGGGGGTGACACACAAGACATCCATAATATGAATAAGCAGTTGCAGATCTTTCAAATGATATGTCACACGACTGGTGTTGTAAAGAAAATAAAAATGTGCCCCCCTGGGGGTCAGAGTGGGGGGTGGGCGACACACAAGGCATCCATAATATGAATAAGCAGTTGCAGATCTTTCAAATGATGTGTACGCGACTGGTGTTGTAAAGAAATTAAAAATGTGCCCCCCTGCGGGGGGCAGAGTGGGGGGTGATACATAAGACATCCATAATATGAATAAGCAGTTGCAGATCTTTCAAATGATGTGTACGCGACTGGTGTTGTAAAGAAATTAAAAATGTGCATCCCCCCTGAAAGGGCAGAGTGGGGGAGGGTGACACACAAGACATCCATAATATGAATAAGCAGTTGCAGACCTTTCAAATGATGTGTCACACGACTGGTGTTGTAAAGAAATTAAAAATGTGCCCCCCTGGGGGGCAGTGTGGGGGGGTGACACACAAGACATCCATAATATGAATAAGCAGTTGCAGATCTTTCAAATGATATGTCACACGACTGGTGTTGTAAAGAAAATAAAAATGTGCCCCCCTGGGGGTCAGAGTGGAGGGTGGGCGACACACAAGGCATCCATAATATGAATAAGCAGTTGCAGATCTTTCAAATGATGTGTACGCGACTGGTGTTGTAAAGAAATTAAAAATGTGCCCCCCTGGGAGGGGCAGAGTAGGGGGTGATACATAAGACATCCATAATATGAATAAGCAGTTGCAGATCTTTCAAATGATGTGTCACACGACTGGGGTTGTAAAGAAATAAAAAATATGGCTCCCCTGGAGGGGCAGAGTAGGGGGTGATACATAAGGCATCCATAATATGAATAAGCAGTTGCAGACCTTTCAAATGATGTGTCACACGACTGGGGTTGTAAAGAAATAAAAAATATGGCTCCCCTGGAGGGGCAGAGTGGGGGGTGACACACAAGACATCCATAATATGAATAAGCATTTGCAGATCTTTCAAATGATGTGTCACACGACTGGTGTTGTAAAGAAATTAAAAATGTGACCCCCTGGGGAGCAGAATGGGGGAGTGACACACAAGACATCCATAATATGAATAAGCAGTTGCAGACCTCTCAAATGATGTGTCACACGACTGTTGTTGTAAAGAAATTAAAAATGTGCATCCCCCCTGAAAGGGCAGAGTGGGGGAGGGTGACACACAAGACATCCATAATATTAATGAGCAGTTGCAGACCTTTCAAATGGTGTGTCACACGACTGGTGTTGTAAAGAAATAAAAAATGTGGCTCCCCTGGACGGGCAGAGTGGGGGGGTGACATACAAGACATCCATAATATGAATAAGCAGTTGCAGATCTTTCAAATGATGTGTCACACGACTGGTGTTGTAAAGAAATTAAAAATGTGCCACCCCTTGGGTTCAGGATGGGGGGGTGACACAAGAGACATCCATAATATGAATAAGCAGTTGCAGATCTTATAAATGATGTGTCACACGACGGGTGTTGTAAAGAAATTAAAAATGTGTCCCCCTGCGGGGGGCAGAGTGGGGGGTGATACATAAGACATCCATAATATGAATAAGCAGTTGCAGAAATTTCAAATGATGTGTCACACGACTGGTGTTGTAAAGAAATTAAAAATGTGCCCCCCCTTGGGGGCAGAGTGGGCTGGGATTACACAAAGGACATCCATAATAATGAATAAGCAGTTTCAGACCTCTCAAATGATGTGTCACACGACTGATGTGTCACACGACTGGTGTTGTAAAGAAATTAAAAATGTGCCCTCCCTGGGTGGCAGAGTGGGGGGTGACATACAAGACTTCCATAATATGAATAAGCAGTTGCAGATCTTTCAAATGATGTGTCACACGACTGGTGTTGTAAAGAAATTAAAAATATGCCCCCTCCCCTGGGGGGCAGAGTGTGGAAGGGGAGTGACACACAAGACATCCATAATAATGAATAAGCAATTGCAGACCTCTCAAATAAAATGTCACACGACTGGTGTTGTAATGAAATTAAAAATGTGCCCTCCCTGGGTGGCAGAGTGGGGGGTGATACATTAGACATCCATAATATGAATAAGCAGTTGCAGAAATTTCAAATGATGTGTCACACGACTGGTGTGTTAAAGAAATTAAAAATGTGCCCCCCTGGGGGGCAGAGTGGGGGGGTGACACACAAGACATCCATAATAATGAATAAGCAGTTGCAGAAATTTCAAATGATGTGTCATACGACTGGTGTTGTAAAGAAATTAAAAATGTGCCACCCCCTGCGGTCAGGATGAGGGGTTGACACACAAGACATCCATAATATGAATAAGCAGTTGCAGATCTTTCAAATGATGTGTACGCGACTGGTGTTGTAAAGAAATTAAAAATGTGCATCCCCCCTGAAAGGGCAGAGTGAGGGAGAGTGACACACAAGACATCCATAATATGAATAAGCAGTTGCAGACCTTTCAAATGATGTGTACGCGACTGGTGTTGTAAAGAAATTAAAAATGTGCCCCCCTGCGCGGGGCAGAGTGGGGGGTGATACAGAAGACATCCATAATATGAATAAGCAGTTGCAGAAATTTCAAATGATGTGTCACACGACTGGTGTTGTAAAGAAATTAAAAATGTGCCCCCCCTGGGGGGTAGAGTGGGGGGGGTGACACACAAGACATCCATAATAATGAATAAGCAGTTGCAGAAATTTCAAATGATGTGTCATACGACTGGTGTTGTAAAGAAATTAAAAATGTGCCACCCCCTGGGGTCAGGATGGGGGGTTGACACACAAGACATCCATAATATGAATAAGCATTTGCAGATCTTTCAAATGATGTGTACGCGACTGGTGTTGTAAAGAAATTAAAAATGTGCATCACCCCTGAAAGGGCAGAGTGGGGGAGGGTGACACACAAGACATCCATAATATGAATAAGCAGTTGCAGATCTTTCAAATGATATGTCACACGACTGGTGTTGTAAAGAAAATAAAAATGTGCCCCCCTGGGGGTCAGAGTGGGGGGTTGACACACAAGACATCCATAATATGAATAAGCAGTTGCAGATCTTTCAAATGATGTGTACGCGACTGGTGTTGTAAAGAAATTAAAAACATGCTCCCCTGCGGGGGGCAGAGTAGAGGGTGATACATAAGACATCCATAATATGAATAAGCAGTTGCAGACCTTTCAAATGATGCGTCACACGACTGGGGTTGTAAAGAAATAAAAAATATGGCTCCCCTGGAGGGGCAGAGTGGGGGCTGACACACAAGACATCCATAATATGAATAAGCATTTGCAGATCTTTCAAATGATGTGTCACACGACTGGTGTTGTAAAGAAATTAAAAATGTGCCCCCCCTGGGGAGCAGAATGGGGGAGTGACACACAAGACATCCATAATAATGAATAAGCAGTTGCAGACATATCAAATGATGTCATACGACTGGTGTTGTAAAGAAATTAAAAATGTGCCACCCCCTGGTGTCAGGATGGGGGGTTGACACACAAGACATCCATAATATGAAAAAGCAGTTGCAGACCTTTCAAAGGATATGTCACACGACTGGTGTTGTAAAGAAATAAAAATTGTGGCTCCCCTGGAGGGGCAGAGTGGGGGGGTGACACACAAGACATCCATAATATGAATAAGCAGTTGCAGACCTCTCAAATGATGTGTCACACGACTGTTGTTGTAAAGAAATTAAAAATGTGCATCCCCCCTGAAAGGGCAGAGTGGGGGAGGGTGACACACAAGACATCCATAATATGAATGATCAGTTGCAGACCTTTCAAATGGTGTGTCACACGACTGGTGTTGTAAAGAAATAAAAAATGTGGCTCCCCTGGACGGGCAGAGTGGGGGGTGACATACAAGACATCCATAATATGAATAAGCAGTTGCAGATCTTTCAAATGATGTGTCACACGACTGGTGTTGTAAAGAAATTAAAAATGTGCCACCCCTTGGGGTCAGGATGGGGGGGTGACACAAGAGACATCCATAATATGAATAAGCAGTTGCAGATCTTATAAATGATGTGTCACACGACGGGTGTTGTAAAGAAATTAAAAATGTGTCCCCCTGGGAGGGGCAGATTGGCGGTGACACACAAGACATTCATAATATGAATAAGCAGTTGCAGATCTTTCAAATGATGTGTACGCGACTGGTGTTGTAAAGAAATTAAAAATGTGCCCGCTGCGGGGGGGAAGTGGGGGGTGATACATGAGACATTCATAATATGAATAAGCAGTTGCAGACCTTTCAAATGATGTGTCACACGACTGGTGTTGTAAAGAAATAAAAAATGTGGCTCTCCTGGAGTGGCAGAGTAGGGGGTGACACACAAGACATCCATAATATGAATAAGCAGTTGCAGACCTTTCAAATGATGTGTCACACGAATGGTGTTATAAAGAAATTAAAAATGTGCCCCCCCTGGGGGCAGAGTGGGGTAGGGTTACACAAAGAACATCCATAATAATGAATAAGCAGTTTCAGACCTCTCAAATGATGTGTCACACGACTGTTGTTGTAAAGAAATGAAAAATGTGCATCCCCCTGAAAGGGCAAAGTGGAGGGTGACACACAAGACATCCATAATATGAATGAGCCGTTGCAGACCTTTCAAATGGTGTGTCACACGACTGGTGTTGTAATGAAATTAAAAATGTTCCCCCCAGGGGGGGCAGAGTGGGGGGTGACACACAAGACATCCATAATATGATTAAGCAGTTGCAGATCTTTCAAATGATGTGTCACACGACTGGTGTTGTAAAGAAATTAAAAATGTGCCCCCCCCCCGGGGGGCAGTGTTTGGAAGGGAGTGACACACAAGATATCCATAATAATGAATAAGCAGTTTGGGACCTCTCAAATGAAATGTTACACGAATGGTGTTGAAAAGAAATTAAAAATATGCCCCCCCTGTGTGGGCAGAGGGAAGGGTGACATACAAGACATCCGTAATATGAATAAGCAGTTGCAGACCTTTCAAATGATGTGTCACACGACTGGTGTTGTAATGAAATTAAAAATGTGCCCCCCTGCGGGGGGCAGAGTGGGGGGTGATACATAAGACATCCATAATATGAATAAGCAGTTGCAGACCTTTCAAATGATGTGTCACACAACTGGTGTTGTAAAGAAATAAAAAATGGGGCTCCACTGGAGGGGCAGAGTGGGGTGTGACACAGAAGACATCCATAATATGAATGAACAGTTGCAGATCTTTCAAATAATATGTCACACGACTGGTGATGTAAAGAAATTAAAAATGTGCCCCCCTTGGGGTTCAGAGTGGGGGGGGGACACACAAGACATCCATAATAATGAATAAGCAGTTGCAGATTTTTCAAATGATGTGTACGCGACTGGTGTTGTAAAGAAATTAAAAATGTGCTCCCCTGCGGGGGGCAGAGTGGGGGGTGATACATAAGACATCCATAATATGAATAAGCAGTTGCAGACCTTTCAAATGATGTGTCACACAACTGGTGTTGTAAAGAAATTAAAAATATGCCACTCCTGGGGGGCAGAGTGGAGGGGTTGACACACAAGACATCCATAATATGAAACAGCAGTTGCAGATCTTTTAAATGATGTGTCACACGACTGGTGTTGTAAAGAATTTAAAAATGTGCCACCTTGGGGGGGGCAGATTGGGGGGTAACACACAAGACATTCATAATATGAATAAGCAGTTGCAGACCTTTCAAATGATGTTTCATGCGACTGGTGTGGTAAAGAAATTAAAAATGTGCCACTTTCTGGGGTCAGGCTGGGGGGGTTGACACACAAGACATCCATAATATGAATAAGCAGTTGCAGATCTTTCAAATGATGTGTCACACGAGTGGTGTTGTAAAGAAATTAAAAATGTGCCCCCCTGGGAGGGGCAGATTTGCGATGACTCAAAAGACATTCATAATATGAATAAGGAGTTGGAGACCTCACAAATGATATGTCACACGACTGATGTTTTAAAGAAAATAAAAATGTGCCCCCCTGGGGGTCAGAGTGGGGGGTGGGCGACACACAAGGCATCCATAATATGAATAAGCAGTTGCAGATCTTTCAAATGATGTGTACGCGACTGGTGTTGTAAAGAAAATAAAAATGTGCCCCCCTGGGGGTCAGAGTGGGGGGTGGGCGACACACAAGGCATCCATAATATGAATAAGCAGTTGCAGATCTTTCAAATGATGTGTACGCGACTGGTGTTGTAAAGAAATTAAAAATGTTTCGCCCTGCGGGGGGCAGAGTGGGGGGTGATACATAAGACATCCATAATATGAATAAGCAGTTGCAGAAATTTCAAATGATGTGTCACACGACTGGTGTTGTAAAGAAATTAAAAATGTGCCCCCCCTGGGGGGCAGAGTGGGGGGGGCTGACACACAAGACATCCATAATATGAATAAAAAGTTGCAGATCTTTCAAATGATATGTCACACGACTGGTGTTGTAAAGAAAATAAAAATGTGCCCCCCTGGGGGTCAGAGTGGGGGGTGGGCGACACACAAGGCATCCATAATATGAATAAGCAGTTGCAGATCTTTCAAATGATGTGTACGCGACTGGTGTTGTAAAGAAATTAAAAATGTGCCCCCCTGGGAGGGGCAGAGTAGGGGGTGATACATAAGACATCCATAATATGAATAAGCAGTTGCAGATCTTCCAAATGATGTGTCACACGACTGGGGTTGTAAAGAAATAAAAAATATGGCTCCCCTGGAGGGGCAGAGTAGGGTGTGATACATAAGACATCCATAATATGAATAAGCAGTTGCAGACCTTTCAAATGATGTGTCACACGACTGTTGTTGTAAAGAAATTAAAAATGTGCATCCCCCCTGAAAGGGCAGAGTGGGGGAGGGTGACACACAAGACATCCATAATATGAATAAGCAGTTGCAGATCTTTCAAATGATGTGTACGCGACTGGTGTTGTAAAGAAATTAAAAATGTGCATCCCCCTGAAAGGGCAGAGTGGGGGAGGGTGACACACAAGACATCCATAATATGAATAAGCAGTTGCAGAACTTTCAAATGGTGTGTCACACGACTGGTGTTGTAAAGAAATAAAAATTGTGGCTCCCCTGGAGGGGCAGAGTGGGGGGGTGACACACAAGACATCCATAATATGAATAAGCAGTTGCAGACCTCTCAAATGATGTGTCACACGACTGTTGTTGTAAAGAAATTAAAAATGTGCATCCCCCCTGAAAGGGCAGAGTGGGGGAGGGTGACACACAAGACATCCATAATATGAATAAGCAGTTGCAGACCTTTCAAATGATGTGTCAGACGACTGGTGTTGTAATGAAATTAAAAATGTGCCCTCGCTGGGGGGCAGAGTGAGGGATGACACACAAGACATCCATAATATGAATGAGCAGTTGCAGACCTTTCAAATGGTGTGTCACACGACTGGTGCTGTAAAGAAATAAAAAATGTGGCTCCCCTGGACGGGCAGAGTGGGGGGTGACATACAAGACATCCATAATATGAATAAGCAGTTGCAGATCTTTCAAATGATGTGTCACACGACTGGTGTTGTAAAGAAATTAAAAATGTGCCACGCCTTGGGGTCTGGATGGGGGGGTGACACAAGAGACATCCATAATATGAATAAGCAGTTGCAGAAATTTCAAATGATGTGTCATACGACAGGTGTTGTAAAGAAATTAAAAATGTGCCACCCCCTGGGGTCAGGATGGGGGGTTGACACACAAGACATCCATAATATGAATAAGCAGTTGCAGATCTTCCAAATGATGTGTCACACGACTGGGGTTGTAAAGAAATAAAAAATATGGCTCCCCTGGAGGGGCAGAGTAGGGTGTGATACATAAGACATCCATAATATGAATAAGCAGTTGCGGACCTTTCAAATGATGTGTCACACGACTGTTGTTGTAAAGAAATTAAAAATGTGCATCCCCCCTGAAAGGGCAGAGTGGGGGAGGGTGACACACAAGACATCCATAATATGAATAAGCAGTTGCAGATCTTTCAAATGATGTGTACGCGACTGGTGTTGTAAAGAAATTAAAAATGTGCATCCCCCTGAAAGGGCAGAGTGGGGGAGGGTGACACACAAGACATCCATAATATGAATAAGCAGTTGCAGAACTTTCAAATGATGTGTCACACGACTGGTGTTGTAAAGAAATTAAAAATGTGCCCCCCCTGGGGGGCAGAGTGGGGGGGGTGACACACAAGACATCCATAATATGAATAAGCAGTTGCAGATCTTTCAAATGATATGTCACACGACTGGTGTTGTAAAGAAATTAAAAATGTGACCCCCTGGGGAGCAGAATGGGGGAGTGACACACAAGACATCCATAATATGAATGAGCAGTTGCAGACCTTTCAAATGGTGTGTCACACGACTGGTGTTGTAAAGAAATAAAAATTGTGGCTCCCCTGGAGGGGCAGAGTGGGGGGGTGACACACAAGACATCCATAATATGAATAAGCAGTTGCAGACCTCTCAAATGATGTGTCACACGACTGTTGTTGTAAAGAAATTAAAAATGTGCCCCCCTGGGGGTCAGAGTGGGGGGTGGGCGACACACAAGGCATCCATAATATGAATAAGCAGTTGCAGAAATTTCAAATGATGTGTCACACGACTGGGGTTGTAAAAAAATTAAAAATGTGCCCCCCTGGGAGGGGCAGATTGGCGGTGACACACAAGACATTCATAATATGAATAAGCAGTTGCAGACCCCTCAAATGATGTGTCACACGACTGGTGTTGTAAAGAAATTAAAATTGAATCCCCCACTGGGGGGGAGAGGGGGTGACTCACAAGACATCCATAATGTGAATAAGCTGTTGCAGATTTTTCAAATGATATGTCACACGACTGGTGTTGTAAAGAAATTAAAAATGTGTCCCCCTGTGGGTCAGAGTGGGGGGTGGGCGACACACAAGGCATCCATAATATGAATAAGCAGTTGCAGAAATTTCAAATGATGTGTCACACGACTGGTGTTGTAAAGAAATTAAAAATGTGCCCCCCCCTTGGGGGCAGAGTGGGCTGGGGTTACACAAAGGACATCCATAATAATGAATAAGCAGTTTCAGACCTCTCAAATGATGTGTCACACGACTGTTATTGTAAAGAAATGAAAAATGTGCATCCCCCCTGAAAGGGTAGAGTGGGGGAGTGTGACACACAAGACATTTATAATATGAATAAGCAGTTGCAGATCTTTCAAATGATGTGTCACACGACTGGTGTTGTAAAGAAATTAAAAATGTGCCCCCTCCCCTGGGGGGCAGAGTGTGGAAGGGGAGTGACACACAAGACATCCATTGTAATGAATAAACAATTGCAGACCTCTCAAATAAAATGTCACACGACTGGTGTTGTAAAGAAATTAAAAATATGCCCCCTGGGTGGGCAGAGGGAGGGGTGACATACAAGACATCCGTAATATGAATAAGCAGTTGCAGACCTCTCAAATGATGTGTCACACGACTGTTGTTGTAAAGAAATTAAAAATGTGCATCCCCCCTGAAGGGGCAGAGTGGGGTAGGGTGACACACAAGATATCCATAATATGAATAAGCAGTTGCAGACCTTTCAAATGATGTGTCACTCGACTGGTGTTGTAAAGAAATTAAAAATGTGCCACCCCCTGGAGTCAGGATGGGGTGTTGACACACAAGACATCCATAATATGAATAAGCAGTTGCAAATCCTTCAAATGATGTGTACACGACTGGTGTTGTAAAGAAATTAAAAATGTGCTCCCCTGCGGGGGGCAGAGTGGGGGGTGATACATAAGACATCCATAATATGAATAAGCAGTTGCAGACCTTTCAAATGATGTGTTACACGACTGGGGTTGTAAAGAAATAAAAAATGTGGCTCCCCTCGAGGGGCAGATTGGGGGGTGATACACAAGACATTCATAATATGAATAAGCAGTTGATGATCTTTCAAATATTGTGTCACACGACTGGTGTTGTAAAGAAATTAAAAATGTGTCCCCCCTGGGGGGCAGAGTGGGGGGTGACACACAAGACATCCATAATAATGAATATGCAGTTGCAGACCTTTCAAATGATGTCATACGACTGGTGGTGTAAAGAAAATAAAAATGTTCCACCCCCTGGGGTCAGGAAGGGGGGTTGACACACAAGACATCCATAATATGAAACAGCAGTTGCAGATCTTTCAAATGATGTGTCACACGACTGGTGTTGTAAAGAAATTAAAAATGTGCCCCCCTGGGAGGGGCAGATTTGCGGTGACTCACAAGACATTCATAATATGAATAAGCAGTTGCAGACCTCTCAAATGATATGTCACACGACTGATGTTGTAAAGAAAATAAAAATGTGCCACCCTGCGGGGAGCAGAGTGGGGGGTGACACATAAGACATCCATAATATGAATAAGAAGTTGCAGATCTTTCAAATGATGTGTCACACGACTGGTGTGGTAAAGAAATTAAAAATGTTCCCCCTCTGGGGGTCAGAGTGGGGGGTGGGCGACAAACAAGGCATCCATAATATGAATAAGCTGTTGCAGAAGTTTCAAATGATGTGTCATGCGACTGGTGTGGTAAAGAAATTAAAAATGTGCCATCCCCTGGGGTCAGGCTGGGGAGTTGACACACAAGACATCCATAATAAGAATAAGCAGTTGCAGATCTTTCAAATGATGTGTCACACGACTGGGGTTGTAAAGAAATTAAAAATGTGCCCCCCTGGGAGGGGCAGATTGGCGGTGACACACAAGACATTCATAATATGAATAAGCAGTTGCAGACCCCTCAAATGATGTGTCACACGACTGGTGTTGTAAAGAAATTAAAATTGAATCCCCCACTGGGGGGGAGAGGGGGTGACTCACAAGACATCCATAATGTGAATAAGCTGTTGCAGATTTTTCAAATGATATGTCACACGACTGGTGTTGTAAAGAAATTAAAAATGTGCCCCCCTGGGGGTCAGAGTGGGGGGTGGGCGACACACAAGGCATCCATAATATGAATAAGCAGTTGCAGAAATTTCAAATGATGTGTCACACGACTGGTGTTGTAAAGAAATTAAAAATGTGCCCCCCCCCTTGGGGGCAGAGTGGGCTGGGGTTACACAAAGGACATCCATAATAATGAATAAGCAGTTTCAGACCTCTCAAATGATGTGTCACACGACTGTTATTGTAAAGAAATGAAAAATGTGCATCCCCCCTGAAAGGGTAGAGTGGGGGAGTGTGACACACAAGACATTTATAATATGAATAAGCAGTTGCAGATCTTTCAAATGATGTGTCACACGACTGGTGTTGTAAAGAAATTAAAAATGTGCCCCCTCCCCTGGGGGCAGAGTGTGGAAGGGGAGTGACACACAAGACATCCATTGTAATGAATAAGCAATTGCAGACCTCTCAAATAAAATGTCACACGACTGGTGTTGTAAAGAAATTAAAAATATGCCCCCTGGGTGGGCAGAGGGAGGGGTGACATACAAGACATCCGTAATATGAATAAGCAGTTGCAGACCTCTCAAATGATGTGTCACACGACTGTTGTTGTAAAGAAATTAAAAATGTGCATCCCCCCTGAAGGGGCAGAGTGGGGGAGGGTGACACACAAGACATCCATAATAATGAATATGCAGTTGCAGACCTTTCAAATGATGTCATACGACTGGTGGTGTAAAGAAAATAAAAATGTGCCACCCCCTGGGGTCGGGAAGGGGGGTTGACACACAAGACATCCATAATATGAAACAGCAGTTGCAGATCTTTCAAATGATGTGTCACACGACTGGTGTTGTAAAGAAATTAAAAATGTGCCCCCCTGGGAGGGGCAGATTTGCGGTGACTCACAAGACATTCATAATATGAATAAGCAGTTGCAGACCTCTCAAATGATATGTCACACGACTGGTGTTGTAAAGAAATTAAAAAAGTGCCCCCCCTGGGGGTCAGAGTGGGGGGGTGACACACAAGACATCCATAATATGAATAAGCACTTGCAGATCTTTCAAATGATATGTCACACGACTGGTGTTGTAAAGAAAATAAAAATGTGCCCCCCTGGGGGTCAGAGTGGGGGGTGGGCGACACAAAAGGCATCCATAATATGAATAAGCAGTTGCAGATCTTTCAAATGATGTGTACGCGACTGGTGTTGTAAAGAAATTAAAAATGTGCCCCCCTGCGGGGGGCAGAGTGGGGGGTGATACATAAGACATCCATAATATGAATAAGCAGTTGCAGATCTTTCAAATGATGTGTACGCGACTGGTGTTGTAAAGAAATTAAAAATGTGCATCCCCCCTGAAAGGGCAGAGTGGGGGAGGGTGACACACAAGACATCCATAATATGAATAAGCAGTTGCAGACCTTTCAAATGATGTGTCACACGACTGGTGTTGTAAAGAAATTAAAAATGTGCCCCCCTGGGGGGCAGTGTGGGGGGGTGACACACAAGACATCCATAATATGAATAAGCAGTTGCAGATCTTTCAAATGATATGTCACACGACTGGTGTTGTAAAGAAAATAAAAATGTGCCCCCCTGGGGGTCAGAGTGGAGGGTGGGCGACACACAAGGCATCCATAATATGAATAAGCAGTTGCAGATCTTTCAAATGATGTGTACGCGACTGGTGTTGTAAAGAAATTAAAAATGTGCCCCCCTGGGAGGGGCAGAGTAGGGGGTGATACATAAGACATCCATAATATGAATAAGCAGTTGCAGACCTTTCAAATGATGTGTCACACGACTGGGGTTGTAAAGAAATAAAAAATATGGCTCCCCTGGAGGGGCAGAGTAGGGGGTGATACATAAGACATCCATAATATGAATAAGCAGTTGCAGACCTTTCAAATGATGTGTCACACGACTGGGGTTGTAAAGAAATAAAAAATATGGCTCCCCTGGAGGGGCAGAGTGGGGGGTGACACACAAGACATCCATAATATGAATAAGCATTTGCAGATCTTTCAAATGATGTGTCACACGACTGGTGTTGTAAAGAAAATAAAAATGTGCCCCCCTGGGAGGGGCAGATTTGCGGTGACTCACAAGACATTCATAATATGAATAAGCAGTTGCAGACCTCTCAAATGATATGTCACACGACTGGTGTTGTAAAGAAATTAAAAAAGTGCCCCCCCTGGGGGTCAGAGTGGGGGGGTGACACACAAGACATCCATAATATGAATAAGCAGTTGCAGATCTTTCAAATGATATGTCACACGACTGGTGTTGTAAAGAAAATAAAAATGTGCCCCCCTGGGGGTCAGAGTGGGGGGTGGGCGACACAAAAGGCATCCATAATATGAATAAGCAGTTGCAGATCTTTCAAATGATGTGTACGCGACTGGTGTTGTAAAGAAATTAAAAATGTGCCCCCCTGCGGGGGGCAGAGTGGGGGGTGATACATAAGACATCCATAATATGAATAAGCAGTTGCAGATCTTTCAAATGATGTGTACGCGACTGGTGTTGTAAAGAAATTAAAAATGTGCATCCCCCCTGAAAGGGCAGAGTGGGGGAGGGTGACACACAAGACATCCATAATATGAATAAGCAGTTGCAGACCTTTCAAATGATGTGTCACACGACTGGTGTTGTAAAGAAATTAAAAATGTGCCCCCCTAGGGGGCAGTGTGGGGGGGTGACACACAAGACATCCATAATATGAATAAGCAGTTGCAGATCTTTCAAATGATATGTCACACGACTGGTGTTGTAAAGAAAATAAAAATGTGCCCCCCTGGGGGTCAGAGTGGAGGGTGGGCGACACACAAGGCATCCATAATATGAATAAGCAGTTGCAGATCTTTCAAATGATGTGTACGCGACTGGTGTTGTAAAGAAATTAAAAATGTGCCCCCCTGGGAGGGGCAGAGTAGGGGGTGATACATAAGACATCCATAATATGAATAAGCAGTTGCAGACCTTTCAAATGATGTGTCACACGACTGGGGTTGTAAAGAAATAAAAAATATGGCTCCCCTGGAGGGGCAGAGTAGGGGGTGATACATAAGACATCCATAATATGAATAAGCAGTTGCAGACCTTTCAAATGATGTGTCACACGACTGGGGTTGTAAAGAAATAAAAAATATGGCTCCCCTGGAGGGGCAGAGTGGGGGGTGACACACAAGACATCCATAATATGAATAAGCATTTGCAGATCTTTCAAATGATGTGTCACACGACTGGTGTTGTAAAGAAATTAAAAATGTGACCCCCTGGGGAGCAGAATGGGGGAGTGACACACAAGACATCCATAATATGAATGAGCAGTTGCAGACATTTCAAATGGTGTGTCACACGACTGGTGTTGTAAAGAAATAAAAATTGTGGCTCCCCTGGAGGGGCAGAGTGGGGGGGTGACACACAAGACATCCATAATATGAATAAGCAGTTACAGACCTCTCAAATGATGTGTCACACGACTGTTGTTGTAAAGAAATTAAAAATGTGCATCCCCCCTGAAAGGGCAGAGTGGGGGAGGGTGACACACAAGACATCCATAATATGAATAAGCAGTTGCAGACCTTTCAAATGATGTGTCAGACGACTGGTGTTGTAATGAAATTAAAAATGTGCCCTCGCTGGGAGGCAGAGTGAGGGATGACACACAAGACATCCATAATATTAATGAGCAGTTGCAGACCTTTCAAATGGTGTGTCACACGACTGGTGTTGTAAAGAAATAAAAAATGTGGCTCCCCTGGACGGGCAGAGTGGGGGGTGACATACAAGACATCCATAATATGAATAAGCAGTTGTAGATCTTTCAAATGATGTGTCACACGACTGGTGTTGTAAAGAAATTAAAAATGTGCCACCCCTTGGGGTCAGGATGGGGGGGTGACACAAGAGACATCCATAATATGAATAAGCAGTTGCAGATCTTATAAATGATGTGTCACACGACGGGTGTTGTAAAGAAATTAAAAATGTGTCCCCCTGCGGGGGGCAGAGTGGGGGGTGATACATAAGACATCCATAATATGAATAAGCAGTTGCAGAAATTTCAAATGATGTGTCACACGACTGGTGTTGTAAAGAAATTAAAAATGTGCCCCCCCTTGGGGGCAGAGTGGGCTGGGATTACACAAAGGACATCCATATTAATGAATAAGCAGTTTCAGACCCCTCAAATGATGTGTCACACGACTGATGTGTCACACGACTGGTGTTGTAAAGAAATTAAAAATGTGCCCTCCCTGGGTGGCAGAGTGGGGGGTGACATACAAGACTTCCATAATATGAATAAGCAGTTGCAGATCTTTCAAATGATGTGTCACACGACTGGTGTTGTAAAGAAATTAAAAATATGCCCCCTCCCCTGGGGGGCAGAGTGTGGAAGGGGAGTGACACACAAGACATCCATAATAATGAATAAGCAATTGCAGACCTCTCAAATAAAATGTCACACGACTGGTGTTGTAATGAAATTAAAAATGTGCCCTCCCTGGGTGGCAGAGTGGGGGGTGACATACAAGACTTCCATAATATGAATAAGCAGTTGCAGATCTTTCAAATGATGTGTCACACGACTGTTGTTGTAAAGAAATTAAAAATGTGCATCCCCCCTGAAGGGGCAGAGTGGGGGAGGGTGACACACAAGATATCCATAATATGAATAAGCAGTTGCAGATCTTTCAAATGATGTGTCACACGACTGGTGTTGTAATGAAATTAAAAATGTTCCCCCCAGGGGGGGCAGAGTGGGGGGTGACACACAAGACATCCATAATATGAATAAGCAATTGCAGACCTTTCAAATGATGTGTCACACGACTGGTGTTGTAAAGAAAATAAAAATGTGCCCCCCTGGGGGTCAGAGTGGGGGGTGGGCGACACACACGGCATCCATAATATGAATAAGCAGTTGCAGATCTTTCAAATGATGTGTACGCGACTGGTGTTGTAAAGAAATTAAAAATGTGCCCCCCTGCGGGGGGCAGAGTGGGGGGTGATACATAAGACATCCATAATATGAATAAGCAGTTGCAGAAATTTCAAATGATGTGTCACACGACTGGTGTGTTAAAGAAATTAAAAATGTGCCCCCCCTGGGGGGCAGAGTGGGGGGGTGACACACAAGACATCCATAATAATGAATAAGCAGTTGCAGAAATTTCAAATGATGTGTCATACGACTGGTGTTGTAAAGAAATTAAAAATGTGCCACCCCCTGGGGTCAGGATGAGGGGTTGACACACAAGACATCCATAATATGAATAAGCAGTTGCAGATCTTTCAAATGATGTGTACGCGACTGGTGTTGTAAAGAAATTAAAAATGTGCATCCCCCCTGAAAGGGCAGAGTGAGGGAGAGTGACACACAAGACATCCATAATATGAATAAGCAGTTGCATACCTTTCAAATGATGTGTACGCGACTGGTGTTGTAAAGAAATTAAAAATGTGCCCCCCTGCGCGGGGCAGAGTGGGGGGTGATACAGAAGACATACATAATATGAATAAGCAGTTGCAGAAATTTCAAATGATGTGTCACACGACTGGTGTTGTAAAGAAATTAAAAATGTGCCCCCCCTGGGGGGTAGAGTGGGGGGGGTGACACACAAGACATCCATAATAATGAATAAGCAGTTGCAGAAATTTCAAATGATGTGTCATACGACTGGTGTTGTAAAGAAATTAAAAATGTGCCACCCCCTGGGGTCAGGATGGGGGGTTGACACACAAGACATCCATAATATGAATAAGCATTTGCAGATCTTTCAAATGATGTGTACGCGACTGGTGTTGTAAAGAAATTAAAAATGTGCATCCCCCCTGAAAGGGCAGAGTGGGGGAGGGTGACACACAAGACATCCATAATATGAATAAGCAGTTGCAGATCTTTCAAATGATATGTCACACGACTGGTGTTGTAAAAAAAATAAAAATGTGCCCCCCTGGGGGTCAGAGTGGGGGGTTGACACACAAGACATCCATAATATGAATAAGCAGTTGCAGATCTTTCAAATGATGTGTACGCGACTGGTGTTGTAAAGAAATTAAAAATGTGCTCCCCTGCGGGGGGCAGAGTAGAGGGTGATACATAAGACATCCATAATATGAATAAGCAGTTGCAGACCTTTCAAATGATGTGTCACACGACTGGGGTTGTAAAGAAATAAAAAATATGGCTCCCCTGGAGGGGCAGAGTGGGGGGTGACACACAAGACATCCATAATATGAATAAGCATTTGCAGATCTTTCAAATGATGTGTCACACGACTGGTGTTGTAAAGAAATTAAAAATGTGCCCCCCCTGGGGAGCAGAATGGGGGAGTGACACACAAGACATCCATAATAATGAATAAGCAGTTGCAGACATATCAAATGATGTCATACGACTGGTGTTGTAAAGAAATTAAAAATGTGCCACCCCCTGGTGTCAGGATGGGGGGTTGACACACAAGACATCCATAATATGAAAAAGCAGTTGCAGACCTTTCAAAGGATATGTCACACGACTGGTGTTGTAAAGAAATAAAAATTGTGGCTCCCCTGGAGGGGCAGAGTGGGGGGGTGACACACAAGACATCCATAATATGAATAAGCAGTTGCAGACCTCTCAAATGATGTGTCACACGACTGTTGTTGTAAAGAAATTTAAAATGTGCCACCCCTTGGGGTCAGGATGGGGGGGTGACACAAGAGACATCCATAATATGAATAAGCAGTTGCAGATCTTATAAATGATGTGTCACACGACGGGTGTTGTAAAGAAATTAAAAATGTGCCCGCTGCGGGGGGGAAGTGGGGGGTGATACATGAGACATTCATAATATGAATAAGCAGTTGCAGACCTTTCAAATGATGTGTCACACGTCTGGTGTTGTAAAGAAATAAAAAATGTGGCTCTCCTGGAGTGGCAGAGTAGGGGGTGACACACAAGACATCCATAATATGAATAAGCAGTTGCAGACCTTTCAAATGATGTGTCACACGAATGGTGTTATAAAGAAATTAAAAATGTGCCCCCCCTGGGGGCAGAGTGGGGTAGGGTTACACAAAGAACATCCATAATAATGAATAAGCAGTTTCAGACCTCTCAAATGATGTGTCACACGACTGTTGTTGTAAAGAAATGAAAAATGTGCATCCCCCTGAAAGGGCAAAGTGGAGGGTGACACACAAGACATCCATAATATGAATGAGCCGTTGCAGACCTTTCAAATGGTGTGTCACACGACTGGTGTTGTAAAGAAATAAAAAATGTGGCTCCCCTAGAGGGGCAGAGTGGGGGGTGACATACAATACATCCATAATATGAATAAGCAGTTGCAGATCTTTCAAATGATGTGTCACACGACTGGTGTTGTAAAGAAATTAAAAATGTGCCCCCCCCCCGGGGGGCAGTGTGTGGAAGGGAGTGACACACAAGATATCCATAATAATGAATAAGCAGTTGGGGACCTCTCAAATGAAATGTTACACGAATGGTGTTGAAAAGAAATTAAAAATATGCCCCCCCTGTGTGGGCAGAGGGAAGGGTGACATACAAGACATCCGTAATATGAATAAGCAGTTGCAGACCTCTCAAATGATGTGTCACACGACTGTTGTTGTAAAAAAATTAAAAATGTGCATCCCCCTGAAGGGGCAGAGTGGGGGAGGGTGACACACAAGATATCCATAATATGAATAAGCAGTTGCAGACCTTTCAAATGATGTGTCACACGACTGGTGTTGTAATGAAATTAAAAATGTGCCCCCCTGCGGGGGGCAGAGTGGGGGGTGATACATAAGACATCCATAATATGAATAAGCAGTTGCAGAACTTTCAAATGATGTGTCACACAACTGGTGTTGTAAAGAAATAAAAAATGGGGCTCCACTGGAGGGGCAGAGTGGGGTGTGACACAGAAGACATCCATAATATGAATGAACAGTTGCAGATCTTTCAAATAATATGTCACACGACTGGTGATGTAAAGAAATTAAAAATGTGCCCCCCTTGGGGTTCAGAGTGGGGGGGGGACACACAAGACATCCATAATAATGAATAAGCAGTTGCAGATTTTTCAAATGATGTGTACGCGACTGGTGTTGTAAAGAAATTAAAAATGTGCTCCCCTGCGGGGGGCAGAGTGGGGGGTGATACATAAGACATCCATAATATGAATAAGCAGTTGCAGACCTTTCAAATGATGTGTCACACAACTGGTGTTGTAAAGAAATTAAAAATATGCCACTCCTGGGGGGCAGAGTGGAGGGGTTGACACACAAGACATCCATAATATGAAACAGCAGTTGCAGATCTTTTAAATGATGTGTCACACGACTGGTGTTGTAAAGAATTTAAAAATGTGCCACCTTGGGGGGGGCAGATTGGGGGGTAACACACAAGACATTCATAATATGAATAAGCAGTTGCAGACCTTTCAAATGATGTTTCATGCGACTGGTGTGGTAAAGAAATTAAAAATGTGCCACTTTCTGGGGTCAGGCTGGGGGGGTTGACACACAAGACATCCATAATATGAATAAGCAGTTGCAGATCTTTCAAATGATATGTCACACGACTGATGTTTTAAAGAAATTAAAAATGTGCCACCCTGCGGGGAGCAGAGTGGGGGTTGGGCGACACACAAGGCATCCATAATATGAATAAGCAGTTGCAGAAGTTTCAAATGATGTGTCATGCGACTGGTGTGGTAAAGAAATTAAAAATGTGCCACCCCCTGGGGTCAGGCTGGGGAGTTGACACACAAGACATCCATAATAAGAATAAGCAGTTGTAGATCTTTCAAATGATATGTCACACGACTGGTGTTGTAAAGAAAATAAAAATGTGCCCCCCTGGGGGTCAGAGTGGGGGGTGGGCGACACACAAGGCATCCATAATATGAATAAGCAGTTGCAGATCTTTCAAATGATGTGTACGCGACTGGTGTTGTAAAGAAAATAAAAATGTGCCCCCCTGGGGGTCAGAGTGGGGGGTGGGCGACACACAAGGCATCCATAATATGAATAAGCAGTTGCAGATCTTTCAAATGATGTGTACGCGACTGGTGTTGTAAAGAAATTAAAAATGTTTCACCCTGCGGGGGGCAGAGTGGGGGGTGATACATAAGACATCCATAATATGAATAAGCAGTTGCAGAAATTTCAAATGATGTGTCACACGACTGGTGTTGTAAAGAAATTAAAAATGTGCCCCCCCTGGGGGGCAGAGTGGGGGGGTGACACACAAGACATCCATAATAATGAATAAGCAGTTGCAGAAATTTCTAATGATGTGTCATACGACTGGTGTTGTAAAGAAATTAAAAATGTGCCACCCCCTGGGGTCAGGATGGGGGGTTGACACACAAGACATCCATTATATGAATAAGCAGTTGCAGATCTTTCAAATGATGTGTACGCGACTGGTGTTGTAAAGAAATTAAAAATGTGCATCCCCCTGAAAAGGCACAGTGGGGGAGGGTGACACACAAGACATCCATAATATGAATAAGCAGTTGCAGACCTTTCAAATGATGTGTCACACGACTGGTGTTGTAAAGAAATTAAAAATGTGCCCCCCCTGGGGGGCAGAGTGGGGGGGGGGGGCTGACACACAAGACATCCATAATATGAATAAAAAGTTGCAGATCTTTCAAATGATATGTCACACGACTGGTGTTGTAAAGAAAATAAAAATGTGCCCCCCTGGGGGTCAGAGTGGGGGATGGGCGACACACAAGGCATCCATAATATGAATAAGCAGTTGCAGATCTTTCAAATGATGTGTCACACGACTGGT
Source organism: Maratus speculifer (assembly GCA_964019185.1). Lineage (NCBI taxonomy): Eukaryota > Metazoa > Arthropoda > Arachnida > Araneae > Salticidae > Maratus > Maratus speculifer. The sequence goes on from OZ025293.1 coordinate 34,625,022, forward strand.
GTTGTAAAGAAATTAAAAATGTGCCCCCCTGGGAGGGGCAGAGTAGGGGGTGATACATAAGACATCCATAATATGAATAAGCAGTTGCAGATCTTCCAAATGATGTGTCACACGACTGGGGTTGTAAAGAAATAAAAAATATGGCTCCCCTGGAGGGGCAGAGTAGGGTGTGATACATAAGACATCCATAATATGAATAAGCAGTTGCAGATCTTTCAAATGATGTGTACGCGACTGGTGTTGTAAAGAAATTAAAAATGTGCATCCTCCTGAAAGGGCAGAGTGGGGGAGGGTGACACACAAGACATCCATAATATGAATAAGCAGTTGCAGAACTTTCAAATGATGTGTCACACGACTGGTGTTGTAAAGAAATTAAAAATGTGCCCCCCCTGGGGGGCAGAGTGGGGGGGTGACACACAAGACATCCATAATATGAATAAGCAGTTGCAGATCTTTCAAATGATATGTCACACGACTGGTGTTGTAAAGAAATTAAAAATGTGACCCCCTGGGGAGCAGAATGGGGGAGTGACACACAAGACATCCATAATATGAATGAGCAGTTGCAGACCTTTCAAATGGTGTGTCACACGACTGGTGTTGTAAAGAAATAAAAATTGTGGCTCCCCTGGAGGGGCAGAGTGGGGGGGTGACACACAAGACATCCATAATATGAATAAGCAGTTGCAGACCTCTCAAATGATGTGTCACACGACTGTTGTTGTAAAGAAATTAAAAATGTGCATCCCCCCTGAAAGGGCAGAGTGGGGGAGGGTGACACACAAGACATCCATAATATGAATAAGCAGTTGCAGACCTTTCAAATGATGTGTCAGACGACTGGTGTTGTAATGAAATTAAAAATGTGCCCTCGCTGGGGGGCAGAGTGAGGGATGACACACAAGACATCCATAATATGAATGAGCAGTTGCAGACCTTTCAAATGGTGTGTCACACGACTGGTGCTGTAAAGAAATAAAAAATGTGGCTCCCCTGGACGGGCAGAGTGGGGGGTGACATACAAGACATCCATAATATGAATAAGCAGTTGCAGATCTTTCAAATGATGTGTCACACGACTGGTGTTGTAAAGAAATTAAAAATGTGCCACGCCTTGGGGTCTGGATGGGGGGGTGACACAAGAGACATCCATAATATGAATAAGCAGTTGCAGAAATTTCAAATGATGTGTCATACGACTGGTGTTGTAAAGAAATTAAAAATGTGCCACCCCCTGGGGTCAGGATGGGGGGTTGACACACAAGACATCCATAATATGAATAAGCAGTTGCAGATCTTTCAAATGATGTGTACGCGACTGGTGTTGTAAAGAAATTAAAAATGTGCATCCCCCTGAAAAGGCAGAGTGGGGGAGGGTGACACACAAGACATCCATAATATGAATAAGCAGTTGCAGACCTTTCAAATGATGTGTCACACGACTGGTGTTGTAAAGAAATTAAAAATGTGCCCCCCCTGGGGGGCAGAGTGGGGGGGGCTGACACACAAGACATCCATAATATGAATAAGCAGTTGCAGATCTTTCAAATGATATGTCACACGACTGGTGTTGTAAAGAAAATAAAAATGTGCCCCCCTGGGGGTCAGAGTGGGGGGTGGGCGACACACAAGGCATCCATAATATGAATAAGCAGTTGCAGATCTTTCAAATGATGTGTACGCAACTGGTGTTGTAAAGAAATTAAAAATGTGCCCCCCTGGGAGGGGCAGAGTAGGGGGTGATACATAAGACATCCATAATATGAATAAGCAGTTGCAGATCTTCCAAATGATGTGTCACACGACTGGGGTTGTAAAGAAATAAAAAATATGGCTCCCCTGGAGGGGCAGAGTAGGGGGTGATACATAAGACATCCATAATATGAATAAGCAGTTGCAGACCTTTCAAATGATGTGTCACACGACTGTTGTTGTAAAGAAATTAAAAATGTGCATCCCCCCTGAAAGGGCAGAGTGGGGGAGGGTGACACACAAGACATCCATAATATGAATAAGCAGTTGCAGACCTTTCAAATGGTGTGTCACACGACTGGTGTTAGAAATAAAAATTAAGGCTCCTCTGGAGGGGCAGAGTGGGGGGGTGACACACAAGACATCCATAATATGAATAAGCAGTTGCAGACCTCTCAAATGATGTGTCACACGACTGTTGTTGTAAAGAAATAAAAATTGTGGCTCCCCTGGAGGGGCAGAGTGGGGGGGTGACACACAAGACATCCATAATATGAATAAGCAGTTGCAGACCTCTCAAATGATGTGTCACACGACTGTTGTTGTAAAGAAATTAAAAATGTGCATTCCCCCTGAAAGGGCAGAGTGGGGAAGGGTGACACACAAGACATCCATAATATGAATAAGCAGTTGCAGACCTTTCAAATGATGTGTCAGACGACTGGTGTTGTAATGAAATTAAAAATGTGCCCTCGCTGGGGGGCAGAGTGAGGGATGACACACAAGACATCCATAATATGAATGAGCAGTTGCAGACCTTTCAAATGGTGTGTCACACGACTGGTGTTGTAAAGAAATAAAAAATGTGGCTCCCCTGGACGGGCAGAGTGGGGGGTGACATACAAGACATCCATAATATGAATAAGCAGTTGCAGATCTTTCAAATGATGTGTCACACGACTGGTGTTGTAAAGAAATTAAAAATGTGCCACGCCTTGGGGTCAGGATGGGGGGGGTGACACAAGAGACATCCATAATATGAATAAGCAGTTGCAGATCTTATAAATGATGTGTCACACGACGGGTGTTGTAAAGAAATTAAAAATGTGCCCCCCTGCGGGGGGCAGAGTGGGGGGGTGATACATAAGACATCCATAATATGAACAAGCAGTTGCAGAAATTTCAAATGATGTGTCACACGACTGGTGTTGTAATGAAATTAAAAATGTTCCCCCCAGGGGGGGCAGAGTGGGGGTGACACACAAGACATCCATAATATGAATAAGCAATTGCAGACTCTTCAAATGATGTGTCACACGACTGGTGTTGTAAAGAAAATAAAAATGTGCCCCCCTGGGGGTCAGAGTGGGGGGTGGGCGACACACAAGGCATCCATAATATGAATAAGCAGTTGCAGATCTTTCAAATGATGTGTACGCGACTGGTGTTGTAATGAAATTAAAAATGTGCCCTCGCTGGGGGGCAGAGTGAGGGATGACACACAAGACATCCATAATATGAATGAGCAGTTGCAGACCTTTCAAATGGTGTGTCACACGACTGGTGTTGTAAAGAAATAAAAAATGTGGCTCCCCTGGACGGGCAGAGTGGGGGGTGACATACAAGACATCCATAATATGAATAAGCAGTTGCAGAAATTTCAAATGATGTGTCACACGACTGGTGTTGTAATGAAATTAAAAATGTTCCCCCCAGGGGGGGCAGAGTGGGGGGTGACACACAAGACATCCATAATATGAATAAGCAGTTGCAGATCTTTCAAATGATGTGTACGCGACTGGTGTTGTAAAGGAATTAAAAATGTGCCCCCCTGCGGGGGGCAGAGTGGGGGGTGATACATAAGACATCCATAATATGAATAAGCAGTTGCAGAAATTTCAAATGATGTGTCACACGACTGGTGTTGTAAAGAAATTAAAAATGTGCCACCCCCTGGGGTCAGGATGGGGGGTTGACACACAAGACATCCATAATATGAATAAGCAGTTGCAGACCTCTCAAATGATGTGTCACACGACTGTTGTTGTAAAGAAATTAAAAATGTGCATCCCCCCTGAAAGGGCAGAGTGGGGGAGGGTGACACACAAGACATCCATAATATGAATGATCAGTTGCAGACCTTTCAAATGGTGTGTCACACGACTGGTGTTGTAAAGAAATAAAAAATGTGGCTCTCCTGGAGTGGCAGAGTAGGGGGTGACACACAAGACATCCATAATATGAATAAGCAGTTGCAGACCTTTCAAATGTAGTGTCACACGAATGGTGTTATAAAGAAATTAAAAATGTGCCCCCCCTGGGTCAGAGTGGGGTAGGGTTACACAAAGAACATCCATAATAATGAATAAGCAGTTTCAGACCTCTCAAATGATGTGTCACACGACTGTTGTTGTAAAGAAATGAAAAATGTGCATCCCCCTGAAAGGGCAAAGTGGAGGGTGACACACAAGACATCCATAATATGAATGAGCCGTTGCAGACCTTTCAAATGGTGTGTCACACGACTGGTGTTGTAAAGAAATAAAAAATGTGGCTCCCCTGGAGGGGCAGAGTGGGGGGTGACCTACAATACATCCATAATATGAATAAGCAGTTGCAGATCTTTCAAATGATGTGTCACACGACTGGTGTTGTAAAGAAATTAAAAATGTGCCCCCCCCCGGGGGGCAGTGTGTGGAAGGGAGTGACACACAAGATATCCATAATAATGAATAAGTAGTTGGGGACCTCTCAAATGAAATGTTACACGAATGGTGTTGAAAAGAAAATAAAAATATGCCTCCCCTGTGTGGGCAGAGGGAAGGGTGACATACAAGACATCCGTAATATGAATAAGCAGTTGCAGACCTCTCAAATGATGTGTCACACGACTGTTGTTGTAAAAAAATTAAAAATGTGCATCCCCCTGAAGGGGCAGAGTGGGGGAGGGTGACACACAAGATATCCATAATATGAATAAACAGTTGCATATCTTTGAAATGATGTGTCACACGACTGGTGTTGTAATGAAAATAAGAATGTGCCCCTATAACGATTATTTCGTTATATATTGGTTATTTTATTAAATTATTCCTTCCCCCCTGTCTCTGTTCAATTCAAAATCAGTTTTAAATGTCCTTCATTCACTTTCCATTTTTTTCCCTCGGCTAGCTTTTCTCTAACCGAAAAATCGGCAGCTGCTTAACTTTGTGAGAAATACACTCACATATTAATCAACCGTTTAAAGCTATTTCCAGATGTCTGCTATTTCCGATCGAAGCAATTCTGCATTACCTTATTTGGACATCATCTCTGTTTCGCGGTTAAAATTTATGCTTACGCTTCTTTTTCCTTTCTCAACAAAAACCTAAAAAGAATTTAACATCTGCGCAGTAAAAATCTCATGTCCCTTTGGTGTGCCTCTTTATTAGACAAAACAACACGTGTAACATTCTATCGTTTGGCAACCTTTTCTTTCCCATCCTAGCTAGGAATCCAAATTGAATTCTTATCTTGCCGGCTGCATTTTAACTGTTATTTGGCGTATACTATCCATTGTGCATGGGCGAACTTGTGTGTGTTGGCGATTTTCTATCATGCCAAAAGTGGCAATTTGTTGCTATGTACGAGGACACTCGCCTCTCTGCTCTCGTCTGGTAAACTTGCTAATCGCTGTTCGGAGATTTTCTCCGAGTACTGTATGTGTGCCCCCCCTAGTATCATATGTATGAATAAAAAATAACTTAGCAATCATTGTGGGGTTTTTTCGTACATCTGAACCTGGATACATGATCATTTCGTTCTTCTAAATGCCTTAACAAATATTCTCAACTGTCAATCTCCCTTACAAAACCAAGAATCTTCTGGAGAGAAACAATCAAAATCATGCAATTCTTTGAGTGATGTTGTATTGAATCAAGCGGTGTTCTTAACTCGAAAAATTATAGTAGAACCTCAACAACAAATATGGTGCTCTGTTTACACCTCCAATAACATTAACAATGACAGAAATTATCTATTTGAATATTTGGCACAAACAAAAGAATTAATAGGAAATGATGCCATTATTCAAATGAACAAATTATCCAATAAAAGAAAGAAAACTTCACAAATACATCATTTCTTCTCAATAACACTTAAAAACACTTCTGAAAAGACCATTCATCTCCCTAAACACACAAAAATAGGTCAATTATCTGAGATTGAGGAAATTCGCGACTATACTTCTGAAATCTCTGACAAGCAAAATAACTCAGAACTGCACTTTGTAAATTATATTCAGGCGTCTAATGAAATCTTACAAAAAAGAAAGCAGGAGTTATCGGCTAATGATTTTAAACTTTCTCACTTAAAATCTGATGAAGCAAGGAACCTAACTAAATTGCTACTTAATTATTATCCTGCCTTTTCCAAATCATTAGACACACTTGGTCATACTGATAAAATTGTACCTGATTTAAAATTCATTAATGATTACCCCATAAAGACTCTCCCTTTCCCTCTCCCCCAAGCTGTGCAAAAGGATGTTTTAAATCAAATCAAACAGTTACTTGATGCCAAAATCATTGAGCGTCATTGTTCCGAATGGGCCTGTCCCATGCTCCTTGTTAAAAAGAAACCAGACGGTACAGGTATACAGAAATATAGACTCGCATTAGATCTCAGAATGGTTAATACTATAATTCAAGGTTCGTCCTATCCACTTCCAAAAATTCAAACTATTATTTCAAATCTTTCACAATATCGTTTTTTCTCTTCTCTCGACTTTCATCAGGCATATCATCAGATTGATTTGCCTGCAAAATTTCAAAATCAGCTCACATTCACTACAATGTTCGGTTCTTTTCGGTATAAGAGATTAGTATTCGGCTTAAAATCTAGCGCCTCAATTTATCAAGCTTTAATGGACTCCTTACTTGATGAATTACAGTTAGAAGGTGTCTATACCTACCAAGATGATCTTATTGTTGGTGCCAATTCATATCAAGAAATGTGTGAGAAGTTGGATAAAATTCTTGCAATATTAGTAAAATATAATTTAACGCTGTCCCCTAACAAATGCACTTTTCACAAAGCCAGTTTAGATTATCTTGGATTTCACATAGAAAATCAAACTATTTCTCCTGTTCAGTCGAACATTGTAAAAATAACATCTTTTCCAACACCTACAACAAAACGTCAATTAAAAGCACTCATAGGCGTCATTACATTTTACAAATCTCTGGTTCCATCCTTTTCTGAACTTGTACAACCTCTCATAAACTTAACTACTCCAAAAGCCAAATTTAAGTGGACAAGCAAACATCAAAAAATTATGGACACCATACAGAAGATATTCTTTAATCCACCCATGGTTAGATTACCTGACTGGAACAAAAAGTTCTATTTAAATACTGATGCGTCAAATATTGCCATTTCTGGCGTCTTACTACAAGAACATGATAAACAACTATTACCTGTTGCATACTTTTCAAAATCTTTAAAAGCATCCGAAAAAAAATATCCTGCACTTAAATTAGAACTCATGGCAATTCATAAATCAGTTACTGCTTTCAAATATTATTTATACAACAGAGAATTTGTAATCCTTTCAGATAGTAAACCATTAGAAAAGTACAACAAAACTACAAATCCGGCTGATATTATCTCTCGCTGGCTTATGGATCTCTCAGAATACACATACAAATTTCAACATATTCCAGGTAAAAAGAATGTACTCGCTGACTACTTATCTCGCTGTAACTTTGAAAATAATCAACAGACTTTAGCTACAAATCCTGAACTGATTCATGATACTCAACCCTTACCTATTGTAGAATGTGATACTCCACACTCCAGCTCGACTGATTCTAATATGCATGTTAACTGCCTTATTTCTGGTACACAAACAAATCCTGACCCTTTATTAGAAATTTCGAATGAAACATTTGCTACTGAACAACAAAATGACCCTACTTTGTCTGTTGTTTATAAAGAAATCTTAAAGAATGGATCTTCTCAAAAATTTCCTAACTACTTCATTCATCCTGATTCGAAAGTATTAATGTTAAAGAAGGAAAATATTTTTAATAACACTTTTTCGTATCACATTATTGTTCCAAATTCACTTAAAAGCAAAGTCTTAACAATTTCACATTTATCTCACTTTGGCTTTAATAAAACTTATGAATTCTTGTCAGGTAGATATTTTTGGAAGGGTATGTATGTAGACACTTTAAACTTTGTTGCATCCTGTATCAAATGTCTTCAAACTAAACATCACCAAACTCCACCTGCACCCTTACAGCCCACATACACTCCCAGGTACCCTGGTCACACTATCAGTACAGATCTCCTTGGACCGTTTGCTAATGGAAAATATGTTTTAACTATCACTGATCATTTTTCAAGACATATTGAACTCTTTCCACTTAATGACATATCTGCGAGTAAGGTTGTTAAATGCTTATTCTCTTACATAACCACCTTTGGGAGACCTTCGGTTGTCTTATCAGACTTAGGACCCCAGTACACTTCTCAGGTATATAACATTTTTAATGATACAATGGGCATTAAGGTATTACACAGTTCTGCCTCGAGACCACAATCAAATGCGATTGCAGAACGAATCAATAAATCAATCAAATATTCAGTTAATATTCTTTTACAAGAAGGTCATTCATTCGAAAATGCAGTATTTATACACAAATCACTTTATAATGGTTCGAAACATGCAACTACATTATATTCTCCTAATTTTCTTCATTTTGGACGTGAACTTTCTCTAATTTTTGACACTTTTGATCAGTCGTGCAACCAACCCTTTCTTGATAAACATATTGAAGTACACAAATTACTTGATGATTTGAGTAAGATATATCACAAAGCCTATAACAACATTAAATCTGCTCAAGATAAAAGATATAAATATTACGGTCAGAAAGCTAAATTAAGATCCATTTTCTTAAAAGATATTGTATATCTAAAATCAAATGACAAGTTTAAAGCTAGGTATACTGGTCCATATATTGTCACTTGTAAACATTCCCCTGTGTCATTCTCAATTAAAAGGTTGTATACTCCTGATAACACAGCATTTCGGGTACATATTGATAGACTTTTACTTGCACCTCCTCGTTATGGACATTTATTTGATGCGTCAAGTCATATAAACAACACTAACTTTAATACGTTTTATCAACCTCACACATACAATCTAAGAAACAGAAGCTAATGTAAATCACTATTTATTATTTTTATGTCTTGTTTTATGATACCACATATCCAACCAAAGAGCTCATGGTTGTGTGTATGTTGTTTTTGACTGATCTTTAACAATATCATGGCTGGTCCATCATTGTTGCTCTGAAGATCTCTTAGGAACAATATTAGGTATCATTGTTATCCTTTAACACTTAGATATGTCTTCAAACTCACTAAAATTTTATTTACTTTTATTTTGTTTTCTTTTTGCAGTACACTTAAAATTTCTTTGACAATACTCATTAATTCAGTATTTTTCCACTAACTAACCTTCCACTTAACATTTCCTGTACTATAAGTCAAACATATTATAGTTAGATAAACAGGTACTGTAGTCTAGAAAAGTAAACAAATGATTCATGTAATTAAATAAAACACAGTTTATATATATGACTTGTTCATCACCCCACTCGATTGTGACATATTTTTCGTCTCTCTTCACTCTAGGATTGTCTGCCCATATTAGTTATTATATGATATACATTTTTTTTTTGTTTTTTTTCTTTTTGAATTCTTCCCTTTGAAGTCTTGTTCCCGTTCAAAATTAAGGCCCTAAGGGTTCAAGCTTCATTGTGTTGAGAGACAAAATTTTGGAATTGGAGTTTCGATTCAAATTTTTGAATTGTGATTCCAATTCACATCAATTCAAATTTTTTTTCATGTAATTCGACGTGGGCTCCTTCAGAAGACCGCTAGTGCCTTCGGGGGAGCATCACAATTCCCTCCTCATCTAAGGCTAGGCCCTAAGCCGATGCCATAATACTTGTGTTGTACACAAGATTCAGGGTGACGCATATTTTTTATGGGCGTGCTTGGAGCACCTCTTTTTTTTGTCATCCTATGCTTCGGCATGAAACACTTTTTACAAAAACATTTTTATTTTTTAATATACATCATATTACTCTTTTTAATTTTTTTGAAAAATATAGTGCTATTATGTTATTTTTGTGTATTGCCATTTTATATTCATTTAGTATTAGTTTCATGTTTTGTGTATATGTTTCAAAATTTTATTTATGTCATGATAACAATCAAAGCTGCAGTAAGATTTTTGTACTGTCTGAGTCGACTCAACTTATACATATAAAATACAGTACTACCTTGGATCCATGAAATACAAATATAAAAAATATAGAGACTTTAGAACTGCTGACTGTTTTTGAATACAAAAGTCTCCATTATCATGACGTTAAATTTCTACATATATAGATAAAAAAAAAAAAAAACTTTTGCATTTATGTATGTTTTTATGTTATAATATTTTATGCTAGCCTATGCACATTGGACAGCAAAAGTTTTTTTTTGTGGTGCACCGGGTGATATATATAACGATTATTTCGTTATATATTGGTTATTTTATTAAATTATTCCTTCCCCCCTGTCTCTGTTCAATTCAAAATCAGTTTTAAATGTCCTTCATTCACTTTCCATTTTTTTTCCCTCGGCTAGCTTTTCTCTAACCGAAAAATCGGCAGCTGCTTAACTTTGTGAGAAATACACTCACATATTAATCAACCGTTTAAAGCTATTTCCAGATGTCTGCTATTTCCGATCGAAGCAATTCTGCATTACCTTATTTGGACATCATCTCTGTTTCGCGGTTAAAATTTATGCTTACGCTTCTTTTTCCTTTCTCAACAAAAACCTAAAAAGAATTTAACATCTGCGCAGTAAAAATCTCATGTCCCTTTGGTGTGCCTCTTTATTAGACAAAACAACACGTGTAACATTCTATCGTTTGGCAACCTTTTCTTTCCCATCCTAGCTAGGAATCCAAATTGAATTCTTATCTTGCCGGCTGCATTTTAACTGTTATTTGGCGTATACTATCCATTGTGCATGGGCGAACTTGTGTGTGTTGGCGATTTTCTATCATGCCAAAAGTGGCAATTTGTTGCTATGTACGAGGACACTCGCCTCTCTGCTCTCGTCTGGTAAACTTGCTAATCGCTGTTCGGAGATTTTCTCCGAGTACTGTATGTGTGCCCCCCCTAGTATCATATGTATGAATAAAAAATAACTTAGCAATCATTGTGGGGTTTTTTCGTACATCTGAACCTGGATACATGATCATTTCGTTCTTCTAAATGCCTTAACAAATATTCTCAACTGTCAATCTCCCTTACAGCCCCCCTGGGGGGGGCAAAGTGGGGGGTGACACACAAGACATCCATAATATGAATAAGCAGTTGCAGACCTTTCAAATGATGTGTCACACGACTGGTGTTGTAATGAAATTAAAAATGTGCCCCCCTTCGGGGGGCAGAGTGGGGGGTGATACATAAGACATCCATAATATGAATAAGCAGTTGCAGACCTTTCAAATGATGTGTCACACAACTGGTGTTGTAAAGAAATAAAAAATGGGGCTCCACTGGAGGGGCAGAGTGGGGTGTGACACAGAAGACATCCATAATATGAATGAACATTTGCAGATCTCTCAAATAATATGTCACACGACTGGTGATGTAAAGAAATTAAAAATGTGCCCCCCTTGGGGTTCAGAGTGGGGGGGACACACAAGACATCCATAATAATGAATAAGCAGTTGCAGATTTTTCAAATGATGTGTACGCGACTGGTGTTGTAAAGAAATTAAAAATATGCTCCCCTGCGGGGGGCAGAGTGGGGGGTGATACATAAGACATCCATAATATGAATAAGCAGTTGCAGACCTTTCAAATGATGTGTCACACAACTGGTGTTGTAAAGAAATTAAAAATGTGCCACTCCTGGGGGGCAGAGTGGAGGGGTTGACACACAAAACATCCATAATATGAAACAGCAGTTGCAGATCTTTTAAATGATGTGTCACACGACTGGTGTTGTAAAGAATTTAAAAATGTGCCACCTTGGGGGGGGCAGATTGGGGGGTAACACACAAGACATTCATAATATGAATAAGCAGTTGCAGACCTTTCAAGTGATGTGTCACACGAATTGTGTTGTAAAGAAATTAAAAATGTCCCACCCCCTGGGGTCAGGATGGTAGGTGATACACAAGACATCCATAATATGAATAAGCAGTTGCAGACCTTTCAAATGATGTTTCATGCGACTGGTGTGGTAAAGAAATTAAAAATGTGCCACTTTCTGGGGTCAGGCTGGGGGGGTTGACACACAAGACATCCATAATATGAATAAGCAGTTGCAGATCTTTCAAATGATGTGTCACACGAGTGGTGTTGTAAAGAAATTAAAAATGTGCCCCCCTGGGAGGGGCAGATTTGCGATGACTCAAAAGACATTCATAATATGAATAAGGAGTTGGAGACCTCTCAAATGATATGTCACACGACTGATGTTGTAAAGAAATTAAAAATGTGCCACCCTGCGGGGAGCAGAGTGGGGGGGGGTGACACATAAGGCATCCATAATATGAATAAGAAGTTGCAGATCTTTCAAATGATGTGTCACATGACTGGTGTTGTAAAGAAATTAAAAATGTGACCCCTCTGGGGGTCAGAGTGGGGGTTGGGCGACACACAAGGCATCCATAATATGAATAAGCAGTTGCAGAAGTTTCAAATGATGTGTCATGCGACTGGTGTGGTAAAGAAATTAAAAATGTGCCACCCCCTGGGGTCAGGCTGGGGAGTCCACACACAAGACATCCATAATAAGAATAAGCAGTTGTAGATCTTTCAAATGATATGTCACACGACTGGTGTTGTAAAGAAAATAAAAATGTGCCCCCCTGGGGGTCAGAGTGGGGGGTGGGCGACACACAAGGCATCCATAATATGAATAAGCAGTTGCAGATCTTTCAAATGATGTGTACGCGACTGGTGTTGTAAACAAATTAAAAATGTTTTCCCCTGCGGGGGGCAGAGTGGGGGGTGATACATAAGACATCCATAATATGAATAAGCAGTTGCAGAAATTTCAAATGATGTGTCACACGACTGGTGTTGTAAAGAAATTAAAAATGTGCCCCCCCTGGGGGGCAGAGTGGGGGGGGTGACACACAAGACATCCATAATAAGGAATAAGCAGTTGCAGAAATTTCAAATGATGTGTCATACGACTGGTGTTGTAAAGAAATTAAAAATGTGCCACCCCCTGGGGTCAGGATGGGGGGTTGACACACAAGACATCCATAATATGAATAAGCAGTTGCAGATCTTTCAAATGATGTGTACGCGACTGGTGTTGTAAAGAAATTAAAAATGTGCATCCCCCTGAAAAGGCAGAGTGGGGGAGGGTGACACACAAGACATCCATAATATGAATAAGCAGTTGCAGACCTTTCAAATGATGTGTCACACGACTGGTGTTGTAAAGAAATTAAAAATGTGCCCCCCCTGGGGGGCAGAGTGGGGGGGCTGACACACAAGACATCCATAATATGAATAAGCAGTTGCAGATCTTTCAAATGATATGTCACACGACTGGTGTTGTAAAGAAAATAAAAATGTGCCCCCCTGGGGGTCAGAGTGGGGGGTGGGCGACACACAAGGCATCCATAATATGAATAAGCAGTTGCAGATCTTTCAAATGATGTGTACGCGACTGGTGTTGTAAAGAAATTAAAAATGTGCCCCCCTGGGAGGGGCAGAGTAGGGGGTGATACATAAGACATCCATAATATGAATAAGCAGTTGCAGATCTTCCAAATGATGTGTCACACGACTGGGGTTGTAAAGAAATAAAAAATATGGCTCCCCTGGAGGGGCAGAGTAGGGGGTGATACATAAGACATCCATAATATGAATAAGCAGTTGCAGACCTTTCAAATGATGTGTCACACGACTGTTGTTGTAAAGAAATTAAAAATGTGCATCCCCCCTGAAAGGGCAGAGTGGGGGAGGGTGACACACAAGACATCCATAATATGAATAAGCAGTTGCAGATCTTTCAAATGATGTGTACGCGACTGGTGTTGTAAAGAAATTAAAAATGTGCATCCCCCTGAAAGGGCAGAGTTGGGGAGGGTGACACACAAGACATCCATAATATGAATAAGCAGTTGCAGAACTTTCAAATGATGTGTCACACGACTGGTGCTGTAAAGAAATTAAAAATGTGCCCCCCCTGGGGGGCAGAGTGGGGGGGGTGACACACAAGACATCCATAATATGAATAAGCAGTTGCAGATCTTTCAAATGATATGTCACACGACTGGTGTTGTAAAGAAATTAAAAATGTGACCCCCTGGGGAGCAGAATGGGGGAGTGACACACAAGACATCCATAATATGAATGAGCAGTTGCAGACCTTTCAAATGGTGTGTCACACGACTGGTGTTGTAAAGAAATAAAAATTGTGGCTCCCCTGGAGGGGCAGAGTGGGGGGGTGACACACAAGACATCCATAATATGAATAAGCAGTTGCAGACCTCTCAAATGATGTGTCACACGACTGTTGTTGTAAAGAAATTAAAAATGTGCATCCCCCCTGAAAGGGCAGAGTGGGGGAGGGTGACACACAAGACATCCATAATATGAATAAGCAGTTGCAGACCTTTCAAATGATGTGTCAGACGACTGGTGTTGTAATGAAATTAAAAATGTGCCCTCGCTGGGGGGCAGAGTGAGGGATGACACACAAGACATCCATAATATGAATGAGCAGTTGCAGACCTTTCAAATGGTGTGTCACCCGACTGGTGTTGTAAAGAAATAAAAAATGTGGCTCCCCTGGACGGGCAGAGTGGGGGGTGACATACAAGACATCCATAATATGAATAAGCAGTTGCAGATCTTTCAAATGATGTGTACGCGACTGGTGTTGTAAAGAAATTAAAAATGTTTCCACCTGCGGGGGGCAGAGTGGGGGGTGATACATAAGACATCCATAATATGAATAAGCAGTTGCAGAAATTTCAAATGATGTGTCACACGACTGGTGTTGTAAAGAAATTAAAAATGTGCCCCCCCTGGGGGGCAGAGTGGGGGGGGTGACACACAAGACATCCATAATAATGAATAAGCAGTTGCAGAAATTTCAAATGATGTGTCATACGACTGGTGTTGTAAAGAAATTAAAAATGTGCCACCCCCTGGGGTCAGGATGGGGGGTTGACACACAAGACATCCATAATATGAATAAGCAGTTGCAGATCTTTCAAATGATGTGTACGCGACTGGTGTTGTAAAGAAATTAAAAATGTGCATCCCCCTGAAAAGGCAGAGTGGGGGAGGGTGACACACAAGACATCCATAATATGAATAAGCAGTTGCAGACCTTTCAAATGATGTGTCACACGACTGGTGTTGTAAAGAAATTAAAAATGTGCCCCCCCTGGGGGGCAGAGTGGGGGGGCTGACACACAAGACATCCATAATATGAATAAGCAGTTGCAGATCTTTCAAATGATATGTCACACGACTGGTGTTGTAAAGAAAATAAAAATGTGCCCCCCTGGGGGTCAGAGTGGGGGGTGGGCGACACACAAGGCATCCATAATATGAATAAGCAGTTGCAGATCTTTCAAATGATGTTTACGCGACTGGTGTTGTAAAGAAATTAAAAATGTGCCCCCCTGGGAGGGGCAGAGTAGGGGGTGATACATAAGACATCCATAATATGAATAAGCAGTTGCAGATCTTCCAAATGATGTGTCACACGACTGGGGTTGTAAAGAAATAAAAAATATGGCTCCCCTGGAGGGGCAGAGTAGGGGGTGATACATAAGACATCCATAATATGAATAAGCAGTTGCAGACCTTTCAAATGATGTGTCACACGACTGTTGTTGTAAAGAAATTAAAAATGTGCATCCCCCCTGAAAGGGCAGAGTGGGGGAGGGTGACACACAAGACATCCATAATATGAATGATCAGTTGCAGATCTTTCAAATGATATGTCACACGACTGGTGTTGTAAAGAAATTAAAAATGTGACCCCCTGGGGAGCAGAATGGGGGAGTGACACACAAGACATCCATAATATGAATGAGCAGTTGCAGACCTTTCAAAGGATATGTCACACGACTGGTGTTGTAAAGAAAATAAAAATGTGCCCCCCTGGGGGTCAGAGTGGGGGGTGGGCGACACACAAGGCATCCATAATATGAATAAGCAGTTGCAGATCTTTCAAATGATGTGTACGCGACTGGTGTTGTAAAGAAATTAAAAATGTGCCCCCCTGGGAGGGGCAGAGTAGGGGGTGATACATAAGACATCCATAATATGAATAAGCAGTTGCAGATCTTCCAAATGATGTGTCACACGACTGGGGTTGTAAAGAAATAAAAAATATGGCTCCCCTGGAGGGGCAGAGTAGGGGGTGATACATAAGACATCCATAATATGAATAAGCAGTTGCAGACCTTTCAAATGATGTGTCACACGACTGTTGTTGTAAAGAAATTAAAAATGTGCATCCCCCCTGAAAGGGCAGAGTGGGGGAGGGTGACACACAAGACATCCATAATATGAATAAGCAGTTGCAGATCTTTCAAATGATGTGTACGCGACTGGTGTTGTAAAGAAATTAAAAATGTGCATCCCCCTGAAAGGGCAGAGTTGGGGAGGGTGACACACAAGACATCCATAATATGAATAAGCAGTTGCAGAACTTTCAAATGATGTGTCACACGACTGGTGTTGTAAAGAAATTAAAAATGTGCCCCCCCTGGGGGGCAGAGTGGGGGGGGTGACACACAAGACATCCATAATATGAATAAGCAGTTGCAGATCTTTCAAATGATATGTCACACGACTGGTGTTGTAAAGAAATTAAAAATGTGACCCCCTGGGGAGCAGAATGGGGGAGTGACACACAAGACATCCATAATATGAATGAGCAGTTGCAGACCTTTCAAATGGTGTGTCACACGACTGGTGTTGTAAAGAAATAAAAATTGTGGCTCCCCTGGAGGGGCAGAGTGGGGGGGTGACACACAAGACATCCATAATATGAATAAGCAGTTGCAGACCTCTCAAATGATGTGTCACACGACTGTTGTTGTAAAGAAATTAAAAATGTGCATCCCCCCTGAAAGGGCAGAGTGGGGGAGGGTGACACACAAGACATCCATAATATGAATAAGCAGTTGCAGACCTTTCAAATGATGTGTCAGACGACTGGTGTTGTAATGAAATTAAAAATGTGCCCTCGCTGGGGGGCAGAGTGAGGGATGACACACAAGACATCCATAATATGAATGAGCAGTTGCAGACCTTTCAAATGGTGTGTCACCCGACTGGTGTTGTAAAGAAATAAAAAATGTGGCTCCCCTGGACGGGCAGAGTGGGGGGTGACATACAAGACATCCATAATATGAATAAGCAGTTGCAGATCTTTCAAATGATGTGTACGCGACTGGTGTTGTAAAGAAATTAAAAATGTTTCCACCTGCGGGGGGCAGAGTGGGGGGTGATACATAAGACATCCATAATATGAATAAGCAGTTGCAGAAATTTCAAATGATGTGTCACACGACTGGTGTTGTAAAGAAATTAAAAATGTGCCCCCCCTGGGGGGCAGAGTGGGGGGGGTGACACACAAGACATCCATAATAATGAATAAGCAGTTGCAGAAATTTCAAATGATGTGTCATACGACTGGTGTTGTAAAGAAATTAAAAATGTGCCACCCCCTGGGGTCAGGATGGGGGGTTGACACACAAGACATCCATAATATGAATAAGCAGTTGCAGATCTTTCAAATGATGTGTACGCGACTGGTGTTGTAAAGAAATTAAAAATGTGCATCCCCCTGAAAAGGCAGAGTGGGGGAGGGTGACACACAAGACATCCATAATATGAATAAGCAGTTGCAGACCTTTCAAATGATGTGTCACACGACTGGTGTTGTAAAGAAATTAAAAATGTGCCCCCCTGGGGGGCAGAGTGGGGGGGCTGACACACAAGACATCCATAATATGAATAAGCAGTTGCAGATCTTTCAAATGATATGTCACACGACTGGTGTTGTAAAGAAAATAAAAATGTGCCCCCCTGGGGGTCAGAGTGGGGGGTGGGCGACACACAAGGCATCCATAATATGAATAAGCAGTTGCAGATCTTTCAAATGATGTTTACGCGACTGGTGTTGTAAAGAAATTAAAAATGTGCCCCCCTGGGAGGGGCAGAGTAGGGGGTGATACATAAGACATCCATAATATGAATAAGCAGTTGCAGATCTTCCAAATGATGTGTCACACGACTGGGGTTGTAAAGAAATAAAAAATATGGCTCCCCTGGAGGGGCAGAGTAGGGGGTGATACATAAGACATCCATAATATGAATAAGCAGTTGCAGACCTTTCAAATGATGTGTCACACGACTGTTGTTGTAAAGAAATTAAAAATGTGCATCCCCCCTGAAAGGGCAGAGTGGGGGAGGGTGACACACAAGACATCCATAATATGAATGATCAGTTGCAGATCTTTCAAATGATATGTCACACGACTGGTGTTGTAAAGAAATTAAAAATGTGACCCCCTGGGGAGCAGAATGGGGGAGTGACACACAAGACATCCATAATATGAATGAGCAGTTGCAGACCTTTCAAATGGTGTGTCACACGACTGGTGTTGTAAAGAAATAAAAATTGTGGCTCCCCTGGAGGGGCAGAGTGGGGGGGTGACACACAAGACATCCATAATATGAATAAGCAGTTGCAGACCTCTCAAATGATGTGTCACACGACTGTTGTTGTAAAGAAATTAAAAATGTGCATCCCCCCTGAAAGGGCAGAGTGGGGGAGGGTGACACACAAGACATCCATAATATGAATAAGCAGTTGCAGACCTTTCAAATGATGTGTCAGACGACTGGTGTTGTAATGAAATTAAAAATGTGCCCTCGCTGGGGGGCAGAGTGAGGGATGACACACAAGACATCCATAATATGAATGAGCAGTTGCAGACCTTTCAAATGGTGTGTCACCCGACTGGTGTTGTAAAGAAATAAAAAATGTGGCTCCCCTGGACGGGCAGAGTGGGGGGTGACATACAAGACATCCATAATATGAATAAGCAGTTGCAGACCTTTCAAATGATGTGTCAGACGACTGGTGTTGTAATGAAATTAAAAATGTGCCCTCGCTGGGGGGCAGAGTGGGGGGGTGACACACAAGACATCCATAATATGAATAAGCAGTTGCAGACCTCTCAAATGATGTGTCACACGACGGGTGTTGTAAAGAAATTAAAAATGTGCCCCCCTGCGGGGGGCAGAGTGGGGGGGTGATACATAAGACATCCATAATATGAATAAGCAGTTGCAGAAATTTCAAATGATGTGTCACACGACTGGTGTTGTAATGAAATTAAAAATGTTCCCCCCAGGGGGGGCAGAGTGGGGGGTGACACACAAGACATCCATAATATGAATAAGCAATTGCAGACCTTTCAAATGATTTGTCACACGACTGGTGTTGTAAAGAAAATAAAAATGTGCCCCCGTGGGGGTCAGAGTGGGGGGTGGGCGACACACAAGGCATCCATAATATG
The DNA here is from genome assembly GCA_964019185.1 of Maratus speculifer. Classification (NCBI taxonomy): domain Eukaryota; kingdom Metazoa; phylum Arthropoda; class Arachnida; order Araneae; family Salticidae; genus Maratus; species Maratus speculifer. Next base: position 34,644,364 of record OZ025293.1, read on the forward strand.
AATAAGCAGTTGCAGATCTTTCAAATGATGTGTACGCGACTGGTGTTGTAATGAAATTAAAAATGTGCCCTCGCTGGGGGGCAGAGTGAGGGATGAAACACAAGACATCCATAATATGAATGAGCAGTTGCAGACCTTTCAAATGGTGTGTCACACGACTGGTGTTGTAAAGAAATAAAAAATGTGGTTCCCCTGGACGGGCAGAGTGGGGGGTGACATACAAGACATCCATATTATGAATAAGCAGTTGCAGAAATTTCAAATGATGTGTCACACGACTGGTGTTGTAATGAAATTAAAAATGTTCCCCCCAGGGGGGGCAGAGTGGGGGGTGACACACAAGACATCCATAATATGAATAAGCAGTTGCAGATCTTTCAAATGATGTGTACGCGACTGGTGTTGTACAGAAATTAAAAATGTGCCCCCCTGCGGGGGGCAGAGTGGGGGGTGATACATAAGACATCCATAATATGAATAAGCAGTTGCAGAAATTTCAAATGATGTGTCATACGACTGGCGTTGTAAAGAAATTAAAAATGTGCCCCCCTGGGGGGCAGAGTGGGGGGGTGACACACAAGACATCCATAATAATGACTAAGCAGTTGCAGAAATTTCAAATGATGTGTCATACCACTGGTGTTGTAAAGAAATTAAAAATGTGCCACCCCCTGGGGTCAGGATGGGGGGTTGACACACAAGACATCCATAATATGAATAAGCAGTTGCAGATCTTTCAAATGATGTGTACGCGACTGGTGTTGTAAAGAAATTAAAAATGTGCATCCCCCCTGAAAGGGCAGAGTGGGGGAGAGTGACACACAAGACATCCATAATATGAATAAGCAGTTGCAGACCTTTCAAATGATGTGTACGCGACTGGTGTTGTAAAGAAATTAAAAATGTGCCCCCCTGCGGGGGGCAGAGTGGGGGGTGATACATAAGACATCCATAATATGAATAAGCAGTTGCAGAAATTTCAAATAATGTGTCACACGACTGGTGTTGTAACGAAATTAAAAATGTGCCCCACCTGGGGTCAGGATGGGGGGTAGACACACAAGACATCCATAATATGAATAAGCAGTTGCAGATCTTTCAAATGATGTGTACGCGACTGGTGTTGTAAAGAAATTAAAAATGTGCATCCCCCCTGAAAGGGCAGAGTGGGGAAGGGTGACACACAAGACATCCATAATATGAATAAGCAGTTGCAGACCTTTCAAATGATGTGTCACACGACTGGTGTTGTAAAGAAATCAAAAATGTGCCCCCCCTGGGGGGCAGAGTGGGGGGGGTGACACACAAGGCATCCATAATATGAATAAGCAGCTGCAGAAATTTCAAATGATGTGTCACACGACTGGTGTTGTAACGAAATTAAAAATGTGCCCCCCCTGGGGTCAGGATGGGGGGTTAACTCACAAGACATCCATAATATGAATAAGCAGTTGCAGATCTTTCAAATGATGTGTACGCGACTGGTGTTGTAAAGAAATTAAAAATGTGCATCCCCCCTGAAAGGGCAGAGTTTGGAAGGGTGACACACAAGACATCCATAATATAATTAAGCAGTTGCAGACCTTTCAAATGATATGTCACACGATTGGTGTTGTAAAGAAAATAAAAATATGCCCCCCTGGGGGTCAGAGTGGGGGGTGGGCGACACACAAGGCATCCATAATATGAATAAGCAGTTGCAGACCTTTCAAATGATGTGTCAGACGACTGGTGTTGTAATGAAATTAAAAATGTGCCCTCGCTGGGGGGCAGAGTGAGGGATGACACACAAGACATCCATAATATGAATGAGCAGTTGCAGACCTTTCAAATGGTGTGTCACACGACTGGTGTTGTAAAAAAATAAAAAATGTGGCTCCCCTGGACGGGCAGAGTGGGGGGTGACATACAAGACATCCATAATATGAATAAGCAGTTGCAGATCTTTCAAATGATGTGTCACACGACTGGGGTTGTAAAGAAATTAAAAATGTGCCACCCCTTGGGGTCAGGATGGGGGGGTGACACAAGAGACATCCATAATATGAATAAGCAGTTGCAGATCTTATAAATGATGTGTCACACGACGGGTGTTGTAAAGAAATTAAAAATGTGCCCCCCTGCGGGGGGCAGAGTGGGGGGTGATACATAAGACATCGATAATATGAATAAGCAGTTGCAGAAATTTCAAATGATGTGTCACACGACTGGTGTTGTAAAGAAATTAAAAATGTGCCCCCCCTTGGGGGCAGAGTGGGCTGGGGTTACACAAAGGACATCCATAATAATGAATAAGCAGTTTCAAACCTCTCAAATGATGTGTCACACGACTGATGTGTCACACGACTGGTGTTGTAAAGAAATTAAAAATGTGCCCTCCCTGGGGGGCAGAGTGGGGGGTGACATACAAGACTTCCATAATATGAATAAGCAGTTGCAGATCTTTCAAATGATGTGTCACACGACTGGATTTGTAAAGAAATTAAAAATATGCCCCCTCCCCTGGGGGGCAGAGTGTGGAAGGGGAGTGACACACAAGACATCCATAATAATGAATAAGCAATTGCAGACCTCTCAAATAAAATGTCACACGACTGGTGTTGTAATGAAATTAAAAATGTGCCCTCCCTGGGTGGCAGAGTGGGGGGTGACATACAAGACTTCCATAATATGAATAAGCAGTTGCAGATCTTTCAAATGATGTGTCACACGACTGTTGTTGTAAAGAAATTAAAAATGTGCATCCCCCCTGAAGGGGCAGAGTGGGAGAGGGTGACACACAAGATATCCATAATATGAATAAGCAGTTGCAGATCTTTCAAATGATGTGTCACACGACTGGTGTTGTAATGAAGTTAAAAATGTTCCCCCCAGGGGGGGCAGAGTGGGGGGTGACACACAAGACATCCATAATATGAATAAGCAATTGCAGACCTTTCAAATGATGTGTCACACGACTGGTGTTGTAAAGAAAATAAAAATGTGCCCCCCTGGTGGTCAGAGTGGGGGGTGGGCGACACACAAGGCATCCATAATATGAATAAGCAGTTGCAAATCTTTCAAATGATGTGTACGCGACTGGTGTTGTAAAGAAATTAAAAATGTGCCCCCCTGCGGGGGCAGAGTGGGGGGTGATACATAAGACATCCATAATATGAATAAGCAGTTGCAGAAATTTCAAATGATGTGTCACACGACTGGTGTTGTAAAGAAATTAAAAATGTGCCCCCCCTGGGGGGCAGAGTGGGGGGGGTGACACACAAGACATCCATAATTATGAATAAGCAGTTGCAGAAATTTCAAATGATGTGTCATACGACTGGTGTTGTAAAGAAATTAAAAATGTGCCACCCCCTGGGGTCAGGATGGGGGGTTGACACACAAGACATCCATAATATGAATAAGCAGTTGCAGATCTTTCAAATGATGTGTACGCGACTGGTGTTGTAAAGAAATTAAAAATGTGCATCCCCCTGAAAGGGCAGAGTGGGGGAGAGTGACACACAAGACATCCATAATATGAATAAGCAGTTGCAGACCTTTCAAATGATGTGTACGCGACTGGTGTTGTAAAGAAATTAAAAATGTGCCCCCCTGTGGGAGGCAGAGTGGGGGGTGATACATAAGACATCCATAATATGAATAAGCAGTTGCAGAAATTTCAAATGATGTGTCACACGACTGGTGTTGTAACGAAATTAAAAATGTGCCCCCCCTGGGGGGCAGAGTGGGGGGGTGACACACAAGACATCCATAATAATGAATAAGCAGTTGCAGAAATTTCAAATGATGTGTCATACGACTGGTGTTGTAAAGAAATTAAAAATGTGCCACCCCCTGGGGTCAGGATGGGGGGTTGACACACAAGACATCCATAATATGAATAAGCAGTTGCAGACCTTTCAAATGATGTGTCACACGACTGGTGTTGTAAAGAAATTAAAAATGTGCCCCCCCTGGGGGGCAGAGTGGGGGGGGGTGACACACAAGACATCCATAATATGAATAAGCAGTTGCAGATCTTTCAAATGATATGTCACACGACTGGTGTTGTAAAGAAAATAAAAATGTGCCCCCCTGGGTGTCAGAGTGGGGGCTGGGCGACACACAAGGCATCCATAATATGAATAAGCAGTTGCAGATCTTTCAAATGATGTGTACGCGACTGGTGTTGTAAAGAAATAAAAAATGTGCCCCCCTGGGAGGGGCAGAGTAGGGGGTGATACATAAGACATCCATAATATGAATAAGCAGTTGCAGATCTTTCAAATGATGTGTCACACGACTGTTGTTGTAAAGAAATTAAAAATGTGCATCCCCCCTGAAGGGGCAGAGTGGGGGAGGGTCACACACAAGATATCCATAATATGAATAAGCAGTTGCAGATCTTTCAAATGATGTGTCACACGACTGGTGTTGTAATGAAATTAAAAATATTCCCCCCTGGGGGTTGCAGAGTGGGGGGTGACAATCAAGACATCCATAATATGAATAAACCGTTGCAGATCTTTCAAAAGATGTGTCACACGACTGGTGTTGTAAAGAAATTAAAAATGTGCCACCCCCTGGGGTCAGGATGGGGGGTTGACACACAAGAGATCCATAATATGAATAAGCAGTTGCAGATCTTTCAAATGATGTGTAAGCGACTGGTGTTGTAAAGAAATTAAAAATGTGCTCCCCTGCGGGAGGCAGAGTTGGGGGTGATACATAAGACTTCCATAATATGAATAAGCAGTTGCAGACGTTTCAAATGATGTGTCACACGACTGGTATTGTAAAGAAATAAAAAATGTGGTACCCCTGGATGGGCAGATTGGGGGATGACACTCAAGACATCCATAATATGAATAAGCAGTTGCAGATCTTTAAAATGATGTGTCACACGAGTGGTGTTGTAAAGAAATTAAAAATGTGCCACCCCCTGGGGTCAGGATGGGGGGTTGACACACAAGAGATCCATAATATGAATAAGCAGTTGCAGATCTTTCAAATGATGTGTACGCGACTGGTGTTGTAAAGAAATTAAAAATGTGCTCCCCTGCGGGGGGCAGAGTAGGGGGTGATACATAAGACATCGATAAAATGAATAAGCAGTTGCAGACCTTTCAAATGATGTGTCACACGACTGGGGTTGTAAAGAAATAAAAAATATGGCTCCCCTGGATGGGCAGAGTGGGGGGGTGACACACAAGACATCCATAATATTAATAAGCAGTTGCAGATCTTTCAAATGATGTGTCACACGACTGGTGTTGTAAAGAAATTAAAAATGTGCCCCCCATGGGGAGCAGAATGGGGGAGTGACACACAAGACATCCATAATAATGAATAAGCAGTTGCAGACCTTTCAAATGATGTCATACGACTGGTGTTGTAAAGAAATTAAAAATGTGCCACCCCCTGGAATCAGGAAGGGGGGTTGACACAAAAGACATCCATAATATGAAAAAGCAGTTGCAGACATTTCAAATGATGTGTCACACGACTGGTGTGGTAAAGAAATTAAAAATGTGCCCCCCTGGGAGGGGCAGATTCGCGGTGACACACAAGACATTCATAATATGAATATGCAGTTGCAGACCTTTCAAAGGATATGTCACACGACTGGTGTTGTAAAGAAATTAAAAATGTGCCCCCCTGCGGGGGGCAGAGTGGCGGTGACACATAAGACATACATAATATGAATGAGCAGTTGCAGATCTTTCAGATGATGTGTCACACGACTGGTGTTGTAAAGAAATTAAAAATATGCCCCCTCTGGGGGTCAGAGTGGGGGGTTTGGGACACACAAGGCATCCATAATATGAATAAGCAGTTGCGGATCTTTCAAATGATGTGTACGTGACTGGTGTTGTAAAGAAATTAAAAATGTGCCCCCCTGCTGGGGGCAGAGTGGGGGGTGATACATAAGACATCCATAATATGAATAAGCAGTTGCAGACATTTCAAATGTTGTGTCACACGACTGGTGTTGTAAAGAAATTAAAAATATGCCCCCCTGGGTGGGCAGAGGCAGGGGTGACTTACAAGACATCCGTAATATGAATAAGCAGTTGCAGACCTGTCAAATGATGTGTCACACGACTGTTGTAAAGAAATTAAAAATGTGCATCCCCCCTGAAGGGTTAGAGTGGGGGAGGGTGACACACAAGATATCCATAATATGAATAAGCAGTTGCAGACGTTTCAAATGATGTGTCACACGACTGGTGTTGCAATGAAATTAAAAATGTGCCCCCTGGGGGGCATAGTGGGGGGTGACACACAAGACATCCATAATATAAATAAGCACCTTTCAAAAGGTGTGTCACACGACTGGTTTTGTAAAGAAATTAAAAATGTGCCCCCCTTGGGGTGCTGAGCGGAGGGGGACACACAAGACATACATAATAAGAAATCCAAATTCAGACCTTTCTAAAGATATGCAGCACGAGTGCTGTGGTTAAAAATTTAAAAAGTACCGCTTTGGGGGGAGGCAAAGTGGGGTGCGGCTCCCCAAACATGCATTATTGGAATGAGCAGTTACAGTAGCTTTAATCTAATGGGGTCTCCACCCCCTGCTCGCTACGCTCGCCAACCCCCCGCATAATCGCTTCGCGTTTTCGTTCGGTATTGCTTTGAAATCCTGGTTGGAATCGTTTCACTTTGCATAGACGGTCCACCCGGATTCGTTATTTCCGGAAATCTTACACATGCGCATCATTCCAAAAGTCATTTCTTTTAAGGCTATTTTTTTTGTTATAGAAGGATTTATTTTCTGTAATTTCACGCGTTTATCTAAAAGGGCTGCTAAAATATTCCAAATGTTTTAAAATTTTCGATTTCCCTTTTAACTCACTTAAGAAGAGGAGGAGATAATGTAAAATCGCTCAAGTACCTGTGTTTATCTATTTTTTGTTAGATTTATTTTCTGCATTTTCATGCTCCTTACCTAAAATAGCTGCAGAGATTTGGTCAAATGTTTTGAAACTACCCCCCTCCCCCCTTCAAACTTTTTAGAAGTAAAATTTCTAATTTTGCTGAAATATGTGTTTATTCTATTTTATTTTATTTTTTTATTTATCATATTTATTCTCTGGAATTCCATGGTCCTACCTACAAAGTGTGCTAAGATGTGCCAAATGTTCTAAAATTTTTATTCTCCCCTTTTAAACGCCTTATAAGGGGTGACTTCTAGCACCATTGGTATACTTGTTCAATTATTTGTTTAGTAGATTTATTTTCTGTAATTTCATGCGCCTATCTAAAACGGCTGCTGAGATATGCGAAGTATTCTAAAATTTTCGCACCCCCCCTTTTTTATCCTCTAAAATGCAATTTTGTAAAATCGACTAAAATTTTTGACCTCTCTTTAACTCCGTTAGGGGGGGGAGGGGAGAGCTTTAAAAAAAAAATCCTTTCTTATGTCATAAGAAGTATCCTCCCCCCCCCCAATTTTCATGTTCAAAGCTCAGTGGCTTGAACCGTATTTTGATTATAAGTCAGTCCGGACGAACACATTATATCTATCTATATCTATATAAGTATGTAAGAAAATACAAAAAATCAAACCTATTAATTACTTTTTTAATAAATCGCCCCTCAATGTGGATACGGGCCCCATGACTAATAATCACGGGTTTTACAGGGCAACAAGAAACCTAAGTTTATCGTATTAATTTAAGTAAAACACATGGCCTTTTTAACTGGTAACCCCCCTCGGGAGATGAGAAATTTCTATACATCTACGCACTTGGTCTCCAGAACTCATAATGTAAAGACTTGCGAAAAGATTTTGTTATGTTTTAAATAAATCGTAATTAAAACTCATCCCCTTGAAGTCTGTCGTTTCATGAAAATGCGACAGTTCTTCATAGTCGGCAGTATGATACCTAGTGCGGGAAAATAATCTACGAAATATGAACATCATTAAAAATACCGGACCCACAAAGGAAAGCAAAGACAGTGGTCATTCTGATTCGAAACATCGAAAGAGGCCCTGAAAAGGAGCTAATGTCTCGTCATGAGTTATCATCCAGCAAACGTATTCCATATTGGAATACTTAAATGCTATTTTCCACTCGGTCGGGCTTTGCCGCATCCTAAGATCTTTGTCCTGAACACTGGATTTCTTCTTGAGCGGAACTATCGCCGTTGCCCCATTGGAATACTTAGATGTTATTTTCTACCATTCGGTCGGGCTTTGCCGCATCCTGGACACTGGATTTCTTCTTGAGCGGGACTTCAATTATCGCCCGCCGTTCCCCCTCCTGCCTTCTGTCGTGCCATGAATCATTTCGGTCGGTGCTCCGCAATCTTGTTTGTGATTTATTTTGTTTGTGTTCGTCTGGTTTCATCGAAGTGTGTGGTGCAACCTGTGTTTATTCTTCTATGGTGATAATGAGAGTAATTTTTTCAGCAAAAATGTCGGGTACTTTGTGTTTTATTTCCAATAAAGTGTTTGAATGCAGTCATCGAGTCACCATGAAACGCGTAAATCTTTTCGACTTCAACAGTTGTGTTCGCTTTCTAGTGATTCATCAATAATCTTCAAATAGTGTTCCTGTAATCGCTTCGTTATTTATTGAAATAAAAACTCGTGTTTCGTGTGCGCACACTAAAATTGTTGGAAAAAAAAAGTTTTAGTAATTTTTCAGAGATGTTTATTTTCTCTCTTTTTTTTATTTTGGTTGCGTGTATGTAAAAAAGTATACCCTGGTATTTTATATGATATTATTATTCTTATTGTTTTTATGATGTTTATTAATATAAGTAATTAAAGGTAAGTGCTATTTGTAGTGATATTGTGTTTAGTTTTATTATTTCTACAAACCATGGTTTTAAGTGTAATTATATTTTAAATTGAAAGAAAAAATGGATATCCATATTTACGTCTAATTATTTTATATAATTAATTCTTTTTATTTATTTCATTTCACAATTCTATGCAGATGCTTGTATTATGTTGATATTATTATTATTTTTTGAAGGTCATTTAGAATTTGTTTATATTTAGATTTTTAGGAAGTTGTCATAAAATTAATTTAAAATGGAAGCTATTAAAAAACAAAAAACTGTTCTTAAGGGTAAAATCACTCGCATAAAAAATATTATAAATCCCAAAATTGATAATGAAACTGTAACTCTTGAAGAGTTAGATTTATATGGTAAACAGGTTCAGGATATTGAAACCGAATTAAATAAACTCCATGAAAATGACATTTTTCAGAGCGATGCATCGGAAACTGATCCTATAATTGATGAATATAATGAGATTGCACTTAAATTAGATAATTTAACCATAGCAATAAATACATCACGTAATAAGTTAACTAAAAGTTTAAACATTCACGAGGGTGCTTCAGAAAGTCTAAATAAAACTACAGGTAATGTTTGTGTAAAAACTGTTAATCTTCCAAAATTTGAATTAAAACCTTTTCACGGAGAAGCTGATCAATGGCTTTCTTTTAAAGAGATTTTTCTTACAACTATAGATCAAAATTTGGAGTTGGGGGGCGTCTCAAAATTGCAATATCTACTGGCTAGTGTAAAGGGTCCTGCTCATAAATTAATTTCTGGATTTCCTCTCTCGGAAGCCAATTATAAAAATGCATGGGACACTCTCTGCGCTCGCTATGATAAAACTAGAGATTTAGCCATAGGACAAATAAGTAAGTTATACAATTTAAAAAACATGAAAAATTGCCCCTCTTCCTCTAAAGCTATTTTTGACATAATAGATACTTGTAATGAGTCACTTCGAATTCTAGAATCTTTGAATTTGACTCAAAATGCTTTGGTGGATAACATGATAATTTATACTATAATTCAAAAACTAAGTGATAATCTAAAAGAACGATGGGAGCTCTCTCTTACTCATAATGATATGCCTAGTCTCACGGAATTTTTAAAATTTTTAGAGACTCATGCCAAAAGTATGCTAGCGTTGGAGAATCAAACTAAAATAGAGGTAAGAAATGTAAATTATTCCCGAAATTCTTCCGATAGATATAAATTCCCCAAAAGTCAAGAAAATACTAAATGCGGGGTTTGCCTTGAGTCGCATGCCACCCATGCCTGCAGAAAATTAACGAATATGTCCATAGATAACCGTTGGAGAACTGTCCAACTAAACAAACTATGTATCAATTGTCTGCGAGGTGGCCACTTTTCAAATAAATGTCCCTCGAAGATGAATTGTAAAAATTGCCATCGAAGACATCATACTTTACTCCATAAATATGATGTTCAGGGCAATGCAGGGAGAACAATGAATCCCGATTTGGCAACCCATAGTAATCAGTTTCAATCACAAAATGTCCATGAGTATTCCCCTGATCAAGGAATACCCCTTAATGCTTTATGACGGTTTATAGTCCCGGGGTACCTCAGATATGGAATTACGATAATCATACGTATTCAGAAACTTGTCATGAGGTTCAAATACCATTTTTATTGGATAGCGGAAGTACCCTTTCCCTTATTCCAGAAAACTTAGTTGCAGCTTTGGATATGACGTCTATTCAAAGCTGTCATCCTCTTAATGTTAATCAAACCCAAGGACAAGTTCAGATTTCTGAAAAACTTTACGTACCCCTCAAAATAGGAAATATCAGGCAAAATAGCACCTTATACCTAGTTAGGTCATTCTTGCCATATGCGATACTGGGAACTCCAGAATTACAAAAATTCCATATATCGATGGACTTTTACTCGAATATTCTGACTCAGGATGGAGTCATTCTTAAGCATGATCAAAATATTTTCAATCAAATTTCTCAGGAAAACTCATTTAACCATACTTTAACTTTAACGGATGATATGAATTGCAAGAAGCCGCTTCGTTTTCCTTCCAAATCAAATCAAGAAAGTTTGTCGCAACAAGGACATTGTTATCTTGATACTCAAATTCTCTCGGATTATGATGACAAAAGTTTTAGTCATTGTACTACTGAAGGGAACTCACAGTTGGAAGGGCTTCTAAGCGACTTCAAGGATATTTTTGCGCGCAATAGATATGACGTAGGTAGAGTCAGATGGGAACCTCAGCGGGTAACTCTCACCTCGGAACTTCCTATCTCGCTTCGACTTTACCGTGCATCTCCTCGGGACAATGAAGAAATTCAAAAACAAATACAAGAATTACTGGAAGCTAAACTTATTAAAGAGTCCTGCAGTCCTTATTCCTCTCCCGTCACTCTGGCATATAAAAAAGGAGAAGGTAAAACGCGTCTCTGTATTGATTACAGAAAAATCAGTGCCATTTGTAAGACTGACTCAGAACCATTGCCCCGTATAGATTGGCTTTTGGACAGACTTGTCAATGCCAAATATTTTTCCACGCTAGATTTACCTCTCAACTGGTAGACGGCAGGTGCTGGGTTCGAACCCAATCGCGGCTGTCGGCCTAACCGTTCGGAGTTTTCCGTGGTTTTCTTCGAACCTTGCGTAAATACGGGTTAGGTTCCCTTAGAAAGACCCCCACGGAGGGCACTCCCCTGGTCCTATATCCCATTAGCGTAGATAATCGGACGACAAAAATCAACCAACCAACCAACCACGCTAGATTTAGCCTCTGGCTACTGGCATATCCCACTTCATCCTTCAGACACAGAGAAGTTGGCCTTTGCAACCAATCAAGGTCTTTATGAGTGGTTGGTTCTTCCTTTTGGCTATAAAAATGCCCCAGCTCAATTTGCAAGAGCTCTTCGAAGAATCCTAGATAAACATAAAGTTAATTTTGCTACCAATTATTTTGATGATTTTATAGTTTATTCCGATTCCTATGCCGAGCATATGGATCACCTTAAAACTATATTTAACATTTGCCGTCAAGAAAATTTAAAATTAAAATTTTCCAAATGTAACTTTGCTAAATCTCAAATTGACTTCCTCGGTTATGAAATTAGTAACGGACAAATAAAACCAGACAATGCTAACACCGAAACTATTAAAAAATTAATCCCTCCAGAAAACGCTAAAGAATTGCAAAGGTTCCTTGGTTCTGTAAACGTATACCACAAATTCATAGACAAGTACGCTAAAATTAGAGCCCCTCTAAATAAATTGTTAAAGAAAGATGCTCCTTGGGAATGGTCAGATGCCTGTCAACAATCATTTGAATTGCTTAAAAACGCATTAATTTCTAGGCCTATTTTAAAATTATTCAATCCTAACCTCCCATGCCATGTCTATACTGATGCCTCAAAGGAAGCCGTAGGTGCTGTCTTAAAACAAATGGATGAAAAAGGGAACTTGCATCCCATTGCGTTCCACTCGAGACAATTAAGGCCCTACGAGCAAAATTACGCTATCACAGAACTGGAATGTCTAGCAATAATCGATGCCCTTGACAAATTCCATTATTACCTTCACGGAAAACCTTTTACAATACATACTGACCATGCCTCCTTAGTATGGCTTAAGAAGGTGAAGCATTTAACAGGTAGGTTATTCAGATGGTCATTAAAATTAAGTATGTATGATTATACTGTAAAATATAACAAAGGATCCACCAATTTTGAAGCAGACATGCTTTCAAGAAATCCCACTTTTTCTGTAAATCCCCATATTCATTTATTAACGTCAGATGAAATTAAAGAACACCAACAATTAGATAATATAACAGGGCCTAAATTTCAAAAAGTTAATGACATTGTAATAATTCGCAAAAAGGGTTTTCAAAAAATTGTAGTACCATTCTCCTTGAGAGAGAAATTACTAATAAATACCCATACAGAATTTGGCCATCCCGGAATCCAAAAAATGTTAAATTTAATTTCCCCACAGTACTATTGGAGCAGCATGACCCACGATATTACACAATTTGTCAAGCATTGTGAGGTCTGCCAACTGAACAAAAAATCACACCAACCAAAATTTGGTCTTCTGGAGGCATTACCACCTGCAGAATTACCTTTCGATATAATTTCATTAGATTCAGTAGGAGGTTTTAACTATTATAATTCATCTAAAAGGTATATGCACATAGCTATTGATCACGCTACTCGTTATGTTTGGGGTTTTGCATCTAAAAATGTTACAACTGAAGTCTACATTAATATTCTTAAACAGATTTTTAATATTCAACTTCCCAAGAAAATTTTAACGGATAGAAATCCTGCGTTTACAGCGTCTAAACTTCGTAAATGGGTACATAAACAGAATGTAAAAAAATTACTTACTTCTTCCCATAGACCACAGTGTAATGGGAAAAATGAGCGTGTGAATCAGTCAATTTGCACCCGACTAAGACGTAAAGTAAATTCTACCCCTTCAAACGTCCCATGGCCCAAAATTCTGCAGGAAGTAATTAATGAGTACAATAACACACCTCATTCAGTAACCAAGTACCCTCCTGCATACTTAATGTTCGGCCAATTACCTTATCCATCAGTATTAGGCAATGAAAATTATTATCCCCCTGTACAGGAAGCCAGAAAAGAGGTTTTCCAAAGAACAAGTGAACATCACTTGAAAAATAAAGTCAGGTATGATTTAAAGTTTGTGGAAGCGCCTTTTAAACCTGGTGACCTTGTCATAGTGGAAGAATTTCACTATCCGAATACTCGGAAGTTAAGTCCGCCTTTTTCTGGTCCATATCAAATTATGGAAAAATTATCCAATGTAAGTTTCAAAATAAATAAGCCTAACTGGCTTACAAAAAAGGATTATGAAGTAATACACGCTTCCAAACTAAGATACTTTTTTCCTAGTAATCAATTTAAACTACTTACACCAACAAACTGAAATAGTTGGTATCATATGAACTGATATTATATTATATCAGATCTCGGTTTGCATTATTATGAATATTTGGAATTTTAATTACCTTTTTGATTTATTATGAATATTTGAATTTTAAATTATTTTTGCATTATTGTGAACATTGTGTTATGTGTAAAAGTACTATTTCTTGAACTATGTCAGGACAGTTCCATACAAAATTGAAAATGTAAATAACATTGGATTTTCAGAATCCATCTGCAACATATTTCTTATTTGTATTATCTTATTCTATGTATAATATTTACTGAGTGTTTTGCATTTATTAATACAATTGTTTTTATCATGTTCAATGACGTATAGTGGTACATTTTATAATAGTGTTGTTTTTAGATATGATATTTGTACATTTTTTACTATTGTTATTCTATTATTTGTTAAGTATACGAAAGAAATAACTCATCTCCCATTAGCTCGCTTAATGTAAAAATTGTTTACCCTTTTCATGTGAGTATCATGGATGGAAGCCGGCCCATCCCCGGAGACTTGTCTGGAAGGGGGGGAAATTGTAAGAAAATACAAAAAATCAAACCTATTAATTACTTTTTTAATAAATCGCCCCTCAATGTGGATACGGGCCCCATGACTAATAATCACGGGTTTTACAGGGCAACAAGAAACCTAAGTTTATCGTATTAATTTAAGTAAAACACATGGCCTTTTTAACTGGTAACCCCCCTCGGGAGATGAGAAATTTCTATACATCTACGCACTTGGTCTCCAGAACTTATAATGTAAAGACTTGCGAAAAGATTTTGTTATGTTTTAAATAAATCGTAATTAAAACTCATCCCCTTGAAGTCTGTCGTTTCATGAAAATGCGACATGTATTGTAGAGAGAGGGAGAGGGGAGGTTCAAAATTATGTGTCGAAAATTTAAAAGTAAGTACAGGGGACCTTACTAAGCAAATTTTGTGCAGGAATGCAGCAGAGAACGACGAATCAAGCCAGCGAAATGCTTTTATCCACTGAACATAAAAGCATCTTTTACCGCCTGAACGCTGCATTTCCGCACACAGATTCCTATACGAAATCTGCTTACTACGACTTTCTCAAATTGCCTTTCCTTTACTGACATGTAATTTTCAAACACCCTGTATACATAGATAGATGTATGTTATACCTTCAACATAAATATCGTTATATATATATTTAACCTCTTTAGACCTGAGGTACACAAGTGTGTATTTCCATTCTTTTCCTCATAAAAACTGAACTGTTCGAATTTTTCGCATTTTTACTTTACTTCTATACAGCTGAATGTTTTTTGCTTTAAAACAAAACCAATAAATGTCAGTACTGATGAATAATACCTTATAAAATAAATATTATTTTCATCTGAGTGTGGAAGTGACATTGTGGCTAAAAAAGTAAGAAATATTCATGATTATTTAACTTAAATGCTTTACAATGTAAAATTTTGAGGATTTGCTGATCATTTACTTCGTTAAAGACCTTTATTTTGTTATTGTTTAGATTTATATTACTGATAGTTAAACTGACGTTTTGAGGGGATTAATACTTTTATATCCATATTTGTAAACCTAAATTACCAGTCCCCTAAAGTACGGATTTCATAAAAATGACTCTTTTTGTCATCTATGGTGTCATTTCGATCATGCAAAAGCAATAAATATACATTGGTAGAGTTATTTTATTCTCAGGTCTGAAGAGGATATATATAAGAGTTGTAATGTAAATGTAAGGTGTCGCTGAGAAAATGTGGCTTTTTAAAAGAAAGAGGTGTGGAATGATCCGGGTCCGATGATACCAGATTTAATATTATCTAGATTTTATTAGCCTCCGATGCTATTTCTTTCAGACAAGCTAAAAAATGCCGTGTCATCAGCCCTGAATTTTCTACTCAACCGATTTGGAAAATTATTTTTTTAAATGAAAGCTATTTATTTGTAGTTGTGCCCATTTTAGCTATTTTTTAATTTATTTCCATTTTTATATTTTATTTTTAATTTTAAATGCTTTTTACTATATTTCTTCAAATGGTGGCAACTCAGTTTAGCTTTTCTCTCGATAATAAAAATTTAGTTTCCAAAATGATCGCGTATAATTATGCACTAAATGAGGTAAAAAAAATATATTTACTCAGAAATAATATTAATAATGTAAATAAAATAACAGAAAATAATTTATGATAAAAATTAATGTCTAAAGCAAAATAAGAAAACTTTCAAATGAGGAAAATGATGTCATTCAGCAACCAGATAAATGGGAATTACAATATTATTACGGATGCCTTTTAGGTAGATTTCGTATGAAATATTACCTATTGCAATCGCACCAGTTTATTAGGTAGATTTCGTATGAAATACTACCTATTGCAATCGCACCAGGTTATCTATCTATCTATCTATCTATCTATATATATATATATATATATATATCAATTTTTTCTGGACACGATAACTTCTATAATTCTTCACCAATCTCCACCAAACTGGTACATAAATTCAATAGGGATAAAATCTCGGCTAAGTTCGTTAAAGGGCAAAATCGGACCAAGGGGGTTGGATTAGGGGGCGTTTTTGTGAAAACCGAAAAAACGCCATAACTTCTCAGTAAAAGTAGATATCGAATCGGTTTAAAGTTTATATTACTTCTTAAAAAGGGGCCAAAAGTTTATGCATGACAGATTTTTGATAAATTTAGAAGTGGGCTCAAGGGGCGAAAAAAACAGGGGTTTTGAGAGAAAAAAAGTCATAACTTCGTCAATTTTCAAGATATCAAGTCCAACTAAATTTTTTGTAAATGTTCTTAAAATTATCTAAAACTTTTGCATTTACAAGTTTTTGATAGGACCAACTTTTACCGATGAAAAAAATTAAAAACGAAAAGAAAAATTGCGGTGAAAAAAGAGAAAAATCCATAACTCCGTCAACTTTTAAGGTATCAAATCTGATTAAATTTATTATACATCTTCTCAAAAAATATCTACAACTTTTATATTGACAAGTTTTTCATAGGACCAATTCTTATAGCAAAAATAAATTAAACAAAAATAGGAGTTTGAGAAAAAACCTCAAATCCAAACTGCTTATATTCTGACTCATTTTAAATATAATTTTTGATTTTAAACGCATCCAAATGGTAGATCCTGTTATTTAGAAACTGTATAAAGTGACGCATTGGTTAATTTTCTGATAAAGACAGAATATATTTCATAAAAGGCTACCAAAAAAGGGTATTTTGAACAGAATTTCCCAAAGTCATCGGGACTGAAATTTAATGGAGTATTCAAATAAGAAACTGCGTTTTTTTCTGACTCGTTTTTAAATCCATTTTTGCTCTCAAACGCATCCAATTTACAGATCCTCTTATTTAAGAACTATATAATGTAATGCATTGATCGGTTTTTTGATAAAGTCAGAATATATTTCGAACAAGGCTACCAAAAAGGGTGTTTTGAAGAGAATTTCCCGAAATTTCCTGATTTGAAAATTTATGGAAGTTTTCACATAGCAAATTGCGTTTTTTATGACTCGTTTTAAAATCCATTTTCGCTCTCAAACGCATCCAATTTACAGATTGTTTTATTTAGGAACTATATACTCTGACGCATTGGTCAGTTTTTTGATAAAGATAGAATATATATTTTTAAATGCTGTCAATGCGAGTATTTCGCACAAAATTTTCCGAAGCAAACATGATTAATGAATTAAGGATGTATTCAAACAACAAATCGGTTATTTTATGACTCATTTTTAAATTCGATTTTTTTCTCAAATGCATTCAACTGACAGTTTTTTCTTATTTAGGAACTGTATAATGTACTGTTTTGGTCAATTTTTTAATAAATTCAGAATTTATTTCAAAATATGTTGTCAAAATGGGCATTTGAGCTGAATTTTTCTTAAGATGATTCTGATAAAACCAGTTTTTGCAGACAAATGAAGTTAAAACTTTTTCATAAACGGCCAAATGAAGTTATTAAACTGGGTTTATCTCTAATCATATATATATATATGTACATATATATATTGTTGAAATGAGCACTCTTCAAAATCTACCTCTGCCTATAGGCCCAGCCGACAGGGATTTTTTCATTTTACTATCAACAGTAACTTTTAAAAAACATTTGAAGAGAAAATGACGTCACTATTTAAAACATCGCATTTTTACTCATAACGATATTAGGTACTGTTATCCCGTCGACCAATTTCGCCAAATTATAGAAATCGCCAAACTAATAGCCAAATTGTACATACTGATATAATTTTTATTTTAAATAACGAAAAAACAAATAATTAGTAGAATATTAATAAAAATATGAATAAAAAGTCGCAATAAAAATCACTTAATGACATTTTAAACACATGAATCTCATCCAATATTATTGAATGTGACATTCACGATCATCCAATATTGGCATTTAATCTTAAAGTTTGGCGATAATTTTTTGGTCGAAGGGATAGCCTAGTAGTACCCGATATTACATATCAATATCATACAGCACGATAGTGCTGTATAGTAGAGCTCAACTGCATCTCTAATGTTAAAGTCCAAAGTTAGCCTCTTAATTACTTTGGACCCAATCATCGGATCGCGACGAAATTCAAAAGGGAAAATGTCCTACCCTAGATCTCAAAGTTTACAAAAATTCATCCAGATCCACCGATTAGTTTTGGAGATCTAAAACCCCTGTTTTGGCACTTTTTGCTCGCGAAACAACAAAAAAAGAGAAACAACTCAATTATAACCCGAACCAGGAAACATTCAGTGACATGTAATAGCTTGTTCGAAAGCTTTTAATTTAGGGATGTGCCTTTCGAAGGTCCGGTAAAATAATATCAAAAATTAAGGAAATGGCACCCATTTAAAATTTATATAGCGCTATTCCTTTCATAATTTAACATTATAGAAATCTCTCCTTTTTAATTGCTAATTCAATTGTTGCTTTCGAATTGCCACCAACTAAAACAAAATTCAATAATTTAAAAAAGAAACGATAACACGTGTTCTTTTTTTTTTATAGATCAATAAAAATTCTGATTCTCCTGATAGTTTTGAACCTTTGTAATTGACGTCATTCGAAACAGAAAATGCATATTTTTCATAAACATATATATAAACTGTTATTAAATATGTGGTAAAACAACATCGCACCTTTATTTGAGTGTTTTCGAAGTAAAACAGTTACTACAATATAGATATTTCAATTAAAAAGGGATATTTATAAAAATAACTATTTGAAAATGAAGCTGTGAAAATCTGTGTAGATACCTATCGTCATAAGAAAGTCTACGTAGATACCGAGAAACTGCAGTGGGACTACCATCTGGGAAGGGGAGATTCTGTCGCCAAGTTTTTCGCCAACTTGGCGATATATTGCCAAATCTGGCGTCCAAAATTACTCGCCAAAATTAAAGCCAACTTGGCGTCATTTCAAGTATTTCGCGAAACTAATATTGCTTCTAATAATTTTAAACTAATACTAATAATAGTTTAGATTTGTAGTTGAAGGTGATAGATAAAGTTCTTGAAAGGATCTGAAAAAGCTATGAAATCATACAAAAAACTGGTGGAACCAGAAAGAAAAGTAGTGCTCAATTTAAAAAATATCTTACAGTAAAATTTGGGAAATATTTTCAATGTGCGTGCAAAAGAAAGGGAATCAGATGATCTGTAAAGCTTATGAAATAACCCAAAGTTTTGTTAGCTAAAAATGAGGACTGAGCTTTACCGGTGCTTTAAAATCAATCAGGGAAAAAGAGGCATTTTTAAGTCTTTCCGTATTTCAATCATCCATAACCAGTTTAAAAATTTGGGTTCATAACTATATGTTACAGGCTGATGCAATAAAGTATGAGAACATTTCGTTCTGTACAAAAAGTGAACACAATTCCATACCAGCTGTTTTGATAACTGGAAGATCAAAGCTCCAAGTAAACTCAAAACCTTGAATAGATACCATTCAATCATATACTAAATATTTATGTTCAAACATACTTATCTACATCAATTCCTCAACAACTTGATTATATTAATGTTATACTTTAATTATCACATCATGGTTTATATTTGTTTAGCAGTGTGGGGCTTAACCGATTTGAGACAACATAACAATATATTCTATTGACTACTTTCCTCAGTAATCATTTTGAGTGGATAATAGTATAATTCTAAATATAAGGCACCAGTATAGCTCAGTCCCATTTTCAGCTAACAAAAATTTGGGTTATTTCATAAGCTTTATGGATCATCTGATTCCCTTCCTTTTGCACGCACATTGAAAATATTTTCCAAATTTTACTGTAAGATTTTATTAAAATCGAGCTCTACTTTTCTCTCTGGTTTTTTTTTTTCATTATGGACACTGAGATTGAGCTTTTACTTTCAGTTGACTTCAGTTAGTGAAAATAATGTCACAGTAAAAATGAAATTAATTTTTTTTAAAAATAAAACTATTTTTCTGTGAGTGCATATAAAATAAAATTTCTTGATTTCGCCGGCACTCAGATTACAATTTTAACTGAAGATGTGCGAATATTTGCATGCAAAATTGTAACTGGCATATTTGACATTTAGTTTGTAAATATATTTGTTATATATTAATTCAATAATATAATTACTTTTGCTTTTTTTAAACCAAATCGATCGGGTCTTATGAACATTTCATTCGTAGAATTCGACGGGATTCCACTCGTTTTATTGTTAAATTGAATTTCCTTTTACCCAGAGTCTATAAAAAAGCGTTTAAACTAAAGAAAAATCCGTTTTTGATGAATCTATTCAATGAAGAAGTAGCACGTCAAATTGTATCTCTTTATTATTCCGAGCTTCCAATGTCTCAGAGAGAAATTGCTATTCAAATGGGTATTTCACACCGTTCTGTTTGCTATTATATTGATAAAAACAAGAAAAATGAAGTTAGTTCATTGCAATCTAAACGGGGTCACCCTTCTAAAAAACCTCTACCGATTTTTTTTTTTTTTTTTTTTTTTTTTTTTTTTTACTAATCGGAGGCGAAACTGAATTCCGCAGTGGTAGAATTTACATCCAACTTGTCTTGTTTTTATGTTTCTACGGATTCTTGGAACCATGAACTTTTTTAAAAAATTGACCTATCGGTACGAGTTAAATGTTTCACCTTCACATCGGACTAAGCCGGGATGGAAAACTTCGCCCTGTGCAAACATTTAACTTGGAAAAATAAACTTATATTTGATTTTTTAAAATAAAAATTACACAGACTTAAGCGAAATGCTTGTGAAATTAGTCATTAAATCATTGGCTGAATTTCCGGGGAACACCTGTTTTCAAAATCGCGATCAGTAATATTTTCATAATTTACTCAACCTCCCTTTGCCCTTGCCATAAATATCTACCCTCCCTCAAGTAAATATATTTACTATAAATAAAACTATGTTTTATATATAAACATAAACCGTATCCTACTTGTAATAATGCAATTTTTTTCCTACTAATATTATTATTTCGATTGTAAAAGGTAGAAAATGAATGTTAAAATAGAAAAAATCTCTTGAAAACGTATTCATTTATTTCCGGAAAGTAAAACTGTACAAATGTTATACTCTAATAAAAATAATAAAATCCTTTTTAGACATATATCATTATAATTAATTTTTCAGTTAATTTCCATCAGAGAATTCTTGCCTTGAATTTATTGAGTTTTTTATTACTTCTTGTCATAAATTGTGCATTAACTACTTCTTTTTTGTACTTTTAAAAGCTCGAGTTTACATTGGCTTTTGAAGTTTATATCAAAACAAGAACCTTCTACTTTTTCAATTTTTAATTTTTTCAAAGTACAGTTTTACTTTCGAAGTATCTTCCAAGCAGAAGAAAAAATACCCTCTAAAATAAAATAAAGTAGAAAAGTTCCTCTGTTGGAGATCGATTTCAAATATCCTATATCCAAGAAAAAGAAAATATTTTAAGTATATTAAAATGCAAATGATAAATTTGAAAAAAAGAAAAGAAAAAAAAGCTGCTATCGGTTTAACGTAAACAAGCTCCCGAATGCTTTTTTGTCACTAGTTCAGATTCGTCGGCGGAAAAATAAACTTGAAATAAAAATGAATGTAAACGACGATAAAGTATTTTTCCAAAAAACTTTGTCCCCATTGGTATTTACTCACATTGACATGAAGTGGACATTATCCAATAGAAAATTGAGCACAATAGTAACGCCCTCCCCTTCAAAAGAAAATGTCGTAGTTAATTGGTTCGAATTATTTTGTAGTCTAATTGGAAGAAGCCCCTTGTCAATCATTTAATTTTGGACAGCCTTTCAACTTAGTTCTGGATGTGTTCCGCCATCTTGAATCGTTTGCCGCTGTGACTATTGTGGGCTCTTAAGGGGTTAGGGGTAGTCAGCGGCATGAAAAAATGAGAATTTTTAATATTTTTGACAGTAAATTTATTAAATGAAAATAATAATATGACATGATTACATTATGTTTAAAAAAATAAATTTGAAAAAGAAAATTAATAATAAAAAAATATATTGATGTTTTTGTTGGACTGTATTTCATAGGGAGTGCCTTGCGGTGACCATCATAAATCCTTAGATATTCATCTAAAATCAGTCGGAAAAGAATAATTAGTTATTTTAAAAAATAATCTAGTGCCTAAACGAAGCGGGTTTTTTTTTTTATAAAAAATAAGAATCAACAAAATGTTGGCCTTAGGAAATTTATTTTCAGATCTTCGAAAAACAACAACAGTTAATTGTTTATAAAAATCATAGATTGTATGGTAACCTAATCAACTTGCAGCTCTCTAACGAATGTCCTCACAAGCTTCCTAGGATTTTGATAGACTCGAATGAAGAACTCTGATATCTTAATAATGTTATATTGCCGACAATGTCGTTTGTTTTATGAAACGGCTGCTACATGAAACCTCACAGTCTTCCATTTGCTTCTTACTTTAAAGACGAATGAACCGACGAGTTTAAAAAATGCAGCAGTCCCTTGAACGGAGAATTCAGCAGCCAATGACACAATGACAGCATGTTTCTTCATTTCCTTAGTTAATATAGGTACCAATCTGTTTACGTGTAACAGAAAATGATTTGTAACTATGACGTATAGGGTGATATTTTACCTTCAATGTGTATTCTCAAACACCTATCGCACACTGTATTTTGCGACCTGAAGATTTAATAATCTAATACTTTGCTATATTTTACTTTTCAATCAGCATTTTAAATATTATCTTTATAATTTATAACTTATATGACTCTAAATTTATGACAATAATTACTTTTTAAAATCATATTAATGTATGTAAAATTTAAATATTATACTTCTGAAATATATATTAATTACTTCTTTCAATAAATCTTGTTAATGAAAAAATGATTTTAATATTAACTTCTCTAGTTTCTTTATTACTGTAGAGAAACTCTGAGAGAGTGTTTTATAGAAATTTAATGAAAGGTTTTTAGCTTAATCCTTCACCAAAAAGATAAAAAGGAGAAATTTTAATATCATTGATACTATGATTTTAAATTCAGCTAATGAAAAATTCGTTTTTTTATTTTATTTTACAGTAAGAGAATAGAAAATGAATATATTTTCTACATGTGTAGAATTAATTTAGTATTGTATTAAGAAATTTGAGTTTTTGATAAATTTAGCTTAATACTCCGACGAAAAAAAATGAAACAATAATGTTAAAATTCAAAATTTGTGCAATTAAATAAACGTTCATTTTGCTTCCAGAAATAAAAATTTAAGAATTGAATGCATTTCATCCAAGTAAAAAAATATTTAATTAACAATATTTAGTTTTTTTATGACTAACCATAACATAGTAAATTAAAAACTAAAATATAAGATTATACAAATATAGAAAAATACTAATAAGTCCAAACTGATGATAATATAAAGTTTTTATTTCAACAGAAAAGACAAAAACGAATCCATGTTTTAATTATTTTTCGTCAATAAGTATAAATACTTACGTAGTTTGCCTTTTAGACCACTTGGCGAAGCAGCCGTTTCCAATGTAAAAGTTTTATGTAAGAAAATACATCGCGAGTGACACAAATTGATCCATATTTACGAAACCAGCCCGTCAACGGCAACACATCTAACAGAATTTCCATATTACTGGTCTCTTAACAGGCAAAATTTCAGAAAGAATAGCAGATATATGTTTCCACAAGGCCATTCAAATTTGACAATGTTGATTAACTGTGGTACAAAATTACCTGCGTGTGTATATTGATAGAAACTGTATTGCGTTGGTTACTGAACTTTAACACGAGAACGACCAAGACCGTCATTTTGACGGTTCTCAAATTTCATGCTTAAAAATTTTATATAATTTATGGCGAGTTCGAAAATTTTATGATACGACTTTTAATGAAACATAACAATATTTAAATATTCCTCTTCAATTTCCTCTCACCCATTTTAATTTCCGTAATCAGTATGACATATACCTATTTATACCAAGACCCGTCAAATTGACGGCTTCGGCAATTAACAAACTCATCCCGAAGTGGTGCGGACTTCCCCATTTACAACATGGACTCCCTGCGCAGTCCACTCCAGGCTTCATATCAAACGTATTAGTAACTGGTAAATGTAGTTAGGACGCGATCATTATCAATTGTACTTCTACTGTGATAACGTTCTTAGTGAAAAGTGCAGTCTGTGAATAGTGTAATCTGTGTAAAGTCCAATCTCGGAAAAAAGTATGAATATATTTTTATGAAAATAACTAGCGGCCTTCGCCCGCTACGCTGGTCGGTTTATCTAAAGAAATCTTGAAGAAGTAGTTAGATAAGGTTCAGACATACATTAAAAAAAAAAAAAAGCAAGTCGATCATTCAAAAAACGTTGGGAAATATCAAATATTTACTGTAATTTTTTAAGAAAAACAAAGTTTCGAAAAAAAAAAATTAAATCGAAAAAAAAATTACACTGACATATTAATGCAAGGAAATTTTCCCAGAGAGAAAATTCGCCATGAATACAATATTTCAAATTCTTTTAATTGCTTATAGGCGTTAATGCCAACATAGTGAAAAAAAATTCCATGCTGGGAATCGAACCCGGGCCATCAGTATGGCGCACTGACGTTCTACCGACTAAACCACATGGAACGACAGCCAGCTTGAAACTTTCTCATACTTAAGTAGACTGGCGAAAACATAACGATAGCGCGTTTTAAAATCGCACAGTGACATCTATTGGATTTTATATGTACTAAAAAACGTTATGTACTAAAAAACGTGAGCAGCGCACCTAATAGTTTCTTTTGTTTCTTTTTGTTACTTTTTTGTCTGTTGTCCGATTTTGATGAAACAAAGCCTATACACTGCCCGGGAGTGTGCATTCTTCATTAGTGAAAACCGCATAAAAATCCATTCAGTAGTTACGAAGATAACCTCGAACAAACAGACAGACAGACAAAAAATTCAAAAAAAATTTTTTTGTGTTTCATTGGTTTTCTTTTATCGCCCTGACTCCATTTTTGTCAATTATCTTCAATGTACAGACACACCGGGTCCTACTGTTTTATTATATGTATAGATAACATTTTTTATTTTATGTAAATTCTAGTCAAAAATGAAACGATTTCGAGAAAGAAAAAAAATTATTCGGAGAATACAAAGAACTCACTAGTATAAATGAAGACTGTCCGGACACTAATTCAAATATAATAATGACTCTCAAAATTCTGGAGAGGAAATTGAAGTGCGAGATATTGAAGAAAGTGAAGATTCAGGGAATGACGATGAAATTCCCCAAAAGAGCCACAAACGCAGAAAGCGATTGCAAATAAGTTCAAATACTGAATCGGACAGCCAAACAGAAACTGAACAAAAACAGGAAAATGAAATTGCTCTCGATGATACTGAATGGGAAGAAATAGGGAATGGTTGTGTTGGTAGACTCCCATCACACACTATATTTAAGTATACTTCAGGCCCAACTGGTTATGCGAAACGAAACATTATGCTTGGTAATGTTAGCAGTGCATTTAGACTTATAATTGATAATCAAATGATGAAGCACATAAAAACTTGCACTGAGCTAGAGGCCAGAAGTGTTTTACAGAAGGACGATTGGAGAATTACTATTGAAGAATTGTATGCGTTTGCACCTATTTTGTATGCTCGAGGAGCCTATGAAGCGAGAAATTTGAAATTATCCTATTTGTGGTCAGAAAAATGGGGACCTTCTTTCTTTCGCGAAACTATGAGTAGAAATAGACTTTTAGAAATTATGAGGTTCATTCGTTTTGACAAAAAAAGTGAGAGGAGTGTTCGCTTACGAACTGACAAATTTAGATTAGCTTCCGAAATTTGGACGTTCTTTATTGATCCAAGATTGTTACAAACCAGATCGGAATATAAGCGTAGATGAACAATTGTTTCCCACAAAGGCATGATGCAGATTTCTGCAATATATGCCCAAAAAACAGACAAATTCGGAATTAAATTTTGGTTAGCTGTAGACGTGCGAAGTAAATATCTTATAAATGGCTTTTCCTATTTAGGCAAAGACGAAGTTAGACCATCAGGAGTTCTTTTGAATGAATTTGTAGTTTTGAATCTTGTAAAAAACTACGTAAAATGTTGGAGGAATAGAACAACGGATATTTTTTTTACAAGTATGCAGCTCGCAAAGAAACTACTAGACAAAAAAAACAAGTCTTGTTGGAACTATACGAGCAAATAAAAGCGAATTACCGAAAATAGCTAAAGTTAGAAAAGATAGCATGGCTCTTTTCTCCACAAAATTCTACGAGTCAAATGATATTGTTTTAACAGTTTACAAAAGTAAGCCTCGTAAAAAAGTACTACTTCTAGCTCAAAACATAAATCTGTAAAAATTGCTTCTAATCGAAAACAAATTCCTGCAACTGTGTCATTTTACAATGAGACTAAGTTTGGAGTAGACGTACTTGACCAAATGGTCCGCAAATATAGCGTAAAAGCAGGGTCACGTAGATGGCCTTTGCAGGTATTTACTTTGTACTTGGCAGCAATCAATGCGTGGATTTTATATAAAGAGACTTGTGATAAAAATATAACTAGAAAACAATTTTTATTTCAATTATCCGAAGAACTCTCCAGTGAATATAGGTGCAGCAGAAAAGAAACCTCCTCCCCAAAACAAGAACGGAAATCAATGGATTGTCCTTATGATCGCAAATCTTGCCAAATTCGATTGTGCAACAAAAACAAAGCGATTTATATTTGCAATGTATGCAACAAATATGTTTGTGGTAAGTGTTCATCTAAGATAACATATACTTGTAAAATATGTGCCTCATAATTATTTCATTCATATCAAATGTGCTATACTATAAATGCAAATAGAAACTGGTTGTTTTTTATTAATAATTAATGAATTAATACATTAAATGTTATTTTTGTTAAATTATATATTTTTTTTATCTACATTAACTAAGTCAAATATCTTTGTGGAAAGTGTTCATGTAAGATAAGAGACACTTGTAAAATATCTGCCTTATAATTATTTCGTGCATATCAAATGTGCTATAGTGTAAATAGAAATAGAAACTTTTTGTTTATTTTCTTTATATTTATCATTAATGAATTATTATTATGAGTATTATTTTGTTAAATTATATTCTTTTATTTACATTAACTAAGTTTAATAAGTTCGTTGCAAGTGTTAATCTAAGATAACATGTAAAATATGTGCCTCATAGTTATTTCATGCATAGCAAATGTACTATAAATGCAGATAGAAACTGGTTTTTTTATTGAATTTTATTAATAATTAATGAATTAACATATTAAATGATGCTTTGGTTAAATTATATATTTTTATTTACATTTACTAAGACAAAAGTTACAATAAAAGCCATGATCAAAAATCCGTCAATTTGACGGATGCGGTAAAACTAGGTATATATGAAACACCGGTAGTTCTAGTGTTAAATATAAAGGATGGGGCTGGATGACGATATTCATTCCTCTGCTTTTTCAGTACAAGTGGCCTTAGTGAGAACTTCCAGCAGTTCATTATTAGCCAGAAATGTCGTAACTATTTTTCACTCGTGATCTTTTCTATCCGAATTTTCTTTTATATATCTTGTTTTTTTTCCCGCGTCCAAAAGTCATACTTTCTATATCTGGGTTTTCTGTATGAGGAAAATAATGTACTGAAAGACTATTCTTTCCAGATATTTGGCGTAACAGTCGTTTCACAGTTTCACTATGTGAGGTGATGCTGGTTCTCTCGAACACAGAATGGCGAATGCCATCTATATGAATAACAAAATCAGTTAGTTTAAAAATATCAGTTCTTTTGTATCGTTGAATATCTGCTTCAGATGATTTCAAACATTTCGACGCACAGAATATTTTCAGAATGAATTCACATGGTGAATCCACTTAATTGGACTATATCCTGTAGTTAACAATTCATTTGTGTTTTGCTGCATTGTTACCGAGCAGAAAAAGGAGATAGTGACTGCCAGAAGTAGCGCGTTATACATACAATCAAATTATATTTCGAAAACTTTTTATCAATGCTCTCTCAATCAACTTTCTATAATATTTACTTTAATGATTTGCCTTACGTTAGACTTTAAATTGTTAGTGTGGCGGAATACATTGTAGTGGAATACATTGAATGTGAAATCTATAGCTGCATTGGTTTACACAGTTTTATATCATCCGCTTCAGCTAAACATAACTGCAGGTCTAGTTGTACATTTATAAGAAAAAGTTTCCGTATTTCACTTTGGTGACTGTCTAAGCAAAGAATTACCTTATCACAGAGATATAACGCAGCAAAGCAGCTGAATTCCTTTTGTTTCATAAGTAAACATTTTGAATTCATCTATCAAATGGCACCAAACATCAGGTGGTTCAAATATTATTTTTGGATTTCAGTGACATTTCAAATCGATTAGGACTTTGTATATTGATCCGTTTATATGTAATGTTTTCACATTTAGTACCTATTTAAAATCATTCTTCACTTGAACTATAAAATTATTTTTCTGACGAGTTTTCCAGATGGCCGTAAATATTTTTTGTTTTTTCTTAAAATCTGACTATTAATTTTATTGTAGAACTTTTTAGAAAGACGAATGCAATCAATATCTTCTTTTTTCACATACTCTAAAAATTTCACGTTTGCTCTAAAAAGAATTTCTAAAGTTTGAAATACCGTGACATTTTTTAATTCAAAGAGCCAGATTCATTTACTTTATTTTTCTACGCAAGTTGTCGAAATACACAAGCTTGTACGCATTGAGTTCTATAGATGGTGATGTGGGTATAGCTTTACTATGCAAACTTTAGTAGGTGCTCGCCCCCTCATTCTTTTCTTTGTTCTTGTGTTCAGTTGTGTGTACTCTGTAAATTCGCAATGTTGCTAAACTTTTTCAAAAAAACTGGTATTCCTAGATTTTCATGTAACGGTAACAGGAAACACCGTGTAACATGATTGTGTTGCAGAGTTTTTGCTGTTGCCGTTACATAAAATGTTCTAAGTATCCCAGTTTCTAGAAAAACAGATTTTTTTAGTGTAGATTTCTCCATTCAACGAAATAAATCATGTATGAATATTATAATTACCTATGGGCCCTAAAATACCTATAAGATCACCCTTTTTTAAATCTTGCGTATTGAAGTAATTTTTCGATTTTACTCATCGAGTGTTGCAATAACATTGAAAAATCAATCAGCTCAGAATAAATTTTATCCTTTAGAGGATGGAAAAAGGTTATTGTAATTTAACTTTTTATGCAATTGTTTATATGTATTAATATAAGCTTACAATTCTTGTAGTTGCTGTTCCATAGTAGTTTCAGTAGTTGCTATCTTGCTGTTTTAAATAATTTTAGCTGCATATTGCTATAATATGCTAATAGCTAATGGGATTAAATAAAAAACCTCAAAACAGTAAAATGTTTTTTATACGATGTGAGTTTCAGAATTTCCCTTATCCAGAAAAAAGAATTTTAGAAAATTAAAAAAAACCACTGACTGAGTCTAATGGTTTTCATTATAAAACGAGATTTTACAGCACCAGAACAACCGATAGAGAAAACTTTGAATATGGCGTGTTTTTAAACTCACGCCGTGGTATAAATTCATGTCCTTGTTTAAACTCAACCCAAAATTTCGGCAATTAAGCATTTTTATATGTCTCTCATTGCTGGTGGTTGTTAAATAAAAATCAAGAATTAGGACTTGGTATTAAGATAAAATTTAATATAAAACAGAACAGAAATAAAATAGTATGGAAATAAGAACCAAAATAACAAAAAAATAATAACATGAGGATTCTGACGAACAGCTTAAATAATGCGAAAAAGAATTTACAAAATTTACGTTATAAATCATGAATCAATAGGTAATTCTTATTTATCGTACAAAAGAGGCTTCAGTGAAACATGTAAGCACACATGTAAGCATTTTATATATACAAAAGTT
This sequence comes from Maratus speculifer, assembly GCA_964019185.1. NCBI lineage: Eukaryota > Metazoa > Arthropoda > Arachnida > Araneae > Salticidae > Maratus > Maratus speculifer. The sequence continues at coordinate 34,674,554 of OZ025293.1, forward strand.
CTAATCTTTTATGCTTTTATTTTACAAATTTTAACAATTAATGAAATATATTAAATCTGGATTTTAGAATTTGTTAAGCATTTATGTATTATCTGTTAATAGCTATTATTTGATATATTTTTAAATCTCTATAAATATGACAGAGGATTTTTAGTATCTTTCACTTACTTTTCCTATTAATGATTATTTTTATATTGACAAAAGATATAGCTTCAATTTCCTTCTTTCGTTACAAACTGCCACTTTCTATATTAATTAGAAAATTTTAGTTTTTTTTAAGTTTTCTTAATTTTTGAATCTTCCGTCAGATTTAAATAACAGTATTTCTTTCATTTAACAATACTTTGTTATCTAAAAAGAACAAAAATATTTCATTAATACAAAACAAATGAATGAAAAACAGATATTGTGTTCTTAATGTTTAATAATAAATTTCGTAAATCAAAATCAGTTTTATTTTGAAAAGCACAAATTCTAATAAACTTGAAGAAAAAAATGTCAATGTGAAGAAAATCAAAACAAACATAAAGGCATTAAATAATTTTTTTTGCAAAAGGAAGATTTTTTTATGTCTTTAGATCACGCTAGAAAACTTAAACTTTAATGAATGTTCTTTACACTTACACTTTATTTTTAAAGTACTAAAATTTATTCCGAAAAAATACAACCTCTTCAAAAGAGCGATTTGGAAAAATTCCTACATCTGACATCATTGTACTAAATTTATTTCTGTATTTACAAAAACTGCAGTAAAACAAAGAAACACTTAACTCTTTAGTACTTTAAAGTACGATGCGTTTGAAAGTCATATATTTTAGATGGTTTTCTTATACATATAAAGTAAACTGATGTCTAAAAGTTTGGTAAAGAAACATATTTTCAGTGAAATTTATGTTAAAGTGAACAAAGTGAGTTTATGTTGCTCATTTTGATGCAAATATATTTTAGCTTTGAAATATTCTTTGAAAAATTTATTATATTTACTTCTTTCCTTTTTATGTATATGCATGACCTTAATAAAGCATTCAGATCAAAATACTTTATACAAAAAATAGTATAAAAATTACGCAAAGTGAAATACAAATACTGTTGTAACGATTTTGTAAACATTTTTGTAACGTTTTGACTTTCTCTAAGATTTAAATTTAAATGAAAAAACCTGTATGGCATATAATTGGAATAGGGATTAATCATCGTAGTCATCATTACAAATATTTTTTTGCTTAAAATGTTGCTGGAAAATGAACAAGCTAAGTATTTTGCTTTAAAAAGAGAAATACTCTTACTTGAGCATCTAAGCAATGAGTGAAAAACATGGTTTTATTATCTATAAATGTAAATAAATGACAAAATGCATTAAAAAACCCCTTCAATACTTGCATTTTACTGGGAAAAATATTATAAATTTTTTAGAGGGTGTTTCTTATTAAAAAAAAATCCCATTACTGTACTATAGATTACATATTACATATTACATATCTGTATTTTAAAGTATTATTCTTGAGCAGGTTCTTTTTAAAATGCATTCGCTAGAGTTGTAGGCTGTGATCAATAAAATAAATGCCTTTTGAGAACTTTGTTTATTTGAAGTAGAGTTATAAAAAATTAAATCATTTCTTACAGAAATAGTTAGGGATGGTGCCTGTAAGCATTTTTCAAGAGACCTTCTTTACATGACTGCGTGCGTGAAGCGAGAGAGAGGCAATTGAATTTCTCATTCAGAATTCACACATTGGCATCATAGAATTGGCGAAAAGGAGCATATGAAAAGTGAATGATATCATATCCATAAAATTTTCTGTTACGTTTTAACAATTAAGATGATTTTGAATTTAATGCAGGGCACCCAGAAATGGGCAGCCCTAAAAAAATACGCCAAAAAGAATTCGCGCCAAAATCGTACGTTATATGTCTGTTTTGGAAGAATTTTATCAAAAGACACAACACAGAGCATTTACATGAAAAGTTTTTATGTAATAAAGAAGTTAGGCTCAACATTACGCAGAGAGAAACGATTTTTCGCTAACCGCAAGCAACGGGGTTCTTTATTCTTTCTCTTATTATTTTTACTGAAGGAGAAATTTCATCTAAAGGAAATCTGTTTATCTGAGAACCGTTTTAAAGATACAGCAGATGTTACATATGTTTTCTTTCTTTACTTTTAACGGAAAGTTATTGTGGGATCGAAATAAGACGTTAAGATAAAATAGCTATTTAATTAAAGATTAGCTTTAACTGTAATTTAGAAAAAATGTATAATTTAAGAAAACTATATGTGATTCTACATTACATATATCATGGAATCGTCACTGAAGTACACCGCTAAGATGAAATAAAAAAATTATGTCAGTGAGCGTGAGATTGTTGATTTAACGGAGGTGAAATAAGAGTCACAAATCGCCAGTCGTAGATACTTAGGCCTACATCGGCAGGGGAAAATTTAACGAACGGAAGCGAAGCACCGATCATCACGAAACGTCCCGATCAGAAGAATCACTCGCTCAAATAAAAGAGAAATCGGCACTATAATCCAACTCCATAATGTCCAGCAAGAAAAATTTGGCAGCAATAATTCACAGGAGCATAGACATATTTCACACAACAGTCTGTGAAAAACGGGGGAGCACTTATGTAATGATTCACAAACATAAGCAGGACATATCTGACGAGGAAATAGTCGTTCGGAAATAGTAGAAGACAAACGTTAATAATTCACATTTATAGTATTCAGGCGAATAAATAGTCCGGAACATAATCTGGCAGGCAAATAAAAGGCAGGCAAATAACAGCAGGCACCATACCTCGATGTTTGAAAAAGTTGCGAATGCCTGGTGTAGGCACAAAGTTTCTGTACTATAGATCTGTATTTTAAAGTATTACTCTTGAGCAGGTTCTTTTTAAAATGCATTCGCTAGAGTTGTAGGCTGTGATCAATAAAATAAATGCCTTTTGAGAACTTTGTTTATTTGAAGTAGAGTTATAAAAAAATAAATCATTTCTTACAGAAATAGTTAGGGATGGTGCCTGTAAGCATTTTTCAAGAGACCTTCTTTACATGACTGCGTGCGTGAAGCGAGAGAGAGGCAATTGAATTTCTCATTCAGAATTCACACATTGGCATCATAGAATTGGCGAAAAGGAGCATATGAAAAGTGAATGATATCATATCCATAAAATTTTCTGTTACGCTTTAACAATTAAGATGATTTTGAATTTAATGCAGGGCACCCAGAAATGGGCAGCCCTAAAAAAATACGCCAAAAAGAATTCGCGCCAAAATCGTACGTTATATGTCTGTTTTGGGAGAATTTTATCAAAAGACACAACACAGAGCATTTACATGAAAAGTGTTTATGTAATAAAGAAGTTAGGCTCAACATTACGCAGAGAGAAACGATTTTTCGCTAACCGCAAGCAACGGGGTTCTTTATTCTTTCTTTTATTATTTTTACTGAAGGAGAAATTTCATCTAAAGGAAATCTGTTTATCTGAGAACCGTTTTAAAGATACAGCAGATGTTACATATGTTTTCTTTCTTTACTTTTAACGGAAAGTTATTGTGGGATCGAAATAAGACGTTAAGATAAAATAGCTATTTAATTAAAGATTAGCTTTAACTGTAATTTAGAAAAAATGTATAATTTAAGAAAACTATATGTGATTCTACATCAGAATTACATTATTCAAATATACCAAGCTCAACCAGATTATAAAAAATCCATACTAGTTTTTGTCAATACTGAATAAGAGTGAGAATTTGAAGAAATTATTCAACCTTATCCAAATTGGTTTTATTTAAAAAGTGAAGTATATTTAGTCGCTGAATTCAGCGATATCTTGAAGTTCTTGCCATTTTAAAGTAGCATTATAGGTAAAACTAACTAATGAAATTGGTCGAGACCTTAGTAATTCTTGTGCACATGGTCACTCCCTGAGAAATCGGTTGATATCACAGTGCTATCACAGACAAATATAAGATTTTTCAAAATCTCACACATTTTAAAAATTCAAACTGCTATATCTCAGCCATTTTTTTAAGATAAAGACAAGGCAAAAAAATCAAGAATCCTTCTATCAATATGAAACACTAAAGGAAGAACCTTTTTTCAATTTCTAATTTTTTTATATCTCATTCATTATTAATGTAATAATTTTTATTTAAATTTTAAATGGCCGACATTTTTAAACAAAATGCCGGATAAAGCTGGCCAACAAACTTGGTCGAGACACTGCTGTATACTATGCACATGCCTTGTCATACCCAAATTGGTTTGTAAATACTTGTGTTAACGCGTAACAAAAATCTATCGTTTCGAAATGTGAGCCACTCTAGAAATTTAAAGTGTTATAAAACAGCTATTTTTAAGACATAGACGAAACAAAAACTCATCCGAAATCTTTGTAATAATGTCAAATATGTAAAAAAAAATATTTTTCAATTTCTAATTTTTTATACCTTTTTATAAAATTAAATTAAAACAACTTAAGTGGCTGCCATTCTAAAAGAAGATAGCGGAGGAAGTTGGCCAGCGAGACACTGATAGACACTGATATGTACAAAGTACAAAGGTACATCCAAATCAGTTCATAAATTTGTGTATTATCACGTAAATAATATCATATCGTTTCAAAATGACAGCCACACTAGAAATTAATTAAAGTGCTAATTAAGCCCAGCCATTTTTTAAGATGCAGACGAAAGAAAAAAAAATCCGAAAATTTCTTACCAAGGTCAAACACGTAAGGAAAAAAATCGCAACGGGTACATTAATCGGTCCATTCGGAGACGATCTCCCCCTCCAAGATGTCCTTGGCGTTTTACTTGGCTCGTACGAGATGCGTACGATAATTATGATAACCTTTCACGGTAAAAAGATCGCAGTGATAAGATTTGTTTAGGGGGTTGTATTCTTAACGTATTGTATATCGTTTAAGAATGATGCTTGTTTAAGACACCAGGAAAATTGACAATTAACTTCCACAAATAGTAAAATGAAAAGAATATACTTTTTACTCATAGTATTTTATATAATGTTATTTTTTACTTTCATAGCTGTTTCTGAGAAGCATTCTTTAAAGATTTTTTTTCATTATTAAATATCTAATTTTTAAATTATGCTGATCTTAAACTTTAATACTTAGCAAAATTTTTTAAAATGTAGAAAATTCATGCTATTCTGCCTTCTTTCTTTAATTAATACAGTTAAAGTTTGACGTTGCTAAGCGGGAGGGAGGGGGGGAGGGGTATGTTATCTAATGCAAAAGATCTATTTGGTTTGCTATTGAATGGGATTTGGATCCAAATTTTACTGAATAGACAGGAGGTCAGAAACTGTCATCATTAAAAAAAAATCGTCATAGTTCAAAATAAATTTAGCGGAAATGAAAAAAAAAATAACAATAATAAAAAGAAAGTAAGAAAAAAAGAGAAGAAAAAAGAAACTATTCGACGAAACCATGTTTGCATTTTTTATGTTTTTATATTTAAGGTACCCTGGGGTAATAACGCCAGACGGGGTAATAACGCCAAGTGCTAATATTTCGCATAATTATGAAATAATTTGGTAAATGACACCCATGTGTTCTGCGCAGAAGGGTTTTGAGTCATATAAATCGCAAAAAATAGCTTCAAGTTAATTTGTTTCATTTTTAGGTCTTATTGTTTTAACAAGCAGCTAAAATTAACGCTTGATCTAAAATTTGCGAGATACGTTTTGTGATGTGAAGACTATTTTTTTAATCCGGAAATACTTTGTTAATTGCATAAATTTGTAATACATGTCATGGCCTTTCAAAATGTTGTTGAAGATTTTGGATATCTTCTCGAGATAATTTGTAATTTAAAATATACAGCACAATAACTATAACGGGGTAATAACGCCAATCCTTGCAATTTTTACCCCGATTGATTCCCTACAGTGGCCGAGCTACATCCTAAATACTGATTCAAATAAACACAGTTAAAACTGTGCAATGTTTCTAATAATTCTATTTAAGCGGTTTTTTAAGCAAAAAGAAGCTCACGGTCTGATATTCTTTTGCCTCATCCCCCCTCCCCACATCAAGCCTTTATTTTTCTTACACTTTCACAAAAAAATGAACTTTTTGAATAGCTTAGGATGCAATTTGTCAATTCCTAGAGCTGAGAGTTTGTATTTTTAGAATTGAGCAATCTACATGCAATTATTCCAACTTATTTCATAGTTTTGTTTGCACGGCGTTATTACCCATATAGGTGGGTAATAACGCCAAATAGCATTGGTCAAGAAATCACGCCATTACATTTTATGTATTCATATCTGTTAAATTATTTTTTTTATATAGATAGTCAATGAGTTGCTGTATCAAATCATATATTTGTTTGAAAAATACAAACTAAAACTGAGCCGTGAAAATTGCTAGAACCTTAACGTGGCGTTATTACCCCAGGGTACCTTATAAAAGACCCTGAATGTTTCCCGTTGATGAGCGGGTTAAAATATTTTGAAAATCACCTTACTCAATTTTAGACGTGATAGTTCAGCCCAAATTAATCTTTGATAGCACACTTAAGGGTGTACTCGAAAAAATATTTTTCCACCCTCAAAAGCTAAAAATTTTCTGAGACTTTACAGGTGTGTAAAAGTAAATATATGAAACTTGCTGAGGTGATTTTTGAAGACATGTTTAAGTGGCCGTGTAATTTCATTATTCGCTCCATTAATTAGAATATTGTTTATGAAAATTTTTTCAGTTCGACCATTTTTTTTCGCCCCCAGATCTCCCGCTTCGGAAAATTCGGTTTGAAATGCCGTCTTTGACAGCATTTTTTGAAATATTTTCTGCTTTTATCTGCAATTTGACAAGCACGGCAAATTATGCAGTTTCCAAATAAGAGAATTTGCAAGATTGATACATTTGAGAGCAAAATTGAATTTAAAAATAAATCAGAAAATAAGCAGTTTGGATTGAAATACATCTTTAAATTACAACTATTAAATTGATTGATTTGAAGTATTGCACAGACTTATTGCTTTTTTTAATTTTCTCACCAAATTGAAAAAAATTTCATAAGTTAAATGACACATTTGATTTTCACTTTGGGACCAAACAAAGAAAGAAAGGAAGAAGAAGAAAAGCAAAAATAATAAGAAAGAAGAAAACGTGTTTGAATTTTGGCTTAAAAATGAATATAAGCAAAATTACATAAATAAATAAAAATAAATAATCAAAGAACAATAATTTCTCAATAACAAAACAATTTTAGCCCACTGCCTTCCTCCACTTGTAGCGTTATATAGGAAAGACTGAAACACATGTGAACAATTCACATAAACATAGCTTTTTCTCGCAGCTGTGTTAATTAGGTAGATTTCATATGACATACTACCTATTGCAATCGCACCAGTTTATACATATATATATTGCAATCGCACCAGGTTATATATATATATATATTTATTTATCTATATATATATATCTCACTTTTTTATGGACACGATAACTTCTATAATTCTTCACCAATCTCCACCAAACTGGTACATAAAATCAATAGGGATAAAATCTCGGCTAAGTTCGTTAAAGGGCAAAATCGGACCAAGGGGGTCGCGCCATAAGGGGGAAAAAACGCCATAACTTCTTAATTGAAGTAGATATCGAATCGGTTTAAAGTTTATATTACTTCTTAAAAATAGGCCAAAAGTTTATGTATGACAGATTATTGATAAATTTAGAAGTGGGCTCAAGGGGCGAAAAAAACAGGGGTTTTGAGAGAAAAAAATTCATAACTTCGTCAATTTTTAAGATATCAAGTACAACTAAATTTTTTGTAAATGTTCTTAAAATTATCTAAAACTTTTGTATTTACAAGTTTTTGATAGGACCAACTTTTACCAATGAAAAAAATTAAAAACGAAAAGAAAAAGGGCGGTGAAAAAAGAGAAAAATCCATAACTCCGTCAACTTTTAAGATATCAAATCTGATTAAATTTATTTTACATCTTCTCAAAAATATCTACAACTTTTATATTGACAAGTTTTTCATAGGACCAATTCTTATAGCAAAAATAAATTAAACAAAAATAGGAGTTGGAGAAAAAACCTTAAATCCAAACTGCTTATATTCTGACTCATTTTAAATATCATTTTTGATTTTAAACGCATCCAAATGGTAGATCCTCTTATTTAGAAACTATATAAAGTGACGCATTGGTCAATTTTCTGATAAAGACAGAATATATTTCAAAAAAAGGCTACCAAAAAGGGTATTTTGAACAGAATTTCCCAAAGTCATCGGGACTGAAAAAATTTAAGGAAGTATTCAAATAAGAAATTGCGTTTTTTTCTGACTCGTTTTTAAATCCATTTTTGTTCTCAAACGCATCCAATTTACAGATCCTCTTATTTAGGAACTATATAATGTGATGCATTGGTCAGTTTTTTGATAAAGACGGAATATATTTCAAAAAAGGCTACCAAAAAAGGTATTTTGAACAGAATTTTCTGAAATCATCGTGACTAAAATTTTAAGGAAGCGTTCAAATAAGAAATTGCGTTTTTTTCTGACTCGTTTTTAAATCCATTTTTGCTCTCAAACGCATCCAATTTACAGATCCTCTTATTTAAGAACTATATAATGTGATGCATTGATCGGTTTTTTGATAAAGACAGAATATATTTCGAAAAAGGCTACCAAAAAGGGTGTTTTGAAGAGAATTTCCCGAAATCTTCCTGATATGAAAATTTATGGAAGTTTTCACATAGCAAATTGCGTTTTTTATGACTCGTTTTAAAATCCATTTTCGCTCTCAAACGCATCCAATTTACAAATCCTCTTATTTAGGAACTATATACTGTGACGCATTGGTCAGTTTTTTGATAAAGATAGCATATATTTTTTAAAATGCTGTCAATGTGAGTATTTCGCACAAAATTTTCCGAAGCAAACATGATTAATGAATTAAGGATGTATTCAAACAACAAATCGGTTATTTTATGACTCATTTTTAAATTCGATTTTTTTCTCAAATGCATTCAACTGACAGTTTTTTCTTATTTAGGAACTGTATAATGTACTGTTTTGGTCAATTTTTTAATAAATTCAGAATTTATTTCAAAATATGTTGTCAAAATGGGCATTTGAGCTGAATTTTTCTTAAGATGATTCTGATAAAACCAGTTTTTGCAGACAAATGAAGTTAAAACTTTTTCATAAACGGCCAAATGAAGTTATTAAACTGGGTTTATCTCTAATCAGATATATATATATATATATATATATTGTTGAAATGAGCACTCTTCGAAATCTACCTCCGCCTATAGGCCCAGCCGACAGGGATTTTTTTTATACACAAAAACTACTCTTTATAGTAAACAACTTTTTTTTCTTTTTACAATTACGAACTATTACTAAGACTTTACGAACTATTTTCTTTAAAATTACTTTTATAGTTTTGTTATTGCTTTTTTTAATAGTTTTATAAATTTAAAATAATTGTTCACATGCGCCCCAACGGTGGAGCAGTTGAGAACACATGTAAGGCACATGTGAACACAAGGGAAAATTATCCTTTGACATGTTTATTATTATTTTATTTATAGGTTAATATAATCATTACTTATGTTATCGGTTAAATTCACCATAGAGAGAAAAATTATGTATCTTTCTGTAGTTTCAGTGTGGTAAGTTTAGTAAAATATTATAAAATAAAAATAAGTGGATTGGGGGGGGGGCTTACATGATTAATTAAATGTTGTTGCAGTAAAATAAAAAAAATAAAGAATTAAACTTGAAAAAAATAATTTGAGAATTTAAATTTTGTTTAGGATTTTTGGTTTGATGGGAATTTTATGTAGAAGGCATTTAGATAATATTTATCGGAAATCTTTGAAATGTGAAAGTGTGAGATGTCTCTGATTTGCCCCTAAATTAGGGATAAAAAAGTATTTTCTGATTATAGGCTCCCTTCAAATTTCATTTCTTTTGCTTTTGAAAGAATTGGAGGGAAGCTTAAAATCGAGATTTTACAGTAGTTATAGGTTTAAAATTTTTACTTTCTTAAAGTAGTCTATCTATTTAAAGCGTCAAATAACGAGCTGTTTTAGAAATGGAATTACCGTAATTTCGGGTGTATAAGCCGCAGATCAAACAATTCTTTTTCGACCCAGAATTTTTTACGAGACAAATATAACTAGTTAGATCGTCGTAAATATTTGTCTTCAATCACTAAATAAGATTTCTGGGTCAGAAAAGAATTGTTTGATCCGCGGCTTATACACCCGAAATTACGGCAAACTAATACTGCAAGTATGGAACAAATGAAACAGAAAAATTTCCAAAATTACTTAATGTAATATTTTTTTTATTAACGATGCATTAAAAAAATAGTATTGAAAACCGCTAAATAAAATACTACATATGTATTATTCTATTGTATAAAATATACAATTATTACATTTTAGAAAACATTAAATTTATTTAAATTACAATTGAACGTAAACGAGCTTGTTGCTTTTTATACATTTATGGGCAGATTATTGAGGAAGTTTCAATACAAAATCAACTTTGTATGACGGAAATGCCTTATGTTATACGAAAACTACAGATATTGGAGCTGACATTATTTCTCACGAAGTTAAGTGAAAGAACTTTTTCACAGAATGATTATTAGGGAACTTATGAACTGTTCATATTTGCCCCAACTAAACTATTCACAAGTGCCCCACATTCCTACTAGAGTTAAAATGTCAAATCATTAGCATTTCTCAATTTTAGAAGAAAAAAAATTTATCAAAAATGTTCATTAGTATCCATTGTATATATTAAAACATTGCAATTTAAAAAATCAATAAATATATAAAGTTATTCTCTTAGCAAGTTGGAACTGAGATTTTACTTTTGAGATCAATAAACAATGTTTTGGCTCCTGAGGACAAACAAAATGTCAAAGTATTTTTATTTATTTATTTATTTATTTTTACCATATGTCTACAGGTGCTACTATATTTGGCATTTTTTTAATAAAAAAAAAACGTATATAACTAGTGAAAAATGGCAACTTTCACATCTCCCCATGTTAACATGTGCCCCAGTCTCACTTATCACGAAGAGATTCACACTAAGTTTTCCAGCTTACATACAGATTATAGATTAAAACAATTTTTTTTAATTCAAAGCTCTAATAGACCTTTGGTTTCACCTAACAATATCAAAAATCATTTTTGAATTGAAATAAAGATCAGACATTTATTAAAAGCAATACTTTAGCATAGATCTAGTGCCAGATATTAACAGCCAAAGAAATTGCCGATTATTATTATTTATAGCAGTTTTCTTTTTTTTATTTATTCTGATAATTTAAATGGTTCTAAGCGCTTAATTTTATGACACGTCTTTTTTTCTTTTTTCTTTTCTTTTCTTTTTCTTTTTTGTATTATATTATATAACCAACCATTATATAAAACAATGAAGCCTCCGAATACGGGACACCCATTGAACCGGAGCTTTTCTTCCTTAAATACAGGTTTCCTTATCCAGAGTTCTTGATTTTTTTTAAATTAATCTTTCAGAATGACATAAAAAATAAAAAACAAAAAGATTAAAGTTGAAGTTTAAATGTACCCGAAGGTTGTAAATTACATTAATCAAGCGCAAGAAGAATAAAAAATTAATTAATTCAAATTTTCAACCGTTTACTTAATTATTAAATGATTTGTACGTTTATTGATTTATATATATTTTTTGCATAAATGTTTGTGTACATGCAAGAAGTACAATAACATTTAAAAGAATCTTACTTGAAGTCATCAATAAAAAAAGTGTTTGTTTTGCAGATTTCAATTTTTCTAATACAAAACCTTTCAGATATTCATTTGCCATACTTTAAAAAGTATTCAACTGCTTTGCATATTTTAAAGCATCAGTGGAATTCTTTTTTTCACAATTTTCCTTTCTCCTTCACTTTCAGAGTCATCCTCATATTTTCAGCATAACTTTCAATAGGGATAAGTACATTTCGATGCCTTTATCTAAATTGTGGGTAAATAAATGCTCATTTATTGTGTTGTATATCTCTCTATCAACATGGCTGCCTGTTTGATAAGTTCACAAAATTCTGTATTTTCATTTTCTTCACAGATAACTTTATTATCTGAAATGCAAAAATTTAATCCTTTGTCCAATGTGACCGGAAGGCATGTTTCTTTACAAAATTTCTTTTTCGCATTAGTAACAAAGAAAAATTTTGCCTCATTTAATTAGCCTTTTTTTTAAAGATTATGTACTTGAAATAAACTTTTAAAAAATGGTGCTAATGAAATAAGATTTGCGTATGAAACGACCGAGTTCAGAGAGTTAGTCTCATTTTCAAGTATCCCTTAAATAGAGTGTTCCTTATTTAGAAGTATATACATTTCACTCTATACGAAGCTCCTACCCTATACGATGCGACTGGGACCCGAATTTTTGTCCCTTAAATAGAGATGTCCCTTATTTGGAGGTCTCGCTATACTACAATTTAATATCTACAATGAATATGTTTATTTTTGGGGTAGGGAGGGGAGGGAAGTGTAAATATATAAAAAAATTCTTGTTAAAAATTTACTTCTAAAAAAGTATTCATATTAATACAAGATAATTACTTAGACAGCATGCCTAACATTTCATCTGTTTATTGCATTTGAGGACATTCCTTGTGTCTATTATTGTATGTATTTCGTTTCTATTATAGGTGTGTTTTAATTATGTAAATACGTAGCACCTATTGTTGTCGCTCAGTCCGTCCGTCTGTCCGTCTGACCGTCTGTCTGTCCGTCTGTCCATCCGCATATAACAACGCAAAAACTATCCAACCAAATCGTTTGAAATTTAAAATATATAATTATTACATAATTTTGTAGAGTCATTTCAAATTTTATGAAAATCGGATGGATAGATCACTTACAGGGACAATCAAAAGGATTCCGTTACATTACGGTCAATGGGGCAAAAAGTTTCAAATGCATTTTAATCGTTTGAAATTTAAAACGTTTAATCATTACATAATTTTGTCGAGTCATTTCAAATGTTATGAAAATCGGATGCATAGATCAGTTACAGGGACAATCAAAAATATTCCGTTACATTGCAATCAAAGGGAAAAAAAAGTTTCAAATGCATTTTAATCGTTTGAAATTTAAAACGTTTAATCATTACATAATTTTGTCGAGTCATTTCAAATGTTATAAAAATCGGATGCATAGATCAATTACAGGGACAATCAAAAGTATTCCGTTACATTACGATCAATGGAAAAAAATGTTTCAAATGCATTTTAATGGTGTTACACTCATTTGAACATAATATAATTGACATGAATCTATGATGTATGTACTAAACTATACATTCTGTACAATCTGGGATGCAGAGAATGTTTATAATAAAATTGCAGGTCCACACAAATGTATTCCACTAAACAATGTTATACGGGGAAACATTATTTGGGGCGTGTTTTAATTATATTAACCTACTTCACATTTTATGAATAAGATATACGTTAATGAAGTATAATAAAAATTACTCCCTGCTTATTTACAGGAACACAAAGATTTCGACCACTATTCTGTATCCAAAGTACGCTCTACTATATCAGCAAGATCTGAATATTTTAAAACTTATAGTACGAACGCACCTCATTTGCTACGCTTCACGTGCAATTTCCAAAGTGTTTACACTTCAGTAGTAAATACAAATTTCATAATGAACGATGAGTATGTATTAAATTTACATACTCATATTATATTTAAAATACATGTATGTTTAATGGGATACAGTTTCTGGGTTAATTTAGTATTTTTTAACTATGTATATATTTCAAAATAAATATTTTTCTGTGCTTGCGCTTATTTTAACGAATTAACTTATATTTTTTTTGAAATTGGTAAAAGCTATTGCGCAATAGAATGTTTCTTATTAAAAATAGAAGGAATGCATAGTTTGTTATGGGAACATGAATAGTTTGCCTAAGGGAACACCCAAAAGAATTCTGTTACATTACGGTCAACGAGGGAAAATCATTTGTCGTAAATTTTAATGATGTTACATTATTTCAAAGATATTGAATTTGATAAATATTACTGAAGCACACTGCAGCATGCTTAAGACAAAATATAGTGTGCGATACGAATCACGGAAAAAAGCGCCCCCAGAAAAAAAAAGCACCCTCGGAAAGAAGCGCACCCACACTAAAAAAGTTATTTAAATATGTATTTTTCTGACACATTTCAGAAGTAATGTAAATATATGTGAAAAAAAACTTTATTTGACACCCTTAAAAATAAAAGGGGGGAGAGGAATCAGGGCCGAAACTAGAGGGGGGCAGAGGAAGCACGCGCCCCGGACTCCTCCAGAACAGAATGTGAAGGGGGCTCCAAATTAAGATCTTGTTTGATGTGTTTGTTATAAAGAATGCATATATGTGGGCGCCAAAATCCATGTTTGCCCCAGGCGCAAAAAAGGCTAGTTTCGGCGCTGAGAGGGATTCAGAAGTCTGCTTTGCTACTATCTCAAGGACACCGAAGAAGAATCCTCTATTTGCCATTGATGGCCCGGGAAATTTTAGCGGGAGCTTGGAACGGTAGGGACGCATTTATTCATTGTTCGTTAAATTCTCAGAAAAAGTTAGGACAGTCTTGAACAAGGAATATCATTATTATGTATCGAGGGGTTGCTGTTGGTAAAAAATAGAAAACACATTTTTTTTTCGATTTAGTTCGTTTGGAGGACATATAACCGTAATTTATAAATTTATCTTTAAAATATATATAGTATAAACTAATCGTACATAATTGAAAAAATATTTCTATTTTCTCAATGTATTCTTTTAAAACATACTTTTAAACTATGAATATTATCTATTATTATTTCATTTTATTATCTTATGCTTCATTTAATTTAACTAGATGTGATGCTGTTAAAGTTTACTAGAGTAATTCTAATGGTAATTTTATTTTTAGTGGCATATGTAACGTTTTATTTTAAGGGGGAGGGGTAGGGCACATGATATCGTAAGGTATCTCTCGGGGTAGGGGAGTTCGTTTAATATCGATATCATTTTTGATCTAACCAAAATTTTCTCTTTTTATATTTAACATGGTTTTGGTTCAAAATTGTATGCTATCTTTGTTTAGATTACTGTCTATTTTTATGAAAATAGAAAATTATTATTAGAATCAGTAAATTAATATAAAATTATTTAATTTATATAGATTTATATAAAACAATTAATATAAATTTATAGAGATAATTTTAATTTCTATTTAAAAATGGGAGGGAAAACAAATTAAATAATCCCTATAGTTCTCCCCCTTTTGCCACAAAAATAAAATCATTTTGTTGCCATCATTAGAGAATGTTATTAAAATTAGAAAAAAAATATATCTTGAAAATTAATTAAAATTTAAAAATTCTATAATCATTTTTTAAATCCGCGGATTTTCATGGATAATCGGTATTAATTTCACTGTCAAGCGTTTAATATTTTAGGGAAAAAATCTGTATGGCACACAATCAGTCATTTAATCAGTCGTTTCATAAAATCGTTTCACAAATTAGTTTCATAAATTCGTTTCATTATGATTATATATATATTTAGGGTATATATTAATTGGATAGTTCAGGTACATCATGACACCGTTGCTTTTTCAATTTTTGGACTGTGGTTGCAGATTTTTTTTTTTTTTTTTTAATGTCACTTCCATTTTCGGAACCGATTTTGAAAGCGAGAGTAATTTTATAAAAATGTTTTTAACCAAAAATTGAAAAAGTAGAAAAAGAGCGATTTAGAGATGCACCTCATCCAATTCAAAAATTTATAAATAAATAAATAAATATAAATAAAAATGTCGAGATTTATCCTTACTGTTCGGTCTGCAGGCTGAGGCATACTTCCAAGTTAAAAACACTTTCTCCAACAAAAACTAAATCAAAAATAGAGAAAACACAGTTTAACAATTTTATCTGTCCGCTTTTGACAAGTTTTTAATTTCATCTTCTTGAAAGAGCTGGTTTTATGACAATCGTATTAATTCTATAGAAATTTTTGAAGTCGTATTTGTTTTTGCTGTACGAGTTGGTCCTATATAATTGGTCTATATAGTTGGTCATTAATAACTTGACAATATGAATGTGTAGATAATATTAAACTGATTTACAGTTAATCCAAGGGTTTTGATATCTTGTAAATTTACGAAATTATGTATTTTTCCTTCAACTTCTCTCCTTCCCCCCTCATCTTTTTTTTTTCGCTTTTCATTTTTTTAATTTATTTATTTCTAAAAGAGCTCATTTTATCAAAAATTTATCAATATAGTTGTAAATATTATTGAAAATATTTATGATAAATTTCAGTAGATTTGATATTTTGAGAATTCGTCGATTCTCAAGAAAATTATCAAATTCGTCAGTAATAATTTACAACTTCATTTTTTTAGGAGTTCATACTCGATATAGATCTGCAAAACATTTTCAGAAAATTCCAGCATAGAGAAGATTGCAAATGATAGTATTTCTTCCCAATTCGGTTAACAGAGAAAAAAATGACTGGAAAATTGAAAAGGAATAATTGATAAAAACTGAACTTGTCGAAAAGTAAGTTTAAAAAATTAAAGTGGCAGCATAAAGTATAATTTTTATGTTCTGACCACTGGCATTATTATCTTCAGATATTAATAGAATAAATTATGAGAATGACAAAAACAAAAATGTTGTTATTGATTTTATTATTGCATTAAAATATATATTTCACTTTAGTTATAAAAATATAAATCTTAGGTGATATTAAATATCAAATTTTGTTTCATTAGGAATTATTGATTTAAAAAATGAAAATGTATTTTATTAACTGGAAGTAAATTAATAAAAATAATTTTAAAAATAAATACAATTAACTATAAATTTAAATATAAAATAAATGAATAATAATTAAAATAATATAATTTATTCATATATTATATGTTAATTATATAAAATTAACAATATAATAATTAATCAATATATTAATATAATGTATAATAATTATATAATAATCGTAATAATATAAATAATAGTAACAATAACAATAACAATTATTATTATTATAAATATAACTATATATAATGATTTATATATTATAAAAATATATTTGCACAGTATAGCAATAGTATATTTATTAGAAGTCCCACCTCATATTTATATATGTTATGTTTAATATATTTTACAAAAAAACAAGACTATATAGTATTATTAAATTATATATTAAAATACATATTAAATCACATATTAAATATATATTTTCATAATTCTGTTTATATTCAAGATGGATTAATAAAAAACCAAATTTTTTTATCTATAAAATTTCTTTTGATACCTGTATTAACAACTTTATATCCGCATATTTACCAATTATATCAGGTATTATCGTAAGTTCAAAATGATGGAGTTTTCCACGTCCAACTACTAAAAAATTCAAAATTCTTTTTCAAAAAATAGCATATAAATATATAGGGGGAACTGGGGTACATTGATACATGGGGCACATTGATACACCCCCTCTACCGCTCACAGGGTCATTACAGGAAGTTTCACAACAGCTCCAAAAGGTGATGCTAGTGTATTCAACTACATACAGAAAATCTTGGAATGATTCAGCAGTTTGATGAAATGAGACGGGTGATTTATTGTTTTTGTTGTTCAAAAGTAAATTTGAGTTGTACAATTGAAATGCTATTATACAACTGTTCCAGTATTTTCAACCAAAATGAATACTCTCCCTGGTAAGTACTGCTACTCTTTATCAGTTCCTCATTATTTATTGTTAGATATATTGTGAAGTGTTGGATTTGAGACTCATTTTATTCAAAATCGCTGTATGGGGCACATTGATACAGTTTATGACGGGGCACATTGATACAGCCTAAATCCTTTAATAGTTCATATTTTCATTATCTTTTATTATTTTTTTTACCATACACTCCTTAATCCAACCTTTTTTTCACGAAAAATTTCTAATATTAGTTTTTATTGAAGTGAAATAGCTCTAATTTCTTTATATTAGAGCATTTTATAGTATTTTTGAAAACAGAAGACGTAGGAACTTACCCAGCATCTAGTGCTAGTAAAACTAATAAAAGAAAAGGACGGCATTCTGGCAAATCTCGAATTTATATCGATTCTTCAGAGAAAAAAGTATTTTCGACTTGAGAAATGTTAAGTAAGAGAAACAAACTGCAGAACAGAAAATGATACTTATATTATAAACAGAATTTTTAATATAATTATCCTTTATTTTCTGTTTATGAACCTATTTATAAACAGAAAAATTGGTAATTTTTTCATCTTTCATAAGAAAGAAGATAATGCTGGGGTTGAAGTGCTAGATATGACAATGTTACCACAGCCAACAGTCAGACAAGAAACAGACAGAACATCAAGTCATAATATATTTAATTTTGATTGCTTTAATATTGCTTAAAAATAAATTGTGGGTGATTTGAATTTTTATAAATAAATATAAAATGGTTTTCTAACTCATTTTTTATGAAAAATATGCATTGGTATTATTTTTCTTAACCGTATCAATCTGCCCCGGGGATGGGGCACATTGATACAAATGACTTTTTTTGATTTTTTTAAAATTACATGCAAAAATACTACATAAAACAATGATTGTACATTTTTATAACATACTATACAAGTTTTGCTGTCACCTCATGGAAAAAAAACTTGAATTTTCTACTTTCTTGACACCAAAAAAAATCTTAGAAAAAAACTGTATCAATGTACCCCAGTTCCCCCTACACATATAACATATATCTTAAAAGACTCGATGCAATATGCTTACTTCTTAATAAGGATTGGTGAATTGGATTTATGGTATGCAATAAACTCTACAGAATACTTTGTGGACAAATCTATGTTTTAACTTGAACTTCGAACTATCATTATCATCATTTTTAAACATTTTAAAAGACTCGATGCAATATGCTTACTTTTTAAAAAAAGGATTTGTGAATTGGATTTATTGTATGTAATACATTGTACAGAATACTATATTAATAACTGATATAATATAAATAAACATGTTGAAATATACATAGAGTATGTGCTTATATGTGTATATATTTATATGCTATTCTTTGAAAAAGAATTTTGAATTTTTTAGTAGTTGGACGTGGAAAACTCCCCCATTTTGAACTTACGATAATACCTGATATAATTGGTAAATATGCGGATATAAAGCTGTTTATATTCATTCCACAAAACTTCATAATTCAAATGGTGAGTTGTTTCGTTTACTTTTAGCAAGAGTTTAATTTTTCAGGTTCATTATCCATGCTGCAAGACAGTACTGAATTTAAAATTTTGATAAATATCTATGTTAAATTGGGTTTATTTATAATATATATGTATATATGAGTTAAATACCACATTTCCAATACTGTCCCAATATTTGCCAACTCCTCTGTTTGATATAGTTTGTTATTTTATGGGTTTTCCCTATTTTGATGTTGATTTGTAGTATTGTATAATGATTCTATATATATAAATAATAATAATAATATAATTATATATATCATGTAATACATTTATGTATATTTTTATGTATGTAATAAAATGTTATGTATTACATTACATTATATTATATTATACATATTTATCTTCTAATATTTATAATTTTAATTATACATAATTATTCATTTATTATAATATTTTTAATATACAATATACTATGTAATAATTTTTATAGTATAATAAAAATTTGTAATAATAATAATAATAATAATAACAATAAGTAATATATAAGTATAAAATAAATATAGAATTAAATATAAATGTATAAATAAATAAAATTAAATATTGAAAATTAAGCTCATTTACAAAAATTTATTTAAAGAATTATAATATTTTATTAAGTGATAAGAAATTAATAAAATATTAAATAAATTTAAAACATACGAATTATAAGCATTTTTTAAAATAGTTTATTATTTTTGATATTTAAAAAATATGTCATCAATAATGAATTTTGTTAAAATATGTGATTTATGTTTCTGTGTTGATTTTTATTTCTAGGTAGGCGGTAAAAAGTGCACCTATTTATCATATAGTCATAAATGTAAATAAATCTGATAATAATACACATTGTTAATCTTAGAATATAAACACTAGAAATAAATAAATTAAAAGAACCAGTTTTCAAAGCAAATTAAAGTATAAAAAACGATTATAAGATACAGTTAAACCTTTTTTATTTTAACTTATTTTATCCGTAAAATTTGTTTTCCATTTAAAGTCTGATAAAGGTGACCTTTGTATCCCTATATTCAAGAGAGAGTTTTTTTTTCTCCAAGAAATATATGATCAAGTGTAATCTCCGGGCGTAATTTGAAAGTAAACAAGCTATTTCTTCTGCGCATCATTCAGATGAGGGAAACAAACCAAACAAGCCATCCCAGATTTCTCTCACACCCCCTCTTCCCTCATATGGCAACTGCTAAACACCTCACTTGATCATAATCGCTTGACTTTGAACGATACCATTATGTAACCTTGAGATAATAGGGGCTTGACCCTTTAGCTGACCATAGAGGCGCCAGCTCATATGGGACCATGGGGCCTGAGACCACCCACTAATCAGGACCATCGCTAAGACTTTTTATTCGTGAGGGAGAATATCTTAAATTGCCAAGTCAAATTTTCATTTTTGCCAACTCGTTTTATAATTTTGCCAAGAAAATGTAATACTGTTCTTATTTGTAAAAAGTTTAATAATATACCCAATAAGAGTTATAACTTTTGCCAGTTCTATCAAAAATGGGAAATGTATTACAGTTTTTATTAAAATTTTAATTAAATTTGCTATAAAAGTTTTAAATTTGTCAAGTGCAACAACATTTGCGAATGTTTGGGGGGGGGGGCGACTCCGCCCTGTCCCCCCTTCTTAGCGAGATCCCTGCCACTAATTTTATCTCTCCGCTCATCCAGTTTTATATGATTTATTTCGTTACTTATTTGCTCATTTATTTATTTAAACGTTGAAATTAAAAATAATGATTTTATTAACGTTCTCAAAATAACTTGGTTTGAAAAATAGTAAGGACATCAATCACACTTACAAGAACACTGAAAACCCTTTCAGCGGATGTATTTGAACCTTCAATGTAAGCAACCTGCAATGATTTATAATTCACACATGTATTTAATGTATAATTTTTTTTAATTGAAAAAAAAAAGGATTAAGAATTTTATTCAAAGTAGCATAAAGTTTCAAATGATCACATAAATATACTTTGTTAATTTAATAATTTTTTGTCACTTGTAAAACAGGAATTTTCATAACGGTTATCTGATATGGTACAAGTTTAATTATTGATATTATTGAATTTTTATTAAAAAAATTTTTTTTAATAAATTTACAAATTTTATGATAATTTAACATTATTTTTCAGAGTATTTTAAAATACACAATACACTCCGAGAATTTAAAAATTATCTACTACTACATACAAATATAAATGGTTCTGCTTTTTTATTTGTTCTGAATGAACGAAAAGTTCGAAAGTGTTCTTTCATGACTAGCATTATTTGCTGGTAATGTCATTATTGAGAATGTAAAATTAAAAAAATTCTCATTTTTGTCGGTATTTGTTTTTAAAGACGACTACCTACAGGAAACTAGAAATTTTATAGGACTTCGTTGGGGTAATATGTTTTTGGGAAAAGAGTCAATTTTGCCACAAGAAGTTATTATATTTGGCACAAAATTTAAATTAAATATCAAAAAGCAATTTCGTTGTCCTTTCTTTATGCTCATACGTCAATTTTAATCCCACATACTTACGATGAAGTAAATAAGCTAGCATAAAAACTAGCATTGCATTAAATGAGATCTGAATCTTGCATTTGTGAGTTTTATGATATTTTCATCATTAAATAAAGTTAAGCAAATTTTTTGAGCATCTGCAATAAAACAGTCATGCCTTTTATCTCTATCTAAGGCCAACAGAAATATATTTTATCATTTGTAACAATCATTCTTCATACATCATGTTACTTATCTACAATTTTAGCAATGCTATGTTCTTAATATTAATTTCGTGTATTTTAACAACCTGCAAATAATATGGTTGATTCTTCCTGAAAGATTCAAAACTATAAAATTCTAATACAAATTTATTTTTTTAACTAAAACTTCACAATATTTTATTTGTAATTATCCTGAATAATGAAATGTCCATTAGCAATTTAATACAACTAAAAAAGTCTCAGATTATGTCATGAAAGAAGTTTATGCCAGTTTCTGCCTGTTAAAATAGGTTATAAAATAGGTTTCTGCCACTAGCACGGCAGAAACCATTTTGTACCGGCAAAAACCCAGCCCTGGAATGGACAGGCACATCCCTTCTTAGGGTTTGATACTATGTTGAGTTAAAAACTGATCAGATACAGTTTATTTCAAGTTCTAACTGAATCAAAAGTTTTACGAAATTCCGTGCATTAGTTCTTGAGATAGAGCACCCACAATATTTATGAGACATACACAGTGGCGCAGGCAGAATTCAGTTCTGGGGATGGTGAGTTTCTGATAATGGTGTTAGTCTATAATTTGAATCCCCGGTTAATAGAAACAGTATTATTAATGAATCAAATCATAATGCATTTTTTCCGCATTTAAATTGGCCGTGTTTCACTTAAACAGCGCTCACAATATAAGAGTTAGAAAACTTAAACGCCAGGAAAAGACAATAATAAGCCTATGTGTCAACCACTAAAATCGGAATTTCAGATGTTTTTCATCACATGACATTGAATTTTGCATTAAGTTATGCAAATTTGTTGAAATTTTTGTCAAAATGTCTTTATTATTGTTAAAATTCGCTAAAAAATACCTGGGTTTGAGTTGAACTCGTATTGAACTCGTATATTATAAAGAAGCGGTTTTTTTGTAGGAGTTAAATTTGAAATTACCAAAAGGATTTAAAAAGATACCATGCAAAAATCTCCATTCTCTTATCATAAGCCTTCTCGAAAAATGACTTAGTTCAAATAACCAATTTTCACTTAATTAATGCATGTAAAAGTGTTCACAATTTTAAGTAGAATTTTCGTCTCGCATCTTACAAACTTCACGAAAAAAGACCTGCAATCTACCAAACTCGCCTGCGTAAATTTTAAAGGATCCATGTTTTTATGGGAAGATGGAGTTTTCTTTTTGCTGTCGTCAACTGCTTTTATTTGGCTAGTTAACCCCTCCCTTGGCTTTAGAAGAGGAAATAAGATTTGCCTCAGAAATTCCGTGGTAGAAAGATCAGGGAAATGATTCTATTCACTTTTACGGACCGATTAATGTACCCGTTCCAAAAAATCTTTTTCAATTTCAAAAAAAATTTTTGTACATCATTTGAAATGTAAATTAAAAAAACCGCATCTTGAAATAAGATATTGGATGAATTCGGCCATTGAACTCGGCGGAAACATTATTATGTACAATGTAGTAATGTAAAAAAAGTATTTTTCAATTTCTAATTTTTTGTACCTTATTATAAATTTAAAGAACTTAAGTGGGTGCCATTCTAAAAGAAGATAGCGGAGGAAGTTGGCCAGTGAACTTGAGCTGGCCATACTGGTTAAAAACATTCAGTAACACATGTTATTAATAAAAATCG
Source organism: Maratus speculifer (assembly GCA_964019185.1). Classification (NCBI taxonomy): domain Eukaryota; kingdom Metazoa; phylum Arthropoda; class Arachnida; order Araneae; family Salticidae; genus Maratus; species Maratus speculifer. Next base: position 34,698,212 of record OZ025293.1, read on the forward strand.
AAATTACAATACTTAATTAACACAAAGATAACAAAAAAAGAATATCTAATTGTTGTGGTTACTCATAACCACTGCCATATTTTTTATTCAATTTAATTTATCAAGTATCTTATTAATCTTTATTCATTTATTATTAAAAGTCGCATTCTAAAATTTATTTTAATTCTTGCCTTTTAAAAACTTAACCTGTAAATTCTTTTTTCTTACGTAACTTTACGTTTATTTCAAAATGATAAAACGATTTCGAATTTGTTACTTCGGCAAAAGTTTGTTTTAGAACATTCTCCAATATTCCAAAGGGATGTTACTTCCGTTTTTATAACCCCTCCCCCGGCCAATCGGATTCAATTCTGCTGATGCGTAATTGAAAATAAGTTAATACTTGTCTACTTTATTGGCTTCGAATCTTTAAGGTGCTATAAAATTTTAATCTTGAAAATTCAATTTTCCTATCAATGTTTACTCGTTTGGTTTATCTCATTCATCGCCACTTCTTTAACCCTGCCAATTGGCGAGTTATGGGATTATGGCAACCTTTTCCCTTCGCAGCTACGTTTCTGCTCGGAAGAGTATCAGAGAGTGTGTGTGTTCAGAGCTAGCGAAGATTTGTCTTTTACGTCGGAATAAAATTATGCATTCGAAACAAAATGGAAACGATATAAAATATAAAAGTGAATTTTTCACGACCACCATATGATATACCTGCAACAAATAAACGTTCCTGTAAATGGAACTAGCTGTGTCAAGAATGATCCCTTCGAGTGGTGATGATTTATTTTAGATGCGCAGATGTAATTTCCGTTTTGTGTGACTTTGTCTGTCTTGAAAAAAATGCGTCCTTGTACTTAATTTCTTGCTCCTCATTCCCCAAGAGAAAAAACAACCATTTTCAAAGATGTCTTCATTATCAAAGTTATATTATTAAAAGTGATGATGATGAGGCAGGGCTCAAAAAAATGAGTGTCCCTGTAATTATATTCTCTATGTTCTTCAAAGTGAAGTCTGATTTATTTTTCATCAAAATTAAAAAAAATTCTTCGAAGAAGATGATCTATTTGCATTCTTTAATTTTTTTTCTCCACTTTCCACGTTCCAACAGGTAATCGTTTTATTATTATTTTATTTTTCGTTAAATTTGATTTTTTGTTCATATGTTGAAGATTAAAAAACTGTCATGCTACACGGGTCTTTTGCGGCCAAAAACAACACAATGAAAAACACAGGTCAATGTTCCTTTTGGAATCATTAGTATTATTTTTTTGGAACGGCATAAACGTTCCAAGTAAACACAACAGTAACCCTTTTATTGGTGCCGTAATCTCTTCGAAACCATTCGACATGATAGTTATCAAGATATATTTTACTTTATTATATAAATGTGATAAAAAAATGTTCTCATTTTATTCTACAAAAGCTAAAGTTTTCTTATCATACAGTACTTATATTTTAAATTTGGTTATTATGTGATTTACTGAAAGTTGGTTAAAATAAGTGGTTACTTTAATATGATTTGCTATTTTGTTTTGATAAATTCGAGACCTGATGTTGCATGCTATTTACTGAAGGAGGTGTATCAAAATAACTGATTACATTAATATGAATTGTTATCCTGTTTCGATAAATTTGAGACCAGTTGTTGCATTTTTTTCAACAGAACAATCATAATTTTTACATGAACATCCGAAATCTATTTTTTTTCCCAAACTTGGTAGATCTGATGCTAAGAAAATTTGGGTCTGATATTCTTGATCTGATGCTAAGAAAAATATGCTAGCATTTTCTTCTTCTCTTTTCTTGTTATATATTTTTAACATATAAAAAATGGTGTATGACATAGATAAAATTCGTCGTTATTTTAGAAGATGCATCAAATTAAGTATTTTTTTATGTAACTAATTTATAAACAATATTATTGTGACATTTATTGAGAATTTATTTTAATTTTCTGATCATGCCTCCGAAAGCTAAATTAAACATTGCTATTCAGCCTTTTGATCGGAATCCTCAAACTGTGGAATTTGTTTTTTGATCAGTTATCCGATTTACAAGAATTGAATAAATTTTCTGAAAAAGAGCTTTTTGTTCTTTTTAAATCAAAACTAGGGGGTAGTGCTTTACTCTTTTTTCTTGAAACACAGTCTCACTTCAAGAATGGTAACTTTCAAGCCATTCGAATGGCGTTTATAGACTATTTCATGCCGACAAAAAAAACTAACTCTCTCAAATCCCTGGAAAATTTAAAATTAGATTCAAATGAATCAGTTAAAAACTTTGCATTTCGTCTGGATAAGCAACTTCGGCTTGCCTATCCCAAATTGGAAGCAGCTGCTCTAAATTTACTAAAATTCACTCACTTTCTTCAGGCTTTGCCTAAACAGATCAAAAGAAAAATTTTAGAAGAAAATATTTCCACATTTGATTTAACTCTTGAACGAGCACATTTTCTACAAGAAATCTATGATTCTCCACTTTCTCGAAATTCTCATGAAAATTTGATAAAATTTATTGCATGAATAGTGACAAAGATGATGAAACTTCAAAATTTTCTGTGAATATGGTCCAACAAACTCCTGTAAGACGTACAAAGGATAAAATTTACGTAAATTCACAAAATGCGTTCTCACCATCAGAAACACAAAATGAAAAATCTCATAGATTTAGCAATGTTAAGAGAAAACATAGAACTTATCCACCTTCATCTATCAGACAAAACGTTGCGGATAAATATAAAACAAACTTTCTTCAGCAAAAACCTCATCAAAAGCGACCTTTTTTTCAACCTGACTGACAGATTTTCTCACAAGAAAAATTCTACAGATTCTTATCACAAACAAAATGTCATTCAATGCGCATTTTGCGGACGATTCATTCACCGTATGGACACATGTTACAAATTCAAAAATGTTCTTAATGCATCTAGACAAAATCATACCTCTCACTTGTCGTCTGATTCTCACAGAAAGAAAAACTGTGCTTCTCTTTCTGAAAATAAAAATGATAATATCTATCATTTAAACAAATAGGGGAGATTGGTCATACTGACCGCCTTCTCTCCCATACTTGTTCTTCAGGGTCAGTACATTGTTGTGACGAGAAAAACAAGCGTCACATTGACAAAAGTTCTTCAACTACTTTATTGTCAACCACTGCTGTAAAAACATCCCCAGTGCAACCAAAATTTAATAAATCTTGGCGTTCTCATAATTCTTTGGCATCGAAACATCTTTCTGAAATTGAGGAGTGTGTACAAGAACGACACATCATTTGTAGTTACTTTGATAACTCTTATTCCCTGCCATGTATAATTATGAATGTACAACATAATTAAATATCAACTCTTATTAATACAGGCTCAACTTTGTCACTTTTGGATCAGGAAGGCTTTAATAGTATTAATCCAAAATTCAATATAAAATCTTGTCTAGAAATGTCTCAGTATCAACTATAAATTGTAAAATTTCTTTAAAAGATGTATTGAGATTTCATTTAAAATTGACAGGTACTTTTTCCATCATGTCTTTTATCTCACTGATATAAAGAATGTTAATTTTCAAGCCATACTTGGGTTTGAATTTATAAATAAACATTCCAAAACCATTTTTTCAACTTTTAAGTCTATATTAATCAAAGATAGACACATCCCTTTTCACAGTCAAAAAGAGTCTCCCACATGTTATTCTTTGAATTCTGAGTGTATTAATGACAATATAATAGTACCATATTCTTTTGATGCACACAAAATGATTTTTTATCAAAATTCTATATTAATTAATCCAAGTAGTAGTACTTATGTTGATAATATGCATGGAAATTCTGGTGACAATAATTTACAATTAGTCAATAATTATGCAACCTATCCTTACAATTATAATTTTTGAAATAGTGATTTATTTATAAATAATTTTGGAAAATACTGCTATGAATTATTATAATCCCTGTATGGATGGTAATCTTACTTATTTTCCTAATTATTTTCCAACTGATTATGGTAATGTTATAAACTATTTATCTACTTACAGTAATATGACTGACAAAAATCTCACATCTGAAAGTGCTATTGACATCAGTTATGTTGGTGAAAAGCATACTAATTTGAATGATGGTAATAAAATTTTGGTAAATTTCAACATGGTACGAACAGTTAATAGAGAATTAATCCCTCCCAATTCTTTTGTTTATTTACATGTCAAATACTTGAACTCTCCATCTGAATATTTTATTTTTAAGCTAGCTTTGAAAAATAAAAGTCTTGTTTTGGATGAATCACTGCACTCTAACTCTGCAATTCAAAATAATTTATTTTTACTTTTATGTCGAAATATATCCAAAGTGGACATTCATTTAAATAAAAATACAATTATTGGTGAATGCATTAATGTTTATGAGAACGATATTGAAGAATATTCTTTTGATTTAGATTTTGAAAATGAATATTGCAATTTAAATTTACCATCTGAGGAAATTAAAAGAAAACGAGTACAAAAACTGTCACCAAATGATTTTGACCTAAAACACTTGCCTTCTCATGAAAGTGACTCTTTAACAAAATTATTGTGAAGTAAAGCTCTAAAGCATTTTCTAAATCTTTGGACACTTTAGGTCATAGAGACCTAGTTAATGCTCAGTTTTCAATGTTGATTTCTCATCCAGTAAAAACCCTACCTTTTCCTGTGCCACAGGCACTCGAGCAAGAAGCTCTTGACCAGATCAATCAAATGCTAAATGCTGGTATTATAGAAAGATCAAATTCATCTTGGGCTTGTCCTATGATTCTAGTTAAAAAGAAAAGAACTGACATGTCGAAGCCTCAAAAATATCGTTTGGCGTTAGACTTACGATTGTTAAATTTTATTATTATTCCATCATAATATCCTCTTCCAAGAATTCAAAATCTATTGGTACAATTATCAAAATTTAAATACCACAGTACTCTCGACTTGCCTTCTGCATACTGGCAGATTGCAGTACCTAAAGAAATGCAAGATAAGCTCAGTTTTACCACTCCATGGGGAATATTTACCTACCTTCGTCCCGTTTTTGGCTTGAAGATAACTGCGAAAACTTTTCAACAATTAATTGATTCAGTTATTCAATTGTCTGAAATTGACTCCTGTTATGCATATCAAGATGACATCGTGGTTGGCGCTAATTCCTTTGAAGAAATGGTTACGAAACTCACAAAACTCTTAGACACTCTCATTGCTAATAACATCACTCTTACTCCTGAAAAGTGTTCTTTCATGAAAACTAGCATTAACTTTTTAGGCTTCCAACTCACAGATCGTAAAATTTTTCCTATTACAGTTTTATTGGTTTTAAAAGTTTTATTGGTTTATGTTCATTTTACAGGTCAATTATACCTAATTTTGCTAAATTGATTACTCCTCTTACTGAAGTTACCAAACCTAAAAGTAAGTTCTGTTGGAAATCTGAACAAGAAAATGCATTTAATAAATTGCAAGAAATTTTCTTTCAAAAACCCATGCTTTATCTTCCAAATTGGGATGAGACTTTCTATGTTAATACTGATGCATCAAAGACAGCAATCTCAGCTGTTCTTATGCAGAAATTTGAAGGTGAACTTCGACCCATTTCTTATTATTTCAAAACTTTATCTCAGTCTGAAAAACAGTATCCAGCCATCAAACTGGAACTTTACGCCCTTTATAAAGGTGTAACAGCTTTTAAGTATTACATTTTTCGTCGACCCTTAATTCTTTTATTTGATGCTAAACCCCTCAATAATTACAAAAAAGTAACATCACCTGCCGACATCACTACACGTTGGATGTTGGAACTATCTGAATACTCTTACACATTCCAGCATGTACCAGGCAAAGAGAATGTATTAGTAGATTTTCTAAGCAGAACACATCACATTCCTACAGAAGATCTCCATACTAATCCAGATCTTATTTCTATGCAAAAACCGCTACCAATTGTTGATGATCAAAATGATATACATAATGAAATTGTTCACTTTCCATGTGGATTAATTGGCAAAACACACCACACTTGTCATCTTCAAAGTGACTCTCCACCTCCAAATAATAATAATGAAGACCCATTGTTAGAAATCTTTGATCAAACCATCTTTTCTGAACAACAAAAAGACCCTCAAATTAAGAAAATTTATGAAGATCTTAAAGCTAAAAAAAACTAAAAGTTTAAATGGTTATTATATTAATCCAAGTAATGATTTTCTTTGTTACAATGGACACTTTTCTTCAAAAGATATTGAGCTACATAGAGCTGTTTTACCATCGTCACTTAGAGCAAAAGCTTTAGGAATTGCTCATGTTACTCATACTGGAATTCATAAAACTATTGTGAATTTAAAGAAAAGATTCACTTGGAAAACCCTCGTTTCTGATGCGATTAATTATGTCAACTCTTGTGAAATTTATTTAGGAAACAAAAATTATAAAAAAAACACTGCTACATATTTACCAGCACCACTTCCTACAGCTCCCAATCAAAAAGTTTTGATGGATTTACTTGGCCCCAGTATGTGATGACTGTAATTGACCATTTTTCTCGTCATCTAGAATTATATGCCTTGAATAACATTCATGCTGAATCGGTTACTAAAGCTCTATTGGATTACATTTCTACTCATGGAAAGCCTGAATTAACCCTTACTGATCATGACTTCCAGTTCTCTAGTGATATGTTTTCTTATTTCAACAAAAAGCTTGCCATAAAATTGGAACACAGTTCAGTAGCGCATCCACAGGCCAACGTATTAGGTAAGCGATGTAACACTCAAATAAAGTCATCTGTGAATACAATGGCTTCCCAAGGATTTGATGTTCCAACTGCTTTAACAATCCACCAATCCATATGCAACGCTACGCCTCATCCAGCTACAAAATTCACTCCAAATCTTCTTCATTTCGGAAGGGAGGTAAATTATATTTATGCCAATTATAAAACCCAATCTTCCTGGAAAATTATTAACACAGCTTATGAAATTCACAAATTAATGGATATTATTGAAAAAATATACTATCAAGCTACATACTATCGAGTCTTCTAGACAAAAAGTATACCAGAAATCAAGGGAAAAGTTAAAATTTGCTAATATCAAAGTTAATGATATTGTTTATGTAAAATTTCCTAGTGTGTTTAACAAAAAAGTACAAGGCCCTTACATGGTAAAGAAAATAATTTCACCTGTACTTATTCAAATCCAATATTGCAATAATAATCAAGCATCACCAATGTTGATCCATACTAACAGAATCTTGAAACTCCAAAAAAGAAATGAAGCATTGCAGTATCCTTCGGATTCTTCTAAAAGTGCAACACATGGTCAAACAGCTGTTGATAGTGCATCTTCTTCTCCTGTGAAACAACATATTCCTACTCATGTTTCTAATTGTGATTCTGCTTGTAATACATCTCCTCAAATTCCTACCTCTTCTAAGTGCCAACAAACATCTTCGCATTCATACAATTCAGTGCATTCACAGGCACCTGGTGATAAAACTCCTACTGCAGTTCTAAACAAATCTACTCAAAGCAAAGATCATTATGATCTTCGTCCTCGCACCCATAAACAGTATAAAATATAAACTAATCGTCATTTCTTTTTTAGGATGACTTTAACTTTGTTACAGAATCTAATACATGCTAGCTTGATTGTATTGTCAAGTATGAAGATTGACTGTTTATTTATTTTGTTTTATTTTTTTGGCTTTCTTCTACCAAAGCTGCAGGCAGCATTTATGTATTTTTTTAAAGTCATCTTCTCCTTGAAGCAATGGAATTGTCATCCTGTAAAAGTATGTAAATTTTAAATTTGTTTCTGTTCACTGTGTTTATAATTGAAATATTTTCTTCAGAACCATAATTATTTTTTATATTTATGCTTAATCTGATATATGAAATGTACTGGTACTTTTAAAATTTCAAAACCTTTAAATTCAACAGTTGGTCTAAATAGTGAGAAATAATTTGTCTTCAATACAATATTTGAAAATATTATGTCATTGATTGAATTATTTTGATAAATGTTTATTCTAAAAAAGATAAATAAATTGTTATTGATGTAAGGTAAAACATGAGTACTCATGTCATCAAATTTCTCTATTGTGACTTTTATAGTAATTCAAATATTACGTTTTCATTATTTTCAGTTTATGCATGCTTTAAAACCTAACCTCCTTTAACATCTAAATGAAATAATAATAAAAGTTGTGCATGCTAATGCTTCTACTTTTATTTTTGGTATATTGTAAAAAAATGATTGAAAACAAGTATCTCTGTGTCTCTAAGTGTTTAAAAGTAAAAAAAAAGGTTTATGTATATATAATAATTATATACTTTGGATCCAAAAACGTTTTTTAAGTCAGTATATATATAAAAAAAAAACAAGTACTTATTATTTTACAGATAAAACATGATCACATGTTATTTACAAAGGTTTGAATATTTGAATTAAACATGTTCAATAAGTATTCAAGATATTATAAATATTTTGTGTGATATTTTTTGTAAACTGACATTATTCAAATTATATAGTAGATTGATATATTTATTTAAATGCTTTTATAAGAGTTTAAATATCCTCTCTTTACCTTTAGTCACTTTGAAAGTATTATTGGTGGAGAATAGCATTTTTTTCGTTTCTCTGAGAGTTCAAATATTTTCTCTTTGGAATTTAACTTTATTTACTTTGAAGGTGTTGTTGTTGAATTGCATGATATTAAAGTTATTCAATTAAGATAAGTTGATATATAAGAAAGTATTATATGTATATGTATATATATATATTTTTTGAGAGTCTAAATATTCTCTCTTGACCATTTGTATAAATTTTGAAATTTTGCTGCTATATTTTGAAATATGCTGACTATATATATATATGTTTTTATTATACGCAACTATTTTTATACATGCTGAAGTTAATTTATATTGTTGTACTTGCAATTGCACAACTTAGTGAAGAGACTATCAACAAAAGACTGTGTTTACTTTCTGCAAATACATAGACTTTTACGAACTCTATTTTGAAACGAGATATTTCCTTTTTGCCAGGAAACTAAGTTATTTTATATGTTTTACTTTTTAATATTTGCTAACTTATCATGCATTATCATGCGAACTATGACTATGATAGTAATTTTTTTATTATTGAATGTCATGTAAAACAATTATTGATATCATGTGATTCTTATTAGTTCATTTTTCTTTTATGATTGTTTTATATGTCCATTGTGCATACTTTAGAAAATATTGTCTCGACGTAAAAATTATTGAATTTTTCCATCTCACCAATATTTTCTCTTGGAGAGGCCGGGATAATATGTTGTGGTTACTCATAACCAGTGCCATATTTTTTATTCAATTTAATTTATCAAGTATCTTATTAATCTTTATTCATTTATTATTAAAATTCGCATTCTAAAATTTATTTTAATTCTTGCCTTTTAAAAACTTCTCCTGTAAATTCTTTTTTCTTACGAAACTTTTCGTTTATTTCAAAATGATAAAACGATTTCGAATTTGTTACTTCCGGCAGAAGTTTGTTCTACAGCATTCTCCAATATTCCAAAGGGATGTTACTTACGTTTTTTATGACCCCTCCCCCGGCCAATCGGATTCAATTCTGCTAATGCGTAATTTAAAATAGGTGAATACTTGTCTACTTTATTGGCTTCGCATCTTTAAGGTGCTATAAAATTTTAATCTTGAAAATTCAATTTTCCTATCAATATTTACTCGTTTGGCTTATCTCATTCATCGCCACTTCTCTAACCCTGCCAATTGGCGAGTTATGGGATTATGGCAACATTTTCCTTTTGCAGCTGCGTTTTTGCTCGGAAGAGCATCAGAGAGTGTGTGTGTTCGGAGCTAGCGAAGATTTGTCTTTTACGTAGGAATAAAATTACGCATTCGAAACAAAAAGGAAACGATATGAAATATAAGAGTGAACTTTTCAGGACCACCATATGATATACCTGCAACAAATAAACGTTCCTGTAAATGGAACTAGCGGTGTCAAGAATGATTCCTTAGAGTGGTGATGATTTATTTTAGATGCGCAAATGTAATTTCCGTTTTGTGTGACTTCGTCTGTCTTGAAAAAAATGCGTCCTTGTACTTAATTTCTTGCTCCTCATTCCCCAAGAGAAAAAACAACCATTTTTCAAAGATGTCTTCATTATCAAAGTTATATTATTATAAGTGATGATGATGAGGCAGGGCTCTAAAAAAATGAGAGACCCTGTAATTATATTCTCTATGTTCTTCAAAGTGAAGTCTGATTTATTTTTCATCAAAATAAAAAAAAATTCTTCGAAGAAGGTGATCTATTTGCATTCTTTTATTTTTTTCTCCACTTTCCAAGTTCCAACAGGTAATCGTTTTATTATTATTTTATTTTTCGTTAAATTTGATTTTTTGTTCATATGTTGAAGATTACAAAACTGTCATGCTACACGGGTCTTTTGCGGCCAAAAACAACGCAATGAAAAACACAGGTCAATGTTCCTTTTGGAATCATTATTATTATTTTTTTTGGAACGGCATAAACGTTCCAAGCAAACACAACACTAATATACATTGCAACATAACGCTGTAAGACTAATATTAAAGCTTTGAAGTTCTAGAGTGAATATTTCAAAGTTCGAAAAAAAATAGTGTTCAAGAAAAATGTAAAAGTCAGCAGGTAACACAGGATCACCTAGGAAAATAACTCAGTGTTCTGGTGTATTTGCAAGACAAAGTTTCTTTGTCTAAGTCCAGTGTGACGCATACAGTCTACTCAAAAATCTGCGGTACCGTGGAGGTTTCGACGTCGGTTGTATATTTGGGCATGAAACCGCTGCAATTCCAGAGCCCACCTTTGATGACGCGTACTTTGAGATGCACAGTCTGACAAAAAAATTCAAGGAATTGTGGTTGCTCGCAACAGTCACTTGTGATCTATAAATATATTGTTCGAATTTCTATAAGACGAAGATCAATGCGCTTGTTTCTTTCTCGATCTTCGCATATCTGCTTTTTACTTAGGAAAGCCATTGGGTGTTCTCGCTCATTTTCATCTGTTTTGGATAGGTAAGCACATATCGCATATGTAGATACATCATTATGAATAATGAAATGTTTCTGGAAGTTCGATGAAAGTTCGGTGAAGCTCGGTTTCGCTAATGATGTGCTTCAGATCGATTGTGAAAAGATTGTAAAAATCGACGTGAAAGATTATTCACACTGTTTGGTCCATATAATTTCGTTACGTGCCCGTTTTAAGTTAATTTGATTAAAAGACGAGCTATTTCGTAGAATAAAGCTGAGGGCAACTTTGCTGCCAGCAGATTTTGCCGTTTTTTAACGATTTTTTTTTACAGTAGTACCGATATATAAAAAGATATTTCTTTTGAAATGTTATATAGTAACTTTAAACTAGTTTTTTTGGTCACTCGTAATATTTGTCTTGGTATTAAGGAGGTTAAACCATTTCACATTTTATAAATTTGGTATACTTTGCTGAGGTGTTCTATAAATTATTTCCTGTATAAAAGAAAGTACATAGTAATTTCCAGGAAAAAATATTTCGGAAACTACATAAGAATAGTTTTAGGGAAAACCGCAAATCAATCAACCAATTTTTCCATTTTTTATAATCATTTAAAATTTAAACCCTCTGAACACAGTTAAGTTTGTGCTACTTAACCGCTTCCAACTATTCAGATTTTGAGCTTAAAATTTAAGTTTGAGTCTAAGCTTACGAAAACATTTAATAAGATGCAAAAAATAGTTGTTCGTTACTCCAAAGTCTAAAGCGTCCTCTATCGGCATTTTTTTAAATTTATCTTTATAATTTAATTTCAAGAAAATACCAACATAAAGAATAATTTTAGTGAAAACCGCAAATCAATCCACCAATTTTTCCGTTTTTTATGTGTATTTGAAATTTTGGACCCCAAACTTTAATGGCGGCTATCTCCTTTGGAAAACGTTTGGGACTCTTGGTTTCCTATTTCCTATTACTCGTCTTCATGTGTACTATCACCCCCTAGCGTATATACCATTTGTTAAGGACACCCTGTATAATAGTTATAGTTTATTTACAGAGACACTCAAAAGTATTCTGTTACATTATGGTGTATAATTAAGTTCCGCAGTTATATAAATGGGTAGTGCTTATAGTCATAGTTTAGTCCATCCATCTCTTTGTCTGTCTGTCTATATATATATATATATATATATATATATATACATATACGCAAAAAAATAACAGGCTGAATGGTTTGAAGTTAAATGTGGAGAATCGTTGATCAAAGCTGTCCAGTTATTTTCAAATTTTGCGAAACTCGTCTCAAAATTTAATAAATTTTTCTTCATTGCATCAAGTCCTGTCATACGTAAACTTTTCATTTATGCCCCATGATAGGTAATGATTCTAGTTTGCAATGGTGATTACTTCCCCTTTTAAGAGGGAGTAATTATTTAATTAAACATATATAATCATAATAAATTTGTATCCATGTACTTTTGCATAAGAGTGTAACAACTATTGTATCAAGATCGGAATATATTTTTAAAACTTCGTTACAGTACGAACGCACCTCATTTGCTACCTTTAACGTGCAATTTCAAATTTGTTTTAATTTCAACAGTTCAAGATATAATTTTTGCTTTAGATATAGCTACTATGGATTTTTTGTTTTAATTTTAAACCCTAGTACTATTGATAAAGATGTCGGAATAGATTAATTCTAATTAAAATAGTACATAAAATTTAGCATTAAAAAAGCTTCCTATCGATTCTTATAGCCTTTTATCTGTACTTTGATCAAACGGTCTCACAGTATCTATGAATAATTTTGTCACAATAGTTAATGTTTAATGCTAAAATCTGAAAAAAATATTCTGATAAATTTTAAAATAATTAAAAGATGTCAAAGTTTTCAGATATGTCTACAAAAACCATTTTAGAATAAAAGAAACTCATTAAACTTTATTACAATGTTTTATGTTTACGAAATTTTCCTGAGACATATTAAGCTTCTTTCGTTTTTAGTAATTCTATCAAGGTAATTCGCTCCCTAAAAATATCAAAGTACACAAAGCTTGATAGCACGCAATATGTATTTCTGTCGTGATTTAAAATAATAAGATAATTTTATTTACAGAAACAGTAAATTCAACTTCTTACAAAATTACTCCTAAATAGCATAGTCATTAATCAAAAGGTATAAAAAAGTTAATGAACTTTCAGAGTTTTAGAACGATAAAAAAAATTATATATTGTAAAGAAAGATCTACAATCAATTACTTTACCATATTGAGACAGCCAGCTGAAATTAACTAAATTTGTTCTAAAACAGATTTTTCGAATAATGTTTACTTCGCTATTTCTTACAAATTTTTATTTTCTTGGAAATAGCAGATGATAAATTGGAGAGGCAAACAGTATAATCATTGATTCCTTGTTTGACTCCGTATTCTTACTTAATTATTGGAAGCTAAAATGGATTCATAACATTTGAAAAGCGATGTAGTTAAAGAATTTGTTCATTTATTTCAATTTTTAAGTGTTGAAATGCTTGAGAGCTTTGCTGAGAGGTCATTCTTCTAAAGGATAAAAATGTAATTTGTCAGACTACCATTAATGCATTAGGTCACGCGAGCGAAAATTTGATTATGTACCTTGTGAAATAAGGTGTTGATGTTCGCATAAAACTTAGAAAAGACTTTATTTTGTTATAGAAGATATATATATTCTTTCTAAATAGAAGGAAATGTCTGTATTTTAAAACTTGTTAGCTTTGAAATATGAAATTTATATACTGTAATATTCTATTTTATTTTAGTTTTTTAATGTATTTTCCGATTTGAAAAAAAGTGTCTTTATTTGCCAAACAATATGGAATACATATATATTTTTCACCATTTTATATCATTCGCAAATAAGTTGGTTTAATACTTTATAAATGTATTTAACATGCTATTTTTTCAGATAAAAGTATAAAATCTAATTTAAAATACGAAGTGTAAAGAATACAATTTTTTTTATCACTAGTAAAAGACATCTTTTTAACGAAATGTGAAAATGAGTTTTATTTGACAACGTAAAACAATAAGTAAATAAAGGTGAATAGTATAACCTCAAATCTCATTTTCTGAACTTGGAAGCAATTAGCAAGAAACAAATCTCATTCAAAAAATTCTTATTTTCCTATGAGTAACATTTCCTGCTCTGTAATTTATAAACAATCGAGTAATGAAATTTAAACTTTTGCTTTGTGTAGAAACACAAGAGTCCTTTTTTCTGGTAATCTGATTTATTCTAGATAACTACAGATATCAAGGAAGATTATTTTAAAGAATTTTTCACTTAAATGCACCATTTATTTTCGATAATATAATCAATCCTCCAAGAAATCAATGAAATCGCCCAACGATTATATCGTTCGCAAAGCTAGATAAAGTCCATAAAACATACAGAGACATTAGAGAAAAGAATTATTTAGCTTCGTTGTATTTCATTCCAGGTATCATAGGAGACTGGCTTTAAATGTTGAGTTTCTTAAGTATTGGTATCATTATTTCATTTTATGAAAAAGTGATTCTGAATGCCACTTTCCGCTTATGCTTGTTACTGCATAAGACAAATCATTATCTGCCTCAAACTCGATTGAAAGAAAAAAACTTTGTATTCACCTTAAGTCTAAACACCTCGAATGTCGATTAATATTACTGTCGGTGAACTTTACTAAATGTATAAAAATACCTTTAAAAATGATTCTGCGTGGCCGAGTGATAAAGGCATCTCGCCGCTAAATGTCTCAGTGCGTAGGCCCCACCAATGGCCGAGAGTTTCTGACCTGTCAACTGGTAGACAGCAGGTGCTGAGTTCGAACGCAATCGCGGCCGTCAGCCTAAATGTTCGGAGTTTTACGTGGTTTTCTTCGAACCTCGGATTTCCTTGCGTAAATACGGGTCAGGTTCGTTTTGAAAGACCCCCCATGGAGGGCATTCCACCCCTTTATGGCCTATATCCCACGTGTAGATAATCGGCCGACATCAAATCAAAGCCTGTGAGCGTACATTGTGAGTTCGAATCCCACAAGTTCCATAAAAAACATAAAAAGTCCCTTTCAATTACATTTTTTCTGTTTATTTTTCTCGTGTTTCTTCTTTAAAAATATTTTAACTAATTATCTCTCCCCCCAAAAAAAAATTGTGTGCGAAAATTAAAAAAAAATTGTCTATATCATTATTTTTGTAAAAAATGAATAATTTTTTTCATACATTTAGTCAAAAAAATAGTGATTTTAAACAGCGATTTTTTTATATTTAAACTAGTTAAAAAAATAAAATTGATTAAAAAAATAATAGGTATTATGCATCGGTCTAAAATAAAATAAAATAAACCGCTTACGAGTATTCTAACGAATATATTAAAGGAAATCTTTGAAAAGCACAACAGATTTTTCCCAGACTCTTAAAAGACATACCTTGTGCTGAGTGGTATCGGCAGCTTTGGCTTAGTCCGTAAGGACCTATTCTGCTTTCAAAAGGTCTCGCGTTCGATCCTCTGGACGGCTTGAAGTAAATTAAATTATGCAAAAATAAATAAATAAAACTAAATTAAATAATATAAGCTGAAAGCTTTTCGGAAAGCTCGAATTTTCTGACAATTGATCGGTTTATTAATTTAAATTAAATTATTATCATTAAAAACCAAACCTTATAACGAAGAGTTACCGCTTCTTCAAACGGAGTTTTCCTTTCTTTTATTTTCCAAAACGGAAAATCTACTAACGGAACGGTAAATGTCTTGCTACTTTGCTGCCAGTAGTTTTACAGTAAATTCACAGATTTTTTAAGAGCGTAGTTACATACCAGTAATAACATTACACATAAAATTGTAGTTCGTATACATAAAATAATTTTATATAGATAAAATAAAGGATTCTGCATGTACTTCAACATAAACGCTTTCAATCAAGGCCGGTCCTAAAGGTTAGGGGAGCGCGTCTTAAAGGATCTCTAACCCCACTTTAAAAAAATAATTTTATAGATTCAAAATGTTTTCCCACACAGGTCTAATATGTGACTTATCGGATCACTGAAGAAAACTACGGAATACAGTGCGTGTCAAAAGTTTAAGCACAACAGAAAATTTCAAAATAAAATTTTATTAATGAGTGAAAGTTACTTCAAATCATGAAATTAATACTACATATTAATTTCAAAACAGACACTTTTTTCGACTTTAGCCACGATGAAGTTGCGTTTGAGGTATGGATCGAAGCATTTTCATGCTGAAATAACCATTTTTCCCCCCACAAACCTCGGCAACAGGTAGCAAATGATTGGCAAATGTCTCTTGGTAGTTTTCAGAGTTTTCACAACCACTTATGAATGTTAGATATGTCTTACCATTGAAACAAATATCCCCCCACACCATTACAGAACCACCTTTATGTTGTCGACTAAATACACTCCTAGGTTCTTTGTGGAGATCATGCCAATAGTACTTAAACCCATTAGGGCCATCGAGGTTCCATTTTTTTCATCACTGAATACGACATTCAGCCACTTTTCACCAAATGACATATACTCTTTGGCCCATTATAATCTACCTTCTTTATGGTGTCGTTTGAGACACGGTAATTGAGCCATTTTACGGTATTTGATGTATTTGAATTCCAAAACTCTTCTATGAACAGTTTTTTTCGATATTTGACCTCCAACTGCATGTTTTATTTGAGAAAGAGAGTAATTACCAGTTGAAGCCAAATTTCTGATGCAGCTATCTTCGCGCAAACTAGTCACACGTGGCCGTCCTGAACGAAATTTTCGTTTGAAATCATTACCAGGAGCCAAAATTTGATGACTACCTCGTTTTGATGTTTTTAATGCACTTGCGATTTCAAAAACAGGCTTACATTTTGCTCTCATACTCCAGATTTTTATCCCGCCCCCCTCCTCTGAAAATTCTTTCGACTTAGGCATTGTGTACTAAATCAAAAACAACAACTGACTGCTTCTTATACACCCAGAAATTGTTTACGTGCGCAACCGCTTACGTCAGATTGTAAAATTTGCATAAAAACGATTCTGTGCTTAAACTTTTGACACGGTTATTTTTGTTCTATTCTTAAACGCCATGGTTTGAAATAAAATTTAAAAGTTAATTTCAATGAATCTAGTGTTAAAATAGATTTTGTTAACATATACGAGGCAAGTATTGAAATAAAGTGAATAATTAAAGTTTTATTTTAAAATTGCTATTGTGCTTAAACTTTTGACACGCACTGCATTTAGATTTATCTGTTACATTTTTGTATTTCAGTAATTAGGGTGTTTAAAAATGTTCCACGGGTAAAAAAAAGAGTCCCGTTCTTCTTTAAAAAAATGCGTTAAAAGTCGGATTTATTTCTGCAGCAATCTTGGTCGCTAATGAAATATATAAAGGGTTTATATGATCCTCATCTTTATAATCTCTAAATTCTGTGATAAGACAAGCCGTTTTTTCGAAAAATGTGGTGTTAATTTAATTACGTGGTTTTCTGTGCTTAATCAGACAATTCGGATACAAAGAGGGTGTGCTGCATATATTGTGCTTTTCATTTGACCAGTCATTTTGAAATTATCTTGTGTTTTATAATACCTAAATTACATATTATTGAAAACTATTCACGTCCAGCGTCCAATGCCCAAATTTTGTCTGGTTGGTGCTACATTTTTTAGACAAATAGTTTTACTTTTTATATTTTTTCTAACCGATCACCAGACCCGTACCGGCCGGGTTTTCCCAGTGAACGGCTTGACTATCTGGTATCGGGACGGGTGACCACCTAATCGCGCATAGAGGCAATAAAACTGACGAGAGCTTAGGTCTTCCTCATATCGGCAGTAGCTATTGCTTAATTATGAGCCTTGTTATGACGGTTATTAATAGATTGATTTGTTTGACACCTGCACATTGTTACTCAAATTGATTTCGAAAGTTAGATCCTTGGTCAGACCTAGAGCTTCACTTTGTAAGGCACTTTCAGAGGTATACTTCATTAGCATGTTGAAAAATCTTGCACCCGCGACGAATTTTACATGCACCAGGATCCGTTAGCTTATATGGCATACATCGGCTGTTTTCCAAACCAATGACCAGACACCTACCTGCCTGGCATACCTATCAACCAAACAGGCATACCAAACGTGCTTAGCTATCTGGATTGGACGGTTGACCACTTGGTCACCATATGCTGGCTATCTGGTAGACAAATGTCCCGGCCCCCATATTACAGAGCATGTTACTTTTTTGATTTTTCTATTATGCCGGTTGCTTAACGAATTGATTCTGTTCATTTGGCTCATGCACATGATACATTCAAATCCTGTTTAGGGGCAACTTAGATTTTCGATTTGTAATCGATGGTCGGTACTTGTCATGAGTTAAGTTTATTTGTTTAATGAAAAAACGGCCATGTATAAATACAGAAAATGTCTTATTTCTTTAAAATTGGTATCAATTTTGACACTTTAAGAAATTTTTGAATAACCATAGGGGGAAGTGGGGGACATTGATACATGGGGCACATTGATACACCCCTGTAATGCACACAGGGTCATCACAGGAAGTTTCACAACAGCTCCAAAAGGTGATACTAGTGCACTCAACTATATACAGAAAGTTTTGGAATGATTCAGTTGTTTGTTGAAATGGGACGAGTGATTAATTGTTTTTGTAGGTCAAAAGTAAATTTGATTAGTTCAATTGAAATGGTATTATACAACTGTTACAGTATTTTCAACCGAAAAAAATACTCTCTCTGGCAAGTAAAACTATTCTTTATCAGTTTCTGATTCTTTTTTGTTAGATAAATTATGAAGTATTGGGTTTGAGACTCATTTTATTCAAAATAGCTGTATGCGGCACATTGATACAGTCTTTGTTGGGGCACATTGATACAGCCTAAATCTTTTTCTAGTTCATTTTTTAATTACCTTTTGTTATTTTTTTACAATGCACTCCGTAATCCAACCATTTTTCGCTAAACATTTTTAATATTAGTTTTTATTGAAGTGAAATAACTTTAATTTTTTTATATTAGAACATTTTATAGTATTTTTGCAAAGAGAAGACTTAAGAACTTACCCAACATATAATGCTAGTAGAACTAATTAAAGAAAAGGCCGGCAGCCTGAAAAATCTCAAATTTATATCAATTCTCCAGAGAAAAAAATATTTTCTACAAGAAAAGTGTTACGTAAGAGAAACAAGCTGCAGAACAGCACAGGATAATTATATTAAAAACAGAATTTTTAATATAATTATCCTTTATTTTCTGTATATAAACCGATTTATAAAAAGAAAACTCGGTAATTTTTCATCTTTCCTAAGAAAGAAGATAATGCTGGGGTTGAAGGATCAGATATGACCAAATTACTACTGCCAACAATCAGACAAGAAACAGCCAGAACATCAGGTCATTAAACATTTCATTTTGATAGCTTTAATATTGCTTACAAATAAAGTGTAGGTGATTTGAATTTTTAAAAATAATATAAAATGGTTTGCTAACTATTTTTTATGAAAAATATGCATTTTTGGTATTTTGTCTCCATTTTTCCCAGACGTATCAAAGTGTCGATATATATCGTGCATCAAGATCTGCCCCGTAGATGGGGCACATTGATACAAATTACTTTTTTTGATTTTTTTTTAAATTACTTGCAATAATAATATATAAAACAACGATTGTACATTTTTATAACACACTACACAGGTTTTGCTGACATCACATAGAAAAATAACTTGATATTTCTGGTTTCTAGACACCAAAATTGTTTTTAGAAAAAAGCTGTATCAATGTACCCCACTTCCCCCTATATGTACTAATATTCACGAAGTGGCTAAAACATTCCATGATAACAACATAAAGCAGGATGCAACTTTGTTTAACTTTTAAGAGAAAATTCACTTTAATTAATTACATAAATTTAGTAATTACATATGATGAAGCTATTAAATTTGCAACTAAATATTGCTATTAAAAATTCCAGGAACTTCGTGAATGCTCGATTCGAGAGCCTTGTCAAGAAGTTTAAATGGTTTATCACTTGAAAAAAAAAACGCTTCATTTAAGTTATATATATATATATATATATATATATATATATATAAACTTATGACATTTAAAAAAAAACCTTTAAACAACATCAAATATTTTAAAGTAAGTCCGTTACATTTACAACTACACAGTATTCTAGATAATACAGCTCATATTCAAAATATTAGAATAATTGAGAAAAAGTAATAAGAAAAAATTATTTGTCATTTATTTATTTTTTATACTAAGTAAATGCAATTAAATTTCTTATAAATTAAATCTGAAATGTTTAGATAAGATTTTAACATTTATAAAATATAAAATACAGCACAATAAATTAGGTATACAGCTTCCTTAAACACACCAGAATATTAGAATAAAATTTAGATTGGTTCAAAATATTAGAATATTTTATTTTACGCAGCAATATTACCTTATGAATATGAAGTAAATGGTAGTTAATATTTTGTAGCATCCCCTTTAGCTTTCATAACAGCGTACAATCGATCTTGCATACTATATACAAGGTGTTTACAAACATTTCTATCAATATTAGCCCAAATAGACTTTATACGTGCCACTAACTCAGTTTTACTTGAAGGAGGATTTTCTTGAAGTTTTTTCTTCATTATACACCATAAGTTTTCGATGGGATTAAGATCTGCTGAATTTGGTGGCCAAGGAAGTACCTTAATGTTGCGTTGGCGGAACCAATTCTTAGTTGACACCGAGGTATGCGGGGACGCTAAATCTTGTTGAAAGATGAAATCATCTTCAAATAAATCTTCTGATGATGGAATCATGTAATATTCTAAAATTTCTTGATATATCAGAGAGTTAACCTTTTCGTAGACGATGCATAACTTTCCAGGTCCTTCTGCACTCATACAACCCCAAACCATGACACTAGCAGCAAATTTTACGGAACGTTTAAGGCATTCTTTATCAAATGCTTCTTGCTTCATTCTCCAAACTCGAATACCTTGATTACCATATGAAACACAAAACATACTTTCATCACTAAATAATATATTTTCCAATCTTCATTGCTCCATAAACGTCTTGATTTACACCAATTCAATCTTATACGCTTTTGTCTTGCAGTCATGAGAGGTTTTGTTTTCGGTACACGAGATTCAAATTTAAATTTATGGAGACGTCTTAATGTTGTCGATGTAGAAACTTCAACTCCTTCTTCTTTCCATTTTCGGTGCAAGAATCGCACACTTTTAAAATGGTTTTTCTTAACTATACGCTTCAGTTTCCTGTCATCTAGCAGATGTTTTTGGTTTTCGGCCACCATTTCGGCGATTATTTTGAAATTTTCCAATTTTTGAATATTGTGTTAGTATTTTACTAATGCTCGATTACGAAAAATGTAAATAATTCGCTATAAAACATTTATTTTTACCGTGCCGATACAAATCAACCATACGAAGTTTAGTAGATTCAGGAATATCACTCACACGGCTCATTTTAAGACGAAAAAGAAACAAACTGCAAAAAAGAATACTGATTTTAAATAAAATAGTCTGAATTTAATCAATGATGCCACCAGTTAAGAATTGGTAATAATTAAAGGAGAATTAATGTGAAATATTCTAATATTTTGAACCACTTGAATAAATATTCTAATATTTTGACTTTTCAAAATAATTTTTTTTGCAATTAATCTTTTCAAAAATGATATTAAATTTAAGATAACAAGTAAGTTTAATCAACAATAAGTTCTTAATAAAAATATCGTTTGCATATTTTCATTAAAAGACATTAAATTACCAAACGATATTTTCAATTTCTAAAAAAAAGGTAATTATTCTAATATTTTGAATATGAGCTGTATACTAAAAAAATCTTTCATTAAAATGCATTTACTGAAACATACATTTGCAAAAACCACAAAACTATCAAAATACCTATATATAACAGTTGTAATTTTATTTAAAATTGTGTACAACAGTTTCAAGTATGTACTCTTATTCCAGTAAAAATTATGTTTAAACAAGTATTCTTCTTAACCGTTGTTGAAACTTAAGATCGGTATGTTTATCGCAGATCATAAAAATCCTCGAGTAAAGTATCTGTTCTTATATTCAACGCTTTTCCAAACTTTTCATTTCTTACGTGCATCAAGAGCTGTAACTACTTTTTTATGAACTATTTTGAAAACTCTTTTATGTTTGGACTCGTAAAATCAATTTTCAGCTATGAAAAGACTTTAGTTTGTTAACTATACTCTAATAAATTGCTGTTTTGAGCATTTTTGTTAAAACTTTATGCATAGAAATATTTCCATTTTACCCAAATACAATATGAAAATAAAAAAAAACACTTTTATAATATTACTCTCAACGGATAAACGTTTCAGATATTTGTTTATCGTAACTACAGAATATTTTTATTTTTCTAAATATAAATAATTCAGTGAAAAATAAAAATACCTTATCTGAAACTGCTATAAGGTAAAAATTATTTAAGTGAATTAAAATTAAGCAAATAAAATGGCAATATTTCGCTTACTAGTGGGATAAAAAAATATTATGTTTACAAAAGATTAAAATTTTGTTTAAAAAAAAAATTTAATTTATTCAGTTTATTGGTTTCAGATAATGTGAATTTATAATTTTTCAAAAGAGTTGTGAAAAAGTAGACTATAATCGTTGCATAAAACTGCTAACTATAAAGATGTTTTTTGTTGCAACTAAAATATAATAGATTTCGGCAATTAAAAATGTAAAATTATAAGTTAGCAGCTATGTTGTTGTGAAAAATTAACTTCTTCTTTAAATAGTCTGATGAAAATAAAATGTTGAATTACATTTATTTTATTTTAAAATTCAGATTATTTGTTTTCGATAAATTTTAGATTCACTTTTTGCTTACAGGCAGTTATTAATTAGATAAACAGTAAAATTTTGCTTGAAAAAGGTATGATGAATTTATTCTCTGTTATTTTCTTTTCATTTATATGATCAGCAGACCGCCTTTTTTCGGATCTCCTATTATCCAAACTTAAACTTATCTGAACAGCCTATTTTCCTCAAAAACTCTTTTAAACGAAACTTTCAGTTTTCCAAACAGCATGTCTCTCATTTTTTCCCCTTTCAGATTTAACAAGAAGAATAGAATCCTCAATTATAGTATTGTTGGGAGGCGCAACAACGAAGGAAAAATGGATGAAAATAAAAACGTATGCTCAGAAAATGACGTAATTTCATCACATAATAAAGCCTTTGAATGTTTGGAAAGAGTTATTATGAAATAACGCGAGTGGCAGGATAATGTTGATCCATTTAACTTATATATTTAAGAAGAATTTAAGATATGGTAGCATTGAAAACAATAATTCTTTCAAGCAAGCAACAATCGACAACTTTTTTCTTAAATTATAATCTCTTGAGTCCAGAAGATGATAAGAAAAAGAAAAAAAAATAAAAATAAATCAATTTTGAGCACATCAGCACAAACTGGTGCGGGTAGGATAAGGTGTGTAGGATGTAGTATAGTCAGAAACATCCCTTAAATTGCCTATCCATTCATCCGAACTTTTTCTTATCCGAACTGTTCAGTACCGACTTGTTCGGATAATCAGTGTTCTACTATATATATATAAATCAATGCACATAAATAGATATAATTTGCCAAGAACAGAATTGCATGGATATAATAAAAAATTGATTTAGACATATTTTCTCATAAATAGTATAATTGTACATTTGTTTTTCATCAGAACGACGGAGATTATGTAATTAAACACCACTTCCTCTCAATTCTAGTCCAGTACTGATAAAAAATAGAGGCTTTCGTAGGTAGAATTTTTCGAGCGTTGGTACGATCTCTTGAGATTTAATAGCAGTAAAAGTTTTTTCTGAGCTTTATAATTAAGTAAACCTAAAGAAGTCGATAAGAAGACACTGGTGTTAAAATTAAACAGATTCAATAAATGTGAAATGAAATACACCAACGACATCCATCATATTTGCGTTTGAATCTATGTGTAGAATTCAGAGGGTGGTTTAGCACAAAATTCCGTTATGGACAATTTATGCCCATGATTTTCACAGATTTTTTAAAATTTAATTACGTATATTCAAAACATATATATTTTATATTTTTTCATTACTATTTTTTTGGTGTGAAGCTGTACACATTACAAATTTTAAGTAAATAGAGAAGGCGGAGAAAAATGCTGAAATTAACCTTCAACGATATTTCCTAGACACTGAGAATGGATTTATAAACTAATATTTGCATTAGAAATTCGCCTATATCTTGTTAATATCATGAATGTTTTAAATTGCCTCTTTTAACATGAAAAAAATAAACTACCGGACCAAAAAATATAATTCTTTTTCTTCTTTCTTCTTGAAAAAATTTCTAAGAAATTATTGATGTTCAGTTAGCGGACCATTTGGCAAACCTGCATTCTATAAGAAAGAGATGTTTTTTGTGGAAAAGGTTCAGGCATTTCAATTATGTAAAGAGAACGACGAAGCTATACAAAATAGTTATCTTTTGAAAGCATTAGAAATCTGCTGCGTGTGCATATGAAATAGTATTATTGTAAAATATTTTCTCCATTCTTGAGTAAAAATTCATTGCAATAAAGCAATAATGCGTTTCAGATTATGTGGATTCGAAACGAATAATTAATTGAAGAGAACATTTTTAAACCTTTTTTTTAAACTTTCGGAATGGCAAATTTTTATGGATTCTAACATATTTTTTATTAATTGTTATTAATAATTATCTTTATTAGCATTAGGTAATTTTTTTTTCTAATTACATTTTATTGTCATTTATAATGATATTTATATTGTGCATGTATTCTCTCACTAACCGCATCAATTCCTTATCCTTCTGAAGGCCGAACTCATTTTATTTAATATCTTCTTAACATTGGTTCAGGTATATTTTATTTTGATGTTACAGCGTTGAGACTCGCGACCTTACGTGCTGTATCAGAGTCTTCTCCGTATCTTTTTTCCACAACTTTTCATGTCCCTTATTCGCTGGTATTTGAGCAGTATAGGTCACCAGAAGAATTCTATCAGGTCTGGTACTGAAACCAACAATACATTTGGTTCGGAGAATAACTTATGCACGATACTGAAGTTTTTTTTAACCATAAATCTTATCATAAAACCATAGAACCATAGAACCATATCATAGAACCTTAAATCTTTACGTTCCGACCGTCAAATATTTTAGGGAAACACACTGGAAATTAACTAGATCATGGTGATGCACATGTCCAGCATTCATGGAATTCTAAAGTTGGCAGCTATGTGCTACTGCTTGTGATTGACTGTGAGAAATCCTGCACTCGCCATCTTCCTCTCAAGTGTCATATAATCACACCTTTCTCTATAGGTAGACATATACTATAAGATTTCAAATTATAAGATATAAAAACAGCATTTTGAAAATCGGTGGACACATCCACTGGCGTGCTATCAGTACATATTTGCACTATTTTGCTGCAAGCATAATTATTCTATTGCTTGGTACTCTTTATTCTGCCAATCAACTGTTAAGCTGCTATTTCTTTTATCAATTATAAAACACAGTTTTCTACTTCGATAACAAAATAATTGAATATTAATAAAATCTACTTGTCCTTTAGTTTAGAATGTTTGCGTTCCAGCTTTTTGCGACATATTAGCTTCAAGTCTTACCGTTAAATATTTTAATAAAATAAAAGTTAATGGATTCCTCGAATTTAAACACATTTTGTCAAATATCTGCAGAAATGCTGGGCCAGTTATGGCCAGTTATCCTTGGACTTCTGAGATGTAACGAACTTGTTTAACCTAAGATTTGTCATTAAAAAATATTCAAGATGTCAAGTATGGAGTTAATAATAACAAAAATATTTACGATCACCTTGCAAAAGAAAATGCTGTAACTACATCAACAAAGCGGTTTTTTTCACTCATTATTGTGCAGCCAACATTTCGACGTTTTTATGGACGTAACTTGCCTGATGCAAAATCAACAAAGCGAAAAATAAAACAAGTTTAAAGAAACAAGCAGTATAGTATTATCTGTCAAAAGACTGCAAGCATTGTGTGAGTGAATCAACTGTTAAACGCGCTGTCAATCGTTTCAGCAGAATCCTACACAATCAACTAGTCAAGCATCCCGTGAACTTCTAATATATGTTGCTAAAGCTGTTATGTATGGCAAAAATAGGCATGTTAAAGAACGCTTGGTTGTAACTGGAACACCGCTTAGATATTTTTCGAGCTACCATGGGGGTACACGTTGAAATTTACGAGGTAAGTGTTTGAAAATATATAAAGGAGTTTAAAATGTGTCCAAACAAGCATATGTTTATTTTTAACAGTTTGAGCATAATAAATATTTTTAACCAGAGCAAGACATTTAGTTCACCTTGTAAGGTGTCCTGGAGTAATAACGTCGCGTTAAGGTTGTGCAATTAAATTTGAATTAAAGTAACTAATATTAACGGATTATTTTTATTGTTTTTTTTTTCAAAGAAATAAAGATTTGATACAGAAATGTATTGACTATGTATACAAGAAAGAATATTTAACAAACATGTATTAAAAAAATGCAGCGGCGTCCATCTATTTTCTATTGAATATAATACATCTTTATTATGCAAGTCTACAATTTTTTTCTGTATCTTAAATAATATTGTTCTAAAAGATTTAAAATAGGTTTTTATAAACTTAAAGTTTTAAACGTTATTTTTCATCAAATTCTAGTCAACAATTAAATTTAAGAATCACTACTGTTACTTCAATTCTTATCTTGACAACAAGAGACCATAACATTTCCTTAAGTATGATAGATTCAGTAAAACTCAACGTATTTGTTTATCGTTAAAACGTCTTGAAAGAGAAACCTGACTGAAAAG
Source organism: Maratus speculifer (assembly GCA_964019185.1). NCBI lineage: Eukaryota > Metazoa > Arthropoda > Arachnida > Araneae > Salticidae > Maratus > Maratus speculifer. The sequence goes on from OZ025293.1 coordinate 34,725,173, forward strand.
TATTAGTTTTTCTCCACCAAAGTTAAATCGATATTCTTTATCTGGAGGTTTAGAATAAGAATCCTTCAAAGAAATGTGTGAAGAAAAAGAAAAGAATTTCATCATGTTCTCTATTGTGAAAAATTGGAAAGAGAAAAAACTCAGAGCTAAGAAGGAAAGGGAATAACATAACGAGCTAAAAACCGAATGACGGAGTAAAAAAAAAGTTTCGGCTTCAACTGCTTTTGAAATACAGATTTTAAACTATTTTTTGAAGTTGAAAAATGCATTGTTAAAAAAATAAATAAAAAATAAACAATTAATAAAAAGAACTTTTACAGAGATTTATAACTTCACATGTTCTTTTTTTCAATCAGTTTTGAAGATTGGAAATGTTATAAAAAAAATATGATGTTTTAAAAATTTGAACGAAAAATTGTCTCTCCACTAAAAAAGATTTTAGTTACAATCATGATGGTAAAGTATATATATATATATATATATATATATATATATATATATATATGTTTTATTGATAAAAATGTCGATTTAAATTACATTTAGCAAGGTGAATATGTTTACACTCAAAATATACGTCTGAGAATGCAAAGAAAGAAAGCGATTAAATTTATTAAAAGTTAAAATATATTTTATGAATTTAATGTATTTTATTGTCATAGATATTTGTCAAAGTTTGAAAAATATCAAATCGGCAAACGACCTTAAATAACTACTTCTCTGAAAGTTTGAAATATTGAATATGCTTTTTTTTTATTTTAATGCGTGTCTATTTATTAAAGATTCCAAAAACAATTTATGCAAAGTAGATTAGAACTAAAATCTAAAGTATAAAGTTAGTCTACTATTTAAAGTCTAAAATCTAAGCGATTTTAAAGTAATATGTAGCAAAAATAAAAAATAAAAATACAGTATATCAATCTACTTATTCAGTAGTTAGTTGTATCCCTCAAAGATAATCTCTGAATTTTTTGTAACATAAACAATAATGAAGATTGTATTATACTTTTATTAGATTTCGTTGCTTAATGTGGTGATATCATGTGAACACATGTAAATGACCATCATTCGTGACCAAACAATATTCATTTGGAAAATGTAAATGACAGTGTCTAGAACGGAATTACATAATATTTCCACCGCTAGTCAGGAATATGATTAATTTCGTATGAAGTAAAATTGATGTGTGGCAGATTTTTATAAAATATATTCGTTAACTGTAATGTTATTAACAAAAATACGTGTTCGGCTTAGAGAAAAACCGTGCATGTTTTACTGAATAAATGGGTGGTCATCACAATATAATTGCAAAAGAGATTTGAAAGACAATACTTTACCAATCCGGATAATTCTTACCGATTATTTCAAAATAAATATTTATCTGGTCACTTTTTAATTATGATCTTTAAAGTTATAGTATTATAATTTACACTGATTATTAATAATTATAAAGATTATGGACAACTTTACTTCTCGAATTAGGACACGAACTTTGAACATTTCTTGAATAAATTATGAACATTGAATAATTGTTTACTTAACAGTCACACGCGCACACCCACGTGAATAGATTTATCGCATCCCTGCTAAAAAAGTAGAGGACAACTCAAAATTTAGGCTATTCGAGTTTTGGCTACCAATCTACGCTGTTTTTATTTATCTCCAATCACCTAGAGTAGTAGGTTGTGCACTTAAAATCCAAAAACCAGAGTACAGTTTTGTTTTTAATATGCCCATTAAGCCTATCACAACCTGAAACAGTACTTCCCATTTCCTGAAAAACGAAATTTTTTTAGTTATGACACTTTGGTAGCAAGGGTGCAATATGTCCTATAGAAACATGAACATAAAATAACAAAATAATTCCCTTAACAACAAAGGGCAATCGCAAAAAATAACTTTTATTATTCAATGCTACGACCATTCGGAAAATGAGTGCATTTATTAACATAAGCCAATATATTTTCAAAATTTAACGAATCATTACTGAAGTATAAAATTCTTTAGCTGCACATCATTTTTCGAAAAAGTTACGAAATTGTTTTGTATTACCGTAATTTCGGGTGTATAAGCCGCGGACCAAACAATTCTTTTTGGACTCAGAAATCTTATTTAGTGATTGAATACAAATATTTACGGCGATCTAAGTAGTTATACTTATTTCTTAAAAAATTCTGGGTCGAAAAAAAATTGTTTAACCCGCGGCTTATACACCCGAAATTATGGTAATTAATTTTTTGAGCCCCGACTCAACAGTGATTATCAGTTTTCAAATTGTATCAATTCAAAAATAAACATTTCCATGTTTAATAAACGTTATAACAACGAGTATAAAATAAATATTATTTTGTTACCTTAGGATGTATACATTTTTTTACGCATCTGAAATTGTTTTCTTGAGAATTTATAGCATCTATGATAAAAAGATATTTCATCTTGATTTCTTGATGAAAAAAAAAACATATTAATGTACTGTAACAATTACTTCGAAAAGTTTAAGAAAATTACGGAGAGAAAAAGCTTTTGTTTTACAATTGCCTTTCTAAAAATTGGAAATATATTGTCTTCTGAGATGTCAGGAGATAAAGGCATTCTTCTCGCAAACGTGATAAATACGAAGAAGTTATATTCTTTATCGTATACTTTCGTGTTAGTTTAAAACGTATTTTTTAACAGTGCAGGAATTTACTTTTAAAATATTAAGATTTTTTTCAAGACATTAATTACTGCAGACAGTATGAAGCCATATCAGCTTATTTTCTGTACCAATAAGGAGAGTATTGGTATGTCATTTATATGTAGTTTGCTGCGGTGTAACAGAAGTGTAAAAATATCAATATTAAAAGCACCAATTATTTTAAACTTTAAGCATACCGCTTTCGGTAGCATACAGCTAACTGTTGATTTGGGTATCCTGCTTAACTTATGATGTTATATTTTTCGTAATAAATGTTCAATTATATGTTTCTTCTTAATATTGAACGGAAAATAAATGTCAGTACCTTTTAGTTTTAATTTGTATGATCAGGTGCTCAATATAAAACAGTTAATATTTGAACACAACTATGAAATCAAAAAAGAATGTATGTGTTTCTTAATTGTGAGTATATTTTGATAGGAGCTATTTTGAATATGTGACAAATTTTAAGTTTAGTATAATTGTTTCAACTTTGAAAACCCATTTTTTTTCAGTGTGTGACTAGTTTATTAGTTACGTGTGCTGCGATCGGCAATTTCTCGCTAACGTTTTAGTAAGGCTAAAATTTACATTTCAAAATAATAGAAGAAGTTTGTTTTCGGGTAATCATGCTCTAAGTAAATGAGTTTTAAATAAATAATGATTATACTCATTGTATTACGATTTTTTTACAATTTTAGATGAATAAACATTTAAAAACTAGTCGTTGGGGGCCACCGTAATACTTACCCATCATGGATAGGCATATGAAAATAAAACATGTGAAAACTATTTACACAATACATTGCAATTCCAAAACAAAATTTAAATATTGTTAATATGCGTAGTAATGCTCTATTAATGAGTTGCTGAAGTACCAATTTCGACAAATATTATAATACGCCAAACTACTCAAGTAATACCGAACTGCGTAAAAGAAACATCCTTATAACTCCAAAAATAATTATAATATAAACTAACAGTTTACTGCGTTGGATTAAGCGTCTCATTTTCAATTAAAATATACCTCTGAATTGAAATTTGAATGAAATACAGGGTCATGAAAAATTGAAGAATGTGGAAAACAGGATTACAAATATCTCGGCAACTAATAATCCGATCGACTTCGTTCTATGTGCAAAATGCGTGTTATTTTATTGCCTTTTACGTCCATTCCTTAGAACAAAAACATTCGAAAATTTTCATGTACCTTTCATCAGAACGAATTTTTCGAGAGCCCGAAAAAAATAGTTCCGGATAATCGAAGTTGCTGATATTAAATAGACTTCGTCCCATTCTTACATACTAACTACATACAAAATTTCAAGTCTCTATCTCAATTTGTTCGGGAGATAGAGCGTTTACAGACAGACAGACAGACAGACGGACGGCAAAAATTTTTTTCTAAAAATATGTTTTTCGGAATCTCCACTATCTAAAACGTGTAAGTCCGTCAAAATTTTTTTTCGATTTTCAAAACGATTGCAAGACTTACCCTATACTACGTATGATGGGTAAGTAATATAAAAGTGCAATTCAGAAAATGATGAAAATAATTTAAAGCAGTTTATATAAGTCTAGCATATTTTATACTGATCTGAAAGCTTTTACTAAATGCAATTAAAAACAATTGTTTAAACTATTTTAACTGAAATAAAATCCACTTAAACTGAATATTTATCATTTAGTTTAAGACGAACAAAAGATTCAACTTTAAAAAAATCTTTGCGTAATTTTATCTCTCTCTCTCCCTTTTTCTTCCTTTTTTTTAATTGGTTTATAAAAATTTTAGAAATAAACATGAAATTTTACATTGAATCAAGTCATTACATTTCAAACAAACTATTAAAAATATTGTACTAACTAAAAAATTGTTTCTTACACGTTGTCGTTTTAACAATTGCTTTCAAATTAACTTTATTAATACCGCATCTGAAGAAAGTGTTTATCTTGATATACACCATAAAAATATTTCTGGTATAACACAATATGCTTTATTAGTTAACATAAACTAGAAGTCCACTTACGGACAATAAAATAAATCATCATATCAAGAAAAATTGTTCTGTTCATGTAGTAGTAGTCTCATAATTGTGTTTTATTTCAAAGGTTTCATGAATCCATATGTTTCTATGCATAAAAGGGATTATTGAAACGTTAGAAGACAAAATGTGAATGCTTTCATGATATACTTTTCGATCTATGTTTTTTGTTTGGTACGTTAATAAATTAATAAATACATAGCACATATAGTTTTGTCTGGTCCGACCGTCTGTGCGTCCATCTGTCAGCATATAATAACGCAAAAACTATCCAACCGAATGGTTTGAATTTTTAACATATAATCGTTTCAGAATTTTGTCAAGTCAGTTAAAATTTAATGAAAATTTAACCGAAAAATATCCAAACCTAAAAACATTTATAAAAATTTTCTTCATTCTATTAAATACTTTCATATGTAATTATTTGAATGAAAATCCACCTTAGGTAATGATGTTACAGAGTTTGTGCACTTCAAGGACTTTTAAGCACCTTTTACCTTTACATCTTTCAGAAAATATTAGTTGGCTTATTTAATTAAAAATAAATTCTAACTTTACATATAGTGAACAGATCTTTCGAAATTTTTTACATTAAAACACTTAAAAAATCCTCTAAATCCTTTATGCATATAAACGCTGTTACAGTTTGCTATCGTGAGTATTCTATTAATTTCTATCATATGTGTAGTTAATTCAAAGATATCCCTTGATAGGTAATTATTTTAATCTGTCAAATCAATTTAAAACTATTAATATTTCTCGGAAAACGGCCAAAATTTATGTTATAGATTTTTGCTAAAATGAAAAATAAGCTAAAAGGACGAAAAAAGTGTTTTCTATTTAAAATTGTTATAACATTTCTTAATATTGCAGACAACATTTATATTGGAAAGTTTTTGATAAGTTAAACTTTTAATGTAAAACAAATTAAAAATGAAAAAATGGGAGGTTGAAGAAGAAAGAGTAATACATAAGTTCGTCAGTTCACAAGATATCAATTCCGAAATTATTATATACAACATTTATACTGACAAGTTTTTAATAGGAGTAGCTCTTAGAGCTAATAATAATAATTATAATTATAATAATAAATAGGGATTGAGGAAAAAAATATATGAACATGATTCTGATAAAACCAGGTCTTTTGGAAAAATAAAATTAAAAAATCGTCAAAAGCGGCAAATAAAATCGTTTAACTGGTTTCTCACTAATGTTAATTTATTTTTTGTTGTAGAAATTTGCACTTAAATTGAAAATCTAACAGTGGCTGTAGGACTAGTCGGCTTTTATATTATTATTATTGAATTCTTTTGGATTATCAATATTTTGATATTTACTGGACTTTGTATGCCAATTAACTTTATAATAATATTGTTTTATTACAATGTATAATGTAAGTATAATGTTATTAAAAGCCATTTTCATTTAGAATTTTGGCTTTATATTAAAATTATTTTAGTATAACGTATAATATTATTTAATGCTATCTTCATAGAGGATTTTGGTCAATATTGTTACATCAATATGTAAAATAAGTTCTGAAATCAAAGGCATATCTATATTAATAAAATAACAAATCGCTCTGCGTGTGTGTGTGTGTGTGTGTGTGTGTGTGTGTGTCTGCGATAGTTAGCAAAAACTACGGTACGTACGAAGCTCAAAATTTTTCTGAGAGTAGCCCAATATCTCTCCTGATGCACCTGACGCTCAGAATTTCAAAATTCTATTTATTAACTGAGTAATTAATTAAATTCCAAACCTCACACTCATAAAAAAGCTATTTTAGCTTTTTTCCTTTTCATTCTCTTATGGTTGGTTGGTTTCATAAAATTTTCGCAGAAATAATTTTAAAAACTGAGACTGACCTTTAAAATTCATAGACTGGCAAACTGTCAGTTTAAATGAAGATTTTTTTTTTTTTTTTTTTTTTTTTTTTTTTTTTTTTTTTTTTATTACATCTGCTGTACGCCATGGAGGAAAAAGGTAGGTGGTGGCGAAGTAAACTGAAAAAAAGAAAGGTTTGCAGGAGGAAACCATTTATCGCTGAAATTTTAATGTCTCAAAATAAAGCACGAGGAAGGAATTTTGTATTAATAAGACGGATTGGAAGAAATGATTTACAGCTAAAGCATATTTTACGAAGAAATCGTAATTTTTTAAAATATTTTTTTCTATTATATTATTTATTAAAATAAATGTTTGCTTTTAAAATAATTGAAATTAGAAAATTAAAAATAATTAAATGTCAAAATAAAATTAAATAAAATATTGAAAACATATGATTTGAAGTAAAAAAAAAACGTATTACTAAAAGTTTTCTCTTTCTTTTTTTCAGAAATTTTTAATACTTTATAACGTAGATGAAAAATGTTTATGATTTAACAATATATTTATAACTCCATGTCAATATATAAAATATAGTGATGAAAAGATTCTTTTAAAATCATGCATGAACACTTAAATAATAATATTAATCTAAAATCTAGATTTTAGAGTGCAGTCGATTTTAAGACATTAACGAAAGAATGTTGATTTTTCAAGCAAAGTCTTAAATGATGCTTCCATATTGATATTTCAAAGTCATGTGATAAAAATAATCAAATAATTCGTGCCTATGATTGATCTAATTGTATCTTTCATGCATTCTGATCGTGTATTACAGGCAATAATGGCACAAAACGTTATTTTTAAACGAAATTTTAGTCATCTATTCAATAACAGTTTAAAAGGTAAAAAACAAAAACAAAGAAATACTGGTTTAAACCAGTTTGAATTGATTGGAGTTTCAAAGCACATGGTTTTGTTGGTGCTTATTTGGACTTAATGTCGCGGATTTTAGAGTTACATTTTTTTGCGTCACCCCAAGACATTATACTGCCACTCTATTAATTTATTTTTACTATATGGTTGTACGTAGATTTTTGGCATTTCGAACATTAGAATGTATGAGTCATTACCTGTGTTGCAGTAAAAAACATTACACAACACTTTTCTATGAGTTTATTTTTTTAATCATTGATTAAATTTAAATATGTTCTATTCAATTTAAAATTGTAATATGGCTTTAATTTGTTTTTAAAACAAAAATAAAATAGCTGTTTGGCGCACAATTGTTTGTATCCGCAAACGATTCATTCACCATAATAAATTATCAAATAGCTAAGTAAATTATCTATGAGAAATAGCCATAAAAAGAATAGTAGCAAAACTGATTATAACCTTAAAGTTTAGACTAATTTAAACATTACCCGATTCCAACCAGAAAAAAAAAAAAAAAAACAGACCACACTCCGATCCGTGATACACAAAATTTCCTTGAGTATAAAACCGACCCTGACCTAAAAATTCTGTTTGGGAAAAACTATGGATTTGATAACTGACCCGAACCAAATCTGAATCCCGCAAAAATGTTCATGTGAAGCATAACCCGATTCAAACAAGGAAAAATAATTTTCGTGGGCATGAAATCTGACCCGAACCTAAATATTTTCTTTAAAAAAACCCGAAATATGTTTCGAACGAAATCTGAAACCGATAAAAATATACCAGAGAACTATAACCCGATCCCAGCAAGACAAAATACTTTTCATGGTCATAAACCCGACTCAAACTTAAAAAACTTCGTTTGAAAAATCCTGAACTTTGACCCAAACCACATCTAAATCTGACCAAAGTATTCGAAAGAACCATAACCGGATTCGAGTAAGACAAAATAATTTCCGTGGACATGAACCCGATACGAACCTAAAACTCCCATTCAAAAAATACCTGAAATTTGAATCGAACCAAATCTTAATTTGGCAAAACTATTTCAAACAAACGCAACCGGATCCAAACAAGACAAAATATTTCCATGGACATGAACACAATCCGAACCCAAAAATTTTTTTTGAAAAAATCGCGAACTGAACGAAATCTGAACTTGGCAGAAATATTCCTGTGAAGCATGTCCTTATTCGAATAAGACAGAATTATTTCCTTGAACATGCAAGAAGACCCGAACTCAACAGTTATATTGGAAGAAAAAACTCGAAATCTGAATTGAACCAAATCTGGACCTGACAAAAATATTCCAAAGAACTATAACCCAATCCAAGCAAGACGAAATAATTTCTATGGACATAAACCCAACTCGAACCTAAAAAATTCGATTTGAAAAAAAAAACTGAAATTTGACCCAAACCACATCTAAATTCGACCAAAATATTCGAAAGAATCATAACTGGATTCGAGTATGACAAAATAATTTCCGTGGACATGAACGAGATCCGAACCTAAAAATTCTATTTGAAAAAATACCTGAAATTTGAATCGAACCAAATCGGAACCTGATAAAAAATATTCCAAAGAATCGTAACCGGATCTGAATAAGACAAAAAATTTCCATTCACCTGAACCGAATCTGAACTTAAAAAAATTCTTTGAAAAAAATCACGAAATCTGAACTGAACCAAATCTGAACTTGAAAAAAAATATTCCAGTGAAGCATGCAGTGAAGCTTCGAACAAGGCAGCATAATTTCCGTGAACACACAAGAAAACCCGAACCCAAAAATTCCATTTGAAGAAAAAGCCGAAATCTGAATTGAAACAAATCTGTTCCCGACAAAAATATTCCAAAGAACCATAATTGTATCCGAGCAAGGCAAAATAATTTCCATGGACATGAATACGACCCGAACATTATAACTCAATATCAAAAAATACCTAAAATCTGAACCCGACAAAAATGTTCTAATGAATCATAACCAGATCCGAACAAGACAAAATAATTTCCATGGACATGAAACCAATATATGGTTTGGTAACATGTAGGTTGCAATTACATTACGGTAAGTCTTTGATTATATTTAATATCCCGTTAGGTTACAGTTAGGTCACGGTTAAGTTAAAGTTAGGTTAAAGTTAAATCGCATTTGTTTTATGGTTAGAATAAGGATATGTTACAATAAAGTGAAGGCTAGGTTACATTTATATTATATTTAATTTACGGTAAGGTACTGTTAAGTCAAAGTTAGGTTACAGGCAGGTTATGGTTACGGTAAAAAAGTTTACGGTTAGGAATTTATCCATAGAGTGGCCATTATGCATGATTTGATTAAAAATAACACTTACTTTTGTTAAATGGCTCTGAAATTATAATACTACATACCAACACTTTAGCTACGAGCGAGTATCGATTTCATTCATGGTATAGTCGGATTTAAGAGTGATATAATTAGTTTGAAATTCAAAATATTTCACTTCGTATTTCTATGTGAAAAAAAAATAATTAGTTACGTGACTTAACAGTGACTTTTGATAAATATCAACACTTTAACACGAAAATTACGCAGTCGTTGGATACATATTTCCTCTCACATTTCTCATCGCTCATTTTGAGTATTTTTAGAGCTTAACATTAGCTGTTTTTGAAACCGATTTTTCACACAGTTAGTGGCCACGTATTTCAGACAATGCATTTCTGCATGTTTCAAGTTCGTTTAATATTGTTAATACGTACCCGGGCAACGCCGAGCGGGTCAGCTATTTATATATATATATATATACAGGGTGTCCAAAAAGTCTGGATCCTGTCAAATAACTCTATAAATACATATCCCATAAAAAACAAAAAACAAAAAAAATCATGTTAAATGTTTTGAAAAAGATGCTCAGTGATACCAAATCGACCAAAACCCTGAGGGTCACAGGGAGTCCAATTTTGAAATCTTCATTGATAACCCCCATTTTTTATTGCAGATTCGGATTATGCGGACAAAAATACGTAGTTTTGCATTTAAATTTTTTTTTTAATCTTCGTTGATCACGGTATTATTGAGAAAACACCTCACATATGTAATTTAGTTTTCCCAATCAGGTCAGAAATTTAGTCGTTAAAGTAGCCATCTTTTTCGGAAATAGTATTTCTCAAAAACCATCGTTGGGGCCATCGGCTCTTTACATGCTCTTTTTCCATAAAATTTAATATAAATATTTTAAATTAGCTTTCTATTTGCATATATTTTTACCCAGTCAATCTTTTCTAAGTAATAACCCGCGTATTTTGATCCTTTAATTGTAAGTAGGCACTTCCCCTCCCAATCAGTAGAAGTATAATCTTCAATATTTGGGGTAGCGGAGTTTTGATATTCTGTATTTCAGTGGTTTCTGTCGTTTTCTCAAGTTTTATTTTAAAAATAATTTACCAAGTTTTGCAAATAACATTTCTTTTTTATTATAGCTACAGCCTTAAAGTTTCAACTATATATATACTAGCGGACCCGACAGACGTTGTCCTGGCACTGACGCCAAAAAATCAAATAAATGTACATAAATATAATAATACATATGATAAATACTACACTCTTAATTTCTTATTACAATTATGGAAGGAAATTATTTTTCACTTTACAGTAGTTTTTGAAGTCGGTTCAATTTTTGGTGGAAAAGTTTATTTTTCTCTTCTTAGTTAAAAGTTAACGATTTTCTGAAGTCGGTTAATTAAAATTCTAATACAGAAAAAATTATTGCAAATCGTACACGCATGTCAGGACTGGGGTTCGAACACACGATCTCTTTCTTAAAGAACCACAGCTTAAACCTGGCGCCTTAGACTGCTCGGCCATTCCGCACGCACTCTAATCAGCCAACTTATTCAACACTTTTAATTAGCGAAAAATCACTAGCTATTACTTTTTGCCTAATTATTAAAAAAGTACTGAATCAATTTCGATTAAATGTGAATCTAATCCATCCTTGAATCCGCTGGAATACACACACAAAATTTCATTAAAATCGGTCCATTCGTTCAGGAGGAGTTCAGTGACAAACACACGCACAGAAGATTTATATATATAAACATAGGTAATTAAAAAATTTAGATTTCAAAGTCCACTGTACCATTGTGTCACTTTATAGGCATAGACATATTATCTTTAATTGTGTATCGATTTATTTTCAATTGTGTCATTATAAAGGATTTCGCGGCAGCTTTGTTCACATCGCTGCATGTCTAAAGTTTCATTCGGGTATTGCGGACTTGGCAAAGTTCATTCAAACATTCAAGCCTTATTGGTCAATAAGATTAACCAAGCTTTCGTGGAACATAACACTCAGGATTCCGCCTTAGGCTACCTAGTGCCCGGAACATGTGCTGTAGAGCAAGCCCAGGACACGGTTCAAGAGAACAACGTATGAGCATTTTAGGCCATGTTTCTTAAATTACTGTATCACTGCAAGGTTTTTGATTTGTAAAACATTAGCTGATCCGCCCTACGTTGCCATAGATGTTTTCAAACAAGTTGCGAATATTTAAAACCTCTATTCATACTAAAATAGAAAAAATAACTACCTGGAAAATATTTTAAATTTTATCTGAGTGAACACAAATGTGTATTTCTGTTACGAAAACCATGTTTTGGGAGGATAAAGAAATACAGGCATTGATTTTGGTTGCTTTGAACAACAAAAATAATGCAATAACTGAATTCTTTTAAAATTCATTTCTTTAATGAGACCTATTCCATTAAAAATATTCTGAGCACGCGCCGACAGCACATTTGAATAAACCCTGAGAAAATATAAAACAAGTAATTACCTAATTCACCACTTTTTTGGATGGTGCCATGGATAGATTTAAAAGATTGATTGTAAAAGAATCAGGAAAAACAAAATAGGAAAAATAAGAAAAATTAACAAATGTTTGCACTGTTAAAAATTTTAAACATTTGCCTCGTCGTCACTTGCCGTTTTTACAGAAAACGATTACTTCACAGTATCATGGAGCATTCTCATTGGTCAAAATAGACACAAAGCGGTGGAGTGACGATGCAGAAAAGTTTCATATTTTTGTGTGTAATTTGCTGCTTGCGTTCAGCCGTGAAATGCAGTCATTATATCCCATATTTACCACCTACTCTCCTTGTCTGGCTACTTCGTTACCGCGAATTTAAGGCTAGCTGCAAATAGCTTCTAACCAGGCGCTTCATTACCGTGGATTGGTAGAAAGCAGCAAATATCCTCTTGCCCAGTGAGTTTTAATTTTTTTAAAATCTAACTTGAAATTTAAAAATCCGGCTGCGAAATGCACTTTCTGGTGTTCGCATCTACACATGACAAAGATTTCAAAGACCTGTATGTTATAATTTTGGCGTTATCCGCGGTCAGGCCGGCATACATCTCTTATTCACTACATAAAAATGATTTTCATTTTTTCCTTCCGATCCGAAGTTACTCACAAATAGTGCTCCACAAGAATTGACAAATAAGGCTCTTGCTTCAAACTTCTGAAAGTTTATTATCGTCTTTTTCTCCTTTGACACAATGAATTGTTTATTTGTAGTAGATTCAAATAATATAGCTAATGTAAAAATAAAAAAAAATTAAACAGAAAATTATATTTGCTTTATGGAATTTAAGCATGATCAAAATAACACTAATTTAGGCAGATTTCTTAAGGTAATATATTACGAGAAAAAAATTGACCACAACTAAAATCAACAACAATAATATTAATGAGCTTTTTAAAGCAAAACAGTACCATTTATTTGTAGATGAAAAATTGAAATAAATAAGGGCGAAAATGTTTTTTTTTTAGTTCAAAACAATGGACGCCAGAAATACAAATGACTAGATAAGTAATAGACCACTCAATATGCTATAATTTGTTTTAAAAAAATCACATAAACAAAATTGAGACTCTAAAAGCTTTATGTTAACCCTTTCAGATATGTCAGACTGGTGTCCATTACAATGGACATACATTTTAAAACCTTATCTCTTTTAATCCTCTAGCTGAAGAGAGTTAAAACTTGCTCGAATAGATGAATAACTAATCTTTTTGACATCTTTGCGGTTTTTGGTTTGGCAACAGTCAACAAATCTTTACAGCTTGCTTTTTTTGAAAATGGCGTCAGGCTTTGGTATGCAAAAACGTGAGTATTCTTTCTGTTTTGATTTTTATGAATAATTCCTTCTAATGTGTCAGTGATTTTTTTGTATAATGTCTGTAAGTTCATCTTAAGATTGGAAATAGTTTTATTTGATTACCGGTTATAGTTTACCCAAAATGAGAGCAAAATGACATGTCCATTACAATGGACATACGGTACAGGTGGTTGTGATTCTTTAGATAGTTGAATTATAATGTTTTTGTAATTTAATTTTTATTTTAGGCATTTGAATTCTTTTTAAAACAACAACAAATTATTAGGAGGATTAAATATTCATTTTTTATTTTAGAAAAATATAATTTTAGAAATTTTAAAGATTTGAAAGAAGTTTCGGAGTACATCACTAGTGCAGAAATATCAGATATTGAAGAATTGGATTCTGATGATGATTGCTTTATTGATAGTGATAATAAATCTGTTTCTGAAGGTAAATTATGTTAAAATTTTCCGAAATATTTTCCAATAATTAATTTAAGCTTTACATTATACAAAATTATTATTACTGAATACTGACTTTTACATATGTAGGTGCCCATGATTCATCTGAAATTTTAGAGGTTGATTCAGATTCATCATTTCTTCTTACAACGAAAAAAGATATCAGTTGGAGAAGAAAATCATTCAAAACTAAAGATTTGGAGTTTACAAATGAAACAACAAATGAAAATTTGGAACAACATTGTCCGTTATATTATTGTTATTATATTGCAGTGGTAAAACCCATATCTACTGCAATAAATGTACAGTGCATTTATGCTTCACCAGGGGCAGAAATTGTTTTTTTTAATTTCCATGTGAAATAATGTAAAACTCATTTTCTTTGTATACAAAATTAGGAATATGTGAACATGCTTTGCAAAACTGTGTATTATTACTGTATATCTCCAAATATGCAATAAAATTACTATAGTGTAAACTTTTTGAAACTTTTTTTGTGTTATAGCTTCTTTATCTAGCATTGTTAAGTAAATAAATTGATATTTAGAATAAAAATCGTAAGAGAAGTTCAAGCGCTGAACATTTGACTTCTGCAACCTCATTGACCGGTTGTCCATTCCAGTGGACATTTTCCTATTTTTTAAAATAATTACTTTTTTCTTAATTTTTTCCTTAAACATGTTTATTAGGACCCCATTATGATATTTTAACGTGGTATTTTTTTTTTTTTATTCACAGCATTAAAGTCGGGTCTGAAAGGGTTAAAAAAGAAAAAAAAAAAACTTTAGCGAAATAGAATTTTATTCTTTCATGGTAGATATATATATTTTTATTTTGCCGAAGAATAGCCATAGAAATTTTGAATTGAACATTATTACGAAGGTTTCACATGTCTTTTATCTGTGTTATTGCCCAATCATTTCTACAAATATGATGTTTACAAAGAAAATAGAAAATCGAAAGTTTGATGAAATGTAAAAAAAAAATGAACATGCATTTTTCATTTGTTCACTTCCGAATTCGTTTTTCCCTATGAAATGAGCAACATAACTCGCATTAAAAAAAGAAATGTATTTATGTAGTCGTGTTTTAACCCATTAGTGCCTAGCGTCCCTTTTTAGCGACGCTTCAAAAGGTGCATTCAGCACTGTTTTTGACACCGGTAAAAAAGAAAAGCAATAATTATTTTATTTAAATGATGCATTTTCGTGATTAATGAACTAAACTTAAATCTTCTAAAAATAGTGGTGCCAACCAAATAAAATTTACGCAAAAGATGCTGGGCACGAATGGGTTAATAATTATTTCTGGAATTTCTGGAACTTCGTACCACAGATTCTAAGAATTTCTAAAAAATATATTTTTGACGAAGTTTTCGCGCAAATAAAGCAGCAACACAGAAGCTATAAAAAATACAGTGTTTCAAGAAGTTTTTTACCTTCAATTGCATAACACCAGTTTTTAAATTATTCCTGGATTTGATAGTAGTTGATTTGATAATATTTTTTATAGTTTTCTATCAGCTGTGAAAAACGTTTGCTATTTATTTTTGAGAAATAAACCATTAGTTATTGCTCATTAAAATTAATAGTGTTTGAATGAGAAACAATGGTTGCAATCGGCTTTTTGAATAAAGAATAAAGCAAGTCATACTTTAAATACAATGTGAATTATCAGTACAAAAGTTTATAAAAATATTAAACATATTTTAGGAGAAATGTTTGAAACTGTCTTTGCTTTGAATGAAATACTATAACATTCCAAAAAGAGCTGCAACTACATTGTCGTTTGGCTACTGGAGCCCTATTAATTGTCTCTAAACTTCAGAATTTTAGAGCAATTTTTTTTAGTTGATTAGGGGCTGTCCATAAATGATGTCACACATTTTTTCAATATTTTTGACCGCCCTACCCTTGTTTTGTCACAAAGTGTAACACTTTTCCGTACCCCACGCCCCTTGTCACATGTCACGTTACATTACATAAACATATACTTGCATTTCAGAATCAAATCACTACGTTATAGAGCACATTTAAGATTTTATTTTCAATCCTTAAATGTCTGTTTTAATGACATTATTGAGCATAACAATAAAAATAATTCATGTACTTATTTTGTATAAAATAATATTAAGGTTTCCAATTAAAAACATAATTAACATAAAATAGTAAAAAAGTATCAATATTAAAGAGCATTTGAAAACAGTAGTATTTTGGAATTTGAGATGGACTTCAATATATTTGGCTTGAAATTATATCTTTCCTTTATGAAAAGAAAATATTTTAATTTCAAAATAACTTCAAAGTTTAATTTGTTGATTTTTAATGCTAATAATAACCAAAAATGTTAATAAACCAAAATATGCGATGTCACATTTCTTCTGTCCCAAAAACTAGTCATAAACTGTGACAATTTCACGAACCTCCTCTAAACGTGAAATCATTTA
Organism: Maratus speculifer; assembly: GCA_964019185.1. Taxonomy (NCBI): domain Eukaryota; kingdom Metazoa; phylum Arthropoda; class Arachnida; order Araneae; family Salticidae; genus Maratus; species Maratus speculifer. The sequence continues at coordinate 34,741,705 of OZ025293.1, forward strand.
TGGACTACCCTTAGACGTGAATTCTACCTTTGTATTGAGTGAAATGTTATGACATTCCGATAAGTGATGTAACTACATTGTCATTTGGCTACTGGAGCCCTATTTTTTATCACTTAATTCAGAATTTTAGAGCATTTTATTTTGTGTTGATTAGACGTGAATTCTACCTTTGCATTAAGTGAAATGTGATGACATTCCAAGAAGAGATGTAACTACAGTGTCATTTAGCTACTGGAGCCCTATTAATTGCCACTTATATTCAGAATCCTAGGGCATTTAATTTTGTGTTGTTTAGACTCGAATTCTACCTTTACTTTGAATGGAATATGATGATATTTCTAGAAGAGATGCAACTACATTGTCGTTTGGCTACTGGAGCCTTATTTATTGTCACATTCAGAATTTTAGGGCATTTAATTTTCTGTTAATTAGACATGAATTCCGCCTTTGCTTTGAATGAAATGTGATGACACTCCGAGAAGAGATTCAAATACACTTTCGTTTAGCTACTGGAGTCCTATTAATTGCCACTTATATTCAGAATCCTAGAGTATTTAATTTTGTGTTGATTAGACGTGAATTCTTTCCATTTACACCAGCTTTTGAAATGGTATCATAAAGCAAAATTATTATTTTTGAGTGTTTTGCCAAAATATATTATTTTGTTTTAAATTATGTATATAAAGTCAAATTTAACTTGAGGTTTGTTGTATGTTTGACTCCAAAAACGATCTACAACTCTGTTTTTCTATACAAAAATTGCTATTTGAGTATTGTTTACTTTCGTATTTGTTAAAAACTGTTTACGATTATTCTGAATTAGCAAAAACAAATTTGAAGTATACCTTCAGTTTATTTTATGCTCTTTATTTTTAATCCTTTAAAATGAAATTGTTTTTCTGTTGTTAAAATGTAAAAATGATTGATTTTCGCACACATCATAAAACTAAATTGAAGAAAAAAATTCCCTCGAAAATTTGTCAATTGGGTATTAATATCAATTTGTTGAATGAGAAATACCATACAAACTTGAAATGTTAAAACTCATAGAGAAAATAGGTTGATATTGCTCAAACATCTCAATTCATATTAGGAGTCTATCTAGCATTTTTACATTTATATAACTTTACCTTTTTAATACTTTTCAATGTAGTGTCTGTGGGCCGTCTGTCCTTGTATTAAATCTCGTAAACATACTGAAATTTCCAAATACTTGATATGTGTTATTTAACTTTACTGTAGAATCGTCAGTGTTGAAAATAGAGCGGGTAGCATTTATTTCGTTTATTGGAATACTAAAAATATCCATTTACAATATAATCTGCAGGGAAACACTTTTGAGAACTTATTTTAATGATATTATACTATGACAAATATAATGCAATTGATATACAGTTCCCAGATGCACTAAAGATAAAACAGGATTTCTCTATAATGTGGAAGGCAAAATATTTATCATTCAATTAAAAGCTATGCAAATGCAAAAGAATTCAATAATATGATGATCTATTGGGGAAAAATAGCGTATTTCACTGATATTACATAATTTTAGTAAAGTTCATATACCGGGTGTCCCAAAAATGACTGATGGATTTTAAAATTCAATAACTTGCAAACGGTGGCAGCTATTTTTTTAAAAAAATGCAGGAGGGTTATTCATAATGTCAGGAGTTTTTTTTACTGTGATCCTTGATTTTAGTTCGGATTTCAAAGAATAGATGGCGCTGACGGTAATTGGTGCTCAGTCGACGCCGAAATTGACTTCACTCAGCACTGATGCAAAAGAAGGAGATTAAGGACATGGAGTGCGTTTGTTTATTTAATGCCTGATTTATTTAAAGTATAATTTTTAGAAATTTTTACATAAAAATTAGTATTTGTAAATTTGGTCTTGACCTTTTGCCTGAGAATTTTTACCACCACAAATTTCTATAGGTAATTTTTGATTTATTTAATTAATCAGTTTTTGTTTTTAAATAAGGTAATTTTTTTATTTACTAAAATAATGGTCTGCAATCTACAGATCAAATATTCCTAATTTCTAGATTTATATCAAAATGAAACGCAAAGAAGCTGCAAATTATACAGAAAATTACAGATAATCTACAAATTTTTCTTGTAAATAAATCATAAAATCATAAAACTTTCAATCAAATAAAGAATTTTGTTGCTTCCTATAAAGAGTACAGTCAGGTTGAAAGATTTACTCCAAAGACTAAAGAATATTAAGTTACATCAAGGACTAACGGAATTTGAAGTTTGATGAAAATTTGTGCCTTAGTTCCTGATATAAAGATATTGCAATAATCATGAATAGCGCCCCATAGCAGAACCACCGGTTGGGCGATTTACACCAAAACATAATACCAAAATAATAAAGAACCAAAACTAATAAACAATATTAAGTAACAATAACAATTTAGAAGACTTTAAGAAACCCTTATCAATTGTTAAGTTCCAAACATTAATACCTCTTATATAATCGAAAATGGAATTAAAAAAATACCATACAATATGAAAATCATTCTAATATATATATATACACTAGCGGAAAAAAAATACCAACACCAATAAAGACTTGTGTTAGCTAAACGAAATTTTGTAGGCGTGTTAATACATCTGAAAGATGGCATTGATTCAAATTTCATGTTTCGCGCATCAGTGTGGCGCTAGTAGCGCCACTCACAACTTTAAAGTCAGGTTTGCTTTAAATGCGTGCTGTAAAGATCGTGAGCATTATTTATCTTCAAAATTTGACGAATTGAGTTGAGGTTGATCATGAATGCCTTTAAGAAGACGAAGAAGCTATTATCATCAGCTCCCCGAGTTGGAAAGAGGCCATAAATTAGGGCTACGAGAAAGTGGATTTTCTTTCCGCGATATTGCAGAAAGAAGGAATTTATCCACGGAAAGAAGGACGGAATGTATCCACTGTGCATGATTGTTGGGAGCAGTGGTCAAGGGATGATACTGCCTCAAGAAAACCAGGTTCCGGGTGACCACGTGGCACTACAGAGAGGGAAGAGCGTCGTATTCGGCGTACGGCTGTGGCGCACCGTACTGCGTCTGCGACAGAAATTCGAGCTGCAGTTGGTACCACAGTGACACAACAAACTGTTACAAATCGGTTACTACAAGGACAACTACGAGCAAGGAGCCCTGTTGCATGCATTCCACTGACTTCAAGTCATTGCCGTTTGCAACGTCAGTGGTGTTAAGCCAGAGCTCATTGGAGGATGGAGTGGAGATGTGTTTTCTGATGAAAGCAGGTTCTGCCTTGATGCCAGTGATGGCCGTGTGCTGGTCAGAAGGAGACCAGGGGATCGCCTGCAACCAAACTGTCTGCGACCTAAACACACTGGACCTACAATCTGAGGTCATGGTCTGGGGAGCAATTTCCTATGACAGCAGAAGCACTCTCGTGGTTCTCCCAAACACACTGACTGCAAATGTGTACTGTAGTTTGGTTATTCAACTTAAAGTGATGCCATTTAAGAAAAGCATTAAAGGGGAGTTTTTCAACAGGATAACGCTCGCCCGCATGCCGCTGTTGTAACGCAACGTGCTCTACAGAGTGTCGACATGTTACCTTGGCCAGTGAGATCACCAGATCTGTCTCCCATTGAGCACGTATGGAATATCATTGGATGAAAACTCTGGTGTCATCTCCAGCCAGCACTGAGCATCACAGTATTGACACAACAAGTACAACAAGCATGGAACTCCATACCACAAAGTGACATTCGGCACCTGTATGACACATTGCATGCGCGTGTGCAGGATTGCATTCAAAATTCTGGAGGCTATAGCGACTATTAATGTAACAGCATTTCACATTTGAAATGCATTTTATTGACCCTAAATTAACCTGTGATCTCGAAAATCTAAACAATTAAACATGTTAACTAGACAAATGCACTGTCCAAATTTCATTACTCTACAATAAGTTTTTCTTGGTGTTGGGATTTTTTTTTTCGGTCAGTGTATAACTCTTAATGTTATCATTCATTTAAATGCATGGTTTGAGAATTTAAATCTTTTTTTCCCAGACAGATAGCGACACTAAATATTGGCATTTAAAACTTCCTTTCTTCATCAACATATATACGGTTGAAAGCTAATATACTTTTGAATTATTGACTGTATATTTTATTACATTAAGTTTCCATTAATTTAAATAAATATATTTTATTCTATTTTATACTATTAATATAATAATCTGAATATTTATTGGATTTTATAATTTAGATATTTTTTTAACATCCATTTAATATCTCTAAACCGTATGTGCTGTTATTAACTAGTAATTGTCACCGCACTCTAACTAATCATGAGTTTGATGTTTTGTGGATTCAACAACGTTTGCCGATTTGCTACTTTTGAGTTACACGGTAGTTTTTTATATATTTTTTTCACTCTTTTTTTTGGTCTGAATATGTTTTTTAAATGTCCAGATTTCTTGAATTATTTTTGTTTTTTGGTTACGATTAACCGGACAATGGTATAAATATTTGCACTAGGATATTTTTCTAATTTCTACCTTAGAAATTAATCAAAAATTTTTGTGATAGTGTGGTATTGCCCTTGAGAACGAACTACCTACCACAAATTCAATTTTTATTCATCTTTGATCAGCTTTTACTTATTCTATATGTGTTCCACTGGGTATCCTACATGTGTGTCAGGAAATTGTAGGATTTTGGATTTGAGACTAGAATTTTTGCTGTGGGCATACTACACAAATGTGAATGTATTCACAATGAATGCTGATTTGTAGTATTCGATAATGTTTATACATTTTTTTCAAATATAAGCAAACAGAAATGCGCGTGATGCAAGAAAGTGCTATTTATCGCAATATTGATACAAACTGACGTGGAATTTCGGTGCAAATAGTTCAGAAATTCTTGGAATGTGCACATGAGCTAATCTAGAAAAGACCCGGACCTCTGAAAGTCCTGAAAGCCACGGCCATCTTTATATAATTTTTAAATATTGCTTACAGTCGATTTTACCGATCGATAACTTAGCCGCAATATCTCGGGAAGATTGGCCTTTTAGCGACAAACTAATTACTCATTTAAGAACAATAATTGTTGAACTTTTCAAATTTGAATTCAAACTATGCTATACACGTTGATTCGTTCATAAACACAACCAAAAAACACTTTATGGATAGAAAAAAACTAAAGAATGATAAGTGGCCGGTAACTTTTGAGAACATGCGTTTTCTTGTATACCTAATTTTTTCAATTAAATTTATTGATATTTACACGCTCTTCTATAAGTAAGTTCCTAACTAATATGTCAATAAAATGTATTAGTATCGCTTTGAGTTTTCTCTTCATATGGGTATATTTTCAAATTAACTGAACATTTTTTGCTGGCTGGAAACTTTTCACCGCCACTGTATATTATGTAAATGAGGGTGATTTTCGATGATGATGAGGGCAAACTTCAATAGCAGTCTGTGTCCCTTTTTCTAAATGCTGGAATGCAATAATGAATAAGAAACTTGCCTGGACTTGTAAAAAGTCATTCAAATAAAAACAACCAGAAACCTTTTCTTGTTGATGGGAATTCTACAAAGAACGTTTTTGAAATAAATTGATATCCTAATGCACTTTATTTTTCTGCTTAAAGTATACATACTGAGTCTTTATGCAGTAAGAAAACTATTCTGATAGCTATTGTTTAAGATTATGATTTATTAGATGTCGCTATTTTTTTTTAAATAATTTTCTTGAAAATCTATAGCAATTCCAAGATTTTTTTTGTAAAAACTGTGACTCCAAAATAAATTATTGAAAGCTATTTTTCCCTTGCCAATCTAATAAGTATGCCTCGAATTTGTGAATTAAAAATCATAGAAAATTTCGAATTCCTTTGTGCATTTTTACAGAACAAATTAAAAAAAAATTGTTATATGACGGTACGTTGATGCTTCTTAACCCATTTTTGTTCAAACAATTTGCCCCTCACCGCAATTTTTTTAATAACTACTACATACGTATTACAATACATATTACATTACACGATTCGAAATGCTATGTTTATAAATTTTGAAAAACAATCCTTAAATGTTGAAAAATAAGTATATCTAAAAATACATTAATTTATTATCTGAAATTCAAAACATCCCTAAATCGTACGCTATACATTAATGGATTAATCCGTATATGGTAAAGATTCAAAGTAAATTTTGAATATATCGAAGTATCAATTATAGATACGAATGTTAGGCTATCTATAATCCTGTATATGACTTTTTCCATCCGATGTATCGATTCTTACTAGAAAATAATACTTTAAATGTGAAAAATTATTTTACTCTCAAAGTTATTCGCAAATTACAGTTCGATTTAAGGCTACGGACTATTTTAGAAATATAGCAGCTTGTTGTACAGATTTAGAGATTTTTATTTGTGATAAAATCTAGATCCCTTTTTAACGGTAAATATTTTAGTATTGCATGTTGTATCTTGGGTTTCAATGGGGTCAGCTCATTTTTTATTCGGACATGTTTTAACTAATTTTTCTCGTGCATTTCTGTCATTTATGTGAGTAAATCGTTATTGAATATATTTTTGGGTTAAGCAATCCTCCCCAATAAATTTATTCTATTACGTAGTTTGACAAATTTATTGATGATTGAGAAGCTGCAGTTAAACGATGGAAACCTAGTTGTATGCCAATTGATGCTGTACGAAAAATAAAAGCTGTAAGTATCTTCCAGAAATAATTGTCAATTGCAAACAAAAATAAAATGCATGAAATCAAAATGTTAATGACATATAGCTACAGTTTGCTGATCCAGCTACTAGGGATTTTTGTACTTCAATGAGTCAAGAAACTGCCTTAAGGGGTCTCAGGACATTTAAAGCTTCCAAATTTTGGAAATTTCAATTTTTTTATATATTAAACTTCTATTTTTTCAGAACATTTTAATATTATTGTTTTCTCGACATTCTCATTAGAACAAAAGTTATAGGTTTTAGAAGTTTACCCTCTCTAATAGTTGAAGCGGCGTTTCCGAAACTGATGTCATTTTCTCGAAATGACATTTTTGGTCATAGCGTGCAAGGTATCTCAAAATCTTGTAAGTATTTTTACATAAAAATCTCAAAATATATATTTCATGCTAATGTCTATAAACTGAACCTAACATTTCCTTTCTATTGTTAAAAAAAATTTTCTTAGGTGATTATCTTGTTGAAATTTTCAAAATTTCTAACACATAAATACAACTTTGTATTAAAAACAGAAAAATGCTTTAAATATAAATTTATTTATGTTCAAGATAATTGCTACAATCTGATGTATAAGTAGACATGAAAATTTCTATCATTGTTGCAATATTTGTTTTGTAATCGTGCACGCAAGATGTCTATTTTCTGCTCATCGAATGTCTGACAGTTTAGAGCGCTCTGTAAATACTGATTCTGCACCTTGCAATTTTTTAAAGACATAAAATGAAAGAACGTGTTCATTTCTTTCATCTCAAAGGAAATTGTGTTTTAATGTCAATTTTAAGATATTAAATATTGAAGATGGTCTCATTTTTTAAAAAGTTTTTCCGATTTTAAGAATTCTGAGACTTTAAATAATTTCTAAAATTAAAAAAATCATTCATGTATTAAAAGTATGCAAATTTTACAAATAAAATGTACTTCAAACATGATTTTTGTATTCTTAATTTTTTATTTTATAGCAGGGTCCGTACGCTTCAAGGATCTTTTACCAGAATGTATGTAAAGCAATATTTGCCTTATTTAATGAGGAAATATCTATTTTTTAGATATAGCACTAAGTACTTTAAAAGTTTTCTGGTTCAAAAACACATAAAATATCAGGAATCCCCTGATGCGTACGAACCCTGTATAGTACTTTGGCCGTAATGTAACATATGATGCCCCCAAAAGCCACCCCCTTAACAAGGAGAAATAAAACTTTTTTTTTTCAATATACAGCAGCAAGATATAAATATTTTTGAAAAAAATTAATTCTTATCATATGCTTGACTGACAAGGATGAATACTTTGTATGTAAGGTCGTGGAAAAAAAAGTAAACGCCTTCTACTAACTGCTCAACGAGTTATCGTAAAAGAATGTTAGTGGTGCCGAACGAATGGAAATGAAGTCTATTTTAAAATGATGGCTATAAAATTTCTTTAGGCGGCCATCTACATACTAAAACGAACAATACGATTTTTTTCCATTAACAATACCCAATTCTGACAGCATAAATGAACGCTAACTCTTAAATTATTCAAAAAACGTATTTTTATGAGATTCGTGCACTATTTACTAGAAAAATATAAAACGAAAATCTTTCTAAGAAAATACTGATGTTCAGTTGGCGGAGCACTTGGGAGCCCTGAGAGTATAATTTCAGTGATATTAATAAAAATATGAAAATGTGATTTAATATTGAGGGCACTAAATTTTGAATGTTTATAATTCAAAAAATTGTCATTCGAATGACTAGTAATTCGGTGTCTTAGCATAGTTTGAACCAAAGAATATGGAATATCTGGTTAAAATTGGGTATTGCCATTTAAAAAATGAAGCTTGCGTTTGTTTTAATGTTTAGATGTCCTCATAAACTAATTTTATATGCATCATTTAAAGGCAGACATTATTTCCTATCGTTCTATACAAGTAATTATCTTCTATTATACTTTGATGAGGAGATATTAGGGGTTGTTTACTTTTTTTCCCACGCATGTATATTTCTAAATAAATCTAAGTCAACTGATTTATTTAATAAAACTAAATACATAACAAGATTTTTTTCAGTTTTTTTTTTTTTCATTTTGTTAAAAAAATTATTCAGACAGAAAAGCACCCCTTCATAATTTATATGATTTTTTATTAAATATGATTTCGTAAATGAAAAATTACTCTCCTTTCACTATTCTTCATGCTAAAAATCAATGTCTGTATTCTGAAAAAAATGTGTATTCTGAACTCAGGTCAAATCAGGACCGAGACGTTACTTTTTTCTGGAGACTCGCCTATCCGGGCCTAACGTATTTTTCATACGGGAGATATTTAGGTCTGCACTGGACGAAATTTTAAATCCCAGTCTCGTATCCGTATTAAAATCAAAGCCTCTGACTGACCTAATACGTACATAAAATAAGTAAAATTTGGTTCAATAAATATTTTTTACAAAAACCATATAAATTTTAATATCGCTTTTATTTTACAAAAAAAAATCTTTAAAATTGATTTTTTTAAGAATAGAATATTTAAATGCTAAAAAATTAAACAAAATAAAACCAGAAAAAAAATTCTGCCTATAACGGAATTCTGTCTTAAACAGAAAATATATTGATCCATGCAAAATAAATACAATAATAACTGAGAAAAAAATAAACTCCATTTAACCCTCCTAGGAAGGGCATTTGTCTATTACGTATATTTTCTTTCCTATGTGATTCCGTCTTAAAAGGTTTTACTGTATAACATTTTTCAAAGTCTCCAACGCACGGGATGTGGATTAGCGATAATAAAATATAAGTGAAACATTTACAGGTAAACAGAGATTCATTGATAAAAAGAATATATCACAGCCTTTGGCGCTTCTTTGATAATAAAAAAGCATAAATATAAAAATCGAAATTCTATATTAAGTATTTTTGGTCAGAACTCCTACACGCATAACAATTTTTAACTATACTGAAGTAAAAAACTATCTAGAAATTCACGGCTGAGCCGGCTATGATTTAAGCTTTTTTCCGGGCTGGTCCGGATTATGATTTCGACATTATTTCATGCTGGGCAGAACTTTTTTTCCTATGGGTCGGTTTAGGACCGGACCTATATATTTTGATCTATTCAGACCTCCAGTGCTAACGATCAACATGTTTAGAAAACAAGTTTTGATTTAAATCAATACGCGCTTTATTATGTCCAAATAACAGGCACGGTCTTAAACCGACATATAATAACGGACAATTTGAGAACGATCCCTTCTTTGCTTTGAAAATGGATGAAAAACACATCGTTTACAGGCACGGAAAAGTGGTGTAAGTCACGAATTTTTGAGAATTTTGGATCTTAATATCTTTGTCAGGTTTTCAGATACGGAGATGAAATTTTTTTGTTCAAATTAGGAATGGATAAGGAATAATTTCCTAATTGGGAATTTTGCTCTACGGGGGCCGTATAAAAATTTAATTTTCGTATTTTTTCATATAGACCCCCCATGGAGTTACAACTTATATTAGCAGAAATTTCACCTTTTTTTATGGGTTTTTGCAATTGGAAGTATGAGTCTAGAGACAATATTTAAGGAGATAGCCTATTGTTTCGATATTTATGACTCATTCTGTATATATATCTATGTTCCGGTAATAACCAGATAAGGCACATTTTTGAAAAAAATTGAGATAATTTGGGAGATGTAACTTTAAAAGAGTACTTTCATCTGTCATAGTACTGAAAAATGAAAACCGAATACTTCCCTTGATAGAGAGAATATAAGTTTTCATTGAAAAATTGAAAAATTAATTGGTTCTCAATTAATAAAAACCATTTTCATATAACTATTTTGGCAAAAAAAGAAATTCTTTCATCCTAATTGAATGTAGTGAAAATTATTAAGCTGTAATCTATTTTATAAATGTAATGATAAAAAAACATTTGAAAACTTTAAACGTTAATTACTCAAAATAATAACAATATGTCTTACCGGAAGTCATATATATATATACGTATATATCTGTGGCTTCCGGTAATAACCAAGTAAGGCACATTTTTAATATTTTGGGAAATTAACGTTTGAAGTTTTCAAAAATGTTTTTTTATCATTACTTTTATAAAATATATTAGAACTTAATAGTTTTCACTACATTTAATTAGGATATAAGAACCTCTTTTTATGCCAAAATAGTTATATAAAAAGTTAAGAAAAGAAAATAATAAAAGCTTAAATAAGATTTATTATTTTTTTTATAAACCAAAAAGTGCAAGGCGGCCCATTACTGGAAGGTGGTCCATTACTGGCACATCTACCCTATATAAGGCGTAGCTATAGTAATAACAAAAGTATTCTTTAGATTTTGGAAAAGACTTTAAACATCTTTGTGAAAAGTTTTAATCTTTATAAATAAAATACTTATGGAAAAAGAAGTTCATTAGGTGTCAGTTACTAACATAGTTTCTATATTTCAATTTAGTGCCAGTAATTTCCTTACTTTTATAAACGTTAATCTTTAAAAAAAAATTGTTAAAAATCTTAAAAGCCCTTTTAAATAAAACATTACTTAACATACGCAGAAATAAATCCCTCCGTGTATTAAAATGTTACAATGAAAATATTCCGATACATCGAAAAATCCATTTATAGAAATTCTATATTCATATTTATGTTCCGCAATTTTTAGAAGGTAATCGAAATCTTTACCAATCTAAAATTTTCCAAAGCTATTTCAATGAATAATTCGCAATCTTTGGATTGTGTGCATATTATTTCATTCAAAAATAAATATTTCGCTGTATTTAAAATTTAAATATACTTAAAAAAGGGAAGCGTAAAAATGCAATGTAATCTTTCACGGCATTAAATTAAATTTTACTATACCTTATCAAAAATATAAAAGATGCAACGCAAACAGTGGCGTAGCTATGTTTTTTGGCGCCCGGGGCCAGCAAGAAATTTTGCGCCCCCACCCAATATAGATATATAACAATTTTTCTCAATTTGGCGCCCCTAGGCCTCGGCGCCCGGGGCGGACGCCCCCCTTGCCCTCCCTTAGCTACGCCACTGAACGCAAAATCAAATGATATTACTAATGTATTGCTTAGCTTTAAATTAGTGGTAATTGAAAGACTTATGATTATCTTATAATGTAAATTTACTTAATGTAATTATTTTGTAATGTATTCTGTTAAATTGAAAATTTTAGTTAAGATTTAGATTGTGATAAAAGTTGTGTTTAAAATGTTAAATTATATTTCTTAATACATAAAAAATAAAAACTGAAAGGGAATGCTGAAATCTTCCCCCATGAAATCTGCCCCCGTCCGCCATTTTGACCTCTACATTAGAAGGAGGTAGATATCCAGCGGTGCAGCATTTCACTTTCTACGAGGGCCTGATATCTGCCCCCAGTATATCTTCCCCCGTCCGCCATTTTGTGCTCTGCATTAGAAGGGGGAAGATATCCAGTGCTGCAGAATTTCACTTTCTACGAGAGCCTGATATCTATCCCCAGTATATCTGCCCCCGTCCGCCATTTTGACCTCTGCATTAGATGGGGGTAGATATCCAGTGCTGCAGCATTTCACTTTCTACGAGGGCCTGATATCTGCCCCCGTCCGCCATTTTGAGCTCTGCATTAGAAGGGGGAAGATATCCAGTGCTGCAGAATTTCACTTTCTACGAGAGCCTGATATCTACCCCCAGTACTATCTGCCCCCGTACGTCATTTTGATATCACAGTAGAGGGGACATACATGGAGTGCTAGAATATTTTTTAGGTTCATCGAGAACCTAAGAATCCTGGATATATATCCTTTCTGCTTATAGTTTTTATTGTTTCCGCTAATAATCATACGGTTTATTTATCTAGAAATTTGTAGACGACACTTAAAATGTAATTCTAAAATTATGTAATATATATGAGGACGGAAACTTCAAAACGCACTTTATCGACATTTTTAAAAATGAATTTTCTGTATGAACCTATTCTATTAATAAATCTGAAAAAGCGTAAAAGAAAAAAAATCTGTAATTTCAGAGCAGGGCGCGAATCATGTGCCAACCAGCGAATCATGTCAGGGGTGGACTCCGAAATTTTTTTTGGGGGGGCTAACATCTTTTAGCAATTATTAATGCAGTAACTAAGCAAACTAAATACTTTAAAACTGATAAAATGGATCTGTCTATAAAGGAACCCGATTAAAGCGAAACCTCTTTAAAATGGAGTTTTCCTAAATGGAAAATATTCGTGATCACCGGAAAATAATTAAGAGCGGTGTACCTCCGAACCCTGTATTTCCCAAATTATGAATTCATGAAAATTTCATCTTCTGAAGCATTTTTTGTGAATTTTTGAATCTACATAAGAAGATGTACACAATTAATTAAGAGGCTACTTCAGTCAAGCGAAAAGGCCCGTTCGATAATGCTAATCCTGTGGAAGAAATTAAAAAAATATATATCTCGTTTGAATTTACAAGTTTTTAAATGATTTTTTTCATTGAATATTAGAGATTTTTTCGATTTTATTTACAGATAATTTTAGTGAAAACACTTTTATTTTCGGAACCGGTTTCGAAAGTGAAAGCATATTCATGAGAAAAAAACATATAATCAAAATCGAAAAAGTAAGAAACGGCCTGCATACAGATTATCTAAGAAAAAATATTTAAAATATTGAAATTCAATCGAGATATCTTTATAAATCTTTTCCATTGGATTAGCATAAGCTAGCGGGTCTTTTCTCATGACTGAAGTTCCTCTTAATAAAATTTAAAAGAGTTTTGACAGTTAAAATTAATTAATTAAATTTGTGTTTGTAGAAATTTTATGCAATATTTATAACTGCACTCAAATTTTTTATTTTAAATACTTTTTTAGATTTTTATTGAATTACAAAATGTACAAACATAATGGTCTTACTCTAGAATTATAAAATGATACTTAATTGAAAATTTCCCCCCACAATCTTTCAACGCTAAGAAAGCTGAGAAATGCAAATGAAAAAGAAATCGTCCTTTTAAAAATATTTTTGTTTGTTCAACCAATTATGCTCTTGAGATAAGATGAAGTAAAGTAGTATTTAGAACGCATTCTAAAATGTATTACTACTAATCGAGTATTACATGCATTTTAAAACAAATTATTTTAAAGGTGCTTTAAAGTAACGTCGGGACATAAAGGGATAAGAAAGCCTACTTAAAACTGAACTTTTCTCCATTCCATAAGATTTAGTCTTAGGTTGTTGTTATGATTAATGTAAAATATAGATAGCATTCTTCAATTCATTAAAAAATAATAATAACTTGATTTATTTATTAATAAAGAAAACTGATGGATAGCACATGCGCATTATTTTCTTGGATTCTCATTGCTGTTTTGACATTATTGAACATATTTTGGAAAATGCCATAAGTAAAATTATTCTTGATTCCGTTTAAAATCCATATGGTGAGTAAAATGTATTAATTAGAGTTAAAACAACTTTCAAACAGCCGATAACTCCACAGAAGCAAACAAAATAAAATTATGCATTGGACATTTATTTAAATTGTATTTTTCCATTCAGAAATAATTTAAAGAGAATGCAACTTTGATTACACTTTATTTCAGTGAAGAGCAAATATTAGCTTTCTAAACAACATTTAAAGTTTCCTTAGAATAGATATAAATATAAATCGAATATAATTATATATTCCTAAAATTATTAATTTCTTAATGCAGAAACTTATTAAGGTTCCCTGGAGTAATAACGCCAGACGGGGTAACAACACCAAGGGCTAATATTTTGCATAATTGTGAAATAATCTGGTAAATGACACCCATGTGTTCTGCGCAGAAGGGTTTTGAGTCATATAAATCGCAAAAAACAGCTTCAAGTTAATTTGTTTCAATTTTAGGTCTTATTGTTTTTACAAGCAGCTAAAAATAACGCTTGATCTAAAATTTGCGAGATACGTTTTGTGATGTGAAGACTATTTTTTTTATCCGGAAATACTTTGTTAATTACATAAATTTGTAGTACATTTCATGGCCTTTCAAAATGTTGTTGAAAATTTTGGATATCTTCTCGAGATAATTTGTAATTTAAAATGTACAGCGCAATAACTATAACGGGGTAATAACGCCAATCCTTGCAATTTTTACCCCGGTTGATTCCCTACAGTGGCAGAGCTCCATCCTAAATACTGATTCAAATAAACACAGTTAAAACTGTGCAATGTTTCTAATAATTCTATTTAAACGCTCTTTTTTAAGCAAAAAGAAGCTCACGGTCTGATATTCTTTTGCCTCATCCCCCCTTCCCCACACCACACCCTTATTTTTCTTACATTTTCACGAAAAAATGAACATTTTCAATAACTTAGGATGCAATTTGTCAATTTCTAGAGCTGAGAGTTTGTATTTTTAGAATTGGGCAATCTACATGCAATTAATCCAACTTATTTCATTGTTTTATTTGCATGGCGTTATTACCCATATAGGTGGGTAATAACGCCAAATTGCATTGGTCGAGAAATCATGCCATAACATTTTATGTATTCATATCTGTTAAATTATTTTTTTTATATAGATAGTCAATGAGTTGCTGTATCAAATCATATATTTGTTTGAAAAATACAAACTAAAACTGAGCCGTGAAAATTGCTAGAACCTTAACGTGGCGTTATTACCCCAGGGTACCTTATTATATTTAAAAAACACTTTAATATATTAATTCCACAGGTTTGATTTTTTGTATCTGATTGTATTTGTAATTTATTTTTATCAATTGTTTTCCGGCGAATTTTTAGATTATTTTAAAGTGATGGCTGTTTTAAACACGATTCAATTCAGTGATGATGTTGTTTCTCGTTAAAACTAACTTTGCCTGACCTTATTTCATTAATAATAAGGAACCCTGGGGTAATAACGCCAGACGGGGTAATAACGCCAAGTGCTAATATTTTGCATAATTATGAAATAATTTGGTAAATGACACCCATGTGTTCTGCGCAGAAGGGTTTTGAGTCATATAAATCGCAAAAAATAGCTTCAAGTTAATTTGTTTCATTTTTAGGTCTTATTGTTTTAACAAGCACCTAAAATTAACGCTTGATCTAAAATTTGCGAGATACGTTTTGTGATGTGAAGACTACTTTTTTAATCCGGAAATACTTTGTTAATTGCATAAATTTGTAATACGTGTCATGGCCTTTCAAAATGTTGTTGAAGATTTTGGATATCTTCTCGAGATAATTTGTAATTTAAAATATACAGCACAATAACTATAACGGGGTAATAACGCCAATCCTTGCAATTTTTACCCCGATTGATTCCCTACAGTGGCCGAGCTACATCCTAAATACTGATTCAAATAAACACAGTTAAAACTGTGCAATGTTTCTAATAATTCTATTTAAGCGGTTTTTTAAGCAAAAAGAAGCTCACGGTCTGATATTCTTTTGCCTCATCCCCCCTCCCCACATCACGCCTTTATTTTTCTTACACTTTCACAAAAAAATGAACATTTTGAATAGCTTAGGATGCAATTTGTCAATTCCTAGAGCTGAGAGTTTGTATTTTTAGAATTGAGCAATCTACATGCAATTATTCCAACTTATTTCATAGTTTTGTTTGCACGGCGTTATTACCCATATAGGTGGGTAATAACGCCAAATAGCATTGGTCAAGAAATCACGCCATTACATTTTATGTATTCATATCTGTTAAATTATTTTTTTTATATAGATAGTCAATGAGTTGCTGTATCAAATCATATATTTGTTTGAAAAATACAAACTAAAACTGAGCCGTGAAAATTGCTAGAACCTTAACGTGGCGTTATTACCCCAGGGTACCTTATGAATTATAAAATTAGTCATTTAACAATTCGCTATAATTAAATTTAAAATTCTGCATGTGATTATATCATTTCAAGTATAAATCAATTATTATAAACATATATCCATTCATCCTGTATAAGATCATTGCTTTTAAATTATCACGAAGTGACCGACGAAACAAGTGGCAGCTACTTAGTGCATCTGGATACCATTTCCCCCATCTGGTAGGTAAACAGAAAAAAGTGACATAAACTATAAAAGCGGAGAAAAGTGACACGGAAAAAAGTTTACTGAAAAAAAGTTACAGGAAAAAAAGTGACAAGGAATTGATTTTGGGGATTCATTGATCAAACGGAGGCTTTTAATTTAGGTAAATGGCTTTTCATACTGAATTAACGGTTTTGGTCCAATTTTTGGATATAAGCCCATATTGAAAAGTCGCTTGCCTTAGTAATCATTTAATAAATTTTTGAAGGATTTTAGAAGGATTGAATTATTTAGAAGGATTAATTAAATTTGAATTTACAGGGATTTTGTGCAATATTTATAACCCACTCAAATCTTTTATTTTAAATTGTTTTCTTCGTATTTTGTAGAATTATAAAATGTACAAATATGGTGTTCTTACAATATAAATGTAGAAATACAGTCGGCTCTCGTTAATGCGAACTTACTGGGACCATAAGAAATGTTCAAATTATGGTAAGTATGACAGAAAAACATAATTAAAGAGTTCTTTTACAAAGGAATTATAGTATTTTCTAAATTCATTTCAGCTGTTCAAGTTAGAATGTGACTTAATATTAGATTAAAATACATAAATACATAAACCAATTAAGGAATTAGGAACAATCGCAACGGAAGAAGAGGTGGATGTGTCATTTACAGACATACGGACAGGCCCGACTAACAAGTTTCTATGCCCTGGGCACTTTCAAATTTTCGTGCCCCCGTAGATTAGTTAATTTACTGATAGCAGTTTTTCACGCATTATACACTTATCTGAAAAAAAGTTTCCTCGAAAATTGAAAAACAGTTCCATAAATAAAAATTAAGAAAGAAATTCTACTATTTATTGAAACGTGCTTTTAAACATAAATTGATGTATACTTTTGTCATTTTACCGAATTAATATCACTTTTCGTTCCGCAATTATGATTTTTATGATATAAATTTAGATGAAATAGGAAATGTTTTGTGTTCCACAGAAATTTCGTTCCCAGGGCATAGAACTCGAGTGCCCGTGCGATAGTCAGGGTCTGCATACGGATAATTAGAAAGCGGATATCAAATGGATGGGATTATGTGTAAACTAATTCAGAACAATTTTTACTAAAATGAAAGAAATCAAGTTATTTCAAGGATCTGGAGTTTTAAAAAAAGGAAAAATGAAAAATAGGAGTTCCCGTTAGTTTGAATTAAACGATATCAAGAGAAAATGAGTTCAAATTAACTGAAAATTTTAACATTATTCTGCCATTGAAAATTTCGGAACTTAACGTTTAATTCGAATTAAGTGAAGATTCGATTTATCCGATTTTGAATTAACGAGAGCCGACTGTATTTCCGAATTGAAAAATCCCCATCCCCCTCCCTCAGCGCCAATAAAGCTGAAAAAATACAAAGGGAAAAGAAATTATACTTTTAAAAATATATTTGTTTTGTGTAACTAATAATGCTTTTGGAACAAAATAAAGTAATGTATTTGTAACTCATTCTAAACAGTATTACAACTAATTGACGTATTAAAAGAATTTTATAATGATTAATTTTAATGGACTTATAAGTACCGTCCGTAGATAAAGGGTTAATCGAAGATTATAAAAACCATTAATAAATTAGTGAACCAATTTTATAAGATAGTTTGTGATTTTTTGTGTGAATGGTTATTTTCGAGATTGTCAAAACTACACACTCTCTGAAAATTATACCAACTTCGACTTTCAGAAATTCTCAAAAGAAATATTTAAAAACAAATCATGGGGAAAATGTTATTTTGTACAGAGGAAATGGTATTTCAAAACAATATTTCCCTGTAAAAAGGCAGGGCCCGATTAAGCTCTGATGCTATGGGAAGCACAGTGTCATTTCGGGGCCCCTCTTTCATTTGTAAAGAATTTACATTCGAGATACCTGGAAATTCACCACTGCTATAAATATTATTCAAAAGAATGGCTCACTTGATTTCATATGTATTTCATTAATCAATATTCCCCCCCCCCTTTTTTTTCTTTTTACATTAAAATTGAATACAATCAAGGAAAATATGCTAAAAGAGATTAGCATGGGGCTAATATAAAAAATATAATTGGATGAAAAGATTGAATTAAAAATGTATGCACAACATAAAGTGTCAATATTTTGATATACTTCTTTCAATAACGGCAATAGCTATTTTTTTTTTTTTTTTTTTTTTTTTTTTTTGTACATATAAGCTAAATTTAACAATTCTAAGATTCAATATGTAAAATAAAAATTCATCTAAAATAATGTACAAAAACTGATCTTTTACATGAAAAATTAATTTGTTATTTGCATTTACGAAGCACTTAAATAATACAAATTATATCTATACGCATATATGCATAATTAATAATTTGATAAGAAATTAGGTAAAGTTTTAGAATTAAGTTAATTCCATGCAAAATTCAGGGCCCCCTGTGTTCTCAATTTTGGGCCCCTTCAAAACTTTCTAAGGGAAGCATGTACTTCTCGCACCTAATCGGTAATCAGTAAATCGGAACTCCCTAGGAGACCCCAATTAGCGCGGGCCGTGCCATAACTGTCGCATCGTTTGTCCAATAATTGAGTCGGTCTAGCTGCCAGTATCAGATAGACCCGTTGTAGTCCACAGGCTCTTTGGCCTGAAGGCATGGGTATGGCAATCCGTAGTCAAATAAGGGTTCTTTATGAATTTCTTAGGAAAACAGGAAGTGTCTGGCTGTTTGTAAAAAGAATGATGAATGAAGTGACAGATTTAGATTAGTACTCACCTCAGTACAAAACAAGAAGAGATAATATTTGTCTTGTTCTATGTTCTATGCAGGGATTCTTTTACCAGTGGTTCTATGTCTTGGGTGAAAATATTCTCACAACAATTCTGTGAAACATTTTTCCAGTTAACTTGTGAATAATATTTAAAAAAATGTGTGCAAGTTCAGATTTGTAATATTATGTAATCTCTATAGTTGTTTGATACGGTGCGGGCCCCATCTTGTTCCCAGTGCCCTTGCCCTTGGACAGTTTCCCACTGTGCCCCCCCCCCCTCTAACCGGCCCTGTGGCCATTTAAAACTAAAAAAATAAAAAATAAAAATGAAGTACAAAAAATGAAAAAATTAAGCGTTTTTTATGTGTTTGAACTTTATAAAAAAAGGGTCGGAGCATTTTTTTCTTTCGTTCATATCTTAAAAAATGGCTGAGGTGTGGCAATTTGAATTTCTAGTGTGCACGGCCGGTAACAGGTTTCACGGGCTCCTGGGCAGACTAAACATACGGCCCCCCTCCTACAATTAAACATATGGAAATTTGCCGCTTATTTGAATCACTGTACTATTGAATAAGTCCTTTTTTTAATTAAGAAAACAACGTTTGTCATTTGTTTAATCAGCACCGTCTTCTTTAATCGAATCAAATTCTGCTTTACAAACAGTGTTAATATAAAAGGTAAACTTTTTACAAGCTTGACAATAGTAATACTTTTTATACATTTGTAAACGAAAATTTCGGCTAATTTTAGTCAAATTTAAGGAATTAAGAAATATGTCCCTATAAACATAATGCATCTTAGATTTTGATTATTATCAATTGCTAGTTGGCGAGCAATCTCTCTTATGTCCTTAAAATTGTTTTTAAGCACAAATTTTGGCTGCAATCATAGTTAAATAATTTTTTCGGTTATTAATGTCAAAGCTCATATTTAAAATGAAAATGTTGCTAAAATGTATAAAAATTGCAATATTTTTAGGATGATTAGTACTAATGTTAAAAAATATTCAGGGTGCAAAATAAAGTTATACATTTATATTTTTAATAATTCTTGAGCGAGTGGATTCCAATTTCATATCCAAAGCTAAAATTTGCTCAAGACTCAAAATTTAAAGTAAAACCATGTTTTAGCTTGGAATATTTACGATTCTTTCTCGAAATCTAGAAATATATCCCTCAAACTAATAAAATTTTAAGGAAACATTTTCCAATTACATTACTATTTTTATTTTCCTCGATAAAAATGAATGCGTGGAAGATTCTTTTTTTTTCCTATAACTAATTTGCAAAGACATACAACTTAACAACTTATAAACTTAACAACAATAAATAACAACATATAAATACACTGGTGCTTAACAACATATAAATAGTAGGTGTCTCGCCTAGCTTTAGTCGGGATCAAAATATTAGCTTTAAAAACACCTGAAATAAAACCGTTCATTAATTGGAACAACTTTATATTTTTAAACGGAAATCTAGTATAAAAAGCTTGCAGAAGCATTCTTCTGTTTTTCTTTTTTATCGACTACCAATAAATACATTTAAATTATTTTAAAAGATATTTATTATTGTCTAAACGATTTAAAAATTTTATGAAATACAAATGTGGTGATTTCAAACTCCGTGTTTAATTTTCATGCAAAAAGGCTGATATTTAGTGTTAAAAGTGCTGCACATCAAGAGCAATACTGACATGCGTAATTTACGATTTAAGCAAATAATTAGAAAAAGCCCCTACCGCCTCAAAATATAGCCGTAAGGTATATTTGAAAGTTAATTACTAATTTTTAAAAAAAGGAAATCAAGATTAGAAATAAACACATTTTCATCTAGCCGCTTTTGATGAGTTTTTAATTCAATTTTCAGTAAGCGCCCTCTCAATCAAAATTATGTTACTGTGACTTCTTTTCTTCTCTAACCTCCTCTCCCTTTATGATTCTTTTTTTGTTAGACTTGGTCCCATGAACAACTTGTCAATATAAAAGTTGTAGATAATATTAAGAAGATTTATAAAAAATTTAATTGCATTTAATATCTTGTAAACCGACCAAGATATGATTTCTTTGTTTTATTTTAATCCTTTTATGGACGTCTTTTGCAGTCTGGAAAAGGTTAATCTGAAGGTTCAAACTGACAAACGGTAGCAGTAAATTTTTACTGCAATTTTGATCGCATAATATGCATGACGAAAAGTTTTCGATTATTTTTAAATCAGTTTGTTCAAAAATCGCAGTTTGAATTAATTATTTGACCAGTTTGGAAGCAGAAAAGCCTTGCCAATGAAAGGGTTAAAACATTATTTTTTGCGCAATTTGAGCCCATTTTTAACGATGTCAAAAACCTGTCATAGATAAATTTTTAGAACTTTTCTTAGAAGTAATAATAACGTTAATTGATTTTATGTACATCACAATTGTGAAATTACGGGTTTTTTCTGTTTTCACAAATCCCTTCCCCATTTCCAACCTCCTTGGTCTGATTTTGGCCATTAACGAACATGACCAAGATTTTCTTCTACTTGATTTTATGTATGAGGTTGCAAGAGATTTATGCAAAATTGTAGAAATTACGTGGATATATACAGGAGTGCAAAAATCTAGGCGCCAGCGGCTCTCATCGCTAAAAGAAAAAAGCTTTCCTCATTGAAACTTCAATAGCACTTATGTTGAAAAATGATATGCAATCGAAGATATAATAATAATAATAATAATAATAATAATAATAATAATAATAATAATAATAATAATAATAATAATAATAATAATAATAATAATAGTAATAATAATAATAAAATAGTAATAACAATAATAACTATTTTCTGCGTTTCTAATCAGAGTTTTTTAAGTGTAATATTTTCAAAAAGCATAATTATGTAAAAACGCAGAAGTTTAAATTATTTTGAAACCCATTCCCATCAATTCGATATTTAAAAAGAAAAAAATCTTTGAATAATCTACTGAAGCCTTATTTACCAGAGTAAAAAGTTCCTTAGACTGCTAATGTACAAAACTTCTTTGTATTGTAGGACTTTTAGAAGAGGCGTCTACAAGCATTCTCACGTTGAACTCTTTTTAAAAGGGGTATTCAAATGCTGAAATTTAATATCCTGCGTTGAGGAGCATTGCATGAGGGAATGGGTGCAGAAGAATTAGAGGGACATTTTTGTTGAGCTTTTTTTGTCAATCTCAGGGACTGATCATTGTTCGTTTTTACCTGTCTCTCCAACATAGATCCATAAAAGGACTAGCTCTGTGAAAAGAAAAAAAATCTTACTAACTCGTGTATAAGTCGACCGACTCCTATTTTTAACTCCCAAATTTTGTGTAAAATTCTTCGACATTTACACTAGTATTTTATTTTATTTTTGTTTTGTTTTTTGTTTTAGATAATCCGCTTCAAAAACTTCGGTTCAAAACGTCATCTTTGACAGCCTTTCTTTTTTTTTTTTTTTTTTGCAATATTTTCTCCATTTATCAAAAACTCAATAAGCACGGCACATTGTGTACTTTCTTAATAATAGAATTTGCCAGTTTGATGCACTTGAGAGCAAAAAGGAATTTAAAAATAAATCGGAATATAAGAAATTTGGTTTAGAATACACCCTTAATTCTTGAGACAGAACGATAGCAAAAATTGGGAAAGATACAGCATAGCAGCGCCACTTCTTGAAACATTTACACTAAAATGTAAACAAACATCAGTTCATATCAAGGACTAACTGAATCGGAAGTTTGATGGAAATATGCGTATTAGTTATCAAGATATAGCTGTTGAGTAAATCGTAAAAAATGCAACATAGCAGCGCAACTTATTGATCGATTTTACACCAAAAACTAATTACCACCAGTGTATTTCAGGGACTAACTGAATATAAAGTTTTGTGAAATTCTGTTTATAAATTCTTGAGATAGAGTGTCCACAAAATTTATGTCACAGAGAGACATTTCGTAAACACGTGTTTTTTGGAATCTTTGACCCCCTAAAACGTGTAAATCCGACGAAGACCGAAATTCAAAAATTTTTATGAATCCATCCTTTTTTCCAGGTAGAGGTACAATAAAGAAAAAATATGAATATTGCATAGATCCTGAAAAGAGATTAGGTTTTCGTTTAAAAGTATAAATTCTGACAAAATTCGGTAACATGTTTCGGTAACAAATTTGATGTTTATTAACCCTTTGAAGGGCAGTGGCTCATTTTTCATCACTTAATTCACTTAACCGCCCTAAATTAGATAAATCGGTTTTTATGCAGAATTATCCAAAGTGTGTCAAATTTTTGATATAGGTTCTTTCTGATAAGGCTTATATATAGTATATAATGCCTGAACAGATTTGGGAATTTAATGGTTTAGCATAGAGGGAGAACGGGGGAATAATCTCTCTTAAATTAAATTAATAGGTTTTTACGCAGAATTATCCAATTTGTTTCGAATTTTTGACATAAGTTAATTATGATAAGAAGTATCTCTGATTAGTTATGTGATTTTTTTTGCTTATTAATAAAGGGGGGGCGGCAATTATTTCGCCACAAATTAGATAAATCGTTTTTATGCAGAATTACCGGATGTATTTCTTTTAAATGTAGGTACTTTCTAAAAAGGTGAATACCTGAATAGTTCTAAGACTTTAATGGCTAAGTATAGAAGGCGAATCGAATACAGCCCCCACCCCCTTAAATTAAATAAATGGCTTTTTACGCAGAATTATCGGATTTGCTTCAAATTTTGGATTATAGATTCATTATGATAAGGTGTATCCCTGATTAGATATGGGATTATTTTGCTAATTAAAAAGGGACGAGTGATTATAACCTCCCCTTAAATTAGTTAAATTGTTTTTATGCACACTTATCAGATGTATTTCATATTTTAGATATAAGTTCTTTCTCATAAAATGAATCCCGGAATAGGTTTTAGGGTTTAAAAATCACCCCAGGAAATGAATATTATATGTTCTTTTTGTTGCCAAAATATTTTCCAAAATATATTCTTAATTTAATATTTTATGTGTTAAAAACTGACAATCTGTGAGTAACATTTAAAGATAAATTGTCAATCACATAAGGAACTAAGACTTTCAATAAACGTTTAAAATGGATTGCATATTCTCTATCGTCAGTTAAATGTTGCTCTATTTCTATATATAAAAATTTTTCTTTTGTTAAGCGCAAAATAATTTGTTAAGAATGTTTTTTTTTTTTTTTTTTTTTTTTTTTTTTTTTTTTTTAACAATGTTAATTTAAAGCGAAAACCAAAAGCTAAATTTCGAAAATTTTAAGTTTACAAAATGTAACGAATATTGTTAAATGTTAAATGTTTTGTTTTATTCGCTCTTTATTTTGTTTTTTTAGAATATTTTTTTTTAGAATTTTCCTTTTTTCAAATAAATGAGAATTTATTTTATATAATGCGTCGATTAAATTTAATTTTTTAACATCAATAAAACAGTGAGAGCTGCTGATTTAAAACATCAATAACATAAAAAAAATTGTATAAATGTTGCTTTAAATTACTGAATATAGTTTCATTTACAACTATATAAAAAAGGAGGGGGATTTCAGATTATAAAATGAATTACATACTATATATATGTATCTTTTTATAACTCAAGAGGGCAAAAACAGCTATATAACCTTTCACATGAATTTTAACTTCACATAAATCATTAAAAATTTTAATAATTTAAAAAAATTCAATAGTGAAGATACATACCCTATTAATATATTTTATCATAATAGGAAAGTTCTACTATAGTTCAAAACTATTATAGAGAATATATAGAACTATTATATAGAATAGTTCAGAATTATTATACAGGGTGATTCAGCTCGTCGGTGACAAACTTTAAGGATCGATAGAGCACACCTAGACGAACATTTTTGAATAGGGAATGTAGGGTCCCTGACGCGATGGTAAAGCGCTAGGCGCTTTCGAAAATTTGGGTGCCGAAATTCGAAACGTCATAAAAACTAGGGAAATGGTTAGATTTTCTTGCTTGTTGCGTCGAAATGATTCTGTTTGTTTAGACTTTCTTCAGTACCAATTTGATAAGCGTATCTCTTAAAACATGGATAGGGGGCGCTGCAGACTTTGGAGAGCTAGACAACAACTTTAAGCCCGTTATTTTGATAATTTAACACATGCTCGCCAAAGTTTATACTCTAACTTAAAGTTTGAACCCAAAAGTAGAGCCCTGCAAAAAGCGTAAGAGCCGGAATAAAATGTCAAAGTACAGGGTGGTCGAAACTCGAAGGCTCCTAAGAGATAAACAAACAGATTTCTTGACTTATGGCATGCATTTTCATGATTCTGTTTGCTGGGGCTCTCTGAAACTCAGTTGAACGGTACAAAAAGAAACATCGATAGGGGGCGCTTTGGGCAAAAAACATAATTCGTTGACATTTCGGACGCTAACTGGAAACGGGGCGCTACGATCAGTTAGTAATAATGAAAACACATTTTCTACCTCTGCTCAACACTTCTGAATAAATTTAGACCAAAAACATCAATGATACTGGAAATTTATTTACAAAAAATAACACTACAGAAGATGCTCGAAATTTCGACCTTGGGCCATGATGCAGGCTTCGCACCTCCGTCGCATTGAGGAGTGTGTGTTTCCAACAATGC
The DNA here is from genome assembly GCA_964019185.1 of Maratus speculifer. Lineage (NCBI taxonomy): Eukaryota > Metazoa > Arthropoda > Arachnida > Araneae > Salticidae > Maratus > Maratus speculifer. Next base: position 34,767,862 of record OZ025293.1, read on the forward strand.
CAGGAGTATCTCTGATCTGCCCTGCAGCTGCCACAATGCGCGCCACAAGTTCTTCAGCACTGCTGACAGGTGTATGGTATACCTCGGCCTTCAGGTAACCCCAAAGGAAGAAATCCAAGCAGGTGAGGTCTGGTGATCGGGCAGGCCAGTGAACTGGACCCCCACGCCCGATCCACCGCTGGCCATACCTTGCGTTTAGATGGAGACGCACGTCGTTCGTGTAATGGGCCGGAGCTCCATCGTGCTGGAACCACATCTGGCGACGCGAACCTTCGGGTACGTGCGCCTCCTCCAGAAGCTGCGGCAGCACTTGATCCAGGAAAATCAGGTAATTTCCACCTGTCAGCCGTTCAGGTAACAAATAAGGGCCAATGAGGCAATCCCCCAGAATGCCGGCCCACACATTTACTGAGAAACGCTCCTGGGCTGCTCGGCTTCTGGTTTCATGTGGAATTTCATCACACCACACATGACTGTTGTGGGCGTTCCACATTCCCTCCCGGCTGAAGGTGGACTCGTCCGTAAACAAAATGCTGTTTACAAAACGGGGATCCCTGGATCTCATCGCCAAGTACAATCTTGAGAATTCCACTCGAGGGCCAAAATCCTGCTCTCTGAGCAACTGCACCCGCTGGATGTGGTAGGGGTGCAGATTCCGGGAACGTAAGATGCGCCACGCAGTTGCTTGCGAAATGCCAACATGTCTGGCGATATCTCTCGTGCTAAGACCTGGGTTGTCCTCAACCAGGTTAAGCACAGCCTCTTCTTTGTCGGGGGTGCTCACTGATCGCTCCCGTTCAGGCCTGCCTCCGTCGAAAGATCCCGTTGTGGACAACCTCTGGTGTACTCGAGCGAAGAAGGCATGGCAGGGGATTTGCCTGTTGGGGTAACGCTCGGCTTACAACCGCTGAGCGGCTCGTCCATTACAACCAGCAGCGCCATACGCCAAATGCATGTCAGTCAATTCAGAGTTTGTGTACCGTTCCATCCTACTACCGATCTGCAGACAAGTAACCCGAAGCTTAAGTAGGTACCGCACGTTCAAAAGACGTGTCTGCGCATACAACTACGTCATTTCGCGTTGTCGTCTACGCATTACGTATCTTTTGCATATCGATATGGTACGATATCTTTTGCATAAATCAGCAAAAAGCACCTTATGTAAATTTTATTGCGCGCATTGTGCATGATTGAAACCAGCTATGTTTGTTAAAAAAAACAAACAAACTGCAGTTTTAATAGCTTCTTATGATAAGTAAATTACTCTCTTGTTTTGTTTCTAACTGATCGTAGCGCCCCGTTTCCAGTTAGCGTCCGAAATGTCAACGAATTATGTTTTTTGCCCAAAGCGCCCCCTATCGATGTTTCTTTTTGTACCGTTCAACTGAGTTTCAGAGAGCCCCAGCAAACAGAATCATGAAAATGCATGCCATAAGTCAAGAAATCTGTTTGTTTATCTCTTAGGAGCCTTCGAGTTTCGACCACCCTGTACTTTGACATTTTATTCCGGCTCTTACGCTTTTTGCAGGGCTCTACTTTTGGGTTCAAACTTCAAGTTAGAGTATAAACTTTGGCGAGCATGTGTTAAATTATCAAAATAACGGGCTTAAAGTTGTTGTCTAGCTCTCCAAAGTCTGCAGCGCCCCCTATCCATGTTTTAAGAGATACGCTTATCAAATTGGTACTGAAGAAAGTCTAAACAAACAGAATCATTTCGACGCAACAAGCAAGAAAATCTAACCATTTCCCTAGTTTTTATGACGTTTCGAATTTCGGCACCCAAATTTTCGAAAGCGCCTAGCGCCTTACCATCGCGTCAGGGACCCTACATTCCCTATTCAAAAATGTTCGTCTAGGTGTGCTCTATCGATCCTTAAAGTTTGTCACCGACGAGCTGAATCACCCTGTATAGAACATTCAGTTATCACTTCATTTTGTTAATGGTTGAAAGCGTTATTGTTGTATATGCAAATTTACAAAACAAGGAAAATCCAAAAGTAAATAGTATAATACAGAAATCTTAACAAACATATGCAAATGCAAATAACAATACTACTAATAATAATTCGCTCCAAAAATTGCTAAAATTACCTTTCTTTGAGATATTTTGAACCTTTTACGTACAATCGTAAAAAAAAAAAGGTAACCACCCCCTATCAACTGTGCAATAAATTATTTTAGTAAAAGGTTGCTGTTAGCAAAAGGTTATAAATAATGTCTACTTTTAAATGATGCATATAAAATCGCTTAGGGGGCCATTTTCATATAAAAATAAATCCAAATTGTGTCCTTTAATTCAATACCAACAAATAATTTTGCCACCATAAATAGATTTTGCACCCTTAAATTAGCCTAAATTCAAATTTTCATAAATTTCTTATTGTACAATTAATTTCCAAGAAATTTATTATTTTAAAACAAGCATATTTTAGAGGCTGCATCTAAATTGAAGTTATGTACTCAATTATTGGAATGCTACAGAATGATTATGTCTCTTCTATTAATGTATATTATTTTTTACCAATAAGACCATTTTAGTCGCTTAATATCTTTCGGCTATAGTCACGACATATGTTTCGTTAAAATGGGTAATACATGTATATATATATATATATATATATATATATATATATATATAATATATATATATTAGGCATAATTTAAACCAAAAATTTGAAATATCTTGTTAAAATTGGGTATTGCCGTTGAAAAAAAAAGTTTCGGTTCGTTTTAATATGTACATGTCACCTCCCCCCACTTAGCACATTTTATATGCATCATTTAATAGTGCACTTTATTTCCAATCCTTTGATACCAACAACTTTCTTCTACAATAATTTGTTGAGGCGTTAGCATGGTGGTTTTTTTTTTTTTTTTTTTTTTTTTTGGGGGGGGGGGGAGCTATTTCCATGACTGTATGCTATTCTTTTCACTCAAAACATGAAATTTTTTGCTTATGAAGTTTTTCACTGTATTCACGTCCTTTTTTAACTTGTTTTTGTATTTTATATTTTTTAATTAATTTAATTGTAAAGTACTTCTTTATGTGAAATTATATTCAATCTAAAGTTAACAAAATACTATTTCTATAAAACTCAGTTACAGATATTATTAAAATTAAATTTTATTCTACATCTAAAAAATAAAAAAATAATAAAAATAAAGATCTTTTATTGTAATAAAGTTATTAAGGTTTTAATGCTTGTATTCCAATATGAAAAAAAAAAGCAGAATTGATTGCACTTTTACTCAAACATAGAATATTTTCCCCAAACCTAAATCTGACGTCATTTTCACCATATCAAAATTTAAATATACACCTTTCATATCTGTATTCACTTTTTAAATAAAATCGATAATTTAATTTGATCATTTTGATTCAAAACTTGAAGTCTCGATAGCTATTAACTGAAACAGATACTAAATTATCCATATACCTTTTTTAAAGCATAAATGAAATTTTATAAAAGAAACAAGCATTCATTGGGTTTTATAACAGACAATATTCTTGACACAACGTAGTTTAATTATTTTTTTTCACTTTTAATAAAAAATGGCAACATAAAAATCCAGTAGTCTGTTTTTTTTTCCGGTTTTTTTCCCTTTGCTTTTAATAAGCATGGAGTACTTCTGTTGCCTCGTTTAGAAAAATGGTATTACAAACTACAAAAAAATTAATGTTTCAAAAATAAATTAGATACAGTATTCAAATAAATCGCATTTAAAAGTACATTTTTTCCCCTATACGATGGTGTAAAAATTAAAAAAGTGGGCAGTTAAGAAATACAAAAATTTGCAGTAGAAAAATTGCAAAACCGGAAATGCATTTCAAACTTTAAAGTGTTGCCATTCTTAAAATGACGTATGCGTTACGCACAGATACTTTTGGTCTTTATAATATAGATATTATAGATAGAAACCACATTTTTAATTATTATATAAGTTGGAAAAAAGTATATATTTTTATTATTATCATTTCGAGTATTTAAAACTTAGAAGTAATTTTTTTATTTGATTTAATAAACATTAATTAGAATTCTGTTCTTTGGTACTGTGTATTAGGTATAGAATTTAATATAAAGAGTAATACGAAAAAAAAAAAAAAAAACTAATCAAACTTAAAAGCGTATACCGAATTTTAAAACGTACACTCCAGCAATTATTATGCAAAGACAGTACCGTAACCAATTTCTTTTATGTGTCCCTGTAAATTAATAAAAAAATGTTAAGAATGTTCTATTTTAACGTGATCGTAAAGAAATTCAAGAATTTATGCCAGTTTCAAAAGATTTGGAATAGCGTAATGTCATTAAAATACTCTTCAATTCTTTTAAGTGCCCCTAAAATTGAAACATTAACAGTACATACTTAATATGTAATAACAAACATGTTTTAATAAACCTAAATAAGTTTTATCAATTGTATAAAAATCCGAGTGTATTTACGGGAATCAGTGCATGGACAGACGGACAAACAAACAAAATGCAAAAGCACTCTTTAACTTTGTTGGAAAATGCTAAAAATCTACAAAAGTACTCAAAATCTTGCATGTATATAAGAGGGCGTGAGGTTCAAACTTTGCCTTTTCCAGAAAGTAAAATTTTTGCGATTTAAATAAATATCATAAAAACTATAAGTTTTCATTGTAAACACCAAGATTTTACAATGCCAAAACACACGTTAAAACTTTCTTTTTTTCTTTTTTTCATTTTTTTTCTAAAATTATAGTTTTTTTTTTCTTTTACGCAGATTTATTAATAGAATAGGTTTATACAGAAAATTAATTTTTAAAAATGTCGATAAAGTGCGTTTTGAAGTTTACGTCCTCATATATATTATATAATTTTAGAGTTACATTTTAAGTGTCGTCTACAAATTTCTAGATAAATAAACCGTATGATTATTAGCGGAAATAATAAAAACTATACGCAGAAAGATATATAGCCAGGATTCTTAGGTTCTCGATGAACCTAACAAATATTCTAGCACTCCATGTATGTCCCCTCTACTGTGATATCAAAATGACGTACGGGGGCAGATAGTACTGGGGGTAGATATCAGGCTCTCGTAGAAAGTGAAATTCTGCAGCACTGGATATCTTCCCCCTTCTAATGCAGAGCTCAAAATGGCGGACGGGGGCAGATATCAGGCCCTCGTAGAAAGTGAAATGCTGCAGCACTGGATATCTACCCCCATCTAATGCAGAGGTCAAAATGGCGGACGGGGGCAGATACACTGGGGGTAGATATCAGGCTCTCGTAGAAAGTGAAATTCTGCAGCACTGGATATCTACCCCCTTCTAATGTAGAGGTCAAAATGGCGGACGGGGGCAGATTTCATGGGGGAAGATTTCATACATCCCGTTTTAAAAAGCTAGTGATAGTCGATTAAAAATTTCTTAATAGACGCTAGTCGCACAGAGGTCATGTAAAGTCTGCCTACTAGTAAAATAAAAAGAAGTTTAAATGCTTGCATTTTCTTTTACTCCTATTTAACTCTGTCATAGGCAGTAATTGTGTGGCTGTAATGTAGAATTCCCACCGGAATTTTCGAAATTTTTTGTTTTAAAATAAGGAAAAACATTTTCAGACTTACTTCAACCGAAGTTTTAAAATTTAATTACTCGTTCGGGCCTGGCATATTTTGAAAAGTGCATGTCTTTTCAATGAATATTACATTTACTTTTTTAATATCTATATATAGTAATGGCAGTATATGCCTATGCATCTCTTATTTTTTTTATTTATGTTTTGACACTTTGCAATAATAATAATAATTGTTATCTTAATTCTCTTGCATCATTTGTAATTTTTTTTGTTTTAACCAGTATTCACGCTTTGAATTAAAAATATTAGTCAAACTTCTGAAACGATTACGCATGATAAAACGAAAACAAAACATTAGAAACTAGTAAAATCTATTAAAATTTTTTGTAATTAGTGTATAATTAATTGTAATTAATATTTTCCAACCGTCACCAAAAACTCTTCTTAGTTTATTTTCATATGAAAATGAGTTGAATAGTACGCAAATAACTATTTTCATTAGACTTCAGACAATGACAAATTCGTTAAACTTCACCAATATATTTGGCTAGGTAGTATTAATAGTATTAACATAAAAGTATTTTTTTCTCAAAATTTAAAAACATTCCGACCAGAAAGGGTTGAAAGTTTTTTTTCCAATCTTAATAAAAATAACGTGGAATATAGCATATCCCACCGCACCTCAAGAGGTTTAGCTTTTCATCTCAAGCGAGACGGAAATTTTGTGGTGCGTAATCAGATTAGAGAACTGCACAGGCCGGGTTTCGGCCGATTTTCATTAACGGCATTCGATCCGAGCCTTAATTTTTTCCAGAAGGATCAAACCAAGCTTAACTTTTTTTCGTAGGAAGCCAGGATTGATTTCCTTTTTCCTAGTCTCCACAGGCCAAAATATTCAGTCCCGGTTGAGTCATTCCGTATGAAAGTAATTTTCCTGACATGGCCAGGTCTGTTCAAATATTAGTAAAATCTCACCTCGTCCAAAAGAGGCATACATTTTTTTATCGCCAATGTTCTACAATTAAACATAAAAAACATTAATTTTAAAGAATCGTAGATTTCCAGGCTTATTAAAGTATAACAAAATTGAAACATAGTTAAATGTATGGTAAAGAACCTAGCTCTAACAGAATCTTCTTTTAAATTGAAAACTGGAAACTTCTGTTAAACTTCTTTTAAGCTGTTTATGCATACAAAATGAATACAAAAACTTGTGAGAAAAAAATACATAATACATTTACGCCTGCTAAGAAGGGAATTTGTCTATAACGTATCCTTATCTTATAATGCATTGAAGTCTTAGAAGATTTTACTTTTTTACTTATCGTATATCATTTTTTAGATTCTTATGTCTCCATTGTATGGAATATTGATTAATAATATTAAAGATAACTGAGACATTTGCATACAAAAAACAGAGGCTCATTAAACCATAAATATCTCAGCATACGGCACTTCTGCATACATGAAGTTTATAAACATGAAAAGGCTAAGTTTTTTCGGAAGAACTCCTCCGTACGAGTAAAAATCAATGTTCTATAGAAATTTACTTGGGCCGAAATTTAAATTTTTTTTCCGGTCGAACTCGGGCTGAGCTTTAAGTTATTATATCGGGCCGTGCAGATATATATATTTTTTTTTTCTGCGGGCCAGCTGTGCCAGATTTTTTTTTTTTTCAATGGGTCGGTTAGTGCCAGGGTCAGAAAATTTTGGCCCGTGCGGATCTCTAAATTAGATCAGATTTATGGTGGTATATATTGTAGCTAATAAATTACAATACCTAGAGTGGCTTCTTCCACAATTAACGTACCAGCCGTATTTGCTCCATCAGCATAAGACCTTGAAGTGATAAAGCGATCAAATGTTTTACGCTGGGGCAAATTTTTGATGGGAATACGCTCTCCATACATTCGTTGAGACTTTGAGCTTTTTCCATTTGTAGTTCCGTAGATGAAATGAAAATCTGCCCGTTAATGAAGATCAACATTTTTACAATTCGTTCCTACCAGGATTGAAACATACACACTCGAATCAACGGGTATTATGTATTAAGGGGTCAGGTACCTTTCAAATGGTCAAAATTTCGATTTTTTTTTTATTGCTTTATATGAAAGTATAATCTTTTAGATTCATATTAAAACAAACCCCATAAAAAAATTCTCATTAGAAACGAAGTTATGGGCAAAATAGTAAGACCTCTTTTCATGAAACAGCGATATTTAAAGGGCTAGATTGTTTGTTTACATTTTTCACGCAGCAGGCGCCGGCCGTAGCTGATAAGATTCAAGGATTTCTACTCTTATTTTTCTTTACTCTGTGGTTATTTATTTTCCCTTTCCTTTCAGGAAATCAAGCAGAAATTAGCAACTGCTACTTCAACTTTAGATTCAAGCTATTTAGCTTGATTTAGAAATAAATCTATGCACGTTGTGTTGGTTACTCTTTCGATGCTGAATTTCTGATTTTTTTATAGTGATTTGTTTGCGAATAAGTTTTATTTTAGCTTTAAATTAATTTTATTTATTTCGTTAATAATCTTCTGCTACAATGAGTGAAGTTCTTAGCGAAAACACACCTAAAAGAGCTTCTGGGATACGACCGAAAAAAAAGGAAATTTACTGGTAATGTATATACCAGAAAGTTGACGAAAAGTGAAAATGATTCACTGAATAACAGTGCTTCACAGAGAAAACATTCTGTAAACAAGGAGTTTGAATATAATTCTAGCTTTGATGGATATCGTATTATGGATGTCAGTCACATGTTTTCCATTCTGGAAAAATTTTTATGCTGTAAAGCTTGTGGTGGTGAAGTAAGTATAACAGAAGAAATTGAATGTGGCTTATCATCTAAAATTTCGATTTTATGTGAAAATTGTGCTGAAGTTATTAAATTTAAGAATTCTAAGAAGATCGGCGAAAATAACAAAATTTCAGAAATTAACAACAGATATATTTATGCCATTAGATCAATTGGACTGGGGTATGCAGCAATGAAACTGTTTTGTGGAATCATGGATCTGCCTCAACCGGTTTCCAAAAAATCTTACAATGTTGCGATATAGGTGCTACAGAAATGCTCTGCATCTGTCGCAGAAAAATCTATGATATCTGCAGCTTCAGAAGAAGTAACTCTGACTGATTCTTCATGCTTAAACATCAGTGGTGACGGTACATGGAAAACTCGGGGTCATACTTCACGAATAGGTGTGTGCACTGTCATTGGTGACAAAAGCGGCAAAGTTATTGATACTGAAGTCCTTTCCTCATTTTGCAAGTCATGTGATGCATGGAAACTAAAAAAAGGGACGCATGAATATAATTCATGGAAAAAAACCCATGAAAATGATTGCCTCAATAACCACGATGGATCTGCTGGAAAAATGGAACTAAGTGGTATGGTTCGAATATTTCAACGTTCAGAAGCCACAAGAAACGTAAAGTACATTGGATATATAGGTGATGGTGATGCCAAAACTTTTCAAGCCATATCAGAGGCCAGCCCATATGGTTCTGATACAAAAGTTGAAAAAATTGAATGCGTGGGTCACATTCAAAAGAGAATGGGCACACGCTTACGAAAACTTAAACAAAACAAAGTAAAATGTAGTGAAGGTAAAGCACTTGGAGGAAAAGGTAGACTTACGGACAACATCATTGCTAAGCTAACAGATTATTATGGAAATGCAATTCGACAGAATAAAAACAATTTACATGAAATGCGTAAAGCTATCTGGGCTGCATATTTTCATACTCGTTCAACTGATGCCGAGCCTCTACATTCATTTTGCCCTACTGGAAGTGAATCTTGGTGCAAATATAATAAAGCAGTTGCTTGTGGTACTATTAAAACATTTAAACACAAGAACACAGTCCCGACTAGTGTAATGGATACTATAAAACCAATTTTTAATGACTTATCGCAGCCAAAACTTCTGTCTAGGTGCTTAGGAGGTAAGACCCAGAACAACAATGAATCGATAAATTCTTTAATATGGAAATTATGTCCAAAAACACAAGGTGTAGGTAAAAGGATTGTGGAAATTGCTACAAATGAAGCAGTTATTTTGTTTAATGATGGCAATCAAGGAAAAATGAATGTAATGCAAGAATTTGGCTTGACAGTTGGTGCACATGCTCGAGGATGTTTGAAACAGTTAGACGACCAAAGGATTGCAACTTCTAATTTACGCTTTCTTCAAAACACAAAAGAAGCAAGAAAAAGTAAGCGAATGAAAGAAATTGCTCAGAAAGATAAATTTCTCTTGGAGGAAGGTGAAATTTACAGTGCCGGTGCTTTTTAAATGTGTTAAGTTTTGTGAAAATCTTTGAGCAAAGTTTTTTTCCATCTGTTATCCCATGCGATGATAGTTATCAAAGTATATGTATGTAAATTAGTGTTCAAATTTCTAAAAGGTTTATTTATGTCATGCAATAGAAAACATCAGAATGAATTTATAGATTTTTGTTTCACAAGTCTTCTAAAAAGTTTATCAACCTAATAATCTAAGTAAACAGATGATGTAGTATTGTTCTTCTAAAGGTAAATTTATTTTTATTTCTACTTTTATTTTTTTTGATTTAGTACACAATATTTATTTTTTAATATTTATTAAATTCATGTGTATAAATAAGATAAGTAAATAATTATATAAATTACTGCAATACTTAAAAATAATGTTTCATAATAAGTTCCTAAGTCAATCTTTTCTTTCAATTGAATTTTCACAAAAATAATTTTCGTTTTTACGCTTAGGATTCAGTAGCGCACATGATTTCTCCGAAACTGTTGGCTAAAATTTTATAAAAAATTAACAGCTCATACAAAACATTCAAATATTGAAAATGACGAATTGTTATCAGTGTCATGTAAGAATTTATTAAATAATGAATGGTTATTTAGAAAAATGATATAAGGAAAATTTTTTTTCGTTTTTTCGTTTACGATTCAATAGCGCACATGATTTCTCCGAAATGGTTGTCTAAAATTTTATAAAAAATTAACAGCTCTTGCAAAACATTCAAATGTTGAAAATGACGAAGTATTATCAGTGTCATGTAAGGATTTATTAAATAATGAATGGTTATTTAGAAGAATGATATGAGGAAAAATTTTTTCGTTTTTATGTTTACGATTCAATAGCTCGCATGATTTCTTTGAAATTGTTGGCTAAAATTTTATAAAAAATTAACAGCTCATACAAAACATTCAAATGTTGAAAATGACTAATTGTTATCAGTGTCATGTAAGGATTTATTAAATACTGAATGGTTATTTAGAAGAATGATATGAGGAAAAATTATTTTCATTTTTACGTTTACGATTCAACTGCGCACATGATTTCTCCGAAATGGTTGTCTAAAGTGTCATAAAAAATTAACATCTCTTACATAGCATATAAATGTTGAAAATGATGAAGTATTACCAGTTTCATGTAAAAATTTTGTAAATAATGAATAAATATATAGAAAAATGTTGTATCAGTATATGTTATTTGTGTATTTATATTCATTTTGCATGTTTTATAGCACACTATTTACTATTTTTTTATAATGAAACTTATTGAATTTATGTTTTTATATAAATAGGTAAGTAAATAAATATATGTATACTTAAATATCTAAAGATATTTTGCATAATATGTTTTAAAAAGAAATTTTATCTTTAAATTGGATTTTCTCAAAATGCTATTTTTTCAACTTGCGCGCATGATTGCTCGAAAATGGTTGGGTAGAATTTGATGAAATTTTTACAGAAGTTACATAACATATAAATGCTTAAAATGGCGAACTACTATCACTTTTGTGTATGAATTTTTTAAGTTATGAATTATTATTTACAAAAAAAAGTGCTAAATTTTGTTATTTTTCATATTTTTATGTATTTTTTATACAAAGACAGAATTTAAAGTAACTAGGGTTCGTCATTTTGATTATTGACTATTTTTCTTTATATATAAAGTGATTTTAGGTCTTTATGATATTTTTTATGCATGTCAAGCTGCGCGCAAGACTATGTATGATTTTTCTTCGAGAAAAAAAGACCTTTTGTAATTTTTTAATTTAATTTTATGGTGAAGGTATAAAAATATTCCATGACCTGTAACAGTTACAGGAAGATTATTTAAATATGTGTTAAAAATTTGAAGTTCTTAAAAGCGATAGATTTAAAGATATTGAGATCAATACTGTATGCAAATTTTGCTTCTATTTTAATCGATCAAAGTTACCTGACCCCTTAATCTAGGCGAAATTTTACTTACGCATTCTTCTTCCCGATCTCACATTTTCATCCTATTAGTATCGTTCTTCTCCCGAGAACCCACAACGGGAATGGAGAGTTAATATTTACATCGACGAAGCTTTCAAATGCACCAGATTCTTTGCGTTTTAGTTTCAATCATGCATACTTTCATGAAAGTTGTTTGCTTGTATACCATGTATGTATGTCTTGTATGTTTTATCACATCGTAAAGTTTTGCCTATATTTTGTGAAATACCCTGTATATATATATATATATATATACATAACCATTATAAACTATTCCAAATTATTGTCAACAGATGTGAATTTATAAATTATATACATACATTCACTTCTTGTATGGTAAAAAAAAAGAAAAACATTCACAAAAAATCATCACAAGCGACCATGGGTTGCCATGCAAATCTGAATCTCTGTTGTGTCACCTATCTCCTCTGTAAGTTGGTCCCAATAATCTTGAGACATCCTGTATAGCATTTTGAAAATGAAAAGATCTTTCGTATTATATTTCTATCTCAACACCTGAGAATATATTATGTATAAAAAATCTTTTTTAAGGTACTTTGAACTTTATACCGATTCTGGTCCACAGAGTCAACATTTTTCATCATCGATTTTTCATCCAATTATAATCAATTATTAATTGGCTTCTTAATTAAAATATTTTAATAACTGTCTTACCTAATTAAAAAAAGATCCGATTATACAAATATCTATTCTATAGCTTTAACTGGACAGTATCAATTTCGCTCTTTAATTAAATTTGATATGTGGAAAATATTCGAAAAGCTATTCGGAGAAAACATTAAAATTTCAGAAAGAAAGGAAGAAAAAAATCATTCTTTCTGTCTAATGACAAAGTATCTCTTATATTTTGCTTATTAAATGTACCTGAAAAAAGAAAAGCATAGTCAGATTGTAAGATGTTATTTATTTTTTTTAATTAACTAGCATCATCTGAAACGGTGATTTTGATTTAACAAAAGGAGACTTTTTCAAATATAGCATGCTTTACACTCAAGAGCTATCGATTTAAAAACTTGTTGGAATTTCTTTCAGTTACAAATCTACTTGACTTATTATTTGGTAACCTAATTAGTTGTTGAAAGATAGAGTAAACAAAAAAAAATGTCTTGTAATGAAAAAGGAAAACAAATCATTTCTTTATCATGAGCCTTGGTAAGATTTATTTAAATTAACAGAATTATTTTTCGAAAGATTTCTTGAAAGTACTTATAAAAAATAATAAAAGATGCGTTCACTGCTATTAAAAGATAAATAAAGGAATTTTTATCCATGTTATACAATATTCCTTTTATTTTTAACTGTTTGTATTGCAAACATATAATTGTAACAGATTATACTACAAATAGTTTTAAGCAATTTAGAAATGTCTCATACCGAGTAGGAATAATTCGCAATTTTTAAAGTTTTTGTTTAGTTTAGAACATTAAATTTAGAAAAATAAATCTAATTACATTATTACAAAAATGAATTGGAATCATTGTGAGGTAAAACTTTGTTATGTCTGTTAAGTGTAGTGGATTACAATTTTCAAATGACTCGAAGATTCAAAACATAACTTATTTTTTTTTTTTTTTTGCAAACTATTTTTCACCTAGATTATAAAGCTACCATTGGTTACGAATCATTTTACAAACGACCAAAAATGGCTTTGTTTTACACTGTGCGCTTTTTTCGAACAAAGAATTTTTTTCCATATCAATTGAGGATAAATTTAGCTTTTAATAAATAGTCAAGAGTAGCTTACATATAAAAACTATTTTCGCTTCAGTTTTAGCATTTTAAATTATCATTAAAAAAACATTAATGCCGTTGTTAGTAATTTTGCAAGATGAAACAACAGACAGTATTTTCCATTCCTGATCAAATTTGCACATTAACATTTTAGGGGAGAGGATTCCTTAACCACTTAATGGTCGCATTAAATTACGGTTTAAAAATTCAAATTCATTACTGCCACGATTTTTTTGAAAAAAAAATAATGACAAATAAATTGATACCAAAATAAAACAAATTACACTATTTTATAAAACTGGAGGGAATCAAACAATTTTGAATAAAAGCCGTGAAGTTTGCAGCACGTGAATGTCTCAGGCGCGACGATTAAGTGGTTAAAACTCACTTTTTATATTTTTAAATTACAAATACTAATCAAAGGAACACTACATAAATTATGGCATTCATTCATCACACTAGAAATTAAAAAATAATCTGGGAGAAAATAAAGAATTTTCCAGAATATTTTAAGCGATAAATATATATATAAAAGACTATCAATATTTTTTGGGCACTTTTATCATTACTTTTTACGCTATTAGTAGTAAGTCACACAAAAATAAAGGTGTTTCGAACATTGCAGTATGGACTTAAACTGACGACTTACGCCCAGGTATTAAAAATAGAAGAGCTCATGACATACGCAAGATCATTAAGCACTTTCAAAACTAAGCAAAAAATACTCAAATATGAGTACGTCGCATAGTCAAAATAGCTCTGAATAAAAATTATTCAAATCTGAAAATCTTATACAGGGTGAGTCATAAATATAGAAAAATAGGCTATCTCTTTAAATATTGCCCCTAGACCCATACTTCCAAATGCAAAGTTTCATCAAAAAAGGTAAATGTTTTGATAAGATAAGTTGCAACTCCATGGGGGGTCTATTTAAAAAAATACGAAAATTAAATTTTTATACGGCCCCCAGAGGATAAAAATTCCAATTAGAAAAATTTTCCTTATCCATTCCTGAATCGAACAAAAAAAATTTCATCTTGATATCTGCAAATCTCTGAAAGATATTAAAATCCAAAATTTTCCAAAATTCGTGACTTACACCACTTAAGCATACCTCTGAGCGCAGCGATATCAGCTCATTTGAAATACAATTTAGGGATTGGCCTTTAATTTACGCATTAAAATGTCGATCCAAGATAATACTTTAACTTTTAGATATAAAAAAGTCCTTCCGGCAATGCCGGGAGGAAGAGGTAGCTTTCATATACTTATTTATTTATTTTAAATTAAGTTATATTATTCAAACACACGAAGTTCAAATTAGTGGAACCCGATTTTAAAAGATTGAATACTAGTTTTTATCAATACTAAATATTAATAGGATAATTAATTATCATATTTTATTCAACCTGGTTTTATTTTAAGCGATTTATAGGGTCGCCAAATTCCACGATATCCATTTTAAAGCAGAATGATGGATAAAAAAAAACCAATGAGCTTGATCGAAATCTTAATTCATGTGAACATGCACACTCACATCGAAATTGATTAATATATACGAGTACTGTCGCGGGCAAATTGGATTTTTAAAAAAAAATGTCACCCACATTAGAAATCAAACTGCTATATCCCAGGCGTTTTTCAAGGTAAAGATAAAGCAAAAAATACTCGGGAATTCATTATTAAGATATATAGATTAGAAAGGACCTTTTTTCAATTTCTAATTTTTTGTTTATACATCATTATACATTTAAAAGATTTTTGGCAAATTTAACTGGCCGCCATTTTGAAACAAGATGGCGGATAATGTTGGTCCGTGAACTCGGTCAAGACAATGGTATGTACCATGAACACACGGAGTTATATCGAACTCAGTTTATAAATATGCGTATTAACGCGTGACAAATTTCAGACCGTTTCAAAATGTCAATCTCACTGGAAATTGAAAGTGCTAAAACTCAGTCATTTTTTAAGATATAGATGAAACAAAAAATGCTCTGGAATCTTTGTATCAAGGTCAAAACACAAAAGACAAATCTTTTTCAATTTCTTACTTTTTTTGCACCTCATCTTAAAATTTAAATAAAAAAATATATTTTCCGCCATTTTGAAATAAGGTTGCGGATAGAACTGGCCAACGAACTCGGTGCAGACATCGGTATGTACTATGTGCGCACCAAATTTCATTCAAATCGGTGTATAAATAGGTGTGTTATCACGTGACGAAACCCAGATCATTTCAAAATGTGAGCAACGCTAGGAATTTAAACTACTATAAGTCAGACATTTTTTAAGATACAGACGAAAAAAAAATGCTTTGGAATCTTTGTATCAAGGTCAAATGGATAAAAGAAAAATCTTTTTCAATTTCTCAATTTTTTGTAATTAATTTCAAATTTTAAATTAAAAAAATTTAAATGGCTGCCATTTGAAACAACATGGCGGAAGGAACTGGTTAACGAACTCGGTCCAGGCTTTATTATGTACTATGTACACACCAAGTTACATCCAAATCGATTTATAAACACGAGTTTTATCACGTGACAAAAATAAGATCGTTTCAAAATGTCAGCCATAAGAAAAATTCAAAGTGCTATAACTCAATCATTTTTTAAGATATAGACAAAGTAAAAAGTGTTCTAGTATCGGTGTTTTAGGATCTAACACATAAAATAAAAACATTTTTCCACTTTTAATTTTTTCGTATCTAATTTTAAATTTAAAATTTTTTTTAAATTGCCGCCATTTTTAAACAAGATGGCGGATGATGCTGACCAACGAACTCGGTCGATAAATTTGTATGTACTATGTACACACCAAGTTTAATTCAAATCGGTTCATAAATACGTTAGTTATAGCATGACAAAAATCAGATCGTTTCAAAATGTCAGCCATGAGAAAAATTCAAATTGCTATAACTCAATCATTATTTAAGATATATACAAAGTAATTAGTGTTATGGATATGGTGTTTTAAGATCTAACACATAAAATAAAAATATTTTTCAACTTTTAATTTTTTCGCATTTAATTTTAAATTTTAAATTTTTTTAAAAATTTTAAATAGCCGCCATTTTGAAACAAGATGGCAGATGATACTGGCCAACGAAATCAGTCGAGATATTTGTATGTACTATGTACATACCAAGTTTCATTCAAATCGGTTCATAAATACGTTTGTTATAGCATGACAAAAATCAGATCGATTCAAAATGTCAGCCATAAGAAAAATTCAAAGGGCTATAACTCAATCATTTTTTAAGATATAGACAAAATAAAAGGTGTTCCGGAATTGGTGTTTTATGATCTAACATATGAAATAAAAATAGTTTTCAACTTTTAATTTTTTCGCATTTAATTTTAAATTTTAAATTTTTTAAAAATTTTAAAATGGCCGCCATTTTGAAACAAGTTGGCGGATGGTGCAGGCCAACAAACTCATTCGAGATATTTGTATGTACTATGTACATACCAAGTTTCATTCAAATCGGTTCATAAATACGTTAGTTATCGCATGACAAAAATCAGATATATATATATATATATATATATAAAGGTGATTCCAAATTTTTTTTACAATAAAAGAGGGGTGATAGTACACATCAAGACAAACAATATTAAATAGGAGACCAAGGGTCCAAAACGTTTTCCTAAGGAAATAGCCGCCATTAAAGTTTAGGGACCAAAATTTCAAATAAACATAAAAAACGGAAAAATCGGTCGATTGATTTGCGGTTTTCACTAAAATTATTCTTTATGTCGGCAATTTCTTGAAATTAAATTATAAAGATAAATTTCAAAAAATGCCGATAGAGGGCGCTTTAAACTTTGGAGTAACGAACAACTATTTTTTGCCGGTATGTTTTGCATCTCATGAAATGTTTTCGTAAGCTTACACTCAAATTTAAATTTTGAGCTCAAAATCTGTAGTTGGGAGTGGTTAAGAAACATAAACTGAGCTGTGTTAAGAGTATTGAAAATTCAAATGATTATAAAAAACGGAAAATTTGGTCGATTGATTTACGGTTTTCACTAAAACTATTCTTTATTTAGGTATTTTCGTGAAAATAAATTATAAAGATAAATTTCAAAAAATGCCGATAGAGGGCGCTTTAGACTTTGGAGTAACGAACAACTATTTTTTGCCGTTAATGTTTCCATCTCTTTAAATGATTTCGGAAGCTTAGACTTAAACTTAAATTTTGAGCTCAAAATCTGAATAGTAGGGAGTGGTTAAGTAGCACAAACTGAACTGTGTTCAAGGGTGAGGGGGAGGTTCAAAATTAAAGTAATTATAGAAAATGGAAAAATTGGTCGATTCATTTGCGGTTTAAAATAAAACTATTCTTTAAGTTAGTATCTTCTTGAAAATAACTTTTAAAGATAAATCTCAAAAAATTCCGTCAGAGGGCGCCTTAAACTTCAGAGTAATCAACAATTCATTTTAACCATTATTTTTTGGATCTAATTAAATGGTTGCAAAAGCATTTTAAATGTTCTCGGAAGCTTAGATTTAAACTTAAATTTCGAACTCAAATCCTGAATCGTTATGAAGAGTTAAGAAGCGCAAACTGAAGTGTGTTCAGGAGTTGAAATTTAACCCTCTTTCCTCCTCCAACACAATTCAATTTTTCGCTACTTAAACACGCCCAACAATTCAGAATTTCAGCCCAAAATTTAAGTCTATGCATTTGAAAGCATTTAATGAGATAAAAAAAAATACCCAAATTCTAAGGCGCCCTCTATCGGCATTTTGTGAAATTTATCTTAAAAAATTATTTTCAAGAAAACACTGATTGATCAAGAAAATTGCTGATTTAAAAGTTAGTTTTAGCAAAAACCGCAAACGAATCGACCAATTTTTCCGTTTTTTACAATTATTTGAAATTTGAACCCTCTGAACACAGCTAAGTTTGTCTACTTAACCACTCCCAGCTATTCAGATTTTGAGCTCAAAATTTAAGTTCAAGTCTAAGCTTACGAAAGCATTTAATAAGATGCAAAACATAACGCCAAAAAAGAGTGTTTCGTTACTCCAAAGTCTAAAGCGCCCTCTATCGAAATTTTTTTTAATTTATCTTTATAATTTATTTTCAAGAAAATAACTAAATAAAGAATAGTTTTAGTGAAAACCGCAAATCAATCGACCAATTTTTCCGTTTTTTATAATCATTTGAAATTTGAACCCTCTGAACACAGCTCAGTTTGTGTTACTTAACCACTCCCAACAACAGCTTTTGAGCTCAAAATTTAAGTTCAAGTCTAAGCTTACGAAAGCATTTAATAAGATGCAAAACATAACGCCAGAAAATAGTTGTTCGTTACTCCAAAGTCTAAAGCGCCCTCTATCGGCATTTTTTGAAATTTATCTTTATAATTTAATTTCAAGAAAATGCCGACATAAAGAATAATTTTAGTGAAAACCGCAAACCAATCGACCGATTTTACCGTTTTTTATGTTTATTTGAAATTTTGGTCCCTAAACTTTAATGGCGGCTATCTCTTTAGGAAAACGTTTTGGACCCTTGGTCTCCTATTTAATATTGTTTGTCTTGATGTGTACTATCACCCCTCTTTTATTGTAAAGAAAATTTGGAATCACCCTGTATATATATATATATGGTTATATATATATGTCAACATTTGAACGGAGGGTGGTTTTGGGGTCTGGGGGTCATGATCGGTGAAAATATACCAAAATTTTTTGAAAGTGTTTTCCTCCGGACGGCTGCAATAGGTAGCTTTTTACTTTTTGTAATGAAAGCTACCTAATAAAAGCGTATAGGTTTTGGCTTTAAACTTCCTTGAAATATGCTAGATGTCTGCAATAACTCGAGCTTGGCGCCAGGCTCGTAAATGGCACGACCCATTGCCGGACTGTCTTATTAAACACTTATTAAAAGTGTTACTAAATTAAGTGATATTAATTAAACTCTCATTAAACGTGTCCTTAAAACTTATTCCCACAGGCAATAAGTTTAGTAAAAACAGTAATAGCGATAATGACACTTCTATTAACTGAGTTAAATGGAATATATTATAATGTTAATGTATCTTTTAATGTTAATGGAAATATATTTTAATAAATTACGCAGAAATATTTCCAAAAAATCTAGTTTTTACTATTCAGCTTCAAAATTTATGTGGTTTTAAACCTATTTTTACTTTTTTCTATCTTTACAAGAGAAAAGTATTGGATTCATGAAAATTTTGAATTCCGGTTTTCGACGGATTCACACGTTTTAGGGCTCAGAGATACCGAAAAACATTTTTTTTACAAAATGTCTGTTTGTGAGTCACTGCTCCTGTATCTCTGTATATGGCATAAATTTTGTGAGCGCGCTATCTCAAGAACTAATCCACGGAATTTAATAAAAAATTACATTTACTTATTCCTTGATATAAATTAGTGCTGATTAGCTTTTGGTGTGAATCGCTTAACAGGCTACCCTACTGTACAGGATTTCCGCGATGGCTGTATCTCCAGAATGGAGATACAGCCATCGCGGAAATCCTGTTGTTTATATTTTGTTTAGTTATTATGTTGTTTATTATTGTTGTTTAGTTATTATGTTGTTTATATTTTGTTGTACATAGCTCTACGTGTGGCGCTGAAACACTGAATTTGTTGCGATTTCTGCAATAGCTCTCCCTTAAGAACTAATGCAGGAATTTTCATAAAAATTCAGATTCAGTTATTTCTTGACATGAATTGGTTTTGTTTACGTTTTTGTTTCAATCATCTTTCGGATGGCGCTGTTATAATGAATTTTGTATAATTTACACGGTTTCAGTGATATCAAGTACTAATGTACGGAATTTCGTATCCTTAGAGTCCTCGATTGCTACATCCGTGTAGTTTATTTATTCCAAACGACATTTAAAAAACAAAAATATTTATTCGAATGTTAAAGTCTAAGACTATAACGTTTCTGTTTCGTATTTTTTTATGCTAAGTTCCCACTAATATTTCGTTATAAGTATATATATCTGATCAAGATTTAATGCATTCGGACCAAACATCTTTTAAGAAATTTAATTGAATAATTTCAACTTAAAAAGTTTAAATTAAATATGCCAAAGATTCATTAAACACCTGTTCTTGTTTTAAAGTAGATAATTGATTCGCAAGTTGAACAAAATTTAAACTGTATTTGTAGTTGAACTGTAAACTGTATGTTAAACTCTAAAAAGGAAAAAAAAAAAACAGCGGCCTTTGAGACCGCTTACAGCGGTTAACACCTTGATATATTTTTTTTTTATGCCGGCCAATTATCTACAATAGGGATATAGGCCGTGAGGGGAAGGGTGCCCTCCGTGAGGGTCTTTTTAAGGGAACCTAACCCGTATTTAGGCAAAGAAATCCAGGGTTCGAAGAAAACCACGGAAAACTTCGAACGGTTAGGCCGACGGTCGCGATTGGGTTTTAACCCAGCTCCTACCGTCTATCAGTTTGGAGGCCCGTAATTAGAGCTACATTTTACGCATCGTGTAATAGCAATTTTAACAAGAAAAAATGAAGTTGACAGGGATAAAACAATGAAAGAAATTGAAATCGGCGTGATATAAAAAATCAGGTTTAAATCAACTGACGCATTTAAATAGTAATTAAAGAAGGCAAGAATGGCAAAACTTAAACAAAATCTGAATTCGAAACTATACAAGAGGGAGTTAATCACCTAGAAACTTTTAAAAAGCATTTAAACGTTAAAAGCCCATCTTTGTTTAAAACTAAATGCACTTTTCTGCATCAGATGATTTTATTTCAGTATTTCTCATTTTTAAACTGACATAAATAAATAACCTTCGGTTACGGTAATAGTCCCACGAATTCAATAGTTTTTTAACACCTAAAAAAAATGCCCAACACGCCGAAAAAAGTTTTCACCTCAGAAAGTTTACTTTTAAAAATATGATTTGGTTACAAAAAATTGCATTTTTTTTAATTGCTATTTTAAATAGTTTTATTTTTTTTAATATTATTTAAAATGCTGAATTAAAATTGAAAATTAGACATTTTTATTTAATCAAACGAAAAAAATTCATCGTGACAAATAATATTTTGATTTATGACAATTTACTCTAAATTTTTTGAAAAAAAAAAGTATTTTATTAAGAAAGCTTATGATGTGATAATGCTTACAAATTATGTGGCTAACCATCGCAAAATATTCCAAATTCGAACTCAGCCCCACCAGTGGCCAAGAGGTACGGACCTCTCAACTGGTAGACGGCAGGTGCTGGGTTCGAACCCAATCGCGGCTGTCGGCCTAACTGTTCGGAGTTTTCGTGGTTTTCTTCGAACCTTGCGTAAATACGGGTTAGGTTCCCTTAGAAAGACCCCCACGAAGGGCACTCCCCCCTGGTCCTATATCCCTAGCGTAGATAATCGGACGACAAAAATAAACCAAACCAAACCAAACCAAACCAAACCAAATTCGAACTCTCAATAAATAAAATAAATGTTTCCTGGACAACTTACAGCAAGATTGTTTCTTCAGTTACACGCATTTCAATTTGTGTCTGATCCCTTGAAACCTCACGATTTATTAAAATTGTCATAACTCTCTGAATTTTGAAGATACCAAGATGAAATTTTTTTTGTTCTATTCAGGAATGGATAAGAAAAACTTTTCTAATTGGAAGTTTTATCTTCTGGGGACCGTATAAAAATTTAATTTTCGTATTTTTTAAAATAGACCGTCCCATGGAGTTACAACTTATCTTATCAAATAATTTACTTTTTTTGATGAAACTTTGCAATTGGAAGGGGTCTAGTGGCAATATTTAAGGAGATAGCCTATTTTTTCGATATTTATGACTCACCCTGTATACTCAATTTCCGACACGTGAATATGCTTAAATACACTATATGGCCATAGGTGGCCAACCACTTGCGATTTTAGACGTTTTGCTACATATCTAGAAAAATGCATGAGGCATTATTCTGAAACTCCAGATGTGTAAAAAGGGTTATACAGGTTAACAGGTTATACATTTCAGCGAAGTTTTTTCTCCAAAATCCCACAGAGGACCGTTAACAAATATAAAAAGAACGAAGATCTTTTGGACTAACTTTGTTAAAACTAATGTAGCAGAAGCTTTCAAACAGATTATGGTTAAGTGGCTTCTTTTAGTAAATATTGTTCATTTTTATGCGGATAGCATGTTTACTAGTAGAAAAATTAAGGTCTTTATGAAAACAGTTCCAAATTTTGAAAAGATTTTTGCTTATAATTTTCAGGATTCGTAATGTATAAAAGAAAATTTCTTTTCGGAAAGTATGAAAAACAGTATTGTACATAATACTAATCAGAATTAGATAATAATAAAAAATGTATGGAAAATGGGTAGATTTATCAAATAATGTTTCATTGCGCATGCTTGAACGCAATAAAAGTACAATCTGTATAATTTGTTAGCTATATGTAAAGACTATTTTTTATGAATTTCTCAAAAACATAACTTGAAAATTATGAAAATGATCGTCGATAGAATAAGCTCAAAATCTGATTTTCCTAAAATGAAGCAAAAGTGATGAGGGTCTGTATCCATATATCCATTGATTAATGTCAATATAGCATACGCATATTGAACGTACTACTATATTTTCATTCCCCCTTCTCTTTGCTTAATTTTCGGGACAACGGATTTTCAGCTTATTTTATCGATGATAATTTTCAGAATTTTCAAGCTATGTGTTTGAGACATTCACAAAAGTTGCTCTATACATTTAGCAAACAGATTATGCAAATTATACTTAGATTGCGTTCCCACATGCGCAGTGAAGCATTTAGTAAACCTCTTTTTTTCATTCAATTTCAAATAATTTTTTTTAAATCTGATTACAGAGTTTTATGTAAAAAGATTTTGTTGATTGCGTACACGCATGCGCAGTGAAACATTATTTTGTAAACCTTCACTTATTTTATTCAATTTTAATTATTTTTAAAATCTGATTACAGAGTTTTATGTATAATGTATTTGTCATATTTTGTGAAAAGAACATTTTTTATATTAAGAAC
Source organism: Maratus speculifer (assembly GCA_964019185.1). NCBI lineage: Eukaryota > Metazoa > Arthropoda > Arachnida > Araneae > Salticidae > Maratus > Maratus speculifer. The sequence goes on from OZ025293.1 coordinate 34,791,454, forward strand.
TCTTCAAATTATAATAAAAAAAAAACTTGCCACAATTTGAGTCTGTTTTTATGAAAACTTTATTTTCTCTACGAGTATACATGCTATTTTGTTAAACATGAACAGAGTTAATTGGTGCGCAAGTGGCCGGTAACTTTTGACCATGTTGTATATGAGCACATGATGTTTTATTCTTGAGTGTTTTCTGAAATAAGAAGATGCATGTTTCAAACTTCAGTAATTTTGATTCGGATAAATTTTGACTATGCGACAGACACAAATTTGATTATGTTTTACTTTGTTTTGAAAACGCTTTTAATTGTTTCTAGAGTGTACGCAACATAGTGCTTAGCTAATTTTAATCTTAAGATAACTTATAGAAATTAAGTGTGCATAACAAAAAATAGGGATAAATATTTCGAAACAAAAAATTAATGAAATTGACTTTTTAATGAAATCTTGCAAATTACACCTGCGGAGACTTTCTTTTGCAAATGTATCCATTCTTCAGTTTCGAAGGCTGCTGAACAAACTACATGCATCTGCGATCACACTACGAAGACTTAAATGTTCTTCCGTGATTTCGATAAAAATGTAGTTTGCCACATTTCTTATAATAAAATACTACTGAAAGGAGCGTTTCGTTTGAAATCATAAGAAATGATGTAATATGAATAGTTTCAACTAAACAGGCGAAATTACATTTATTGAGTAAAAAGTTATTTTTTTTAAACTGAGTATATGCGGTATTTGAGAATTGAAAACATTGAGTCGTCATATTTGATACAAAAATTACATTTGCTCAGATTTGAAAGTTTAATTTTTCTCAGTTGGGGTATAAGGACAATTAATTAAAAAGAATATTTAGAAATCTTTTTTGCGTAAGCTAAAATATTATATTTTTTATTTTTAAATTATTTTAACTAACATAGGTTTTTTTTCAAATTTATCTGTAAAGCAAACTGGCATCCTGTATAACCCCATATATCTTCCTTTAAATAATATTTCTAATTAGAATATCAGGTATATTTCTTAACAATAAAAAATTCAGTACCGTTGGTAGTAATGAAATAAGAAATTTTGTAAGTAATTCAATATTCAATAGCAGTTCATTTAATCACCTGGATTTTATTAGCAAAAAACATATTCACAAGACATACTTGGTTCACAAGTGGAGCCAGTTGGTTGGCTCACTAGGTTTATAGAATAATGTTTTTTTATTTCATTGAAGTGGTGATTGACTGCATCACGAAATGAGGATTTATGAAGCACAAAATTTAATTATAACACAATTTAAGAATGGTTATGAATATCTTTAAAAAATAATTCTGCTCACAAATAATTTTCGTAGATTTATCAAATGTAGATACATGTACATATTTTTCTATTTCTACAAGTCTAATAAAGTAAACTGGTCAATTAGTTCCCTTTTAATAATTTTAGTATTCTTTTCGCGAGTGTTTGTTAATATTGCAAATTGGTATTTATATATTTTCTTGTATAAGAACTTCACGCCTCCCAAAAAAATCTTGTTTATAGAAATTTCAAAAATGTGGGAAATTCGATAAAATCGCAATCACTGTAACAAATATTAATGCTTTTTTCATTATACAAATTGCTAATACATACTTTTATTAATTTTTTAAGATTTAATTAAAGATTTAAAAATAGACACTTTGCATTTTTTTCAATCAAATGAATTTTTATAGCTTAATTATTATTCAAATATAGTATTCTCATAGTTGGAAAAGTTCTGCTGCTTGGACTCGAACAATCTGCATTAATGGAGTCAGATTAGATACCAAATAGCTATTACTCATTCACTCAGAAACAGCTTAGAACAAAACTTAATTTCACTAACCATTACTTCCAAGATATTGAAAGTCAGTATTGTCTGTATATCTGAATGTATCATGTCAATATAAGCGGTTTCGGATTTGAACTGAGTAGGCACTGTGGACATGTGTAGAAACCCCCTGCAGGGCCTCTCTAATTATCACTGGGAAATAATTGTGATAGTTGCATGAAAATATTTTCTGCGTATGAATTGATCCTTATGTACCCAATCTTATAAATTGCAATAGCCATTTTATTTTATTTTATCGATATATTTATGTAATTTATTCGAAATTTTGTTAACATATTCACCTTATTTTATTCAAAATTATTAATGTGTCTATTATAACGAGCATAAAATATTATTTGCCTTATTACCCCTTTAAATTATTTTTGATTCGAGTTCTTCTTTTACATATATTGGTATTTATATTTTATAGAAAATTATATTAACAAGATATGAAATGAATATAAAGGGTAATAATAATAGTAATAAATTTAATGGTGCGAACGAACTATGTAAAAATCGAAAAAAAATTCCACTGAATGATAAGAGATGGAATAAATAGATAAAAACTCAATATTAAAATTAAATGTATTGCATGAAATTATGAAAGTTATTGCATGATATTGTGAAAAGTAAGAAAGTAAAATTAACTGTAATTCTGAATAATTCAGTTGTGAACTTTCTTCTCTTATCCTTTTTTATTTCTTTCCTTTTAGCAGAATAAAAAAAATCTGACTATCTAATAACTGATATAAGATAAATAATATAAAATTCACCTAACCAATTCCAAGCATTGACAGAGATATTAAGTAATTCACACTTGGTGTGATCTTTCTACAGGGTGTCCCAGGATTATTGGGACATCCTGGAAGTAAGAGAAGGTAAGGTATATCGCAAGGAATCAGATGTGTATAGCAATACATGGTCAGAAATGCGTGTGGTAGTGACAAAACACAACACAAGAATGATAGGACAATAATAAATGGAGGAAACACATTTATTACACTTAGAACAAAAAAGATAAAAGACCATTAGTGAGACAACAGTGGTCATCAAAGTGGGTGTTCTAAATTGCGATTCTGGGCGATTCAAGGAAGCTCATCTCCGGCGCAAGGAAGATCTAATGTTTTCAAAAGTACCGGGAGAGTCCCGGACTTCCCCAACAGCTGCTACAATGAATACAAGTTCTTCAGCACTTTCCAGTAATTTCCTGGTAGTTTTGCAGCAAAAAGAATAATAAACATGCTTTCTCTAACTGTTTATCCAAATGTATATCCTTTATTTTTATTGTGTTTTGTGTTGTCACTACCGCGCCAGGAAATTGTTTCTGACCATGAGTTTCTATGCAAATCTCAATCCTAGTGATGTTTCCTACTTCCACTTAAAGTCTGTCTCAATAGTCCTCAGACGCCCTGCATACTTAAATTTTACTACTTTATATTGTCCAATGGGGCTGTTCCACAACATGCAGTTGGAGAAATTTTTTTTTTATTGTACTACCTCTGCATGACCACATCTTTATATGTTTGTTTTTTCATCCCAACACCCCTCCCCCCCACCTCGTATAATGGCCGTCAAACACTTTACAATGAAATGTTGCATGCTTATGGAACTGATAGTCCATCATATGACACTGTTGTTATATGGGAAATAAATTTTAAAACTTTCCACATGTTTCTCGCAGGCGATCCAAGATGTGGCAAACCAGAGTGAAGAAATTGAAGTAAAGATCGACGGGTAACTATATAAATAATCATGTATAGTTCATTCCACACAAAATTTGCAAATTGTTTGTGGTTGATATGTCACAAACATCATTGAAAATCATCATATATATTGATCATATAGATTTATGAGCAAATGCAAAACATTAGATTTCAAGACTGTTTATTTAATTATTAAAATTTACATTAGAAGTTAATATCTAAAATTTGTGTGCATGCTTGAAATATCAATTTTGAATTTCAAATTTCTTTAGAAACAGAAAGACTACATTAAAAATTATTTGCAATTAAGAATGAAAAATACTTAACATATCAGAGAAATTTAGTAAATGTGTTTTTATTCTTTAATTAAAAAAATAAATAATAAAAATTTTTGAAGTAAAAATAAAATATTTTTTACACGTTTGAACGTGAATTAAAATTTTATTATGTTATAATTATTTGAAGTTATAGCTAGTGATACATATTTTAACTATCCCAATTTTCACTCCTGCCTTTTAATTCTTTAATGAGAAAAAATAAACAGTAAAAACTGTTCAGAGAATAATTAAATATTTTTATCACTTGTTTAAACATGAATAAAAGCTTTTAAATTATTTGAAATTATAGATAAAAGTGTACATTTTAAATATAGAAATTTTTATAATTGCTTTCAGTTTATGTTTAAATCAAGAATAGTTTAAATCTAAGTAGAAAAAAATGATTCAATTAAATGAAATTTTTTTTATAAATCGTAACTCTAGAGAGAAAAACTTGACAGCAACACTCATTTTTTTAAAATAGAAATCCTGCAACATTTACAGACACGTGCGCAAATTGAAAGATAATTATACCGTGGAATGTAACAAATATACTTTTTTGAACACATTTTTGTTATTTTAGAAATCATAAGGCAATTTTGAATACTTTTGAGTGTATGATGGACTTATGGACCCTTATGACAGTCTAATATTATTAATGTCGGACCTTTCTTTTATTTTTTGCAGATACATAACAGACAAAAATTGTGGTTTTGTAATTTAATATTTCTATTTTTCTCAAAATTCATAAATTTCCAATATTTACAACCAATTTAAGATTAATCATGTATTACCAGATTGTTGTTACTCAATAAATATGAAGATAGTTTTATAGACAATTACAATATTTAAAACAAAAACTTATTTCTGTTAAATAATTTTCAAGATACAGAATTTCAAACTTGCAAAATTAGACGATTGCATGCATGCCATTTTATAAGAAGTTATTAAAATGTACAAAACTGCTGATAAAATTTAATTTTCTTCGAGATAGTTTGCAGAGCTCTTTTTAAATATGAATTAAACACATGTATCAAGTTTTATTAAAATCGGCCTCATTTTGCGTGGAATAACCCAAATGTGATCCTTCTTACAAGGAAGGTCTCCATACCGGCATACACAGATATATCTAAAAAAATACAGTATGTTATTCTCATGTGGATGTATATATACGTGTACATAAAAACGTTCGGCTGAATGTCTGGAGAACGTCTGTAAAAAAATAATGAAAATTTCGTTCATTTATTGATTTAAATAAAATTTCAAAATGCTTTTCTGACGAATATTATTTAACCTTTTCATGGGCAAAAAACTTCAGTTGCTAAAATATTGAAATGATTGATTGATATTAAGTTTTGTGTACAAATTTACATCATAATAATTAAGATCTTTTTTCCCTTCAAAGGGTATAGCCGGGTTTCTTAGTAAAATATGCCCTCGAGTCAACCACATCGAGTCCTACATGAATCGAAAAAGGAATTCATTTCTCCGCAATTTCAATTTTATATCTCAAGACCATGGGATGTTATGACCCTAAATCACTGTTTATGAAAAAGCGCATTGTGACGAAACTACTTCGCGCATTTCAACGAAAAAGAAAGGGATGTATAAAACCACTATACGAATATTTGACAATTTTTTCAGCTTTTTTTAACATTTTTTTTTCTAACGTTTTTCTTGTTTTTGAATGAAGATTTTAATTAAAAATCTACTGAAATTTCTGAGTGACCACCTTAATTTTTTGCATGAAATACTATGAGATATGATGCATATTCACTATCAATTTCAACTTTCTACGTAGGATGCATCATATTAAAAAACAAAATCATATTCCGGCGGTGATGGGGGCGTGTCTCGCACAAATCTCACATATTAGGTCTATCGAAAGTTCTGCCGTATAATGTTATTTCACGCCTGCTTTTTAAATTACTGTTTGAACTAATATGTAACATTTGCGCAGGACACCCCCCCCATCCCCGCCGGAATATGATTTTGTCTTTTTTGAATATGATGCCCCTTACGTAGAAAGCTAAAATTGTTAGTGAATATGCATAACGTATGGGTGCATCATATTAAAAAAAGACAAAATCATATTCCGGCGGAGATGGGGGCGTGTCTCGCACAAATCTCACATATTAGGTCTATCGAAAGTTCTGCCGGATAGCTACATTACAATCGAGAAAGACATGAGACCTTTGGCGGTTTGGAGTTGGCAGCTTTTGGCACTTTCCTTTATAGAGAAAAAACCGTTTTTAGGGAGGAGAAATGAATTGCAGCTCTTTGTATCGTGTAAAAATGTACTGTGTAAATCTATAGTTAAATGGAAGTAGAAAATTACGCCTCGATTCCCAAAACAAATGATAAATTTTGTTATTTAAAAAATAATCTATAATTCCGATTTTTATTTCATTTATTTAGATTTTTCCCTTTTTTAAAACTTTTAATGATTTTATTACGCATTGTTATTTTTTTACTACAGCTGAAACATATTTTGCTATAATTGCCTAATTTTTTTTATTGTTTTGTTTATACAGTTTCTTAGTTTTTGTAAAATCGTAAAAATCTTCAAAAAGAAATGTAAATTTAGAATTTTAAATAAAGAAGTTCGAAAATTTGTTTGGGTGATAAAGCAGATCCAAAATAATATTAATAAAATGACTATTGAGATAAACGTTGATTGTTTAGAACTGCTGTTAAAAGTCAAACTAGGGAAAAAAAGTTTAATTCGTATTTGAATAACATCATATAAACAATTTATGTATAATATTTTTTCTTTATAAGATTTAAGATTTATTCTAAATTAAAATAAGGTACCCTGGGGTAATAACGCCAGACGGGGTAATAACGCCAAGTGCTAATATTTCGCATAATTATGAAATAATTTGGTAAATGACACCCATGTGTTCTGCGCAGAAGGGTTTTGAGTCATATAAATCGCAAAAAATAGCTTCAAGTTAATTTGTTTCATTTTTAGGTCTTATTGTTTTAACAAGCAGCTAAAATTAACGCTTGATCTAAAATTTGCGAGATACGTTTTGTGATGTGAAGACTATTTTTTTAATCCGGAAATACTTTGTTAATTGCATAAATTTGTAATACATGTCATGGCCTTTCAAAATGTTGTTGAAGATTTTGGATATCTTCTCGAGATAATTTGTAATTTAAAATATACAGCACAATAACTATAACGGGGTAATAACGCCAATCCTTGCAATTTTTACCCCGATTGATTCCCTACAGTGGCCGAGCTACATCCTAAATACTGATTCAAATAAACACAGTTAAAACTGTGCAATGTTTCTAATAATTCTATTTAAGCGGTTTTTTAAGCAAAAAGAAGCTCACGGTCTGATATTTTTTGCCTCATCCCCCCTCCCCACATCAAGCCTTTATTTTTCTTACACTTTCACAAAAAAATGAACATTTTGAATAGCTTAGGATGCAATTTGTCAATTCCTAGAGCTGAGAGTTTGTATTTTTAGAATTGAGCAATCTACATGCAATTATTCCAACTTATTTCATAGTTTTGTTTGCACGGCGTTATTACCCATATAGGTGGGTAATAACGCCAAATAGCATTGGTCAAGAAATCACGCCATTACATTTTATGTATTCATATCTGTTAAATTATTTTTTTTATATAGATAGTCAATGAGTTGCTGTATCAAATCATATATTTGTTTGAAAAATACAAACTAAAACTGAGCCGTGAAAATTGCTAGAACCTTAACGTAGCGTTATTACCCCAGGGTACCTTACATAGCTAAATTCTGTATTTTGTAATTATTAATTTTCTAAACATTGTAGATCAGCAATTTTATACTTATATTAAGACCTATGAATAAGTGTTTCCTGTCAGAAATTTTTTTTATCGTGAAATAATTTAAACAATAATTATTAATATAATTGTAAGTTAATAATGAAATATCGCTATGAAATTAAAAATCAACATTCGACATAAGCTGATAGAGTAGGGACGCTACATTACAATCCAGAAAGACTTGAGACCTTTGACGGCTTGAAGTTGGCAGCTTTTGGCACTTTCATTGATAGAGAAAAAAGAGTTTTTAGGGAGAGGAAATGAATTACAGCTCTTTCAATCGTGTAAACAGGGTACTGTGTAAATCTATAGTTAAATGGAAGTAGAAAATTACTCCTCGATTCCCAAAACAAATGATAAATTTTGTTATTTAAAAAAATAATTTATAATTCGGATTTTTATTTCATTTATTTAGATTTCTCCTTTTTTTTACAACTTTTAATAATTTTATTACGCATTGTTACTTTTTTACTACACCTGAAACATATTTTGCTATAATTGCCTAATTTTTTTTTATTGTTTTGTTTATACAGTTTCTTAGTTTTTGTAAAATCGTAAAAATCTTCAAATAGAAATGTACATTTAGAATTTTAAATGAAGAAGTTCGAAAATTTGTTTGGGTGATAAAGCAGATAGAAAATAATATTAATAAAATGACTATTGAGATAAACGTTGATTGTTTAGAACTGCTGTTAAAAGTGAAACTAGGGAAACAAGTTTATTTCGTATTTGAATAACATCATATAAACAATTTATGTATAATATTTTTTCTTTATAAGATTTAAGGTTTATTCTAAATTAAAATACATAGCTAAATTCTGTATTATGTAATTATTAATTTTCTAAACATTGTAGATTAGCAATTTTATAATTATATTAAGACCTATGAATAAGTGTTTCCTTTCAGAAAATAAATTTTATCGTGAAATAATTTAAACAAAAATGATTAATATAATTGTAACTTAATAATGAAATATCGCTACGAAATTAAAAATCAACATTCGACATAAGATGATAGAGTAGGGACAATATAACTTTTTATAGCTAAAAACATTTTTTCAGACATATTATTCACAAAAATGCAGCTTTTTTTTTTTAAAAAAAATTCACTTTAAAAATGAAATTTGACAACTTGTAGTACAAAAAAAAAAAAAAAAAAAAAAAAAAAATATGGTTAACATATTTAATATCGTTGTGTTTAAAATTTATTCTTTCATGACATAGAACGATTAACATTAAAAAAAAATGTTATTGAAGCGTTGCTGTCATTATATTTTCTAATATATATATATTACAAATTTAAAATTTTTTCGCCAAAACTAACCTTTATACTATCTTAATTTTCTTATAATAATATTCCGTACTTACTTCAAATTATTAAATTAAAATCTTGTTTCTAAATCTAATCTGTTAATCCTTATGCAGACGATATAAATTCTTAATTTGCCTTAAAAAACATTATTCCAGTATGCGTAAATTTAAAAAGATGGCTCTAAATTAAAAATATTCTTAATTAAAACTTTATTTCTTAATATTCCAAATAAAACTGATTTCTTCTATGTTTTTATCAACCCTTTTTAAGAAAGTCTTATTAAATTTATTCCAAAACCATATCTTTCAAAAAATATCATTATTTTATTTTATCTATTTATTTATTTTTCCTACGTCAACCTTTGATGTGTGCATATTAATAAATTCATTTCTTTTCTTTTTCTCTTAAAATTAATCATTTATAAAAATCGTCTGCGTAAGATATTTAAAATTCTGAGTCAATTATAAATTGGTTAAATAATATTTTTTTTTAAATAAATTTATCGTCTGTTTAAAAATAGCCTCGTAGCTGGACAAGAATTCTGTTCACATAAAAGAATGATGGTTTGAGGTTACAGAATGTTCCAGTACTTTCTTTTTAGTTTAGAAGGGGGAAGTCTCGAGATGAGAGAGAAGATTTCTTGGGTTGCTTCTTCGATGAGGACAGCTTGCTGAAATAATGATGGAATTATTGCAAAAGGAGCTTTTCCTTCCTCATTATTACGAATTTAATAAATGAATTTACAGCAGCCCATGACTAATTATTGGATCTTCTACATTTATTATTTTATTTTGTTTTTTTCCTCGCTTGCCATGACTGCGTGTTTCTTTTTAACCAGTGGAAATAATTCGAGTTCTCCTTAAATCGTCACAACTAATCGAAAAGTCGACAGGATGTTTTATGCCTGCGCTGCCTTTTTACGTTTTTAAAGAAACTGGCTATGGAACGAAGTGATAATAAAAACTGTGGATCGCTGAATAATTTGCCCGTCATTATTGGATGTGTTCTTAAGCAAAAACTGCCATAGTCTCATGATTTCTGGAGTGACAAAAACAGAGGAATTGTTCCTGTAAAGTGCTTTGGTCGATAAAAAGTAGTCCTCTTATGATGAAAAAGAAGAAAAAAATAATAATAATTACAAGACCATTTCTTGTTAATTGGTGAACAGAAAAATATTTTTTCGAGATAGTTGAGACCCATAGGATTTCGGTGAGATTTTTTTTTTCGTAGTGTTTTAAATATTATTATTTGTATACTTTTTATGTATTTATTTAAATTAATTATTCTCTGTTTGTCAGGTTTATTTATTTGATTATTTGTCTGTGAAATTTATTTACTTGCCTATTTATGAGTATTATTATTATCATTATTATGTGTTGGAGATTTAAACATTTTTGTTCTTAAGGATTAAATTGAAGAGTATGATATTCTTAGACAATTACTGTTAATTATTAAGACAATTATGATATTTTTATGCACGATTAAAGGCAAGTTTGTAATAATTATGAAGTATAAAAGAATTTAGAAGCTAAAGTTATTTTTTAAAAAAAGTACATTTTCTATTTTATTGATATTTGTTTGTTATCAAGAACTATTCTCAGAATGCAGTATTTTCATGATAATGTTCTTACAACTAGACATTTGAGCTGAAAATTAAGTTAACATTTATGTTTTTCATTTTATTTGTTAGAATTTCTGGTTACAGTGAGCTTTGGTTCCCGGATTCTTATAATTTATTTATATTCAGTAAGAAATATGGAACTGTGCAAGGCTGTTGCTAGAATTTTGACTGATAAATATGATTAATTTTTTCAGTAAATTTTGTGATTTTAAGTAAGAAATTACCTATAATTAAAATTTTTGAATCTGTTTATGATCTATAAAATAATAGAATTAAAAGTTGATCCCAATTTAAGGTATATCTATGATATTTACAATTTCTGTTTTATTAGATAAAATTTCTGGTTAAAGTTAGCAGCTAAATATAGTAATTTTGAAAAAATATGTAATTGATAGAAATCATTAACTTTGAAATTTATTGCGAATGATTTTACGATTAGGATTTAATAAAGAAAATAGAAGTGCTTCATTTATTCTAATGAGTAAGAATAAAAAAATTATGGAAGATCCTAAGTTCGTACCGTTTGACCCGAGTTCTGGAATGAACATTTTGTCTTTCTTAACTTATTTTGATAAAACATGTGATAGGGAACAGAAAAATCTAGAATGGAAATTTAATTCTATTGCGCAATATTTGAAAGGTGAAGCGCAAAAAATTTATATCAATGACTGCTTAAATTGTACGGATTATGAACAAATTAAGAAAATTTTGATAGAAAGACTCATTGAATTGGACTTCCCGAGTTTTTCTGATTTTTCAAATCTGAAATTAGATAATTTAGACAATTTAGAAACTTATTTTCGTAAAAAAGTGGAAATTGGTAGGAAATTACATCTTAGTGAAAATATACTATTACAAGGTTTAACTGATGGTTTAAAACCAGAATTCAAAAACAATATTATTATAAATCCTCCTAGTAGTACCACAGAATGGTGCCGGGTTGTCAAACAATTCGTGGAAGTTTCCACCCCACTAGTTTCAAACCAAGTAATAAATCAACCATCAGCTAGACGAAATTTTCAACCTTTTCAATCAACTAGGCCCTGGATTCAGCCAGTTAGGCCCAATAATAATACACCTAGAAATTGGATTCCCCAAAGACAATCTCAGTTTCAAAGACCTAGAGTTTGTCAAAATAATTATATTCAAAATTCATATTCTCCAAGACCTTGTAGGATATGCACAAATACGGGTGTGAGTAATGCTTTTCATTGGGAAAGAGAATGTATTTTTAGGAATGAGGTACCATCCTCTGATACTCTTCCAAATATCTCACAAAATAATTTTCATAATGTTTGGCAATTAATTGTGTATGGATATACAAATAATTATAATTTACCATGTGTTGTAGATACTGGCTCAACTATTGCAATATTGCCACTTAAATTTGTTAAAAAACTTAATGCTAAAATTGAGACTATACCCTCAGTTACCATTGGTCAGGCAAAAGGATTTTTACATATAAATAAAAAATGTAGTGTTCTTCTAAAAGTGGGTAAAATTAAAAAATATGTTAATTTTTTAGTATGCAATACAAATTTGGATTATGCTATTTTGGGGTTAAAAGAATGTTCTAAATTTAAATTAACCATAGAATGTAAAAATTGTATTGTAAGGCAGGGAAGGAAAATTATAACTAACAGTATATCCATACATAATGAGAGATCCCTTCATTTCAATACAGTAAATATGGACCAAGTACAACAAAACAGGGATCAATCTAATGAAATTGCAACCTCAGAATATAAAAAAAATATGAAAATAAATACTGGTAATACTGTAGCAATAGATAATTATGATAATGAAACACTGAATGTAAGTAATCATGATATAGAGTTACAATCTACTTGTGGAAATATTATGAAAAATGAAGACTGTGTTGAATATGATCACGAAATTAATGTGCATCCTGATTATAGAGGTTCCATGACTCTTCAAAATTTTCGCGATAATTCGGATTCAGATTTAACTGGGGAAATAAATTTAATTCAAGATGTAAATTTAAGGGAATTAGTTCATATTTATAGCGATATTTTTGCAAAGCATAAATATGATGTGGGTAGGATAAATATTGAACCACAACGCGTTATATTAAAATCTGACCTACCTGTATCTTTGAGGCCCTACCGAACATCTCCCCTAGAAGAAATAGAAATAAAAAACCAAATTCAATCATTGTTAGCAGCCGGACTGATAAAGGAAAGTAATAGCCCCTATTCTGCCCCTGTTACACTAGTTATGAAAAGAGAGGAAGGTAAAAAAACGCGATTATGTATAGACTATAGAAAATTAAACGCAATAATTAAAAACGATGCAGAACCCTTGCCCCGTATCGATGGAATTTTAGATAAATTGAGCAGTGCTCAGTATTTTTCAACTTTGGATTTAGCCTCTGGCTACTGGCACATACCAATACATCCATCCGATACAGAAAAATTAGCATTTACAACCAATTTTGGACTTTTTGAGTGGCTCGTGCTTCCTTTTGGCATAAAAACGGGCCCTCCCATATTCAATAGAACCATTCGAAGGATCCTTAATAAATATAAAATCGACTTTGCGTGCCACTATTTTGATGATATTATAATTTTCTCTTCCTCTTTACAAGAACATTTAAACCATTTAGCTCAAATTTTTGACATTTGCAAACAAGAAAACATTAAACTTAAACTTTCTAAATGTAAATTAGGCCAAAATAAAATCAATTTCTTAGGTTATGAAATCACTAATGGAACTATAACTCCAGCAAATGCCAATATTGAAACCATCAAAAATTTAAAACCTCCTTCCAATGTGAAAGAGTTACAACGATTTCTAGGTTCCATTAATGTTTACCATAAATTCATTAATAAATATGCTGAAATTAGATATCCTCTAAATCGATTACTTATAAAAGACACAATATGGGAATGGAATTCAGAGTGCCAGGAGTCTTTTGAAAAATTAAAAAATTCTTTAATTGCAAAACCCATCCTCAAAATTTATGATCCTAAATTACCTTTACATATGTTTGTAGATGCCTCTCAGATAGCAGTAGGTGCCGTTCTAAAACAACCTGATAAAGATAATTTCTTACATCCTATTGCTTATCATTCTAGAATTTTGAAGAGTTATGAGCAAAATTATTTCATAACTGAATTAGAATGTTTAGCTATTATAGATACTCTTGACAAATTCTATCATTATTTTCATGGTGTCAAGTTTACAATTCATACGGACCACGCATCTCTAGTATGGTTAAAGAGTGTTAAAAACTTAAGAGGTAGGCTTTTTAGATGGTCGCTCAAACTTAGTATGTTTGATTATGAGATAAAATATGAAAAGGGTTCAACAAATATCGAAGCAGACATGTTGTCACGAAATCCTGTTTGTCATTTTAATCAACATATTAGTTTATTGCTAGATAGGAAAGAAATTATAGAGATGCAAGACAAAGACAATGTTTGTGACAAAAAATATAAAAAAGAGAATGGAATTATTATAGTTCAGAAAAAGGGATTCAAAAAAATTGTTGTACCAATGTCATTAAGAAAAAAATTACTTCATATTGCTCATGATAATTTTGGACATTTAGGGATTTAAAAAATGCTTAATTTAATATCTCCCAACTATTATTGGCCTAATATGACAATAGACATTACAGAATTTGTTAAACATTGCGACACCTGTCAGAAAAATAAAAAACCAAAACAGAAAAGATTCGGCTTATTACAAGCTATGCCAGCAACAGATCAACCTTTTGAATGTCTTTCTATTGATACTGTTGGTGGATTTAACTATTACAACTCAACAAAAAAATTCTTACACATAATAATAGATCATGCAACTAGATTTGTTTGGGCTTTTCCCTCCAAAAATGTTACCACTGAAACATACACTAACTGTTTAAAACAAATTTTCAATATCAAAGCACCTCAAAAAATACTTAGTGACAGGCATAAATCTTTCAGATCTCCAAGATTTAAGAAATTCTTTAGAAATCATCATGTTCAACAGCGTTTTACATCCGCACATCATCCTCAGACCAATGGAAAAGTAGAGCGAGTTAATCAGACTATAGTTACCAGGCTTAAATGTAAAGTTAATTCCACTTCTTCTAAAATACCTTGGACTAGATTATTAAACCAAGTCATCGAAGAATACAACAATACGCCCCATTCTATCACCAGATTCCCACCTGCCTATTTATTTTATGGTCAATTGCCTTATGAATCTCCTTTAAAACAAAACTATTATCCACCAGTAGACAAAGCCCTCAAAATTGCGAAAGCGCGAACTCGGGAATTTCACCTTAAAAGTAAAAGACTCTATGATCGAAATTTTGTCGAATGCCCATTAAAAATACAAGACTCTGTAATTTATGAAGAATTTAAATACCCTAACACTCGAAAATTAGAACCTACTTTCTCTGGACCATATAAAATTATAAATAAACTTTCTGATGTTACTTATGAAATAGATAAATTTAATTATGAGACAGGACAGAATTCCGTTATTGTGCATGTTTCTAAATTAAGACCCTATTTTTTACCAGAAGATTTTAAACTGTTTCATGAGCAACCCAAAAAACAAACAAAACCTCAAATACAATCACAATCACTAGATCAAACTAAAGTCAAGACAGTAGATTAAATTTTAATTCTTATTCTTTAAATATTTTATCACCATAATTTTCAACATTAGCAGGTATGTTCTTGGTGCGCAACAAGAATATTACTTGTTTTTGGGAGTTTTTGGGATTAAATTGGGCTCCTTATGCAGGCATAAGGTGTGCACTTTGATTGTAAAGGCTTTCAAATTGATGTTGATAAATTAATTTTAAGTGTATTTAAGTCTAACTATATTTACTCATTTATTGACATTGTATTATTCTATTTATTCAGCAGATATTTATGTAATAACAGTTATAAAATCTGATGATTCTACTTAAACCTATAACATAATATGTGATTATCAGTGATTGTGAAAACTACAGAGATTAAAAGTTTTTCAAAAAAGCAAAGTATTTTTATTTCCATTTCTCAATTAAGAATGACACTTTTTATTCCTATTGTATTTTATTATTAAAGTTTATAAACCATGTGTAGATAAAACATTATTCTACATTTGGCATTTGAAAACTTATAACCAAATTTGACAATTTTGTAAAAGAGTATAAGAGAGGAATTATTGTAAGGAAATACGGGTTGAGAGTCCATTTTCTAAATAGTTAGATTTAATTTTATTTGGATTTTGGAATTATTATGATTTTTTTTTTATTTATACTTTCGGCTAGCAAAAAAATACTTTCTTATGCTATTAGAAGATAAGAAAATTATTTAGTTGCTATGTAATTATTTTTATCCTCAACCAATATTTTCCCTATCAATAATAAACAAATAGTGATATTTTCTTTTGATTATAGTCTTGTTTTACTATTATTATTATTATTATGATTTCTATAATGAAGTTTAGTATTAATTATACTCTTATTGAGAAATATTAGGATATGGAGAATTATTGTTATTATTGCTATCAATTTTGAGTCTTATTATACTACTACTTATTATTGTTGTTATTATTTTTATTTAAATGTTTCTATATTATTTATTATTGATATTGAGAGTGATGCTATTTATTATTAAAAAATTGATATATTATTGAAAGAAAAATTTGATTGATTGTTAAAAGATGTTGGATCCAACATAACATAAAAAACAAAGATTAAACTAGATTTGGAGATCTTTAATTAAAGAGACTGTATTCAGTGAACATTAGAAAAGACTTTTATACACAATGGAAAGACTTTTTTCATTTGAAGAACTTTATTTAAAATAACCTATGCATTAAGTTATTGTATTTATTTAAACTTCCATGAGAACGAATTGTTATTGTTTTTATTATATTTTTTATCCCTTGCTTATTTATATTTATAACTTATTTACTGTTATTGTATGTATTATCTCCTATGCACTCACAAATAGTAAGTGATATTGTAACAGTATTGTATCTCTTTCAGGGAAATGCTCCTACCTAAATTTAATTCAGATTAATTTCCTCTTAACTATTTTATTTTAATCGCTAATATTTTTTATATTGCGTTAATTTTCTTTTATTCCATCTCTTGGCTTCCTGAGTTTGACAGTTTTATTCCAAAATTTAACTTTTTCTAAATTATTATATTTCTGTTGTCTGAACTTGTAGTTTTATTTAACTATCAATTTCATACAAAGTCTTGGGGAGGGGGGATAATATTACAAATTAAAATTTTTTTCGCCCAAACTAACCTTTATACTATCTTAATTTTCTTATAATAATATTCCGTACTTACTTCAAATTATTAAATTAAAATCTTGTTTCTAAATCTAATCTGTTAATCCTTATGCAGACGATATAAATTCTCAATTTGCCTTAAAAAACATTATTCCAGTATGCGTAAATTTAAAAAGATGGCTCTAAATTAAAAATATTCTTAATTAAAACTTTATTTCTTAATATTCCAAATAAAACTGATTTCTTCTATGTTTTTATCATTTTCAAATTTCAGTAAATAAATGCATTTTTTATGAACAGAAACAAATAATGATGATTTCATTACTTTATCTATTTCTTTGAGAGCTTCCTGACAAAAGAGGGCAGCTGAGTTTATTGACAATCATTCTTAATTTGCCAACAGAGTTAAATACATTGCCTATAAAGACAATAAGAGATTTAACCATTTAACGCTCAACTGCTGTTAGCGGTCTCACAGACCGCTGAGTTTTTTAAGTTTCAGAATTTAACTATTAATTTTTAGCTTAACTATAGATACTGGTCAAATTTTGTTTCTTTTGGAACCTTTTAACTACTCTAGAGACATTTGAATAGCTTAATTTTATTTTATAATAGTCCTGTATATAAAGTGTAATACAAAAATAGTATTCTGAGAGTTAATTTAACATTTTATTCATCTTTGGATTAAGCGGTCTGACAGACCGCTCACAGTAGTTATGCGAAAATTTTTGTCACAGATATTAAGGATTATACACTTAAAAGTCACTTGAATAAAAATAATTCTAAACTTAATTTAGAAGTTTGATGAATAATATACAGAAAAAACTGTTTTGTTGAAACTACTAAAATAAAGTTGTACCAACCTAATTTTTTAGTTGATATAGCCCCAACCAAATTTTGGGTTGGACTGACCAAATCATTTTGTTAACTTAATAATGTTGTTCCAACCAAATAATTTTGGTAATAACAACTAAATCTATTTGGTTTTATAACGAAATAAAAATTGTTTGGGTATTGTTACAAAATTTTTTTGGTTGTTAGAACCAAATTTATTTGGTTTTTATAACCAAATACATTTTGGTTATAACAACCAAATTGATTTGGTTGTTATTACCAATTTTGTTTGGTTGGAACAGCATTATAAAGTTAACAAAATGATTTGGTCAATCCAACCCAAAATTTGGTTGGGGCTGTATCAACAAAAAAAAAAATTAGGTTGGCACAGCTTTAAAATACTTTTTTATGCTTGTTAGTTTTTGTACATCAGCAATATCATTAAAATATAGAAATAAATGTCAGACATATTTAAAAAAGAACTTTCTGGGGCAAGCAAATGTTTTTTTTGCGTTGCTTAATAAACATAGGAATTTTAGTAAAAAAGAATATTTGAAATCTAGGGGAAAACAATGACTTTTTTGTCAGACAATTCCAGAATTATTATCGTTATATTCGAAATTCTGTAACTTTAAACCTTCGTTCAATGGCTAAATGTATTGTAATTATTAATTTCATTTAGTAGTAATAACAGAAATTAGGATAGGAATTTTGTTTAAATGAGATTGCTCATTTTTTATTACTTAAAAAAAAATAGATACAGTGCCTAGTCCAAAACATTTCGTAAGAGCACAATTTCCAAATTACTACAGGAAACAAATGTCACTTTTTTTTTATTCACATGAAGATAAACTGCATGAACTTGACTAACATGTTAATTGCCAAGTATATTTTGACGTTTCTTCTGGTGACCTCGAAATAAGATTCCCGTTACACCATCAACACAGTGTTAGTCACAGCTGGCTAAACGGAAAGTTCAGTGTCAGTCACTGGTGACTGACATGGCACTTAACGTGTAAACAATCTCTAATTTTCATGGATACTGAATTTTAAATCTTTCAGTGGCAAATAATTGTGTTTCTGTACTGCTGAATAACACCAGAATTTTATGGAAAAAATTATTTGAAATCTGGGATTTTTCAACCTTTTTACTGCCAGTTAAAAATGTACAATTGATTTGAAAATTTATATGTCACACTGCTCTTCAAGAGGTTAATGAAAATTACATTTAGGGTACAAAATTACATAATTTTTGTACATCTTTTTGTATTTGAAATATTTACTGACCATCATTTTTACATAAGATAGCCAACGATTTCTGTTGAGACCTTGCTAAGTCCTGTAAATTTATTAAGGCTAAATCTGTTCCTGAATTTGAAAGCTATATATATCGACATTTAAACTGAGGGTTATGTTTAATATACAAGTTCCTGATCATGAAAATATGCCAATTTTTTGCTGGAATTGCTTTTTCTGAAACAGTTGCAATACGTAGCACCTAATTAAAACCAATGAAAAAATTAAAACATAACTTTCATAATACAGTTTGCATGCATTAGTTTTGAACTTTAAGGTTAACATGACCCCATTCTACAAACAATCCCCCCCCCCACCTTGCAAAAAATTGTTTACATAAAAATTAGAGAATTATTTTTATTATTTTGCACAAATCAAGCATTAACTTTGACATTTTCTTTCATAAATATTTATTTCAATTCATTAATATTTTGCATTTTCGAAAACCAAATAAAAGATTTGTGTCATAGTACTTATAACAAAATATAAATAAATTTATGATGATATGATTTTTTTTTTCATTTGGTTAATTGTGAAATATATATATTTTACAATACATTATATGTGTGAAATTCATGTGAAATAAATATACATTAAGAATTAATCTTTTCCCACATTCATGATGCACAATTGTGGATTGTATTCACTATGGATATTGATTTGTATACATACATCATATTTGAAGATCCTGAAGGTATTTGAATATTTACTTTTAATTAATGTTAGGTTTCATAATATGAGCGTTTGAACCCCATGGTTTGAATACTACTAACTTTTTTCAAGCATTCAATTCATGGAATACCTCAAGTAATATTTTACTTCAAACTGTCATTACTGAATTAAATTGATTTTGATTGCTTTTTTTAAGGGGAGGGGAATTAATCTAATGCATGCACATTTTTAATTTTAAAAACATGTAAACAATTTAGAGCTGACAATCATAGTTAACATGACAATCAAGTTTTGCACTCATCCTTTCCTCCGATTTGTCACTGTTTGAATTTATGCGTGCCCATATAACAAAAATCTCGAAAACGAAAGAAAAAATTCCAATTCTACGAAATTACAACTTAAAAATATGAATTTATCACGTGAATTTTTTTTGCATAAATTTTAATATTCATAACTACATTCAAACTATCTTCCCAAAACAGAAAATAATCAAAAATTTAATATATACATACATATATATTAATTTTTAACTATTCTGTTAAGGCTTCACTGCAGTGAAACAGCAATCACGAAATCCCATGTTAATCTATAGAAAAACTTTGAAGTGCGATTACTCATTTCCTAATATAATGATTAAAATGTCATTTTCACCATCTAAAAGTAGATGTGAATTGTCGATTATGTGCTTTTTAAAAAATTGTCTCTAATAAATTTTAAATACATAAAAAATCTCTATAACTTTGAAATTCATTTCTTTAAAATATTCAAAATTTCCACAGACAAAAAAATTGACATTTGATGTCTACTTTCAGATGGTGAAAACAGTATTTTAATCATTATATTAGGTAATGAGTCAATGTGCTTCAATTTTTTCCCATAGGCTAAGATGGGATTTCGTGAGCAGAAAGTTTCACTGCAGCAGCATCTTAAAAGTAGAAAGCTATGTTGTCGTTCAATCATTAGAGTTCAATATTATTGCAGTTTGCAGAACTGAATGATATTTGCGATCTTCATTTTCATGGACACCAAACATTGTCCCCCTATTGTTTACAAGACTGTTTGATCTTTAGTAGTATGTTTGTATTCATAGTCGGTAACATAGCTTTTAAAATAGCATTTTAAAATAGTAATCAATTTAACGGGAAAATCCCATGTTTTTGGAACTCTTACTATAATACTACTTCGTGTATATGATTTACAATACACTTTTGCTGATAAAGAAGGAATATTATAGATTGATACTGTTTTGCTGGAATGATTAAGCATTTAATCATTAAATGCAACTTTACACACTGATTTGAATGCACTATAAATTACAACATGTATGGTTTGAAGTTTATGGGAAGAATATGATGGAAAAGACAATAAAGCAATATCATTTTCCTTTGCATACAGGCAATAATTTCTAGAGAAATGTGTGAATTATGATTATTAAATAGCAAAAAATCAGGATGAACAATAACAGATTTTGTGTGTTTTATATGGTGTAAAACAGCTGGAAATAGTTTTTTTTTTAACCATTTATCCTCTTTTTTGAAGTCAAACACATACGCCAACATTGCAAAAACGCACCAGGAATAAATTTCAGGACCTTTAGATGTATCGGAAGAAAAATTTAAGCATTTCAGGAGAGATATTAAGGAAAAATGGAGAAAAAGAAGACATGAATAAATAACAATGTTTATAACAAGAAATTTTTAATCTATATATGATAAAAGTACACAAATTTCTATACAATTATTAAAAATGAACAAGTAAAAACTCAAGACAGTGTACAGTGAAAACTATGACTGTTATTAATAAAACACTTTTTTCCGATAATGTTAACTTAATTAAATGATATTCAGATATTTATCGAAATTTAATAATGCATATAAAATCAATAAGTTTTTTTTTTTCAATATCAAATTGACATTGTTCTACCACTACAATTAAACATATTCCGAATGACATATAAAATCGCAAATATTAATCTTACAGTTTGATAATTAACAGACAACTATTCAAAATTACAAGATGGGGGGGAAAATGAAGCTTAAAATATCGGCACCAAGCATGCTGATACTAGCTTATTCATTATGCTAAGTAAAAAAAGTTTATTTTAAAAATTGCAAATTTACTTAATATGGTTTTGCCCTTTTCATATTATATATGCAAACAAATTATACTAAAAATTTTTGCAAATTTAAAAAACACAAAATTCATCAATTGATAAAAATAAAATATGAGATTCATACTTTGGCTGCAGGATAAAAAAACCCAAAAATTGTCACTTTTTGGCTGGAAAAAATTGCGAGATTTGCCAATCAATCACCAGAAAAAAATTGAGTATACTTCAGTTATCACATTAAAATATGTTTATAATGCAAATCTCTTATTTAAAGCACAACTTCTTAGATGTAAACAATGAATTTTGCATTTAAGAAGAACCTGCATTCCCACATTGAAAAACACTGCAATTCTCTAGAGAGGACTAAGTTTGATACATTAGTTTAACTTTATTTCCTAATTTAAGAACTATTAACTGTATACTATCTGTATTTCTTAATTTAATGAAAAAATTGCTATTATTACAGTAAATAAGTTTTAAATGAGCAATATAATGATGATTTGGATCAGACATAACAATATGTAAAACGATCAATACTGTGAAAAATATATAATACGCAATACGTTAATTAACAAGGACTGTAGTATTAAGCTGTGTTAATGTATTTTGATATGTTTTAGAAGAATTTGGTCATGTTTGCAAGTTAAATTTAAATATGCTCCTTTTTTAAAAGTACAGCCCAATGGCACCTTTTCCTTAGAATCAACACCAACTGATTGTTAAAATTCTAGAGATATGCAATTTGATTTAAAAATTTAATATTCTTTAGAAAGAGGTAGAGAAAATATTGAAGTAAAATATCTGAAAAAAAAATGCATGAGAGAAATAACTTAAATTACTTGATTGTTTATTTAATTACTAATAATGTAACAAAAAGAAAATATATATTTCTCTTCTCACAAGTAATTTTAATTGTCAGAATACTTTTGAGAAATTTTATTAAGGTCCAGTGTACAAAAAATCCCCATAAGTAAAGCAATGACTTATTACTTTTATAATTTTTACATACAAGCATATAATATAAAATAGAAAAGTCAGGTATTTTTTCTGAAAATTTTTACATACACATACTAATAGTTAAGTTAGTTCTATAGTTAGGTTCATAGCGTGAACAGCTAATGCGAAAAGTCTTTTCAATGATTCCTGATGTGGACTGCAGTCTGCTAGTTGCTGACTACAGGTTTGACCTATAATTTAAAAAAAATCTTAGTTAAAGTATTATTAATTTAATTTAAAGGCATGAAATACATTCTATATACTTAAATGATGCGAAAAATACAACTTTACATAATATATTCAAAAGGTTGAATTATATAGGGAAATTTTAATTATTGGTCCTACCACTATTTTGAAAATATCTTCATCGTATCTCTCTATAAAAAATGTTAAATAAAATCATAATGAAGATTGCTGATTAAGAATTTTGGTAGAAATAATAAAATTTTTCTGTATAATGCAACGCC
Source organism: Maratus speculifer (assembly GCA_964019185.1). Taxonomy (NCBI): domain Eukaryota; kingdom Metazoa; phylum Arthropoda; class Arachnida; order Araneae; family Salticidae; genus Maratus; species Maratus speculifer. The sequence goes on from OZ025293.1 coordinate 34,814,679, forward strand.
TGTATTTATACCTATATTATAAAAACGTAAAGTTTGTTTATTTGTAGATGTTAATCTCTGGACCTACCAAGCCAATTTCAAAAGTAATAGTACGAAAATGATGGTGCTTGCCCTGATTCAGACATAAGCTATATCTTACTTCGATGCCACCAACCCAAAAGCGGTGAAGGAGCAAAAAAGTTCTAAAAATGTGATTTTTGTGTTACTGAAGGACCTAGAAACATGAAATTTGGCATGTTATTTACTTATAAGGTATAAATTACCACTAAAAACATTTGCTAAAAAATATATAATTTAAAAAGGGGCGAAAATGCACAAAAAGCGTTTTAAAAAGCGTTTTTTAAACAATCCCGTAAACTAACAAACAGATTTAAAATATAATGATGCCAAAATGATGGCAATGGTTCTTACTCCAATATAGACTCAATCTTATGTAGGTGTCAGTACTCTTTAATGTGCTATTACATAACGGATCAAAATCGCTTCAAATTCCAGGCGTCTCCATGTTATCCTATGGCTCGAAGAGAGTTGCTTGGAAAGCAAGTAACTACTGATGAACCACGTTTCATAGAGACCTGGTCAGAAATGCGCATGAGCGAAAAGAGCGAGTCCATTTCGAAAACAGGAAAGTTCGTACTATCTTGAGATGAGTTTGTTCATTAAACATTCTAAATATGTCGAATTTTTTTTTTTTTTTTTTTTTTTTTTTTTTTTTTTTTTTTTTTTTGGCGAATATTTTTTTGTTTCTATAATTGAATTATCTGTTTTTAAATATTACATTGCAATTCTGTTACACTAAAATAAGTTATAAACAGACAAATATAAAAAAAAGATGATTTAAAGGTACCTATCTACATTAATAAAAGAACAAAACGCTCTGTCTGTCTGTGTGTGTGTCTGAATGTCTGCGATGGCTAGCAAAATCTACCGCACGTACGAAGCTCAAAATTTTTTTAGAGTATCCTCAAATCTCTCCTGGTGCACCTGAGCTTCAGAATTTTGAAATTCCAATTATTAACTGAGTAATTAATTAAAATCGAGAGGTCACTCTCATAAAAAAGATCATCTTTTTCCCATTTTTTTCTCTTTCGGTTGTTTACGGTTGGTTGGTTGTGTAAAAATTTTCGCAGAAGTAATAAGAAAGCTGAGACGATTTAAAGAAACCCATGGAGGAATGAGATAAGTGGAGGTGAATTAAGCCTAAAAAAAGGTTTGCAATATGAAACCATTTATCGCTGAAATTTTAATGTGCCAAATAAAAGGACGTAGAAGGGATTTTGTATTATAAGACGAATTGAAAGAAATGAATTACAATTGAAGCATATTTTAAGAGGATATACCGAATTCTTAAAATGGTCTTTGTTCTATTATTATTTATTAAAATAAATGTTTGTTTTTAAAATGAAGGAAATTGGAAAATTAGCAATAATTAAATATCAAATTAAAATTAAATAAGATATTTAAAACATTTGATACGAACTAAAAATTGTATTACTAAAAGTTTCCTAATTTAATGTAATTTTAAATACTTTATAACGTAGATGAAAAATGTTTATGACTTAATAATTGCCCTTAAATAAATATTTAAAATATAATGATGAAAACATTCTTTTAAAATCATGTATGAAAACTTAAGTAATAAATATTAATCTAAAATATAGATTTCTGACTGCAAACGATTTTAAGATATTAACAAAAGAATGTTATATTTTCAAGCAAAACGTTAAAATAATTTTCTATATTGATATTTAAAATATATATGATAAAATAATTAATAAATTTTTACCAGTGAAGCGATAGATTAGTTCTTTATTAAAAACAAGAGCAAAAGAATACGGATTTAAACCTGTTTCAATTGATAGGCGTGTCAAATCACGTGCTTTTGTTGGTACTTAATTGGACTTAATGTAGGGTTACATTTTTAGCACCTCCAGAGATAATACTTCCACTGTATTAATTTCTTTTTACTCTATGAAAGAAACCAATTTTGACTTTGACATTTCAAAAGTGACTGTTTTTTCCCAAAGACCTTTAAAATTCATAGACTGGCAAAATGTCAATTTAACTTGGGATTTTTGAATACAGCTGTTACGTCAGATCGTTGGTACTTCGTACATTAGAATCTATGCGCGGTTAGCTATGTTGCAGTAAATATATGTATATGCATATATAAGGCTTTTTTAGCAGTTTTTTTTTAAATTATTGATTAAATTTGAATGCATTTTATTTAAGTTAATATTTTATTAAGACTTTAATTTGTTTTTAAAACAAAAATGAAATGGCTGTTTGACGTACAATTGTTCGAATAGGCAGACGCTTCATACACAGTAATAAATTATCAAATAGCAAAATAAATTATATATAAAAATAGTCACTAAAAGAATAATAGCGAAACATAATTTTTAGGAGTATTAATACATAACCCGATCCCAACCAGAAAAAAAACAGACCATACTCCGATCCAAGCAAGACAAAAATTTCATGAGCATAAACCGACCCGAACCTAAAAATTCCATTTGAAAAAAAAAAAAAAAAAAAAAAAAAAAAAAACTATGGATTTGATATCTGACCCGAATCAAATCTGAATCCCACAGAAATATTCAAATGAAGAATGCCCCAATCCGATCAAGGAAAAATAATGTTCGTGTATATGCATCCCGACCCGAACCTAAAAATTTTCTTTGAAAAAACTCAAAAAATGACCAGAACGAAAAACTGAAATCGATAAAAATATTCCAAAGATTTATAACCCGATAAGAGCAAGACAAAATAATTTCCGTGAACATAAACCTGACTCGAAACTAAAAAATTCCATTTGAAAAAAGACCTGAAATTTTATGCAAACTACATCTGAATCCGATCAAAATATTCGAAAGAACCATAACCGGATTCGAATAATAGAAAATAATTTCCGTAGACATGAACGCGATCCGAACCTGAAATTCCATTTGAAAAAAATACCTGAAATTTGAATCGAACCAAATATGAACCTGACAAAAATATTCCACAGAACCATACCCGGCTCTGAACAAGACAAAAAATTTCCATGAAGATGAACCTAATCCGAACCTAAAAAACTGAACTAAATCTGAATCTGAGAAAAATATTCCAGAGAAGCATATCCTTATTCGAACAATGCAGAATAATTTCCGTTGATGCGCAACCCAACCTGAGCCTAAAAATTCCATTAAAAAACCGAAATCTGAATTGAACGAAATCTGAACCCGAAACAAATATTCCAAAGACCCAAAACCGGATCCGAGCAAAACAAAATAATTTCCCTGGGCATGAATCCGACCAGAAACTTAAAATTAAATATGAAAAAATACCTGAAATCTGATCGAACCAAATCTGAATCCGACGAAAATATTCCAAATAACTATAACCAGATACGAACAAGACAATATAATTTCCATGGACATAAACCCAATCCGAACCAAAAAATTTCTAAAAAAAAAAAAAAAAAAAAAAAACGAAATTTGAACCAAACATAATCTGAACCTAACAAAAATATTTCAGTTTAGTATAACCTCATTGGAACTAGGTAAAATAATTTCCATGGAAGTACAACCCGACCCGAACTTAAAAATCCCACTTGAAGGGAAAAAATACCCCACGAAATCTGAATTTAACCGAATCTAAACTGAACAAAAATATGCCAAACAACCATAACCGTATCCGATGAAGACAAAATAATTTCCATGAACATGAATCCAATCCGAACCTAAAATTCGGATGCTCTACAAAACATAATGCGCTCAGTAGCGGTGGAATGTGAAACTAAGTACTTAGCGCGAGATGGTTAAGATATTTCGTTTATAGTTAGAGTTAAATTATAACTTGGTTACTGTTAGGTAACAGTTAGGTTGCAATTACGTTACGGTGAGTCTTATGTTATATTTAATTTCCTGTTAGGTTACAGTTACGTCATGGTTAAGTTACAGTTAGGTTAAGATTAAGTTGCGGTTAGGTTATGGTTAGATTATGGGTAGGTTATGATAAGGTGACGGCCAGGTTACATTTATGGTTTATTTAAGTTACTGTTAAGATACAGCTAGGTTACAGACGAGTTATGATTACAATACAATTAGGTTACGGTTAGGATTTTGTTCACAGAATGAACATTACGCAACAGGCGACTAAACCCTGGTCGTCCACATAACGCAAGTCTCTTCTGATTGGAACGTAAGATAGTCCATTTCTATCAAAAAATCTAATAATTGTAGCTCAATGAGCATGCGCTGAAAAGAATTTTATGGCGGCGCTTCGTACTCAGTGAGCATGCGCTGAAAAGGGTCTTTCTAGAGTATAGAGTTGCAAACAACTATCACGTGTATTAGTTTGTTGTTATATTTTCCACAAATTTGTCCATTAGTCCTTCGATGTCAAACATGGAATATTAAGTTCAGTAAGCAAATACGTTCCAATGATCCAATGTTGCAAGAGAGCAAAGTCGTTTTTCTACAGCGCATGCTCATTCAGCTAGAATTGCTTAGATTTTTGTTTTTATAGAAAAGGTCAGTTTTACGGGCCAATCAGAGAAGATTTGCGTTATGTGGACGGCCAGGGTCTAGTCGCCTGTCATTACGCATGTTTGATAAAAAATATACACCTATTTTTGTTAAATGGCTCTGAAATTATAATGCTATATACTAACCTTTTAGCTAATCATCGAGAATCGATTTCATTCACGGTATAGTCGGATTTAAGAGTGATATAATTAGTTTGAAATTCAAAATATATCACTTGGAATATCTGTGTGAAAAAAATATTTGGTTAAGTCACTTAACAGTAATTTTAAGGATAAATATCAACACTTTAACACGAAAATCACGCAATCGTTACACACATATTCCCTCCTGCGTTTCCCATTGCAGTTATTTTGGGTATTTTTGGAGCTAAATATTAGTTTTTTTAAAACCAATTTTTGACACAGTTAGGGGGTACATATTTAATATAATGTACACTGTAAAAAAATTGACCCTTCTGCTGCATCATCACTCCCCCACTTTTATAGAATATCTCTCTTTTGACCTATGAGATTTCTCCATAATAAGCTGAAGTAATCATTTTCTATAAAAGCGGTGGAGTGACGATGCAGCAAAAGGGTCAAATTTTTAACAGTGTATTTACACGTATTTCGAGTTAAAGATAAAATCATAAAAATTTCAAGTTCCTTTAACATTATTATTGCGGACCCGGGCAACGCCGGGCGGGTCAGCTAGTATACTAATAAAAGAACAAAACGCTCTGTCTGTCTGTGTGCGTGTCTGTGTGTCTGCGAAATCTACAGCACGTACGAAGCTCAAAATTTTTTTTAAGAGTAGCCCCAAATATCTCCTGATGCACCTGAGCTTCAGAATTTCGAAATTCCAATTATTAACTGAGTAATTAATTAAAATCGAGAGGTCACTCTCATAAAAAATCATCTTTTTTCGATTTTTTTCCACTTTCGTTTGTTTAAGGTTGGTTGGTTGCGTAAAAATTTTCGCAGAAGTAATAAGAAAGCTGACCCAGAATTAAAGAAACCCATGGAGGAATGAGATAAGTGGAGATGAAGTAAGCCTCAAAAAAGGTTCGCAATATGAAACCATTTATCGCTCAAATTTTAATGTGCCAAATAAAAGGACGAGGAAGGGATTTTGTATTATAAGACGAATTGAAAGAAATGAATTACAATTGAATCATATTTTAAGAGGAAATAGCAAATTTTTAAAATTGTCTTCGTTCTATTATTATATATTAAAATAAATTTTCGTTTTTAAAATGAAGGAAATTGGAAAATTAGCAATATTTAAATATCAAATTAAAATTAAATAAGATATTGAAAACATTTGAAATGAACTAAAAATTGTATAACTAAAAGTTTCCTTCATTAATGTAATTTTAAATACATTATTACGTAGATGAAAAATGTTTATGACTTAATAATTGCATGTAAATAAATATTTAAAATATAATGATGAAAACATTCTTTAAAAATCATGTATGAAAACTTAAGTAATAAATATTAATCTAAAATATAGATTTCTGACTGCAGACGATTTTTATGTATTAACAAAAGAATGTTACATTTTCAAGCAAAACCTTAAAATAATTCTTTATATTGATATTTAAAACACATATGATAAAATAATTAATAATTTTTTATCGGTGAAGCGATAGATTAGTTCTTTTTAAGAAACAAGAACAAAAAAATATGGGTTTAAACCTGTTTCAATTGATAGGCGTGTCAAATCACGTGCTTTTGTTGGTACTTAATTGGACTTAATGTAGAGTTACACTTTTAGAACCTCCAGAGATAATACTTCCACTCTATTAATTTCTTTTTACTCTATTAAAGAAACTAATTTGAGATTTTGACATTTCGAAAGTGACTCTTTTTTTTTTCTTCCAAAGACATTTAAAATTCATAGACTGGCAAAATGTCAATTTCACCTAGCATTTTTTAATACAGCTGTTACGTCAGATCGTTGGTACTCCGTACATTAGAATCTATGCGTGGTTAGCTATGTTGCAGTAAATATATGTATACAGGGTGTTTCTAAATTCATGGTACAAACTTTAAGGGGTGATAATACACATCAAGACAAACCGATAGGACATTAAGGGTCCCAAACGTTTTCCGAAGGAGATAGGAGCCATTAAAGTTTAGGGTCCAAAAATTCAAATGATAATAAAAACACAGAAAAATTGGTCGATTCGTTTGCGGTTTTCACTAAAAATATTCTTTATGACAGTATTGTCTTAAAAATAATTTATAAAGATAAATTTCAAAAATTGCCGATAGAGGGCGCTTTAGACTTTAGAGTGACGAACAACTACTTTTTGCCGTTATTTTTTGCATCTCATTAATTTCTTTAGAAGCTTAGACAAAAAACTTAAATTTTGAGATGAAAATCTTAATCGTTGGGAGTAGTTAAGTAGCGGAAACTGAACTGTGTAGGGAGGTTCAAATTTCAAATGATTATAAAAAACGGAAAAACTGGTCAATTGATTTGCGATATTCACTAAAATTATTCTTTATGTCAGTATTATCTTGAAAATAAATTATCAAGATAAAATTAAAAAAATGCCTATAGTGGGCGCTTTAGACTTTGGAGTGACGTACAACTATTTTTTACAGCTATTTTTTGCATCTCATAAATTTTTTTAGAAGCTTATACATAAACTTAAATTTTGAGATGAAAATCTTAATCGTTGGGAGTGGTTAAGTAGCGCAAACTGAACTGTGTTCAAAGGGGGTGGGAAGGTTCAAATTTCAAATGATTATAAAAAACGGAAAAATTGGTCGATTCGTTTGCGGTTTCCGCTTAAACTATTATTTATGTCAATATTTACTTGAAAATAAATTTTAAAGATATCTTTAAAAAATATCCGTTAGAGGGCGCCTTAAACTTTAGAGTAACCAACAATTATTTTAAACCGTTATTTTTTTTTATCTAATTAAATGCTTGTAAAAGTTCAAAGTTATATTTTGAACTCAAAATCTGCATCGTTGTGAGTAATTAAGTAGCGGAAAATGGAACTGTGTTCGAGGGGTAGAGAGGGTAACATTTTAACTACTGAACACAGTTAGATTGCGATTCTTAACCCTCCCATCGATTTAGAATTTGAGCTCAAAATTTAAGTCTAAGCTTTAACAAGAATTTAATTATATGCAAAAAATAACGGTTAAAAATAGTTGTTGGTTACACTAAAGTTTAAGGCGCCCTCTAACGGAATTTTTTGAAATTTATCTTTAAAATTTATTTTAAAGGAAATATTGATATAAAGAATAGTTGTAGCGAAAACCGCAAACGAATCGACCAATTTTTTAGTTTTTTATAATCATTTGAAATTTGAACCTCCCCACCCCCATTGAACCCAGCTCAGTTTGCGCTACTTAACCACTCCCAACGATTTAGATTTTCAGCTCAAAATTTAAGTTTATATCTAAGTTTCTAAAAAAATTTATGAGATGCAAAAAATAACGGTAAAAAATAATTGTACATTATTCCAAAGTCTAAAGCGCCCTCTATCGGCATTTTTTAAAATTTATTTTCAAGATAATACAGACATAGAGAATAGTTTTAGTGAAAATCGCAAATCAATTGACCAATTTTTCTGCTTTTTATAATCATTTGAAATTTGAACCTCCCTACACAGTTCAGTTTCCACAACTTAACCACTAACAACGATTAAGATTTTCGTCTCAAAATTTAAGTCTTTTTTCTAAGCTTCTAAAAAATTAATGAGATGCAAAAAATAACGGTAAAAAGTAGTTGTTCGTCACTCCAAAGTCTAAAGTGCCTTTTATCGGCAATTTTTGAAATTTATCTTTATAATTTATTTTCAAGACAATACTGACATAAAGAATATTTTTAGTGAAAACCGCAAACGAATCTACCAATTTTTCTGTTTTTTGTAATCATTTGAATTTTTGGACCCTAAACTTTAATGGCGCCTATTTCCTTCGGAAGACGTTTGGGACCCTTAATTTCCTATTTAATATTGTTTGTCTTGATGTGTACTATCACCCCTTAAAGTTTGTACCATGAATTTAGTAACACCCTGTATATGAGGCTTTTTTAACAGCTTTTTAGGTGCGTTCGTAATTATGTAAATACGCAGCACCTATTGTTATCGCTCAGTCCGTCCGTTTGTCTGTCCGTCTTTCTGTCCGTCTGTCTGTCTGTCTGTCTGTCTGTCTGTCTGTCTGTCCGCATATAACAACGCAAAAACTACCCAACCGAATCGTTTGAAATTTAAAATACATAATTATAACATACTTTTGTCGAGTCATTTCAAATTTTATGAAAATCGGATGGATAGATCAATTACAGGGACAATCAAAATGATTCCGTTACATTACGGTCAATGGGGAAAAAAATTTCAAATGCATTTTAATCGTTTGAAAGTTAAAACATATAATTATTACGTAATTTTATCGAGTCATTTCAAATGTTATGAAAGTCGGATAGAGAGATCATTTACAGGGACAATTAAAGGTTTTCCATTACATTACGGTCAATGGGAAAAAAGATTCAAATACATTTTTATGATGTTGCACTCATTCGAACATAATAGAATTGGCATGAATCTATGAAATATATACTGAAATATGCATTCTGTACAATCTGTGATGCTAAGAATTTTTATTATTAAATTACAGGGCCACACAAAAGTATTCCCCTGCATAATGCTATACGGGTAAACATTGTTTGGGGCGTGTTTTAATTATATTCAACTATTTCACATTTTATGAATAAGATATAGGTTTCTGAGGTGTAATAAAAATTACTTCCTGCATATTTACAGAAACACAAAGATTTCGACTACTATACTGTATCCGAAGTACGCTCTACTATATCAGCAAGATCTGAATATTTTTAAAACTTCGCTGTCGTACGAACGCACCTCATTTGCTACGTTCACGTGCGATTTCCAACTTGTTTAAATCATTGATTAAATTTGAATGCATTTTATTTAAGTTAATATTTTATTAAGACTTTGTTTTTAAAACAAAAATGAAATGGCTGTTTGACGTACAATTGTTCGAATCGGCAGAAGATTCATACACAGTAATAAATTATCAAATAGCAAAATAAATTATGTATCAAAAATATTCACTAAAAGAATAGTAGTAAAACATAATTTTTAGGCGTATTAACACATAACCCGATCCCAACCAGAAAAAAAAAAAAAAAAAAAACAGACAATACTCCGATCCAAGCAAGACAAAAATTTCATGAGCATAAACCCGACCCGAACCTAAAAATTCCATTTGAAAAAAAAACTATGGATTTGATAACTGACCCGAATCAAATCTTAATCCCACAAAAATATTCAAATGAAGCATACCCCAATCCGATCAAGGAAAAATAATGTTCGTGTACCTACAACCCGACCCGAACCTAACAATTTTCGTTGAAAAAAACCGAAAAATGACCAGAACGAAAACTGAAATCGATAAAAATATTCCAAAGAACTATAACCCGATAAGAGCAAGACAAAATAATTTCCGTGAACACAAACCTGACTCGAAACTAAAAAATTCCATTTGAAAAAAGACCTGAAATTTTATGCAAACTACATCTGAATCCGATCAAAATATTCGAAAGCACCACAACCGGATTCGAATAAGAGAAAATAATTTCCGTGGACTTTGAACTCGATCCGAACATAAAATTCCATTTGAAAAAAATACCTGAAATTTGAATCGAACCAAATATGAACCTGACAAAAATATTCCACAAAACCATACCCGGCTCTGAACAAGACAAAAAATTTCCATGAACATGAACCTAATCCGAACCTAAAAAACTGAACTAAATCTGAATCTGACAAAAGGGAAAGCATGTCCCAGGGAAGTATATCCTTATTCGAACAATGCAGTTGATTCCGTTGATGCGCAACCCAACCTGAACCTAAAAATTCCATTAAAAAACCAAAATCTGAATTAAAGGACATCTGAACCTGAAAAAAATATTCCTAAGTCCCAAAACCGGATCCGAGCAAAACAAAATAATTTCCCTGGACATGAATCCGACCAGAACCTTAAAAATCAATTTGAAAAAATACCTGAAATCTGAATCCGAAGAAAATATTCCAAATAACTATAACCAGATACGAACAAGACAATATAATTTCCATGGACATAAACCCAATCCAAACCAAAAAATTTCTATATATAAAAAAAAAAAAAAAAAAAACGAAATTTGAACCAAACATAATCTGAACCTAACAAAAATATTCCAGTTTAGTATAACCTCATTGGAACTAGGTAAAATAATTTCCATGGAAGTACAACCCGACCCGAACTTAAAAATCCCACTTGAAGAGAAAAAAAACCCCATGAAATCTGATTTGAACCGAATCTAAACTGAACAAAAGTATTCCAAACAACCATAACCGTATCCGAAGAAGACAGAATAATTTCCATGAACATGAATCCAATCCGAACCCAAAATTCAGATGTACTACAAAACATAATGCGCTCAGTAGCGGTGGAATGTGAAACTAAGTACTTAGCGCGAGATGGTTAAGATATTTCGTTTATAGTTAAATTATAACTTGGTTACGGTTAGGTAACAGTTAGGTTGTAATTACGTTCCGGTTATATTTAATTTCCAGTTAGGTTACAGTTAAGTCATGGTTAATTTACAGTTAGGTTAAGGTTAAGTTACGGTTAGGTTGTGGTTAGATTATTGGTATGTTATGATAAGGTGACGGCCAGGTTACATTTATGGTTTATTTAAGTTACAGTTCGGTTACTGTTAAGATACAGCTAGGATACAGACAAGTTATGATTACAATACAATTAGGTTACGGTTAAGATTTTGTTCACAGAATGAACATTACGCATGTTTGATAAAAAAAAATATACACCTATTTTTGTAAAATGGCTCTGAAATTATAATACTATATACTAACCTTTTAGCTAATCCTCGAGAATCGATTTCATTAACGGTATAGTCGGATTTAAGAGTGATATAATTAGTTTGAAATTTAAAATATTTCATTTGGGATATCTATGTGAAAAAAGTATTTAGTTAAGTCACTTAACAGTAATTTTAAGGATAAATATCAACACTTTAAAACGAAAATCACGCAATCGTTACACACGTATTCCCTCCGCGTTTCCCATTGCAATCATTTTGGGTATTTTTGGATCTAAATATTACTTTTTTTTAAACCAATTTTTGACACAGTCAGAGGGTACGTATTTAATGTGATGCACACTGTAAAAAATTTGACCCTTTTGCTGCATCATCACTCCCCCGCTTTTATAGAATATCTCTCTTTTTACCTATGAGAATGCTCCATAGTAAGCTGAAGTAATCATTTTCTATAAAAGCGGTGGAGTGACGATGCAGCAAAAAGGTCAAACTTTTAACAGTGTATTTACACGTATTTCGAGTTAAAGATAAAATCATAAAATTTTCAAGTTCGTTTAACATTATTATTACGGACCCGGGCAAAGCCGGGCGGGTCAGCTAGTGATTAATAAACTTAGCTTAATAACTTTTTCCCTCACCATATAGCGTATCTTAATCGTTTTAGAATTAACGGCTGCATGGCATGATGTTAAAACTTGCCAGATTAGCAATTTTTTTTTTAAATTTCTTTACATTATTGTGTACATTATTTATTTATATTATTTGCATGCATTGGATATGAATATGGCGCAGATATCATATATGCACAAGTTTTGGTACAATTTTCTTCCACCGTCAATTTGGCGATAACCTTATTTTCGAATACTGGTTAAATATACATTTTTATATTATTTCTTATTATTTTAAAATATAGCAATAAATAAAACAATTTTTAAATATATTAAATTTTAAAAACTAATAACTATAGAACAATTTTTTTATATAATTTGAAAAGAGAAAAATTAAGGTAAATAAACAGTTTATCAAAAAATAAACAACAATATCAGGGTTACCATATTAGGCAAAATAACGCCATTTTGGCGACAAATAAATCCTAGGGAGTATATGGCATACATATGTTCTGAATAGTTAGGTTGTTACAGCTCATATTCAAAATATTAGAATAATTGAGAAAAAGTAATAAGAAAAAATTATTTGTCATTTATTTATTTTTTATACTAACTAAATGCAATTAAATTTCTTATAAATTAAATCTGGAATGTTTAGATAAGATTTTAACATTTATAAAATATAAAATACAGCACAATAAATTAGGTATACAGCTTCCTTAAACACACCAGAATATTAGAATAAAATTTAGATTGGTTCAAAATATTAGAATATTTTATTTTACGCAACAATATTACCTTATGAATATGAAGTAAATGGTAGTTAATATGTTGTAGCATCCCCTTTAGCTTTCATAACAGCGTACAATCGATCTTGCATACTATATACAAGGTGTTTACAAACATTTCTATCAATATTAGCCCAAATAGACATTATACGTGCCACTAACTCAGTTTTACTTGAAGGAGGATTTTCTTGAAGTTTTTTCTTCATTATACACCATACGTTTTCGATGGAATTAAGATCTGGTGAATTTGGTGGCCAAGGAAGTACTTAATGTTGCGTTGGCGGAACCAATTCTTAGTTGACACCGAGGTACGCGGGGACGCTAAATCTTGTTGAAAGATGAAATCATCTTCAAATAAATCTTCTGAGGATGGAATCATGTAATATTCTAAAATTTCTTGATATATCAGAGAGTTAACCTTTTCGTAGACGATGCATAACTTTCCAGGTCCTTCTGCACTCATACAACCCCAAACCATGACACTAGCAGCAAATTTTACGGAACGTTTAAGGCATTCTTTATCAAATGCTTCTTGCTTCATTCTCCAAACTCGAATACCTTGATTACCATATGAAACACAAAACATACTTTCATCACTAAATAATATATTTTTCCAATCTTCATTGCTCCATAAACGTCTTGATTTACACCAATTCAATCTTATACGCTTTTATCTTGCAGTCATGAGAGATTTTGTTTTCGGTACACGAGATTCAAATTTAAATTTATGGAGACGTCTTAATGTTGTCGATGTAGAAACATTACGATGTAGAAAATGTCGTTTTCGTCTTTTTGTGCAAAACATTCGAAAGCATTTAATTTCTTGTCAGATTTTCTACTGGAATTCTGCTGCTAAATTTAACTGATTTATCATTAGATTCATGAGCAGTTTCACTGATATTTTTCTCAAGATATTTACTAAAATCAAGAGTTTTACTAAAAGGAGACATTCCTTGTTAGTTACGGCTGTGTGTGGAAAACTATTGACAAAGAACTGTACATGTCAAAGATCTTAGTACGCTGATTTCTAAGACTGATCATACACAGGTTCCTTCCTTTCAAATCGAGATTGAGGATGCTAAGCAATGTGAAAACAGCCGCCCAATTTCATCTCAAGCTACTTTTTCATACTTCCAGAATGCTGTGTCGATATGACACCACAAATGAGGTAGAACAATGGCTTTCCTCTCCATTTTCAGGGTACTTTACTGAAGTTCCTTCCTTTCAAATCGAGATTGAGGATGCTAAGCAATGTGAAAACGGCCGCCCAATTTCATCTCAAGCTACTTTTTCATATTTCCAGAATGCTCTGTCGATATGACACCACAAATGAGGTAGAACAATGGCTTTCCTCTCCATTTTCAGGGTACTTTACTGAAGGCCATCCAAAAATTAACTAAACACTGGGGAAATTGTGTAACTTTGGATATTAAATACATAGAGAAGCCGTGCAACCTCATCTATTCCCTTGTGAAAATTAAAATTTTACCATCCCTCCCCCCCCCCCTTCCATTGTGCAGTTGCTCCATTTCTGCTCTTTTTCCAATTTCTATTTTGATTTGAAGCAAACTTTTTATGACGTTTAAACAATTATACTAATTTTTATGGGAATCTAATCATTACTTTTCGTCCTTTAATTTTTCATAATTTCTTAGTAGATCCTAATACTTTAATTTACTTTTTATTAATACAGCAATAATATGATAACAGAGGACTGTAACTGGAAATTTAGCTTATGTATTTAGAGCATTGAACAGCTAATAGTACACAAAAATTTAGACATAAATTAAAAAGAAGCGCTTTCTTTTTTAAAACCTTCGCTTTGTATTAATAGATGCGATGTAAATACAAGTATATAAAGCGCAAAATTCTACTTAAAGAAATAAAATTAAAATATAATTTTTAAAAATATCAATTTGAAAAACAATTATAAAAATAATACAGAGAATTATCACTGGAGTTCCACAGCATGATTGAACACACCAGTATCGACGAACACTTAATTTATTGGTATGATTAAAGACTAAATGAGCCAAAATAATTCCGGATTAATAAATATGCTGAAAGAGACGAAGCTATGAATAATGTTTATTTTCATTTTATTTCGTAACATGTCATCAAAATCTCTCTTTATTAATGAGTTTGCTCGAGGCTGTGTATCAGAGATAACAATGTTATGCAAATACCCTCTAAAACAGATGAAAGAAAACCTGACAATTATCTATTGTTTTCATAGATTTATTATAATTATTATTACCTTTTCCTCATATCCGGCATAACAATCTCAATTATATTGCAGTGTAAATCTTAATCTTGTAGTATAGTTTTAAATAAAATCTTTCCTTAATCAAAAAGTTGTCTTAAATATGTTTTTCTTAGTTTTAAAAAATAACCCTCCAAAATGCATACATGCTTTTTATGTAAAATAGAATAAAACTCTGTTATAAAAGAGGTGTAAAAATAAATTAGAAATATCTTTTTCGTTTTAATCTCGTAATAGATGGAATAAAATTGTAGAATGCTCGAGTAATACGACAAAATGAAAGAAATAATTATCCTTTCTTTCTTTTAGTTATAAGAAGTCGAAAATAATAAGTCAAACGTGACAAATTAGTTGCGTTCATACCATAACTAGATAAATAAATTGATAAATAACTACCCTAATTTAGATTAGATAAATACCTATAACAATTTTTTTTATTAGCAACACAAGATTTTTAGGGAGGTCGCAATGGAGACTTCTGCAACGAAGCAAGCGATAAATAACAGCTGGGATTATAATTTTGCCAAGCGATAGTACACGCCAAGACTGATGATAACACACCAACCACCTCTGAAATTTTTATTTCAGCAGCAAGTATTGGACAATGTCCTTAGTTTTAAACAATTAAATTTTAACATAAAATTTTCAAAGCTAAATATAAGTTTCAGTTCAAATCAGGAATATAAAATATAAAGTCATTTCGATTTCTTCAGTATTAAGAAAAGGGTTTGAGTTACTTACACATATGTCCTTTAGTTGTTCATCGTTCTTCAGTGCCTTAATTTCCCTATTAAAATACATTAACTGAACTAATTTAACTAATTTCTTTTATTTTTTTTC
Source organism: Maratus speculifer (assembly GCA_964019185.1). Classification (NCBI taxonomy): domain Eukaryota; kingdom Metazoa; phylum Arthropoda; class Arachnida; order Araneae; family Salticidae; genus Maratus; species Maratus speculifer. The sequence goes on from OZ025293.1 coordinate 34,830,559, forward strand.
CTTTAAGAGGCCCTACTTTTTCTTTACCCCCTACAATTGCTGAAAATCCAGTTGAAATCAGAAAATCATTTTTTGAAATGTTGAAAAAGGTTTCTGGAATGTTCTCATCCCATCCAATTTTAGAAAGCAGTAATTTTTGAAAATAATGCTTGATCTTGCAAATAATATGGCCAATGAGTCCTAGACTGTCATACAGTTTTTCAATGACAGAAATAACTTGTCTTTTAGTTTTTCCAAATTAATTGATTGATATTGGTTACTCATTACCATTGGCTAAGTTTATTATCTGCATGATCACTTAAATATGGTTCACAAATGTTATTTATAGGTCAGCTAATTGAAAAGTGGCCTTGGGTTAAAGTTTAAAAATCGCTAGGATCCTAAGATAAAGGTATTAGAGGACCACCGTTTAAAAAACCGTCTGTCTGATTAATCACAGTTTAATTCCTCAAAATTTAGTTTTAAATCTCCAGTTGTTTTTTCTAAATGGTGCTTAAAGGATCTGATTCCTGCCTTCTACAAACCGCCAAAATTAGGAGATCAAAGAGGTAAGAATTTATAAGAAATTGGATTAGCTAATGCATAAGCATTCAGTTCACGGTTTGATTTTGCATAAGATAACGTAATTTTTCAATTCAGAATTTGTACTAACAAAATCAGGAGTATTATCAGAGAAGATTAGGAGCAAGTTCCTCGCCTACCGAGAATTTTTTAAGGTAATTATTATGACTACAGATCTTAAATATGTTATTACTTCCAAGTGAACTACATGAGTAGTGAAATAAACAAAAATTGAGACATAAGATATGTTATAAACTTCTGTACGTTTGTGTTTATATCTTATGAAGATTGGTGATCGACGCCTGGATTTGTAAATGGGTGATTGGTATTAACCCTCTCTTTAGATAACGAAGCCAAAAGTTCTAAATATTAGACTTATCTTTAGCCCCTTTGCAACGGGAGCTTTTTACGAAATTTTTAATGTTTTGTTCCAGGATTTTAAAAACGGATATTTGTGCCTTTTTAAATCGAGAAAATGCTCCGATTAAATAAGGAAAATTTTACAGTATATTTTTACAGGTGGGTATAAACAAGGATTCTTAAGCCTTTTTGCGGCACGTATATGTGTCGCTCGTCCCCAATGAGTTAAAGCAGAGGATACATTTATGAAATGACTTTCCAGCAGCTATATTTCTGCCATTTAAAGACCAGAATTTCTGCTTCTCAAAATGAAGCAATATTTGAGAACCTACGAGTAAAACTTTTATGTGATAAAACTGAGATATTAAAAGCCTAAAACGGTTGACTTTATGTAGAATAATTGTAAATTTCCTATTTTAGGGTAGGTTCGATTTGTCAAAACGTACTCCTACTCTTAAAATCTCTTCAGTATTAAGAAAAGGGTTTGAGTTACTTACACATATGTCCTTCAGTTGTTCATCGTTCTTCAGTGCCTTAATTTCCCTATTAAAATACATTAACTGAACTAATTTAACTAATTTATTTCTTTTATTTTTTTTCCTTTAAGAGGTCCTACTTTTTCTTTACCCCTACAATTGCTGAAAATCCAGTTAAAATCAGAAAATCATTTTTTGAAATGTTGAAAAAGGTTTCTGGAATGTTCTCATCCCATCCAATTTTAGATAGCAGTAATTTTTGAAAATAATGCTTGATCTTGCAAATAATATGGCCAATGAGTCCTAGACTGTCATACAGTTTTTCAATGACAGAAATAACTTGTCTTTTAGTATAGGATTCTGGTTTTTACACCGAAAATCTAAATAGAAATTTACCTCAGGGTTCATACGCTTCCTAGAATTTCATGAACAGGAAATTCTTGGATTCCAGTATTTACTTATAGAAAATCTCTGATTAAGTAAAACGAAATTTTGGGGTTTTGATTTATATTTATTTTTTTCTTAAGAAATTCTGGTAAATTCCCTTGAAATAAACGGCACCGGTACGAACCATGAATCCTTATTAGATTGCCAAAAGCATACCAAAATTTTTAACTGATGTTTCAGCTTTACATCAAAAGGAAATATATTTAACTTCATTATAATTTAGAACCTTATTGAAATTTGAATTTCATTTGTGGAAAGTCTTTCCACATGAGCTAAATATATTAATTACCTGGGTTTTTAATTCAACAGCTAATCCATAACCAAAGGATCGACTTACTTTGTCATCCATATAACTATCAAATAAAATAGCCTTTGCAACTAATGGAAATTTATATTTTTCATATAAGACTAATTGTTTTAAGCATCTCATGTCTAAAAAAAGATGAGCAATTTGTAACTGTGTTTATTCTAAAAACAATTGTCGAATTATTTTCGTAATATTTCCTGAGAATTCGTAAGAGGTCCCATTTCGGAAGATCTATTATTATCTGACGAAAATTTTTTGTTATATCTACAATGAAAGGAACCCCTTACGTTTTCAAAATATTATCAAAATATCCAAAAGTTCTTCGTTAACTTCACCGGAAAGCAATATGTCACTCAGACTTATTTCAGTTGTGGTAGTAGCAGAGACATTAAATACCATACTTAATTATGGTTTCCAGTTTTAAAACGCTATTGTGAGGCATGTAATAAATAATTGAAAGAGAGACTTGAACTAGTATTCTGTCCATGTAACTTAAATTTTCATATTCATTTAAAAATTCGCAAAACTATTGTTTTGTAGTAAAATTGTTTTCTAATCTTTTTACAGTTTGAAATAAACATTTTCGGCTACTGATACCGAATTTACTATGCTAATGATTCTAATGTAATAGGTATTTCGACAAACAATCTTCCGGTTTCATCGCGCTATGAGTTTTTTTTTTTTTTTTTTATGAGTTTCACATTTTTTCTGACCTTATAAGACGATCGGTTGAATTATTTTTTGTTGCCAGAAATTTTGAGGAACATTTTAATTGCTCTCATGGCACGAATTAAACGCCAACACGTAAAAAGTGTCAGAATTGTTTCTTAAAAAAGTATAAGTTACCACCAATGCAAATACGGAATTTTTAAACATTATATTTGGTGAAATACGAATTTTTGCTTGCTCTATTATTTCATACAGTGTTCAGCCCCCATTATTAAATGGATATTGCCTGTTTTGTCAAATTTTGGATCTGCTAAAAAAGAACAATTAGGTAAAATGTTCTTGTTATTTTAAAGTCTTTAAAAGGTGCTGATTCAGTAATTTTTGTAACAGCGAAGAAATCAGTAGTTCGCAAAAATAAAGATTTCTGATTACGAAAAATGGCACAAACTTTCGATATCACATTATATGATTTCTTTTAATACCGAGACAGGAATATTTATCTTTTCCTTTTTTAAACGACATTTGGAAGCTATTTCAGAAGCAATATAATTAGTTTGAGAAACGATATCTAAAATTACATGAATTTGAATGAAATTATTATGTTTTGGTCTATAATTAAAAACAAAAGCAGTAGACAATAAAACTGGTTTTTTTTTCTTTGCATTACTATGAGCAGAAAAATTATGCATTATTTCACAATTTTATTAATTAGAGTCATCAAAAACATATCGTTCATTGGTCGCTGATAATAGACGCCTTTAAAGAAAAAACAATTTCGGAATTTGTCCTTTTTAATGATTTTTATCAGGCATTTCGATTTGCGTTTTCGCTCTCAATAAAGTAATTCGTTATGCCTCAAATTGCAATTTGTCTGATATATTTAGAAATACACTTCAAAATATAATGCCTATAAGATAAAAACGGTTAATACAATGATTATTTTGCAAACTTCACAAAATTTTTGAATTGGAGTCATTTATAAGAAACCTGGGCAAGAGTATATAGCGCGTGATTTCTTGCAAATGATCCATTGATTAAATTTTAGAATGCCCAAAAACCAAAACTTAATGTATCATTACATTAATGCGTCATATCATAACAAACCCAATATGTGTTTTTTTATACATATATGTAATTTTGACATCATAAATAGATTTTACAATCTCCAATCAGCCTACAGACAATTTTTCAATTTATTCGTACAATTAGATTCAGAGAAATTGATTATTTAAAGGGAGCATACTTTAAAGGCTATATCGAAATTCAAGTTCATTACTCGTTTGTTGAATACTACACAATGACTATATCACTCTTTTTATTATTATTGCTTTTGCCAATATGCTAATTTTCCACTCCTATACACTATATGGCTAATGGTGACCGGCCACTTGTGATTTTAGACATTTTGTTAAATATCTAGAAAAATACATGAGGAATTATCTTGAATATTAATAATTCATAATTACATAAATGTACACGTGTAGAAATTTAAAAGCATGATAATTACCGTATACGTGGAACTTTATAATGAAATTTTAAAATAATGCTTTTTTCTAAGATTATATAAATAAAATATCCGAAGACAAAAAAATTAACACAGGCGAAATATTTTCTAAAAATATTCTCGCATATTTTTAAACATTTAGAAAATAATAAGCATGCCTACATTTAATATTTGTTATACTTAAAATTGAGGACATAAAAGTACATTTTATGTATCAACTTACAGACACAAAAATCTGATAAGAAAGAAATTCAGACAAGAAAATCTTTCTGAAAAACTTCTACAATTTTTTGCACAACAAAATAAAAAAACGTATCTGCAAGATGTTAAATAAAAAGGAAGCTAATAACTTGCTGCATAGTAAAAATATACATCTAATCTTAAGAGTACTTTCGTATGTATAAATAAATTTCTGAAGCCATAGAGCAAAAGAGACTGTTTACATTCGTTAAACTTCTTTGTTCTTAGGAATCCACAGAAGGCTCGTAAAAACGTACAGATAAGCATTCTATTATTCTTGTGATGTTTTTATATAGTAAAAATGTTTGATATTAATCTTCTGGTGGTGGTAAAAATAGGTTTATGTCTCTCAAACAGCGAGAAATTGCTACTTTATAGGCAAAATTATTTAAAAAAAACTTATTCTCAGGAGACATTACATGAAAATTTAATTGTTTTAAAAGTTGTATTCCATGTGTGAATGTAAACATAAATTTCAGAAGTTTACTGTTATTACTAATGCCTATCTTCTTTGGCATATGTATGTTTACGTGAGCACGCGTGTCTATGTTTTGCATGTTAAATAATATTTAGCTCCGTTTATTCAAATAAAAGATTTAAAAAACAAACATGCCACATGGTAACATCCCTATCTAAATTACGTCTACAAGCTTTGTACGCAAGAGACAACCGACACATGAACAAGAAGTCAAAAAATATCCAAGGTACATATTTCCCACATCTAATGAAAGTGTCAGGTCTAGGATAGCTTTTTCTAATATTCTTTACCTCCTCGATTCTGAAGGACTACATGTGATACTTCCGAATCGTGGTTATATTAACTAAAATATTTGATTTTTCTTACATTTTTACATTACTTCTATATAGCTGGATGTTTCTGGGTTTGGATCAAACCTGAAAAAAAGGTAGCACTCATGTAATTTTTTCTTCAAAAATAAGTGTTACCATCTGAGTTTGCAAAATACATTCCAGTTAGCGTGTCCATAAAAATAAAAAAAATTCATAATTAATTAAATTAAACACTTTACCAAATATAAAAAAATGAAAATTTTTAGATCAATTCAATAAAGACCTTTAATTTGTTACTGCGTATTTTAGGTCATCAATAATTAAATCGATATTTCAAGGATGCTTACTACTAAAATTAAATTTCTTATTACAAAAATTAAAATGAAAATTTTAACTTATAAATCGACCATTAAATGTGAAAAATTTTTATATTAAAATTTACAGGCAAGAAAAAACTTAAAAGTTGCCAAATCTTGGAATATGTAAGAACAGTAATAAAAGCGAGTCTATCTGCCAGAGATCTTTCGCGAAATATACCTCATGTCCAGAAGTGAAAATTAGGATCGTCCAAAGTAGCTCCTGAAGCATCTGGGACTCACAAGGAGAGGCCCAACCTTCATAATTATAGATTTTGATTATTTTAATATATGTTGTAGGGCAGAGACCTCTTAGCCTCAAGTTCAGGGGATTTTATTTAACGCTTCTTAGTTCATGAGAAACAGGGGGTCTAATAGCATTACGCAACTTAAATATTTACTTTCAAAAGCTGGGTCATGGTTGATCGTAGTTCAGTAGATATAGTCTTCGCTCGCTGACCAGAACGCTCCGCATCGATGCCCAGTCACGCTACATTTAATTATCTCATTTTTTGTTTTGTAAGTTATATACTTGTAATTATAATGAAATAATTTAAATGTCACTTGAAAACCATAGTATTGTATATAATTTCTATTTTAACCTATTTACTTTTTTATTTGTAACAAAATAGTTAAATAAAACATAAAAAAAAAGATCCAAAACATTCATTTAAAAAAAAATCAGTTTTAAAATAAATTTTATACATTTTTTATCAATGCAATAATATTGAAGAATTGTGGCAGTTCGTGATTTTAAAGAATTGTTTTAAATGATTTTAAAGAAACATCATTTATGTATTGTTTTAACAAGGGAAATCAGTACGATGATAATATTACCCTATTTTTAAAGTAAGAACCTAATTATATTAAAAATCAGCATAAAAATTAAACTACAATTTATTTTTGCACGTTAAAGATTTTTAAATTTTGTAACACGCATTCTTTCTCCTTGAATTACAAAAAATCTTCCTGATTTTGATTTTATTAGACTTGAATATGTTTTATTTTATCATAAGTAGATGGTGGCACGAGAAATTTTGTAACGAGTTTGGAATTTTTATTAATCAATAATAAAACGAATTAAAAAATGGTTTAAAAATCAAAAATGCTATACTAATGTTTAAATGGGCTAATCAAGTAGTTAAGGTACGATATCACGATTTTTAAATGATAGGCATACTTATAAAATAAAAATAAAAGAGATAAACAAATATGGCGCGACAGGGTATCGATAGCGTGCCCTCAGGCCAGCGAACTAACGTTATACCAACTGAGCTATAATCAAGCATACCCTTCCATTTCAAAGTAAGTATTTAAGTCAAAGTAAGGCATAATATTAGACCTCTCTGTTCTCAAGAATAAGAGGCGTGTTGTATAAAATCTATTGAACCTGAGACAAAAGTGTCTCTACCCTACAACATAGTATATTAGAACAATCGAAATCTGTGATTATCAAAGGTTGGATCTCTCCTTGTTAGATTTTTCATTTTTAGGATTCTCTACGTAAAATGTAAAAACAGAACCATTAAAAGATCGCTCCTGCGTCTTTCTGTCTGTCATAACTATTTAGCTCCCAAACTACAGAACAAAAACTTCACATTGGAGAAAGTAATAAACACTATTGACCCACATAATCACCAGATTATTAAACATTGATAAATATATTTAGGTAAAACGAAGAGGGGTATTTAAGTTACTTGAAAAGTATTTGTATACGATTAGTATATGGAATATCGTGTTAAAGCTTTCGTGACATTGGACTTAAAAAATATATTTTTCCAATTTTGGGTATTATATTTTTAGATACATAGCTGAAAATTTGCTGCAAAATATGTCCTTCCCACCCTTGTGTTTTAAAATCTACAGAAACTAAGTTTATGAAAATATTAGAGGCATTAGACGTTAATTTAAACCTTGTAGGAAAACTACAACGATTACCTTAGGTCACAAAGCTTTTGAGAAAAGCGCAGTTTTTCGTTGCACTCAAATTTGCATTTGTAGGAATTCGGAAAAGGTATCAAGGAACGTTGGCGGTACCTGCCGCATGAGAAATAAAGAAGCACAATAGTTGATAATGATTTTCGAAATAAGTTGTCGGTAATTAGCCAAGATATTAAGATTGAAGAGGCAACTTTATTTACCATCGACTTTTAAAAACCTACACAGCAACTTTTAATGATATATTTGTGTAATACGATATTCGGTAGAAATATCAAAAGAATGAATGTCAAATTTTTAAAAACAGACTCACTGAATTAGAATTAATCACATGAATTCTATGGGATTAGCAAATGATTTGCATTGAGTGGATCACTGATTATGCTTCCAGTGCCATTAAACATTAATTAAAAATCTATCAGAAAAAACACGGAACAGTCTAATAGCGTTATTGTGTTCGAAAATTTCGTATATATGGAAATTATACATTAGAAGTATTACAGTACGTATCTTCAAATGTATCGAGTAGTATCAAGCGGCATATATTTCCCCAAAATATAGCAAAAAGAATTCCCGGAAAACATGATTATTCTCGTTGGTTAACGACAGCCTACATAAGTTTGCGTTTACGTGAGTTATAAAACTTCTGAATCTATAATGTTTCTCACTGACTATATTATTAAAATTTATAGTCATATGTGGTTAAATATAAAGTTATAAGCGTGTTCCATACATGGATCTGCTCATTTGGGGGAAATCATTAAATGTTCAAGGCACCTCAAAAACAGCAAAATCTTCATCGATCAAGTCATTCAGAGAAATGCGCTTTTTTAAATAATGAAAATGTTTTTCAGCAGTGTTTTGCGGTTCCTCTTCTTCAATGACATGCTTCTGAATACATAGATTGAATTAATTGAAATAAGTGTAAGCGAAAAGGACCTCCTGTCTTAACAGACGTATTGGATAAAGGACATAAAAATTGGTACAAAACTGTAAAATAACTATTTTCTAGGTTTTCCCTGTCGTACTCAAACAGTGGAAATGTACTTCGAAATTGTTACGGAAGCTGCATCAATCATCTCTGGATGTTAATCACTGGATAAGCGCTGAAGAAGTTGAAGCCCCATAATATAATGACAAAATCTGATACTATGAAGGATTATATGTCAGGATGTTATTATATGAAAATGCTCTTATATCAAAAGGAGGGTAGAAGGGTGGGAAGCTATACGTAACCATATTTCCAGAGCCCGATTAAGCTGCAGTTGGGCCCAGGGCCTGTTAAAAAATTGAGCCCCCTAGTTACCCATTTTCGGCGACATTTTTACAAAAAGAAGAAGGTTTATCTGATGCATTGACAAAGTTGTTGGGTGAAGAGTGCCTACGTTAAAAGCTTCTAAAAATTTTATTGAGTCATTCAGAATATTTAAATTTTACATTGCATATTTTGTAAAACAATATTATTTGAAAAGTATTTGATTAAGGGAAAAAATCAGTCACATAATTTGTGGGCCCCTGAAATTGGTGGGCAAAGGGCCAAGGCCCCGGAGGCCCGTGCATTAATCGGGCCTTGCATCTTCCCGTAGAGTTTTCTAGGTAGTAGATATAAGCTAATAGCTATTTATTTAATTTAAATTTTTTATACTGAAAATGGAAAATGTTAACGAGATCGAGGAACCGGAAAACAAATTAATTTTAAAGAATCGTTTCAGTCGAAAATTTGTGAATCCAAAAAGAAAAACAAATTTACTGTTACACTCTAAATAAAAAGGAGTGAATATTCACTCTGGAGGAGTGAATACTCACTCTATCGCAGACTCAAAATATGCCCAACTTCTTTAGAGTGACTATTCACTTTGGGAAAAAGTGGAATCGTTGACTCTCTGAAAGAGTGAATACTCACTCCTGGGGAGTGAATATTCACTCTAAACAGGAGTCAATAACCACTCTTTCTGAGGAGTGACTATTCACTCTTTCTAAAGGAGTGCGTTTTTTCACTCCTGGTAGGAGTGACTATTCACTCTTACGGAAGGAGTGACTATTCACTCCTACGGGAGGAGTGACTAATCACTCTTACGGGAGGAGTGACTATTCACTCTTACGGATGAGTGACTATTCACTCTTGCTAAAGGAGTGCGTTTTTTCACCCTCGGTTGGAGTGAATAGTCACTTTTTCACAGGAATGAATGATCATTTTTTTATGCAGTGAATTATTTTTTTTATTACTATTATGGACATTTTAAAAGAATCGTAACTTTTAAAACATACAATGAAAATAAATAAAAGCATGGTAAAGATTGGAATAAAAACTTTTATTGACAATATTTAATTCATAGTAGATAACATCGATTTTTTAAGAGAAACTTAAAGTTACTATGAATTAAATTAGATTATTGACAGAAATAAATTATTTTATTCCAATCTCTCCCTTTGTGTTTGTTTCATCGGTAACCCCATAAATGTATGATAGTTTTTAAAAAACCATAAGTGCAAATTATTTAAAAGTTTTAAAATCTTAAACAGTCAATATTTTTTGTTTTCGATGCCCATTAAGTTTTACATATTATTTTAATAATTCTGTGATGCAAGTTTTCTATTTTTTTTTTTTTTTTTTTTTTTTTTGAGTAATTACATTATGCATTTCAGCAACATGTTGTTGCTGAAAAATTGGGTTACTGTTAGATTTTTTTTTCTTTTTCTGGTTTGGATCGGGTTTTAAATAGAGTTCAATTGGAATTTTCAGGTTCTGGTCAGTACGTATATTGATGAAAATTACATGTTCTTTCTCGAATTGGGATATAGTTGGATAGATTTTTTTCGAGGGTTTGAATCTGGTTTCGGGTTGACTTCAAAAGAAATTTTTAGGTTTTTGTCAGGTTGCATTTTAACGTATATTATTTGTCATTGACAGATTGGGTTATAATTACAGATTTTTTTTTTTTTTTCAGAGAGCGGAGGGGGGGGGGGAGAGGATAGATGTCAATAGGAATTTTCAGGTTCTACATAAGGTAATGCATGTTGACGGAAATTATTTTGCCTTTCTTAAACAGATTAATCTTTCCACTGATTTTTTTTTTTTGGGGGGGGAGGGGGGGGGGGTCAGATTCAGTTTTATAAATGTATGTGAGCAGTAATTATGTTTTCTCTTTCGAATCAGGTTGATTCGACAGAATTTTCTATGAGTTTAGATAGAGTTCAATTCAAACGGAATTTTCATGTTCTGGTCAAATTGCATTTCCACCGAAAATATTTTCTCCTGTACACATACCGTGTTATGATTATACGGATTTTTTTTTTTTTTTTTGGAGGGGGGGGGGCAGGGCGGTTCGGATTGGGTTTAGGATTTATAGGTTCTGTCTGTGTATAGTGACAGAAATTATATTTTCTTTCTCATATCAGGATATGGTTAGACTTTTATAAAATCAAAAACTTTATGAAAACGTAATATTGGGTCAAAAACTTTCTGCAAGTTAATTATAATGTCTAATAAAATACGCATTATTATATTTATTTAGTATGCACAAAATTTGCTTTTATTACACAATTCATTTACGTAATTCGAATTTTTTACGCAATTCATAAAAGTAATTCACGTTTTTTTATGTGATTGATGGACAAAATTCAAGTTTTTAAGTGACTTATGGACGTAATTCACTTTTTTATGCAATTTGTCGATGAAATTCGCGTTTTATGAGATCTGTCAATGAATTTCGCATTTTATTAGAGATCTGCCGCCGAAATTAACGTTTTTCATGACATTCATGAACATAATTCACATTTTTTAAGGGATTTAGGGATGTAATTCTTTTTTATATGATTTATAATAAACATAATTCTTTTTTTTATGTGATCGGTCGAAGAAATTCGTGTTTATTAGGCAATGTGTCAATGAAATTTCTGTTTCTTCAGCAATCTGTCGGCAAAATTTACGTTTCTTATGTGATTTATGGAGGTAACTCACTATTTTTAAGGGATTCATGGATATAATGCACTCTTTGAGCTTTATGTTGACGGAATTTGTGTTTGTTAAGCTATCGTCCAACGAAATGTGCGTTTTTTCAGGGATATCGATGAAATTCACTATTTTTATGCGATCTGTCAACGTAATTTGTGTTTTTTATGCGATTTATGAATATAATTCGTGTTTTTATGCGAATTGTGAACGTAATTAGTGTTTTTATGTAATTCATGGATAAATTCGCATTTCTTGAGCGATTCATTGATGCAATTCGTGGTTTTTGAGCGATTCCTGGACATAATTTGAGGTTTGTGCGCGATTCCTGGACATAATTTGAGGTTTTTATGAGATTCATGGACGTAATTCGTAGTTTTTACGAAATTCATAGTCGTAATTTGTAGTTTTTACGAGAACCATGCACGAAATTCACGGTCTTTATGAGAACCACACACAAAATTTGTGATTTTTACAATAATCATGCACGAAATTAACATTTTTTAATGAGTTTCATGCACGAAATTCACATTTTTTACGTGGTTCATGGATGGAATATACGTTTTTCGTGCAGCTTTCTGTCGAAATGTTCATATTTTACACAATTCTTTATTGAAATGCATGCTTTTCATGCGATTCTTTCCCGAAATGCACGTTTTCTTATGTGATTCTTTGTTGAAATTCGTGATTTTTTTAGGGTTTTTTGGCAAAATTCACATTTACATTAAATAATTAGGATAGATATCAATAGGAATTTTCAGGTTCTAGGTGTGCATGCTGACGGAAATTATTTTGCCTTTCTTAAACAGATTAATCTTTCCACTGATTTTTTTTCTTTTTTCTTGGGGGGGGGGGGGGGCTTAGATTGTGTTTTTGTAAATGTATGTCAGCCGAATTTTTTTTTTTTTTTTTTGAATCAGGTTAAGATTTAACAGAATTTTTTTGGATTTTAATGAGTTCAATTCAAATGGAATTTTCAAGTTCTGGTCAAATTGCATTGGGACTGGAAATATTTTGTCTTGTACACATACCATGTTATGATTATACAGATTTTTTTTTTGGGGGGGGGGTTGGATTGGGTTAAAGATACACATAAGTTGGGATTTATAAGTTTTGTCTGTGTATATCGATGGAAAATATATTTTCTTTCTCGGATCAGGATATTGTTAGATAGATTTTAATTATTATTTTTTCTTTTTTTTGAGGGGGGGGGAGTGATTTATCTGGTTTCGGATTGATTTCAAATTGAATTTTCAGGGACTTGTCGAGTTGTATTTCATTGTATATCATTTTGTCACATATTTAGTGGGTTACAATTGAATGGATTTTCTTTTATGGTGTTCGGAATAGGTTTGAATTGGTTTTAATTGGAATTCCCCAGTTCTGGAGAGTATGTTGACAATAATTATTTTGCCTTTATTGGACAGATTTATGTTTCCATTGATTTTTTTTTCGAGTTTGGAATTGGGTTTTAGGTTAACTTTGTGCTCCTGTCAGTATGTATCAGCAAAAACCTATTTTTCTTTTCAGATCAGGTTAGGATCCATCCACAAATTGAAGAAGTAAAAACTTTTTAGTAATTGTGCATTGAGCAAATTTAAGCATTACTATTAATTTACAAATTTGATTTTCATGTTTCATAAACATAAAATTTTTGTCAATTGGTAATTTTTTTTTCTACAAATGACAGTAAACAGGTTGTAGATTGTACTAGAGGCTCAGTAAAATGCTTAGTGTAGCTTCAAATATTGGCAGGAAAAGTTATAACAACTACTGAAGAATTTGCTGAAATCGCTGTAAAATGCATCTTAAAATAACTAGTTTATGTCATCAACTATAATAAAGGAGTATATGTTGAAAAACTCACAGAAAGGTAGGGAGAAGTTTTTCGTCTTCTGGGTAGACATAGCACACACTATTTGTAGCCTTTTAATAAATATGTAATTAAATATAGAAAATACTTATTTTCTGATTAGAAAGCTTCCTTTAGCTTCATAGAAGTTAAAGAACATTACTGAAAAGCAATAAAAAGCTAATAAGAATTTAAATTAAAAGTAAGCATTGACATGCAAGACAATATTGGAGACTATATCCTTTCGGTGATTACAGAACTAGTTTGAGTACTTTTGGGCTGGATGGAAGCCAGTGTTATACACAGGGGTAGGGAATTTTTCAAAAATCTTACCAAGGATTTATTTCACCAGCCCGCAAGATGCAACACACACACAGTTGAAAATAGTTATGACAAAATCGCACACGCTTACAGACGAAATTATTACTACTACAATGCATTTTTGTAGTTCTTTTTTCCTGTAATATTAAGAAATATATACAACAGAGGTAGCTTAATAAGATTGAATTTAGTATCATATTGTCACTGTAATAATTTGGAAAAATAAAATATCAAGATTAAAAAATGTTTTTGATGATGTCTGTATTGCCTGCAGTTTTTCAAAAATTTAAAATGCACTCACCTTGACAGAAAATCCACTTGTCAATGGCGAGAAAAATGATGTATTTCCCTACCTCTGGTTATATATATAGTACACACATACATAAGTATGTATATGCATATGTATACAAATATAGTATACGCCAACATGAAAATATATACCGGGTGTCCCAAAAATGACTGATGGATTTTAAAATTCAATAACTTGCAAACGGTGACAGCTATTAAAAAAATTTTTGCAGGAGGGCTATGTATAATGTCAGGAGTTTTTTCACTGCAATTTTTGATTTTAGTTCGAATTTCAAACAACAGATGGCGCTGATGGCGGTTGGCGGCCAGTCGACGCCGAGACTTACTTCATTCAGCTTTGACGCAAAAGAAGGAGATTAAGGCTATGGAGTGAGTACGTCTCATTCTACAGTACAGTCTTGCTCTCAGGCACCAATTCTGGACTCATTCGATATGATTTCAATGGAATGCGTTGTTGCCATGGAAATAACAGATTGTTCGATAGTGGAATACAGCATTCAGAAGTGGGTATACATTTCGCAAGCAGTTTTTGAGTTTGCAGAAGATTTTCGTTTAGGAAGTTTTATTTTCCCGGATTAAATTACTTTTTTATGGCACGATTTAAAGAATAATTTATGCATCATATTTTAAAACTAGATAAAGAGATTTTTTCAATTTGATGATTTTTGTTATATTCTTAAGAAATTTTACATCTTTTAAGAAAATTCGTCAGTAGATTTTTATGAATGTTCAAAAAATTTTCATGAAAACTGTTGATAGTACATTATTGTGTAAAATAACTACCAAAAACAAATATTATAAATTGCCTTGTTTAGCCCTTTTCAATAGGATTAGTCTATCGTTGCATTAAAAAAGAAAAAAATAAAATAAATGTGAGTTAATTAAAATTTATTTTCCCGGATTAAATTATTTTTTATGGCATGATTTAAGGAATATTTTAGGCACCATATTTTAAAACTACACTGTTAAAAATTTGAAACCTTTGCTGCATAGTCACTTCTCCACTTTTATAGAAAGAGATTACTTCACTGTATTATGGAGCATTCTCATTTGTCAAAATAGGGGATATTCTATAATAGCAGTGGAGTGACGATGCAGCAAAAGTTTCCAATTTTTAACAGTGTACACTGTTAAAAATCTGCTGCATTTTGCTGCAACGCCCTCCACCACTTGTATATAATATCTCTATTCCAACCAATGAGAAAGCGCCATTTCACGGCCAAGTAACCGTTTTCTATACAAGCAGGGGAGTGCGTTGCAGCAAAATGCAGCAGATTTTTAACAGTGTAGGTGAAGATATCTTGCTCTTACACTGTAAAAATCTGCTACATTTTGCACTGTTAAAAATCTGCTGCATTTTGCTGCAACGCCCTCCACCACTTGTATATAATATCTCTATTCCAACCAATGAGAAAGCGCCATTTCACGGCCAAGTAACCGTTTTCTATACAAGCAGGGGAGTGCGTTGCAGCAAAATGCAGCAGATTTTTAACAGTGTGTTGTATACGCACTCCGCTTGTATAGAAACGGTTACTTGATTGTATTATGAAGCATTGTTATTGGTCGGAAAAGAGATATTATATAAAAGCGGCGGAGTGCGTATGAAGCAAAATGCAGCAGATTTTTAACACTGTGGGGCCCGATCTGAACTCATTCGATATGATTTCGATGGAATGCGTTGTTTCCATGGAAATAACAGTTTGTTCGATAGTGGAATACAGCTTTAAGAAGTGGGCATAAATTTCGCAAGCAGTTTTCGAGTTTGCAGAAGTTTTCCGTTTAGGAAGTTTTATTTTCCCGTATTAAATTACTTTTTATGGCACGATTTAAAGAATATTTTATGCATCATATTTTAAATCTAGATAAAGAGATTTCTTTAATTTGATAATTTTTGTTATAGTCTAAGAAATTTTAGATAGATTTAGATTGTTATATTCATGCTCAATTTTGAATATTGTACTTTTCTATAGACGAATTTGTTATTTCCATGACAACAACACATTCCTTTGAAATCATATCGAATCAGTTCAGAATCGGGCCCCATAGTGTTAAAAATCTGCTGCATTTTGCTTCATACGCACTCCGCCGCTTGTATATAATATCTCTTTTCCGACCAATAACAGTGCTTCATAATACAATCAAGTAACCGTTTCTATACAAGCGGTGTGCGTATACAACAAAATGCAGCAGGTTTTTATAGTGTAAGAGCAAGATTGTAGCAAGATATCTTCACCTACACTGTTAAAAATTGGAAACTTTTGCTGCATCGTCACTCCACTGCTATTATAGAATATCTCTATTTTGACCAATGAGAAGGCTCCATAATACAGTGAAATAATCTCTTTCTATAAAAGTGGAGGAGTGACGATGCAGCAAAGGTTTCAAATTTTTAACAGTGCAGTTTTAAAATACGGTGCCTAAAATATTCCTTAAATCATGCCATAAAAAGTAATTTAATCCGGGAAAATAAATTTTAATTAACTCACATTTATTTTATTTTTTTCTATTTTAATGCAACGATAGACTAATCCTATTGAAAAGGGCTAAACAAGGCAACTTATAATTTTTTTTTGTAGTTATTTTACACAATAATGTACTATCAACAGTTTTCATGATTATTTTTTGAAGATTCATAAAAATCTACTGACGAATTTTCTTAAAAGATGTAAAATTTCTTAAGAATATAACAAAAATCATCAAATTGAAAAAATCTCTTTATCTAGTTTTAAAATATGATGCATAAAATATTCTTTAAATGGTGCCATAAAAAAGTAATTTAATCCGGGAAAATAAAACTTCCTAAACGAAAATCTTCTGCAAACTCAAATACTGCTTGCGAAATTTATGCCCACTTCTGAACGCTGTATTCCACTATCGAAAAATCTGTTATTTCCATGGCAACAACGCATTCTATTGAAATCATATCGAATGTGTCCAGAATCGGTGCCTGAGAGCAAGACTGTACTGTAGAATGAGACGTAATCCATAGCCTTAATCTCCTTCTTTTGCGTCAAAGCTGAAAGAAATAAGTCTCGGCGTCGACTGGCCGCCAACCGCCATCAACGCCATCTGTTGTGTGAAATTCGAACTAAAATCAAGAATTGCGGTAAAAAAACTCCTGACATTATACATAGCCCTCCTGCAAAAATTTTTTAAATAGCTGTCACCGTTTGCAAGTTATTGAATTTTAAAATCCATCAGTCATTTTTGGGACACCCGGTATGTGTGTGCATATATATAACATTGATGCCCAGCAAACCAAAAAGTATCCACGTTTGTTTGCTGTTATGCTGCCAAGATAATTTCTGTAGATTATGCCTAAAAATTATCATGTATAAAGAAGCAGGAGGGTAACGATCTAATTTACTTATTCCCAGAAAAAACTATAAATGCTGAGTAGATAAGAACCAAAATACAAAATCAATTATAACTTATGGAATTAAAAACAGTTTATTTGTTATATAATATATGTAGACTCATACTTAACTGCAGAATAATGCTTGATATATGCATAAATTTCATTAATTTTTAAACTAAATTAAAGTTTGCAAAATATATGGAATTTTTTGTCATTCCGTTACCAGAGTAAGATTTTCTTTTTCCATTACTAAGACTTATTTAGTGGTATTAAATTACTTATATACACTTTATTCAGGAAAAATAGCAAATATAATATTGTGAATAGTTTTAATTAAAAAATAAATTTGTATTAGAATTTGATAGTTTTGAATTTTTCATGAAAATGATATTAAGGACATAGCAGTTATTAAAATTCTAAATAAATGTAATGATTTATAAAGAAGTTAAATACTTGTTAAAAATGTTAAAATCAATTGCCATTGCTTTAGATAAAAGTACTGTTCTATTGCAGCTGCTCATACAATTTCCTTAACTTTATTTAATAATCGAAATATCATGCAAACTCACAAATGCAAGATTCAAATCTCATCCAATGCGAGCTTTTATGCTATCTTATTTACTTCATTCAAAGTATATGGCATCAAAATTGACATTTGAGCATAAAGAAAGGGCAAGGAAGGTGCTTTTTTATATTAATCTAAATTTTGTGCCATACATAATAACTGCTTGTTTTAAAAATTTAAATATAAATTCAATCGTAAGCAATAATATCAATAGTTAAACTTGTACAGCATCAGATTACTGTTATTAAAATTTCTCAAGGTATAGAAAATTATGAATAATAATATAAAATTGCATGAATAAACAAAGTATTTATATTATTCTTTTCAAACTACTTGCTACTTTGAATAACATTCAGAATCTTTATTTTAATGTTTTAAATAGTAAATTCCTTATATATTAAACATATGTGAGTTATGAATCACAGCAGGCTAAAATTGTTATTAGTATTATTTCTTAGTTTCTGTAAACTTTTGGCGCTTACTGGCAGAAACTAGTTTCTGCCATGCCAGTTTTAACTAGTTAAAACCACCCCGGCAGAAACTCTCCAGGCCTGATTACTCTATAACTATTTATTGATTTAGAAATTCTAAAATCAATGAATATTTCACAATTAGCCCCTTGTTGGTGCCGACATTTTCATACAAGCTTTATTATATACAATTTGGCTGAATTTTGCATCATAAGCTTATGGTGAAATACTAGGCTAGCAAACATGTTATTCTGTTACCATGAATAAAATTAATGTAATTTTTATTCCTAATCGCTTAAATCCTAATTATTAAGTATATTTAATGAATTTTAATGGTGGTGCTTAAAATTCAGATAAAACAAATTTCCTAATTCCAATAATTTTTCATTCTGAGATTAAAACAACATCAACTTGTTACTTAAACCGTTATTCTGTTATCCTGGAATGGACCCAATCACACCTGTAGGTCTAATTTTTTGGAGTTTTCCATGGTTTTCTTCTAACCTTGGATTTTCACAGAACAACCATCCATGAAAGGCACCCCCTCCCTCTTTAGGGCCTATATTCCATGTGTTGATAATTGGCTGCCATACAAACAGCCAACAGCTACCTATGCTCTTCACAATAAAGCTAAAAAATTTTAGATGTTAGTATTTCAAAATATTTATTTGTGAGTTAGTTATTTTAACCCTTAGCGCTCTGTTGGCTTCGCTATGGAGCCGTCAGTCATAAAACATGTGGAACACTAAGGGTTAATTGAAAAAATTTTAATTTCTGCTAAATCTGTCTTTTTATTTTAGGTGTAATTTATTTAAATAATGGCTTTAAATTTTGATATGAGTGTTTTGCATTCTTTAGTAGAATCAAGCACCTGATTTTTTTTCTTTTCTTATATAAAAGAGGCTTAATAGACTATGAATATTAAATTAAAGCTTCTGATAGGAAAAAAAAAGAAACAGGTAAATAAATATTTTATGAAACTCAATGTTAAAATATTATTATAGAGTATAAGTCACTTCTTTTAAAACCAATGCTATTGCTAAAATTTGGCAAATGAATTTTTTAATCAAGCAAGTTTAATAAGTGCTTGTAACCTAACATTATCAAACTACATTAAGATTCTTATAACTATTTTAGATGTCCAGTTCATGAATGTTACATTATGAATTAAATAACAATACTAAGTTCTAAGCTGCAAAAATTATGCTTTTATATTTTGTTTATTGATTTCTATAGTGCATATACCTATATATTTTTTTTCTATTAGAATACTTTTGTATTGGATTTATAATTTGTCACGACAAAAATTTTTAGAATTAAATTTAAATCATCAGGTTCTTAAAGAGAAAGAGAAAAAAAATCTATTGGAAACAACATCTGATCACAGACCACCATGATGCACTGTAGTACCTTTATAGCAATTGATAAACAACATATTTAAAATAGAAACATGGATTTTCAAAATTATTAATGAAAAAATATGATGCATGAAACATTAAAAATTAAAACTGCAGTAATTGATGCATATCAGTGCTCTGTGCACGTAAAATTCATGGATGCAGCAAACTTGTACAATGATGTCTAAAGTGCATGAAATTTGTTAAAGCCGAAGTCAATAACACATGTATTAACACTTTGCCCATATGAAAACTAACAACAAAAATTAATGGATACAGCAAACTGCTCAGTAAATTCATTAGAAAATCATTAAAAAGGTCTAATGCATGTATGGGCACTGTGTGCACACAAAAACAAAACGTCCTAGGTTGCAGCAAACTTGCTGCACAGCAATGCATAAAATGTACAAAATTCTTTAAAGTTACAACCACTAACATATGTTAACGTAAGCACTACATGTACATTAGGGATGCACAACCTGTAGCCCATGAATTTTTTCAATTTACAAATGGAAAAAATTGTAATTTTTGTGCATAAATTTCAGAAAAAAATCGTAAATTGTGTCACATTACCGGAAAAAAAATGTAAAATTTTGTCAGTCACTTAAGAATTTCAAATTTTGTAGATGGGGTACATAATAGTCATAAATTCTAATGACCAAGTGTGAGAAAATAGAGATTTTTATCTGTTGGAAGCGAAAAGTCGCACATTTCGTTTATTAGGTACAAAAAAAAATCGTTAGTTTTGTTGATGATACTAGAAAAAATTGCAAAATAAATTGATTGGCAGCGGAAAAATTAAATGTTTTTCGGTTTATCACATCTAAAAAACAATTTCTTTGATCAAGCAAGAAAAAATTGCAAATTTTGTTGATCAAGAACAAAAAAATTGTAACTTTCATGATAAGGCACCAAAAATAGTGAATTTTTTTTGATGAGCACAGAAAAATGGTGAATTTTGTCAGTCATATGCGAAAAATCGCAAATTTCGTTGATCGGGCAAGAAAAAATCATCAGCTTTGTTCATGATGCATGAAAAAATGTCAACGTTGGCTGCAAAAAAATTGTAATTCTTCTCAGTTTACCATCAGGTGAAAAAAACACAAATTTTGTTGATCAACATGGGAAAAAACACCAATTTTGCTGATCAGGAACGATAAAATTGCAAATTTCGTTTATAAGGCACTGGAAATTCATGAATTTTGCGATGATGTGTGAAAAAACCGAAAATTTCATTGACCAGCTGCAAAACAATAGTGAGTTTTGTTGATCAGTTTCTTAAAATTCACAAATTTTGACGATCGGCTTAGAAAAAATTGCGAATTTTGTTAATCAGGTACGGAAAGATCATGAATTTTCTTGACCAGCATCATAAAAATTGTAAATTTTTTTACAGACTTCATAAAAATCACAAATTTTTTCAATTAGGCTTAGAAAATTCGCAAATTTTGTCAATCATGCTTAGAAAAAGCGCAAATTTCATTGATCAACTTTGTAAAAATTGCGAATTTTG
Organism: Maratus speculifer; assembly: GCA_964019185.1. Taxonomy (NCBI): domain Eukaryota; kingdom Metazoa; phylum Arthropoda; class Arachnida; order Araneae; family Salticidae; genus Maratus; species Maratus speculifer. The sequence goes on from OZ025293.1 coordinate 34,851,943, forward strand.
GCCATCGGCTTCGTAAAAATTGCGAATTTTGGCCATCGACTTAGTAAAAAATTGCGAATTTTGGCCATCGGCTTCATAAAAATTGCAAATTTTGGCCATCGGCTTCGTAAAAATTACAAATTTTGGCCATCGGCTTCGTAAAAATTACAAATTTTGGCCATCGGCTTCGTAAAAATTACAAATTTTGGCCATCGGCTTCGTAAAATTTCGAATTTTGGCCATCGGCTTCGTAAAAATTGCAAATTTTGGCCATCGGCTTCGTAAAAGATACGAATTTCGTTGATGGACTTGTTAAAAATCCTGAATTTTGTTAATTGGCTTTGCAAAAATAGTTAATTTTGAAGATATGATTCGTAAAAGTAACAAGCTTCAAGATTCACACTCGAAAAAATGCAACCTGCGACAATCAGACTCGGAAAATCATGAATTTCATGGATTGCACCCAAGAAATTGTGAATTTCATCAATCGGCTTTGTTGAAATTGCAAATTTTGTTGCTGTACTTGAGAAATATCGTAAATTTTGTTGATCAGACAAGAAACCAGTATGGAGCTAGTCGATCAAGCATGGAAAATTGGAAAATTTTGACAATCAGTTTTGTAAAAATCACAAATTTCATCAATTGGTTTCGTAAAAATTGTGAATATTTGATCAAGCACAGAAAAATTGTGAATTTTTTTGCGTGGTTTTATAAAAGTTGCAAATTTATGTATTGGTTTCATAAAAAGCACAATTTTGGTTGATTACGCATAAAAAATTGCAAATTTCGTTGATCAGGCGCAGAAAAAATGGGTATTTCATTGATTAGGCTCGGAAAAATCTTGTCAATCGACTTTTTCTTTCTCTTTCAGTGCTAAAGTTTACATTTTTTCAGCACCATCCACTTATGTTTGTTTTCTTAGCACTTTTAACAAAACAAAATTTACTCTTAAAAATTATTACATCTTGAAAATAATCCTTGCTACATCTGTTATATATGCAAACATAAAATCTGCTGATATAGATAATACACCCCTACCGTTCCGTACATGAAAAGAAAAAAAAAAACAATGAATGCAACAAACCTGCTTTGCAATCACTGAAATCTTTACAGCTTCAGTCACTAATGAAGGTATCTTCTCCCCCTCCCACAGAAAAAAGAAAAACATTCAATAAACTTTGGTGGTGTTCTAGGATCAGGAGAAATTTTGTAAAATCATAAACAACTGATTACGATTTTAACGACAAATTTTTAAATACTGCAAATTTTGTGAAAGAATTCCAAACAAACACAAATTTTGTCATTAGATTTCAAAATTACCGCAAATCTTGTAATTGGAATACAGAAAAACCTGCTAATTTCTTCAAAAGATTGCGAAAAAGTTTGCAAAATTTGTCAAAAGATGTGCAAGATTTTTTAAAAGGTTCTTCAAAAAATCATCATATAACAGAAAATTTCATCAAAGAAGCGTAAAGAAAGGAAAAAAAAAATATTAAAAGAGCACAAAATCAGCAAATTTTCGCAGAAGATTGCAAAAAAAAATTGAAAATTTAATTAAAAAATAGTGAAATAAAGGGCTGCCATCATTTTATACAAATCAAATATAAGTAATTACATACAGCTGCAGTAGCAAAAGTAAAGTGAGATTGAATTTAGCAAGAAAAATAAAATTTTCAAAGGCATTGGCTGGCAAATCTTAATTTAACATTATGAAATTGAAACCATAATGAATTTCATAAAAGGACAAACATATTACATACTTTTTAATTAACAAATACTGCTATAGTTGGTTAAAAAGTAATAGTTTGTTCACACTTCCCAATAATAATTGAATTTGTATATATAAAAAATTGTATGAATTCTGGTTTTACTACACTTTAAACTTAGCTAAAATTGACACAATTTCAAAATGAAAATAATAATGACAAAAATGCATAAGAAAAAGTAATGTTGGCATTTCTGAAAAACATATTGAAGCAATTTTAACCTAAAAATTAATTTTAAGGTTTATAAATTTAAGAAATCAATAATTGAAATATAGAAATATGCGAAAAGGCACAATTCTTACAGCACATTAAAACGTAGTCGTAGTATTGTTAATTAGTTTACGATATAACATTGGTAATCAACACATCAAGAAAGTTAATAACATCTCAATATATTTTGAGAATTTTAGAGTTACAAACAATTGTTAAACTCATGATTAAATATAAATAAAATTTTGTTTACCAAAATTTAGCAATAGCGTAGCGTATGTGTTAGTTTGAAAACGTGTCGAAATAGTTAACTAACATAGCAAGAAATAGCACTTATACTTTTTATTACTACTTTAATAATGAGTTTCAAAAAACATTTATTTACCTTTGTTTTCCTCAGAGAAAGTTATTTTGCTTCCTTCAAATCGAAATCACCCACAGAGTAGTACAATTCCGTACTCTGTGGAAATCACCAACGAACGGCGAGACGAACAAGAAATATCGCGCCCATTTTTTAAAGGAAGGAAGGTTGATTGTTTGAATTTAAAGACAGAATAGATTATCCGCTATTATATCGATAGTGACAAAAATGTAATCGAAATGCTAAGTAGAAACTAGAAAAGCCAGTTCGAGGCACAGTTTGTTTGATGTCGGATAACAGGAAAGACGATCTTATTCTAAAATGGCGGATACATTTGGATAGAAACGACAAGACACTGATTGACTCTTTTGAAAGGAAAGAGTATCGACTTTTTTGAAAGGAGTGAGTGTCAACTCTTGAAAGAGTGAGTATTAAAAATACGAAATAAGCATAATTTTCCAGTTTATATTATGAAATAGAGATTTTGGAAATTAAAAATTGACATATTTTGGTGTTTTTTATCATTTTACGCCATATATTGGTTCAAAGTTTAACGCAATTTTTTTTTTTAATTTTTAATGTCGGACTTTCACTCTCATTGGTGGAGTGAGCCAGTCACTCTCATCCGTGGAGTGACCCTCTCACTCTCGATTATAGAGTGAGATTATTCACTCTTTTGTATAGAGTGGAAAATTCCACTCCTTAAGGAGTGTATTTTTACAAAAGTCACTCTAAAAAGAGTGAAAATGGCTCTCACTCTCCCAAAAAGTGAGCTTTTCACTCTTTCCACTTTTAGAGTGTACATGTTAAAATAATTTTTTTTTATTACCCTGTCTTTAAGTTTCATAAAAAATTTTCTAAAGAATTTTAAAGCCATTTTCGTAAGGGATATCCTACCCTACACCCTATACCTCAGACATGAATAGCGGTGGCATACTATTTAACATGAAAACACATCTAATAAGCTGCGACCACCCTCTTTCCATGGCACTGAGCAAGTGCCTTCTAATACTTAAATGAAGTACATTTAAAAAAAGTGCTGCTCTATACATTAAGCCAAAGTTGTATTTAGAAAAAAAAACTTTTCGATAATAATAATTAGAAATATGCAGTATTAAAATTAAAATTTTCAAAAATCAGAATACATCTAGCACAATTTATATTAATTCTAATAAAAGAAATCTTTCGCAATTGTACTGCATATTTTTCATTATTTTTCGAAATTTCATCGAATAAAATATAAGCGTGAAACTAGAGAGTTCAATTTTCTATTCACCCTTTTTTAAATTTTATCCGCACTTTGGTATTTAAAATCAGTCAAAATAAATCTATTTTGAAGAGATTCCGTATTCCTTCAATACTCACTAGAAAAGTTTTATTAGACAACCAGACAACCTAGAACGGCATCTTAATTATTATAATTCATGGAATAACTCTTTCCTTTTCCCTCTAAAATTCATGAATGACAGGTTTAATTTTCTTGTTTATGCTAGTCGCAATATAACTTTTGTTAAAGCATCACTAAACAAAAAATAGAAACAGAAAATTATTTTTACGCATTCTAATTATTTTTTCCATAAAGGAAATGGAAATTGAGCTGGTATCAAGATAGTTTTGGTACTTAAAAATTGGTACATCAAAAGTATACAAACGATATTTAATTCAAATAGTGAAAACGAATTTACTCAATTAAAAGAAAATCACTGAAGATTTTTCATGCGAATCAAAGGGTTTATAATTTTTTCTTAGAAAATTTCCGCCAATTATCTACAGGGTAATACATAAATATTGTGACGTGATAAAAAAAGACAATTTAGTTTAATATTTTCTTTACGTTTTTAAGACAAAATGATGTTTTATTCATGTTGCTCCTTTTTCTTTTTGTCTAATTGCTATTACCGTTAATATTAAATCATTTTCGGCAGAAAAGCAGGGTGTGCAAAAGTTAATACTATTTTCCTCCATCAAATAAACTTCGCTGATTGAGGGTTTCTGGAGTAAAAAGCCTGTGCAGTCAGGAACAAGACCCTGAATTCATTGAAACTGGCTTTAGAAAAAACCTGGTCCGAAATCACGACAGAAATATTCTTTCGCGACTATCTTGACTAATTTTCCAGAAGCGCTAGGTACCTGCATCACCGCAGGAAAAAGCCGTTAAGAATTTTCTTCTCTTTTGAATGATGAATAAAACGGGTTGTTTTTTGTCCTTTCATTAAATTTTATGATCTTTTATTTGCGTCACAATATTTATGTGTCACCCTGTAGCTGCCTTTATCCAGAGCAGATGAACAGTTCTTCCAGATTTTGTCAGAAAAGAAAAACAAAATCGCTGAGATTTAATGATCACAATTTTTTTATTGATTTCCAAGCTCTCCCTTGTATATATGAACCCAGAAATTGAATATCATTCAAATACTTTAAAATATGAGCATTTGGATTCTAAAATATTAAAGATTACGCAGGAAAAATACAATAAAAGGAATTGAAATGGTTAATATATCATTTCTTAAATATTTACAACTAAGAAAAAAGAATAACAAAAGTACAACAATAAGGTATTAAATAAAGACATCAGTGGATTTCAATTGATCTTGAAAATGATTCCAAGACGGAAAACCTTCTAACGGAAGATACCTATAAATAAGGATAAAAATTCAGGTTAAAATATTTAATAGAGATTTAGATTTGTACTTATTTTTAGTTTGAAAATAGCTCATTTTGAAAGTTTTAAGTTATTACATGTAGATTAAAAAAATATATAACAATGAAAAAAAACATGAAGAGACTAACACTGCTATTATTTCCACCTTATTATTTCAAGTTTAAAAATGTTTTCAATGAAAATAAAGACTTTTGTGATAAAAAAAAAACTCTTAAATTTAAAACCAGATTTCTCAAATACCCTTCGTAGCAGAAAAGTAGTCAAATTACTTTGTACAGATTTGTATTTAATGTACAATTTGTACATAGCCTACAAATTATGCTAAAATTAATTTAAAAATTTTAAAAAATGCTACAAATTATGCTAACATGCAGGTGCCTGTAAATATTTTTATTAAAAACGAAAATATTACTGAAAACTATGAGGTATTGGCCAGATTTAAGGGAGGTTTTGATAGCTTGACACATATTTGAATTTTTATCTATTATCATATTAATATATTCTATTACTTCATGATCTTCGTTTTAGATAAAAAATCTGGTATATATGAAATACCCATCACATTCTCAAATAATGTTAAAAAAAATCTACATCGGCATGAAAACACGCAAACTTTTAGTTAGAATTAAGGAGCATCGCAGGGATATTAGACAGTATAAACAGAATACTGCTCTTTCTCGCTTCTAACACGAAGTCATAGAATATATTAATATGATAATAGATAAAAATTCAAATATGTCTCAAGCTATTAAAACCTCCTTTAAATCTGGCCTAAACCTCATAATTTTCAGTAATATTTTCGTTTTTAATAAAAATATTTACAGAGAGCTGCATGGTGCGCCGATGGGATCACCTGCCATCGGTCTGTTTGCTGAATTCGCGTTAAGACCACTAGAACATAAAATTTTTAATACGTTGAATTTGAATCCCGAATGTTGGTTTCGTTATGTTGATGATGTTTTCATTTTATGCAGTTTAGCTGAATTATCTGTTTTTCTGCAAGATGTCAATAGATTAAGCAATAGTATTAATTTCACCCTTGAAGTCGAACAAAACGCCTCTCTTCCATTTTTAGATGTACAAATTAATAGATGCAATTAAAGTTTAAAATTTTCAGTCTATAGAAAACCAATAAAAGAAAATACAGCTATCCCGTTTTCAGCCAACATGCCTTTCGAATATAAAATATCTGCACTCAGGTCATTTATTAAAAGAGCATTTATGATTTGTTCAGATGAAAAATTAAATAAAAAAATTGAATTTATACAGAAAATAGCTTTTGACCATAGTTTTCCAGCAAAATTTGTAAATAAGATAGCTTAACAGTACAATACTCCTCCCACATCTGGCCAACGACAGGATAAGCTAGTAATTTACAGAAAATTTCAACGTATCCCTTATATATTTGAAAAAATAAAAAAGGTCGCACAAAAATATAACATATAACTTGTCGCAATTCCACCTATATCTCATTGACATCGTTACTGATAAAATCAACAAAATTCCAATAGTTAGTATTCAGATAGAGCTTGGTGCAATGCAATGGAATACAAAACTATCAACGTTAAAAAGCACCAAATATTGTGTATAAATAGCAGACCGGTTTCGGTAGCATTTAGCATACCGACATCAGTGCTATCGGAGGTAGAATTCCGCTCATATATGACGACCCCAGAAGCCAAGAGGTACAAGTGACAAAATTTCGATTTGGAGTAAACTGAGTTTAAAGATAATTGATGTTAAATTGGAACATCAATAACAATTGATTAATTTGAAATAGGAAACTTCTGCTTGTTGCATCCTCGCCTTTGAATTCTTACTTCGATAACTTTTTTTTAAAAAAAAGAGTTCAATTTTCTTTAAATGTATAATTAATCAATATTGTTTATTTTTCGAAAAAAGTGGTTTATCTCTATAACTCAGCAAATAATAAGAAAATCACCTATATTTCTTTACCTGAAATGAAAACAGCATATTTTCAGGTCGTCTGTGTACTTAGTTTATTTTTTTCAATTTTGTCACTTATACCCCTTGGCTTCTGGGGTTCTCATATATGGTAGTGACGGAGGATTGAAGACAACCAATAGGAAGGCAGAGTACTGGAAGTAAGGGCCAATCGGAGAGCGCACGTGGAAAGTGACCGGAGGGGAGAAAACAGGGTCAAAAAGGAGCGGGAAAAATATTAATAATAAGCATTACGAAATAAAGGGTTTTAATGTAATGTTTTCAGCAATTCGAAAGAGGGGGGATAACGAATTCATAATTGACAATTTTGTCAAAATTTTTATAAATGTAAAACGCTTCAAGGAAGTCAAGTTCATGAATGGAGGTAGATTTTGAAATTATTTTAGCTGAACCGAATCCGACAGTGTGCTTCATCTCCCAGCAATGTTTAGCAATAGAGGATTTATTGATTTCTTGTTTCTTAATATAATTTTTACGTTCATTGATACGTTTTTTTCTTTTTTTTTTGCCAAGCTTGTTGTATTGCATGTGAGAATTTATTTGCATATATTTTTTTTAATTCACTTTATACTTTGTCTCAACTATACAAAATAATAGTTTTAAATTGAAGACATTTCAAATTTGTGAAAAAAAGTTGTTAGATTTGAAAGGAAAAAAAGCCTTTTCTAGTCAAGCTATATGTACGAAAAACCTGGAAAATAGAAATTTAGCAGTGAGAAAACATTTCCTTAAAACTTTCTAGCGCTTTTTACTTCGCACTAAAAAATAAAAATGCGCCTACAAGTTGTTAGAGAAAATGGGAAAATAAAAACTTTCGGCGCAGTAAAAAATATTCGTTTAATCTTATGAGTTCTTTCTTTCGTAGGTATAAATAAATTTCTGAAGCCTTATAGCAGAGGAAATTGTTTACATTTGGTAAACTGGTTCATTCTCGGGAATCCACAGAAGGCTCGTAAAAACATCTAGATAAACTTTCTCTTCCTCACGTGGTGTTTTTATATAGGAAAAAAAGTTACATACTAAACTTTTTTTATAGGATAAAAATAGGTTTACGCTGCTGGAGGAGAATTAAATCCTTCATTTATGAGGCAAATTATTAAAAATAAATATATTTCATAGAGACTAATGGTAGTATTTACTGTTCATAAAATTTTTTGCAATGTATCGAGATACAAAGCACAGTTACGCATATGTTTATAGTATCCGTCTTAGGATGGTGAGTAAAAATTGTGTTTTTCAAACAAAATATGAAAAAAATTATAAAATAATTGAGAATATGAAAGTGTTTAAATGAACAAAGTTCGGCTAGTTTATGTTTTAATAAACACAGTATCAGCATCAGTACTTCTGGGTAAACAAGACTTTCCGGTTAATGTAACATAACAAAATTAAGATTTCTTACTAGAACAATATTTTAACAAATATGCAATAAAACTGCGTAATTAATTTTTTTTCTGCAGCTATTGAAATTATACTAATAATTAATAGTAATTATTCTGCAACACTTTCAAATAGTATTTTTATCGTTTATTGCTTTCTTCCCTCAAAAAAAATGTATATTGATTAATAAAAAAGGATAAATTTTAAATAATATAAAACAGCCGCAAAGTGTTTTAAATCTATGAATAAGACTTCTAAGCAAAAGGCGAAAGCTATTTTTATTTAAAGAAAATTTTTATAAAAGCTTTTTTGTGTTTCGTAACTTTAATTTTTTTTTATAGATCTATGTCGTTTTTAATATATTGTCATACAATGAAGAATAAAACCTAGTTAATGAACGTTTTTAATAGCTGTACAAAACTTTTGCACTTAATGCTTTAATGTATCGAACGAAAATAGTCGTGAAACTTTGTGAATTGATCTTAAATGAAGCACCGAAAGCATTATTAAAAAAAATTTCACGCATATTGGTGACTTTCTTCTGCGGTACCCGAATTAACATGAATAAACAGTTGTAGGTGAGGCTCAGGTGATATTTAACTTTTCAATGAATAACTTGCAAAAGGGAATGACTTTCTTCCACAGTTCTTGTTTACAATTTATGCTATGATTGTTTACAATTTGATTTTTTAAATACTTTTCAAGTGCACAAATAACTGATATTTTGTTTGTTTTGAAGATTTTATTAAAAATTATGTTGAACAGAAGGGAAAAAAAAAGAAAATATTTTATGTACGCAGTTAAGTTTTCTCATACCCATCTTGAAATTAAGCTTAACGTGGCTCCGACTGATCGTATAATGTCGTAAGATCGATGGGTTTGTCCCGGATCTTATGTATAGTATTTTATTATATTGAGATTTATATTTAGTTTCATTTCTGAAAATAAAAACTTAGACAATTCTGGACACACAGAAAAAGAAGTTTAGATTGAACATACTTTTATTGGATAATACAGAAAAAAAATCAGAAGCTGTACAACAGAAGACATTCTTTATTTCGAGAATCCAAAGAACGCTTATGTGACGTTTAATATACAAAAACCATTTTATATTAATTTTTTAATGTGTTGTGAAAAAGGCTTATGTTTCTCAAAGAAAACTAAATCATCAATTTACGGACAGACTTTTAGGAACTATTTTCTGAAAAAAGTTGAAGAAAGACTTTATTCGGTATAATTATTTTTTTCGAACAAACAAAATATTGAATTAAGTTGCTTAATTCCCCAGGAGAGTTGTTTAATATCTGGTTTCGTACCTCGGAAATTAAATTGATATACATTTACTTATTAAACACATGAAAAAAAACATCAATCTTTCACAAATTTCACTGTTGTCAATAGCAATGTCTAATTTTGGTTATCTTGGAAAGAGACTAGAAGTCATGAACTGTATTATTCATTAGAATATATTAAAATTTATGTAATTTATGAATACGTAAATTTGATATACTGTCTGCCAAACCTTTTGTTTTTGAGTACCCCTATTTCAAAATATATAACTAATAATCGATATATTTAATGACAGATATCTTCAAGTAGACGAAACGCACAATATTCTTCCGTAAAAGTGGAACTCACTTACTGAGGTTTTAGACAGCTGTGAACCGGATGGTCATAAACAGTCATGGAGGTAACATTCGAAATTTACTTGAAAGCTGGTAGAAATAAGTAATATCATATAGCAAACGCATATTACACATTTATCTGAAAAATCAAAATTGGGTAGCTGTATTTACGGTATTAACAGAGGCCAACAGATTATTGCTCAAACTTAAATATTGTTATGACTTTTCTATTTTTCCCTATGAGATTAAATATTCGCTTTATCCACAAAATCAAAGTTTAGGAAATCGCGAAAAACCTCTATCTCCGTTCATTGGTTTTCATTGTAAACCAAGATTTTACAATGCCAGAATTACAGGATAAAACTTTTTTTTCAGATTGCACTATTTTTTCGCGAACATTTAATAAGATGATAAAGATGCATGATAAAAATAAGATTTATTTAATAAGGCAGGATATTAAATTCATATCCGGATGTATTTTCATGTATTTGTATAATTCTAAAATATAATTATTATATAATAAAATAATATTAATTTAAAAATTATATTTAATATTTCACATAATTTTATTATTGAATTGAATCCATTTTTATTAATATTTAGCTATACACTGGTGTCCAAAAGTTAAGCATAATTGGTAATTAAGTAAGTAATGAAAGAAATATAAATCGAAATGTGGTGAAACTCCAGCTGTGTAAATAAAATAGTACGCGTCATATATTTTCGCGAAGAGTTTCCCCGAAATCGAACAGGGGACCGTCAACAAATTGAAAAAAAACGAAGATCTTTTGGATAACCCTGTCAAAACTAATGTAGCAAAAGCGTTCAAACTGCACATTATGATTAAGTGGCTTATTGTAATGTACTGTGTTTATTTTTATAAGGATAGCATGTATACTCGTAGAGAAATTAATGTTTTTTTTTAAAACAGTCCTAAATTTTTCCAAGTTTTTTGCTTATAATTTGCAGAGTTGTTAATATAAAATAATGTTCTTTTCTGAAAATATGAGAAACATCATTGTACGCAACACCTTATCATCAGAATCAAAAAATAATAAAAATTGTATGACAAATGAGCAGGTTTACTAAATAATTTTTTACTGCGATGCGTGAACGCTATTTAAAATTTCATTTGCATATTATGTTAGTTAAATGTATAGAGCCACTTTTGTGAAAGTCTCAAAAACATAGCTTAAAAATTATGAAAATTATCGTTGATAGAATGAGATCAAAATCCCTTATTCCCTAAATGAAGCAAAAAGATGAGGAGCTGTATCCATATTCCATTGTTTAGTGCCTACACAATATTGCATGTACAACTATATTTGGATAAAACCCCTGATTTTTTTGCTTCCTTTTAGGAACAACGGATTTTGAGTTGATTCTATAGACGATTATTTTCAGAATTTTCAAGCTATCTTTTTGAAACTTTTACAGAAGTTGCTCCATACATTTAGCTAACACAATATGCAGATGAAATTTTGATATCGTTGACGCATGCGCAATGAAAAATTATTTACTAAACCTACTCATTTTTCATTCAATTTTTATTATTTTTAAATTCTGATGACAGGGTATTGTGTACAATGATGTTTATCATATTTTCAGAAAAGAACATTTTTTTATATTAAGAACTCTGAAAATTATAAGCTTGGAAAAATTTAGGACTGTTTTTATAAAATCCTTAATTTCTCTACGTGTATACATGCTATCCTTATACAAATAAACACATTACATTACAATAAGCTACTTAATCTTAATGTGCAGTTTGAACGCTTTTGCTGCATTAGTTTTGACAGGGTTATCCAAAAGATCTCCGTTCTTTTTCAATTTATTGACGGTACCCTGTTCGATTTCGGGAAAACTCTTCCCGAAAATATATGACGAGTACAATTTGTTTACACACCTGGAGTTTCACCACATTCCGATTTGTATTTCTTTCATTACTTACTTATTTACCAAGTATGCTTAACTTTTGGACACCAGTGTAGTTTGTCATTATTCTTTAATTGTATGTTTTCTCATCATTTAAAATTATATATATATTCTTATGTATATATATTTATGATTTTATTTTTGCTAATAAATTACTTATAATGTCTGCTATAAAAATCATATAAATTTTGTTACAAATATGGAATTTGTAAACGGTTTAAGATAGATAGATTCATATTTTATAGATTAGGCATAAGAAATATGCACTGTTTAAATATATTTTATATATTAATATAGGATAAATTCTTATTTAAATTGTACAGAGTACTTTATTGTAAAGTTTAACCAATCATATTTAAGAGTTCTTAATGAGTAATGAGTTATCAGTACGCTGTTTTTCTAGGTATAAATTCAAAATAAAAATAAACATGCCTCCATATTTAATAGTAATCATTTTGTTTAATTTCTAATAAAAATTTCAGGATTCACAATTTAAATGCAAATAATAATATTATGAAAAATTGAAGTAAACTGAATATTTCTATGACGATTTATTGCGATATGTACATACATACATACAGGGGTTGGACAAAAATATGGAAACACCTTAAGAAAAGCATGTTTCCTTGCCTAATATGGTAAAGGGTACCCGTTGTTATTCAAGACAGCTTCCAGTCTTCTCGGAATGGATAAATACAGTTTCTGTATGTTTGCCAAGGGAATATTGTACCATACTTCCTACAAAATGATGGCAAGTTCAGATAATGATGTTGGCGGTGAATAGCGAGAACGCACTTTCCGCTCCAATGTAGACCATAAAGGTTCGATAATATTCAGGTCTAGTGACTGTGGTGGCCAGGGGAGATGTGACAATTCATCCTCGTGCTCAGAAAACCAGTCCTGGACAATGTGAGCTGTGTAACGGGGTCGTTGTCGTCTTTTAAGATACCATCACCACTGGGGAACAAAGTTTGTACCAATGGATGGACTTGATCAGCCAAAATGTTGACATAAGTCTGAACAGTAATACGCCCTGACAAAGTTATCATGGGGTCAGAAGAGAACCAGGATATGACGGCCCAAACCATCAGCGAACCCCCGCCATGTTTCACTCTTGCCAACAAGCAGTTTGTATTATAGGCTTGAGATAGCGTTGTCCAGACATAAACTCGGTCAGAAGTGGGAAACAATGTGAAAGAAGACTCATCAGACCACATTACTCTCTTCCCCTGCTCTACAGTCCAGGCTTTATGAGTTAAACACCACTTTTTCCTGTTACGGGCATTGGCATCACTGATGAATGGCTTTTCAATTGCAGCACGGCCAGCAATTCCCTGTTTATGAAGCTCCCTTCTAATTATTTTGGTACTCACAGGATTTGGTAACACGACATTCATTTCAGCTGTAACTTTTGCAGCTGTGGTCTTCTTATTTTTTGTGATAATCTTCCTGAATGATCGTCTGTCAAAATCACTCAGCACACACATTCGTCTGCGCTGTGATTTAGCGGATGATGTTTTTCCGCATTTCAAATATGCGGAATAAATCTTCGATACAGTACCTCTTGAAACACTAAAAACCTCGGCTACATTGCTTACAGAAGCACCCACCATACGCGCGTCAACAATTTGGCCACGTTCGAAGTCTGTTAACTCTGACATAATGCAATGACAACCTCACATAACAGTGCTCCAGCAACGACTGAATGGTGCAGCGACTTTAGGAAGTTGTGTACGTGACGTCAGTAGGCGAAAACGCCAAAACCATCTACATAGTTCATTAAAATCAATCTTTCTTTTCAAACATGCATTTCAAAAGGTGTTTCCATATTTTTGTCCAACACCTGTATATACATACCTATAGAACCGGCAAGGACATTAGCTGTCAGGTTTTGATAGCCTGAGACTAATAAGTATGATATTCATCAAAGTACAAAGTTCTTTAATCAGAAGAAAAAGAAGATGGACCAAATCTAAAAGCAATGATCTATAACGCAAAAAATCCTTTGTGAAAAGCTGCGTGTACAGACGTTTCATTTTAATACGTTCATTTCTTACGGGATGACACACAATAAAAAAATTTTAATAAAAGAGGAAGATAAGGTTTACTTGTATACATTGATAAAATATTATTAAAAGTAATTAATATCCATATTGAGAAGTAATTCATGTTTTAAGGGTGAAATCAAATCGTTTGCCCATTTTCTATGAAAACAATAAATGTGATTTTTACAGAAACTGCTATAAAATCTGAAATTAAATGATAAAAGCGTGATTTTTTTCTCCGAAATCGAAGAAGTAATGTTGTATTTTACAATACAAAACAGTAGATTCGTTTTTAAAACGTATATAGCTAAAAATATAATGGGAGACATAATAGCGTGTGATTTATCCCACACATGTAATAACTCTACAAATGTTGGCACGTGTGCTGACGGGTTAAAACTGCTATTGTAAACTGTAAAATGGCATACCTATAGTATTACATGATTTTATAGTATTACATGATAAACACCTTTATCATTATACAATAGGAAATTTAGAAACTGTTTTATTTATTACTATATTTGCATTTTGAAGAGCGTTTTCTGAAACCTATTACAAGTTATTCGTCTAAAAATATTTATTTTTATAAAAGTTACGATATTTAACTTTTTGTATCACCCATATGTTTCAAGTATCTTTAGGTCATTTATTCAGAATAACATTCTCCTTATTCTGTGCTATATTATATCATTACACTATAAGATTGGTGGCACAAAATTATAGGTTTTATTGTTTATGCTCTTGTCAGCATAATGAATTTTTTTTAATGACTCTTACAAACCACGAACAGTAAAAGAAATTCAATTCGTAACTTTTACATAAAACTGTTTTAGCTTAAATGGATTTTAATATGTTGATGAACGCCACTTTAACCCTTTCCGGTACAGATGAATTATGTTCATAAAATGAGAAATTGTTGACAGACACCAGAATTTACAAAATTTACCGTAATTATTTTTTTTAGAAATTAAGAATGGTTTTAATTTAATCATTCATTGTAAAAGCAAAATTTTACTAAAATATTAATGGTGCCATTTGCAAGGTTGGAATTAAATTAAGTGTGCCCGGAGTGGGACAACTGTGCCAGAAAGAATTAAGCATTTTTCAATTGCAATTAGACGTCTAAAATTGTTTTGGTTTACGAATTTGTTTTTTGAAAGGTTGCTATAAATTAAAAGTAGCTTCACTAAATTAAACATAACCGTCTATGAAATTATAATTATAACAACTGCAAAAATATTCAGAAATTGCCTGCAAATTTCAGAAATGTTAAAAACTATAAAAATAACAATTCGAGGTGGTAGTTTTACAGTTTTGCTCTCATCTAATGATATCACTTTTTCGATAATGTCAATAAAGAACACTTTGGGAATATGTTACGGAAGTAAAATTTTTAGTTACTTATAATTTTATTTTATTGCAAAAACTGAGCAAAATATTTATTTAAAATTCAATTATTTATGTTCAGAATATCTTTTGTTAGAAATTAATTACTTAATAATGAGCTCATTGATAGGAAAGTAAGTTATTTTTTTTAACAACAATTCACAGTTTTTTGACAAACACGCGTATTTTAGACCTGACTAACTTTTCCAGCGTATCTCATATCACAGAACTTAAAAAAATATTTACGAGAAAAGTTGTTTTCTTTAAATAACACAAAATCTACAAATACTTTTCAAATTTTCTTTGTTTATTTTGACACTTCAAGAGTAACATCTTAAAATATTCATTTTCAGCTGAAAATTTAATTATCAAAGGAAAAAATGTGTTACTGCCTAAACTCTTTCATCTCCATTTTGTTTATTTAAACAGGTTTAGCAATATGTGCATACAGCGCTAAGCCTCGAGCGTTTTATCTCATCCATATCTGTTCTTGTCGTTCAAACGTTTCTTAATTAATCTCTTGAGAAATAAATGTATTTTTGAGATTAGATAAAAAAAAGTAAATATTATTTTTTAAATAGAAAGATCAGAAGAGATGAATGAGAGTTTAGACAAGGAAAATGAAAATAAAATAAAAAATATATATCTATGCAATGTTATTAAAGGAAAAACATTTTTATAAATAAAATTTTGCGTGATTTTTGCCAGGGTTAGAAAAGCATAATGCTGTTTTCAAGGGAGATAATACATTTTCATTTCTTGTAAATTTTTCGTTGTTTATCTTAGAATTAGTCATTATTTATAATGTTACATTTTTCTGATTTGAAATTAGTTATTTATGCTTTAAGTGGACTCGCACAATTTGAAACTTATTTTAAAATTTAAGCATTTTAATGGACATTTTTGGACCTATAATAAAAACCTGAATCAAAGAAGAGGATTCTATAAATAAATTGTTCGACTTTCCTGGTAATATTTGAAATATTTAAATTTTAAAAATAGTACATTTTCTTCTCGTACAGCTTTTGACGGTTTGAGCTATTTTTAAAAAAACTGTTCATAGAAGTTTTTTGTATAATTCTTAGTAAGTTATTTAGTCTGGGGGAAAAGAAATAAATTGAGTAACTACATGTAAAAATACTATAAAGAACTGAAAATTTTTAACATATTTATCTGTAAAAAATCTTTTTACTTTATTGTATATCCGATACTTAGTTTTATCAAATAAACCGTATGGAACGTTCAAAAAAGAATTGCAGTCAATTGAACAATATACATAAATATTTTATTAATTTTGATATGCCTATTTATCGAATAACTACAAAGTAAGAAAACTCACTTTTAAGTAAAGTGGATTTTGGCATTTTAAGGATTAGGAAATATGAATATTAATCACCTTACATTTCATATTAAAAGTGCTGCACAATTTAATTCATTAAACTGGAGGAGGGCGAACATGTTATGATGTAACAGGGTTCATATGGTATTTAGATTTTCCCCCATTATTTTCGAATATTATATTCGATTTTTTTTTATCGCAATTTTTGTAAGTATCGTTTGAGATGAAGTAAGGTAATGATTGCTATCTGAAAATAGTGCGGAAAAGTAAAGGCTGTACACACCTTAGGTATTTTATACCAGTTGCTCTTATTTTCGGATAAATCGCCACCTTCAACACCAAATTTCTTTTGATCAATTAGACAATGATAATTAGACAAAATTATGCATTTATATGTCTGCATTTTTCTCAATATTACATTACGATTTTCATTTACTACAGACTTTTATGTGTAATCCGAATCTTCATGGATACAGTCACAGAAAACTCTTTTCGTCCGGGTAAATGTGAAATGAGGTAAATCGAAGTTCTTTAGAAGGCTTAACCTACCTTTAATAAATAAATACATCAAATAAAACCAACTTTGAGGCACTTATACTGACTGTCTCAGTCGTCTATTGTTATCCTCATTAAAGTACTACGATGGCCAATATAACACACCCGAATCATAAAACTCTATTTAAAATGTAAAAGGAATACTGTTCAAGGCCAGCGCATTTCCATTCCATATTTCAATTCAATTATTAAAAAAACCCTTTCTTTTATTTCTAAAAATAAACATGTACATATTCATTTATGCTCAATTACTTATTTTTTCACTTTAATGAATATTGTGGACATCCGTTAGAAGAAGCAGGCTACCAAACCTTTATTTCCTTTGTTAAAATTTGGCTTATGTTCACGCGCAGTAGACGATGACATATTGAAATTTATAAAACGTACCTGTAAAAAAAATTCTATGTACGAAATAAGGACTATTTATAAATTTAAACGAAGTTAAATTTGATAAAGTAAAAACAAACAGACATGAAATGAACAGGTAACGAAACATGCATTTTTAGACTCTAATGACACTGAAACGAAACTCTTTGCAACAAACGAGATAATTCCAGAAAAACAAACAAACAAAGAAGAAAAACATCAGACCATACGTTGAACTGTCATGATTAACAAACTATACGAAGAAAAAAACCCACAAATGACTTGTTAACCTTTCTACGAGGAAAGTCAGACTGAATCTTTTCTTTCTACTCAGATTTAAAATATGCTTGAGGAAAAAGTAAACTGAAAGCAAGAATAATAATTTCTATACTTAAAATATACCGTTTTATCTATAATATAAAATAATTTAATAATTTTAAAAGCTTTTCTCCATGCTGAAACAAGTGATACAACACATTCAATTTTTCCCTCAACAGATTTTACATTTTATTTTTTTTTCTCTTTAAAGAATAAAGTGTCAAGAATGAAATTTGCGATATTTAAAATATATACCGTTAGCTATAACGTCAAATAATTTTAACGATGTAGCAGGTTTCAAACAAACATCAGGTTCATGTTCAAATGATAAATAGAAATATTTCATTTATCCCTCAAACTTTTTTATTAATTATATTTTGGAGGTTCCGTTCTTAAAAAGTGAAAACTGAAATATCGTAAGATCACTCCTGTGTCTGTCACAGCCATTTTACTCGTAAACTATAAAACATGGAAAATTCAGATTGCGGGAAGTAATAAAGAGTATTGACCCACACATTTACTGATTACTAAACATTTACATATATATTTAGCGGGTTGGTGGTGTAGGGGGCTTATTAAATTACGTAAAGAAAAATATCTTTTCTTTGTGTATCTTGTGGGATATCGTGTTAAATCTTTCGTTAAGCTGAATTCAAAAACACATTTCTTTTAGTTTTAGGTATTATATTTTCAGAGATAACATCGAAAATGTCAAAAATATTTCCCCCTTTTCTATTTCCGAATCTACTGAAACTTAAGAAATGTGTGGTAGATTTACAAGAAATTACAAAGCGTATTACATATTTTGTAGTGAATCAGCGAGAGAAAATAGGAAAGAATTAGGAGTTATCAATATCATTTTTCCAGTTTCGTTTCTTTTTAGCATAATTTGCACAGCAGAAAACATTCACTGTTTTTTTCCAGTGTGCTTCATGACGAAAACACTTCTGCCACAAAGTAACCCCACCGGATGGGGTAACTTTGTGACATCATTAAACATAAATTTCTGAAATGGTATGAAACATTTAGATTGTTGCAATACATCATTATGTATGTAAACGTGTGAGGGAGTGTACCTTTGTAATAAAGGCACTCCAGTATTGTGAGTGAGATCGTGACGTCAATGTTCTAACATGTGCGGCGCAAAAGCGACAATTATCCTTTATGCAACTTTAATTTTCCGAAGTGTGTGTGGCGCCCTCCAGTCTACAGTTAACTGCGGTTATGAATATTATGCAAATTTATACCTCCATCTTCAGTTTGCAATGTATAAAAGCTGTGAGTTGGAATGTGAGGTGTGTTGTGGGGCGAGAGGAGCCACCAAAGTCGTGTGGCGAACCGAGATACGTTGTGTTGTGAGGCGAAGAGAGCCAGCAAGGTGCGTTGAGAACCGAGATAGCATATGTTGAGTAGCGAGGTGAGCTGGGGTTGCCTAAGAGTTGAAGGTAGAGGAGTCTCAGCAATCAAATGGGGTTAAGAGTTAATTAGCACTTTGAATATTTGAGAATAAAAGATTTTGTGCAGCCACGGGCTGTTTTCTTATAGATTAGTAGCATTAAGCCGCGACCTGGAAGTAGAGCTGGGGTGAGTGCTCTGCGCTGGACTTAGCCGTGAATGTGAGTATGAGTTATAGTTTAATCTCATAGAATTGTGTTTAGTTACTAGAAATATTGAACTTTAGCTCCGTTTCCTATTTCCCAGAGACAGTAAATAAAAGTGTTGGATTTTTAGTTTACCTAAACTATGTTCTCGTTTGACCAACATATCGCCGGCGGCATATCCAGCCACGTCACAAATGGCGCCCAACGAAAATTTGAACATTGCGAGATTGTCCCACGAGTTTTTTTTACTGGTGAGGGGGATTTTGACGAATTTTTAGTGAAACTGCAAGATTATATTACATTTAATAATATACCGGAAAAGAGTAAAGTACATAGTGCTTAGCGCTCGCTGAAGGGCGAAGCACTTTTGTGGCTATATAATATAGAGAAATTCCTAAGTAATGATGAGACTAAACGATTTGAACAGACAATTACTGAATTCAAGAAAGCGTTTCCTCCTGTTAAGGACAAAAGTATTTTAGGTAAAGAATTTTATTTTAATAAACAAAACACACATGAACCGGCTTCAAAATTTTATCTACGTAAATTTGAGTTTAAAATAAACTAGGTTTGGATGTCACGTTTGAGGAATTATTAGACATAGTTCTTCCTCCTTTTTAACACAAATGTGCAGGACTACATTGAACTCAGATCACCAAAAAATTCGTTTAAAATGCATCAGATTTTGTTGAAGTATAAGTATCGGCATAGCTCGGATCAATGGGAGTCACGTAGCCCTCGACAGAGACCCATCATAAAAAACCATTTGAGAAATAAGTAGGATAGAAATTTGAGAGGAGGGCAGCGATTAATGAGTAATAATTTGAGTACTGGTAATTATGGATTTAGTTGAAATGTGTCAAATACTGGTAATGGTAATAGGAATTTCGGTCGTGTTAGTAATTTTAGAGGCAATGACAGAAATATTGATAGAAATAGGCGGAGTAGTGACTATGGTCCGAGAGAGGGTGCACGTGCAAGGAATGTTCCTTCTTCACGAGTAAGGAGATTAACTTTAGATGACAATTCGGGGGGCAGGTCAGTGCAGAGGAGACAGTTTTCGGAGAGTCAGCGTCCGCAGTCTGGAACTTTTCACCGACAAAGTCTTGCCATGGAGGGACCTCAGCGCACGAATCCGGACGGGGTCGTCGAGTGGAACTTACAAGTGTCCCACAGCATCCATTCAGGATCAGACTAAAGGTACGGTATTCAACGGTTGCTTCCTCATACAGTTCTGATGACGAAAGATCGTTTGTTCAAGAATTCTGGGACAAGAGGAGAAAGCCTTCGTGTAGTATGAAGCCGGCAAAGAGCGAATCTCAGTAGTATTACACTGAGCTACTCCAGCCCAGGTCATTGACCCCGCGACCTTGACCTCGGTCATTGACCTTCACGCTTCACTGATCGCATTGGGGGGTCGATTAAAAAGTAAATATTGTAAATCAGCTGCCGGGTGGGTGAGTCGGATCGATCGGGGTCATTGATTTTTCCACTTCAATATTTTCTCTTTTTTTTTTTTTTTTGCTCTGATGATTGTGGAGAGAGGGGGCGTGTCCTATCTGAATAAATCTTCGGTGATCGCGGGCTCCTTGACCTAGAATTTTACGCTTCAGTGATCGCGTTGGGGTGTAAAAAACAAATTTTGTGCATCGTTGTCCATCTGTTAGGAATCGGTTGAAAGACTACAGATATTGTATTGATGTATTGTTCTTTGATCAAAACGCTAACCATCTGTTTTTGAACGTATGGTTGATGTTTTATATTTCATGCTTATTTAACTGTAAATGCTATTAATGTCTTGTATTTCAACCGAACGGTTTCACTTGAAATTCAAATTTTGTTTGATTTTTTTAATTAACTATAGTTATTTTTAACAAGGTCATTAAATTTTATTAAATTATTTCATGTTGTTTTTTAGAGGTTTACAAAAGTTTATCTCTCTCAATTTGCATTAATGTTAGAGCAACAAAAGAAATCCTTTTATTATTTTTTTAATTATTAGTATTATAAATTGAATTTTTAAAAAGAGATACTTTTTTTAACTTTTGTTTACCCACATATTGACTATTCAAACACCTACTTTTCACACTAATTAAATTTATAGATAGAATTTACTTTATTAATATTTGTTTGGATGCATAGTTCAAATAAATCTATTTTCTGTTCAATGAGATGCATCTATTTTAAGAAGTTAGTTTTATTCACATAAAAAATTGTTTATGCTAGTTATCATCATCATCTATTAGACAGCATTGACAAATCTATGTAATATACTACTTTTGTATAGTATTGTTTTATCACTGTGCTGAAAATAAGTGATTCTTTTCCCATTAATTTACACATGAATTTTATAATCAAGTAGTAACAACTTATAAAAGCATGATAAACATCAGATAACAACAATGAGTCTTATTTACCAAAAACCACCGTATTATCTGATCACTTTGTAAACCAATCCTATTATTTAAAAAAAAACAGTGCAGCCTCCTGGAATTTAACAGAATTATGTGAATCAGAATAAATTTACCACAGTGTTTATTGTTTTTGTCATATGAAGTCATTAAGTGCTGTTCTTAAGTTTAAATTAAGTGAACGCTGACGAGAAAATTATTTCATTATTAGAGTAATTAAGTCATTCTTACTTAAAGAATGTGGAATCAGATTTACCAAACCAAGAGGTACAAGTTTCGAATAGTGAAAATTTATCTTCATCAAGGCAACCATCCTTTTCCTGTGATCAATGTCAAAAATGCTTCTCTAGAAAGATTGCATTAACCAGACACCAAAGATCCCACTTGGATAAAAAACCTTTAAATGTGAAATTTGTGGTAAATCTTTCATTCAAAGTACTGATTTAAAACGGCATAGTGTAACTCATTCCAAAACTCCCTACCACCTATAAATTTGATGAATGATGAACAAACCATTCTAGAAAGTATTTGTTAAGAATTCACAAAAGAACTCATAAAAAAATTTATGATTATGAAAATTGTTCTTACTCGTTTTTAACAAAATCTGCTTAAATGAAGCATAAAAAAATTCATCGTCGAAAGGAATATAAGTGTAAACACTGTAGTGTCATATTTTACTTCGTTCTTAATTTTTTATTTCATAAAAAAATTCATTACAGGACATTTCAATGTAAACACTGTAACAAAACCTTTAATGTCGACAGTAAAATTATTCAACATTTGATTAAAATGCATAAGTGAAAAAAAGTAAACTTTGTCTAATCATGTAAAATAGTTGATTTTCTGTAGTTTTCAAAATTTTTATTTTATTATAACTATTGAAAATGATTATTAAATAATGTGTAAGCGAAAAAAGCTTCTGTTTTTTTATTTTTGTTTTAACAACTTATGATTTTTAATTATCATTTCAGGATATTGTAAAATGTTACTTAAATTTCAGCTATTTTTTAAATTACTTATCAAACGAAATAAGAGCTAGCATTATTTTATTAATTTTTCATTTTAAAATACCGAATTTGTATGTTTAAATATTGATAATGAGTTAATTTTTAAATACCTTTAATATATTAGAATTATTGTTCAAATTTAATATATCACTCATCATTCATATAAACAACTGTTATTAACATATTACTGATGGATATTACCTTGTCTTGCCACAAAATTCCACAAAAAAGCGAAACAGTTAAAATTATGTATCATTCATTACTTACAAGGGGACCACCAAACATGGTGCTCACAGATTTTGATGAATTCAAAGTATATTGTAGGGGTCATACCATTAATTATTCGGCTGAAAGGGTTCTTTCAAATGGGCCTTAGTTTTTGAGAAATTGGGGGTCAAAGTTCAGTGTATATTTTAAGTACTTATTAGTAAAGCTCTTTGTCAATAGCTTTGTGGCTCCGCGGTAACGGACGAGATTCCAAACCCGGAGGTGGCGGGTTCAACTCCAAGTTGGAGCTTTTTTTTTCTTCTTCTTTAAATGTTAAATTTTTTAAACAGAAATGGAAATTCTACAGCTTTCAACTTATTAATATTTTCTTATGGGCATAGTTTACTTTTTTCATTTTTTTTTCTTATTTAAAAAAATATGGTTCAAATGATAAACTAATTACACTTCAAAATTCATAAAATAAATAAAAACAAATAAAAAATGCATACATAATTAAAATTTTCAAAAGTATAAAAATTTTGAATGTTTTAAAATCACTTCTACTTTAAATATTAATAATTTTGCTCAATTACATTTATACAGTGTCTCACATAAGTGATGGGACACTTGTGCTTTACAAAAGGAAACTAATCAAATAAAATAAAAAAACATGTACACATTTTTTTGTGGGTGTGTTTCATACTAAAATTTAGTAAAGATCATTACATAACATACATTTTGTCAAAATATTAAAATACTAATTTAATAAAAATACAAATGTTTAGAACGGAGCAAAAAATAGCTCACATAAGTGATGGGACACCATTATATATGCAACAAAAATCGTCTGAAATAAGCAATAAAAATATTTTTTGGGGTTTTATTTTTACTTAAAAGCAATTGGCAATAATTTATAAAATCGTCTGCAGTATTTCTCTCCAGTTTGTTTTGGAATTTTTGTGTTTTTTTAGCTCTGTGTAGCCATGAATGCTAAACAAAAAGAAACTTCGCCTGAAATTCGAAAATTAGTTATTAATTTGCATATTGAACGTGGAAAATCTATTAGAAAAACTGCTGAAACAGTTAACTTGAGTCGTTCAACAGTTTTCAATATCATTAAACTATATAAAAAGAATCATATGATTCAGGATAAAAGAAGACCTGGTCGGCCATCAAAGCTATCCAATGGAATAAAGCGAATTATCGTTCGAAATATTAAAAAAAATCCAAGAAATAGTGCTTCAAAAGTTGCTGTTGATTTACAAGCATTATATGGAATAATTGTTAATCCTGAGACTATTAGAAGGGTAATTCGATCTGCTGGATATCACGGTAGAGTAGCCAGGAAAAAATTCTTCGTAAGTGAAAAGAATAGAAAACTCAGACTAGCTTTCGCAAAATCCAACATAAATAAGAATTCTGATTACTGGAATAAAGTTATGTTTGCTGATGAGAGTAAATTTAATATATTTGGTTCTGACTATAGAATCTTGGTGTGGAGAAAACCCAGGGAAGAATTTCGCAACCAGAACTTGGTACCAACAGTAAAACATGGTGGAGGAGGAGTTATGGTATGGGGGTGTATGTCGTCCGCTGGAGTTGGTAATCTTGTTTTTATTGACAGTATAATGGATCAGTACAAGTATATTGATATTTTAAAGCAAAATTTGAAATCTTCAGCACGAAAATTGAACCTTCATAACGATTTTAAATTCTACCAGGACAATGACCTCAAGCACACTGCTCTGAACATTAGATTCTGGCTGCTATATAACTGTCCTGAAATAATAAAAACACCACCACAATCTCCAGACTTAAATCCCATAGAGAATATTTGGCAAGAATTCGCAAACACACCATTTCTTCAAAACAACAACTAAAATCGGTGCTTCAAGAAGAATGGGGATAAAATCACTCCAGAAATCACAAAAAAATTAGTCGAATCCATCCCAAAAAGATTAAATCATGTTTTAAAAGTAAAAGGAAATCCAAAATATTAAAACCTTTTAAAAAGTAAAATTTTTGGATAAATATTTGATGGAAAAGTAAGTGTCCCATCACTTATGTGAGCCATTTTTTGCTCCGTTCTGAACAATTGTATTTTTACTAAATTAATATTTTAATATTTTGACAAAATGTATGTTATGTAATAATTGTTACTAACTTTAAATATGAAACACACCCCAAAATTTTTTGCACATGTTTGTTTATTTATTTTATTGCAGTTTCTTTTTATAAAGCACAAGTGTCCCATCACTTTTATGAGACACTGTATATATATTGCTAAGTAAAAAAAAAAAAAAAAAAAAAAAAAAAAAAAAAAAAAAAAAAAAAAAAATCCAAGTTGGCGCTTTTTTTTTCTTTCTTTATATACTTTTTACATGTTACATATTTTAAGCATAATTGGGAATTCTACAGCTTTGAACTTTTTGATATTTTCTTAATAAAGTAAATTTATATTTTCGACTGTATTTCATGAAAATTTCTTTTTATCTGCAATTTTTAAACTAATATTTTTATTGACAAAACTGCATAACGAATTTATGCCTTTAACCTTTTATTTTTAATTATTGTGTAATTTCTTTTCTAAGCACAATTCTGAAATAATAATTTTTCTTTTTTCTATCGCTTTTTTGTGGAATATTTTAAATGAAAATTTATCCTTTTTTCTATAAATTATACAAAATAATTTTCAGGTGCAATTTCTCAAACATTTATAGGATTAGGATTAGTTAATTCAAATAATGCATACCTTCGAAAGTGTAATAAAATATTAATGCAGTAGTGCTAAAATATTATCCAAATTTTTACTGATCTTTAAATACATTTATCTCTAACGTTTAATAAAAAAATCAACTAGATTGGAAATGTTGTCTGCTAATGAAATTAGAATTTACGATACATAAAATGATATATATTTATTTTATTCGTCTGCTTTTATTTTCTCGGTAAAATCAAGCAAAAATAGAAAAAAAAATGAAAAAAGTAAACTATCCCCATAAGAAAATATTAATAAGTTGAAAGCCGTAGAATTTCCAATTCTGTTTAAAAAATTTAACATTTAAAGAAGAAGAAGAAAAAAAAAGCTCCAACTTGGAGTTGAACCCGCCACCTCCGGGTCTGGAATCTCGTCCGTTACCGCGGAGCCACGAAGCTATTGACAAAGAGCTTTACTAATAAGTATTTAAAATATACGCTGAACTTTGACCCTCAATTTCTCAAAAACTAAGGCCCATTTGAAAGAACCCTTTCAGCCGAATAATTAATGGTATGACCCCTACAATATACTTTGAATTCATAAAAATCTTTGAGCACCATGTTTGGTGGTCCCCTTGTTAGATTAAAACTATTACCTTAGGATTACATTTATACGCATGTTTCTTTTTGATATTGTAATGTGAAGATGATGTTGAAATATATTGTTACGAATTTTGTAAATAGTTAGTTTTTGTACTGTAAAGTATTGTAAATAAACTTATTAAGCTCCATTCCTTTACTAATATTAGTTTTTGTTACATTGTCTCTGTTATCAAGCAAACTTGTCTATTATTTTCAGTGTGTGTCTACGGCAGATTGGCGAAATATTAAAGATATCGCCAAGTTGGCGTCACTTTTGACGACCAATTTTGGTCGCCAAATTTGGCGATATATCGCCAAGTTGGCGACAAACTTGTCGATTGTTGGCGATGGTAACCGTTCCTCTCTATGGTAACCCCCCTTTAGATATGCTGATACATTGAATGTTATTCCATGGTTTTCTTATTCTTTCTTCGTTTTTATTCATTTTATCCGCCAACTCTTCTTTGACTTTATTCATCTTTACAGTCACTTCTTCTTGGCATTTATCAATTTTATTTGTCAACAGTTCCATTCTTTCTTCGTTTTTATTCATTTTATCCGCCAACTCCTCTTGGCCTTTATTTATCTTTTCCGCCAACTCTTCTTGTCCTTTAGTCAATTCTGTCTTTATGCAATTGATAGCATCTAATAGTTCTTTCAGTTGTCCGTCCATTGCTCTTGTTTTCACCATAAGATTCCGACTCCTGACACCAAAAATTTGTTGCGTATATATGGTTCTTTTGATCTTATGGTTAGACAACTTCAAACTCTTGCCTCTTAGAAAAGTAGAAAATAATTTATTTACAGATCTTCAGAACAACAGAGTCTTCGAAACTCACAAATATTACTCGATATTCAAAAATAACTGTTCAAATCTATCGTACAAGTACAGATATAGGTCCCAGAGACTCTTTATACAATGTCTCAGCGCTAAATCACATTCAAAACAACGTAGAGAAAACTCAAGCAAACTTCCTTAAACATTGAAGCTCACTCGATGACTGACTGATAAATAATAACAACAGCAGCTCGTACTGCTCTCCTTATGTAGTCTCGTAGCATGTGCTGAAAATTTCCACAGGCCTTTCGAATATTCCAGAAAACCATGGAATAACATTCAATGTATCAGCGTATCTAAAGGGGGGTTATCATAGAGAGGGAAGGGTTACCATCGCCAACAATCGCCAAGTTTGTCGCCAGCTTGGCGATACATCGCCAAATTTGGCGACCAAAATTAGTCGTCAAAAGTGACGCCAACTTGGCGATATCTTTAATATTTCACCAATCTGCCGTAGACACACACTGAAAATAATAGACAAGTTTGCTTGATAACAGAGACAATGTAACAAAAACTAATATTAGTAAAGGAATGGAGCTTAATAAGATTATTTACATTATTTTACAGTACAAACACTAACTATTTACAAAATTCGTAACACTATTTTATTCTTTCTTCGTTTCTATTCATTTTATCCGCCAACTCTTCTTGGCCTTTATTCATCTTTTCTGTCAACTCTTCTTGTCCTTTCGTCAATTCTGTCTTTATGCCATTGATTGCATCTAATAGTTCTTTCAGTTGTCCATCCATTGCTCTTGTTTTCGCCATAAGATTCTGACTCCTGACACCAAAAATTTGTTGCGTATATAGGGTTCTTTTGATCTTATGGTTAGACAACTTCAAATTCTTGCCTCTTAGAAAAGTAGAAAATTTATTTACAGATCTTCAGAACAACAGAGTCTTCGAAACTCACAAATATTACTCGATATTCAAAAATAACTGTTCAAATCTATCGTACAAGTGCAGATATAGGTCCCAGAGACTCTTTATATAATGTCTCAACGCTAAATCACATTGAAAACAAAGTAGAGAAAACTCAAGCAAACTTGCTTAAACAATTGCAGCATACAAATGCAGAGCCGCCATCAAAAATCGAGTGAAATCCTTCAAGAGTTTGCCTCAGAAATAGAACGGCTGACAAATTTAGCATTCATCGACTGCCCAACAAATGTACGGGAAATGCTCTCACTGCAGTACTTTGTAGACGGAATAAAAGATCCCGAAGTGCAGAGAGCGGTACGAATGGCAGATGTACAGGATTTAAAGGCTGCATTACTATATGTCTTAAAGTTGGAAGCAGCTACACAAGCCAGCCGAAGAGATCGTCATTCAGTCCGAGGGGCAACGGTGAACGAAAGCTCAGACATTGAGATCGACTTCTTGAAAGAAATTAGGAAAATAAATCAAGAGCTTGAAGCTTTAAAATATGGAAGAACAAGCTCAAGAAGACAGAAAATCACGTGCTGGGGATGCGGTGATACAGGACATCTCCGAAGAAATTGCCCCAAAATCCACGAACGTGAGATAAATTCAAACAGTCAGCAGGGAAACTAAATTTTTGCCATCTCGCGGGGCGGAGGTTGCCAGAGAATGAAAAGCCCCACCTGAAGATCCTCCAGATATCAAAAATGAGTGGCGGTGATAATGAATTATATGTGATAGGCTTTATTAACGGAATTCAGTGCCGTATGATTGTCGATACAGGAGCCAATGTGACAATAAGAGAAGATTTGGCTCGAAAATTGAAATCTAAAATCATCTGGACTCCACCGTGCGTTACCCTGCAAACTGTAACGGGCGACAAGATAGCCATACATGGAAAGGACAATTTAACCATCAACTTTGGAGGAACGAAATATTGCCTTACGGCATATGTGGCTGACATAACAGATCTTTGCTTAATCGGACTAGATTTTCTGAAGAAGTTTGGCTTCAAACTTGATTTCAAAAATAATCAAATGCTCTCTAAATTTGAAGAAATAAGCCTCTTTGGATTAAATAACGAAATTGAATGTAAGCAAGTAGTAATAGCCAAAGAAGATATTAATCTAGATCCAAGAACAGAATTTTTAGTTCCTGCTGTAATTAAAAATGAAACTAATTATCGATTTGGCCATATAGATTATCCCGAAGACAATAGTTCACAAGCAGGAGTATTTGTGGCTTCTTCTGTAGTAGACCTCTCGAAAAAGACCATTCCAGTCAGAATTGCTAACATCAGTGATAAGTCGAGGACTATCAAGAAAGGAGAGGTGATAGCATCGTGTGCTCCTGTGACGTGCATAAGTCAAAATTCCAGTCACTCTGAGAAATCTTCAGATAATTTAGTCAAGGATTTGTTACAAAATACAGACTTAGATCCAAAACAGATAGACGCTGCGGAAAATTTAATTAGGGAATTCCAAAGTTTATTCTCCCAAACATCTGAAGACTTTGGACGAACCAAAATGGCACAACACCGAATTGATACTGGAGATCGCTCACTTATTAAACACCACCCTAGACGATTACCTTTTGCCAAGCAAGAAGAGGTGCAAAATTTAATCAAGGATATGGAAGAAAATGACGTCATCGAACCATCGACAAGTCCATGGGCGTCTCCCATTGTATTGGTAACAAAGAAGGATGGTTCTACAAGATTTTGTGTAGACTACCGCCGACTGAATGACATCACTAAAAAGGATAGTTACCCTCTACCAAGGATTGACGACACTCTTGACACACTTGCGGGCAACATCTGGTTCTCGACTCTGGATCTGAAGAGTGGTTACTGGCAGGTAGAGATCCATCCCGACGACTGCGAGAAGACTGCCTTCACAACGGGACAAGGATTACGGCAATTCAAAGTAATGCCTTTTGGTCTATGTAATGCACCTGCAACTTTTGAACGCCTTATGGAAACGGTTCTTCGGGGGCTGTCATATGAGGCATGTCTTGTTTATTTAGACGATATCATAATCATAGGAAAATCTTTTGATGAACATCTGAACAACCTCAGGCGGGTGCTACAAAAGTTAAAGGAAGCTAATTTGAAGTTAACCTCTTCGAAGTGCAGTTTGTTTCGTAATGAAGTCGCCTACCTTGGACACATCATTTCGGCGGAAGGAGTTAGGACTGATCCGGAGAAGATATCGGCCGTGCAAAATTGGAATTGTCCAGCAGATGTTCACCAGCTTCGAAGTTTTCTAGGATTATGCACCTATTACAGAAAATTCGTCAAAGGCTTCTCGATGATTGCAAGACCACTTCATAAATTAACAGAAGCCAATCAAAAATTTATGTGAACACAGGAATGTGACGCTGCTTTCAAAAATCTTAAGGAGGCATTAACATCCACTCCAATTCTGTCATATCCTCAAATGGATAAACGGCTTATACTTGATACGGATGCAGGTAATGAAAGCATTGGCGCTGTACTGTCCCAGGAAATCGGCGGCCAGGAGCGTGTTATCGCCTATTTCAGCAAGTGCTTATCAAAGGCAGAACGAAACTACTGCGTAACAAGAAAAGAGCTTCTTGCTGTAGTGAAAGCCGTAGACCATTTTCACCACTATCTTTACGGTCGAAAGTTCCTGATCCGAACTGATCATGCTTCTCTAACTTGGCTATTGAATTTTAAGAATCCTGAAGGCCAGAGAGCCAGGTGGATACAAAAGCTTCAAGAGTACGATATGGAGATAAGACATCAAATGCCACATGGAAATGCAGATGCTCTCTCAAGAAGACCCTGCTCAGAGAATTGCAGATACTGCGACCGGGTTGAAAAGAAATTTAATGTCAAAGGTTCTATTCTTTCTTCGTTTTTATTCATTTTATTCGCCAATTCTTCTTGGCTTTTATTCATCTTTTCAGTCACTTCTTCTTGGCATTTATCAACTTTATTTGTCAACTGTTCCATTCTTTCTTCGTTTATATTCATTTTATCCGCCAACTCTTCTTGGCCTTTATTCATCTTTTCCGCCAACTCTTCTTGTCCTTTCGTCAACTCTGTCTTTATGCCATTGATAGCATCTAATAGTTCTTTCAGTTGTCCGTCCATTGCTTTTGTTCTCGCCATGAGATTCCGACTTCTGACACCAAAAATTTGTTGCGTATATAGGGTTCTTTTGAACTTATGGTTAGACAACTTCAAACTCTTGCCTCTTAGAAAAGTAGAAAATAATTTATTTACAGATCTTCAGAACAACAGAGTCTTCGAAACTCACAAATATTACTCGATATTCAAAAATAACTGTTCACATCTATCGTACAAGTACAGATATAGGTCCCAGAGACTCTTTATACAATGTCTCAATGCTAAATCACATTCAAAACAACGTAGAGAAAACTCAAGCAAACTTGCTTAAACAATTGCAGCTCACTCAATGACTGACTGATAAATAATAACAACAACTGCTCTCCTTATATAGGCTCGTAGCATGTGCTGGAAATTTCCACAGGCCTCTCGAATATTTCAGAAAACCATGGAAGAACATTCAATGTATCAGCATAGCTAAAGGGGGTTACCATAGAGAGGGAAGGGTTACCATCGCCAACAATCGCCAAGTTTGTCGCCAACTTGGCGATAAATCGCCAAATTTAGCGACCAAAATTAGTCGTCAAAAGTGACGCCAACTTGGCGATATCTTTAATATTTCACCAATCTGCCGTAGACACACACTGAAAATAATAGACAAGTTTGCTTGATAACAGAGACAATGAAACAAAGACTATTATTAGTAAAGGAATGGAGCTTAATAAGATGATTTACATTATTTTACAGTACAAACACTAACTATTTACAAAATTCGTAACAATATGTTTGAATAGAATGGGACCCTCTGTCCCGCAGTTGTTCAATAGAATAATTTTAGTGGTTTTAAATATCTAGCCTTTTACATCTATTGACTGACTGCAGGATTACCAAATTTGACAGTTTCTTCTAATATTCGACGCTTTTTGGTAAGTATTTTTTTTCAAAGTAAATTTTCTTTAAAACTAGGATATCAGAAACGTAACACGTATGTGTTTCTTTTTCTTTTTTTACTTGGTTTAATTATCTGGACGTAGAGAAACATGTTTAAATTAAAAGAAAGAACGTGTTGTCCTGCAGTTGGTCATTGGAATGATACTAATGATTTAATCTAATTATCTATTTTTTCATCTATTGAGTGATTGTAAGATTAACAAAGTCTGCGACGACATTGCTTTTTTCCCCAATCCTGTATTAGATGCTTTGAAATTTTTATTTGGTAAGCATTTTTAGAAATAAAAAGTAATTTAGATTTTTTTTGTAACATATAAATGTTTAATTTTCATTGTTTTAAATTTAAGTGAAGGAACAATGGTGTCTTTGAATAAGAAAATACATATAACTATTACTTTAACAAAATTATACCTAAAAGAAACTAAAGCAGAAAAACCAAAGTTATTTAAACTAAATTTATCTAAACCAGTTTATTATGAAACTTTTTTTTTCTTCAAAGTGCATTCGACATAAAAAGTATTTTCTAAAATTTAATTTCATCGGCAACCTATGCAAAATTTTCGAAAACGATTTTTTCATCTCGTTCAGTTTTGCATCCTCAGTGTTGTGCGGACATACTGTCAAAATATATGTTCGGTATGTTTGTCTTCGAAGCATTAACACCAAAAGGTCTAGTGGTCTAGAGTAGTGATGGGCGATTTCGATTTTTTTAATCGATTTAATCGATACTACAGCCAACTCGATTTAATCGATACTTTAAAATTTTTAATCGATTTCTTTGAAGGTAATATAATTTTCATTTTCCTTCAAAAGTTGAAGATAAAATAAACGGATGTGCCAATTCCAAAATTTCAGTGTATTAGTTTCTAAGATAGAAGAATTAAAGAAACCTCAGAACCCCCCCCCCCCCCCCCCCTGCAAAATAGCGTTTTTTGTTGAGTGATGTACACCAAAAATTGATCAGGATCAATTTTTATTAAGTACTAGCTGAATCTGAATTTTGATGAAAATTCATGAAAGCGCGAGATACAGCTATTGCGAAATCATAAAAAATGCAGCATATCAGCGCCACCTGTTGGGCAATTTACACCAAGAACTAAATAACACTAATCTATGTCAGAGATTTACTGAATCTGAATTTTGATGAAAATTCGTTCTTGAGATAGCGCTATTGCGTTAATCATGAATAATACAGTATAGCAGCGCCATCTTTTAAGCGATTTCCACCAAAATGTAATTAGCATAAAATAATATCAAGGACTAATTGAATCTAAATTTTTATGAAAGTCCGTGCATTAGTTCTTGAGATAAAGCTAAAATGGAAACAGGGGCGTGCGAAAAGAGAACTGCGACCGGTTCAAAGTTCCAATTTAGCCCCCCCCCCCTATTAACCTTTTCTTGTGATAGGCTAGAAGTGATGTTAGTAGTAAAAATTTGGCGCCCCCTAAATTTCCGTGCTCGGAACGACCGCTTCTTTTCGCCCCCCCCCCCCTTTCACATGGCGCTGAGTGGAAATCGTGAAAAATTCAGTATAGTAGCGCCATCTGAGAAGCTATATGCACCAAAATGCAAAAAACATCAATTCATGTCAAGGACTAACTGGATCTAAAATATGATGAAAATCCGTTCATTCGTTATTCAGATATAGCTGTTGCGCAAATCGCAAAAAATGCAGCATAGCAGCGCCACCTGTTAGGCATATGCACCAAAAATTAATTAGATTCAGTTTATATCAAGGTCAAACTAAATCTAAAGTTTTGTGGAATTCCGTGCATTTGTTCTTGAGATAGAACGGTCAGAAATTTTTGTCGTATACAGACTCACAGAGTAACAGACACACCCACAGACAGATATTTCTTAAAAACCATGAAATCGTGTTAAAGACCTTCTAAAATATTTAAATCCATCAAAAACGGGTCAAAATTTTTCACGAATCTAATACTCTCTTCTTGTAAAATTACAAAAGAAAATAAAAATGTAAAATCGATTCTGCCCGTAAGATCGATCTTTAGATTCGATTTCGATCTTTAGATTCGATGTCGATCTTTAGATTCGATTTCGATCTTTAGATTCGATGTCGATCTTAGATTCGATGTCGATCTTTAGATTATATTTCGATCTTTAGATTCGATGTCGATCTTAGATTCGATGTCGATCTTTAGATTCGATTTCGATCTTTAGATTCGATTTCGATTTTTTTTTCTTTTTTTCTAGGCTAAATTAGTGTTGAATGCAGGTATTTTTCTGCGACTCCGGAGGAAAGCATCATGTTTTACAGCTCTGTAAGAGAGGGGGAATCGCAATTTGTGCATTAAAAAGCATAAATCTCATAACTTCTGGGGGGGGGGTAATCCCCTGCGGGCCACTCCATTAATTCGACACTAGGTTAAATCGTTATATTTTTGTTTAGAAGTCCAGTTATTTGAAGTATTAGTTTATTATGTTTTATTTTTCACGCTCGTCTCTTTTAATCCCCCCTTCCACGTCAGTTTTAACTTACAGGGCCGTTCGAAATATGCATACAGTTTAAAAAATGTCCAATTCTCGGTCTATTTTATTTTAGATCCACTTTTAAATCCTTGACAAAAGATAAATAAAGGGTCGTCCTTCCGAACGTTTGGGGTTTATCTGCGCCCCGCCGGGGGGCATATTTTTTTGTTTCGTCAAAAGAAATAAAAAATTTTTTTGAGGGGGGGGGGACTTGCACCCTCTTCCAATATATACCTTAAAATTTCGACCATTTTTAACTTAAAAGTTTAAGCTACATGGCACCCCCAGAGCTGTGGACCCTGCCCCCCCCCCTGTCGATCACTCACCTAATTTTGCTTATTTCTTCACTTCATTTCAATCTTTAAAAGGCTATAACTTTGCTTCTATAGGAGTTACCGTGATGAGAAAAATTCTAGTATAGCTAAACATTTCTCGCCGTTTTTGCTTTTCCAGTTTCCCGGTTTTCCCTATAGGACCTTTTTTTTGGGGGGGGGCAGAGGGGGTTTTCCTTCATATAATATGTCTATTGAAAGCTTAGGCTTCATACATTACAAATCTAGCAAAAGAAATTTTCTCCCATCATTTCAGGTCACGTTACGGACCCATAATGTGTAAAAATTTTAATTTTTCAAACTTCTTCAAAAAATAAAATAAAATAAAATAAAATAAAATAAAATAAATAAAAAAATAAAAAATAAATAAAAACATTGATACATATTAGCGAAACTGGGGTTCGAACCCGCAATCGTTTGATTGCACACGTAATCCCTAAGCTTATTGGCCACCGAGTACTCAGCAGCGCTATTATTTCTTTAGATTGTCATCTTTAAATTCATAATATCTTTTGAATGGAATGCCCGATTTGAATAATTCAAAAAGTAATCTACAGATATTGTAACAGGCATTAATACAAAATGATTTATTTGGATAAGGATTAAGGTATCGATAGTATGGTCTAATTTTGGTTGGTGTATTTATCGCGTTTTAAAATGTAAGAAAGTAGTTATAGTGAGTTAACTACAATAGCTGGACATATGGTATCGCGCGTTTTTTTTTTTTTTTTAATAGACATTAATATGTTCTTTAATATTATAGAACCTTTTTTTATTCATTTAAAAGTATTTCCTGGCGATTCAAAATTATATATCTTAACGACTTAAAAATACACACGTAATTGTTCAAGGTTTCACTTCTATCGACACTCTCAGAGCGCCACTATTTTTTTTTTCATGTTCGTCCGTCCTACCGCCCCCCCCCCTTCCTCACCAATCTTAACTTACAGGTTCGTTCAAATTATGACTGCGATTTTTAAAAAGTCTAATCCTCGTTCTATTTTGTTATAAATCCATATTTTGAAACCTCAACAAAAGATACATTTGGGCCGGGGTCGCCCTTTTGTCCGTTTGGGATTCACCTTGGCCCCCTTGGGTGGGGGGCATATTTTTTGTTTTTTCCACACCATCTCATGTAACATATCGTTATAAAGCTTTTATCTCCTCGTTTTTTCTGTTACTACCTCTCTCTCCACCTAGTTACATGCTCTTGGCACTCTTTATAGTTTCAAAGCGTGCATGTTCCCCGCGGGCCACCCCATGAATTCAAAACTAAGTTAAACACTATATTTTTGTTTAGAAGCTCAGTTATTTGGCTTATTAATTAATTATGTTTTTTTTTTTTTTTTTTTTTTTTTTTTAAGTTCGTCCGTTCTAATCCCTCGCCCCCCCCCTTTTCTCGCCAATCTTTACTAAATGGGCCGTTCAAAGTACGCATGCAATTTTTAAAATGTTCAATTCTTGTTCTATTTTATTATAAATCCTCATTTTGAAACTTCGACAAAAGATACATTTGGGCTATGGTCGCCTTTCCGTCAAGAGTGGGGGTTACCTGCCCCCTTGAGAATCGGGCATATTTTATGTTCTTCCAAACTATCTCGTGTAACATTTGGTTGGCATTAGATAAAAAAAAGCTTTTTTTTTTTTTTTGTCTGTACTCCTTGTTCCCCATCCTAGTTACACGCTCTTGGCACTCTTTATACTCGGTTTAATGCCAAGTTACTCAGTGTTGTTATTAGTTGAGTTATGTCTCTCAAATTTGTCAAAGTTTTTGTGTAAGCGAAAACCATAAGTGACAATCATTTTTAAATTTAAAATTCTTAATATCCGACTCTAAAATCTGCAATAGCTTAATTCTATGCCTCCCTAAATGGGATGGGGGGCGGGAGGTGGGTAATTACGGTCCTGCTGATTGTCTAAGTTTTGGAATTAGTAATTTGGATCTTCTCTGTGTGAACCTAAATATCGAAATATCGATTCTAGTATCGATTCTAGAACTGAAAAATCGATTCTTATTATGATCGATGTTGTTTTATACGATATCGATTTTAATCGATTCTCAAAATTTCCAGAATCGCCCATCACTAGTCTAGAGGTCTTCATAACAGGAAAAGATAAATTGCTGGTAAATATTTAACATGGGTTCTTGCAGGAGCGGTAGTATCTGGACATGACTTTCACTCACGATGGACAAACCCAACCTCCTGGTACTTGCGTAAAAAATATATTAAGAATGTATTTTACCGAATGTCATGTCACCAATCACTAGTTTCGTCTTTGGCATTTAAAGCTTACCGAAATAAATTCGTGTTATTTTTAAATTTCGGAATATTTAAATGAGTTGCGCTGTAATGCTTAACGCTTGACCATTGTCAAATCCGAAAGACTATAATTCCTATCATGTTGTCTAGATTTCCAAGAATCTTCTTCTCATGGCTGTTTAAAATGCTATTTTTGAATTTCAAACGAACAGTGGTGTTCAACAAACTGAACAGTATTTTTCTTCATATATTTAAAATAATTAAACCTTTTTATTTAAAAAAGTTAGCTCAAAATAAAAAAAACGCAATTAAAAACATAAAACATTGAATAGGACAGGCATTTGTACTGAGAATAAAAATTTTAACGATTTATCTCAAAATTTTTTATAGAATTTTTTAATTTTTCATGTTAGAAATGTTCAATATAATCTTCTTTAGCTAATGCAAAGCTCAAATCAAACATTAAATATTAATTTATGCTTAAATGTTCTTCTTTTTACTCTGAGAACAGCATATGTAAGGAAAATTTGAAAATGGGCCATGTATATATTAATTTCATTCTTATACACACTGATCACAGAAGTCATTCTAAATAGAAGTTATTGAAGAATTATTATGAAAATTTAAATAATAAGTTTAATTACTATCCAATTATTATCCATTAATTATCCAAGTCAGTAATAACACAAAAAAATCATATAGTGATAGTAATGATTTACAGAAGTTGCGAGAAATATTGTAAATATAAAACTTCTTAAAAATTTATTTTATCTGAAAAAATGACAGACTTAAGAAACACAGTTTTATAATGATGAATTTCATCAAATCATTACCCTCTATCATTAGATAAAACAAACAGTACTGCCATTTCATTATGTAGACAAAATTATATATATAGAGAGAGATGTGTGAAATCTCTTTAGAAATTTAAGTAGAAAAAACAAAAGTTGATGAATCTTAGTAGTCATATCATAAAATGGTATAAAGCCATTTTTTAAAGAGTATCAAGCTCTTTTAAAAACATATCAAGACGTGTTAAAATCATATGGCCAGTTATTTTCATTTTAATCGTGAATGTGGCGTCAATCAAACGTACAGATCAAGCTGAAATTACGAATAGAGCTGTGCTTGATGGACAAAGATTTTTAATCTCATTAACTTTCAGGAAATGAAATGAGAAATAATACAGCGGCAACTAGCTACAAAAGGGGGTGGTTTTTTCGATTTTTTCATTCAATATAAAAAATCTGAATCATAAGAATTTTATTCAAATAGACGGACATTACGGATGGAATTTAATCTAGTGTTATAAATTTAGATAAATTAAAGCAATAATAAAGAATTTCAGTTAAATTATTTGAATAAAATGTATATAGTATGCGAAATTTCTACAATAATTTACATTAAATAAACGCTGACACAGAAAGGCAAAATTATTTATTGCCACAGTTACATTCATATTTATATGATGCATGGGTTTTTCTCTGTATATATATATTTAAAAATTTTTACTGTAATAAGAAGAAAGGATGATGTACTTCGTTATCTCTATCAGTAATGCCTCACCAATTGAAAGCTCAAGGATATAAGGATATGCCGAAAACAACAATTTGTATATTGCAGATAATAAGTTCAACTACGGGTAAGGATCTACAGCTCTGCTATCATGAATTAATGTTGGAAGTTTTTACAATAGTAAAAAAAAAATTCTCCGAAATATGTTTTCTAACGACTGGACATTAACAAAATGTTCCTAAATCTGATTTTACATATAAATTCTCAAAAACAATAAATCTATCCTCATATTTAAATTTAAATCGCATAAAGGATCTTTTCCAACATCATCGTTGTATTGCTTATACCATTGACTGATATATTTCTTATGTGAAAATATTTATGATCAAATTAATGTTCATTCTCGTTATAAGAAAATATTTTTGACAGCTAATTTTACAGGAATAGAAACTTGGACTATGAAAACTTATAACAAATACTCGTTGTGATGGTTTTAATTTCAACATTACTTATGTAGTTTGAAGGTTTTTACTGATCTGTAACTATTAAAATTGAATGATTTACTGAGCTTGTGCCAAAGCAAAAATTAACCGTCTTGCCACAAAAATAATGGAAGTTGTTTATAACAAACAAGACAATATTTACATAAAAGGTTTAAAAATCCGAATAACCATACGGAAAATAGCGATATATACTTAGATCTTTATTAGTACATTTTAAAACTCCTCAAATTTAAAAATGATTTTTGAAATTCTTTACTTTCATATGTAAGATATTTGAAAAAGTTTGATGGCTCTCATTGACAGGTTCATTAAATTATTTTAATTATTGTTTGATGTTTGGAAATACATTACTGCTTATGGGCGATAGTTAAATTATGATTTCAACATTTCCCATATAACTACTCCATAAACATCCAGTTATATTTAATAATATTTCGTGGTTATAATTGTCTAGCTCCAATCACATTTGATAAAAAAGCAAAATTAGAAGGAAGATGTTAAGAATAAATAGTTTACTTTTATTAAATCTGGTCTATGTTCCTTTCAAATAGCAAAACATCAGCCCATGTCCTTCCGATAGTGTCGTATGAACTTAATTAGCTATCGGTTGCAAAAAATAAAAAGCGCGACTAAACCACTATTTGAAGTCATACTCACTAACTTACAAAGCAATAGCACTGTTTGAATGAGTGGTATATCTGAAAGATCTGAAACAATTGTGTTTTGAATACATCACCAATGTCTTTAAAAAGAAAAGTTCAGCTGCATTAGTATATATATATTCATTTGCAGTGATGAACATGTAATAAAATGAGTTTTCAAAAATTGCAGAACATATTGCACAAAGACCCGTGTAGAACATACTATCTGCATGAATATAAATGTTTTAGCTTGTTCTTATTTTATTTTTTCTATGCATGCAAAATTTTTGCAAACGCTTAGTTCTGTATTTCGAAGACTTCGAAATACAGAACTAAGCTGCTTATGGGCGATAGTTAAATTATGATTTCAACATTTCTCATATAACTAATCCATAAACATTCAGTTACATTTAATAATAATTCGTGATTATAATTCACTAGCTGCAGTTACATTTGATAAAAAAAGCGAAATTAGAAGGAAGATGTTAAGAATAAATAGTTTACCTTTATTAAATCTGGTATATGTTCCTTTCAAATAGCAAAACATCACCCCATGTCCTTCCGATAGTGTCGTATGAACTTAATTAGCTATCGGTTGCAAAAAATAAAAAGTGCGACTGAGTTAATGAGGCTAAAAACCTTTGTCCATCAAGCACAGCTCTATTCGTAATTTCAGCTTGATCTGTACACTTGATTGACGCCACATTCATGATTAAAATGAAAAGAACTGACCATATGATTTTAACACGTCTTGATATGCTTTTAAAAGGGCTTGATACTCTTTGAAAAATGGCTTTATACCATTTTACGATATGACTACTAAGATTCATCAACTTCTGTTTTTTCTACTTAAATTTCTAAAGAGATTTCACACATCTCTCTATATATTTATCATTTTGTCTACACAATGAAATGGCAGTACTATTTGTTTTATCTAATGATAGAAGGTAATGATTTGATGAAATTCGTCATTATAACACTGTGTTTCTTAAGTCTGTCATTTTTTCAGATAAAATAAATTTTTAAATAGTTTTATACTTACACTATTTCTCGCAACTTCTGTAAATCATTACTATCACTATATGATTTTTTTGTGTTGTTACACTGACTTGGATAATTAATGGATAATAATTGGATAGTAATTATAATTATTATTCAAATTTTGATAATAATTCTTCAATAACTTCAATTTAGAATGACTTTTGTAATCAATGTGTATAAGAATGAAATTAATTAATATTGGGTTGGGGAAAAAGTAAATTCGTTTTTTCCCAATAGATAGCTATAAAGTCGAATATCTCGAGTAATACTTACTCAATTAAGTCATACTATACAGCGTTTGAAAGGTAACAATCTCTAAAAAATTCTAGATATAAAGGTAGCGTCATCTGTTTAACCAGTCAAAAGTTATTACGTTTTTAAAATAGAGATTTCAGAAGATCATTTTCGTCACATTTTAGTTTTTTACTTTCAAAAAGGGAAAATTGGCGCAGGGTCATCGAAACTTGTGTGGCATTTATGGTGATCAGTGCTTAAGTAAACGCCAAAGTCCGAGTCGGTTTGTTTGTTTTCCTTCCGAAAATTTCGATGTTAAAGATGAACCTTTCCCTGGCCGGCCAATCCTTGAACAATTCGATGAAATTTTAAAAACAATCCAGGTAGACTGACATATTTCTTCCCACAACATTGCTACAGAACTAAACATCAACCATAAACCACTTTTGAACCATTTACATAAAATTGGATGTCAAAAGAAATTCGATACTTAGGTTCCCCATAAACTTACAGTGAAAAATTTAATGGAGAGAGTTTTCATTTGTGAATTGCTACTGAAACGGTATGAAATCGAGCCATTTTTGAAACAAATCATTACGGGTGATGAAAAGGGAATCACGTATAACAACAATAGGCTAAAAAGATCGTGATCGAAGCTTCACAAACGGTGGCAAAGCCCGGATTGATGCCTACGAAAGTGATTCTGAGTGTTTGGTGGGATTCGAAAGGAATTTTTCATCATGATCTGCTCAATCCTGGCCAAACCATAAATTCAACTATCTTCTGTAAACAACTAATGCGATTGAAGCAGGCAATTAAAAAACCCGGTCAAAATTGATCGAAAGGAAATTCGCTGTCTTCCATCACGACAACGCTAAACCACACGCATCTTTAGTCACTCGGCAAAAACTGAAAGAGCTTTGTTGGGAAGTTTTGATGAACCCACCGTATAGTCCGGACCTGGATCCGACGGATTACCATTTGTTCCGCCCTATGCGGTACTCTCTTGAAGGTGTTAAGCTGTCTTCAAAAAAGGCTTGTGAAAATCAGCTTGTTCAGTTTTTTGCCCAAAACTATCAGAAATTCTACAATGACGGAATTATTTTTTTACCAGAAAAATGGCAA
Organism: Maratus speculifer; assembly: GCA_964019185.1. Taxonomy (NCBI): domain Eukaryota; kingdom Metazoa; phylum Arthropoda; class Arachnida; order Araneae; family Salticidae; genus Maratus; species Maratus speculifer. The sequence continues at coordinate 34,894,346 of OZ025293.1, forward strand.
AAGGTCATCAAACAAATAGCACATAAATTTTGATTAGTTTTTTTTATTTATATAAATAAATTCACTTTGAAAAACACGAAAAAAAGCGAACTTACTTTTCCCCCAACCCAATATATAACTGCGCCATATTCAAATTTTCCTTACATATGCTGTTCCCAGAGTAAAAAAAGAAGAACATTCAAACATAAATTAATATTAAATGTTTGACTGGAACTTTGCATTAGCTAAAGAAGATTATATTGAACATTTCTAACATGAAAAATTAAAAAAATCAATAAAATTTTTTGAGATATAAATCTTTAAAATTTTGATTATAAGCACAAATGCCTGTCCTATTCTATGTTTTATGTTTTTAACTGTGTTTTTTTAATTTGAGCTAACTTTTTTAAATAAAAAGGTTTAATTATTTTAAATATATGAAGAAAAATACTGTTCAGTTTGTTGAACACCACTGTCGTTTGAAATTGAAAAATAGCATTTTAAACAGCCACGAGAAGCAGTTCTTGGAAATCTAGAGAACGTGATAGGAATTATAATCCTTCGGATTTGACAATGTTCAAGTGTTAGCATTACCGCGCAACTGATTTAAATATTCCGAAATTTAAAAATAACAGAAATTTATTTCTGTAAGCTTTAAATGTCAAAGACGAAACTAGTGATTGGTGACATGACATTCGGTAAAATACTTTCGTAATATATTTTTTACGCAAGTACTAGGACGTTGAGTTTGTCCATCGTGCGTGAAAGGTATGTCCAGATACTACCGCTCCTGCAAGAACCCATGTTAAATATTTACCAGCAATGTATCTTTTCCTGTTATGAAGACCTCTAGACCACTAGACCTTTTGGTGTTAATTCTTCGAAGACAAACATACCGAACATATATTTTAACAGTATGTCCGCACAGCAGTGTTATGTTCTGAGGATGCAAAACTGAACATTATGAACGAGAAGAAAAAATCGTTTTTGACAATTTTGCATCGTTTGCCGATGAAATTAAATTTCAGAAAATACTTTTTATGTCGAATACACTTTGAAGAAAAAAAGATGTTTCATATTGAACTCGTTTAGATAAATTTAGTTTAAATAACTTTGGTTTTTCTGCTTTAGTTTCTTTTAGGTATAGTTTTGTTCAAGTGATAGTTATATGTATCTTGTTATTCAAAAACACCATTGTTCCTTCACTTAAATTTAAAACAATGAAAATTAAACATTTATATGTTACAAAAAAAATCTAAATTACTTTTTATTTCTAAAAATGCTTGCCCAATAAAAATTTAAAAGCATCTAATACAGGGTTGGGGAAAAAAGCAATGTCGTCGCAGACTTTGTTAATCTTACAATCACTCAATAAATGAAAAAATAGATAATTAGATTAAATCATTTGTATCATTCCAATGACCAACTGCAGGACAACAAGTTCTTTCTTTTAATTTAAACATGTTTCTCTACGTCCAGAAAATTAAACCAAGTAAAAAAAGAAAAAGAAACACATACCTGTTATGTTTCTTACATCCTAGTTTTAAAGAAAATTTACGTTGAAAAAAAAATACTTACCAAACAGCGTCGAATATTGGAAGAAACTGTCAAATTTGGTAATCCTGCAGTCAGTCAATAGATGCAAAAGGCTAGATATTTAAAACCACTAGTATCATTCTATTGAAAAACTGAGGGACAGAGGGTCCCATTCTATTCAAACATATATTACAACATCAGCTTCACATTACAATATCAAAAAGAAACATGCATAAAAATATAATTCTAAGGAAATAGTTTTAATGTAAGTAATGAATGATACATAATTTTTACAGTTTCACTTTTTTGTGGAATTTTGTGGCAAGACAAGATAATATCCATCAGTAATATGTAAATAACAGTTGTTTATATGTATGATGAGTGATATATAACATTTTACAATATCGTGAAATGATAATTAAAAATCATAAGTTGTTAAAACAAAAATAAAAAAACAGAAGCTTTTTTCGCTTACACATTATTTATTAATCATTTTCAATAGTTATAAAAATATAAAAATTTTGAAAACTACACAATATCAACTATTTTACATGATTAGACAAAATTTGCTTTTTTTCACTTATGCATTTTAATCAAATGTTGAATAAACTTGCTGTCGACATCAAATGTTTTGTTACAGTGTTTACATTGAAATGTCGTGTAATGAATTTTTTATGAAATAAACAATCAAGAACGAAGTTAAATATGACACTACAGTGTTTACACTTATATTCCTTTCGACGATGAATTTTTTTATGCTTCATTTAAGCAGATTTTGTTAAAAACGAGTAAGAACAATTTTCATAATAGTGAAACTCTTTTATGAGTTCTTTTGTGAATTCTTAACAAATACTTTCTAGAATGGTTTGTTCAACATTCATCAAATTTATAGGTGGAAGGGAGTTTTGGAATGAGTTACACTATGTCGTTTTAAATCAGTACTTTGAATGAAAGATTTACCACAAATTTCACATTTAAAGGGTTTTTTATTCAAGTGGGATCTTTTGTGTCTGGTTAATGCAATCTTTCTAGAGAAGCATTTTTGACATGGATCACAGGAAAAGGATGGTTGCCTTGATGAAGATGATAAATTTTCACTATTCGAAACTTGTACCTCTTGATTTGGTAAATCTGATTCCATATTCTTTAAGTAAGAATGACTTAATTCCTCTAATAATAAAATCATTTTCTCGCACAGCGTTCACTTAAACTTAAGAACAACACTTAATGACTTCATGTGAAAAAAAAAAAAATAAACACTGTGATAAATTTATTCTGATTCACATAATACTGTTAAATTCCAGGAGGCTGCACTGTTTTTTTTAAATAATAGGATTGGTTTACAAAGTGATCTGATAATAAGGTGGTTTTAGGTAAATAAGACTCGTTCTTATCTGATGTTTATCATGTTTTTATAAGTTGTTACTACTTGATTGTAAAATGCATGTGTAAATTATTGGGAAAAGAATCACTTATATTTGTCAATCAGTCTAATAGATGATGATGATAACTAACATAAACAATTTTTTATGTGAATAAAACTAACTTCTTAAAATGGATGCATCTCATTGAACAGAAAATAGATTTATTAGAACTATGCATCCAAAAAAATATTAATAACGTAAATTCTATCTATACATTTAATTAGTGTAAAATGTAGGTGTTTGAATAGTCTGAATGTGGGTAAACAAAAGTTAAAAAAGTATCTTTTTATAAAAATTCAATTTATAATACTAATAATTAAAAAAATAGTAAAAGTATTTCTTTTGTTGCTCTAACATTAATGCAAATTGAGAGAGATAAACTTTTGTAAACCTCTAAAAAACAACATGAAATAATTTAATAAAATTTAATGACCTTGTTAAAAATAACTATAGTTAATTAAAAAATCAAACAAAATTTGAATTTCAAGTGAAACCTTTCGGTTGAAATACAAGACATTAATACCATTTACAGTTAAATAAGCATGAAATATAAAACATCATCCATACGTTCAAAAACAGATGGTTAGCGTTTTGATCAAAGAACAATACATCTATACAATATCTGTAGTCTTTCAACCGATTCCTAACAGATGGACAACGATGCACAAAATTTGTTTTTTACACCCCAACGCGATCACTGAAGCGTAAAAGTCTAGGTCAAGGAGCCCGCGATCACCGAAGATTTATTCAGGTAGGACACGCCCCCTCCCTCCGCAATTATCAGAGCAAAAAAAAAAAAAAAAAAAAAAAATAATCGGGAAATCATTGAAGCGGAAAAATCAATGACCCCCATCGATCCGACTCACCCACCCGGCCGCTGATTTACAATATTTACTTTTTAACCGATCCCCCAACGCGATCACTGAAGCGTGAAGGTCAATGACCGAGATCAAGTTTACGGAGTCAATGATCTGCGCTGGAGTAGCTCAGTGGGCTGGGGAAGCTTAGTGTAATACTACTAATCTTCTCTATAAATGGGTGATGATGTTCATTATTAACTTTCTATTAAAGTGCATTTATGTTGTAGCAATGTGAAGCAATGGAAGCAGATGGACTGTTTTAGATTTTATTTTTGGCCTTTTTTTTACGGACTCGCGAGTGGTGCTTAAATAAGTTCAAAATTTTTTGGCAAAATTGTTACTATGATGTATGTTTGAAATTTTTGTCTGAACTGCTTTGAAATATTCTGGATCTATTGTTAATTGTTATGTTGGTTTCTAAAAATGTCGTTATATTGTTATATTGTTAGTGTCTTATATTATGTATGTTAATGAATGTTTCATTTCCAGATATCGATAGATAGTTTTTTAAGTTATTTTGTTCTTGCGCCGAGGTTAGGCGTGCATGTGTTTGCGGTCAAGAAGTCCTTGACGCGCGTTTCTGTCTCTTGTACTAACATTTAATTAATTAACTTCTTATCGTTTCGGGTTTTATGCGTTGAGTTTTTACTTTAGTTGGGAGTCGTTTCCGAAAGTTGCCAGTTTTGTGTTACACTTGAATATGAAATTGTATTGTTTAAAAACTGAATGTTAATGTAATTCTCTTGCAGGGAAGTTTACCTATGTTATGTTTTGATGCTGTTATTTCTTTTTTAGTTCATACAGATGAAGATTTATGTTTGAGGACGTCATTTTTTCTTGAAATTTTTTTTTTTTTTGTTGAATAGGCACAGCAATATGAAGCTGTACGTATGTGTCCCAAGTATTGTAAAGTGGAGCTAGTTCTAATGAATTTTTGGGTAGTAGTTTATTGGCTTATGGGAATTTAGGCATATTGCGAAGTAGAATGGAGTATATTTTATTTTGGATAAGTTATGAGTCTTGGTGAGGAAAATTTTGCGCATGGGGGTTATGGGACTTTGTGCGAATTCTGGTGATAAGAAAGTTTTACGAGTAGAGATTTTTGGCAAAGTTGCGGTTATTTACGGGTTTAATGTATTGATGAATTTTCGCACTCCCAGTGAAGCGTTTTTTAGTTTTCAAAGTTTTAGGAGGTTTTTTTTAAGTTAGGAGGATGATTGAGATTGAGCATGTGATTTTTTATGCAAACTGATGATTTTTCCGTGATGGGTTAAAAGTTGAGATTTTGAAAGTTAGTGTTCGGCACCTAATTTCACACATCACTTCGTTTTTTGTGCGGTTCAAAATTTATTTCAAGAAAAAATCCAGGGCATGCATTTTGCGCAGTCCTTTTTCTCTGTAGATTCCGAGGGGGGAGATTGTGAGGGAGTGTCCCTTTGTAAAATAGGCACTCTAGTATTGTGAGTGAGATCGTGACGTCAATGTTCTAACGTGTGCGGCGCAAAAGCGACACCTATCCTTTATGCAACTTTAATTTTCCGAAGTGTGTGTGGCGCCCTCCAGTCTACAGTTAACTGCGGTTATGAATATTATGCAAATTTATACCTCCATCTTCAGTTTGCAATGTATAAAAGCTGTGAGTTGGAATGTGAGGTGTGTTGTGTGGCGAGAGGAGCCACTAAAGTCGTGTGGCGAACCGAGATAGCTTGTGTTGTGAGGCGAGGCGAGCCAGCAAGGTGCGTTGTGAACCGAGATAGCATATGTTGAGTAGCGAGGTGAGCTGGGATTGCCTAAGAGTTGAAGGTAGAGGAGTCTCTGCAATCAAATTGGGTAAGAGTTAATTAGCAATTTGAATAATTGAGAATAAAAGATTTTGTGCAGGCACGGGCTGTTTTTTTATAGATTAAAGTAGCATTAAGCCGCGACCTGAAAGTAGAGCCGGAGTGAATGCTCTGAGCTGGACTTACCCGTGTATGTGAGTATGAGTTATAGTATAATCTCATAGAATTGTGTTTAGTTACTAGGAATATTGAACTTCAGCTCCACTTCCCATTTCCCAGAGACAGTAAATAAAAGTGTTGGTTTTAACTTTGCTTAAACTATGTTCTCATTTGACCAACATATCACCGGCGGCATACCCAGCCACGTCACAAACGATACATTAATGTTTAGCAATTGCCAATCTTGAATTACTTACAAAACTTAGCGTATGGTGTCAGGAAAACCTCAAAATCTGTCACAAAGTAACCTTTTGGTATATATTTTAAAGACTTGTATAACTTCTAAGTAGCCTTGTAATTGATTTGTGAATGAAATAACATTTATTACGGTTATTAATCTCATTTTTAAAATGTAAGTAAAAATGAATTACAAGACAAGATATATACTTTATAAAATAACAGTTTTTTTTCCTATTTGAAATTTGAAACATAGATTTAAATAGTTTTAAATGTTAACACAGATTTAACTATGCGTTTCTTTAGATTCTATTTCTTGTTGCACGATTTCTTCATTTACTATTTCCTTCTTGATATTTAAATAAATATAAGACAGCATTTACCTTTTTTAATACAACAAAAAAAGTTACAAATTACATTTTTTTCACGGATGTTTTTAACATTTCATAAAAAAAAATATACATCTTATTGCAGATTTATAATATTTTTTAGCAAATAATTCAGTTTATACCAATACGACATTTCTGTTTAGAAAATACTGGAGACAAATTCATGGCAAATATTTTCACAATATGTGTGCTTTTTATTTTGAAAATAGAACATTTTTCGATATTTTATCTAATATTTCCTGAATATATTTTAGATATTTTAAAGGATTTCCTTTAAAATAAGAATTACATAATTTCTGCTCCATGCTTGGGACTACAATCTTTAAAAAAGTGCGATCTCAGAAGTCTATATTTCGTTTTAGTCTTGATTTTTTATGCTAAAAAATATATGTTAGAACATTCGGTGTTTTCTTTTAAAAATTATATGTACGGAATCCTTAGGGATTGATGTTTTTGATTTTTTTGCATTAGATGTAGGTCCACGATACTCGAGAAATCCACAAGGGACTTGATCTTTTGGAACGAACATGAATCTTTCGATCTTGATATGCACTAGAAATTTTTCAACTCTAGTTCAATTTCACCTTTAACGCACTATCATGGGTAATAACACTTGAAGGTACTTCGGTTTTATTTTTGTTCTGTTTGTTTTAGTAATTTTCTCATGACTCCACTTAGAAATCATGTTCTATTTTGCTTACTTTTTATAAACGTTTCGAATCTTTACTGTGTTTTATTTTCTTGTCATATTCATTCATTCATCATTCTGTGACTTTATTAAAAACTTTAAAATATTATTTTCAGCACACACCTGAGCTGCTCTTGTTTTAAAAGCAGACACCTTGTGAAATAAAAATAGTGTTGCGGCGTATATAGGGTTCTTTTGATCTTATGGTTAGACAACTTCAAACTCTTGCTTATAGAAAAGTAGAAAATAATTTATTTACAGAACTTCAGAACAACAGAGTCTTCGAAACTCACAAATATTACTTGATATTCAAAAATAACTGCTCAAATCTATCGTACAAGTATAGCTTTAGATCCCAGAGACTCTTTATACAACGTCTCAACACTTAATAACATTCAAAACAACATAAATGAAACTCAAGCAAACTTGCTAACAAACGCCTTAACGCCTTAACGCCTACGCCAAGATGGCAACTATTACTCCCCAAGTCGAGAATTTCTATGGTCCTTCAAGAACTGCATGGTAGTCCCACAGGAGGTCATTTTGGTGTAATGAAGACCCTGCAGAAGGTTCGAGAGCGTTTCTACTGGAATAATGTTCGTAGTGACGTGGAGAAGTGGTGTCAAACTTGTGACACCTGTGTAGCACGTAAAGGTCCAAAGAGGCGCACCCGTGGACGATTGCAACGTTATAATGTAGGAGCTCCTTTCGAACGAATTGCTCTAGACATCCTGGGTCCTCTTCCTAGAACATCTGATGCCAACAAGTACATCCTCGTTGTCATGGATTACTTCACCAAGTGGCCTGAAGCCTACGCCATACCTAATCAAGAGGCGGTAACCGTAGCAGAGATACTGGTTCAACACTGGGTTTCCAGATACGGAGTTCCATTTCAAATCCATTCTGATCAAGGAAGAAATTTCGACTCGACTGTGTTTAAGGAAATGTGTGGACTACTCGGCATGGACAAAACTCGAACTACACCTCTACATCCTCAATCGGACGGCATGGTGGAGCGTTTCAATCGTACCATCCTAAATAGCCTCTCTCTCCTGGTGTCTAGAGACCAACAGGACTGGGACAAGAAATTGCCTCTTTTCCTGCTTGCCTACAGGAGTGCCACGCATGAGGCCACTGGTTACTCCCCTTCTCAAATGCTCTTTGGTCGTGATCTTCGTCTGCCTGCTGATCGTTTGTTTGGCCGTCCTCCTGATGCTCCTTCATCGCCTTAGGAATATGTCGATGAACTCCAGGCACGGATTGAGGAGATTCATTGTCTAGCGAGGAACCGAATTGGACTGGCATCAGAAAAGATGAAAACCACGGAACAACATTCGATGTATCAGTAGACCTAAGGGGGGTTACCATAAATAGGGAAGGGTTACCATCGCCAACAATCGCCAAGTTTGTCGCCAACTTGGCGATATATCGCCAAATTTGGCGACCAAAATTAGTCGCCAAAAGTGACGCCAACTTGGCGATATCTCTAATATTTCGCCAATCTGCCGTAGACATACACTGAAAATAATAGACAAGTTTGCTTGATAACAGAGACAATGTAACAAAAACTAATATTAGTAAAGAAATGGAGCTTAATAAGATTATTTACATCATTTTACAGTACAAACACTAACTACTTACAAAATTCGTAACAATAGTTATATAGAGATACTTTAAATTATAAATTATATAATTCCGTTCATTTGAAATGTTATAACGGGACTCTCTGTTATACGACACACTTCACTAACTGACGCATCTTATCATGTTACTTTTCCCGCGACCATTGGAGAATAGGAAGCCTAAAACGTTTGGTGCATGCGCTACTCTCAGTGTAAAAAAATGTTCTTACTACACGTCTTGTCAGTTCATTTGTAAATCTATAATAATATAATAAGAAGAATTATTTTATTTCCACTTTAAATTTTGAAAATAGTAAAGATTTTTCAAATTCGCCTTAAAAAGTGATTACAAATGTGATGTCATTGGTCGCATGATGAAAATACCATGGAGATGATGCAAAACACAAGAATGACATAAAAGTTACAAAATCATGGTTAATGAAAAATAATTATGATAAATCAAAACTTTGAGGTACAACGTTTATGCACCTAGAACAGCGACAAAGCAGGGATTGGTGAACGCGTAAAATACACCAGGTATATTACGCAATTTACCAGCAGCGTCCGAAAATCTAGCAAGGAATTCCTCTCCCGATTCCCGGGAAGTTGTGTTGATGAGACTGTTCATGTGTCCCCCCCCCCCCCCCCCGCAAATGAGACCCGGCAGCTCGAGCGATCATGGTGTTCAAACTATGATGGCAAACTTGTCAAAACCAGAGGCTTGGAATTTAACGTCCACACAGTGTCCCACTTCTAGCCCATAATGGGATGGTGCTTTATCACTCTGGAAACACATACGGCTCCTGATTTCTGTAGGCACATCTTCGAACAAGTACACTCTAAAAAATAAAAGTGTAAAATTGCACAAAAAAATGTGTAAATCGATGATACAAAAACGATTTGTTTATACGTGCAAATTTGTGTGTAAATTGCCAAAATACACGCTTAATATGTAAATTTAGAAATACATATTTCAGTGTGTAATTTGATGATAACACTAAGTGGGTAAAAGTTATAATGATCACTCATGAAATACCCACATTAATGTGTAAATTGCGCTAGAATACACATATATCTGTATAATATTTTTACTCATTTATCTGTGAAATCTTCAGTGATTACACGGATTAATGTGTATTAGGCGAAAATCACACATTTTTGTGTTATTGTCATTTACACAGTTCTTTGCCTAATATGTAAAATACGCATATTTGATAGAGGTTGAATAACTATTGTGTCTAGTGTATATTGAATATCTGTACTGCTATGGGTTGATGTATAATATCGAAATCGAATGTCTTAGTTGATTTTATGCTTAGTTTAAGAACCGTAGCTGCAATATCCATATAGTTTTGAATGGAGGAGTAAAATGGGGAGGGGTGTGTGGATGAAAGCCTGATTTTTAGCTTATGGGGCTAGATTTGTGACAGTGGATGAGATAAAAGTACTGTAAATTGGACTCCGAATCATAGTGATGAACACACTTCTCATCCACTGTCACAACTGTAGCTTCATAAGCTAAAAATCAGGCTTTCAACTACACTCCCCTCCCCATTTTACTCCTCCATCCAAAACTATATGAATATTGCAGCTACGTTTCTGAAACTAAGCATAAATTCAACTAAGACATTAGATTTCGATATTATACATCAACCCATTGCAGTACAGATATTCTATATACACTAGACACAATAGTTATTGAACCTCCATCGAATATGCGTATTTTACATATTACGCAAAAAACTGTAAATTACAACTCACTCCCACACTCACCCCCCTTTTCTTAAAAACTCCCTCTAAATAAGTTTTTAGAACTTCACCCCTCCCTCTAAAACTATGTTACTATAGCAGCTATGGTTCTAAAATTCAGCATATTACCATTTAAGACATTAGTTTTCGATATTCCTCATCAACCATCGTAGTACAAATATTACTTATCTATTAATAGGGAAGTATGGGACACATTTTGAAATTTACAAATTCTTTAATTATAAAATTGATTCTTCAAATTATGTTTCTATATTGTTCAAGGACATTAGAAAGTGTCTCATTTTGTATTATATAAATCAAAATTTTTGTATTTTTGTCAAATAAAGTTGATTTTATTATTTTTGTAAAAAGTGTCCCCTTCCTTCCTACTCTCCTCTAAATATACACATAAAAACTTCTGTTTTTTTCTACATTCTTCCTTGCTTCTTAAATTTATATTTCCCGTCATTTAGATAATATTTAGAACATGCAATTAAAAATTAAGATAAAGAAAAAAATTAATTAATTAATGATAGATTTTACACTAGTCAGATGGAATAATGATTGTTGCTAAACTTGCAATCCCCACACTTTTTATTTTCAGAGTTCAGACTCAATTTTTCATTTTTTATTTTTCAGACTCAAGATATTGTGTTACATGCAGTTATAAAAGTAAAATTTTAAATACTATAAAAAATTGAAAAAGGTATGTAATCTTTAACTCACACACACATACACATATTACCTGCAAAAAATTTAGCTGATTTGTTTATCTATACATAAATCACCTATATTATATGTTGAATTGTTTTCTTTTTAAAAATATTCATCATTACAAAGAATTTACTTAAAAAAATTATCAAGATTATCAATAAACTTTTCTACCAAAAATTGAAACGACTTCAAAAGCTACTGCAAAGTGAAAAATAATTTTTTTACCGAATAGTATTAATAAATTTAATTAAGAGCGTAGTATTTATAATGCGAATTATTATATTTATGTAGATTAATTTGATTTTTTGAAGTCGGTGCCAGCCAAGCCAAGTTACATGTAATTTTCCAATAGACACGCATCCAAGTATCTACGAGTTTTGTTACGATTTAATATTTAGTTAAAAATTTAACTTTATTCTTTTACGATTTGCATTGGATAATTAATTTTAATTTTGAACTTGGCTTGGCTGGCACCGACTTCAAAAAATCAAATTAATCTACATAAATATAATAATACGCATTATAAATACTACGCTCTTAATTAAATTTCTTAATACTATTCTGTAAAAAAATTATTTTTCACTTTGCAGTAGCTTTTGAAGTCGGTTCAATTTTTGGTAGAAAAGTTTATTTTTCTCTTTTTAGTTAAAAGTTATCGATTTTTTGAAGTCAGTTAATCAAAATTATAATACGGAAAAATCACTGTAAACCATACACGTATGTCAGGAGTGGGGTTCGAACCCACGATCTCTTTCAAGATCCAGAAATCAAATCTGCTGTCTTACACCGCTCAGCCACCTGACTGCACTCCATTCGGCGAGCTTAGTTATCGTCCATGTTAGTTTTAGTTTGCGAGAAATCACTAATTTTATTACTTTTTACTTAATTACTAAAAAAGTACTGAACCAATTTCAATGAAATGGAAGAGGTACCAATGGAAGAGTAACCTCTTTCATTTATTACAAAAAACAAATTAATCGATTGGATAGTTTCGGAGTAATTGGTGAACATACATAGAAAAAAATACATTCGAATTGATAACATCCTCTCCTTTTTTTGAAGTCACTTAAAATATATATATAACACGGAAATTTTTTTGTATACTATACACATATGTCAGGAGTGAGGTTCGAACCGACACTCTCTTTCACAACCAGAGATTAAATCTGGTGCCTTAGACCGCTTGGCTGTCCGGACTTCGTTCTCTTCAGAGAACTTATTCAATGTCATGTTACTTTTCGCAGGTCTATTCTCTTTTTGAGTACCCTTTCCCTGATAAAGTATTGAGTTAATAAAAAATCTCTGATACTCTGTGGTAACGGTTAAATACAAAATACTCCTTATAGCATAATTAGTATTTAACTTATTAAATATATATTTAAAAATTATAATACGGAAAAGATTATTGTATGCACGTACGTCAGGAGTGTGGTTCGAACCCACGCTGCCTTTCGAAAACCAGATCTTAAATCAAGCGCCTTAGACCGCTCGGCCATCCTGGCATCGGTAAATTTATTCGACATCCATATTACTACTAATTTGCGAGAAATCTCTAATTTTATTAGTTTTTGCCTAATTACTAAAAAAGTACTGAACCAATTTCTGTGAAACGGAAGTGGTACCAATTCGAGCTCTCATTTAACACCAAAATCAAGTTAATTGGTTGGATAGTTTCGGAGTAATCGGTGAACATACATAAAAAAAAATACGCGTTGAATTGATAACCTCCTCTCCTTTTTGGAAGTCGGTTAAAAAGGCTGTTGAGTCATTAAAATAACATCTTTTGCATTTAAGATTATATTTAGAAATTTGTGTCTTTTTTCAATAAAATACAAATATATTTTAACATTAATGAAATGACTCTTGTTTTCATAAATGAAAATTTCAGATATTCTAATTAAAATTTTAGATAGCAAACTAATGAGTATTTTTATTTATCATTTATAGTAAAACATAAAATAAGAAATACTGTGATTATATCCAAATATCAATTGACTCTTATAAATTTTCGATAAAACTCACCCGGCGGAGGATATTTATGTAGGGGGGGGGGGGGGTGTTAATATGTTCGATTTTGAATATTCATTATGACACAACTGTTTTATTTTTATATACATACAATCATATGTTTTAGGTCATATAAATTCTGTAATAATAGGCAAAATTGCAATGTAAAAATGTTTATTTGAATACAAAGCCATTACTTTAATACAAATTTTCTCCAGAACTTTGTTATATTTGTTAGAATTTTGTTTTTTCTAAGGTTATTTTAAATCAACGAATTTTTGTCCTTTTGAAATTTACTTCTGTGTATTTTTATTAAATCTATATTTAACAAGCAAAAATTATGTGTTCTTTACTATGATTATTTTAGTGGAACACAGTTCTTCTGATGTAATATTTTCAAATTAAAACACAGCTGAAAATTAAATGTAATTATGATAAATACATATTCCAAATTTCACAAAATCGGGAGATGTCGAGTAGAAACTAAAAACAACGCTATAGTTTTAATCGACGATAAACTTAGTTAACAATATAAGTTTCATAATTTTAAAAAAACTTACAAGAAATTTCAATAAATAAATAAAACTCAGATGAACTGTTTAACTTATAAATGAGAATATATAATTTATAGATATGATATACATTTGTATAGCAGTTTATAAATAAACTATAATATTTTTCACACAGCCGACCCAAAATTTAATAGCCCCCCCCCCCCCCGAAAAAAAATTACGTTAACGTTTATTTTGCTACTGTTAAAATACATTTATAAATCCCTTTTAAGATGAAATTTTTTCAAGAAATAAATAACCTTAGATACAACAGTTGCTATTTTAATATACATTTATCAGGAGTTAGGTAATGTTTACATTTTTTAAGGCAAGTAAATTATTAGTGTAAAAAATTCTTATAAGTAAAAAAAACAATCCAACATATAGCATTTACATTTATACATAAATATAAACAAATCAGATAAAAAGAATTGAAGGTAATACGAACGTATGAGATTACATACCTTACATTTTATAGGAGAATAACTTCTATATTTTTTTCAACGCGAGCGCTAGCATTCAGCTGGACCTGCCATTAGCTTTCAACTTAAACCTGATGAAGCCAAGTCAACCATGATTACGATTTTAGGTTTCGGGGAGGGGAATTCGGGATCGAAGTAATTCGTGAACAGGATCATAAATTGTACTGCGAACTAAAATTACACTAAAATTACAAGTTAAACTTTGAAATGGGTAAAAGAAAGGTTACAAGCTATGAGACGGCTAAAATAATGTAGGGTAAAATAAGGCATACTTATATTCGATGTGCAAAATGTAAAAATAATTCAGGATACGAATTTAGAATTATCTTATATACGTGAATTATATTTTATGTTACATATTAAATGAATTCGAAATAGATTTTACATTCTACTGAAGGTTAAACTACTGTTCTTTAAATTAAGGGGAGGGGGAGGGCAGCAGAAAAATTAACAACAGTACAAAAAAATATAAATTTATGAATAAGTATAAAGTGCGCTTATATCTCAATTATATAGCCTCTTTAGGAAGTCTTCCTAATTTCGCTTTAAGAATGATACCTAACACTATTACTGAAAATTACAAGTAAAATTGTGAAAAAACAGCGGTCTGCGAGACGGCTGAAAGAAATTACGATTTAATTAAAACCTAGAATTATGAAATGGAGCATTCCAATATTTGATGTACAAATTTTAAAAGGTAATTCGGTTGGTTGTATTGGTTGTATTGATTTTAATGGCGCAAAATCCTTTCAAGGACATGCTGCGCCAAGCTAAAAGGTAAAAGATTGAAATCATAAAAGAAGAATAAACAAAAGTAACAGAAAAGGCTATCTGGATGGGGTATCCCATCCAGATGTAGTCAAATTAACGTTGAAGTATTAAAGTATGATAAAAAAGTAGAAATAAATACATGTAAAAAATAGAACAAAAGTAACTGGATGGAGTCTCCAACCAGGTGCCAAGTAAGAAAGGCAAACTCAGGAAACACAAAAAAATAAAGATGTAAATAAAAGCCAGTCCGTTTCAAGAAGTCAAAAAGTGCCCCATGAGGTGTTTCCCCAATGAGGTTTGTCAAAAGTGGTGCTGAGGATTTAAAAAAAATTCTGTACAAATGTCGGAGAAAGGGTAATTCGGAAAACGAAATTAAAATTAACTTATTAAATGAATAAAATTTTACGTAACATGTAACGAAATATTGTTACATGTTGTCGAGATTAAGTTTTTTTTTTTTTTTAAACTTCCTTTAAATATTCACGTGTTGCTGAAACGGGGAGGGTGAGAGAGGTGGTCAGAGTATCCTATAAAAATAAATAAATATATCAGTTTATTATTTAAAAATGCTGTTACAACAATGCAATTCCGGCATATTATTTATAAATGGGGATTACTGAAAAAAAAAAGTGTAGCTCTGAATAATATGTAAGCCTCCCATCCTTTTCATAACGTCCCTTTCCTACTTTAAAATTCACGCATTTGTAATTTTTGTAACACACTGATTAGAGTAATTTCAGGTGTTATCTACATTTACACATTTTTCTGAGTTTATGAACTTATAACAACGTACAAACTTAATGCCATAAACTAAACGCACATTAAGATAGGTATTTTTTGTGGGAAATGCACACTTATCTATGTGTATATCATTAAGTGTTAATTACAATAACGTACAAGTTTGTGTAAATTCAGGCATTTTTCACCATTTACACATTTATTTGTGATTTTCAAGTGATAACAAAGTATATACTTAGTTTTGTAAGCTAAAATACACATAAAAACAGATAAAATTTTGCAAAAAGTGGGTAATTTTCATGTCAGGAGTGTAATTTTAGGAATTTACACACATATATATGTGAATTCGTCTAATTTACACTTTTATTTTTTAGAGTGTATAGCAACATCTCCCGTAGAAACGTCGAATATTCTACCCAGTCGGGACTTCAAAGCAGAAGGTACGTTCCTTTTAGATTTTAACCTATAATTCTGGACCAAAAATGAATGAGGAATTGTTCCATATGCGGATATTGACTTACTTTCACACACACATGTTCATACGATGTTAAATGCACAATCATATGCGAAAGCAAACTTATATGTGAAAAGCACTGTTACCGCAACATCTGGAGGCGCCGCCCGAAGCTGCAGGACCCACCAGGTCAAGTCCACGCAACGAGGATAATCCTCTACTATCAAAACTCGGGCGCTTGGAAAATTGTATAAGCGTAACATTCTTTCTTCAGAAATCACCATCTGGTAAACTGGGGCACACTAAGTATAAATTCCAAAGATCATGTTCTTGCACGCGGCTAGTCTACCACCTTATACAGAACTTCTTGTTCATAACTGTCGTTGGGGCGACCATTGGACACCTTGAATTCGGTGGGAAGCAAAAAAGAATCCTCTTTAATACAGCGACCGATGCGAGTGCTCAAATATTTTAGGATTGAGTACCCGTCTATTAGCAGAACAGAGGCTAATGAAAAAGACATGCTACCGCGGAGCATTCCAGGTGCTATTTTAACACATTCCAACAAAGTTGAAAAGTGTTTATTATTTTGGTTTGTCTGACCGCGCTCTCACTTTCGTAAATATACTCGGATTTCCTTGAAATTTTTCTGAGTTATTGACATGTACCTTAGGTAGAACCCTATTAAAAATGGAATTTCTAGCATGATTAGTTTATTAACAGGGATAATCAAAATGTTTTCGTTACATTACGGCCTAAGCGAAAAAAAGTTGCAAATGAATTTTTAAAATGTTACACCCTATCAAACGCATTAAAATTTATATGCCTTGGCGGATGGTACTAAAATATGCAATCTGTAAAATTTGAGTTGAAAAAATATTTATTATTCATTTACAGAGCAACACAAATGAATTTCATTGCATAATAGTAAAGGGGGAATTGTTTGCGACATATTTTAATTATATTAAACTATTTTATGTATAATAAAATTGATATACTTCGGTGAGGCTTAATATAAGTTATTTCACGCATAATATGAAGTGCTCAGTATTTACAGGCACACACAAAAGATTTCAAATAGTATATTCTATCCAAAATACTGTGTGTTATCGATGATGGTTGATGGGTGAATGAAATGTCTTTATTTATGATATGCATTTTAAAATTTCACTAAGTTTATACGTATTATATGGATCTATAATAGCTATAGTTGATATACAGGGCTACATAAATGAGCTCGTAAAGGTTATTGAATATGAGCATAATTTAGTTAAAGGTTGTTTTCAAATAAAGTATGTATTTTTATTTTGAACTGCATTCAATTTACTTAGAAATGTCTGTAGAATATAGATAAAATGATATACAAAGAATTGGATACGTGGTCAGCTATGGATGATAATTTCTGGAAATGTGAGTCTTATGTGTGCTATAGTTTGAGTTATAGTTATAATAAAGGTACTATATACTGGTACTATTATACTGGTATATAATAAAGGTCCTAGGTAAATTACAGGGCTAACAGAAGTAAACGAATATGTTTCCATCTATTAGTATAAATTGCTGAAAATGTAATTTCAAATTGTTACACATTTTCTTGCTAAACAAAATTTCCCCATAGTATATAAAATAACCAATAGATCAAACACAGGGCAGTTCAAAAGTATTAGAATACATATTTCGCTATGGACAGTAACACTTTATCCCCCTAAAAAGCAACGTTTTGTTAAAGATTTCAGGAAGTGTTGAAAAGAATTTCATAATCGTTGCTTAACGCATGATTTTTCTTACTTGTTTTTCAGACCACTAGAGTGATGTAATGTTTTTTCATACATCTGCATTGGTTCTTTTTAGTATCATGTGACTCCAGCGGTCTGTAAAAATTTATTCGTAAAGTACCGCGGTAGCCTATGTTTTTCGCTATCCTAGCAAAACAATTCCAGAAAAATCGTGCTGCGTATCTTTTTATTCCGTTTAAACTCCATATAAGAAATGAATTTCAGCCTTTTTTGTATAAATAAACTGGTCTTATCTTCTCTTTCTGCGATTAAAGTTTCTTCATTGGTATAACCTCACAATATTGGCGTCTCGGCTTTTATTCACAGTGGCATACTTTTGCATTCAAATACGTCTTCTTCCCAATACGGAATAACCAAGATGGAGTAACCAATATTAAAATTCTTCTGGGAGGTAGATACGAATTTGGTTCACCATTTAAATCTGATATGATTGAATTGCCCAGTAATAAAGAATTGGCGTGGAAGCTACATAAGAAAATGTGCGAACGCGCAGAAAAGGAGGGTATTTTTGTTGATTATCAAAATGTTTTCCGAGAATGGGAAGAGTTAAAAATAATTGAGAAAGTCACGGGGAATGTCGAAAAAGGGAATTTTTTGCCGCATCGGCCTGATATAAAAATAGACAGTGCTATTACTAAAATTAGGCCCGTTTTTGATGCATCCGCTGGAGAATACAGAAAGTATTCTTTAAATGATATTTTATGTAAAGGCCGAATTTAATTGACCAAATGCCGGATATTATAGATAGGTTTCTCATTAATAAAATAGGTCTTTCTGTGGATATCGAAAAAGCGTTTTTTTCAGATTAGCATAAATCAGGTGCATAGAGATTTTTTACGATTTTTTTTATCCTGCCGTAAATGAAGAAAATATTTATAGGCATTGCAGAGCGAGTTTTGCGGCGAATTCAAGACCATTTTAGTAAGCAGCTTCGATATCTCATTTATTAAATAACGTACCTCTCAATTATTGGAAAACTGCTGAAAATTTGAAATATTCGTTTTATGTTGACAACTACATTCGTTCGTTTTATGTTGTACTACTGGTGTTTCGAATGCCACGGAACAAGATAAGTTTATAGTGCAGGCTGAAAACATTATGTCTCGAGGTAGATTCAATTTGAGAAATTGGGAAAGTAATTTTCAATCTCAAAATGTTTCAAAAAGTTCTGGTATAACAAAATTGCTTAGAATATTGTGGGATGTGGATTGCGATATGCTTAAGTGTAATTTACAATTCGATAAATTGATTAGCAATGAAAATTTCACTAAAAGATTATTTTTCAGTTCTATACAGAAAATTTTTGATCCAGGAGGATTATTGTGCCCAGCTACTTTTCCACCGAAAATTACATTGCAACAAACCTGGAAATTAGGTCTAGATTGGGATTCTCCTTTACCGGAGAAAATTTAAAGGCCTTTTAAAAAATCGTTCAATGAAATAAATATATTAGGAAACGTTCAAATTCCGCGATATGTTGAAATAAATGAGTCTACCGTGATGCATGTTTTCATGGGCGCATCCAAAGAGGGATATGCAGCTTGTGTATTTTTGCGAACGAAAACCCCAGACGTTGTAAAAATTCAATTAATTCGAACAAAAGATAGAGTTGCTCCCATGAAGCAAGCATGGATTCCCAGATTGGAATTAATCGCGTGTAATATCGGAATATGTTGGCACATTCAGTACAACAAGCACTTTGTATACAGAATATGAAAATCGTGTTTTGGAGTGACTCCATGGTTGCGTTGAACTGGATAAGTACATAGGGTGAATGGTCCTTTTTTGTTTCGAACAGGGTAAAAGAAATAAAAAGTTTTTTTTCCTAATAACGAATGGCGCCAAGTGCCAGGAAAAATTAATCCTGCGGATTTGATTTTTCGAGGGTGTTCTCCACAGCAATTGCTAGAATCTCGGTGGTGTGAAAGACCAAAATGGCTCATGGAGGAAAAAGAAAATGGCCCATAACCGAAACTCTTGATAATGAAACTCCTGAGATTGTTAGTGAAAGGAGAAAATTGAAATTGTGTAACGTAAATACAACAGTTAAAAATATTCCTTGGAGCGCTAGGAAATTTTCAAAATTTGAGTCGGTTGTTAGACTACTTGCATGGGTATTAAGATTCATAAATAATGTGAGATCACGAGACAGTGCTAGAAAAGTTGGTAATTTGCCAGTTGAGGAATTAAAATATGCTGAAAAAACTTTAATTGCAATTGTTCAATACGAGTTTTTCCCAGATGTAGATTCGATACTTTAGTTCAGCTTCTTTAAAGATGAAGATGTTATAGATAGAATAAAGACAAGGATTACACAGCGCATTCTTCTACCTGATGACTGTATTTTCACAACTAGACTGATAGAAAATTTCCATATAACTATCTGTCATGCTTGAACTCACATTTTGTTAAGTATCTTAAGAGAAACATACTGGATTCAAAGAGGCAGAAAAAGTGTTCGAAAAATTATAAATAAATGCATTCCTTGCCAGCGCTACAAAATTAAATCCCGTCAATCCGATGCAGTGCCATTAGACTTTGATCGCATAAAAATTCTAGTGTTTTTGAAAATGTAGGCGTAAATTTAGCAGATCCTTTATTTGTTAAAAATGCAGATAAAACCTGGATAGTATTATATACTTATGCAGTTTACCGAGCCGTACTCTTAGAGCTTGAGAAGAGGTAGACCTAGAATAATTTATTCTGATAATGGTAGCAATTTCAACGGTGCCAATAATGATCTGTCAAAGAAAGATTGGGAAAAAATGTTTTGATTTCCGACGTGAAACGAAAAAAATTTTAGAAATTCAATCCTCCTTTAGCCACTTGGTGGGATGGCTGGTGGGAAAACTGATCGGTCTGACCAAAGAGCTTCTCCGACGAACTCTCGGTAAAGCTGTTGTAATTTCTGAAGAATTACAAACAATTTTGTGTGATTGTGAATCTATTATCAATTCTCGCCCCCTCACATATCAATATGAAAATCCAGAGGATTTAGTTCCATTAACATCTAATATGTTTTTAGTACAAAGCTCTTATTCCAGTGTCACGGGCATTGACGAAGTTGACGTTGAATAGTTTCGCAAAAAACTGAGATACAGAGTTAAACTCATAGGACAACTGAGAATAAGTTTTCGAACTGAATATATTGGTGAACTTCTTCAAAGTCGTCGTGAAATAGCCCAGTTACCAGAGTTGAAGCTGGGTGAATTTGTGCTGATTGGAGCCAATGTACAAAAACGTCTCAATTAGTCACTTGCAAAGATCTAATTCCTAGAAAAGATTTGAAAATTAGGACGGTTAAACTAAAAACTGAACATGGTGTGGTTATAAAACCTATTCAAAGAGTTTTTCCATTAGAACTTTCTCCTAATAATATGTATCCTTCTTCTTTTCAGCTAGAAATCAGTAGCCAAGATGCTCTGTTGGGAAGTGAATCTTCAAACTTGTTGACTTAAATTGAAGCAACGAATTATAGAACTCGATTTGGCTGTGTGTCCAAAATGCCCCAAAGATTTGGCAAATGAAAAATTTAGTTTTGAGTAGCTAGTCAGCAACTCAAAAGGGTGGAGTATGTTATCTGTAACATAATCATTTAACATAATAAATCAGTCAAAGTAAAGTAAAATAATTTTCTAAATCACTAAAAGAAATTTATTGCTATAATAATCATTTTCTATATCATGAAGTAAGTTTTTTTTACGTTGAAATCATTTCCTAAAACATTAAATGTGATATATTACATTTTTGTGTTTATACTTTAATATTAATTCCGGCGGATTGACGCCTTTGTTTTTAATTCTGTGACGTCATGATATTTCTGTGGAAAATGTTATTGAAAAATAATGTTATTTGTTAATTAAAATTTTGAAATAATAGCATGCATTTTACTTTCCCGTTTCCTTGGGTTTATTGTGTGTTAAAAGAACATAGTTATGCTGTGATACTGCAAATGGTAGTTTTTTTAGACTTATTTATTAACAGATAGTTTGATTAAATTAGAAAGAAACAACACTCAGACCTAGTATTTAAGAAGGGGGGGCGGTTACAGATATCTATGACGTCAGATGAGGCATGAAAGACGTACGATCTCAAATAAGGCATTTTTCAGACAAGTGTGTTCGCTGTTAGTGCGGTCGAAAGTAAATCCTATCCAGTAGAGCAAGTCTCCTAACATTTTACTTACCCATCATACATAGTATAGGGTAAGTCTTGCAATCGTTTTGAAAATCGAAAAAAAAATTTGACGGATTTACACGTTTTAGATACTGGAGATTCCGAAAAACATAATGTTAGGAAAAAAAATTTGCCGTCCGTCCGTCTGTGTGTCTGTCTGACTGTCTGTAACCGCTCTATCTCCCGAACAAATTGAGACAGAGATTTAAAATTTTGTATGTACTTAGTATGTAAGAATGGGACAAAGCCTATTTAATATCAGTAACCTCGATTATCCGGAACTAGTTTTTTCGGACTCTCGAAAAATTCGTTCTGATGAAAGGTACATAAAAATTTTCGAATTTTTTTAATTTAAGAAATGATGTAAAAAGCAATAAAAAAGCACAAATTTTGCATAAAAAACGAAGTCGATCGATTATTAGTTGCCAAGATATGTGTAATCCTGTTTTTCACATTCTTCGATTTTTCATGACCCTGTATTTCATTCAAATTTCAATTCACAGATATATTTTAATTGGAAATGAGACGCTTAATCCAACGCAGTAAATTTTTAATTGATATGATTATTATTTTTTGAGTTATAAGGATGTTTCTTTTACGCAATCCGGTACTAATCGAGTATTTTGGCGTTTTATATAATTTGCCGAAATTGGCTCATCAGCAATTCATTAATGGATCATTATTATGTATGTTAAAACTTTTTATTTATGCGTTTAAATTTCATTTTGGAAATGCCATACATAGTTTACACGCGCTTTATTTTCATATTACTTACCCATCATATGTGGTATAGGGTAAATCTTGCAATCGTTTTGAAAATCGAAAAAAAAAATGACGGATTTACATGTTTTAGATACTGAAGATTCCGAAAAACATAATTTTAGAAAGAAAAAAAATTACCGTCCTTCCGTCTGTGTGTCTGTCTGTCTGTCTATAACCACTCTATCTCTCGAACAAATTGAGATAGAGACTTTAAATGTTTTAAGTACTTAGTATGTAAGAATGGGCAAAGCCTATTTAATATCAGTAACCTCGATTATCCGGAACTATTTTTTTCGGACTCTCGAAAAATTCGTTCTGATGAAAGGTACATAAAAATTTTCAATTTTTTTTTATTTTAAGAAATTAATGTAAAAAGCAATAAAATAACACAAATTTCGCATATAGAATGAAGTCGATCGGATTATTAGTTGCCGAGATATGTGTAATCCTGTTTTTCACATTCTTCGATTTTTTATGACCCTGTATTTCATTCAAATTTCAATTCACAGATATATTTTAATTGGAAATGAGACGCTTAATCCAACGCAGTAAATTTTTAATTAATATGATTATTATTTTTTTGAGTTATAAGGATGTTTCTTTTACGCAATCCGGTACTACTCGAGTATTTTGGCGTTTTATAAAATTTGTCGAAATTGGCTCATCAGCAATTCATTAATGGACCATTATTATGTATGTTAAAATTATTTATTTATGCGTTTAAATTTCCTTTTGGAATTGCTATTCGTAGTTTACACGCGTTTTATTTTCATATTTTATATTATGATGGGTAAGTATTACGGTGGCCCTCAACGACTAGTTTTTTCATTGTAGGAGGAAAACTCGCGCTTCAAAAGGAAATTCTGTAATTTAGGAATAATTTTCCTTTTCTGTGGGGGATACTATGTAACGCAATTTGCAAAGTCTTTTTTTGAAGCAGAGTGTGCTAGAAATGGATTAGAGCTTTTTTTGTAAACAATAATATTCGTCGTTTTCAGCGCCGGGCAATTCTTTCACTTATTCAGTATTTCGATATGTTGTATTCATTCTAGAGTTACAAAAGATCAAGCAAAGAACAAGGAAGCTGTTTGTGCACGCTTACAAATAACGTAATAGCGCTTTCTAATTTTTTTTCATTAATTCTAAATTTTCATTCATTAAAGTAATTTATTTTTAACATCTTTTATACAATCAATGCATAAGTTGTTTTACAAACAATTTATACAATGAATTACTGATGTCATAAATATTAAACTTCTAAACTAATATTTATTTCAAACAACATTTCTACTATACCAATGATCATTATTACAGCCAATAATAAAAGGAAACTTAGCAAATAAATTTCGTTATCTACAATTTACTTTTGTAATTCTATATGATAACAAGGTGTGTTGTAAGATCATGAAAAAAGAATAGTTTTAAAGAAATATATCAATTTAATGAAGACAAAAAAAAATATCATGTTATTTTGTTCAAAATAAACGAAATTTCAGGAAATAATTATATTGTAGAATTGAGAAATCTTTTGGAAGAAAACTGACCATGTTATAAAATGTAATTTAATATGGAAGTGGCTATAATGGTCTTTCTTTTCCTATATAATACGTTAAGCAATGTACCTTTCAATTCTATGAAATTAAACACGCATCATCATATTGTTAAGAAAATCCGGAAACACTATATTTTACTCAAGCTAATGTCATCATTATTATTAAAAAAGATAAAAAAATCTTTTAATAATTCTATGAACTGATTTCATTACAAATTTTGAAATTCGAAAGGAAAATACATCTATTGAGAAAAAAAGACAATTTGAAATAAGACAAGAGATTTCACAATATCACAAGTAAATGAAATAAAAATTAGACATATGGCATGTTTAATTTAAATTTTAAATGAACAAAGATCATGTAAAATATATTTAGTGATGAATTTGCAAAAAAAATGCTGAATATATCAAACTTCGTTCGGAAACCTTACTTCATTGTTGCTCAATGAAAATCTAATCATCAAATTTAAACAGATTTTGTATCGATATAATTATTATAATCATATCTGTAGAAAAAAAACAAACTTTTAGAATACTTATATAAATAAATATTTTAGAGGTAGTAGATAAATGAGTTATTCATAAATGACAAGATTTAAACTATCGTTATTCAAATCTCATGCTATAATTCGAAAATTATTATAGGGAACATTCTTTACGATGCCTTATATAAAATAAAAATATTAAGTGAGAGAATGTTTTATAACATATTCAGTTGTAATCTTAAAAAAGGGTGATAATGAAAAAGTATTTTTGAAGAAAAGCATTAATTACAATCCAAAAAAGTTTTTACCACATTTAAATTAAAGTCTTTTGACAGATACTCACACATAATGGTAGTTATTATAAAAAGTAAGAAGTGTGTGTTTCATAAAAATTGGATTTGCTAAAACACATGATATTTCAACTTGTTAAATGAAATACATTTTCACATAATATAAATTAAATTTGGTTTACATACGCAAAAGTTATATATGCTTACACTTAATATATAAAAAATATTATTGTCTTCTTTACTGCATTTATTGCTAAAATCTCATTTAAAATATACGCTTAACAAATAAGAATTTTTTATTAGGTTTGTTAATTATCACGTTATACGTTTAAATATTAGTTTATCCTCACAATTGTCAATTTTATCTCTTGTATTTATTGAGTGAAACATTAATTTAGGTCTTCAAAACTATATAGATTTTGTATCTTCGCAAACTATGAACCAAGACATGAAAGAATTTTCAAATATCCACAAACTGGAAAATTTCTCTAAAACTGTCTAAAGTCAGCCAGTAAAGTTGTCAAATGGAACTGAAATAATAAAACTTTTTTTACAAAATGTAATTTTTTAACACTTTTCCTTATTATTTAAAATAATTACGAATTTATGAGAGTATTTGGAAGAGAAGATTTAATTTAAATCTGGCAGCACTTATTTTATTATGTTAATAAAAAATGCAGTCTTCTCATAGTCAAGACTTTCATACATCCTTTTTTTTCAATACATTACATCTTAAATATTAATCTGTGCCAAAATCTAACTTTTATTCTCCGACAGGTTCTGAAATGTTTGTTTATAGCAGTAGCTTAAATATTTTAGCTTTTTCTCTTGATAAATACATAAGCATTATTTTTATAGAATATTTATATGAATTTAGTGATCACGTATACAGTGGGTGGCCAGATTATTAGTTACATGCGTAAACCTTATATTGTGAAGAATATATTTTTTTGTTGTTGTTGTTTACTGGTTGGATTGATAAACTACTTTTGGTATACATGGACTTAATACTTATGAATTTATAAAGAAAAACAAACTTTCTACTATAAAGCAGCAATTTATTGTGAAAAAACTCGACAAAAGTATTCTTATACAATTACCTCAAAATTTCGTTGAACCTCTATAAAGTAGTTATGTTAACTCGCTTTTGCTTTAAAAAAAGATGAATTAGAGATCAACAGTTGTTTACGTTTTAGATCAGCCGTGATAATTAAAAGTACTTTGAGTATGATAGCAATAATTCAGGTAGGAGAGACTCGGACCAAGAACTAACTATGTATCTGGCATTTATTAATGAAAAATAAAAGAGTATTACACTCTTACGTGGTGACCCCCGATAAACAGACAGATACTGGGATACTACAATATGACAGCAGGACAGTCAGAGATTTAATGGCATTTTACTAACAGAAATTATAGCCAAAATGCATCGAGCTAAATGTGGTTGCCCTTAAATCATAGTAACCCATACGTATAGTTCATAAAGAAAGTTTAAATTAAAAATGTTCCAATCGGACTGTTAATTTGGTGATTAATATATCAGCGTACAAATATGTCTGCCAACACTGATTGCTGAGAAAAATATTTCTAATCGCTTAACATAGATTTCAGACGCCGATTTTAATATAAACAGAGCGTTATATTTTAAGCTGAAAAAGGAGTTGTAATGTCTATTAACTTGTAGATGAATGCAATAAATAGCTAAGTTACTGCCGCAAAGGAGCATATGGTTTAAAATATCATTCTATGTACTCTTTGAACAAACGAAAGTATGCAGGTTCAGATAATGATTTTAGAATGAGAAAAGATTTGATTTTGATTTATTTTATTAACGGCCTCGGATAAGCATGAGAACCTACGTAACTGCAATTTAAAGGAAAGAGAAAATAGATAAATATATTCCTTTTAGAAAGTAAAAAGAATGTTTAATTGATTTGAAATTGCAAAAGATAATTTAAAATTTAGACTTGAGAATTTAATTTAAAAAAAAAGGAAGCTAATAATAATATGTGATGTCATATTGCTTTCGACATCGCAACCTCCCTTACGGAT
This sequence comes from Maratus speculifer, assembly GCA_964019185.1. Taxonomy (NCBI): domain Eukaryota; kingdom Metazoa; phylum Arthropoda; class Arachnida; order Araneae; family Salticidae; genus Maratus; species Maratus speculifer. The sequence continues at coordinate 34,921,600 of OZ025293.1, forward strand.
TGTACTCATCTGAACCTGCTACTTATAAGAATTAAGCTTTCCTTTTACTCATAATGAAAAAGACAATAATCACGGCTCACAACACAGGCAATTCAGGCTCAGTGGAATTGCAGACCGAATCTTCTAATTTTGTGGTCAGTCTGCAAATCACTGGGTTGATTGATCCTTTAAAAATACAATGAAATACATACATATTTCTCGGTTTACAGAATATAGATGAAAACCGTTTATTTCATTCATAAAAATATTATTTATAATTGTTTTTTACATTTAATTTATTTTTTAGAATACATACTAAAATAACAAAAATCTTATTTGTATGAAAAAATAGATCAAATAAGGTTTTGTAATTTATTAAAAGCGATAGTTTGTTTTGACCTAGCGGTAGGAATTAACAACAGAAAAAACACTGTTATAACAACGCCGTTTTCTTATTCTTACCTTTTTATCGGTATAAAGGCATAGTTTGACTACATCATATGTCTATAATTTGTATTTTATTTATATTTCATCAGATTATTTATTGATTCATGAATGCTTTAATTTTGTTATGCCATATAATCTAAAAAAATGCCGAGCTATTTATATTAATTTGAGTATGAACGGATTTATCTTACATAACCGCCTTAATGCGATAGGCATAATTAAAAAGAATAATAATAATAATATCTCAAAATGGTATTAAAAAGAATAAAAATAAAATAAATAACAATGCAATTTTAAAGCAAATGGTGATATATTTTTCAAAGAATTTCTTTTGAAAATATATTTTTCCTCTTATTCGAGAGCGTAAAATTTTAAAGATAAAAAAATCGCAAAAAAAAATAACTTTTTTTTTTTTTTTTTTTAGCCACTGTCTTAATGAGGTCAGCGTTACGCACGGGCGCGTTTATGTTTCATAATTTAGAAAGAGAAATAACATGGCTATTGCATTTCTGGTTTGAAAATTGAATAAAACATATATCTTAAATCAAAATTTGTCTTTATACGTCTATTCATTTATACGGCGATTTATACAGGGTGAGTCATAAATATTGAAACAATACGCTATCACCTTAAATATTGCCCCTAGACCCATACTTCCAATTGCAAAAATTCATAAAAAAAGATAAATTTTTTGATAAGAAAAGTTGCAACTTCATGGGGGGGGTCTATTTAAAAATTACGAAAATTAACTTTTTATACGACTCCCGTAGAATAAAAATTCCAATTAGGAAAACTTTCCTTATCCAGTTCTGAATAATACACAAAAAGTTACATCTTCATATCTAGAAAAAATACAGAGTTATAGCCGTTTGAATAATACATCAGGTTTTAAGGGATTAGACACAAATTGAAATGCGCGCAATTCAAAAGAATCTTTTGGGTTAGAATTTTGATTTTTTTCTTTTTTTTTTTTTGGTGATGGTTATCCCTATAATTTTCTAAGAAAATCACATCCTAAAATTTATCATAAAATTTATAAAATTTTCATATGATTAGTACTGGTTTAAATGGGATAATTAAAAATCGAACTCCAAACATTATTTATCGGATTTCAATTTCTTTCCATTTTATTAAAGATGAAAATCTGATTTTGTTTTGTTTCGGGGTTTTTGTTTTTCAATATTAATTTTAGAGCTATTAAGAATATTTAGTGAAAAAATAATATAACTTAAAAAAAAATCATATTTTCAAAAGTAAATAATTTTTCAATTTTGCCCGAAACAAAACTAATGTAAAATAATTAAAAATGACATGTTTCAAGTTTTTACTTTTTTTCTTTAACAATTCTTAACTGTTAATAAGGTCTCCATTAGACGAAATTCCGGACTAGAGCAATCCGTATTAAAATCACTGTCTCTGACTGACCTAATACGTACATGAAATAAGTAAAATTTGGTTCAATCAAACTTTTTATGAAAAGCACATAGATTTTAAAATCACTTTTATTTTACAAAAAAGAAAAAATATTATTATTATTATTTTTTTTTAAGAATAGTATATTTAAATGCTAAAAAATTAAACAAATAAAACCAGAAAAAAAAATCTGCCTATGACGGAATTCTGTCTTAAACAGGAAATGTGTTGATCCATGCAAAATCAATACAATAAAACCTGAGAAAAAATAAACTCCATTTAACGATCCTAGGAAGGGCATTTGTCTATTAAGTATTTTTTTTCCCTATGTGATTCCGTCTTAAAAAGTTTTACTGTATAACATTTTTCAAAGTCTCCAAAGCACGGGATATGGATTAGCGATATTAAAATATAAATGAAACATTTAGATATAAACAGAGATTCAATGATAAAATAAATATGTCACAGCCTTTGGCGCTTCTTTAATAATAAAAAGTATAAATATAAAAAACGAAAAGCTATAAGTATTTTTGGTCAGAACCCCTTCCCGCGAAACAATTTTTAACTACACTGAAATAAAAAACTATGTAGGAATTCATGGCTGAGCCGGGCTATGATTTAAACTTTTTTCCAGGCTGGCCCGAATTATGATTTTAGCATTTTTCCATGCCTGGCAAATTTTTTTTCCCCTATGGGTCGGTTTAAGACGAGACCTAGATATTTCGATCCTTGCAGACCTCCAGTGCTAACGATCAACATATTTTGAAAAAAGTTTTGATTTAAATCAATACACTGATTTATTATGTCCAAATAAGAGGCACGGTCTTAAATCGACAATTAATTCGAACAATTTGTAGAGGATCCCTCATTTGCTTTGAAAACGAGATAACAATTCTTCGTTTACAGGCATGATAAAGTGGTGTAAGTCACGAATTTTGGAGAATTTTGGATTTTAATATCCTGTCAGGTTTTCAGATACGGAGATGAATTTTTTTTTGTTCAATTTAGGAATGAATAAGGAATATTTTCCTAATTGGGAATTTTGCTCTACGGGGCCCTATAAAAATTTAATTTTCGTATTTTTTCAAATAGACCCCCCATGGAGGTGCAACATATCTTATCCGAAATTTCACCTTTTTTATGAATTTTTGCAATTGGAAGTATGGGTCTAGAGGCAATATTTAAGGAGATAGCCTATTGTTTCGATATTTATGTCTCACCCTGTAATAGTCCTTTGAGCTAGAAAGGGTGCTTCACCGCATTTAACTATACGTCTGAGGTAGTGGGAAAATGTTCAACTTCATCAGTTCAAATGAATTGTGAAAGTTTCGAAAGAATGTTAATACATAAACTAATAAAAACACACTAATTAATGTAAGAATTCCTACATCTGCAGTTATTAACATATATAATTATGGTTGTGTACGTCAATATTATTTTTTGTGATTGTAGAGAATTCACTAGATAACTTACAAATGCGGTACATACTTCGTCAGAATTTCACAAATTTAAAATAGTAAATCTTATCAGTTTAAGAAAGGTTTTGAGAAAAGATTCATTCAAAAGGGTTTGGATAAAAGAAGAAATTGCATATGGTTATTAGCATCAAGTAAATATTTTACAAATTGTCCATTTTTAAAATCCTTCAGCATATTTTCTTACACGTATCATTAAAAATAAAATATAGGGTTTTGATTTAATAAGTATAACAATGTATGAAATATTATTAAAAGGAAATTATTATATACTAATGTTGACCTTGACAAAAAAAAAAAAAATAAAAATAAAAAAAATAAAAATAAAAATAAAAATAAAAATAAATTATATGATTTTTGTCATGTCGTAACTCTCATATTTATAAACTAAGTATTTTGTAACGTAGTGTGTGCACAGTGCATAGTGCATACCAATTACAAATAAATCGACTGAGTTCATTTTGGTAAGATTCATCTGCCATCAAAAATGTGACCATTTAACAAAATTTCATTAAAAAATTTAAAATGATTTACAAAAAGGAATTTATATTTTCTAAAGTGTCTCATCTTATTAAGCTTTGTTTGCGTCGTCTTTATTATAAAAAAGACAGTGAGATTTCTGAATTTCTAGCGTGTCTTACATTTTGGAAAATGTTTTTTATGCAATAGCGTGTGTATTTATTTACCGATTTCAATGTGATTAGTTATTGCTACAAAGCAATACTACATAATAACACCCCAACATAGTTCGTTGGCAAGTTTTATTTGCCATTTTGTTTCGAAAAGGCGTATTTTTAAAAAATAATTTAAAAATAACTTAAAAAGATACAGAAACATTAGAATATGAAAATTATTTTCCTCAGTTGATTGAACTTCATATAAAGACTTCGGAAATTTTTTTGTTTTGTCTTTGTCTAAAAATATGAAAGAATATAGCAGTTCTAATTTTTATTGTGGCATAACATTCGAAAAAAACTGATTTTTAAATTAAAATAACTTTTTAAAAGTATCTTATAACTTCACATGAGCTTATTTGATTAATGTAATCTGACTTTTGTCAGGCGATAGTAGTCGTAATTATATCCACTTAAATGAGATTAATTATGCGCATACCAGATAGCACTGTCTAGCAATGTCTCAAACGTGTTCGTTAACTTCTTTAGAAATGGGGACCATTTAAAATTAATATAAAATTATCGTAAAAAGGGTTGCAAGAAAACAAAATTAAGAAAGATTTGTATCCTAAGTGTTTAGCATTGATATAAGAATTCCGAGGCATTTTTTTTTTCAATTTCTAGTGTGGCTGTTATTTTGAAACTTATTCTGACTCATTTTTCAGATTTTTGTCAGAAATCATATCTATTAACCGATTTCCATGTGTGTGAGCAATTGTACATTTCATAATTAAGTCGCGACCAAGTTATTGTTTAGCTTCAATCATTTTCATAAATAACCGGGCAATTGAAGGATAAAATTTATTTCATCAAAATGGCTAATAATTTGGCAACCATACATAAAGCGTTCTAAATGAAACCAATTTTGATTAGTTGAATAATTTAGAAAAATTCTCATTCAAATTCAGTATTGACGGAAACTGGCATTAAATCTTATATAAATGAATTAAACTAAATTTAGCTTTTTCTGTATAAATCAAAAACATGCTTTAAAAAATATATAAAGTATAAGATATATGAAAACTACCTCTTCTTCTCGGCACAGGCTTGAAGGATTTTTTAATTTATAGACGACAGGTTATACGTATATATTTAGAAATTTCGCCCAATCAACGAAATATTCTTCGGAGAAAACATTTATTCCGATAAAATATTTTCCTTTAAAAAGGTTTATTACGCAAAATGTTGTAATGAAGGATCGATCTTATATTATGAACCGAATTTTTGAAGCATGTCTTTCTATGAAAAATTATCATATTTAAAAACTATAAAAAATAACGCTTACACAAGAAAGTGTCATTCTGAACTCAAATTAATATGAAAATAATTTTTGAGTCCCAAAACATATTGTCTTTTGAAGAAGGCAAGTCTGATGGAAAATGCTATAACATGACACGAATTCTAAGTAGTTGAATTAAATATTTATAGCGTTTTAACGAAATAAAATGTTCGGATTTTTTTAACTTCTGCTGCGATGTAATGTAATTAAGCTTAATTTTCTAAATAAATATGATTAAGCAGCTAATAATGTATGCTAAAAATAAGAAATGATGATTTAAACAGCTATACAAAGTTAATTATGTATGGATACAATTTATTTATTTATTTGTTTTGAAATATGCCTTCTGTGTACAACGACCTATTAGAAATCCTGAAAAGAATTTTCTTTTAAAAAGCTTCAGTAAATATTTTTCTTGTTTGCAAACAAACCATTTCTTGAAAATCTTCAATTCATTTCGCTTGTTCTTGTTTGGGATAATTTGAACGAAAAAAGATAAGAGTTCGTTAAACAATATTTCAGAAGAAAAAAAGGTCTAACCTATAAAAGTAGATAGCTGAAATTTTATCAATTTTTTTTAATATAAGAGATAATCACTTATATTTCGCAATTTAGAAAAATGTTTGTAAAAGTATCTATCAGTTATGTGTTTTAGTTATTATTATTGTTGTCTTAGCAGCATACTTAAAAATACGCATGCATTAAATGAAATCTTAAAGCATACACTGTAAAAAAAAAAATTCCTTGAAAAAACGGAAAACGTACTGGCAGCAAAGTTGCCGTATCTGCTCCATTTTTTCACGTAAAATTTACTTTTATTACTTTTCCATTTTCAAAACTGAAATATTCCGTTTTGGAAAATGAAGTGTTCCGTTTTGAAAACTGAAATGTTCTATTTTGGAAATTGAAATGCTACGTTATAGACACTGAAATGTTCCGTTATAGAATCTGAAAGGTTCCGTTTTGGAAACTGAAACATCCGTTTTGAAAATTGAATTGTCCCGTTTTGGAAAATTAATAGTTCCGTTTTGGAAACGGAAATATACCGTTTTGAAAACCAAATTGTTCTGTTTTGAAAATTGAAATGTTTCGTTTTAGAAACTGAAATGTTCCTTTTTAGAAACTGTTGCTTTCAGGTTTAAACCTAGTTTTTTTTCATTTTGCAAACTGGTATCTTCAGTTTTATCCCGGTTATTTTCAGCCATATTCAATTATTCGTTCAAAATTTGTCTCACACTGAGATAGTGAGATCTCAAACTCTAATGTTATACGTATAAGGAAGGGAGATGATTAATGCCTACATATATTTTTAAAAATAGCAAACTATTATTTTTAATTTATTTTTTCTGTATACTTTTAAATGATTCGTTTTTAGTTATCAAAATATCAAAATAATTCTAAAATATAAACTTAATATAATTTAAGTGTTCGTACTTCGCAAAACAAAGTAAGAAATAAAATTAAATATGTATTTAACAAATATTTTTACACAAAAAATTGATGTTTGAAGAACTAACTTTGCACGCTGTAAAATACGCATTACCTATGGAGATAAGTACTGCACACACATATGTTTAACATTGATGAGGGAATTAGAGATGTGATCTGCATTCCACTTGATACTGGTTTATCACTTGTTAATGGTTATAATTTTTGCGTTATTATAATTTGCTATATTTAGATCTTTCTTATTTACTGAAACTTTTATAATGCTAATTAAATAATCAAATATTTATGTTTATAATTGCTGCCAATATAATAAAATGATATATATTAAATTGCTTCAATAATTTTCAAGAAAAAAAAATACATTGATATCAGTTTTTTTTCCATTTTCAAAAGTACCGTGCCCTCCTTAACCCCTTAAGGTAAAAATTTGAAAATTGGCTTTTGACTTACATCCACTGCGAGCAAGACAGTAGCAAAACTATTGGTTCAACCCCCATCCCGAAAAAAACACGGATAATAATGTTTAACTAATGTATCTTTAATGTATACTTCATTTGTAAGCAATTTATAATATCTTTATTTAAAATTAGTCATTTTTCAATAAAAAATGAAATTTTAAATTTTTTATAGTTTAAATTTAAACTTTCAATAGATAAAGAAATTTCTTACAAATAAAATATATGTTCAAACTACATTACTTTTACATCATTATCAATATTTTTGGTGGCTCTTGAACAAATAGTTATGCTACCGTTTTGCGCGCCGTGAATGAAACTGAAAAAACAATTTTACATTTACTTTAATCAAACTTAAACATAAAAAAATAAAATTTCAGTATGGAATGTTAAAAAAAAAAAAAAAAAAAAAAAAGGATTTTACATAAAAAGGAAATTAAGTTGTCTATATTAAAAATTTTTTATGCATTTATTTTTTATAAAGATAGAGAAATAAATAAATGTTGCATTATTGCTAAGTTTCACTGCCAGGTAGAAAGTAAGATATTTAATACCCCCTAATAGCTCTGAAAATCAATAAATCATCACTTCTGACTATAAATTTACATTTTTATGCACAAATCTTTAAATTTTCAAGTCTTTAATTTAATAATGAATCACTCTATTTATGTTGTAAAAGTTGTACTTCTTAAATGTCTATAGAATTTGTGTATATAAGCTTAAAACATCCGAGTTTTTTAACTTTTACAAACTTGATGATAATGAAGGCTTTTTGTATATATTTATATGTAGGCTATTGTTTTTCTTCCCTTTATTTAATCTTGGAGGGAAGAATATTTATCGTTGCGATATTTCCGTTTCTTATCCGTTTAAATATTTTTTTTGTATGCGCCATAATGATATTTTAGATATGCCCTTTGTGTCAATGTAATTTAAAACTTCACATAAAAATATCTAGCTGGCAATCTTTTTATTTTTAAAAAAATTAGATGAAGATATTTTTTATTTAAAAAATGTGAATAATAATATACAGATTAGGAACATTTTATTTAACTCACTTCCACTTTCATTATAGCTTTCATTATAGCTAGGTAACTTGAAAAAGGACAAAAAGATTAGCAACTACATAGTACCTTGAAAATAACATTTAGTACTATCCAAATTTAACACTTACTACTCTTTTTTGGCAAAACTTCTAAAATTAGGAGTATTTTTCTTTACAGGAAATTCAAAAGTTTAACATTTTTCCTAATTATTCACGATTAATAATTCTACCTTTGCACACTGTAAAACTTCAATAGTAACTCTTGTTACCACTCTAAGTAAATATATAAAATAAAGCATTTTATTTACATGTATATTTCAAAACAAAAAAGATCGCTGAAAAAAAAATCTATGTTCATCGAAAATTGCAGTTTTACAACCACCATTTACGCAATGAAATATAAATCGTATTAAACATGGCAACAATTAATCTGTTACCAAGGACTGTTCTCAGATTTTTAATTAATTGACCCGTTTTCGAAATATCCCAGTAAATGACAAACATTTTGCTGAAAATCAAGTGGATAACAACCATTCAATGGAAATTTTCCCAAATCTTCAAAATTCTGAAAAAGAATTCACAATATGCTCACTCCACCCCCTCCTATGCTTTTAGGGGGGGGGGAGAGATGGAGTGGGCATATTGTGAATTCTTGTGAATTCTCTCCAAAATAAAATAGGATTTAATTAAAAATGCAACTATTTCAATACATTCAGCTAGAAAAAAATCCTCACAGTAATACATGTCAACGTCGTCATAAATCCCCCCCCTCCCTCTTTTACTGATTCATAATCGCAATTGTGATCAAACTATTGATATCAATTAGCAATCATGATTACTTAAGTAAACCCAAATTACATATTTTAAAGACAATAGAATTTTTGTTGAAAATATAAAAAAGCATGAATAAAAAAGCAAAACTAAATGTAATATCAAAAATTCTTTATTGCTAAAACATCACAAATTAAAATACATTTCATAAACTATGTATATTAACTAGATTTATTGGCAGTTTGCAACTTTACCATTATTTTTCTATTTACCTTGGAGATTTTGCCTCCTGTATCTCGATTTATGTCAGCAAAGATTCTAAAAAATGAAAATAAAGAAAGTTTGTAATAAAATATTATGTAACTAGATATGCAGTACAAAATTTACATGCCGTGCAGCAAGTCGTCTTGAAGTATAAGCTCTGAAAAACCCCAATTCTCAACATGTTACCCAGCATCAACGTAAACAAGTCTGATTCTCCATGACATTTATTGTTGGCCAAGGAAGAGCCCAATCAACTATGTTTTACTATTCCTGTGTCCCAAACATCATTGGAAGCCATCAAAAGTTATGAATCCTCTAAAACAGTGATTTTATAGAGTAGCAGGATTTTAATACTTCTGCAATAAACTTTTTTATAGATCTCAGAACATTGAAGCCATATGGTGACTAGAGAAAAAAAGTTCGCTAAACAAAAATATAATCAGAGTTATAAATAAATAAATATATTTAGAAACTATTTAAAAATATATAATTTTAAGTTTATTCAACAATAATTAAAAAGCCTCCAGGGAAAATAAATAAATAAATATAACCGTTTTCTGAAAACTAAATAGAAAATTCAATTTTCAGTTCCAATTCATTTAAAATAACGATAACAATAACTTATACATTTTACTTTCAAGAAATAGTAATTCGAAAATTTAATTTTGATTCGAAATATTCATACAAACATTTGAGAAAATACAACTTAAGAAATTTTACTTCAAAAATATTAACTGTTAACTGCTGTGGCAAGATTTGTCACATAACTACTGTGAGCGGTCTGTCAGACCGCTTAATTTAAAGATGAATGAAATGTTAAATTAATTCTCAGAATACTATTTAAATATTAAACTTTATGTACCTGACTTATAAATAAAATTCAGCTATTTAAAAGTCTCTAGAAAATAGCAATAACGCTCCAAACAAAACAAAATTCGACCAGTATCGATAATTAAACTAAAAATTACGAGTTAAACTGTGAAAATTTAAAAACTCTGCGGTCAGACCGCTAACATTAGTTATGGGTTAAATTTTTATTAGTAAGACTTGAGCAATTGTCAGAAATAAATATATTTAAAATTCTATTTACAGATTGCAAGGTAAAACACTTTTTAAAATCCATGAACAATATAGAAACATAGCAAGCATAATCTATTTTATAATTAAAGAAAGTGCACGTTTCAAAATGTGTCCCATTTCTCCCCACATACAGGAAGGTATGGTATAGGAATAAAACAATGCTATAAGGCACAAATAGTGTAGTGTCGGCTAGATACACAATCAAACAAAGATTGCAGGTTAATTATGTAGTATGTACCATAATCTAAAATTCCAGTATCTTCATGACTAGAATGAAAAATTATCTTATTAAAAAAGAAAAAAAAAGTGTTTGACATGTCCTATTCCTCACCACTTCCATGTTTTATGTTACACTTTTTGTATAAACAAAAATGTTGATTTTAGACTTATTTTAAATAATGGATAATATACAGTATGATGTTTCATAAATAGGAAAACGAATACATCTATGCATAAATAAGTCATTATATACAAAATGTATAAAAAGTATATGAAGCAAATTTATTCTTGTTTATTGAAATATTCTTTTTTTAGGCAATTGCAAGCTTATACATACCAATGCTCTATTATCTGAAGATTCGGCTTCCATTGTTTCATTTTGTGTGCGATTGATGAAATGCTTAGAATGACAAAAAAGAAAAAGAAAATCCTACTGTTCAGTGTTAAATTCAAAGGAATAGCCCAGGGGCAACACAGGCCCCAGAGCAGTGAAATTCCTCCCCCCAGAAAAATTGAGATTTTGGGTTTACAATTGTCCAAAAGGACAAATCCCCCCCCCCCCTCGAAGACACAAAAGCCCACACCGGAGAAAAGTGTCTGAATTCAACACTGCTACTGTCTATTTCCTCTCTCTGTCAAAATCCACTCCACTCTCCAGTTCTTTCAGTTTAACAGAGAATTTGCAGTTAATACATATAAAGGAAAAATAAATATACTCCAGTGGGGAATTCAGACACTTTTCTCCGGGATTGATTTTAGCGGCTTCGGAAGGAGGGGTATTATAAAGTTCTTGGTGATTGCACATTTGACATTAAAATCACAAAATCTCAAATCTTCCTAGAGACACATCTTATTGTTCCCCCCCCCCCGGACATCCCCTGAATTCAACATCAATATATCTTAAATCACTCGGAAAGGTCTCCTAAATATAAATTTTGATATTTTTTCATGAATGTCTTCGAAAAATATTTTCAAAATTTTTGTTAAAATATCTTTACAAGTGACTAAAACATTAGATTAGTTTTATATGTTGCATATGGGAATTTCTGTCTACATATCCACAGAAAATCAGTTTTAACTTCTGAATCTTAGAATTAGTCATCTTAATCCTATTTTACAATAATCGTTTTGATTATACAGTATATGTATTTCGAAATTTCAATAGACCTAACGCGTAATAACTGCATTTAAGAATTTTTATTGAAACCAACGTTTATTTAAAATACTTATAATATTCATTATAAAAAGTTATAATTGAATAACTAACCTCTTTTCTGTATGACAAATTCGGTCTTCAAAGTAAATATTATAAGTAATGCATGTGTTGCGTTTATGTTTACAGTTTTCAAGCAAATTTGTTAATGTACTCGGGAACTCGGACTGATTTTATCTTCGACCTAAGGCGTCGAAGAAAAAACCGAGCTGAGGGTTTTCCGTTCTACTCCCCTAAATGGAAACCTTCAGTTAGTCAACTGTTCTAGAATAAACAATTCCAGTAATTCCAGGAATAGTTGCAGATTTTTTCTAAAACGGAAATTTTGAATTAGACGACTGTCCAGGAATAAAAATTTCTGGTATTTAAAGGAAAAGTTTCAGGTTTTTTCTAAAACGGAAATGTTTAGCTAAATCAAGAAAAATTCACAGAGTAACACCTCTAAAATTCAGGGCATATTTTTACAGTGTACTTCAGCAAATTTTTAAACTTTTGTTTAATATTTATATATTAATTGGAGTTAACATATTATCTATTAATAAAGATTAAAAATATAATAAGAAAATGTGATGTTACTATGTCACAACCATTGTAAAATCCCCCAACTTTAAACATCCGAATGCGCGTTTTCTTTGACGAGTGTAATGGAATAAAATATTATTTTAAAGACAATACGGAAAAAGAATATAAACCAAATTGCATAGCAGTTTTGTTTTCAGTTTAATGGTAACAGTTTAGTGAAATTTTAGTTAGCATGTCAACTATCTAAGCTTTAAAAGAAAAAAAATGTCAGATTGTAACGTTAAAAGCAGTAAATTTAAACTATTTAATCCTTTTTTTTACATTTTCTAATTAAAAGAACTACTAAAACGGAATTTGTTTTAAAATTGTGTTTCATTTATCTGATTTTTAAAGGATTTTAAAATATTTTTCGAACATGGATATTTAAAAATTTGTATACATCCGAATTAATTTAGATGTACCTGTTTGCACATAACGCAGTGTTATAAGGAAAAGACATGTCCATCAGTAACGCTAACATGATTTATATTGTGACAAAGACCTCACCCATAAATTTTGCACATACAGCGATTTGTTTAATCTCGAAACATTACATATTCAATTTTTTCCAACGCCGAATAAAAAAGAAAAGTACTCTCAATGATATTTTTTTAAAGTAATATCTCAGTATACTGGTTTTCTATATACTTTAAAGTAATTTTAAGCAGGAATATTTTATAAATATGCGTACAAACCAATTGTAAATGATGAATTCCATTGCTCTCACAACTTAAATAATTTAGAATTTTTGCGTGCAATATTACATAACTAACTCGGCAAACAAAATTACTCCTTTCCCCAAAAAGAAAAAAAAATCCAACATTTGAACTTATGAGATATAAAAAAGTCGCTGTAAATATTAGAGAAAAAACTCACGATTAACAACTTGTTAATACTAAAGTACCAAAAATGCTTTTTAGTTTATTGTTTGGGCATTTAAAAAAATATATTATAAGCTGTAAACGGTCAGGCAGTTTATGGCCATCTTTAACTACGGATATTTCAGGGTGGATCGCCTGAATATTTTTAAGCGGGAACTTTCATTTATGAAAACTCTAATTACAGCGGCTAATCTGAAAATGACATCAAAATTACCGAAGCTTTCAGTCCTAAAGCCTAATCTTGAAGCTTTAATTTAAAAAACGTAACTTTTTGAAAAAAAATTTTAACTTTATTTTGTTCAATATAAATCCTACTTTATGTAATTGTAACAATATAAATCTCCTAATGCTCTCATTACATTTTAGGTATTCAAATAAACTGGCCTCCAAAAGTTAAGTTACAACATGTTTTTCGAAGCTCACCAGAAAAAAAATGGCAGACAGATTAAACTTCATAGTTTATATGAATGACAATAATAAGCTTTAAAAAAACTTCCGGAAATATTACAGCTGTCACTTTTAATTTATAGAAAAGAATAGGTATTTTTGAATGAGAGAAAAAAAATGCAATTACAAAGCTTTCGTAATTTCGCGTGTAAGTTTTGTTGTATTTGAAATATTGTTGTCAGTCTTGTTCACAACAACCAGTAGAGTCTAGAAAAGTCTAGGAGAAGTGATTTTCCCGATTCATTAAGGTAGTAGGTACTAGGATGGATGGAAATGGGGTTGTCACAGGCCGATACTGCTAGACGGCCCAATGTGTCTCGCAGTGCTGTCCAACGACTCTGGGATCAGTATGAATCCGAAGATTCTCTGTCTAGAAAAAATTTTCCAGGTCGCCCACGTGTTACAACACCTGCAAAAGACCGGTTTCTAGCTCTTTCGGCCCGAAGGAAAAGACTCACTACTGTGCCGCAACTCATTGCATACCACTTTGCAGAATCAGGGAGAAGAATCTCCTCTATTACAGTGCGATGACGTCTTTACGCAAGACGACCAGTTGTGTGTGTCCCCTAAACAGACAACAGAGAAGGGCCCGCTTATGTTGGGCAAGAGAACATGTTTCCTAGACCAGACAACAGTGGCTTTCTGTACTCTTTACAGACCAGTCTAGATTCACACTGGAGACCGTTTCAGGATGTCTTCTGACAGGAGAGAACAATGCACTCGATACCATTAATCAAACTCTGCCGAAACACACTGGTACAGAAACGGTGGAATCATGGCTTGGGCAGGGATCTCACTCGGAGGCCACACTGAACTGCATGTGTTCCATGGAGGAACTCTGAATGGTGCGAGATATCGGGATGAGATCCTTGATTGATATGTACGCCCATATGTCGGTGCTATTGGCAATGGTTTCATTCTAATGGATGATAATGCGAGACCATACCGAGCTGTAGTTGTTGAGGATTATCTTTAGGATCGCGGTTTGGAGAGAATGAATGGCCAGCTCACTCTCCAGACTTGAGTCCGATAGAACATCTTTGGGACTATCTTGGAGTGAAAAAATATTTGGAAACGTTAAAATGGAATGTTTTACCCCACCCGCCATATTCACCAGATATTGCTCCATCGGATTACTACCTGTTCAGATCCATAGAACACAGCCTGGCTACGCAGCGCTTCCAATCTTACGAAGGTACGAAAGATTGGATTGATTCGTGGATTGCATCAAAAGATAAGTTGTTCTTTCGACGCAGAATCCGTATGCTACCAGAAAGATGGGAGAAAGTAGTGGCTAGCAATGGGCATTTCTTTGAAACATAATGATGTATTCAGTTGTTCATAATAAAACCTTTACTTTACAGAAAAAACCCTTAAAATTAATTCACACACCCAGTATGAAAACGTAATATTGGGTCAAAAACTTTCTGCAAGTTAATTATAATGTCTAATAAAATACGCATTATTATATTTATTTAGTATGTACAAAATTTGCTTTTATTACACAATTCATGGACGTAATTCGAATTTTTTACGCAATTCATAAAAGTAATTCACGTTTTTTATGTGATTGATGGACAAAATTCACGTTTTTAAGGGACTTATGGACGTAATTCACTTTTTTATGCAATCTGTCGATGAAATTTGCGTTTTATGAGATCTGTCAATGAATTTCGCATTTTATTAGAGATCTGCGGCCGAAATTCACGTTTTTTATGCGATTCATGAACATAATTCACATTTTTTAAGGGATTTAGGGACATAATTCTTTTTTATATGATTTATAAACTAGTGTTCACTCTAGAAATTAAAAGGGCATGGTTCTATTCACTACAAAAGGCACTACTGCAGCAGAAAAGGGCACTTTTGCCAGAAAAAAATTGCTATTGCCTTAAGAAGGGGAAAAACAGAAA
The DNA here is from genome assembly GCA_964019185.1 of Maratus speculifer. Taxonomy (NCBI): domain Eukaryota; kingdom Metazoa; phylum Arthropoda; class Arachnida; order Araneae; family Salticidae; genus Maratus; species Maratus speculifer. The sequence goes on from OZ025293.1 coordinate 34,937,165, forward strand.
GCAATGAAACACATAATTTTTAAATATGATAAATCAAGTAACATTAATTTCGAATGATTTGGCCTAGAATGAACACTAGGCCTTCAAAAATGGCCTAGAATGAACACTATATAAACATAATTCACTTTTTTATGAGATCGGTCGAAGAAAGTCGTATTTATTAAGCAATCTGTCGATGAAATTTCTGTTTTTTGAGCAATCTGTCAGCAAAATTGACATTTCTTATGCGATTTATGGAGGTAACTCGCTATTTTTAAGCGATTCATGGATATAATGCGCTCTTTGTTGACGAAATTTGTGTTTTTTGAGCTACCTTCCAACGAAATTTGCGTTTTTTCAGGAATGTCGATGTAATTCACAATTTTTATGCGATATGTCGATGTAATTTATTTTTTACGCGATTTATGAGCATAATTCGTGTTTTTTATGCGAATTGTGAACGTAATTTCGTATTTTTTACGCAATTCATGGAATAATTCGGGTCTCTTGAGAGATTCATTAATGCAATTTGTGGTTTTTGAGACATCGCTGGACATAATTTGAGGTTTTTATGAGATTCATGGACATAATTCGTGGTTTTTGCGAGATTCATGGTCGTAATTTGTAGTTTTTTCGAGAACCACACACAAAATTTATGATTTTTACAATAATCATGCACGAAATTAGCAGTTTTCAATGAGATTCATGCACAAAATTCATGTTTTTTTATGCGGTTCATGGATGGAACATACGTTTTCTTGGAGGTTTTTGTCGAAATGTTCGTTTTTTATACGATTCTTTGTTGAATTTTTTTTTTTTCAGAGAGAGGGGTGGGGAGGATAGATGTCAATAGGAATTTTCAGGCTCTAGGTAATGCATGTTGACGGAAATTATTTTGCCTTTCTTAAACAGATTAATCTTTCCACTTGATTTTTTTTTTTTTTTTTGGAGGGGGGATCAGATTCGGTTTTATAAATGTATGTCAGTAGAAATTATTTTTTCTCTTTCGAATCAGGTTAAGATTCGACAGAATTTTTTTTGAATTTAGATAGAGTTCAATTCAAATGGAATTTTCATGCTCTGGTCAAATTGCATTTCCACCGGAAATATTTGGCCATTACACATGCCATGTTATACCGGGGGCAGCAGGGCGGTTCGGATCGGGTTTAAGATTTATAGGTTCTGTCTGTGTATATCGACAAAAATTATATTTTCTTTCTCAGATCAGGGTATGGTTGATAGACTTTAATTATTTTTCTTTTGGGGGGGCGGGAGTGATTTATCATTTCGGATTGACTTCAAATTGAATTTTCACGTTCTTGGCGAGTTGTATTTCAATGTATATCATTTTGTCACAGATTTTTTAGGTTACAATTCAGTGAATTTTCTTTTATGGTGTTCGGAATAGGTTGAAATTGATTTTAATTGGAATTTCCCGGTTCTGGCAGAGTGTAAAGTGACATTAATTATTTTGTCTTTATTGAACATATTTATGTTTCCATTGATTTCTTTTTTGGGTTTGGAATTGGGTTTCAGGTTAACTTTCTGGTTCTTGTCAGTAGGTATCAGCAAAAACTATTTTTCTTTTTCAGATCAGGTTAAAGTTTTATTTTATTTTATTTTATTTTATTTTATTTATTTATTTATTTTTTTTTTTTGAATGGATTGGGTTTGATTCAAAATTTTCAAGTCCTGGACAGGTTTGCATTTCCATGGGAAATATTCTGTCATGTAAAAATACTGAACTATGGTTGCTTGTTTTTTTTTTGGGGGGGGGGGTTGGATTGGATTAAAGGTAGAGTTATTTGGAATTTTCAAGTTTTGGTCAGTATATACTGATGAAAACTACATTTCTTCCTCGAATTGGGATATGGTTGGATAGACTTTTTTTATAATCTGGTTTCGGGTTGACTTCAAACGGAATTTTTTTATTCTTCTATATCAACATACATTATTTTGTCGAAGACAGAATGGGTATAATTTGACAATTTTGTTTTAGGATTTAGAATAGATTTTATTAGGAATTTTCAGGTTCTGGGTGGTGCACGTTGACAGAAATTATTTTGTCCTCTTTAAACAGATTTATGTTTCACGGACTTTTTTTGGCTCGGATTGGGTTTTTGTAAATGCGTTTCTGTAGATTTTTTTTTTTTTTTTGAATCAGGTTAAGGTACAATAGAATTGTTTTCAGGTTTGGATGTAGTTCAATTCAAATGGAATTTTCAAGTTCTGGTCAGGTTGCATTTCAATGGGAAATAGTGTTTTGCCCCGTACTGATATCGTATTATGATTATATGGAAATTTTTCTGGATTCGGATTGGGTTTATGATACACTTTAGTTGGGATTTATAGGTTTTGTCTGTGTATATCGACGGAAATTATATTTTCTTTCTCATATCAGGATATGGTCAGACTTGTATAAAACCAAAAACTTTATAAAAACGTAATATTGGGTCAAAAACTTTCTGCAAGTTAATTATAATGTCTAATAAAATACACATTATTATATTTATTTAGTATGTGCAAAATTTGCTTTTATTACACAATTCATGGACGTAATTCGAATTTTTTAAGCAATTCATAAAAATAATTCACGTTTTTTATGTGACTGATGCACAAAATTCGTGTTTTTTAAGTGACTTATAGACGTAATTCGCTTTTTTATGTGATCTGTCGGCGAAATTTGCGTTTTTTATGCGATTCATGAACATAATTCACATTTTTTAAGGGATTTATGGACGTTATTCTTTTTTATATGATTTATAAACATAAACATAATTCTTTTTTTTTATGTGATCGGTCGAAGAAATTCGCGTTTATTAAGCAATCTGTCGATGAATTTTCTGTTTTTTGAGCAATCTGTCGGCAAAATTGATGTTTCTTATGTGATTTATGGAGGTAACTCGCTATTTTTAAGCAATTCATAGATATAATGCACTCTTTGAGCTTTATGTTGACGGAATTTGTGTTTGTTAAGCTATCTTTCAACGAAATGTGCGTTTTTTCAGGGATATCGATGAAATTCACGATTTTTATGCGATCTGTCAACGTAATTTGTGTTTTTTATGCGATTTATGAATATAATTCGTGTTTTTATGCGAATTGTGAACGTAATTAGTGTTTTTTATGCAATTCATGGATAAATTCGCGTTTCTTGAGTGATTCATTGATGCAATTTGTGGTTTTTGAGCGATTACTGGACATAATTTGAGGTTTTTATGAGATTCATGGACGTAATTCGTAGTTTTTATGAAATTCATAGTCGTAATTTGTAGTTTTTACGAGAACCATGCACAAAATTCATGTTTTTTACAAGAACCATGCACGAAATTGACGGTTTTTATGAGAACCACACACAAAATTTGTGATTTTTTCAATAATCATGCACGAAATTCACATTTTTTAATGAGATTCATGCACGAAATTTACATTTTTTACATTGTTCATGGATGGAATATACGTTTTTCGTGCAGCTTTCTGTCGAAATGTTCGTTTTTTTACACAATTCTTTATTGAAATGCATGCCTTTCATGCGATTCTTTCCCGAAATGCACGTTTTCTTATGTGATTCTTTGTTGAAATTCGTGATTTTTTTAGGGTTTTTTGGCAAAATTCGCATTTACAGTAAATAATTAGGATAGATATCAATAGGAATTTTCAGGTTCTAGGTGTGCATGTTGACGGAAATTATTTTGCCTTTCTTAAACAGATTAATCTTTCCACTGATTTTTTTTCTTTTTTCTTGGGGGGGGGGGGGTTGCTCAGATTGGGTTTTTGTAAATGTATGTCAGCCGAATTTTTTTTTGAATCAGGTTTAGATTCAACAGAATTTTTTGGATTTTAATGAGTTCAATTCAAATGGAATTTTCAAGTTCTGGTCAAATTGCTTTGGGACTGGAAATATTTTGTCCTGTACACATACCATGTTATGTTTATACGGATTTTTTTTTTGGGGGGGGGGGGTTGGATTGGGTTAAAGATACACATAAGTTGGGATTTATAAGTTTTGTCTGTGTACATCGATGGAAATTATATTTTCTTTCTCGGATCAGGATATGGTTAGAGAGATTTTAATTATTACATTTTCTTTTTTTTGGGTGGGGGGGAGTGATTTATCTGGTTTCGGTTTGATTTCAAATTGAATTTTCAGGGACACATCGAGTTGCATTTCATTGTATTTCATTTTGTCACAGATTTATTTTGTTACAATTGAATGGATTTTCTTTTATGGTGTTCGGAATAGGTTTAAATTGATTTGAATTGGAATTCCCCGGTTCTGGAGAGTATGTTGACAATAATTATTTTGTCTTTATTGGACAGATTTATGTTTCCATTGATTTTTTTTTCGGGTTTGGAATTGGGTTTTAGGTTAACTTTCTTGTTCCTGTCAGTATGTATCAGCAAAAACTATTTTTCTTTTCAGATCAGGTTAGGATCCATCCACAAATTGAAGAGGTAAAAATTTTTTAGTAATTGTGGATTGAGCAAATTTAAGCATTACTATTAATTTACAAATTTGATTTTCATGTTTCAAAAACATAAAATTTTTGTCAATTGGTAATTTGTTTTTCTACAAATGACAGTAAACAAGTTGTAGATTGTACTAGAGGCTCAGTAAAATGCTTAGTGTAGCTTCAAATATTGGCAAGAAAAGTTATAACAACTACTGAAGAATTTACTGAAATTGCTGTAAAATGCATCTTAAAATAACTAGTTTATGTCATCAACTATGATAAAGGAGTATATGTTGAAAAGCTCACATAAAGGTAGGAAAAGGTTTTTCGTCTTCTGGGTAGACATAGCACACACTATTTGTAGCCTTTTAATAAATATGTAATTAAATATAGAAAATACTTATTTTCTGATTAGAAAGCTTCCTTTAGCTTCATAGAAGTTAAAGAACATTACTGAAAAGCAATAAAAAGCTAATAAGAATTTAAATTAAAAACAAGCATTGTCATGCAAGACAATATTGGAGACTATATCCTTTCGGTGATTACAGAAATTAGTTTGAGTACTTTTGGGCTGGATGGAAGCCAGTGTTATACACAGGGGTAGGGAATTTTTCAAAAATCTTACCACCAAGGATTTATTTCACCAGCCCGCAAGATGCAACACACACACAGTTGAAAATAGTTATGACAAAATCGCACACGCTTACAGACGAAATTACTACTACTACAATGCATTTTCGTAGTTCTTTTTTCCTATAATATTAAGAAATATATACAACAGAGGTAGCTTAATAAGACTGAATTTAGTACCATATTGTCACTGTAATAATTTTGAAAAATAAAATATCAAGATTAAAAAATGTTTTTGATGATGTCTGTATTGACTGCAGTTTTTCAAAAATTTAAAATGCACTCACCTTGACAGAAAATCCACTTGTCAATGGCGAGAAAAATGATGTATTTCCCTACCCCTGGTTATATATATACTACACACATACATAAGTATGTATATGTATATGTATACAAATATACTGTATACGCCAACATGAAAATATATATGTGTGTGCATATATATAACATTGATGCCCAGTAAAACAAAAAGTATCCAAGTTTGTTTGCTGTTATGCTGCCAAGATAATTTCTGTAGATTATACCTAAAAATTATCATGTATAAAGAAGCAGGAGGGTAACGATCTAATTTACTTATTCCCAGAAAAAACTATAAATGCTCAGTAGATAAGAACCAAAATACAAAATCAAATTATAACTGATAGTTACAAAACAGTTTATTTGTTATATATATGTAGACTCATACTTAACTGCAGAATAATGCTTGATATATGCATAAATTTCATTAATTTTTAAACTAAAATAAAGTTTGCAAACTATATGGAATTTTTTGTCATTCCGTTACCAGAGTAAGATTTTCTTTTTCCATTACTAAGACTTATTTAGTGGTATTAAAGTACTTATATACACTTTATTCGGGAAAAATAACAAATATAATAATGTGAATAGTTTTAATTAAAAAATAAATTTGTATTAGAATTTGATAGTTTTGAATTTTTCATGAAAATGATATTAAGGACATAGCAGTTATTAAAATTCTAAATAAATGTAATGATTTATAAAGAAGTTAAATACTTGTTAAAAATGTTAAAATCAATTGCCATTGCTTTAGATAAAAGTACTGTTCTATTGCAGCTGCTCATACAATTTCCTTAACTTTATTTAATAATCGAAATATCATGCAAACTCACAAATGCAAGATTCAAATCTCATTTAATACAATGCGAGCTTTTATGCTATTTTATTTACTTCATTCTAAGTATATGGCATCAAAATTGACATTTGAGCATAAAGAAAAGGCAAGGAAGGTGCTTTTTTATATTAATCTAAATTTTGTGTCATACATAATAACTGCTTGTTTTAAAAATTTAAATATAAATTCAATCGTAAGCAAAAATATCAATAGTTAAGCTTGTACAGCATCAGATTACTGTTATTAAAATTTCTCAAGTTATAGAAAATTATGAATAATATAAAAATGCGTGAATAAACAAAGTATTTATATTATTCTTTTCAAACTACTTGCTACTTTGAATAACATTCAGAATCTTTATTTTAATGTTTTAAATAGTAAATTCCTTATATATTAAACATATGTGAGTTATGAATCACAGCAGGCTAAAATTGTTATTAGTATTATTTCTTAGTTTCTATAAATTTTTGGCGCTTACTGGCAGAAACTAGTTTCTGCCATGCCAGTTTTAACTGGTTAAAACCACCCTGGCAGAAACTTGCCAGCCTGATTACTCTATAACTATTTATTGATTTAGAAATTCAAAAATCGAGGAATATTTCACAATTAGCCCCTTGTTGGTCCCGACATTTTCATACAAGCTTTATTATATACAATTTGGCTGAATTTTGCATCATAAACTTATGGTGAAATACTAGGGTAGCAAACATGCCATTCTGTTACCATGAATAAATTAATGTAATTTTTATTCCTAATCGCTTAAACCCTAATTATTAAGTATATTTAATAAAAGGTAATGGTGGTGCTTAAAATTCAGATAAAACAAATTTTCTAATTCCAATAATTTTTCATTCTGAGACTAAAACAACATCAACTTGTTACTTAAACCGGTATTCTATTATCCTGGAATGCACCCAATCACACCTGTCGGTCTAATTTTTTTGAGTTTTACATGGTTTTCTTCTAACCTTCGATTTTCACAGAACAACCATCCATGAAAGGCACCCCCTCCCTCTTTAGGGCCTATATTCCATGTGTTGATAATTGGCTGCCATACCAACAGACAACAGCTACCTATGCTCTTCACAATAAAGCTAAAAAAATTTAGTTGTTAGTATTTCAAAATATTTATTTGTTAGTGAGTTAGTTATTTTAACCCTTAGCGCTTTAATGGCTTCGCTATGGAGTCGTCAGTCATAAAGTACAAAAACATGTGGAACACTAAGGGTTAATTGAAAAAATTTTAATTTGGGTTAAATCTATCTTTTTATTTTAGGTGTAATTTATTTAAATAATGGCTTTAAATTTTCATATGAGTGTTTTGCATTCTTTAGTAGAATCAAGTACCCGATTTTTTTTTTCTTTTCTTATATAAAAGAGGCTTAATAGACTATGAATATTAAATTAAAGCTTCTCATAGGAAAAAAAAGAAACAGGTAAATAAATATTTTATGAAACTTAATGTTAAAATATTATTATAGAGTATAAGTCACTTCTTTTAAAACCAATGCTATTGCTAAAATTTGGCAAATGAATTTTTTAATCAAGCAAGTTTAATAAGTGCTTGTAAACTAACATTATCAAACTACATTAAGATTCTTATAACTATTTTAGATGTCCAGTTCATGAATGTTACATTATGAATTAAATAACAATACTAAGTTCTAAGCTGCAAAAATTATGCTTTTATATTTTGTTTATTGATTTCTATAGTGCATATACCTACATATTTTTTTCTATTAGAATACTTTTGTATTGGATTTATAATTTGTCACGACAAAAATTTTTAGAATTAAATTTAAATCATCAGGTTCTTAAACAGAAAGAGAAAAAAAAATCTATTGGGAACAACATCTGATCACAGACCACCATGATGCACTTTAATACCTTTATAGCAATTGATAAACAACATATTTAAAATAGAAACATGGATTTTCAAAATTATTAATGACAAAATATGATGCATGAAACATTAAAAATTAAAGCTGCAGTAACTGATGCATATCAGTGCTCTGGGCATGTAAAATTCATGGATGCAGCAAACTTGTACAATGATGTCTAAAGTTCATGAAATTTGTTAAAGCCGAAGTCAATAACACATGCATTAACACTTTGCCCATATGAAAACAAACAACAAAAATAAATGGATACAGCAAACTGTTCAGTAAATTCATTAGAAAATCATTAAAAAGGTCTAATGCATGTATGGGCACTGTGTGCAGACAAAAACAAAACGTCCTAGGTTGCAGCAAACTTGCTTCGCAGCAATGCATAAATTTACAAAATTCTTTAATGTTACAACCATTAACGTATGTTATACAAGCACTACATGTACATTAGGGATGCACAACCTGTAGCCCATGAATTTTTTCCATTTACTAATGGAAAAAATTGTAATTTTTGTGCATAAATTTCAGAAAAAAAATCGTAAATTGTGTCATTTTACCAAAAAAAAAAAAAAAAAAAAAATGTGTCAGTCATTTAAGAATTTCAAATTTCGTAGATGGGGCACAGAATAGTCACAAATTCTAATGACCAAGTGTGAGAAAATAGAGATTTTTATCCGTTGGACGCGAAAAATCGCACATTTCGTTTATTGGGTACAAAAAAAATCGTTAGTTTTGTTGATGATACTAGAAAACATTGCACAATAAATTCACTGGCAGCGGAAAAATTGAACGTTTTTTGGTTTATCACATCTAAAAAACAATTTCTTTGATCAAGCAAGAAAAAATTGCAAATTTTGTTGATCAAGAACAAAAAAATTGTAACTTTCATGATAAGGCACCAAAAATAGTGAATTTTTGTTGATGAGCACAGAAAAATGGTGAATTTTGTCAGTCATATGCGAAAAATCGCAAATTTAGTTGATCGGGCAAGAAAAAATCATCAACTTTGTTCATGATGCATGAAAAAATGTCAACGTTGTCTGCAAAAAAATTGTAATTCTTCTCAGTTTACCATCAGGTGAAAAAAACACAAATTTTGTTGATCAACATGGGAAAAAACACCAATTTTGCTGATCAGGAACGATAAAATTGCAAATTTCGTTTATAAGGCACTGGAAAATCATGAATTTTGCGATGATGTGCGAAAAAACCGAAAATTTCATTGACCAGCTGCAAAACAATAGTGAGTTTTGTTGATCAGTTTCTTAAAATTCACAAATTTTGACGATCGGCTTAGAAAAAATTGCGAATTTTGTTAATCAGGCACGGAAAGATCATGAATTTTCTTGACCAGCATCATAAAAATTGTAAATTTTTTTACAGACTTCATAAAAATCACAAATTTTTTCAATTAGGCTTAGAAAATTCGCAAATTTTGTCAATCATGCTTAGAAAAAGCGCAAATTTCATTGATCAACTTTGTAAAAATTGCGAATTTTGGCCATCGGCTTCGTAAAAATTGCGAATTTTGGCCATCGACTTAGTAAAAAATTGCGAATTTTGGCCATCGGCTTCATAAAAATTACAAATTTTGGCCATCGGCTTCGTAAAAATTACAAATTTTGGCCATCGGCTTCGTAAAAATTACAAATTTTGGCCATCGGCTTCGTAAAAATTCGAATTTTGGCCACCGGCTTCGTAAAAATTGCAAATTTTGGCCATCGGCTTCGTAAAAGATACGAATTTCGTTGATGGACTTGTTAAAAATCCTGAATTTTGTTAATTGGCTTTGCAAAAATAGTTAATTTTGAAGATATGATTCGTAAAAGTAACAAGCTTCAAGATTCACACTCGAAAAAATGCAACCTGCGACAATCAGACTCGGAAAATCATGGATTTCATGGATTGCACCCAAGAAATTGTGAATTTCATCAATCGGCTTTGTTGAAATTGCAAATTTTGTTGCTGTACTTGAGAAATATCGTAAATTTTGTTGATCAGGCAAGAAACCAGTATGGAGCTAGTCGATCAAGCATGGAAAATTGGAAAATTTTGACAATCAGTTTTGTAAAAATCACAAATTTCATCAATTGGTTTCGTAAAAATTGTGAATATTTGATCAAGCACAGAAAAATTGTGAATTTTTTCGCGTGGTTTTATAAAAATTGCATATTTATGGATTGGTTTCATAAAAAGCACAAATTTGATTGATTACGCATAAAAAATTGCAAATTTTGTTGATCAGGTGCAGAGAAAAAATGGATATTTCATTGATTAGGCATGAAAAAATCTTGTCAATCGGCTTTTTCTTTCTCTTTCATTGCTAAAGTTTACATTTATTTAGCACCATCCACTTATGTTTGTTTTCTTAGCACTTTTAATAAAACAAAATTTACTCTTAAGAATTATTACATCTTGAAAATAATCCTTGCAACATCTGTTATATATGCAAACATAAAAACTGCTGATATAGATTATACACCCCTACCATTCCGTACATGAAAAGAAAAAAAACAATGAATGCAACAAACATGCTTTGCAATCACTGAAATCTTCACAGCTTCAGTCACTAATGAAGGTATCTTCTCCCCCTCCCCCAGAAAAAAGAAAAAACATTCAATAAACTTTGGTGGTGATCTAGGATCAGGAGAAATTTTGTAAAATCATAAACAACTGATTACGATTTTAACGATAAATTTTTAAATACTGCAAATTTTGTCCAAGAATTCTAAAGAAACACAAATTTTGTCATTAGATTTCAAAATTACCACAAATCTTGTAAAAGGAATACAGAAAAACCTGCTAATTTCTTCATAAGATTGCGAAAAAGTTTGCAAAATTTGTCAAAAGATGTGCAAGTTTTTTTAAAAGGTTCTTCAAAAAATCATCATATAACAGAAAATTTCATCAAAGAAACGTAAAGAAATGAAAGAAAAAAAAGCACAAATTTATTAAAAGAGCACAAAATCAGCAAATTTTCGCAGAAGATTGCAAAAAAAATTGAAAATTTAATTAAAAAATAGTGAAATAAAGGGCTGCCATCCTTTTATACAAATCAAATATAAGTAATTACTGCTGTTAATATTGCTGCTTGTTACTATTAATTATAAGCTGCAGTAGCAAAAGTAAAGCGAGATTGAATTTAGCAAGAAAAATAAAATTTTCAAAGGCATTGGCTGGCAAATCTTAATTTAACATTTTGAAATTGAAACCATAATGAATTTCATAAAAGGACAAACATATTACATACTTTTTAATTATCAAATACTGCTATAGTTGGTTAAAAAGAAATAGTTTGTTCACACTTCCCAATAATAATTGAATTTGTATATATAAAAAATTGTATGAATTCTGGTTTTACTACTCTTTAAACTTAGCTAAAATTGACACAATTTCAAAATGAAAATAATAATGACAAAAATGCATAAGAAAAAGTAATGTTGGCATTTCTGAAAAACATATTCAAGCAATTTTAACCTAAAAATTAATTATAAGGGTTATAAATTTAAGAAATCAATAATTGAAATATAGAAATATGCGAAAAGGCACAATTCTTACAGCACATTAAAACGTAGTCGTAGTATTGTTAATTAATTTACGATATAACATTGGTAATCAACACATCTAGAAAGTTAATAACATCTCAATATATTTTGAGAATTTTAGAGTTACAAACAATTGTTAAACTCATGATTAAATATAAATAAAACTGTTTACCAAAATTTAGCAATAGCGTAGCGTATGTGTTAGTTTGAAAACGTGTCGAAATAGTTAACATAGCAAGAAATAGCACTTATACTTTTTATTACTACTTTAATAATGAGTTTCAAAAAACATTTATTTACCTTTGTTTTCCTCAGAGAAAGTTATTTTGCTTCCTTCAAATCGAAATCACCCACAGAGTAGTACAATTCCGTACTCTGTGGAAATCACCAACGAACGGCGAGACGAACAAGAAATATCGCGCCCATTTTTTAAAGGAAGGAAGGTTGGTTGTTTGAATTGGAAGACAGAATAGATTATCCGCTATTACATCGATAGTGACAAAAATGTAATCGAAACGGTAAGTAGAAACTAGAAAAGGACAGTTCGAGGCACAGTTTGTTTGATGTCGGATAACAGGAAAGACGATCTTATTCTAAAATGGCGGATACATTTGGATAGAAACGACAAGACACTGATTGACTCTTTTGAAAGGAGTGAGTATCGACTTTTTTGAAAGGAGTCAGTGTTGACTCTTGAAAGAGTGAGTATTAAAAATACGAAATAAGCATAATTTTCCAGTTTATATTATGATTTTGGAAATTAAAAATTGACATATTTTGGTGTTTTTTATCATTTTACGCCATATATTGGTTCAAAGTTTAACGGATTTTTTTTTTAATATCGAGCTTTCACTCTCATTGGTGGAGTGAGGCAGTCACTCTCATCCGTGGAGTGACCCTCTCACTCTCGATTATAGAGTGAGATTATTCACTCATTTGTATAGAGTGGAGAATTCCACTCCTTTAGGAGTTAATTTTTACAAAAGTCACTCCAAAAAGTGTGAAAATGGCTCTCACTCTCCCAAAAAGTGAGCTTTTCACTCTTTCCCCTTTTAGAGTGTATCTAGTGGAAGAATTTCCTATGATTAAATATGTGATAACCAAATAAGAAATTAGTGATGATCAGAAAACTGGAGCCTAGATTTATGCGAAATACTTGTCAACTCTTCTGGCGATTGAGAGCCGCCTCTCCAGTGTTAAATTAATTATTTCAACAAACAATGCATTGAATTCTTTTCTAATATTCTTATAAAAAGGATAGTTTATATTATGACCCCATTTTTAAAAATATGTCTGAATACAATTATTTATATGACACGTGGAATAAACTTTGGTAAAAGTTTAATAAAATTTAAGAAAGTTTAAGAAATAAAAGTTTAAGAAAAATTAAATTGCGATACACATTGTCTTTAAAAGAATACATGTTAGATGTAAAATACAATAACATGAAATAAAATCTAAGTAGTGTAAAAGGTTTATCTCGTTTCATCAGATTACAATGTTCGTCTTTTTCCTCCTATTCGGATGCAAACTAATTAAGTTTAATTTTCTAAATAAATATGCTTTAGTAGCTTAAAATGCATGATGATATTTGACGAATGATGATGCAAACACCTTTATTGCGTTAATTGCGTGCAGATGCAATTTGTAAGTTTTCTTTTCTTTTTAAGGGAATATTTTCCGTTTATAATGCTTTTAGAAATCCCGAAAAGAATTTTCTTTAGAAATGCTTTGTTAAACATTTTTATTTGTTTTTAAGATAACTATTGCTTCAGTGCTTCGGAGTTTTTCGCTTATTTTATTTAAGTTTACTTGGTTGTAGGTAGAAAAGTGTTTGTTCAACAATATTCTAAAAGAAAGAAGTCAGATAACTTACAAAATTAGGTATTTGAACTTTTATTTATAGAATGTATAGTAAAATTTATTTGGAAATTTAGACGTATACATTTGAAATGAATGTAAGGGAGCTTAATATTATATATTGATTCAGAATATCTTAAAAATAATAATCATTTTATTGGACTCTAGAAATTATAATGCAGGATTGGTGCATTTCTTGTATACAAAAACATATCAAAATTTATTATGAATAAATTGAAATTGTGTGTACCTTTTATAATTGAATAAATAATATGTACATTATTGTAAGCATATCCATTCTATAAAGAATGAGAATCTCTTTGAAAATATAATTATTGTCTATATTAACAAAACCATTTAACCCTCCTGTTCTGTTCTCATTTACTATACGTATGCTGTTTTCGGGTCAATGTGACCCGATTTAGAATATTACTTTTTTAGCAGTAAATGAAAATAACTACTTTAGAAATAATTAAAAAATAGTAAAATAAGCTTAAATATATATCAAATAATACAAAACACCAGTAAAATAACTTAAAAATATTTGAATACTTACAATTTGGACAAAAATAGCTTACATGAAATTTGCAAGTGTGTTTTTTTGCAATTGTAACATAATATATTAATTTTGTTCTCATTGGTTGATGGGCAGAACTTGCATCTTGCACGTTTAGTACACAATGAAGTGTTCTCATCTGATTCCGAGGGTACGTTTTCACTTTTACTACGCATTCTCTTCACAATTTTGACTGAATCTTCGCTTCTGGGAAGATGCTGTCTTACTTCAATATGTGGAAAAATTAGAGATTTCCCCAATTCTTCTAAAAAGAGCCTTCGTTTGATTAATTTATTTTCATTCCATTTGCTGTTTATTGAAATCCACAGAATAAATGCATTGTAAGCAGATGTATCAAGCATATTATAGAATACTATCATAGGCCAGCGATTTGTTTTTCTCTTACAAGTGTATGTATTCAAAAGTTGATCAAGACTATTCACCGCCCTTTTAGTTGCATTATAATCTAATATCATTTGTGGTTTTTTGTCAGGTCTGCCGCTAACTTCATTTTCATGATGGAAAGTGCTCATAAGAATAACATTTTTGTTCTTTTAAGGGATGTAGTTTACAACTGTTGTATCGTCTGTAAAATAAAATGATGAGCTTTGCACTTCTTTGTTTAGCATTTTCTCAGGAAGTTCGGGCTTATTTTTTCTAATGGTGCCAAGCATAGTCATTTTCCATTTTAGATGAAGTTTTCCCAAGTTATAGGATGTGAAAAAGTTATCACATTTAACATTGTGCCCCGAATACCCATTATTAAGGTCACTCACTACCCGCATACCCTGACTTTTCTCTGGCTTTGATCCTTGATTTTTTCCAGTATAAATTTGTGCATTCAGTACATATGAAGTTTTGCTATCACATAAAGTCTATATTTTTATCCCATACTTGGAGGGTTTACTAGGTATATATTGTTTGAAAGAGCATCGTCCACGAAATCCTATTAATTGTTCATCTACAGTAACATTTTCACTTGGATTATACAATTTAGGTTGAATTTCTATCCACTTTTCTGAAATATCTCGAACAGCAGCTAATTTATCTACAGACCTTCTTTCTTGCCTGGTAGATTTATTGACAAAACGAATAACTCTCGATATCATATGAAAGGTTTCGAGGGACATTGTAGCACGAAATATATTTCTGCCTGTTTCTTGATTCCACAAACTTTTTGTTGATTCTCCATATGATTTGTACACACCAGCTAATAATAATAATCCGATGTATGCTTGAAAAGTTTCAGTACTAATATCTTTCCACTCTTTTTCACACACTTTTCTTCCTTCTATATTAGTCATTTTTATGATTTCGTTCTCGATTGTAGAATTGAATACCGTCGCAAATGTGCTTTTTATGTCAGTTATCCTTGTCGTTGCATATCGTGTATCACCTGGAGTAGTTTTTATAATATTAGCAGACGTTAATCGACCAGAATAAAGAAGGGGATTCAGTTTCCATACTATTTCACGATTCTTAGACTGAATACTCTGTATATTGTGCGTCTTTTGAATATCAATATCAAAATCGTTTTTAGAACTTTCACTTTCAATTTCCTCACTTGTATGATTTTCATACTCAGACTCATTTTCTTCTTCGCTGTCAGAGGCTTCCATTAATTTAGCAATATCAGCGTCGCTCAAATTTCTACGATTCGCCATTTTTTCACTAATACTCAGAGATACAACTGTTCTTCAGATTATTAGAAATTGAAATACAGCAAGAAAAAAGAAACGCTACTAACAGGGGCATTTTTTTCCTTTCGCCAATGATATCAACATTTGGCATTGCTCTCTTGTCACGTGATCTAACACCTGTGCCAACGAAACAGATTTCGAAATAGATACGTTGCAGTAATTATTTTTATTGAATGATTCCAAACAAAATTAAAAGTGCATGATAAAATTATTTTTTAACTCGGGTCAATATGACCCGAACAGTACATTAGGACTAAGTTAAAAAATATCTCTTGGAAATATAAATAAACGTAAATACTTCTAGGAATATATAGTTATATTACTAATGAACAAAGTCAAAAAGTTTCATGGAAATATCTCTGCGTTAATTTTTTTTAATAAGTGAACAATAAAATTTTCGGGTCAAATAGACCCGAACAGAACAGCAGGGTTAAAAATACGAACGACAGATAATAAATTTCATTAGAATATTTTTACAAATCAACAAAAGTTTATTGAGAAATATATATTCAGACAAAACTTCAATTTTAAAAGATTTTCTATGCAAAATAATGTAGTTTAAGAACATATTTTAAATTATGGTCCCAATTTTATAAACGTGCATTAATATAATTATCAGACATACATAAAATATATCGGAAAATATAGATTATGTAAAAAGTGTAATTCTGTAATCTTAATATAAAACAAATATCGAATCTCGGAACCTACATTGTCTTTATAATATGATACGTGTAATGTAAAGCGCAATATTACACAATATATAAGTAGTATAAAACATTTATTGCTTTTCAGCAAAAAAAATGCTTTTATTTTCCTTTCTTATCAGATGTAATTGAATTAAGTTTTTTAAAATTTCCTATTTAATTTATTTTCCTAATAAATATGCTTGAGTAGATGATAATGGAAGTTGAAAAATTACAAATAATAATGCAGACACCTTTACAACGCTAATTACATGCAAATGAATCTTTTTCTTTCTTTTTTAAAAATAACTTTTGTTTTTAAAAGAAGTTAGAAAACCTGAATTGAATTTTCTTTATAAATGCTACGTTATTTTACTTGTTTCCAAACGAAACATTTCTTCAGTCCTTCAGTTTTATTTATTTATTATTGTTTATGTTAATTTTGTTTCAAAAAGAAAAAAAAAGTTTAAAGATCTTCGAAAAAGAAAAAAAACACTACTTATAAAAGGAGGGATTTTCAACTATTTTGTAAAAAGGAAAGCTATAATTATCGATTTTTATTAGTTTAGAAACATCTTATTGAAGAAATCAACGTGATCCTATTTTTTTTTATATTTGCTCAAAATACTTCAGATAGACTTGTTTTGAACTTGGTGGTTTACTAATGCGCACATACTCAAAAAATTTAGTAGGCCGTATATTACTGTTAATTTGATTCAAAATGGACCTGGTCTTGTACAGGAAAATCAAAATTTTAGCAAAGACAGTGCGTTCATAAAACCAGGAAGTGGTTACCTGATTTGTTTATTCCACATATCTCCACGCTAAGAAATAAATGCGTAAATTTAAACATTAAAACAGGTATACAGATGGCACAAAAACGATTTGTCTGCATATGTGAAAACGTATGGTAAGTTAACAACTACACGACCTTCCAATTTCAAAATATGCATTTTTCTGTGAAGCGCATTAAGCGACTTAATACGCCACACTACTGACAGAAAAAGGCCCGGATGATAATGTGAAGTCTATGAGGGCGTTCTTTTCAAATATCTCCTCAAATTTTAATATTTTGGCGTGATTGTTTTTTGCATAGGATAGCTGAGGACGATCCACAACCGGCCTAGCTTTTACTTTTTCGATTTTGGTTTCAGATTTTTTTTTAAAAATACTTTAACTTTCAGAACCGGTTTGAGCCGGTTATGAAACTGAAAGTATCCTAATATAAAAAGAATATATCCAAAATGGAAAAAGTAAAAACTAGGCCGGTTGTGGATCGTTCTCAGCTACCCTCGATCTTCTTTAGCTATCCCATGCAAAAAAAAAAAAAAAAAAAAAAAAAAAAAAAAAAAATCATGTCAAAATATTAAAATTTGAGCAAGAAATTTAAAAAGATCGCCCTCATAGAATATACATTATCATCCGGGTCTTTTTTCAGCCAGTAGCGTGGGCTCTTAAATGCATAAAATATTATGAAATAACTCACAGTTTAAAGTATAAATTTCACATGAGTACACATGTGAGCATCTGTGTAAATTTTGTGTACATAGCAAATAACAATGTGGTTTAGGATATAAACTTTAAACTAAATAATTGAATGGTTGAAAACCAAATTTGTATAAAGAACAAACACATGTGCTTGGTATGTTCTCTTTTCAGAAGATTCGTTTTTAGACTACAAATTAGAATAATTTACAAGCAAGTAAAATGTGGCTATTCCAAAGTTTTCTTCTATCTCATGCATGGTAATATTTCTAAAGCCGCTATCACAGTACCAAAGTTAAAGGCCAATCTATTTTCATCGTGATTATTTTAAAGGTATAAAATTCCGCGTATTACTTCTTGAATCAGGACTATTTCAGTTAATGGGAAAAATGCAACATTAAAGCGCCACCTATTAAATGATTTACACCAGCACATAAACAAAAATAATATTTATCAAGCTATACTAAACTGAAGTTTGATGAAATAAATCGTGCATTAGTTTTTGATATAGAACTATCGGGAAAATTCCACATAACAGCACCCTCTATTATGCAATTGACACCAACACATAAAATGAATTAGCTCATTTAGTGAATGTGAAATTTGATGAAAATCAGTGCATTAATTCTTGAGATAGATCTATTGCGGTAATCGTGCAAAGTTAAGCATGACAACAACACCAAAAGAGCAATTTACACTAAAATGTCAAGGACTAAGTAAATCTGATGTTTAATGAGATTCCGTGCATTAGTTAGTGATATATAGCTGTTGCATTAATAGAAAGAAATGCGGCATATCAGAGTCACCTATCGAGCGATTTTCATAAAAAAACTAATTAGCATCAATTAATATCATAAATTAGCTGAATATAACTTTGTAGTAAATACCATGCATTAGTTCTTGTGATAGAGCACCCATAAAATTTATGTCATATACAGACAGAGTCACAGAATCTCAGAATCAAAGAGAGGCATTTTCTTGGACACATGATTTTTGGAAACACTACCCCCTAAAATGTGTAGTTCCGACAAAAATGGAAATCGAAAATGTTCTCGAATCTACTACTTTTTTTCAGAAAGATGAAGAAGGTAAAAACAGGATCGTCTGAAATTGTACTTAGTACTCCCCATATGTCTGTTAAAGTTCTTTTAAAGACCTAAAAAACATAGTCATAATCTATGAATGGAATCGGAATAAATACACTTAAAAATAGGATTTGGAAAAATACGGAAATTTTAGTAGAACTTTTTCCCTATCAATATCTGACAAAATGTTTTGAACATTCACAGCAGGAGGAGAAATTCAGTATTTTATTCAATCTACAATAAATAAGCAATACTTACCGAAACGGGATTTGATCTCACGATCTTTGAGTTTTTAAGCCATTAACTTGATGACTCAGAAACTATTACACTAACAAAGTTTTCAAATATCGCTATTTATTGTGTTAACATATGTATATATATTTAAGTAATATTATGTTCTCACATGTATTTCTGCGTACTTTTGTTACACATAAGCCTGTGTAATGCTCTTTTATACATTTATTGGTGTAAACTTTGTGCACACACTGCTGCGTGTAATTTTGTTCTTAAATTGTATGTGTATGATTTTCTTATACGTATTTTGGTGTAATATGCTAAATAACCAGATATTTATGTAGTATCCAAAATTTGTAAATTATTTTAACGTACCAAACCTGGTAAATCCGTAACAGTTTCGATTATTTAGAAACTTGTTTGAGGTTTTGAAAGGATAAACAAGTTACACATTTCCATTAAACCAATAAACTCACATAAATGCAAGCACATGCAAGCGATTTTATGACAAATGTGTAATTTTACAAATTAACAAACATACTTATGTAAAAATGATTCATTTACGCATTTTTTTGGAGTGCGTCAGTTAAAATATTCATTTATCACAATCCTCAGACATATAAACAATTAAATAACCAGAAAATTGCCTTTATTTGTAAGTGAAGTCAAATATATTCCAGAAATGGTTACCAAACTGGAAATATTAGTAGAAAAAGAAATTCCAATTAAAGTAAAAAACAGTACGAAATTACCTGGTTTGACATGGATTTCAAATAGCGTAAGCAAAACAAATATTTAAAAATATCGAAATTCAAAAAATTAATTTAAAACGAATACTACCATTGGTGCGAGTTTAGTTGCCGGGTTTATTCGCTTTACTAGTGCGAAAAAAAAAAACATACGAATGGAATTTGTACATATACACTCTGATCCGCTGGGGCCCCACCAGTGGCCGCGAGGTTCTGACCTCAAACTGGTAGACGGTAGGTGCTGGGTTCGAACCCAATCGCGACCGTCGGCCTAACCGTTCGGAGTTTTCCGTGGTTTTCTTCGAACTTTGCGTAAATACGGGTTAGGTTCTCTTATAAAGACCCCCACGGAGGGCATCCCACCCCATAGGGCCTATATCCCATAGCGTAGATAATCGGCCGACATAAATACAAACAAACAAACAAACAAACTGATCCGCTGGGCGTTGTCCTAGCAAGTAATAACTCAAAAATTTCTTTAAATAACCAGAAAATTTATTTAAGCTTCTTTTTATATGTTTCACCAGTGTTTGTATGAATTGATATATATATTAAAAAAATTCACGAAATCATATTTAGTGATAAAGATGCTAGTAAGAAGATATTTTCTTGTCTTTTTTGTGTAGGATCTTTTCACAGTTTTTAAAAAATGTTTTTTGCTGCAGAAACCTCTCGAAAATTCTAAAGGTTTAAATACAATGCTTTTATAGCAGCCCATGTAAAGTTTCGTCATAAAATAATTATGAATTGTAAAAATAAAATATTTTCTTTTCTCGCTTTTTTTTTCGTTTCATGTCTGTTAACATAACAAATTAAAAAAAAAAATCTTGTCACCCGAACTCTGCAACTTTCTAATCGGCTAAAGATGTTAGTGTATCTAGGACGAAATTAAAATTTCTATAAAAAGTAAGCATATTTCATAGTAAAAACATGAGCAGAAGCTAACCGATAATTCTCTCGTTTTATGTTTTCATGAAATTTTTTAAATTTTTTATCAATACATATTTTTATCCGAACCGTTCAAAATTTTTGTACATAATGTAAATTGAGTTTACAAAGATATTGATGAAACATTGTATTGAAATCTCAAAGTTTACTTACTTTTAGCATAGAAAAAAAATCTTCAGCATGTATCAAGTGACCAGCAGTTACGAACATTTCCTAAATGTTTAAATTTCATATTTTTAAAAATCAATTGCTCGATCAAACAGAAATAAGTATGAGATTTATAAATGGATTTTTTGTGAATCGATGACTCGGAAATTGAACCCTAGACGAGCGTCGCCGGTAGAAACAGTCATGGATACAAGCCTTTTCGATTTTTTTTTCAAAGATTAAGCAACCAAATTTTTTATTTGTGGATTTTAAGACTTAGAACTAATAAATTTAAGAGTTTGTTTCCTTTTTTTTGTTGCACGAACTGTTTGAACGATAGGCGTTAAAATACGCGACCTTTAAAGAGCCCTACTAAGCATCCGAGAAAGCATTAACTGAGCATGCATGCACAAGCTTGGCAATTTTTAGAAACAAAGAATGTATTCTCGATAAATTTAAAATTATCATCTCCTCTAATCATTAAAAATAAAAAATTTAACTTGAAGTGCATCGGGGTTTAACTTGGTCGATTTAATATTATAATTTTATGATATCACGAATGGTTATGTGGTTATTTTTTACTAACGGAACATATTTTTCATGCTTAATTTAAGGTTTCAGTTCTTTGAATAACATGATTCTGTATAATGTTATAACTTATTCAAATTTTCGACACAATCCATAACAAGTTTGATATATTCCGATAAGCTAATGTTGTCTTCATTAATGAAAACACTTTTAAAATAATAGAAGAAAGTATAAACAAAGAAAATTAGTTTTTGAGTTTATTAGTCTCTTTATTAAAACTCTCTATTTCTCACACACTCATGAAGTTATTTTCATTCGCTAAATCATTAAATAAATCGTTAAACTAAAATTAATGTGTATTTGTTTTAATTTTCATTATGAATGTGCGAATTTTTAAAATTAAAGTACAAGCTCAGAAATTGACTAAATACGTAACCCTATTTTGGCGAGGGTTTTATAATAATCCTTTGAAAAAATAGTTATATCTAAATGCAACACTCTAAAAAAAAAATGTGTAAATTTACACATAAAAATAGGTATATCGATGATACAAAAACGACATGTCTATGTGTGTAAATTGGTGTGTAAATTGCCAAAATACACCCCTAATGTGTAAATTTGAAAATACACATTTTAAAGTGTAATTTGATGATAAGTCCAAATGTGTAAATGTTCTGATAAGGCTTGAAATACACACTTTAATGTGTAAATTGCAGAAGAATGCACAGATTTATGTGTAATATTCTCACACATTCATATGTGTAATTTTCTTTGATTAAATGTATTTTTGTGTATAATGCAAGAAACACATACTTTTATGTTTTATGTAAAATACTCAATTTTTTGTGTAGTATGTAAATTACACAGGTTTTTGTATAATATGCAAAATACACAGATTTTTGTGTAGCATTCTCTTCATATAAATATTTCTGCTAAACATGCAAAACACAGATTTGTGTGTAATAATCAAAATACTTAGATATTTGTGTAATATTCCAGCAGACATATTTTTATGTATTTAGCGTTAACATTATATGTTTTAGTATGTTTAAATTGGGAATTAATTCCCAATGATTAATAATGATAATTTTAATGATTAAAAAATTGTACAAAGAACAATATCATTTACTAATTGAGATTTTATTTTCTGGTAGCTCTGTTTGATGCCCTGAAAATAGTGTACCAGCAATGTATTTTGGCAGTTTTCACACCACACTAAATAAAAGACAAATCATTTTCGTATCACCGATATACCCGTTTTTATATAAAGCATGATAAACTGAAATTTTAATTACCAATTTGTAATTTCTTTTAGAGTTGGTTTATAGTTCTAAAATCGTGAGATCACAATTAATGCGTAGACTGTGCATAATTTCAATTCCTTGCAATTTCTATCTTTTAAATTAAAAAGAAATTCTCTCGCTCATATTTACTGCTATAACAACTAACATTGTTTTTAATATTTAAAAGAGCAATTTTTTCAGAAATATTTATTATTAATAATATTAATAATACATTTTAATATTAGTAATATTAATAGTATTAATAATACATACTTTTACATTAATAATATTAATACTAGCTATCCAAGTACATTAATTAGTGTTTCACCAATATTTCATAATCTGAAAGATAACGAATGTTGTTATTTTGCGTATTATTCAATATACATATGGACATAGGCTAAAAAAGAATTTTGGGAAATGTTTAGAAAATATTGCATTGCAATAAGATTTAATTGATATTAGAACTTTCTCCTACTTTCTGCGCATTATTAGACATGATTCTTTCAAGAAAGTAACTTTTATTTTAAATTTAAAGAGTGAAATATGATGTTTGAAATAAAAGAATCGCAAACAGCGCAGAGAAAATTAATCAAATAATAATAATTATTATTATTATTATTATTATTATTATTAAATGCTTAAGCATAAAATGAAGTCATATAGTAAATGCATAGACATATACTAACATTAATGCATGTAAATATCAGCAAAAAGATTTCTTAAAACAAAATAATACCCCATTAAAAGACACGTACTATGAGTAGTACATCATACCTGAAAGAACTGAATCGGATTATTTTGATATAAATTGGAATTTTATGATTTTTGTCCCCAATGTTCAAATACTGAATGACTACCAAAGATTTTAGTCTACAAAAAAAAAAAAAAAAAAAAAAAAAAACTAATTGCTAACATAATCTGTGTCTTTATTCTTTAACTAACATAACTAATAGTTCATAGTTACAGACATTATAAAAACTACAAAGTATAGTTTTATAATGTCTGTAATTATGAACTATTTTTAGTAGTAGTTTCCTTCATAGCATATAATAACATTATATACATTAATATTTTGCGATAATATTATGCAATATTATGCAAAACTATATTAAATACTAGTGATATTTACATTTAATCCAATTATTAATAACTGCATTTAACATAAACTATTAACACTATTTAAAATTAATAATTATTAAACAACAATCTCTGTATTTAGGAACATTATATACATTTTTAATTAGCATAAAATTAGTAATAATATAATTTTTAATTAGTATATAACATATTTTAATTACTAAAATGATTATTAACAATTTAGTGCTCATTCTAGAAAGAAAAAAAGGGAAGATGCTAGTTCCAAAAAATACATTATTTCATGGGGAAATATACTGAGTAATGTGTTTAGTAATTATAAAAAGCATTCAGTTTTTCATTATGATAAACAAAGTTCCATCAATTTTAATAATTTTATAAATAACAAATTGAAAAATACAATTAAATAATAACATGTTTTAATTTTTTTCTAAAGAAATAATTCTCTATCACTTTTATAAGATCTTGGGAACTTAGATTAAGAAATAATGTGTAATTTGGAAGTTGTATTACAAGAAAGCTGTGTTTACTGTAAGTGAATTTAATTATATTTTAATAAGGTAGCATTTTGCCAATTTCATAAGAAGAAAGTTTTTCCACCCTAAAAAAGTGTTTAGAGGAAACAGCGGGTGAAATTCAGTTTACTCTCCTTCGCCAAGGCGACTTTTTTTTTTTTAGCGATAAATGTTTCAATATGGCAACCCTTCAATTTCATTCAATCCGGAGCAAAACAGCATGCTCCGGGAGACAATACGCAAAAACGTGCCAATTTGGCGATTTTTGAAAATCGCGCCAAGAAGGAGAGTAAACTGCATTCGCACCGAAACAGCAAATAGTTACAGAATTAATAACAACTGCAAATAAGTAATTTCATCAATTAGTAACACAAATAACAAAATTATCAAATTTATTTGCATCTCATTTTGCAATCTGCTAATAGTCTGAATCTAAATTTACATCCACGTTTGCATATATTAACCCCCCAAAATAAGTCAGCACATTCATACACACATACAAAGTAAATATAAGGAATGGCCAATTATATACGAAATCCTCAAAACATTAAACAGCACCATTATTAGCATTAGTGGAAGTTCTTAGCATTTAGTGTTTCAGACAGTTTTGCTGCCTTAGTTAATCATGAAAATTTTTATTTGGGTGTATATCACTTGAAAAAGTAAACACATTCAACTTTTACTGAATAAGCTCTTGCTATGCTTAATATTTTATAATTTTTTTTTCTCATGCCTTCTTTTACAATAGCGATTCAGCGGATGTCATTATTTCATTCTATTTTTAGTTCCAATATTTGCTATAAATTTATTATTGCAAAAGCAGAATGAGAAAATAAGATAAATAGCTACTTTATTCGTTTATTTGCAGAAAATTATTATACTTGCTCGTCTATATTATATAAAAAAAACAATAATTTGATTATTAAAAGGAAATTATGACTTTTACACCAGATTTATACCAGATTTGAATATCATTTTTAAATTAAATGTTTTTTATACTTATAAGATAAAAAATACGTTTTTTACAAAATTATCATGCTTAAGTCTTTAACAGAAATTAAGCTTAGAAATAATTATTTAAAGCTTTTTTGTGTATTCAAAAGTCAGTACCTGTAGAAACTTGCCAAATTATGGTAACCTTAGATTTTAATACTTTTTCCTATCATTTTAAATCTTTATAAAATTTATGATTTTAGTCAATGATTAAAAAAAAGTTGATTTAAATCACGATTTAATTACTGGTTTAAGTCAGCTTATTAAAATCGTTCGCTCCCTAAGAAAAAATAATAAAAGCTTAGTTTGCATTTATTTATTTATTTATTGTGATTACATTATTGTGATTTATTGTTGATACATTACTAGAAGGGTGTCCATTACTGGCACATCTACCTATAGAACAAGAGCCCGTGACTGGCAGACCTTCGTTATTTTATAGAAGCTGAAACTTTCTCAGGGCAGTCTTCCAACAAAGATAGGAACGATGGGTAATTATGAAATTTGGATCATGGTGGCTTTGGCAGTGACCAGGGAGCAAAGGTGTAAAAAATACCAACTTACTTTCGTCATTTTATAAAGCGTAATTTTTTTATATTTCCTTTGAAATGATGTTAGAAATCACGTCCTCCATTGGCAGACACTTCCCGTGGTTCCAACCCCCGGCCGACAACCACTAAACTTCAATAATAAGAAATTCTACTTTCGTCATTTTATAAAAGCTGAATTTTATATATGTTACTTGGATAACTACCAGAAGATATTTCCTCAGTTGGCAGGCAGTTTTGATGGTTCCAACCCCCGGTCGACAGGCATATACAGCGGCTTTTCAATACACTAGAGTCTGCGCGAAACAGACATTTTCCCCGTTTTCCCTTGGGTCGGAAATTAGCGACAGTTATTTGACCCCTGGACCCATCTTGTTGCATGTAATTCTACGGTTGTTGACACTTTGAAAGAAGACCACAATGAAAGGGGAAAAAAATGTAATTTAACAAATTAGAACGACTATTTGGAAAATGATATTTTCAAAGACTAAAATTTTAAAGACTTAAAAAGGAACTCTATACTTAATAATAATAATAAACATCATTTTTAGGATGATCATAACGAGTCATATATTACATACGCCATGCATTAAACATTAATATTCCTAGACCTTAAAAAAAAAAAAAAAAAAAAAAAAACAGTAGTTTATTGTTATATAACTTTAACTGTTTAAAATGTGCGTTTTTATTTGATGGCGTTAATCAGGCTGACTGCCTCTTATTACGTATGACACGGATTAAACATTAATATTCCTGGACCCATCTTATAAAAATTTTAAATGAAATTTCAGTTTTACAATTTTTTTTAACTGCAAATTTTTAAACTTCTAAACATTGCACATTTTAAAATTTTATACCGTTGCATAGAGAAAAAAATGCACTTTTGAATTAAATTCGTTTGAAATTTTTATAAAAATTTGTTTTCAAATTATTATTATTATTTAAAGTTTTTATTACTTTTTTGTCATTGTGGCAACAGAAGTAAACCATTTTTGGACATTAAACATGGACCAATCAGAAAATGAATAAAATGCGGAATTCAACCAACAAAAACATTCAGATATACTTCGGATTCCCCAATTCTCTATCGAGGATAACAACTATTTTCCAAATTACTAAAAATTAATTATTTATTTATGAGTATTAATGAACGTTAGCTTCGAATTCTCCCCAAGCTTGGAAACACTAGTCGCCAAATATTTAAAAATATCGCCAAATTTGAAGACAAAAATTAAGAAATCATAAATATTGCCGATTTGGCTATAGATTACTAATTCGGCACAATTCTCATTCAAATTCAGTATTTATGAAATTTCTTTTTATAGGTTTCGTAGCATTTGATCTTCTTAAAATTTCAGTAAAATTTTCAATGAGATACTAATCAACCATTAAAGAATTTTTATTAACTCATCTAATCGAGTCGCAAAAAAGCTATATTTAACAAAAACAAAAAAATATGAAAGCTATATCCTCCCCCTGGCACATGCCGAAATTGCTGTTTTATTATGTACTTATTTATCAATAAAAAAATTGCATGTTTATAATGTTATTAATTATGATTTCCATTTTGATACTTGTTTTAAAAATAAATGAAATACGTTAGAAAATAGTGTTTAGGTATTTTATGAACTTTATTTTTAATATCCACTTCAATACAAAATTAGAGTTTTACTGTTTATTCATACATAGTGTTAAAAAATTCTATACGTGGTGTCCCAAAAATGGCACCCAAACTCTGCGCAGCCAGATTCCTCATTGGGAATACTTAAAAGAAGCCCAAATAACTGCACCTGTACAATTGATAATTTACGAGAAAAATTGAAAAATAAAGTATATATTAAATACATGACAAATTATTCGCGAACAGAATGCATGAAATTCTTACAAAAAATACCAGTAGCTACAAGGATGCAGTAACGAGTTCTACAGAGGCGTCTTAACGTCATTCTTTGGCGCGCGCCCGCGCTTGACGCGATATGCGCAGCGAACGTTTAGAATGTTATTTTTTTGAGAATTTTAAAAATCAGTTTTTATTGAAACTAAGATGCAAATCATGTTTTACGGTGTCAAAATTAACATGGAAAATACTATAAAAAGCAAAATGCATTAGATGTGCATAGTTTTAACTAAAAATATCTGCACATAATTTTTTTAAAATAGTGAAATGTATGGGATTTTCCTTCTTCGTTTTCTCTTCAATGCAACAACCTCAAATAATAGTCGCCAATTTCCGACCCAAGGGAAAACGTGGAAAAAGTCTGTTTTGCGAAGACTCTAGTGTATTGAGAAGCCGCTGTATATGTCTGTCGGCCGGGGATTGGAACCACCAAATCTGTCTGCCAACTGAGGAAATATCTTCTGGTAGTTACCCAAGTAACATATATAAAATTCAGCTTTTATAAATTGACGAAAGTAGAATTTCCTATTATTGAAGTTTAGTGGTTGTCGGCCGGGGGTTGGAACCACAGGAAGTGTCTGCCAATGGAGGACGTGATTTCTAACATCATTCCAAAGGAAATATCAAAAAATTACGCTTTATAAAATGACGAAAGTAAGTTGGTATTTTTTACACATTTGCTCCCTGGTCACTGCCAAAGCCACCATGATCCAAATTTCATAATTACCCATCGTTCCTATCTTTGTTGGAAGACTGCGCTGAGAAGGTTCCAGCTTTTATAAAATAACGAAGGTCTGCCAGTCACAGTCTCTTGGACTACTATACTGAAGTATAATATGTAATACTTTAAAATAGCTTGCTAAGTATCAAAATTTGTTTATAAATACAGAAACATACAAAAAAGCATAAATGATCTAAAAAATGCGATCTATTTAATTTTATTATTATTATATTGATGTACACAAATTAATTACATTTTTAAGATAATAAATGCACAAATACTGTAATTAAAAACACTAACTAATTTAATAAAAATATTAGGCTCAGTTTTAAGAAAGTTCATTTATACGGTTAATTCAATTTCTAACCAAAAATAATCTCATTCTTGCAAAAATGTATCATTTTACAAATAATCTCGTTTTGTCAAAAATGAGACATTTTACAAATACATATATATATACATATACATATCATGTATATAATTCTTTTTAGAATAAGTGCACAAAGTATTTCACTAAATGTGTTAAATTAGTGTTTAAATTCAAAAGTCAATTCAATAACTAATACATATATGTGTACTTCTCTTTCTTCATAATTATAGCTTTCATAGAATAGTCATAAGTATGCTTAATATGAAGGAACGCAGTCACCTTTGCGACACCTTTGGAACTCGGACAACGATTAAGATTTTCTAATGTAAACTTTACTAATTCAATAAAATAATCATAATTTAGTTGAAATATGATAGCACTTTATATGATAAAACTTTCACAACACACAGAAATCATAAACATTATTTTACATTTTTACATAATAAAAGGAATCTAAGCTAGAAAAAGATTAGATATATTCAAATAGAAAAGAAGCGAACAATATTAGAAAATAAAGCACCGAAATTTTATCATTTTCTTAAATATAATACTTTATAATGACATTTAAATTCCTTAATTTTTGGTTGTATGTCAAAAAACTTACAGTTTAAATATGAAAAACTGAACCATGAAAATCTATTAAATTAGTTATCAATTGAAAAGCTTTATTTTTATTAGAACAAAACATTTACATACCTTTGTTAAAGAATATCCAACTGTTTCATGCCGTTAAAATCACAATAGAAAATAAAAGATATTTCAATTTTTTCTAAATATGAAGACAAACATTCCGTGATAATTAACATTCCACGATTATTTGTAATTGTATTATGATTTATTCTTATTTTTTGAGTTAACAGAGGAGAACAATCTTTCCTCTTTTGACATGTTCTATCTAAAAATGGCGAAACTACGATACAGCAGATGTTTTCAATTTTCATTTTTCACCTGCGTACTTGCTATTATACAAAATGCAGACGAACATTTAAAATAACACACCAGTATATGTAAATTCAGGTATTTTTCTAATTTTACGCATTTGTCTGTGTAACCAACCGACAACAACTTGCAGTCTTAATATCACAAAATAAATGCACATAAAAACAAGTAATTCTTTTTACAAAATGTGTAATTTTCATGACAAGTGTGTGATTTTAGAAATTTACACACTTATTAGTGTATATAAGAACTATGCGTAAATTACAATAACACACCAATCGGTGTCAATTTAGGTATTTTTCTACTTTTACACGCTTATTTATGTTTTTCAAGTGATAACAAATTACACACTTAGTTTCAAAAGCTAAATACACATAAAAACAGGTAAAATTCTGCAAAAAAATGTGTAAAGTACATGACAAGTGTGTAAATTTACAAATTTACACATAAATGTATGTAAATTTGACTAATTTACACATTTATTTTTTAGAGTGAAGAGACTTTTTCTGTTCATTTCGTACTAACCACTTTTAAAAACAATCTTCAACATCTTTTTACACTAGACTATTTGCAAACAGGAATTCTAACATGAAGAATTACTTTTATAAATTGTGTACAATGTAGAAATAGCCCCCAGTCTCGCGCCTTATAATCAAAAGGATAAAAATATCGTGAAAAAATAAATGCTAGGTCATAGAGAATGTTAAGTCCTCTAAAGATGAAACAAATGACAAAATATATCCTGAGGAAAATAAAAACATTTCTGAGAACAGTTTTTATCTAAATAACTGCTCTCTTTTTCTTAGATTACTCGTATATGCTACAAGAGGTCTGCATGTGTTCGAATTTCGGGGCCTAGGGCCAGTCCGAAAGAAAGTCTTTTTGGCCTGGCCCGGCCGGATATAAAAATTATAAGTTTGGTCCAAGCCCAGCCCGTTCATATTTTCACAGTTCGGTGTCCGGCCTGTAAGAAATCAGTAAAAACAGGTCCGGTCCGATCTTGCTCGACTCAATTTCGAAAAAAAATCAAATTTTAGGTTTATCGGTTTGTGTTAACAAACCGATAAGAGAGGTCAGAAATTTATGGTAAACAATTTATAAATGTATACATAGGTGACAATATTATTCTAACATAAGATATTAATTTCGAATTTATGAGACAACATTTGTACACGAAGAACAGGAACGTTGAGAAATTGTTGACAAAAACGAAATTGTCTCGAACAACATAGTAATTGCAATAGAATACACGGTTTAAACCTACAACTGGCTGATATAGATGTTCATGGCTGAAGAAGCAGGTGAACTATAGTTGTTTTGTTTCACCTCTAACTATTTTTCCTACTTTCTGCAATGTTTCTTCTGTATCATTCTCAACAGGACGACCACTTTGTTCTTTGCCGCCAACTTTTGAACGCCCCTGCTCTTCTTGTACAATTGTTTCATAAATTTGAAATTAACGTCATATAGTTGGATAAATGTTTGGAAAGAATTTACTACTATTTCTGTTCTCTCATTACGGTTTGTGACCTTCTTACTGACATTCCTCCATATTATGGTCTAAGCATTAAGATCTAACCACTATCGCTTGTAACGCTTGTAATGATTTACACATTTTAAAACATAATGAATCTGATATATAGAACTTTTGTGCACACCAACATTTTACTGTAGAGCGTGTTGCCGTTGTGCATATCAATTATTATTTATTTATTTGAGTGAAAAAAAACCGATTAAACTGACTTCTATGAGTGAAAGAGAAATTTCAATTGCACTTTATTTTCTAAATTTATGTAAGTTTTGCTTATTACTTGATGCGTAAAAATTCTGACGCTAATATACTTGGTTGTACAAAAGTAAACGAATTCATTTTTTAAATTGAATTTGCTGGAAAAAGATTTTTTCAACCAAGTTATGCTTTTGTTACATGAGCTGCATTTAAGCATATTAAGCATTATATATACAAATCAATCGATACGATAAAAGACATAAAAAAATATTTGTTTACTTTCAACTATTGATGGTTTACTCTAAAATTGAGTTATTATGTACATTATATATTTTCTAATTTGTTTATTTAAGTATAATATTTCCCCCTTATTTTGAACTTTTGTTATACTATTCAGAATAGGTTGGAATGCGTATCACCATCAATGACTGATTTTTCTTTATTGCTTTGTTTATATAAACTATCTGCCTGGTGAAATTCCGTCTTGATTTCATATCAAATAAACAATTATAATCATACACTTTTCTAATATTTTAAGGTCCAAGAAATTCAGTTATTTCCGAAAATTACTTTTATAGTTCATTCCACGTAATCTTTATTTTCAGATCGATACATGAAAGATTAAGCAAAATAAAATGTTGAAGTATCTAACAAAGATATAGAAAGAAAGTTAATGGAACTTTTAACAATTAAAAACTGAATCTGGCTTAAATCATTATCACGGATCTATGAGCAATAATTTTAATTATACGAAAAATAATTGAAATATTTTCAGTATAAAGTTTCCAAAAAGATAATATCCACATTTATCTTAAATTTAATGTAGACGTTTGTTTGCTAGTCTCAAATAAGTTAAATGAAGAAGAACGAAATTTTTAATAAGAATTCCAACATAGAAAATATATTGTATCATATTTGAAATTCCTTCAACGCACTACAATTTTTTGGAAATAAAGTTTCTTTGTGAATTTAATTGATCAATATTTCCGTAACATGCGTAATAAATATGTTTAATTATTCAAGATGTCCCTGAGTCAGGGTTGTCACGATAATACCGCAATGAAGTTTTAAATATCATTATTTGCGTAAATTAATATTCGCCTCATTTAATCATATGATTTCATTAATCAAATAAAATGAATGATATTGTAGGAAATTTTTTAAAATCAAAATCCAGTTATTGTACTTCTTAGGCAGCTTTGCGCAGCTTTTTGACGAAATTTCCAGGATAGATAAAGCACTCTGTAATAATTTTCTATAAAAAAAACTAGAATCACATTCCATTTAATCAAGAGTACATAAGCGTATCACACCAAACCGATCACATAGTTTCGTTTTAAACCTTGACTAAAGTGTGTAAATTGATGAAACTTAAAACAATATTAACTTCCTATACAGGGTGAGTCATAAATATCGAAACAATAGGCTATCTCCTTAAATATTGCCTCTAGACCCATACTTCCAATTGCAAAATCTCATAAAAAAGGTGAAATTTCTGATAATATAAGTTGTAACTCCATGGAGGGGACGTCTCTTTGAAAAATTACGAAAATTAAATTTTTATACGGCCCCCGTAGAGCAATATTCCCAATTAAGAAATTATCACTTATCCATTCCTAACTTGAACAAAAAATTTTTTATCTCCGTATCTGAAAACCTGACAGAGATATTAAAATCCAAAATTCTCAAAAATTCGTGACTTACACCACTTTACCATGCCTGTAAACGATGGGTTTTTCATCCGTTTCCAAAGCAAATAAGGGATCCTTCACAAATTGTCCGTTATTATATGTCAGTTTAAGACCGTACCTGTTATTTCGACATAATCCCAGACAACACAAATACATCCTAAAACATCCAGAAGATATCACGTTTCGGATATGCGTGATATCCTGTGGACCGATGAATTGGTCCTGTCGACGGTTACAGAACATCCCCTGGGTTTCGAAATGTCACACCTGTCAACATCCTATGGATGTCACTTCATGACACCTTTGGGATGGTTATAGGATGCTTATATTATACCCTCTGGACGGTCCTAAGCCAATATCCTATGGATGGGTGAATTCGTCTTGTGGACAGTTGTGGGACATCCCATGAAGTTTGAAATGTGATACCTGCCAATGTCCTGTGGACAGCATTTTACAACACATTTTGTACAGTAATGGACAGTTGCAGATACCCCCTAGATCATCCAAATTCAATCTGCAACCTATAATTTTCTTTGACATACTAGGGGTTATTCCAGATTTTTATTCTTGGGGCCCATTTTGTGAAAAGTAAAATCATTTTTCTGGGGAAAAAAATAGTAATAAAACTTAAAACCCAGTTACGCAAATTCGAACCAAGCATTTATTAACAAAAACATCTTTAAATCCTTTTGCTAAAGGTTTTCTTTTTCATAAACTGGTTATATCTACAAATTACACATTTTTAAACAGTTTTCATAAAAAAGAGTTTTATAAAAGAGTAAAAGGAATTTTGTGGAGGGGCTCATTTTATTAAATTTATTTTTTTGTAGGGACAATAAATAGGCCTCAAATTTCACCTGGATCGACCTCTGCATGTGTATAAAAAAGTATAATCTTCAGCATTATTTTAGACATATAGACTTTTTTTTTCATGTGCATAAAAAAGAATCCAAGAACTTCAGCATTTATATTCTTTCATGGTAAGATAAACTTTTCTGGCTATTTATAATTAACTTTGTAGTGAGTGATGCACCTACTTCTCAAGGGGACTCTCCATTCGAAGACATCCATGACTGTCTTCAAGCAAACACATTTCCTAATTGGACAGGTTTTTGAATTTTTCTATCAACACGTCAAAAGTCACCAAGTTAAAAAATATTTTGTTTTAAGCAATCAATGAAGATTTATTTAAAATTTAATCAACTTAATTAAACTTAAATTTATAGGATTTTACATTCTTAATTATTTAAACACTAATTTATTTTTATTTTATATTATATTCTACATTGTTAGTCACCAGTGGCCAAAGCAAAGTTCAATGTCGTCACCATGGATCGCAATGTATTAAATTTAAATATTTTTAAACAATTTAGGATAGCTGAAGCTATTATGCTATAACATTTTTTGAAATAAAGGTATTACTTTCAGAATTAGTTAAACATAATATACCTGTATTTAAAAAACTGCAACCAAAATTGAAAAATTACAAAATACTTTTATTAAAAATAGACCTTAGGAGTGGAATGAAAAATAGAAGCTTAAAATTTTTGAAATTAAAACAAGAACTACCTAAATGTTTAGTATTAGCGAGCAGGTGATTTTAAGTGAAATCAACTTAATCTTCAATAATAATCAAACCAACCAAATTGTCAGATCATTTACAGAGAGACATGTTTTCCATTACATTATGATGCACACTTTATTATATACATTAGTAGTTTCAATAATATTTTTTGAAGTATTCACAGAATGCACTTTTAATCCTTCTAGCCAAGATTTTAATTCTGGATGAGCATTCTTGTTTTTCCATTATCTGAACGAGTAATTTTATTTAATGATGCTTCTTACAAGATAACAAGTTGATTTCATGATGTTCAATTTATAACTTTCTTTTCAGTTTTAAACAAAATCTTTAAAACAAAACAAAAAAAATAATAATGGAGTCATTGAAGATCCAAAATGGAACTGACCTTTCTTGTAAGATGTCCAGGACAGCTACAAAAATAGTAATAATAATTTAAAAAAAATCCTTTTTTAAGGGAATTTTTTTTTCTGAGAAGATAAAATTTTATGACACATTTTAAAAAATAAAAGCATGAAATTCGCTGACGTAACGTTTGAAGAGATTGATAAGCAGTTGTGTGTTTTTATTTTTCACACTTGTAAACAGTTATTTCATTAGTACGACCATTATTTTCATTTTTATTATCTTGCTTCGAGAAATTTTGTTTAAAATGTCCATTTCAATAACGTTTTTTGCAATATATTCTGCCTGTACACAAAATGTTAAGCACGGCACATTATAGTTTATGAATAAGATAATCTTGACAATATGCTTAATCTGCAGGGAAAGTGCTAATATTTCTACAAGCAGACAAATTTGCATGATTTTAGAGTATTTTACAAACCTCCATTTCTAGCCACCTTGATATAGTTTATCAAAGTTGACATTTACATGGATACAGACACCTTTGATATGAATAGTAAATGCGTGTTGGGAGCTAATGCAAAAACATGCATTACTTTTCATTTAATAATCCTTGAAATTGCTCCTGAATTTTAAAATCATACTTAAAGATTTACATAAGTGATTCAAATTTATATATATTTGAGATTCGGAAAAGGAAACTTTATCAAATTTTATTTCTATTTGAGAAATAAGAATGAGACACCAGTACACCCCAACCATCACATAGATTAATATGCTTGAATTCCATTTCAATACTTCATCACCCCAGGTTGACTCCTTCCTGCTTTTCTTTATTTTGACTTTTAAATTTGTCCAATATAATTTTCACCTCATTCCGCCGGAGGTATTGGATATTTGTTTAAATGTAGGGTCATGGACTGCATTTCATAAAAGGAATATTTGCATTGTATATTTCTATGCAAGAACAGACTTTAAAAAGAAATTATAAAATGTAAGAATATTTTACTGTATACTTTTGGTATCTAATTTTTCTCCCCACCTCATAGCTGAAACTTTCAAGATTTAGATTATCTTAGTATAAAAGCTTAAAGGCCCATTTAGTGTTCATAGGCAATATAACATTATTAAAAATAAATCCCATTAGGCCACTAGACTAATTTTGAAAAAAAAAAAAGACACGTGGCAAATGAAAATTACCTTGCAATTAAAATAAAATCAAAGATAAAAAAGCAAATTATTTTTCATCTTTTGTATGTAGACCAGAATAAATCAAGGTTATTACTTAAATAAAAGTAATGATTTTTTTTTTTTTTTTTTTTTTTTTTTTTTTAGAACAGCAATTACCAAGAAATTAATTCAGTTTTTGAACAAAGAAAATAAGCAATTAAAGAAAATCATTTTTTAAAAATTTGATAAAAATGTAATATAAATTTTTAAATATTCCATAATTAAATTTGTTCAATTAAATATATAAAGGTTTTTAAACATTGCAAAAAAATGGCTTATTTTGTTAAAAGATCACAAAAAAGCAGGTTTTGTTAAAATATCACAAAAACAGATTTTGTTAAAAGAGCGCAAAAACTTCAGATTTTGTTAAAAAATCGCGAAAAAAAGACAAATTTCGTGAAAAGATCGCGAAAAAACAGTAAATTTTGTTAAAAGATGACAAAAAATGGCAAATTTCTTCAAAAGATCTGAAAAACCCGCCAATTTTGTCACTTTTAAACACGAAAAAACTCAAATTTTGAAAAAAAAGGTGAAAAAAAGCACACAGTTTGTAATGGGAATGGAATCTACCCATCTTTCTCTAATTATGCCCCGAAAGCAATTTTCTCTTCGCACGAAAATTATTGTGAATCAGGAAAATCCGCTTTAGAAGCAAGAAAAACACAGTTTTGAAGCAGGAAAATTAGTTTTTAGAGCAGAAAAATTCACTTCTGGCATTAATTTTTTTTTTTGTGCCTCTTTAACAAAATTTGCATTTTTTTTTTTTTTGATGAAATTGCTGTTTTTTTGGGATATTTTGATGAAGTTTGCGTTTTTTTTGGTGAAATTTCCCGTTTTTTGTGAATTTGACAGAATTTTCCATTTTATTGTGATTTTTGCATGAAATTTGCCATTTCTAAAAAAATTTAGACGAAATTATCTGTTTTTCGCGAATCGTTTGACAAACCTTTCCGTTTTATCGTGATTTTTGGACAAAATTGGTCGTTTTTTCACGATCTTCTGAGAAAATCTGCCACTTTTTCGGGATTTTGTGACAAAATTAGCCATTTTTCGCGAATCTTGCCAGAAATCAATCGTATTATCGTCGAAGGGCATGAATTTTTAACGAAATTTGCCGTTTTTTTGCAATCCTCTGACGAAGTTACACGTCCCACGGGTTGCTATTTTTTGTGTTCCATCGCTGAATTTTTTTGTAATTTAAGCGCTACAGCACGTCAGCATCATTGATGAAGGGCTGTGTTTTTTCAAATGTGGGGCAAGAAGGGCACTATATTTTTGTATGAGAGATAAGAGGGGCGCTATTCTTTAAACTAAAGGGCAGGAGGGCCGGAGCACCCCCCTGAAATCCTCTGAGGGAAATTCTGGAAAAACTGTAGGCAATAAAGACATTATCGGACACACTTTTTCAATATAGATATTTTAACTTTCTAAATTATTACATAAACTTACCTCTGTTGCATATATTTCTTGATTTTATAGGAAAAAAAGAATTTAAAAAATGTATTGCAGTAAGTAATAGTAATTTCGTGTGCAATTTTGTTATAACTTTTTTCAACTGCATGCATGTTGCATCTTGCAGGCTGGTGAAATAAATCCTTGTCTGGCAAGATTTTAAAAATTTCCCACCCCTGAAAATGATAGATCTAGTCCTCAATTTAGAGAGGGGGGCGGTCACATCCAGTGTTGAATTAACCGGCACTTTTCTCCAGAGGGACTTTAGTGGCTTTGGTGGGAAGGGAGAGGGCATTATAGAGTTCCGGGGAGGGGAAATTGCAATTTTTGACCATTAAAAAACAAAATTTCTAGGATAGACATTTCATTGCTCTGGGAGGGGAATGTCCCCCTCCCCAGGCACTACCTGAATTCAACACTGGTCACATCACTTCATAATCAACTATTATATTGGGTACTACTTCGTTATCCCGGCGATCAGTTTTGTCAAATTATACAAATCGCAAAAGCCAAATTATACAAATTAATGAAACTTTTCGTTTAAATAATGAAAAGACAAATAAATAGTAGAGCAGTAATAAAAGTAGAAATAAAAGGTCGAATTAAAAATCATTTGATGATGTAATTCTTAATGTCAAGTGAATGTGATATCTACAATCATTCATTATTGGCATTTAATCTTGGAGTTTGGAAGTAAATTTATAGCCGACGGAATAACCAAGTAGTAGCATCTTATATTGAAGTTTATTCTTAAATTAAAAGTGACGATTTTTCTTATACTTTCGTTAATTCATTTTCATAAATACAAAAACTTGCATTAGAATATTTCTAAAAATATATAATTTACACAGATTTCATTCAGATATGAAGAAATTGAAATGTTGTTAAGTTAGCATTTTACGATAGTTTATAGGACTTGACAGCCGCAGAAATGTAGTCATGAGGAAGCAGTTAGCAGTCTCATCCGGAAATTTAATTTAAAGTGCCGAATCATGGAATTTTTTGAAAGTTTTTTTTTTTTAAATCTGCTTTTACTTAAAAGTGGAACACTTTTCAATCACATAGTTTCTGAATAAGCAACTCACAAGTAAATTTTGAATTGAAATTCAAAATTTTATGTGACACAGGTGCCATTAAAAAAAACTCACCTTACAGATGTTTTTTATTTCTTTTCTTTCTAGAATCAATTTAAAAATCATCTGAAATTTCATAATTACATTGAAGAAAAATGTTTCTGAAATATATATTTTAACAATATTTAATTGAAATATAACAAAACATAGCGTTCCACTGGGATGCTTAATTTTTTGAATGACCTATACATGAAACACAGGAAAAAATGTCTTAATGCTTCAAACAAAATAAAGTAAAAAATAAACAGTGTACAACATATAATTAATAGAAAATGGATAATACAAGTCAACTAAAATTTTTAAAAGGACTTGTTACATCAATGTTAATGTATTCAATAGTTTAAATTTTGATTTCTACAAAACTGTTAAATAAAATCATCTTGTTTTCTGAATCTATTAAACAGCTTTGTTATGTCACATCATTGTGTCGGTGTTTTTTCTTTAGAGATTTTGGCGAGAAAACACTGTTTTGAAATACTTGATAAGCATAATCATGCAAAAACAGCATATAGTTTTATTATATTTATAATCAGTTTATTTTATAATAAAAAAACCCATTTACTTCAATACAAAACACAAAATTTTCAATTTTATAAGAAAAATTTCTTTCTTACTGTAAACATATATATTGTAATATTGTCTTATAAAATTATTTCTTATTCGGGCGATGACTAGTCCTATTTTTTTAATTGCATTTTAATAAAATTTTGCCAACATTATACAAATATAGAGGCAGAATAATTATAAGGAAATGCATTGCAAATATATATGAAAGAAAATTCTTACCTTATAATTACATTCACTTTCTGTTTATTCGAAATCGCTATGAGCTGAAACTGATAAACATTGGAAATTGGAATGAAATCAAGCACACTTTTGCTGAATTCTGGTGAGTTGGTTGGTAGGCTGCACATTCGAGTACAGGGTTTCAAATCCAAGGAGTCGAACAATGCGTGTATTCGTCCTCCGGCCGTTCTTAAGACAGTACTGTGAGGACTAGGGTGGAGCGAAAAAAAATATTTTTTTAAAATCAAAAACGGGTAGGTGCCAAAAGTTGCCTTTATACTAGTACATCAACTGCGTGAAATTTTACCGCTGAAAAAAAAATGGCTTAAGTCTGCGCTTTTGCTCCAAAAATCGAAATTTTGGGTAAAATTTGTCATTTTTTGACTTTTTTTCAAAAAAGTTTAAAAATTCCTACAGAGCTGGTTATTATTTAAAAGTGTTACTTAAACCTTTATATTTATCTGCTTAACATATTTAAACTATAAAACAATATCTGTAGTCTGTATAATTGGAGCAAATGTGACAACTTTTGTTTGGTACAGGAGATCCTCCACGGTGAAGGTCGAAAAATTTAAAATGCTTATAACTTGCGATCTAATTTTCGTAGCGCGGCCAAATTTTGTTTGGTAATTTATTGTGAGACAGTGTTAATTTTGGTATAGGAGACCCCCAAGGTGAGGGCCAAAAATTTAAAAAGCTTATAACTCGCGATCTAATTTTCGTCGCGCGGCCAAATTTTGTTTGGTAATTTATTAAGAGACAGTGTTAATTTTGGTACAGGAGACCCCCTACAGTGAGGGTCCAAAAATTTTAAATGCTTATAACTCGCGATTTAATTGTTGTAGCGCTTCCAAATTTTGCTTGGTAATTTATTATGAGACAGTGTTATTTTTGGAGAAAGGAGACCCCCGAAGGTGAGAGTCGAAAAATTAAAATGCTTATATCTCGCAATCTAATTTTCGTAGCGTGGCCAAATTTTGTCTGGCAATTTATCATGAGACAGTGTTAATTTTGGTATAGAAGATCGCCTCCCCCACGGTGAAGGTCGAAAAATTTTAAATGCTTATAACTTGCGATCTAATTTTCGTAGCGCGGCCAAATTTTGTTTGGTAATTTATTATGAGACAGTGTTAATTTTGGTACAGGAGACCCCCTACGGTGAGGGTCGAAAAATTTAAAATGCTTATAACTCGCGACTAATTTTCGTAACGCGGCCAAATTTTGTTTGGTAATTTATTATGAGACAGTGTTAATTTTTGGTGACAGGAGATCCCCCATTGTGAGGGTCGAAAAATTTAAAATGCTTATAACACGCGATCTAATTTTCATAGCGCGGCCAAATTTTTTTGGTAATTTATTATGAGA
The DNA here is from genome assembly GCA_964019185.1 of Maratus speculifer. Lineage (NCBI taxonomy): Eukaryota > Metazoa > Arthropoda > Arachnida > Araneae > Salticidae > Maratus > Maratus speculifer. Next base: position 34,978,449 of record OZ025293.1, read on the forward strand.
CAGTGTTGATTTATGCTGATAAGAGACACCCCTAGGTGAGGGTCGAAAAAGTTAAAATGCTTATATCTCGCAATCTAATTTTCGTAGCGCGGCCAAATTTTGTCTGGCAATTTATCATGAAACAGTGTTAATTTTGGTATAGAAGATAGCCACCCCCACGGTCAGAGTCGAAAATTTTTAAATGCTTATAACTTGCGATTTAATTTTCGTAGCGCGGCCAAATTTTGTTTGGTAATTTATTATGAGACAGTGTTAATTTCGGTACAGGAGACCCCCTACGGTGAGGGTCGAAATATTTTAAATGCTTATAACTCGCGATCTAATTTTCATAGCGCGGCCAAATTTTTTTTGGTAATTTATTATGAGACAGTGTTAATTTTTGGTGACAGGTGAACCCCCACTGTGAATGTCAAAAAATTTAATATGCTTGTAACTCGCGATCTAATTTTTATAGCGGAGCCAAATTTTGTTTGGTAATTTATTATGAGACATTGTTGATTTATGCTGATAAGAGACACCCCTAGGTGAGGGTCGAAAAAGTTAAAATGCTTATATCTCGCAATATAATTTTCGTAGCGCGGCCAAATTTTGTCTGGCAATTTATTATGAGACAGTGTTAATTTTGGTATAGAAGATCGCCCCCCCCCCACGGTGAGGGTCGAAAAATTTTAAATGCTTATAACTTGCGATCTAATTTTCGTAGCGCGGCCAATTTTTGTTTGGTAATTTATTATGAGACAGTGTTAATTTTGGTACAGGAGACCCCCTACGGGGAGGGTCGAAAAATTTAAAATGCTTATAACTCGCGATCTAATTTTCGTAGCGCGGCCAAATTTTGTTTAGTAATTTATTATGAGACAATGTTAATATTTGTACAGGAGACCCCCCCATGGTGAGGGTCCAAAAATTTAAAATGCTTATAACTCGCGATCTAATTTTCGTAGCGCTTCCAAACTTTCTTTGGTAATTTATTGTGAGACAGTGTTAATTTTTGATGACAGGAGACCCCCCACGGTGAGGGTCCAAAAATTTAAAATGCTTATAAATCGCGATGTAATTTTCTTAGCGCGGCCAAATTTTGTTTTTTAATTTATTATGAGACAGTGTTAATTTTGGTACAGGAGATCCCCCACGGTGAAGGTCGAAAAATTTAAATGCTTATAACTTGCGATCTAATTTTCGTAGCGCGGCCAAATTTTGTTTGGTAATTTATTGTGAGACAGTGTTAATTTTGAAATAGGAGATCCCACAAGGTGAGGGAAAAAAAATTAAAAAGCTTATAACTCGCGATCTAATTTTCGTCGCGCGGCCAAATTTTGTTTGGTAATTTATTATGAGACAGTGTTAATTTTGGTACAGGAGACCCCCCACGGTGAGGGTCCAAAAATTTAAAATGCTTATAAATCGCGATGAAATTTTCGTAGCGCGGCCAAATTTTGTTTGGTAATTTATTATGAGACAGTGTTTATTTTGGTACAGGAGACCCCCCCCAAGGTGAGGGCCAAAAATTTAAAATGCTTATAACTTGCTATGTAATTTTTGTAGCGCGGCCAAATTTTGTTTGGTAATTTATTATGAGACAGTGTTAATTTTGGTGACAGGTGAACCCCGACTGTGAGGGTCAAAAAATTTAAAATGCTTATAACTCGCGATCTAATTTTCGTAGCGCTTCCAAATTTTGCTTGGTAATTTATTATGAGACAGTGTTATTTTTTGGAGAATGGAGACCCCCGAAGGGGAGAGTCGAAAAATTTAAAATGCTTATAACTCGCGATCTAATTTTCGTTGCGCGGCCAAATTTTGTCTGGCAATTTATTATGAGACAGTGTTAATTTTGGTACAGAAGATCCCCCCCGACGGTGAGGGTCGAAAATTTTAAAATGCTTATAGACGCTATTTAATTTTCATAGCACGGCCAAATTTTGTTTGGTAATTTATTATGACACAGTGTTAATTTTTGGTGACAGGAGATCCCCCATGGTGAGGGTCGAAAAATTTAAAATGCTTATAACACGCGATCTAATTTTCGAAGCGCGGCCAAACTTTTTTTGTTAATTTATTATGAGACTGTGTTAATTTTTGTACAGAAGATCCCCCCCCCCCACGGTGAGGGTCGAAATATTTAAAATGCTTATAACTCGCGATCTAATTTTCATAGCGCGGCCAAATTTTTTTTGGTAATTTATTATGAGACATAGTTAATTTTTGGTGACAGGTGAACCCCCACTGTGAGGGTAAAAATATTTAAAATGCTTATAATTCGCGATCTAATTTTCGTAGCCCGCCCGAATTTTGTTTGGTAATTTATTATGAGACAGTGTTGATTTATGCTGATAAGAGACACAGCTAGGTGAGGTCGAAAAAGTTAAAATGCTTATATCTCACAATCTAATTTTCGTAGCGCGGCCAAATTTTGTCTGGCAATTTATTATGAGACAGTGTTATTTTTTGGAGAAAGGAGATCCCCCATGGTGAGGGTCGAAAAATTTAAAATGCTTATAACTCTCGATCTAATTTTCGTAGCGCGGGCAAATTTTGTTTGGTAATTTATTATGAGACAGTGTTAATTTTGGTACAGGAGACCCCCTACGGTGAGGGTCGAAAAATTTAAAATGCTTATAACTCGCGATCTAATTTTCGTAGCGCGGCCAAATTTTGTTTGGTAATTTATTATGAGACAGTGTTGATTTATGCTGATAAGAGACACTCCTAGGTGAGGGTCGAAAAAGTTAAAATGCTTATATCTCGCAATCTAATTTTCGTAGCGATGCCAAATTTTGTCTGGCAATTTATTATGAGACAGTGTTAATTTTGGTATAGAAGACCCCCCCCCCCCACGGTGAGGGTCGAAAAATTTAAATGCTTATAACTTGCGATCTAATTTTCGTAGCGCGGCCAAATTTTGTTTGGTAATTTATTGTGAGACAGTGTTAATTTTGGTATAGGAGATCCCACAAGGTGAGGGAAAAAAAATTAAAAAGCTTATAACTCGCGATCTAATTTTCGTAGCGCGGCCAAATTTTGTTTGGTAATTTATTATGAGACAGTGTTGATTTATGCTGATAAGAGACACCCCTAGGTGAGGGTCGAAAAAGTTAAAATGCTTATATCTCGCAATCTAATTTTCGTAGCGATGCCAAATTTTGTCTGGCAATTTATTATGAGACAGTGTTGATTTTGGTACAGGAGACCCCCCACGGTGAGGGTCAAAAAATTTAAAATGCTTATAAATCGCGATGAAATTTTCGTAGCGCCGCCAAATTTTGTTTGGTAATTTATTATGAGACAGTATTTATTTTGGTACAGGAGACCCCCCAAGGTGAGGGCCAAAAATTTAAAATGTTTATAACTCGCGATGTAATTTTTGTAGCGCGGCCAAATTTTGTTTGGTAATTTATTATGAGACAGTGTTAATTTTGGTGACAGGTGAACCCCGACTGTGAGGGTCAAAAAATTTAAAATGCTTATAACTCGCGATCTAATTTTCGTAGCGCTTCCAAATTTTGCTTGGTAATTTATTATGAGACAGTGTTATTTTTTGGAGAATGGAGACCACCGAAGGGGAGAGTCGAAAAATTTAAAATGCTTATAACTCGCGATCTAATTTTCGTTGCGCGGCCAAATTTTGTCTGGCAATTTATTATGAGACAGTGTTAATTTTGGTACAGAAGATCCCCCCCGACGGTGAGGGTCGGAAATTTTAAAATGCTTATAAATCGCTATTTAATTTTCATAGCACGGCCAAATTTTGTTTGGTAATTTATTATGACACAGTGTTAATTTTTGGTGACAGGAGATCCCCCATGGTGAGGGTCAAAAAATTTAAAATGCTTATAACACGCGATCTAATTTTCGAAGAGCGGCCAAACTTTTTTTGTTAATTTATTATGAGACAGTGTTAATTTTTGTACAGAAGATCCCCCCCCCACGGTGAGGGTCGAAATATTTAAAATGCTTATAACTCGCGATCTAATTTTCATAGCGCGGCCAAATTTTTTTTGGTAATTTATTATGAGACAGAGTTAATTTTTGGTGACAGGTGAACCCCACTGTGAGGGTAAAAATATTTAAAATGCTTATAATTCGCGATCTAATTTTCGTAGCCCGGCCGAATTTCGTTTGGTAATTTATTATGAGACAGTGTTGATTTATGCTGATAAGAGACACAGCTAGGTGAGGTCGAAAAAGTTAAAATGCTTATATCTCACAATCTAATTTTCGTAGCGCGGCAAAATTTTGTCTGGCAATTTATTATGAGACAGTGTTATTTTTTGGAGAAATGAGATCCCCCATGGTGAGGGTCGAAAAATTTAAAATGCTTATAACTCTCGATCTAATTTTCGTAGCGCGGGCAAATTTTGTTTGGTAATTTATTATGAGACAGTGTTAATTTTGGTACAGGAGACCCCCTACGGTGAGGAACGAAAAATTTAAAATGCTTATAACTCGCGATCTAATTTTCGTAGCGCGGCCAAATTTTGTTTGGTAATTTATTATGAGACAGTGTTAATTTTTGTACAGGAGACCCCCCACGGTGAAGGTCCAAAAATTTTAAATGCTTATAACTCGCGATCTAATTGTCGTAGCCCGGCCAAATTTTGTTTGGTAATTTATTATGAGACAGTGTTGATTTATGCTGATAAGAGACACCCCTAGGTGAGGGTCGAAAAAGTTAAAATGCTTATATCTCGCAATCTAATTTTCGTAGCGATGCGAAATTTTGTCTGGCAATTTATTATGAGACAGTGTTAATTTTGGTATAGAAGACCCCCACCCCACGGTGAGGGTCGAAAAATTTTAAATGCTTATAACTCGCGATCTAATTTTCGTAGCGCGGCCAAATTTTGTTTGGTAATTTATAATGAGACAGTGTTAATTTTGGTACAGGAGACCCCTACGGTGAGGGTCGAAAAATTCAAAATGCTTATAACTCACGATCTAATTTTCGTAGCGCGGCCAAATATTGTCTGGCAATTTATTATGAGACAGTGTTAATTTTGGTACAGAAGATCCCCCCGACGGTGAGGGTCGAAAATTTTAAAATGCTTATAAATCGCGATCTAATTGTCGTAGCGCTTCCAAATTTTGCTTGGTAATTTATTATGAGACACTGTTATTTTTTGGAGAAAGGAGACCCCCGAAGGGGAGAGTCGAAAAATTTAAAATGCTTATAACTCACGATCTAATTTTCGTAGCGCGGCCAAATATTGTCTGGCAATTTATTATGAGACAGTGTTAATTTTGGTACAGAAGATCCCCCCGATGGTGAGGGTCGAAAATTTTAAAATGCTTATAAATCGCTATTTAATTTTCATAGACGCCCAAATTTTGTTTGGTAATTTATTATGAGACAGTGTTAATTTTTGGTGACAGGAGATCCCCCAGGGTGGGGTTCGAAAAATTTAAAATGCTTATAATTCGCGATCTAATATTCGTAGCCCGGCCAAATTTTGTTTGGTAATTTATTATGAGACAGTGTTGATTTATGCTGATAAGAGACACCCCTAGGTGAGGTCCAAAAAGTTAAAATGCTTATATCTCGCAATCTAATTTTCGTAGCGCGGCCAAATTTTGTCTGGCAATTTATTATGAGACAGTGTTAATTTTTGTATAGAAGATCCCCCCCCCCCCACGGTGAGGGTCGAAAATTTTTAAATGCTTATAACTCGCGATCTAATTTTCGTAGCGCGGCCAAATTTTGTTTTGTAATTTATTATGAGACAGTGTTAATTTTGGTACAGGAAACCCCCTACGGTGAGGGTCGAAAAATTTAAAATGCTTATAACTCGCAATCTAATTTTCGTAGCGTGGCCAAATTTTGTTTGGTAATTTATTATGAGACAGTGTTAATTTTTGTACAGGAGACCATCCACGGTGAGGGTCCAAAAATTTTAAATGCTTATAACTCGCGATCTAATTTTCGTAGCGCGGCCAAATATTGTTTGGTAATTTATTATGAGACAGTGTTAATTTTTGGTGACAGGAGATCCCCCACGGTGACGGTCGAAAAATTTAAAATGCTTATAACTCGCGATCTAATTTTCGTTGCGCGGCCAAATTTTGTCTGGCAATTTATTATGAGACAGTGTTAATTTTGGTACAGAAGATCCCCCCCGACGGTGAGGGTCGGAAATTTTAAAATGCTTATAAATTGCTATTTAATTTTCATAGCACGGCCAAATTTTGTTTGGTAATTTATTATGACACAGTGTTAATTTTTGGTGACAGGAGATCCCCCATGGTGAGGGTCAAAAAATTTAAAATGCTTATAACACGCGATCTAATTTTCGAAGCGCGGCCAAACTTTTTTTGTTAATTTATTATGAGACAGTGTTAATTTTTGTACAGAAGATCCCCCCCCCCCACGGTGAGGGTCGAAATATTTAAAATGCTTATAACTCGCGATCTAATTTTCATAGCGCGGCCAAATTTTTTTTGGTAATTTATTATGAGACAGAGTTAATTTTTGGTGACAGGTGAACCCCACTGTGAGGGTAAAAATATTTAAAATGCTTATAATTCGCGATCTAATTTTCGTAGCCCGGCCGAATTTCGTTTGGTAATTTATTATGAGACAGTGTTGATTTATGCTGATAAGAGACACAGCTAGGTGAGGTCGAAAAAGTTAAAATGCTTATATCTCACAATCTAATTTTCGTAGCGCGGCAAAATTTTGTCTGGCAATTTATTATGAGACAGTGTTATTTTTTGGAGAAATGAGATCCCCCATGGTGAGGGTCGAAAAATTTAAAATGCTTATAACTCTCGATCTAATTTTCGTAGCGCGGGCAAATTTTGTTTGGTAATTTATTATGAGACAGTGTTAATTTTGGTACAGGAGACCCCCTACGGTGAGGGTCGAAAAATTTAAAATGCTTATAACTCGCGATCTAATTTTCGTAGCGCGGCCAAATTTTGTTTGGTAATTTATTATGAGACAGTGTTAATTTTTGTACAGGAGACCCCCCACGGTGAAGGTCCAAAAATTTTAAATGCTTATAACTCGCGATCTAATTGTCGTAGCCCGGCCAAATTTTGTTTGGTAATTTATTATGAGACAGTGTTGATTTATGCTGATAAGAGACACCCCTAGGTGAGGGTCGAAAAAGTTAAAATGCTTATATCTCGCAATCTAATTTTCGTAGCGATGCCAAATTTTGTCTGGCAATTTATTATGAGACAGTGTTAATTTTGGTATAGAAGACCCCCCCCACGGTGAAGGTCGAAAAATTTTAAATGCTTATAACTCGCGATCTAATTTTCGTAGCGCGGCCAAATTTTGTTTGGTAATTTATAATGAGACAGTGTTAATTTTGGTACAGGAGACCCCCTACGGTGAGGGTCGAAAAATTCAAAATGCTTATAACTCACGATCTAATTTTCGTAGCGCGGCCAAATATTGTCTGGCAATTTATTATGAGACAGTGTTAATTTTGGTACAGAAGATCCCCCCGACGGTGAGGGTCGAAAATTTTAAAATGCTTATAAATCGCGATCTAATTGTCGTAGCGCTTCCAAATTTTGCTTGGTAATTTATTATGAGACACTGTTATTTTTTGGAGAAAGGAGACCCCCGAAGGGGAGAGTCGAAAAATTTAAAATGCTTATAACTCACGATCTAATTTTCGTAGCGCGGCCAAATATTGTCTGGCAATTTATTATGAGACAGTGTTAATTTTGGTACAGAAGATCCCCCCGACGGTGAGGGTCGAAAATTTTAAAATGCTTATAAATCGCTATTTAATTTTCATAGACGCCCAAATTTTGTTTGGTAATTTATTATGAGACAGTGTTAATTTTTGGTGACAGGAGATCCCCCAGGGTGGGGTTCGAAAAATTTAAAATGCTTATAATTCGCGATCTAATATTCGTAGCCCGGCCAAATTTTGTTTGGTAATTTATTATGAGACAGTGTTGATTTATGCTGATAAGAGACACCCCTAGGTGAGGTCCAAAAAGTTAAAATGCTTATATCTCGCAATCTAATTTTCGTAGCGCGGCCAAATTTTGTCTGGCAATTTATTATGAGACAGTGTTAATTTTTGTATAGAAGATCCCCCCCCCACGGTGAGGGTCGAAAATTTTTAAATGCTTATAACTCGCGATCTAATTTTCGTAGCGCGGCCAAATTTTGTTTTGTAATTTATTATGAGACAGTGTTAATTTTGGTACAGGAAACCCCCTACGGTGAGGGTCGAAAAATTTAAAATGCTTATAACTCGCAATCTAATTTTCGTAGCGTGGCCAAATTTTGTTTGGTAATTTATTATGAGACAGTGTTAATTTTTGTACAGGAGACCATCCACGGTGAGGGTCCAAAAATTTTAAATGCTTATAACTCGCGATCTAATTTTCGTAGCGCGGCCAAATATTGTTTGGTAATTTATTATGAGACAGTGTTAATTTTTGGTGACAGGAGATCCCCCACGGTGACGGTCGAAAAATTTAAAATGCTTATAACATGCGATCTAATTTTCGTAGCGCGGCCAAACTTTGTTTGGTAATTTATTATGAGACAGTGTTATTTTTTGGAGAAAGGAGACCGCCGAAGCTGAAAGTCGAAAAATTTCAAATGCTCATATCTCGCGATCTAATTTTCGTAGCGCGGCCAAACTTTGTTTGGTAATTTATTATAAGACAGTGTTAATTTTGGTACAGGAGACCCCCTACGGTGAGGGTAGAAAAATTTAAAATGCTTATAACTCGCGATCTAAATTTCGTAGCGCGCCCAAATTTTGTTTGATATGTTATTATGAGACAGTGTAAATTTTTGGTGACAGGGGACCTTCCACAGTGAGGGTCGAAAAATTTTAAAATGCTTATAACTCGCGATCTAATTTTCGTAGCGCTTCCAAATTTTGCTTGGTAATTTATTATGAGACAGTGTTATTTTTGGAGAAAGGAGACCCCCGAAGGGGACAGTCGAAAATTTTAAAATGCTTATAACTTGCGATCTACTTTTCGTAGCGCGGCCAAATTTTGTCTGGCAATTTATTATGAGACAGTGTTAATTTTGGTACAGAAGATCCCCCCACGGTGAGGGTCGAAAATTTTAAAATGCTTATAAATCGCTATTATTTTTTCATAGCACGGCCAAATTTTGTTTACTAATTTATTATGATACGGTGTTGATTTTTGGTGACAGGAGACCGCCCACGGTAAGGGTCGAAAAATTTTAAAGCTTATAACTCGCGACAAATTTTCGTAACGCGGCCAAATTTTGTTTGGTAATTTATTATGAGACAGTGTCAATTTTTGGTGACAGGAGATCCCCCATGGTGAGGGTCGAAAAATTTAAAATGCTTATAACTCGCGATCTAATTTTCGTAGCGCTTCCAAATTTTGCTTGGTAATTTATTATGAGACAGTGTTATTTTTTGGAGAAAGGAAACTCCCGAAGGGGACAGTCGAAAAATTTAAAATGCTTATAACTTGCGATCTACTTTTCGTAGCGCGGCCAAATTTTGTCTGGCGATTTATTATGAGACAGTGTTAATTTTGGTACAGAAGATCCCCCCATGGTGAGGGTCGAAAATTTTAAAATGCTTATAAATCGCTATTATTTTTTCATAGCGCGGCCAAATTTTTTTGGTAATTTATTATGAGACAGAGTTAATTTTTGGTGACAGGTGAACCCCCACTGTGAGGGTAAAAATATTTAAAATGCTTATAATTCGCGATCTAATTTTCGTAGCCCGGCCGAATTTTGTTTGGTAATTTATTATGAGACAGTGTTGATTTATGCTGATAAGAGACACAGCTAGGTGAGGTCGAAAAAGTTAAAATGCTTATATCTCACAATCTAATTTTCGTAGCGCGGCCAAATTTTGTCTGGCAATTTATTATGAGACAGTGTTATTTTTTGGAGAAAGGAGATCCACCATGGTGAGGGTCGAAAAATTTAAAATGCTTATAACTCTCGATCTAATTTTCGTAGCGCGGGCAAATTTTGTTTGGTAATTTATTATGAGACAGTGTTAATTTTTGTACAGGAGACCCCCTACGGTGAGGGTCGAAACATTTAAAATGCTTATAACTCGCGATCTAATTTTCGTAGCGCGGCCAAATTTTGTTTGGTAATTTATTATGAGACAGTGTCAATTTTTGGTGACAGGAGATCCCCCATGGTGAGGGTCGAAAAATTTAAAATGCTTATAACTCGCGATCTAATTTTCGTAGCGCTTCCAAATTTTGCTTGGTAATTTATTATGAGACAGTGTTATTTTTTGGAGAAAGGAGACCCCCGAAGGGGACAGTCGAAAAATTTAAAATGCTTATAACTTGCGATCTACTTTTCGTAGCGCGGCCAAATTTTGTCTGGCGATTTATTATGAGACAGTGTTAATTTTGGTACAGAAGATCCCCCCATGGTGAGGGTCGAAATTTTTAAAATGCTTATAAATCGCTATTATTTTTTCATAGCACGGCCAAATTTTGTTTAGTAATTTATTATGATACGGTGTTGATTTTTGGTGACAGGAGACCGCCCACGGTAAGGGTCGAAAAATTTTAAAGCTTAAAACTCGCGACTAATTTTCGTAACGCGGCCAAATTTTGTTTGGTAATTTATTATGAGACAGTGTCAATTTTTGGTGACAGGAGATTCCCCATGGTGAAGGTCGAAAAAATTAAAATGCTTATAACACGCGATCTAATTTTCGAAGCGCGGCCAAATTTTTTTTGGTAATTTATTATGAGACAGTGTTAATTTTTGGAGACAGGTGAACCCCCACTGTGAGGATCAAAAAATTTAAAATGCTTGTAACTCGCGATCTAATTTTCATACCGCAGCCAAATTTTGTTTGGTAATTTATTATGAGAAAGTGTTAATTTTTGGTGACAGGAGATCCCCCACGATGAGGGTCGAAAAATTTAAAATGCTTATAATTCGCGATCTAATTTTCGTAGCCCGGCCAAATTTTGTTTGGAAATTTATTATGAGACAGTGTTGATTTTGGTACAGGAGACTCCCCACGGTGAGGGTCGAAAAATTTAAAATGCTTATAACACGCGATCTAATTTTCGAAGCGCGGCCAAACTTTTTTTGTTAATTTATTATGAGACAGTGATAATTTTTGTACAGAAGATCCCCCCCCCCCACGGTGAGGGTCGAAATATTTAAAATGCTTATAACTCGCGATCTAATTTTCATAGCGCGGCCAAATTTTTTTTGGTAATTTATTATGAGACAGAGTTAATTTTTGGTGACAGGTGAACCCCCACTGTGAGGGTAAAAATATTTAAAATGCTTATAATTCGCGATCTAATTTTCGTAGCCCGGCCGAATTTTGTTTGGTAATTTATTATGAGACAGTGTTGATTTATGCTGATAAGAGACACAGCTAGGTGAGGTCGAAAAAGTTAAAATGCTTATATCTCACAATCTAATTTTCGTAGCGCGGCCAAATTTTGTCTGGCAATTTATTATGAGACAGTGTTATTTTTGGAGAAAGGAGATCCCCCATGGTGAGGGTCGAAAAATTTAAAATGCTTATAACTCGCGATCTAATTTTCGTAGCGCGGCCAAATTTTGTTTGGTAAATTATAATGAGACAGTGTTAATTTTGGTATGGAAGACCCCCCCCCACGGTGAGGGTCGAAAAATTTTAAATGCTTATAACTCGCGATCTAATTTTTGTGGCGAGGCCAAATTTTGTTAGGAAATTTATTATGAGACAGTAATAATTTTTGGTGACAGGGGCCCTTTCACAGTGAGGGTCGAAAATTTTAAAATGCTTATAACTCGCGATCTAATTGTCGTAGCGCTTCCAAATTTTGCATGGTAATTTATTATGAGACACTGTTATTTTTTGGAGAAAGGAGACCCCCGAAGGGGAGAGTCGAAAAATTTAAAATGCTTATAACTCACGATCTAATTTTCGTAGCGCGGCCAAATATTGTCTGGCAATTTATTATGAGACAGTGTTAATTTTGGTACAGAAGATCCCCCCGACGGTGAGGGTCGAAAATTTTAAAATGCTTATAACTCGCGATCTAATTTTCGTAGCGCGCCCAAATTTTGTTTGATATGTTATTATGAGACAGTGTAAATTTTTGGTGACAGGGGACCTTCCACAGTGAGGGTCGAAAAATTTAAAATGCTTATAACTCGCGATCTAATTTTCGTAGCGCTTCCAAATTTTGCTTGGTAATTTATTATGAGACAGTGTTATTTTTGGAGAAAGGAGACCCCCGAAGGGGACAGTCGAAAATTTTAAAATGCTTATAACTTGCGATCTACTTTTCGTAGCGCGGCCAAATTTTGTCTGGCAATTTATTATGAGACAGTGTTAATTTTGGTACAGAAGATCCCCCCACGGTGAGGGTCGAAAATTTTAAAATGCTTATAAATCGCTATTATTTTTTCATAGCACGGCCAAATTTTGTTTACTAATTTATTATGATACGGTGTTGATTTTTGGTGACAGGAGACCGCCCACGGTAAGGGTCGAAAAATTTTAAAGCTTATAACTCGCGACAAATTTTCGTAACGCGGCCAAATTTTGTTTGGTAATTTATTATGAGACAGTGTCAATTTTTGGTGACAGGAGATCCCCCATGGTGAGGGTCGAAAAATTTAAAATGCTTATAACTCGCGATCTAATTTTCGTAGCGCTTCCAAATTTTGCTTGGTAATTTATTATGAGACAGTGTTATTTTTTGGAGAAAGGAGACTCCCGAAGGGGACAGTCGAAAAAATTAAAATGCTTATAACTTGCGATCTACTTTTCGTAGCGCGGCCAAATTTTGTCTGGCGATTTATTATGAGACAGTGTTAATTTTGGTACAGAAGATCCCCCCATGGTGAGGGTCGAAAATTTTAAAATGCTTATTAATCGCTATTAATTTTTCATAGCGCGGCCAAATTTTTTTTGGTAATTTATTATGAGACAGAGTTAATTTTTGGTGACAGGTGAACCCCCACTGTGAGGGTCGAAAAATTTTAAAGCTTAAAACTCGCGACTAATTTTCGTAACGCGGCCAAATTTTGTTTGGTAATTTATTATGAGACAGTGTCAATTTTTGGTGACAGGAGATTCCCCATGGTGAAGGTCGAAAAAATTAAAATGCTTATAACACGCGATCTAATTTTCGAAGCGCGGCCAAATTTTTTTTGGTAATTTATTATGAGACAGTGTTAATTTTTGGAGACAGGTGAACCCCCACTGTGAGGATCAAAAAATTTAAAACGCTTGTAACTCGCGATCTAATTTTCGTAGCCCGGCCGAATTTTGTTTGGTAATTTATTATGAGACAGTGTTGATTTATGCTGATAAGAGACACAGCTAGGTGAGGTCGAAAAAGTTAAAATGCTTATATCTCACAATCTAATTTTCGTAGCGCGGCCAAATTTTGTCCTGCAATTTATTATGAGACAGTGTTCTTTTTTGGAGAAAGGAGATCCACCATGGTGAGGGTCGAAAAATTTAAAATGCTTATAACTCTCGATCTAATTTTCGTAGCGCGGCCAAATTTTGTTTGGTAATTTATTATGAGACAGTGTCAATTTTTGGTGACAGGAGATCCCCCATGGTGAGGGTCGAAAAATTTAAAATGCTTATAACTCGCGATCTAATTTTCGTAGCGCTTCCAAATTTTGCTTGGTAATTTATTATGAGACAGTGTTATTTTTTGGAGAAAGGAGACCACCGAAGGGGACAGTCGAAAAATTTAAAATGCTTGTAACTCGCGATCTAATTTTCATACCGCAGCCAAATTTTGTTTGGTAATTTATTATGAGAAAGTGTTAATTTTTGGTGACAGGAGATCCCCCACGATGAGGGTCGAAAAATTTAAAATGCTTATAATTCGCGATATAATTTTCGTAGCCCGGCCAAATTTTGTTTGGTAATTTATTATGAGACAGTGTTGATTTTGGTACAGGAGACTCCCCACGGTGAGGGTCGAAAAATTTAAAATGCTTATAACACGCGATCTAATTTTCGAAGCGCGGCCAAACTTTTTTTGTTAATTTATTATGAGACAGTGATAATTTTTGTACAGAAGATCCCCCCCCCCCACGGTGAGGGTCGAAATATTTAAAATGCTTATAACTCGCGATCTAATTTTCATAGCGCGGCCAAATTTTTTTTGGTAATTTATTATGAGACAGTGTTAATTTTTGTACAGGAGACCCCCCACGGTGAAGGTCCAAAAATTTTAAATGCTTATAACTCGCGATCTAATTGTCGTAGCCCGGCCAAATTTTGTTTGGTAATTTATTATGAGACAGTGTTGATTTATGCTGATAAGAGACACCCCTAGGTGAGGGTCGAAAAAGTTAAAATGCTTATATCTCGCAATCTAATTTTCGTAGCGATGCCAAATTTTGTCTGGCAATTTATTATGAGACAGTGTTAATTTTGGTATAGAAGACCCCCCCCACGGTGAGGGTCGAAAAATTTTAAATGCTTATAACTCGCGATCTAATTTTCGTAGCGCGGCCAAATTTTGTTTGGTAATTTATAATGAGACAGAGTTAATTTTGGTACAGGAGACCCCCTACGGTGAGGGTCGAAAAATTCAAAATGCTTATAACTCACGATCTAATTTTCGTAGCGCGGCCAAATATTGTCTGGCAATTTATTATGAGACAGTGTTAACTTTGGTACAGAAGATCCCCCCGACGGTGAGGGTCGAAAATTTTAAAATGCTTATAAATCGCGATCTAATTGTCGTAGCGCTTCCAAATTTTGCTTGGTAATTTATTATGAGACACTGTTATTTTTTGGAGAAAGGAGACCCCCGAAGGGGAGAGTCGAAAAATTTAAAATGCTTATAACTCACGATCTAATTTTCGTAGCGCGGCCAAATATTGTCTGGCAATTTATTATGAGACAGTGTTAATTTTGGTACAGAAGATCCCCCCGACGGTGAGGGTCGAAAATTTTAAAATGCTTATAAATCGCTATTTAATTTTCATAGACGCCCAAATTTTGTTTGGTAATTTATTATGAGACAGTGTTAATTTTTGGTGACAGGAGATCCCCCAGGGTGGGGTTCGAAAAATTTAAAATGCTTATAATTCGCGATCTAATATTCGTAGCCCGGCCAAATTTTGTTTGGTAATTTATTATGAGACAGTGTTGATTTATGCTGATAAGAGACACCCCTAGGTGAGGTCCAAAAAGTTAAAATGCTTATATCTCGCAATCTAATTTTCGTAGCGCGGCCAAATTTTGTCTGGCAATTTATTATGAGACAGTGTTAATTTTTGTATAGAAGATCCCCCCCCCCACGGTGAGGGTCGAAAATTTTTAAATGCTTATAACTCGCGATCTAATTTTCGTAGCGCGGCCAAATTTTGTTTTGTAATTTATTATGAGACAGTGTTAATTTTGGTACAGGAAACCCCCTACGGTGAGGGTCGAAAAATTTAAAATGCTTATAACTCGCAATCTAATTTTCGTAGCGTGGCCAAATTTTGTTTGGTAATTTATTATGAGACAGTGTTAATTTTTGTACAGGAGACCATCCACGGTGAGGGTCCAAAAATTTTAAATGCTTATAACTCGCGATCTAATTTTCGTAGCGCGGCCAAATATTGTTTGGTAATTTATTATGAGACAGTGTTAATTTTTGGTGACAGGAGATCCCCCACGGTGACGGTCGAAAAATTTAAAATGCTTATAACTCGCGATCTAATTTTCGTTGCGCGGCCAAATTTTGTCTGGCAATTTATTATGAGACAGTGTTAATTTTGGTACAGAAGATCCCCCCCGACGGTGAGGGTCGGAAATTTTAAAATGCTTATAAATCGCTATTTAATTTTCATAGCACGGCCAAATTTTGTTTGGTAATTTATTATGACACAGTGTTAATTTTTGGTGACAGGAGATCCCCCATGGTGAGGGTCAAAAAATTTAAAATGCTTATAACACGCGATCTAATTTTCGAAGCGCGGCCAAACTTTTTTTGTTAATTTATTATGAGACAGTGTTAATTTTTGTACAGAAGATCCCCCCCCCCACGGTGAGGGTCGAAATATTTAAAATGCTTATAACTCGCGATCTAATTTTCATAGCGCGGCCAAATTTTTTTTGGTAATTTATTATGAGACAGTGTTATTTTTTGGAGAAATGAGATCCCCCATGGTGAGGGTCGAAAAATTTAAAATGCTTATAACTCTCGATCTAATTTTCGTAGCGCGGGCAAATTTTGTTTGGTAATTTATTATGAGACAGTGTTAATTTTGGTACAGGAGACCCCCTACGGTGAGGGTCGAAAAATTTAAAATGCTTATAACTCGCGATCTAATTTTCGTAGCGCGGCCAAATTTTGTTTGGTAATTTATTATGAGACAGTGTTAATTTTTGTACAGGAGACCCCCCACGGTGAAGGTCCAAAAATTTTAAATGCTTATAACTCGCGATCTAATTTTCGTAGCCCGGCCAAATTTTGTTTGGTAATTTATTATGAGACAGTGTTGATTTATGCTGATAAGAGACACCCCTAGGTGAGGGTCGAAAAAGTTAAAATGCTTATATCTCGCAATCTAATTTTCGTAGCGATGCCAAATTTTGTCTGGCAATTTATTATGAGACAGTGTTAATTTTGGTATAGAAGACCCCCCCCCCCCACGGTGAGGGTCGAAAAATTTTAAATGCTTATAACTCGCGATCTAATTTTCGTAGCGCGGCCAAATTTTGTTTGGTAATTTATAATGAGACAGTGTTAATTTTGGTACAGGAGACCCCCTACGGTGAGGGTCGAAAAATTCAAAATGCTTATAACTCACGATCTAATTTTCGTAGCGCGGCCAAATATTGTCTGGCAATTTATTATGAGACAGTGTTAATTTTGGTACAGAAGATCCCCCCGACGGTGAGGGTCGAAAATTTTAAAATGCTTATAAATCGCTATTTAATTTTCATAGACGCCCAAATTTTGTTTGGTAATTTATTATGAGACAGTGTTAATTTTTGGTGACAGGAGATCCCCCAGGGTGGGGTTCGAAAATTTTTAAATGCTTATAACTCGCGATCTAATTTTCGTAGCGCGGCCAAATTTTGTTTTGTAATTTATTATGAGACAGTGTTAATTTTGGTACAGGAAACCCCCTACGGTGAGGGTCGAAAAATTTAAAATGCTTATAACTCGCAATCTAATTTTCGTAGCGTGGCCAAATTTTGTTTGGTAATTTATTATGAGACAGTGTTAATTTTTGTACAGGAGACCATCCACGGTGAGGGTCCAAAAATTTTAAATGCTTATAACTCGCGATCTAATTTTCGTAGCGCGGCCAAATATTGTTTGGTAATTTATTATGAGACAGTGTTAATTTTTGGTGACAGGAGATCCCCCACGGTGACGGTCGAAAAATTTAAAATGCTTATAACATGCGATCTAATTTTCGTAGCGCGGCCAAACTTTGTTTGGTAATTTATTATGAGACAGTGTTATTTTTTGGAGAAAGGAGACCGCCGAAGCTGAAAGTCGAAAAATATCAAAAGCTCATATCTCGCGATCTAATTTTCGTAGCGCGGCCAAACTTTGTTTGGTAATTTATTATAAGACAGTGTTAATTTTGGTACAGGAGACCCCCTACGGTGAGGGTAGAAAAATTTAAAATGCTTATAACTCGCGATCTAAATTTCGTAGCGCGCCCAAATTTTGTTTGATATGTTATTATGAGACAGTGTAAATTTTTGGTGACAGGGGACCTTCCACAGTGAGGGTCGAAAAATTTAAAATGCTTATAACTCGCGATCTAATTTTCGTAGCGCTTCCAAATTTTGCTTGGTAATTTATTATGAGACAGTGTTATTTTTGGAGAAAGGAGACCCCCGAAGGGGACAGTCGAAAATTTTAAAATGCTTATAACTTGCGATCTACTTTTCGTAGCGCGGCCAAATTTTGTCTGGCAATTTATTATGAGACAGTGTTAATTTTGGTACAGAAGATCCCCCCACGGTGAGGGTCGAAAATTTTAAAATGCTTATAAATCGCTATTATTTTTTCATAGCACGGCCAAATTTTGTTTACTAATTTATTATGATACGGTGTTGATTTTTGGTGACAGGAGACCGCCCACGGTAAGGGTCGAAAAATTTTAAAGCTTATAACTCGCGACAAATTTTCGTAACGCGGCCAAATTTTGTTTGGTAATTTATTATGAGACAGTGTCAATTTTTGGTGACAGGAGATCCCCCATGGTGAGGGTCGAAAAATTTAAAATGCTTATAACTCGCGATCTAATTTTCGTAGCGCTTCCAAATTTTGCTTGGTAATTTATTATGAGACAGTGTTATTTTTTGGAGAAAGGAGACTCCCGAAGGGGACAGTCGAAAAATTTAAAATGCTTATAACTTGCGATCTACTTTTCGTAGCGCGGCCAAATTTTGTCTGGCGATTTATTATGAGACAGTGTTAATTTTGGTACAGAAGATCCCCCCATGGTGAGGGTCGAAAATTTTAAAATGCTTATAAATCGCTATTATTTTTTCATAGCGCGGCCAAATTTTTTTTGGTAATTTATTATGAGACAGAGTTAATTTTTGGTGACAGGTGAACCCCCACTGTGAGGGTAAAAATATTTAAAATGCTTATAATTCGCGATCTAATTTTCGTAGCCCGGCCGAATTTTGTTTGGTAATTTATTATGAGACAGTGTTGATTTATGCTGATAAGAGACACAGCTAGGTGAGGTCGAAAAAGTTAAAATGCTTATATCTCACAATCTAATTTTCGTAGCGCGGCCAAATTTTGTCTGGCAATTTATTATGAGACAGTGTTATTTTTTGGAGAAAGGAGATCCACCATGGTGAGGGTCGAAAAATTTAAAATGCTTATAACTCTCGATCTAATTTTCGTAGCGCGGGCAAATTTTGTTTGGTAATTTATTATGAGACAGTGTTAATTTTTGTACAGGAGACCCCCTACGGTGAGGGTCGAAACATTTAAAATGCTTATAACTCGCGATCTAATTTTCGTAGCGCGGCCAAATTTTGTTTGGTAATTTATTATGAGACAGTGTCAATTTTTGGTGACAGGAGATCCCCCATGGTGAGGGTCGAAAAATTTAAAATGCTTATAACTCGCGATCTAATTTTCGTAGCGCTTCCAAATTTTGCTTGGTAATTTATTATGAGACAGTGTTATTTTTTGGAGAAAGGAGACCCCCGAAGGGGACAGTCGAAAAATTTAAAATGCTTATAACTTGCGATCTACTTTTCGTAGCGCGGCCAAATTTTGTCTGGCGATTTATTATGAGACAGTGTTAATTTTGGTACAGAAGATCCCCCCATGGTGAGGGTCGAAATTTTTAAAATGCTTATAAATCGCTATTATTTTTTCATAGCACGGCCAAATTTTGTTTAGTAATTTATTATGATACGGTGTTGATTTTTGGTGACAGGAGACCGCCCACGGTAAGGGTCGAAAAATTTTAAAGCTTAAAACTCGCGACTAATTTTCGTAACGCGGCCAAATTTTGTTTGGTAATTTATTATGAGACAGTGTCAATTTTTGGTGACAGGAGATTCCCCATGGTGAAGGTCGAAAAAATTAAAATGCTTATAACACGCGATCTAATTTTCGAAGCGCGGCCAAATTTTTTTTGGTAATTTATTATGAGACAGTGTTAATTTTTGGAGACAGGTGAACCCCCACTGTGAGGATCAAAAAATTTAAAATGCTTGTAACTCGCGATCTAATTTTCATACCGCAGCCAAATTTTGTTTGGTAATTTATTATGAGAAAGTGTTAATTTTTGGTGACAGGAGATCCCCCACGATGAGGGTCGAAAAATTTAAAATGCTTATAATTCGAGATCTAATTTTCGAAGCCCGGCCAAATTTTGTTTGGAAATTTATTATGAGACAGTGTTGATTTTGGTACAGGAGACTCCCCACGGTGAGGGTCGAAAAATTTAAAATGCTTATAACACGCGATCTAATTTTCGAAGCGCGGCCAAACTTTTTTTGTTAATTTATTATGAGACAGTGATAATTTTTGTACAGAAGATCCCCCCCCCCCACGGTGAGGGTCGAAATATTTAAAATGCTTATTACTCGCGATCTAATTTTCATAGCGCGGCCAAATTTTTTTTGGTAATTTATTATGAGACAGAGTTAATTTTTGGTGACAGGTGAACCCCCACTGTGAGGGTAAAAATATTTAAAATGCTTATAATTCGCGATCTAATTTTCGTAGCCCGGCCGAATTTTGTTTGGTAATTTATTATGAGACAGTGTTGATTTATGCTGATAAGAGACACAGCTAGGTGAGGTCGAAAAAGTTAAAATGCTTATATCTCACAATCTAATTTTCGTAGCGCGGCCAAATTTTGTCTGGCAATTTATTATGAGACAGTGTTATTTTTTGGAGAAAGGAGATCCCCCATGGTGAGGGTCGAAAAATTTAAAATGCTTATAACTCGCGATCTAATTTTCGTAGCGCGGCCAAATTTTGTTTGGTAAATTATAATGAGACAGTGTTAATTTTGGTATGGAAGAAACCCCCCCCCCCCACGGTGAGGGTCGAAAAATTTTAAATGCTTATAACTCGCGATCTAATTTTCGTAGCGCGGCCAAATTTTGTTTGGTAATTTATAATGAGACAGTGTTAATTTTGTTACAGGAGACCCCCTACGGTGAGGGTCGAAAAATTCAAAATGCTTATAACTCGCGATCTAATTTTTGTGGCGAGGCCAAATTTTGTTAGGAAATTTATTATGAGACAGTAATAATTTTTGGTGACAGGGGCCCTTTCACAGTGAGGGTCGAAAATTTTAAAATGCTTATAACTCGCGATCTAATTGTCGTAGCGCTTCCAAATTTTGCTTGGTAATTTATTATGAGACACTGTTATTTTTTGGAGAAAGGAGACCCCCGAAGGGGAGAGTCGAAAAATTTAAAATACTTATAACTCACGATCTAATTTTCGTAGCGCGGCCAAATATTGTCTGGCAATTTATTATGAGACAGTGTTAATTTTGGTACAGAAGATCCCCCCGACGGTGAGGGTCGAAAATTTTAAAATGCTTATAACTCGCGATCTAATTTTCGTAGCGCGCCCAAATTTTGTTTGATATGTTATTATGAGACAGTGTAAATTTTTGGTGACAGGGGACCTTCCACAGTGAGGGTCGAAAAATTTAAAATGCTTATAACTCGCGATCTAATTTTCGTAGCGCTTCCAAATTTTGCTTGGTAATTTATTATGAGACAGTGTTATTTTTGGAGAAAGGAGACCCCCGAAGGGGACAGTCGAAAATTTTAAAATGCTTATAACTTGCGATCTACTTTTCGTAGCGCGGCCAAATTTTGTCTGGCAATTTATTATGAGACAGTGTTAATTTTGGTACAGAAGATCCCCCCACGGTGAGGGTCGAAAATTTTAAAATGCTTATAAATCGCTATTATTTTTTCATAGCACGGCCAAATTTTGTTTACTAATTTATTATGATACGGTGTTGATTTTTGGTGACAGGAGACCGCCCACGGTAAGGGTCGAAAAATTTTAAAGCTTATAACTCGCGACAAATTTTCGTAACGCGGCCAAATTTTGTTTGGTAATTTATTATGGGACAGTGTCAATTTTTGGTGACAGGAGATCCCCCATGGTGAGGGTCGAAAAATTTAAAATGCTTATAACTCGCGATCTAATTTTCGTAGCGCTTCCAAATTTTGCTTGGTAATTTATTATGAGACAGTGTTATTTTTTGGAGAAAGGAGACTCCCGAAGGGGACAGTCGAAAAATTTAAAATGCTTATAACTTGCGATCTACTTTTCGTAGCGCGGCCAAATTTTGTCTGGCGATTTATTATGAGACAGTGTTAATTTTGGTACAGAAGATCCTCCCATGGTGAGGGTCGAAAATTTTAAAAAGCTTATAAATCGCTATTATTTTTTCATAGCGCGGCCAAATTTTTTTTGGTAATTTATTATGAGACAGAGTTAATTTTTGGTGACAGGTGAACCCCCACTGTGAGGGTCGAAAAATTTTAAAGCTTAAAACTCGCGACTAATTTTCGTAACGCGGCCAAATTTTGTTTGGTAATTTATTATGAGACAGTGTCAATTTTTGGTGACAGGAGATTCCCCATGGTGAAGGTCGAAAAAATTAAAATGCTTATAACACGCGATCTAATTTTCGAAGCGCGGCCAAATTTTTTTTGGTAATTTATTATGAGACAGTGTTAATTTTTGGAGACAGGTGAACCCCCACTGTGAGGATCAAAAAATTTAAAACGCTTGTAACTCGCGATCTAATTTTCGTAGCCCGGCCGAATTTTGTTTGGTAATTTATTATGAGACAGTGTCAATTTTTGGTGACAGGAGATTCCCCATGGTGAAGGTCGAAAAAATTAAAATGCTTATAACACGCGATCTAATTTTCGAAGCGCGGCCAAATTTTTTTTGGTAATTTATTATGAGACAGTGTTAATTTTTGGAGACAGGTGAACCCCCACTGTGAGGATCAAAAAATTTAAAACGCTTGTAACTCGCGATCTAATTTTCGTAGCCCGGCCGAATTTTGTTTGGTAATTTATTATGAGACAGTGTTGATTTATGCTGATAAGAGACACAGCTAGGTGAGGTCGAAAAAGTTAAAATGCTTATAACTCACGATCTAATTTTCGTAGCGCGGCCAAATATTGTCTGGCAATTTATTATGAGACAGTGTTAATTTTGGTACAGAAGATCCCCCCGACGGTGAGGGTCGAAAATTTTAAAATGCTTATAAATCGCTATTTAATTTTCATAGACGCCCAAATTTTGTTTGGTAATTTATTATGAGACAGTGTTAATTTTTGGTGACAGGAGATCCCCCAGGGTGGGGTTCGAAAAATTTAAAATGCTTATAATTCGCGATCTAATATTCGTAGCCCGGCCAAATTTTGTTTGGTAATTTATTATGAGACAGTGTTGATTTATGCTGATAAGAGACACCCCTAGGTGAGGTCCAAAAAGTTAAAATGCTTATATCTCGCAATCTAATTTTCGTAGCGCGGCCAAATTTTGTCTGGCAATTTATTATGAGACAGTGTTAATTTTTGTATAGAAGATCCCCCCCCCCACGGTGAGGGTCGAAAATTTTTAAATGCTTATAACTCGCGATCTAATTTTCGTAGCGCGGCCAAATTTTGTTTTGTAATTTATTATGAGACAGTGTTAATTTTGGTACAGGAAACCCCCTACGGTGAGGGTCGAAAAATTTAAAATGCTTATAACTCGCAATCTAATTTTCGTAGCGTGGCCAAATTTTGTTTGGTAATTTATTATGAGACAGTGTTAATTTTTGTACAGGAGACCATCCACGGTGAGGGTCCAAAATTTTTAAATGCTTATAACTCGCGATCTAATTTTCGTAGCGCGGCCAAATATTGTTTGGTAATTTATTATGAGACAGTGTTAATTTTTGGTGACAGGAGATCCCCCACGGTGACGGTCGAAAAATTTAAAATGCTTATAACTCGCGATCTAATTTTCGTTGCGCGGCCAAATTTTGTCTGGCAATTTATTATGAGACAGTGTTAATTTTGGTACAGAAGATCCCCCCCGACGGTGAGGGTCGGAAATTTTAAAATGCTTATAAATCGCTATTTAATTTTCATAGCACGGCCAAATTTTGTTTGGTAATTTATTATGACACAGTGTTAATTTTTGGTGACAGGAGATCCCCCATGGTGAGGGTCAAAAAATTTAAAATGCTTATAACACGCGATCTAATTTTCGAAGCGCGGCCAAACTTTTTTTGTTAATTTATTATGAGACAGTGTTAATTTTTGTACAGAAGATCCCCCCCCCCCACGGTGAGGGTCGAAATATTTAAAATGCTTATAACTCGCGATCTAATTTTCATAGCGCGGCCAAATTTTTTTTGGTAATTTATTATGAGACAGTGTTATTTTTTGGAGAAATGAGATCCCCCATGGTGAGGGTCGAAAAATTTAAAATGCTTATAACTCTCGATCTAATTTTCGTAGCGCGGGCAAATTTTGTTTGGTAATTTATTATGAGACAGTGTTAATTTTGGTACAGGAGACCCCCTACGGTGAGGGTCGAAAAATTTAAAATGCTTATAACTCGCGATCTAATTTTCGTAGCGCGGCCAAATTTTGTTTGGTAATTTATTATGAGACAGTGTTAATTTTTGTACAGGAGACCCCCCACGGTGAGGGTCCAAAAATTTTAAATGCTTATAACTCGCGATCTAATTGTCGTAGCCCGGCCAAATTTTGTTTGGTAATTTATTATGAGACAGTGTTGATTTATGCTGATAAGAGACACCCCTAGGTGAGGGTCGAAAAAGTTAAAATGCTTATATCTCGCAATCTAATTTTCGTAGCGATGCCAAATTTTGTCTGGCAATTTATTATGAGACAGTGTTAATTTTGGTATAGAAGACCCCCCCCCCCCACGGTGAGGGTCGAAAAATTTTAAATGCTTATAACTCGCGATCTAATTTTCGTAGCGCGGCCAAATTTTGTTTGGTAATTTATAATGAGACAGTGTTAATTTTGGTACAGGAGACCCCCTACGGTGAGGGTCGAAAAATTCAAAATGCTTATAACTCACGATCTAATTTTCGTAGCGCGGCCAAATATTGTCTGGCAATTTATAATGAGACAGTGTTAATTTTGGTACAGAAGATCCCCCCGACGGTGAGGGTCGAAAATTTTAAAATGCTTATAAATCGCTATTTAATTTTCATAGACGCCCAAATTTTGTTTGGTAATTTATTATGAGACAGTGTTAATTTTTGGTGACAGGAGATCCCCCAGGGTGGGGTTCGAAAAATTTAAAATGCTTATAATTCGAGATCTAATATTCGTAGCCCGGCCAAATTTTGTTTGGTAATTTATTATGAGACAGTGTTGATTTATGCTGATAAGAGACACCCCTAGGTGAGGTCCAAAAAGTTAAAATGCTTATATCTAGCAATCTAATTTTCGTAGCGCGGCCAAATTTTGTCTGGCAATTTATTATGAGACAGTGTTAATTTTTGTATAGAAGATCCCCCCCCCCCACGGTGAGGGTCGAAAATTTTTAAATGCTTATAACTCGCGATCTAATTTTCGTAGCGCGGCCAAATTTTGTTTTGTAATTTATTATGAGACAGTGTTAATTTTGGTACAGGAAACCCCCTACGGTGAGGGTCGAAAAATTTAAAATGCTTATAACTCGCAATCTAATTTTCGTAGCGTGGCCAAATTTTGTTTGGTAATTTATTATGAGACAGTGTTAATTTTTGTACAGGAGACCATCCACGGTGAGGGTCCAAAAATTTTAAATGCTTATAACTCGCGATCTAATTTTCGTAGCGCGGCCAAATATTGTTTGGTAATTTATTATGAGACAGTGTTAATTTTTGGTGACAGGAGATCCCCCACGGTGACTGTCGAAAAATTTAAAATGCTTATAACATGCGATCTAATTTTCGTAGCGCGGCCAAACTTTGTTTGGTAATTTATTATGAGACAGTGTTATTTTTTGGAGAAAGGAGACCGCCGAAGCTGAAAGTCGAAAAATATCAAATGCTCATATCTCGCGATCTAATTTTCGTAGCGCGGCCAAACTTTGTTTGGTAATTTATTATAAGACAGTGTTAATTTTGGTACAGGAGACCCCCTACGGTGAGGGTAGAAAAATTTAAAATGCTTATAACTCGCGATCTAAATTTCGTAGCGCGCCCAAATTTTGTTTGATATGTTATTATGAGACAGTGTAAATTTTTGGTGACAGGGGACCTTCCACAGTGAGGGTCGAAAAATTTAAAATGCTTATAACTCGCGATCTAATTTTCGTAGCGCTTCCAAATTTTGCTTGGTAATTTATTATGAGACAGTGTTATTTTTGGAGAAAGGAGACCCCCGAAGGGGACAGTCGAAAATTTTAAAATGCTTATAACTTGCGATCTACTTTTCGTAGCGCGGCCAAATTTTGTCTGGCAATTTATTATGAGACAGTGTTAATTTTGGTACAGAAGATCCCCCCACGGTGAGGGTCGAAAATTTTAAAATGCTTATAAATCGCTATTATTTTTTCATAGCACGGCCAAATTTTGTTTACTAATTTATTATGATACGGTGTTGATTTTTGGTGACAGGAGACCGCCCACGGTAAGGGTCGAAAAATTTTAAAGCTTATAACTCGCGACAAATTTTCGTAACGCGGCCAAATTTTGTTTGGTAATTTATTATGAGACAGTGTCAATTTTTGGTGACAGGAGATCCCCCATGGTGAGGGTCGAAAAATTTAAAATGCTTATAACTCGCGATCTAATTTTCGTAGCGCTTCCAAATTTTGCTTGGTAATTTATTATGAGACAGTGTTATTTTTTGGAGAAAGGAGACTCCCGAAGGGGACAGTCGAAAAATTTAAAATGCTTATAACTTGCGATCTACTTTTCGTAGCGCGGCCAAATTTTGTCTGGCGATTTATTATGAGACAGTGTTAATTTTGGTACAGAAGATCCCCCCATGGTGAGGGTCAAAAATTTTAAAATGCTTATAAATCGCTATTATTTTTTCATAGCGCGGCCAAATTTTTTTTGGTAATTTATTATGAGACAGAGTTAATTTTTGGTGACAGGTGAACCCCCACTGTGAGGGTAAAAATATTTAAAATGCTTATAATTCGCGATCTAATTTTCGTAGCCCGGCCGAATTTTGTTTGGTAATTTATTATGAGACAGTGTCAATTTTTGGTGACAGGAGATTCCCCATGGTGAAGGTCGAAAAAATTAAAATGCTTATAACACGCGATCTAATTTTCGAAGCGCGGCCAAATTTTTTTTGGTAATTTATTATGAGACAGTGTTAATTTTTGGAGACAGGTGAACCCCCACTGTGAGGATCAAAAAATTTAAAATGCTTGTAACTCGCGATCTAATTTTCATACCGCAGCCAAATTTTGTTTGGTAATTTATTATGAGAAAGTGTTAATTTTTGGTGACAGGAGATCCCCCACGATGAGGGTCGAAAAATTTAAAATGCTTATAATTCGCGATCTAATTTTCGTAGCCCGGCCAAATTTTGTTTGGAAATTTATTATGAGACAGTGTTGATTTTGGTACAGGAGACTCCCCACGGTGAGGGTCGAAACATTTAAAATGCTTATAACTCGCGATCTAATTTTCGTAGCGCGGCCAAATTTTGTTTGGTAATTTATTATGAGACAGTGTCAATTTTTGGTGACAGGAGATCCCCCATGGTGAGGGTCGAAAAATTTAAAATGCTTATAACTCGCGATCTAATTTTCGTAGCGCTTCCAAATTTTGCTTGGTAATTTATTATGAGACAGTGTTATTTTTTGGAGAAAGGAGACCCCCGAAGGGGACAGTCGAAAAATTTAAAATGCTTATAACTTGCGATCTACTTTTCGTAGCGCGGCCAAATTTTGTCTGGCGATTTATTATGAGACAGTGTTAATTTTGGTACAGAAGATCCCCCCATGGTGAGGGTCGAAATTTTTAAAATGCTTATAAATCGCTATTATTTTTTCATAGCACGGCCAAATTTTGTTTAGTAATTTATTATGATACGGTGTTGATTTTTGGTGACAGGAGACCGCCCACGGTAAGGGTCGAAAAATTTTAAAGCTTAAAACTCGCGACTAATTTTCGTAACGCGGCCAAATTTTGTTTGGTAATTTATTATGAGACAGTGTCAATTTTTGGTGACAGGAGATTCCCCATGGTGAAGGTCGAAAAAATTAAAATGCTTATAACACGCGATCTAATTTTCGAAGCGCGGCCAAATTTTTTTTGGTAATTTATTATGAGACAGTGTTAATTTTTGGAGACAGGTGAACCCCCACTGTGAGGATCAAAAAATTTAAAATGCTTGTAACTCGCGATCTAATTTTCATACCGCAGCCAAATTTTGTTTGGTAATTTATTATGAGAAAGTGTTAATTTTTGGTGACAGGAGATCCCCCACGATGAGGGTCGAAAAATTTAAAATGCTTATAATTCGCGATCTAATTTTCGTAGCCCGGCCAAATTTTGTTTGGAAATTTATTATGAGACAGTGTTGATTTTGGTACAGGAGACTCCCCACGGTGAGGGTCGAAAAATTTAAAATGCTTATAACACGCGATCTAATTTTCGAAGCGCGGCCAAACTTTTTTTGTTAATTTATTATGAGACAGTGATAATTTTTGTACAGAAGATCCCCCCCCCCCACGGTGAGGGTCGAAATATTTAAAATGCTTATAACTCGCGATCTAATTTTCATAGCGCGGCCAAATTTTTTTTGGTAATTTATTATGAGACAGAGTTAATTTTTGGTGACAGGTGAACCCCCACTGTGAGGGTAAAAATATTTAAAATGCTTATAATTCGCGATCTAATTTTCGTAGCCCGGCCGAATTTTGTTTGGTAATTTATTATGAGACAGTGTTGATTTATGCTGATAAGAGACACAGCTAGGTGAGGTCGAAAAAGTTAAAATGCTTATATCTCACAATCTAATTTTCGTAGCGCGGCCAAATTTTGTCTGGCAATTTATTATGAGACAGTGTTATTTTTTGGAGAAAGGAGATCCCCCATGGTGAGGGTCGAAAAATTTAAAATGCTTATAACTCGCGATCTAATTTTCGTAGCGCGGCCAAATTTTGTTTGGTAAATTATAATGAGACAGTGTTAATTTTGGTATAGAAGACCCCCCCCCCACGGTGAGGGTCGAAAAATTTTAAATGCTTATAACTCGCGATCTAATTTTCGTAGCGCGGCCAAATTTTGTTTGGTAATTTATAATGAGACAGTGTTAATTTTGTTACAGGAGACCCCCTACTTTGAGGGTCGAAAAATTCAAAATGCTTATAACTCGCGATCTAATTTTTTTGGCGAGGCCAAATTTTGTTAGGAAATTTATTATGAGACAGTAATAATTTTTGGTGACAGGGGCCCTTTCACAGTGAGGGTCGAAAATTTTAAAATGCTTATAACTCGCGATCTAATTTTCGTAGCGCTTCCAAATTTTGCTTGGTAATTTATTATGAGACAGTGTTATTTTTTGGAGAATGGAGACCCCCGAAGGGGAGAGTCGAAAAATTTAAAATGCTTATAACTCGCGATCTAATTTTCGTTGCGCGGCCAAATTTTGTCTGGCAATTTATTATGAGACAGTGTTAATTTTGGTACAGAAGATCCCCCCGACGGTGAGGGTCGAAAATTTTAAAATGCTTATAACTCGCGATCTAATTTTCGTAGCGCGCCCAAATTTTGTTTGATATGTTATTATGAGACAGTGTAAATTTTTGGTGACAGGGGACCTTCCACAGTGAGGGTCGAAAAATTTAAAATGCTTATAACTCGCGATCTAATTTTCGTAGCGCTTCCAAATTTTGCTTGGTAATTTATTATGAGACAGTGTTATTTTTGGAGAAAGGAGACCCCCGAAGGGGACAGTCGAAAATTTAAAAATGCTTATAACTTGCGATCTACTTTTCGTAGCGCGGCCAAATTTTGTCTGGCAATTTATTATGAGACAGTGTTAATTTTGGTACAGAAGATCCCCCCGACGGTGAGGGTCGAAAATTTTAAAATGCTTATAACTCGCGATCTAATTTTCGTAGCGCGCCCAAATTTTGTTTGATATGTTATTATGAGACAGTGTAAATTTTTGGTGACAGGGGACCTTCCACAGCGAGGGTCGAAAAATTTAAAATGCTTATAACTCGCGATCTAATTTTCGTAGCGCTTCCAAATTTTGCTTGGTAATTTATTATGAGACAGTGTTATTTTTGGAGAAAGGAGACCCCCGAAGGGGACAGTCGAAAATTTTAAAATGCTTATAACTTGCGATCTACTTTTCGTAGCGCGGCCAAATTTTGTCTGGCAATTTATTATGAGACAGTGTTAATTTTGGTACAGAAGATCCCCCCACGGTGAGGGTCGAAAATTTTAAAATGCTTATAAATCGATATTATTTTTTCATAGCACGGCCAAATTTTGTTTACTAATTTATTATGATACGGTGTTGATTTTTGGTGACAGGAGACCGCCCACGGTAAGGGTCGAAAAATTTTAAAGCTTATAACTCGCGACAAATTTTCGTAACGCGGCCAAATTTTGTTTGGTAATTTATTATGAGACAGTGTCAATTTTTGGTGACAGGAGATCCCCCATGGTGAGGGTCGAAAAATTTAAAATGCTTATAACTCGCGATCTAATTTTCGTAGCGCTTCCAAATTTTGCTTGGTAATTTATTATGAGACAGTGTTATTTTTTGGAGAAAGGAGACTCCCGAAGGGGACAGTCGAAAAATTTAAAATGCTTATAACTTGCGATCTACTTTTCGTAGCGCGGCCAAATTTTGTCTGGCGATTTATTATGAGACAGTGTTAATTTTGGTACAGAAGATCCCCCCATGGTGAGGGTCGAAAATTTTAAAATGCTTATAAATCGCTATTATTTTTTCATAGCGCGGCCAAATTTTTTTTGGTAATTTATTATGAGACAGAGTTAATTTTTGGTGACAGGTGAACCCCCACTGTGAGGGTCGAAAAATTTTAAAGCTTAAAACTCGCGACTAATTTTCGTAACGCGGCCAAATTTTGTTTGGTAATTAATTATGAGACAGTGTCAATTTTTGGTGACAGGAGATCCCCCATGGTGAGGGTCGAAAAATTTAAAATGCTTATAACTCGCGATCTAATTTTCGTAGCGCTTCCAAATTTTTCTTGGTAATTTATTATGAGACAGTGTTATTTTTTGGAGAAAGGAGACCCCCGAAGGGGACAGTCGAAAAATTTAAAATGCTTATAATTCGCGATCTAATTTTCGTAGCCCGGCCAAATTTTGTTTGGTAATTTATTATGAGACAGTGTTAATTTTTGTACAGAAGATCCCCCCCCCCCCACGGTGAGGGTCGAAAAATTTAAAATGCTTATAACACGCGATCTAATTTTCGAAGCGCGGCCAAACTTTTTTTGTTAATTTATTATGAGACAGTGTTAATTTTTGTACAGAATATCCCCCCCCCCACGGTGAGGGTCGAAATATTTAAAATGCTTATAACTCGCGATCTAATTTTCATAGCGCGGCCAAATTTTTTTTGGTAATTTATTATGAGACAGAGTTAATATTTGGTGACAGGTGAACCCCCACTGTGAGGGTAAAAATATTTAAAATGCTTATAATTCGAGATCTAATTTTCGTAGCCCGGCCGAATTTTGTTTGGTAATTTATTATGAGACAGTGTTGATTTATGCTGATAAGAGACACAGCTAGGTGAGGTCGAAAAAGTTAAAATGCTTATATCTCACAATCTAATTTTCGTAGCGCGGCCAAATTTTGTCTGGCAATTTATTATGAGACAGTGTTATTTTTTGGAGAAAGGAGATCCCCCATGGTGAGGGTCGAAAAATTTAAAATGCTTATAACTCTCGATCTAATTTTCGTAGCGCGGGCAAATTTTGTTTGGTAATTTATTATGAGACAGTGTTAATTTTTGTACAGGAGACCCCCTACGGTGAGGGTCGAAAAATTTAAAATGCTTATAACTCGCGATCTAACTTTCGTAGCGCGGCCAAATATTGTTTGGTAATTTATTATGAGACAGTGTTAATTTTTGTACAGGAGACCCCCCACGGTGAGGGTCCAAAAATTTTAAATGCTTATAACTCGCGATCTAATTGTCGTAGCGCGGCAAAACTTTGTTTGGTAATTTATTATGAGACAGTGTTATTTTTTGGAGAAAGGAGATCCCCCATGGTGAGGGTCGAAAAATTTAAAATGCTTATAACTCTCGATCTAATTTTCGTAGCCCGGCCAAATTTTGTTTGGTAATTTATTATGAGACAGTGTTGATTTATGCTGATAAGAGACATCCCTAGGTGAGGGTCGAAAAAGTTAAAATGCTTATATCTCGCAATCTAATTTTCGTAGCGATGCCAAATTTTGTCTGGCAATTTATTATGAGACAGTGTTAATTTTGGTATAGAAGACCCCCCCCCCCACGGTGAGGGTCGAAAAATTTTAAATGCTTATAACTCGCGATCTAATTTTCGTAGCGCGGCCAAATTTTGTTTGGTAATTTATAATGAGACAGTGTTAATTTTGGTACAGGAGACCCCCTACGGTGAGGGTCGAAAAATTCAAAATGCTTATAACTCGCGATCTAATTTTTGTGGCGAGGCCAAATTTTCTTTGGAAATTTATTATGAGACAGTAATAATTTTTGGTGACAGGGGCCCTTCCACAGTGAGGGTCGAAAAATTTAAAATGCTTATAACTCGCGATCTAATTGTCGTAGCGCTTCCAAATTTTGCTTGGTAATTTATTATGAGACACTGTTATTCTTTGGAGAAAGGAGACCCCCGAAGGGGAGAGTCGAAAAATTTCAAATGCTCATATCTCGCGATCTAATTTTCGTAGCGCGGCCAAACTTTGTTTGGCAATTTATTATGAGACAGTGTTAATTTTGGTACAGAAGATCCCCCCACTCCCCCCACGGTGAGGGTCGAAAATTTTAAAATGCTTATAAATCGCTATTATTTTTTCATAGCACGGCCAAATTTTGTTTACTAATTTATTATGATACGGTGTTGATTTTTGGTGACAGGAGACCGCCCACGGTAAGGGTCGAAAAATTTTAAAGCTTATAACTCGCGACTAATTTTCATAACGCGGCCAAATTTTGTTTGGTAATTTATTATGAGACAGTGTTAATTTTTGGTGACAGGAGATCCCCCACGGTGAGGGTCCTAAAATTTAAAATGCTTATAATTCGCGATCTAATTTTCGTAGCGCGGCCAAATTTTGTTTGGTAATTTATTATGAGACAGTGTTAATTTTGGTACAGGAAACCCCCTACGGTGAGGATCGAAAAATTTAAAATGCTTATAACTCGCGATCTAATTTTCGTAGCGCGGCCAAATATTGTTTGGTAATTTATTATGAGACAGTGTTAATTTTTGGTGACAGGAGATCCCCCACGGTGAAGGTCCAAAAATTTTAAATGCTTATAACTCGCGATCTAATTGTCGTAGCCCGGCCAAATTTTGTTTGGTAATTTATTATGAGACAGTGTTGATTTATGCTGATAAGAGACACCCCTAGGTGAGGGTCGAAAAAGTTAAAATGCTTATATCTCGCAATCTAATTTTCGTAGCGATGCCAAATTTTGTCTGGCAATTTATTATGAGACAGTGTTAATTTTGGTATAGAAGACCCCCCCCACGGTGAGGGTCGAAAAATTTTAAATGCTTATAACTCGCGATCTAATTTTCGTAGCGCGGCCAAATTTTGTTTGGTAATTTATAATGAGACAGTGTTAATTTTGGTACAGGAGACCCCCTACGGTGAGGGTCGAAAAATTCAAAATGCTTATAACTCACGATCTAATTTTCGTAGCGCGGCCAAATATTGTCTGGCAATTTATTATGAGACAGTGTTAATTTTGGTACAGAAGATCCCCCCGACTTTGAGGGTCGAAAATTTTAAAATGCTTATAAATCGCGATCTAATTGTCGTAGCGCTTCCAAATTTTGCTTGGTAATTTATTATGAGACACTGTTATTTTTTGGAGAAAGGAGACCCCCGAAGGGGAGAGTCGAAAAATTTAAAATGCTTATAACTCACGATCTAATTTTCGTAGCGCGGCCAAATATTGTCTGGCAATTTATTATGAGACAGTGTTAATTTTGGTACAGAAGATCCCCCCGACGGTGAGGGTCGAAAATTTTAAAATGCTTATAAATCGCTATTTAATTTTCATAGACGCCCAAATTTTGTTTGGTAATTTATTATGAGACAGTGTTAATTTTTGGTGACAGGAGATCCCCCAGGGTGGGGTTCGAAAAATTTAAAATGCTTATAATTCGCGATCTAATATTCGTAGCCCGGCCAAATTTTGTTTGGTAATTTATTATGAGACAGTGTTGATTTATGCTGATAAGAGACACCCCTAGGTGAGGTCCAAAAAGTTAAAATGCTTATAACTCGCGATCTAATTTTCGTAGCGCGGCCAAATTTTGTTTTGTAATTTATTATGAGACAGTGTTAATTTTGGTACAGGAAACCCCCTACGGTGAGGGTCGAAAAATTTAAAATGCTTATAACTCGCAATCTAATTTTCGTAGCGTGGCCAAATTTTGTTTGGTAATTTATTATGAGACAGTGTTAATTTTTGTACAGGAGACCATCCACGGTGAGGGTCCAAAAATTTTAAATGCTTATAACTCGCGATCTAATTTTCGTAGCGCGGCCAAATATTGTTTGGTAATTTATTATGAGACAGTGTTAATTTTTGGTGACAGGAGATCCCCCACGGTGACGGTCGAAAAATTTAAAATGCTTATAACTCGCGATCTAATTTTCGTTGCGCGGCCAAATTTTGTCTGGCAATTTATTATGAGACAGTGTTAATTTTGGTACAGAAGATCCCCCCCGACGGTGAGGGTCGGAAATTTTAAAATGCTTATAAATCGCTATTTAATTTTCATAGCACGGCCAAATTTTGTTTGGTAATTTATTATGACACAGTGTTAATTTTTGGTGACAGGAGATCCCCCATGGTGAGGGTCAAAAAATTTAAAATGCTTATAACACGCGATCTAATTTTCGAAGCGCGGCCAAACTTTTTTTGTTAATTTATTATGAGACAGTGTTAATTTTTGTACAGAAGATCCCCCCCCCACGGTGAGGGTCGAAATATTTAAAATGCTTATAACTCGCGATCTAATTTTCATAGCGCGGCCAAATTTTTTTTGGTAATTTATTATGAGACAGTGTTATTTTTTGGAGAAATGAGATCCCCCATGGTGAGGGTCGAAAAATTTAAAATGCTTATAACTCTCGATCTAATTTTCGTAGCGCGGGCAAATTTTGTTTGGTAATTTATTATGAGACAGTGTTAATTTTGGTACAGGAGACCCCCTACGGTGAGGGTCGAAAAATTTAAAATGCTTATAACTCGCGATCTAATTTTCGTAGCGCGGCCAAATTTTGTTTGGTAATTTATTATGAGACAGTGTTAATTTTTGTACAGGAGACCCCCCACGGTGAAGGTCCAAAAATTTTAAATGCTTATAACTCGCGATCTAATTGTCGTAGCCCGGCCAAATTTTGTTTGGTAATTTATTATGAGACAGTGTTGATTTATGCTGATAAGAGACACCCCTAGGTGAGGGTCGAAAAAGTTAAAATGCTTATATCTCGCAATCTAATTTTCGTAGCGATGCCAAATTTTGTCTGGCAATTTATTATGAGACAGTGTTAATTTTGGTATAGAAGACCCCCCCCCACGGTGAGGGTCGAAAAATTTTAAATGCTTATAACTCGCGATCTAATTTTCGTAGCGCGGCCAAATTTTGTTTGGTAATTTATAATGAGACAGTGTTAATTTTGGTACAGGAGACCCCCTACGGTGAGGGTCGAAAAATTCAAAATGCTTATAACTCACGATCTAATTTTCGTAGCGCGGCCAAATATTGTCTGGCAATTTATAATGAGACAGTGTTAATTTTGGTACAGAAGATCCCCCCGACGGTGAGGGTCGAAAATTTTAAAATGCTTATAAATCGCTATTTAATTTTCATAGACACCCAAATTTTGTTTGGTAATTTATTATGAGACAGTGTTAATTTTTGGTGACAGGAGATCCCCCAGGGTGGGGTTCGAAAAATTTAAAATGCTTATAATTCGCGATCTAATATTCGTAGCCCGGCCAAATTTTGTTTGGTAATTTATTATGAGACAGTGTTGATTTATGCTGATAAGAGACACCCCTAGGTGAGGTCCAAAAAGTTAAAATGCTTATATCTAGCAATCTAATTTTCGTAGCGCGGCCAAATTTTGTCTGGCAATTTATTATGAGACAGTGTTAATTTTTGTATAGAAGATCCCCCCCCCCACGGTGAGGGTCGAAAATTTTTAAATGCTTATAACTCGCGATCTAATTTTCGTAGCGCGGCCAAATTTTGTTTTGTAATTTATTATGAGACAGTGTTAATTTTGGTACAGGAAACCCCCTACGGTGAGGGTCGAAAAATTTAAAATGCTTATAACTCGCAATCTAATTTTCGTAGCGTGGCCAAATTTTGTTTGGTAATTTATTATGAGACAGTGTTAATTTTTGTACAGGAGACCATCCACGGTGAGGGTCCAAAAATTTTAAATGCTTATAACTCGCGATCTAATTTTCGTAGCGCGGCCAAATATTGTTTGGTAATTTATTATGAGACAGTGTTAATTTTTGGTGACAGGAGATCCCCCACGGTGACGGTCGAAAAATTTAAAATGCTTATAACATGCGATCTAATTTTCGTAGCGCGGCCAAACTTTGTTTGGTAATTTATTATGAGACAGTGTTATTTTTTGGAGAAAGGAGACCGCCGAAGCTGAAAGTCGAAAAATATCAAATGCTCATATCTCGCGATCTAATTTTCGTAGCGCGGCCAAACTTTGTTTGGTAATTTATTATAAGACAGTGTTAATTTTGGTACAGGAGACCCCCTACGGTGAGGGTAGAAAAATTTAAAATGCTTATAACTCGCGATCTAAATTTCGTAGCGCGCCCAAATTTTGTTTGATATGTTATTATGAGACAGTGTAAATTTTTGGTGACAGGGGACCTTCCACAGTGAGGGTCGAAAAATTTAAAATGCTTATAACTCGCGATCTAATTTTCGTAGCTCTTCCAAATTTTGCTTGGTAATTTATTATGAGACAGTGTTATTTTTGGAGAAAGGAGACCCCCGAAGGGGACAGTCGAAAATTTTAAAATGCTTATAACTTGCGATCTACTTTTCGTAGCGCGGCCAAATTTTGTCTGGCAATTTATTATGAGACAGTGTTAATTTTGGTACAGAAGATCCCCCCACGGTGAGGGTCGAAAATTTTAAAATGCTTATAAATCGCTATTATTTTTTCATAGCACGGCCAAATTTTGTTTACTAATTTATTATGATACGGTGTTGATTTTTGGTGACAGGAGACCGCCCACGGTAAGGGTCGAAAAATTTTAAAGCTTATAACTCGCGACAAATTTTCGTAACGCGGCCAAATTTTGTTTGGTAATTTATTATGAGACAGTGTCAATTTTTGGTGACAGGAGATCCCCCATGGTGAGGGTCGAAAAATTTAAAATGCTTATAACTCGCGATCTAATTTTCGTAGCGCTTCCAAATTTTGCTTGGTAATTTATTATGAGACAGTGTTATTTTTTGGAGAAAGGAGACTCCCGAAGGGGACAGTCGAAAAATTTAAAATGCTTATAACTTGCGATCTACTTTTCGTAGCGCGGCCAAATTTTGTCTGGCGATTTATTATGAGACAGTGTTAATTTTGGTACAGAAGATCCCCCCATGGTGAGGGTCGAAAATTTTAAAATGCTTATAACACGCGATCTAATTTTCGAAGCGCGGCCAAATTTTTTTTGGTAATTTATTATGAGACAGTGTTAATTTTTGGAGACAGGTGAACCCCCACTGTGAGGATCAAAAAATTTAAAATGCTTGTAACTCGCGATCTAATTTTCATACCGCAGCCAAATTTTGTTTGGTAATTTATTATGAGAAAGTGTTAATTTTTGGTGACAGGAGATCCCCCACGATGAGGGTCGAAAAATTTAAAATGCTTATAATTCGCGATCTAATTTTCGTAGCCCGGCCAAATTTTGTTTGGAAATTTATTATGAGACAGTGTTGATTTTGGTACAGGAGACTCCCCACGGTGAGGGTCGAAAATTTTAAAATGCTTATAACACGCGATCTAATTTTCGAAGCGCGGCCAAACTTTTTTTGTTAATTTATTATGAGACAGTGATAATTTTTGTACAGAAGATCCCCCCCCCCCACGGTGAGGGTCGAAATATTTAAAATGCTTATAACTCGCGATCTAATTTTCATAGCGCGGCCAAATTTTTTTTGGTAATTTATTATGAGACAGAGTTAATTTTTGGTGACAGGTGAACCCCCACTGTGAGGGTAAAAATATTTAAAATGCTTATAATTCGCGATCTAATTTTCGTAGCCCGGCCGAATTTTGTTTGGTAATTTATTATGAGACAGTGTTGATTTATGCTGATAAGAGACACAGCTAGGTGAGGTCGAAAAAGTTAAAATGCTTATATCTCACAATCTAATTTTCGTAGCGCGGCCAAATTTTGTCTGGCAATTTATTATGAGACAGTGTTATTTTTTGGAGAAAGGAGATCCCCATGGTGAGGGTCGAAAAATTTAAAATGCTTATAACTCGCGATCTAATTTTCGTAGCGCGGCCAAATTTTGTTTGGTAATTTATAATGAGACAGTGTTAATTTTGTTACAGGAGACCCCCTACGGTGAGGGTCGAAAAATTCAAAATGCTTATAACTCGCGATCTAATTTTTGTGGCGAGGCCAAATTTTGTTAGGAAATTTATTATGAGACAGTAATAATTTTTGGTGACAGGGGCCCTTTCACAGTGAGGGTCGAAAATTTTAAAATGCTTATAACTCGCGATCTAATTGTCGTAGCGCTTCCAAATTTTGCTTGGTAATTTATTATGAGACACTGTTATTTTTTGGAGAAAGGAGACCCCCGAAGGGGAGAGTCGAAAAATTTAAAATGCTTATAACTCACGATCTAATTTTCGTAGCGCGGCCAAATATTGTCTGGCAATTTATTATGAGACAGTGTTAATTTTGGTACAGAAGATCCCCCCGACGGTGAGGGTCGAAAATTTTAAAATGCTTATAACTCGCGATCTAATTTTCGTAGCGCGCCCAAATTTTGTTTGATATGTTATTATGAGACAGTGTAAATTTTTGGTGACAGGGGACCTTCCACAGTGAGGGTCGAAAAATTTAAAATGCTTATAACTCGCGATCTAATTTTCGTAGAGCTTCCAAATTTTGCTTGGTAATTTATTATGAGACAGTGTTATTTTTGGAGAAAGGAGACCCCCGAAGGGGACAGTCGAAAATTTTAAAATGCTTATAACTTGCGATCTACTTTTCGTAGCGCGGCCAAATTTTGTCTGGCAATTTATTATGAGACAGTGTTAATTTTGGTACAGAAGATCCCCCCACGGTGAGGGTCGAAAATTTTAAAATGCTTATAAATCGCTATTATTTTTTCATAGCACGGCCAAATTTTGTTTACTAATTTATTATGATACGGTGTTGATTTTTGGTGACAGGAGACCGCCCACGGTAAGGGTCGAAAAATTTTAAAGCTTATAACTCGCGACAAATTTTCGTAACGCGGCCAAATTTTGTTTGGTAATTTATTATGAGACAGTGTCAATTTTTGGTGACAGGAGATCCCCCATGGTGAGGGTCGAAAAATTTAAAATGCTTATAACTCGCGATCTAATTTTCGTAGCGCTTCCAAATTTTGCTTGGTAATTTATTATGAGACAGTGTTATTTTTTGGAGAAAGGAGACTCCCGAAGGGGACAGTCGAAAAATTTAAAATGCTTATAACTTGCGATCTACTTTTCGTAGCGCGGCCAAATTTTGTCTGGCGATTTATTATGAGACAGTGTTAATTTTGGTACAGAAGATCCCCCCATGGTGAGGGTCGAAAATTTTAAAATGCTTATAACACGCGATCTAATTTTCGAAGCGCGGCCAAATTTTTTTTGGTAATTTATTATGAGACAGTGTTAATTTTTGGAGACAGGTGAACCCCCACTGTGAGGATCAAAAAATTTAAAATGCTTGTAACTCGCGATCTAATTTTCATACCGCAGCCAAATTTTGTTTGGTAATTTATTATGAGAAAGTGTTAATTTTTGGTGACAGGAGATCCCCCACGATGAGGGTCGAAAAATTTAAAATGCTTATAATTCGCGATCTAATTTTCGTAGCCCGGCCAAATTTTGTTTGGAAATTTATTATGAGACAGTGTTGATTTTGGTACAGGAGACTCCCCACGGTGAGGGTCGAAAATTTTAAAATGCTTATAACACGCGATCTAATTTTCGAAGCGCGGCCAAACTTTTTTTGTTAATTTATTATGAGACAGTGATAATTTTTGTACAGAAGATCCCCCCCCCCCCCACGGTGAGGGTCGAAATATTTAAAATGCTTATAACTCGCGATCTAATTTTCATAGCGCGGCCAAATTTTTTTTGGTAATTTATTATGAGACAGAGTTAATTTTTGGTGACAGGTGAACCCCCACTGTGAGGGTAAAAATATTTAAAATGCTTATAATTCGCGATCTAATTTTCGTAGCCCGGCCGAATTTTGTTTGGTAATTTATTATGAGACAGTGTTGATTTATGCTGATAAGAGACACAGCTAGGTGAGGTCGAAAAAGTTAAAATGCTTATATCTCACAATCTAATTTTCGTAGCGCGGCCAAATTTTGTCTGGCAATTTATTATGAGACAGTGTTATTTTTTGGAGAAAGGAGATCCCCATGGTGAGGGTCGAAAAATTTAAAATGCTTATAACTCGCGATCTAATTTTCGTAGCGCGGCCAAATTTTGTTTGGTAATTTATAATGAGACAGTGTTAATTTTGTTACAGGAGACCCCCTACGGTGAGGGTCGAAAAATTCAAAATGCTTATAACTCGCGATCTAATTTTTGTGGCGAGGCCAAATTTTGTTAGGAAATTTATTATGAGACAGTAATAATTTTTGGTGACAGGGGCCCTTTCACAGTGAGGGTCGAAAATTTTAAAATGCTTATAACTCGCGATCTAATTGTCGTAGCGCTTCCAAATTTTGCTTGGTAATTTATTATGAGACACTGTTATTTTTTGGAGAAAGGAGACCCCCGAAGGGGAGAGTCGAAAAATTTAAAATGCTTATAACTCACGATCTAATTTTCGTAGCGCGGCCAAATATTGTCTGGCAATTTATTATGAGACAGTGTTAATTTTGGTACAGAAGATCCCCCCGACGGTGAGGGTCGAAAATTTTAAAATGCTTATAACTCGCGATCTAATTTTCGTAGCGCGCCCAAATTTTGTTTGATATGTTATTATGAGACAGTGTAAATTTTTGGTGACAGGGGACCTTCCACAGTGAGGGTCGAAAAATTTAAAATGCTTATAACTCGCGATCTAATTTTCGTAGCGCTTCCAAATTTTGCTTGGTAATTTATTATGAGACAGTGTTATTTTTGGAGAAAGGAGACCCCCGAAGGGGACAGTCGAAAATTTTAAAATGCTTATAACTTGCGATCTACTTTTCGTAGCGCGGCCAAATTTTGTCTGGCAATTTATTATGAGACAGTGTTAATTTTGGTACAGAAGATCCCCCCACGGTGAGGGTCGAAAATTTTAAAATGCTTATAAATCGCTATTATTTTTTCATAGCACGGCCAAATTTTGTTTACTAATTTATTATGATAAGGTGTTGATTTTTGGTGACAGGAGACCGCCCACGGTAAGGGTCGAAAAATTTTAAAGCTTATAACTCGCGACAAATTTTCGTAACGCGGCCAAATTTTGTTTGGTAATTTATTATGAGACAGTGTCAATTTTTGGTGACAGGAGATCCCCCATGGTGAGGGTCGAAAAATTTAAAATGCTTATAACTCGCGATCTAATTTTCGTAGCGCTTCCAAATTTTGCTTGGTAATTTATTATGAGACAGTGTTATTTTTTGGAGAAAGGAGACTCCCGAAGGGGACAGTCGAAAAATTTAAAATGCTTATAACTTGCGATCTACTTTTCGTAGCGCGGCCAAATTTTGTCTGGCGATTTATTATGAGACAGTGTTAATTTTGGTACAGAAGATCCTCCCATGGTGAGGGTCGAAAATTTTAAAAAGCTTATAAATCGCTATTATTTTTTCATAGCGCGGCCAAATTTTTTTTGGTAATTTATTATGAGACAGAGTTAATTTTTGGTGACAGGTGAACCCCCACTGTGAGGGTCGAAAAATTTTAAAGCTTAAAACTCGCGACTAATTTTCGTAACGCGGCCAAATTTTGTTTGGTAATTTATTATGAGACAGTGTCAATTTTTGGTGACAGGAGATTCCCCATGGTGAAGGTCGAAAAAATTAAAATGCTTATAACACGCGATCTAATTTTCGAAGCGCGGCCAAATTTTTTTTGGTAATTTATTATGAGACAGTGTTAATTTTTGGAGACAGGTGAACCCCCACTGTGAGGATCAAAAAATTTAAAACGCTTGTAACTCGCGATCTAATTTTCGTAGCCCGGCCGAATTTTGTTTGGTAATTTATTATGAGACAGTGTTGATTTATGCTGATAAGAGACACAGCTAGGTGAGGTCGAAAAAGTTAAAATGCTTATATCTCACAATCTAATTTTCGTAGCGCGGCCAAATTTTGTCCTGCAGTTTATTATGAGACAGTGTTATTTTTTGGAGAAAGGAGATCCACCATGGTGAGGGTCGAAAAATTTAAAATGCTTATAACTCTCGATCTAATTTTCGTAGCGCGGTCAAATTTTGTTTGGTAATTTATTATGAGACAGTGTTAATTTTTGTACAGGAGACCCCCTACGGTGAGGGTCGAAAAATTTAAAATGCTTATAACTCGCGATCTAATTTTCGTAGCGCGGCCAAATTTTGTTTGGTAATTTATTATGAGACAGTGTCAATTTTTGGTGACAGGAGATCCCCCATGGTGAGGGTCGAAAAATTTAAAATGCTTATAACTCGCGATCTAATTTTCGTAGCGCTTCCAAATTTTGCTTGGTAATTTATTATGAGACAGTGTTATTTTTTGGAGAAAGGAGACCCCCGAAGGGGACAGTCGAAAAATTTAAAATGCTTGTAACTCGCGATCTAATTTTCATACCGCAGCCAAATTTTGTTTGGTAATTTATTATGAGAAAGTGTTAATTTTTGGTGACAGGAGATCCCCCACGATGAGGGTCGAAAAATTTAAAATGCTTATAATTCGCGATATAATTTTCGTAGCCCGGCCAAATTTTGTTTGGTAATTTATTATGAGACAGTGTTGATTTTGGTACAGGAGACTCCCCACGGTGAGGGTCGAAAAATTTAAAATGCTTATAACACGCGATCTAATTTTCGAAGCGCGGCCAAATTTTTTTTGTTAATTTATTATGAGACAGTGATAATTTTTGTACAGAAGATCCCCCCCCCCCCCACGGTGAGGGTCGAAATATTTAAAATGCTTATAACTCGCGATCTAATTTTCATAGCGCGGCCAAATTTTTTTTGGTAATTTATTATGAGACAGAGTTAATTTTTGGTGACAGGTGAACCCCCACTGTGAGGGTAAAAATATTTAAAATGCTTATAATTCGCGATCTAATTTTTGTAGCCCGGCCGAATTTTGTTTGGTAATTTATTATGAGACAGTGTTGATTTATGCTGATAAGAGACACAGCTAGGTGAGGTCGAAAAAGTTAAAATGCTTATATCTCACAATCTAATTTTCGTAGCGCGGCCAAATTTTGTCTGGCAATTTAATATGAGACAGTGTTATTTTTTGGAGAAAGGAGATCCCCCATGGTGAGGGTCGAAAAATTTAAAATGCTTATAACTCGCGATCTAATTTTCGTAGCGCGGCCAAATTTTGTTTGGTAAATTATAATGAGACAGTGTTAATTTTGGTATGG
The DNA here is from genome assembly GCA_964019185.1 of Maratus speculifer. Lineage (NCBI taxonomy): Eukaryota > Metazoa > Arthropoda > Arachnida > Araneae > Salticidae > Maratus > Maratus speculifer. The sequence continues at coordinate 35,021,908 of OZ025293.1, forward strand.
AAGACCCCCCCCCCCACGGTGAGGGTCGAAAATTTTTAAATGCTTATAACTCGCGATCTAATTTTCGTAGCGCGGCCAAATTTTGTTTGGTAATTTATAATGAGACAGTGTTAATTTTGTTACAGGAGACCCCCTACGGTGAGGGTCGAAAAATTCAAAATGCTTATAACTCGCGATCTAATTTTTGTGGCGAGGCCAAATTTTGTTAGGAAATTTATTATGAGACAGTAATAATTTTTGGTGACAGGGGCCCTTTCACAGTGAGGGTCGAAAATTTTAAAATGCTTATAACTCGCGATCTAATTGTCGTAGCGCTTCCAAATTTTGCTTGGTAATTTATTATGAGACACTGTTATTTTTTGGAGAAAGGAGACCCCCGAAGGGGAGAGTCGAAAAATTTAAAATGCTTATAACTCACGATCTAATTTTCGTAGCGCGGCCAAATATTGTCTGGCAATTTATTATGAGACAGTGTTAATTTTGGTACAGAAGATCCCCCCGACGGTGAGGGTCGAAAATTTTAAAATGCTTATAACTCGCGATCTAATTTTCGTAGCGCGCCCAAATTTTGTTTGATATGTTATTATGAGACAGTGTAAATTTTTGGTGACAGGGGACCTTCCACAGTGAGGGTCGAAAAATTTAAAATGCTTATAACTCGCGATCTAATTTTCGTAGCGCTTCCAAATTTTGCTTGGTAATTTATTATGAGACAGTGTTATTTTTGGAGAAAGGAGACCCCCGAAGGGGACAGTCGAAAATTTTAAAATGCTTATAACTTGCGATCTACTTTTCGTAGCGCGGCCAAATTTTGTCTGGCAATTTATTATGAGACAGTGTTAATTTTGGTACAGAAGATCCCCCCACGGTGAGGGTCGAAAATTTTAAAATGCTTATAAATCGCTATTATTTTTTCATAGCACGGCCAAATTTTGTTTACTAATTTATTATGATACGGTGTTGATTTTTGGTGACAGGAGACCGCCCACGGTAAGGGTCGAAAAATTTTAAAGCTTATAACTCGCGACAAATTTTCGTAACTCGGCCAAATTTTGTTTGGTAATTTATTATGAGACAGTGTCAATTTTTGGTGACAGGAGATCCCCCATGGTGAGGGTCGAAAAATTTAAAATGCTTATAACTCGCGATCTAATTTTCGTAGCGCTTCCAAATTTTGCTTGGTAATTTATTATGAGACAGTGTTATTTTTTGGAGAAAGGAGACTCCCGAAGGGGACAGTCGAAAAATTTAAAATGCTTATAACTTGCGATCTACTTTTCGTAGCGCGGCCAAATTTTGTCTGGCGATTTATTATGAGACAGTGTTAATTTTGGTACAGAAGATCCTCCCATGGTGAGGGTCGAAAATTTTAAAAAGCTTATAAATCGCTATTATTTTTTCATAGCGCGGCCAAATTTTTTTTGGTAATTTATTATGAGACAGAGTTAATTTTTGGTGACAGGTGAACCCCCACTGTGAGGGTCGAAAAATTTTAAAGCTTAAAACTCGCGACTAATTTTCGTAACGCGGCCAAATTTTGTTTGGTAATTTATTATGAGACAGTGTCAATTTTTGGTGACAGGAGATTCCCCATGGTGAAGGTCGAAAAAATTAAAATGCTTATAACACGCGATCTAATTTTCGAAGCGCGGCCAAATTTTTTTTGGTAATTTATTATGAGACAGTGTTAATTTTTGGAGACAGGTGAACCCCCACTGTGAGGATCAAAAAATTTAAAACGCTTGTAACTCGCGATCTAATTTTCGTAGCCCGGCCGAATTTTGTTTGGTAATTTATTATGAGACAGTGTTGATTTATGCTGATAAGAGACACAACTAGGTGAGGTCGAAAAAGTTAAAATGCTTATATCTCACAATCTAATTTTCGTAGCGCGGCCAAATTTTGTCCTGCAGTTTATTATGAGACAGTGTTATTTTTTGGAGAAAGGAGATCCACCATGGTGAGGGTCGAAAAATTTAAAATGCTTATAACTCTCGATCTAATTTTCGTAGCGCGGTCAAATTTTGTTTGGTAATTTATTATGAGACAGTGTTAATTTTTGTACAGGAGACCCCCTACGGTGAGGGTCGAAAAATTTAAAATGCTTATAACTCGCGATCTAATTTTCGTAGCGCGGCCAAATTTTGTTTGGTAATTTATTATGAGAAAGTGTTAATTTTTGGTGACAGGAGATCCCCCACGATGAGGGTCGAAAAATTTAAAATGCTTATAATTCGCGATATAATTTTCGTAGCCCGGCCAAATTTTGTTTGGTAATTTATTATGAGACAGTGTTGATTTTGGTACAGGAGACTCCCCACGGTGAGGGTCGAAAAATTTAAAATGCTTATAACACGCGATCTAATTTTCGAAGCGCGGCCAAACTTTTTTTGTTAATTTATTATGAGACAGTGATAATTTTTGTACAGAAGATCCCCCCCCCCCACGGTGAGGGTCGAAATATTTAAAATGCTTATAACTCGCGATCTAATTTTCATAGCGCGGCCAAATTTTTTTTGGTAATTTATTATGAGACAGAGTTAATTTTTGGTGACAGGTGAACCCCCACTGTGAGGGTAAAAATATTTAAAATGCTTATAATTCGCGATCTAATTTTCGTAGCCCGGCCGAATTTTGTTTGGTAATTTATTATGAGACAGTGTTGATTTATGCTGATAAGAGACACAGCTAGGTGAGGTCGAAAAAGTTAAAATGCTTATATCTCACAATCTAATTTTCGTAGCGCGGCCAAATTTTGTCTGGCAATTTATTATGAGACAGTGTTATTTTTTGGAGAAAGGAGATCCCCCATGGTGAGGGTCGAAAAATTTAAAATGCTTATAACTCTCGATCTAATTTTCGTAGCGCGGGCAAATTTTGTCTGGCAATTTATTATGAGACAGTGTTAATTTTGGTATAGAAGACCCCCCCCCCCACGGTGAGGGTCGAAAAATTTAAATGCTTATAACTTGCGATCTAATTTTCGTCGCGCGGCCAAATTTTGTTTGGTAATTTATTATGAGACAGTGTTAATTTTGGTACAGGAGACCCCCCACGGTGAGGGTCCAAAAATTTAAAATGCTTATAAATCGCGATGAAATTTTCGTAGTGCGGCCAAATTTTGTTTGGTAATTTATTATGAGACAGTATTTATTTTGGTACAGGAGACCCCCCAAGGTGAGGGCCAAAAATTTAAAATGCTTATAACTCGCGATGTAATTTTTGTAGCGCGGCCAAATTTTGTTTGGTAATTTATTATGAGACAGTGTTAATTTTGGTGACAGGTGAACCCCGACTGTGAGGGTCAAAAAATTTAAAATGCTTATAACTCGCGATCTAATTTTCGTAGCGCTTCCAAATTTTGCTTGGTAATTTATTATGAGACAGTGTTATTTTTTGGAGAATGGAGACCCCCGAAGGGGAGAGTCGAAAAATTTAAAATGCTTATAACTCGCGATCTAATTTTCGTTGCGCGGCCAAATTTTGTCTGGCAATTTATTATGAGACAGTGTTAATTTTGGTACAGAAGATCCCCCCCGACGGTGAGGGTCGGAAATTTTAAAATGCTTATAAATCGCTATTTAATTTTCATAGCACGGCCAAATTTTGTTTGGTAATTTATTATGACACAGTGTTAATTTTTGGTGACAGGAGATCCCCCATGGTGAGGGTCAAAAAATTTAAAATGCTTATAACACGCGATCTAATTTTCGAAGCGCGGCCAAACTTTTTTTGTTAATTTATTATGAGACAGTGTTAATTTTTGTACAGAAGATCCCCCCCCCCACGGTGAGGGTCGAAATATTTAAAATGCTTATAACTCGCGATCTAATTTTCATAGCGCGGCCAAATTTTTTTTGGTAATTTATTATGAGACAGAGTTAATTTTTGGTGACAGGTGAACCCCACTGTGAGGGTAAAAATATTTAAAATGCTTATAATTCGCGATCTAATTTTCGTAGCCCGGCCGAATTTCGTTTGGTAATTTATTATGAGACAGTGTTGATTTATGCTGATAAGAGACACAGCTAGGTGAGGTCGAAAAAGTTAAAATGCTTATATCTCACAATCTAATTTTCGTAGCGCGGCCAAATTTTGTCTGGCAATTTATTATGAGACAGTGTTATTTTTTGGAGAAATGAGATCCCCCATGGTGAGGGTCGAAAAATTTAAAATGCTTATAACTCTCGATCTAATTTTCGTAGCGCGGGCAAATTTTGTTTGGTAATTTATTATGAGACAGTGTTAATTTTTGTACAGGAGACCCCCCACGGTGAAGGTCCAAAAATTTTAAATGCTTATAACTCGCGATCTAATTGTCGTAGCCCGGCCAAATTTTGTTTGGTAATTTATTATGAGACAGTGTTGATTTATGCTGATAAGAGACACCCCTAGGTGAGGGTCGAAAAAGTTAAAATGCTTATATCTCGCAATCTAATTTTCGTAGCGATGCCAAATTTTGTCTGGCAATTTATTATGAGACAGTGTTAATTTTGGTATAGAAGACCCCCCCCCCCCACGGTGAGGGTCGAAAAATTTTAAATGCTTATAACTCGCGATCTAATTTTCGTAGCGCGGCCAAATTTTGTTTGGTAATTTATAATGAGACAGTGTTAATTTTGGTACAGGAGACCATCCACGGTGAGGGTCCAAAAATTTTAAATGCTTATAACTCGAGATCTAATTTTCGTAGCGCGGCCAAATATTGTTTGGTAATTTATTATGAGACAGTGTTAATTTTTGGAGACAGGAGATCCCCCACGGTGACGGTCGAAAAATTTAAAATGCTTATAACATGCGATCTAATTTTCGTAGCGCGGCCAAACTTTGTTTGGTAATTTATTATGAGACAGTGTTATTTTTTGGAGAAAGGAGACCCCCGAAGCTGAAAGTCGAAAAATTTCAAATGCTCATATCTCGCGATCTAATTTTCGTAGCGCGGCCAAACTTTGTTTGGTAATTTATTATAAGACAGTGTTAATTTTGGTACAGGAGACCCCCTACGGTGAGGGTAGAAAAATTTAAAATGCTTATAACTCGCGATCTAATTTTCGTAGCGCGCCCAAATTTTGTTTGATATGTTATTATGAGACAGTGTAAATTTTTGGTGACAGGGGACCTTCCACAGTGAGGGTCGAAAAATTTAAAATGCTTATAACTCGCGATCTAATTTTCGTAGCGCTTCCAAATTTTGCTTGGTAATTTATTATGAGACAGTGTTATTTTTGGAGAAAGGAGACCCCCGAAGGGGACAGTCGAAAATTTTAAAATGCTTATAACTTGCGATCTACTTTTCGTAGCGCGGCCAAATTTTGTCTGGCAATTTATTATGAGACAGTGTTAATTTTGGTACAGAAGATCCCCCCACGGTGAGGGTCGAAAATTTTAAAATGCTTATAAATCGCTATTATTTTTTCATAGCACGGCCATATTTTGTTTACTAATTTATTATGATACGGTGTTGATTTTTGGTGACAGGAGACCGGCCACGGTAAGGGTCGAAAAATTTTAAAGCTTATAACTCGCGACAAATTTTCGTAACGCGGCCAAATTTTGTTTGGTAATTTATTATGAGACAGTGTCAATTTTTGGTGACAGGAGATCCCCCATGGTGAGGGTCGAAAAATTTAAAATGCTTATAACTCGCGATCTAATTTTCGTAGCGCTTCCAAATTTTGCTTGGTAATTTATTATGAGACAGTGTTATTTGTTGGAGAAAGGAGACTCCCGAAGGGGACAGTCGAAAAATTTAAAATGCTTATAACTTGCTATCTACTTTTCGTAGCGCGGCCAAATTTTGTCTGGCGATTTATTATGAGACAGTGTTAATTTTGGTACAGAAGATCCCCCCATGGTGAGGGTCGAAAATTTTAAAATGCTTATAAATCGCTATTATTTTTTCATAGCGCGGCCAAATTTTTTTTGGTAATTTATTATGAGACAGAGTTAATTTTTGGTGACAGGTGAACCCCCACTGTGAGGGTAAAAATATTTAAAATGCTTATAATTCGCGATCTAATTTTCGTAGCCCGGCCGAATTTTGTTTGGTAATTTATTATAAGACAGTGTTGATTTATGCTGATAAGAGACACAGCTAGGTGAGGTCGAAAAAGTTAAAATGCTTATATCTCACAATCTAATTTTCGTAGCGCGGCCAAATTTTGTCTGGCAATTTATTATGAGACAGTGTTATTTTTTGGAGAAAGGAGATCCACCATGGTGAGGGTCGAAAAATTTAAAATGCTTATAACTCTCGATCTAACTTTCGTAGCGCGGGCAAATTTTGTTTGGTAATTTATTATGAGACAGTGTTAATTTTTGTACAGGAGACCCCCTACGGTGAGGGTCGAAAAATTTAAAATGCTTATAACTCGCGATCTAATTTTCGTAGCGCGGCCAAATTTTGTTTGGTAATTTATTATGAGACAGTGTTAATTTTTGTACAGGAGACCCCCGACGGTGAAGGTCCAAAAATTTTAAATGCTTATAACTCGCGATCTAATTGTCGTAGCCCGGCCAAATTTTGTTTGGTAATTTATTATGAGACAGTGTTGATTTATGCTGATAAGAGACACCCCTAGGTGAGGGTCGAAAAAGTTAAAATGCTTATATCTCGCAATCTAATTTTCGTAGCGATGCCAAATTTTGTCTGGCAATTTATTATGAGACAGTGTTAATTTTGGTATAGAAGACCCCCCCCCCCCCACGGTGAGGGTCGAAAAATTTAAATGCTTATAACTTGCGATCTAATTTTCGTCGCGCGGCCAAATTTTGTTTGGTAATTTATTATGAGACAGTGTTAATTTTGGTACAGGAGACCCCCCAAGGTGAGGGCCAAAAATTTAAAATGCTTATAACTCGCGATGTAATTTTTGTAGCGCGGCCAAATTTTGTTTGGTAATTTATTATGAGACAGTGTTAATTTTGGTGACAGGTGAACCCCGACTGTGAGGGTCAAAAAATTTAAAATGCTTATAACTCGCGATCTAATTTTCGTAGCGCTTCCAAATTTTGCTTGGTAATTTATTATGAGACAGTGTTATTTTTTGGAGAATGGAGACCCCCGAAGGGGAGAGTCGAAAAATTTAAAATGCTTATAACTCGCGATCTAATTTTCGTTGCGCGGCCAAATTTTGTCTGGCAATTTATTATGAGACAGTGTTAATTTTGGTACAGAAGATCCCCCCCGACGGTGAGGGTCGGAAATTTTAAAATGCTTATAAATCGCTATTTAATTTTCATAGCACGGCCAAATTTTGTTTGGTAATTTATTATGACACAGTGTTAATTTTTGGTGACAGGAGATCCCCCATGGTGAGGGTCAAAAAATTTAAAATGCTTATAACACGCGATCTAATTTTCGAAGCGCGGCCAAACTTTTTTTGTTCATTTATTATGAGACAGTGTTAATTTTTGTACAGAAGATCCCCCCCCCACGGTGAGGGTCGAAATATTTAAAATGCTTATAACTCGCGATCTAATTTTCATAGCGCGGCCAAATTTTTTTTGGTAATTTATTATGAGACAGAGTTAATTTTTGGTGACAGGTGAACCCCACTGTGAGGGTAAAAATATTTAAAATGCTTATAATTCGCGATCTAATTTTCGTAGCCCGGCCGAATTTCGTTTGGTAATTTATTATGAGACAGTGTTGATTTATGCTGATAAGAGACACAGCTAGGTGAGGTCGAAAAAGTTAAAATGCTTATATCTCACAATCTAATTTTCGTAGCGCGGCCAAATTTTGTCTGGCAATTTATTATGAGACAGTGTTATTTTTTGGAGAAATGAGATCCCCCATGGTGAGGGTCGAAAAATTTAAAATGCTTATAACTCTCGATCTAATTTTCGTAGCGCGGGCAAATTTTGTTTGGTAATTTATTATGAGACAGTGTTAATTTTTGTACAGGAGACCCCCCACGGTGAAGGTCCAAAAATTTTAAATGCTTATAACTCGCGATCTAATTGTCGTAGCCCGGCCAAATTTTGTTTGGTAATTTATTATGAGACAGTGTTGATTTATGCTGATAAGAGACACCCCTAGGTGAGGGTCGAAAAAGTTAAAATGCTTATATCTCGCAATCTAATTTTCGTAGCGATGCCAAATTTTGTCTGGCAATTTATTATGAGACAGTGTTAATTTTGGTATAGAAGACCCACCCCCCCACGGTGAGGGTCGAAAAATTTTAAATGCTTATAACTCGCGATCTAATTTTCGTAGCGCGGCCAAATTTTGTTTGGTAATTTATAATGAGACAGTGTTAATTTTGGTACAGGAGACCATCCACGGTGAGGGTCCAAAAATTTTAAATGCTTATAACTCGCGATCTAATTTTCGTAGCGCGGCCAAATATTGTTTGGTAATTTATTATGAGACAGTGTTAATTTTTGGAGACAGGAGATCCCCCACGGTGACGGTCGAAAAATTTAAAATGCTTATAACATGCGATCTAATTTTCGTAGCGCGGCCAAACTTTGTTTGGTAATTTATTATGAGACAGTGTTATTTTTTGGAGAAAGGAGACCCCCGAAGCTGAAAGTCGAAAAATTTCAAATGCTCATATCTCGCGATCTAATTTTCGTTGCGCGGCCAAACTTTGTTTGGTAATTTATTATAAGACAGTGTTAATTTTGGTACAGGAGACCCCCTACGGTGAGGGTAGAAAAATTTAAAATGCTTATAACTCGCGATCTAATTTTCGTAGCGCGCCCAAATTTTGTTTGATATGTTATTATGAGACAGTGTAAATTTTTGGTGACAGGGGACCTTCCACAGTGAGGGTTGAAAAATTTAAAATGCTTATAACTCGCGATCTAATTTTCGTAGCGCTTCCAAATTTTGCTTGGTAATTTATTATGAGACAGTGTTATTTTTGGAGAAAGGAGACCCCCGAAGGGGACAGTCGAAAATTTTAAAATGCTTATAACTTGCGATCTACTTTTCGTAGCGCGGCCAAATTTTGTCTGGCAATTTATTATGAGACAGTGTTAATTTTGGTACAGAAGATCCCCCCACGGTGAGGGTCGAAAATTTTAAAATGCTTATAAATCGCTATTATTTTTTCATAGCACGGCCATATTTTGTTTACTAATTTATTATGATACGGTGTTGATTTTTGGTGACAGGAGACCGCCCACGGTAAGGGTCGAAAAATTTTAAAGCTTATAACTCGCGACAAATTTTCGTAACGCGGCCAAATTTTGTTTGGTAATTTATTATGAGACAGTGTCAATTTTTGGTGACAGGAGATCCCCCATGGTGAGGGTCGAAAAATTTAAAATGCTTATAACTCGCGATCTAATTTTCGTAGCGCTTCCAAATTTTGCTTGGTAATTTATTATGAGACAGTGTTATTTTTTGGAGAAAGGAGACTCCCGAAGGGGACAGTCGAAAAATTTAAAATGCTTATAACTTGCGATCTACTTTTCGTAGCGCGGCCAAATTTTGTCTGGCGATTTATTATGAGACAGTGTTAATTTTGGTACAGAAGATCCCCCCATGGTGAGGGTCGAAAATTTTAAAATGCTTATAAATCGCTATTATTTTTTCATAGCGCGGCCAAATTTTTTTTGGTAATTTATTATGAGACTGAGTTAATTTTTGGTGACAGGTGAACCCCCACTGTGAGGGTAAAAATATTTAAAATGCTTATAATTCGCGATCTAATTTTCGTAGCCCGGCCGAATTTTGTTTGGTAATTTATTATGAGACAGTGTTGATTTATGCTGATAAGAGACACAGCTAGGTGAGGTCGAAAAAGTTAAAATGCTTATATCTCACAATCTAATTTTCGTAGCGCGGCCAAATTTTGTCTGGCAATTTATTATGAGACAGTGTTATTTTTTGGAGAAAGGAGATCCACCATGGTGAGGGTCGAAAAATTTAAAATGCTTATAACTCTCGATCTAATTTTCGTAGTGCGGGCAAATTTTGTTTGGTAATTTATTATGAGACAGTGTTAATTTTTGTACAGGAGACCCCCTACGGTGAGGGTCGAAACATTTAAAATGCTTATAACTCGCGATCTAATTTTCGTAGCGCGGCCAAATTTTGTTTGGTAATTTATTATGAGACAGTGTCAATTTTTGGTGACAGGAGATCCCCCATGGTGAGGGTCGAAAAATTTAAAATGCTTATAACTCGCGATCTAATTTTCGTAGCGCTTCCAAATTTTGCTTGGTAATTTATTATGAGACAGTGTTATTTTTTGGAGAAAGGAGACCCCCGAAGGGGACAGTCGAAAAATTTAAAATGCTTATAACTTGCGATCTACTTTTCGTAGCGCGGCCAAATTTTGTCTGGCGATTTATTATGAGACAGTGTTAATTTTGGTACAGAAGATCCCCCCATGGTGAGGGTCGAAATTTTTAAAATGCTTATAAATCGCTATTATTTTTTCATAGCACGGCCAAATTTTGTTTAGTAATTTATTATGATACGGTGTTGATTTTTGGTGACAGGAGACCGCCCACGGTAAGGGTCGAAAAATTTTAAAGCTTAAAACTCGCGACTAATTTTCGTAACGCGGCCAAATTTTGTTTGGTAATTTATTATGAGACAGTGTCAATTTTTGGTGACAGGAGATTCCCCATGGTGAAGGTCGAAAAAATTAAAATGCTTATAACACGCGATCTAATTTTCGAAGCGCGGCCAAATTTTTTTTGGTAATTTATTATGAGACAGTGTTAATTTTTGGAGACAGGTGAACCCCCACTGTGAGGATCAAAAAATTTAAAATGCTTGTAACTCGCGATCTAATTTTCATACCGCAGCCAAATTTTGTTTGGTAATTTATTATGAGAAAGTGTTAATTTTTGGTGACAGGAGATCCCCCACGATGAGGGTCGAAAAATTTAAAATGCTTATAATTCGCGATCTAATTTTCGTAGCCCGGCCAAATTTTGTTTGGAAATTTATTATGAGACAGTGTTGATTTTGGTACAGGAGACTCCCCACGGTGAGGGTCGAAAAATTTAAAATGCTTATAACACGCGATCTAATTTTCGAAGCGCGGCCAAACTTTTTTTGTTAATTTATTATGAGACAGTGATAATTTTTGTACAGAAGATCCCCCCCCCACGGTGAGGGTCGAAATATTTAAAATGCTTATAACTCGCGATCTAATTTTCATAGCGCGGCCAAATTTTTTTTGGTAATTTATTATGAGACAGAGTTAATTTTTGGTGACAGGTGAACCCCCACTGTGAGGGTAAAAATATTTAAAATGCTTATAATTCGCGATCTAATTTTCGTAGCCCGGCCGAATTTTGTTTGGTAATTTATTATGAGACAGTGTTGATTTATGCTGATAAGAGACACAGCTAGGTGAGGTCGAAAAAGTTAAAATGCTTATATCTCACAATCTAATTTTCGTAGCGCGGCCAAATTTTGTCTGGCAATTTATTATGAGACAGTGTTATTTTTTGGAGAAAGGAGATCCCCCATGGTGAGGGTCGAAAAATTTAAAATGCTTATAACTCGCGATCTAATTTTCGTAGCGCGGCCAAATTTTGTTTGGTAAATTATAATGAGACAGTGTTAATTTTGGTATAGAAGACCCCCCCCACGGTGAGGGTCGAAAAATTTTAAATGCTTATAACTCGCGATCTAATTTTCGTAGCGCGGCCAAATTTTGTTTGGTAATTTATAATGAGACAGTGTTAATTTTGTTACAGGAGACCCCCTACGGTGAGGGTCGAAAAATTCAAAATGCTTATAACTCGCGATCTAATTTTTGTGGCGAGGCCAAATTTTGTTAGGAAATTTATTATGAGACAGTAATAATTTTTGGTGACAGGGGCCCTTTCACAGTGAGGGTCGAAAATTTTAAAATGCTTATAACTCGCGATCTAATTGTCGTAGTGCTTTAAAATTTTGCTTGGTAATTTATTATGAGACACTGTTATTTTTTGGAGAAAGGAGACCCCCGAAGGGGAGAGTCGAAAAATTTAAAATGCTTATAACTCACGATCTAATTTTCGTAGCGCGGCCAAATATTGTCTGGCAATTTATTATGAGACAGTGTTAATTTTGGTACAGAAGATCCCCCCGACGGTGAGGGTCGAAAATTTTAAAATGCTTATAACTCGCGATCTAATTTTCGTAGCGCGCCCAAATTTTGTTTGATATGTTATTATGAGACAGTGTAAATTTTTGGTGACAGGGGACCTTCCACAGTGAGGGTCGAAAAATTTAAAATGCTTATAACTCGCGATCTAATTTTCGTAGCGCTTCCAAATTTTGCTTGGTAATTTATTATGAGACAGTGTTATTTTTTGGAGAAAGGAGACTCCCGAAGGGGACAGTCGAAAAATTTAAAATGCTTATAACTTGCGATCTACTTTTCGTAGCGCGGCCAAATTTTGTCTGGCGATTTATTATGAGACAGTGTTAATTTTGGTACAGAAGATCCCCCCATGGTGAGGGTCGAAAATTTTAAAATGCTTATAAATCGCTATTATTTTTTCATAGCGCGGCCAAATTTTTTTTGGTAATTTATTATGAGACAGAGTTAATTTTTGGTGACAGGTGAACCCCCACTGTGAGGGTCGAAAAATTTTAAAGCTTAAAACTCGCGACTAATTTTCGTAACGCGGCCAAATTTTGTTTGGTAATTAATTATGAGACAGTGTCAATTTTTGGTAACAGGAGATCCCCCATGGTGAGGGTCGAAAAATTTAAAATGCTTATAACTCGCGATCTAATTTTCGTAGCGCTTCCAAATTTTTCTTGGTAATTTATTATGAGACAGTGTTATTTTTTGGAGAAAGGAGACCCCCGAAGGGGACAGTCGAAAAATTTAAAATGCTTATAATTCGCGATCTAATTTTCGTAGCCCGGCCAAATTTTGTTTGGTAATTTATTATGAGACAGTGTTAATTTTTGTACAGAAGATCCCCCCCCCCCACGGTGATGGTCGAAAAATTTAAAATGCTTATAACACGCGATCTAATTTTCGAAGCGCGGCCAAACTTTTTTTGTTAATTTATTATGAGACAGTGTTAATTTTTGTACAGAATATCCCCCCCCACGGTGAGGGTCGAAATATTTAAAATGCTTATAACTCGCGATCTAATTTTCATAGCGCGGCCAAATTTTTTTGGTAATTTATTATGAGATAGAGTTAATATTTGGTGACAGGTGAACCCCCACTGTGAGGGTAAAAATATTTAAAATGCTTATAATTCGCGATCTAATTTTCGTAGCCCGGCCGAATTTTGTTTGGTAATTTATTATGAGACAGTGTTGATTTATGCTGATAAGAGACACAGCTAGGTGAGGTCGAAAAAGTTAAAATGCTTATATCTCACAATCTAATTTTCGTAGCGCGGCCAAATTTTGTCTGGCAATTTATTATGAGACAGTGTTATTTTTTGGAGAAAGGAGATCCCCCATGGTGAGGGTCGAAAAATTTAAAATGCTTATAACTCTCGATCTAATTTTCGTAGCGCGGGCAAATTTTGTTTGGTAATTTATTATGAGACAGTGTTAATTTTTGTACAGGAGACCCCCTACGGTGAGGGTCGAAAAATTTAAAATGCTTATAACTCGCGATCTAACTTTCGTAGCGCGGCCAAATATTGTTTGGTAATTTATTATGAGACAGTGTTAATTTTTGTACAGGAGACCCCCCACGGTGAGGGTCCAAAAATTTTAAATGCTTATAACTCGCGATCTAATTGTCGTAGCGCGGCAAAACTTTGTTTGGTAATTTATTATGAGACAGTGTTATTTTTTGGAGAAAGGAGATCCCCCATGGTGAGGGTCGAAAAATTTAAAATGCTTATAACTCTCGATCTAATTTTCGTAGCCCGGCCAAATTTTGTTTGGTAATTTATTATGAGACAGTGTTGATTTATGCTGATAAGAGACATCCCTAGGTGAGGGTCGAAAAAGTTAAAATGCTTATATCTCGCAATCTAATTTTCGTAGCGATGCCAAATTTTGTCTGGCAATTTATTATGAGACAGTGTTAATTTTGGTATAGAAGACCCCCCCCCCACGGTGAGGGTCGAAAAATTTTAAATGCTTATAACTCGCGATCTAATTTTCGTAGCGCGGCCAAATTTTGTTTGGTAATTTATAATGAGACAGTGTTAATTTTGGTACAGGAGACCCCCTACGGTGAGGGTCGAAAAATTCAAAATGCTTATAACTCGCGATCTAATTTTTGTGGCGAGGCCAAATTTTCTTTGGAAATTTATTATGAGACAGTAATAATTTTTGGTGACAGGGGCCCTTCCACAGTGAGGGTCGAAAAATTTAAAATGCTTATAACTCGCGATCTAATTGTCGTAGCGCTTCCAAATTTTGCTTGGTAATTTATTATGAGACACTGTTATTCTTTGGAGAAAGGAGACCCCCGAAGGGGAGAGTCGAAAAATTTCAAATGCTCATATCTCGCGATCTAATTTTCGTAGCGCGGCCAAACTTTGTTTGGCAATTTATTATGAGACAGTGTTAATTTTGGTACAGAAGATCCCCCCACTCCCCCCACGGTGAGGGTCGAAAATTTTAAAATGCTTATAAATCGCTATTATTTTTTCATAGCACGGCCAAATTTTGTTTACTAATTTATTATGATACGGTGTTGATTTTTGGTGACAGGAGACCGCCCACGGTAAGGGTCGAAAAATTTTAAAGCTTATAACTCGCGACTAATTTTCGTAACGCGGCCAAATTTTGTTTGGTAATTTATTATGAGACAGTGTTAATTTTTGGTGACAGGAGATCCCCCACGGTGAGGGTCCTAAAATTTAAAATGCTTATAATTCGCGATCTAATTTTCGTAGCGCGGCCAAATTTTGTTTGGTAATTTATTATGAGACAGTGTTAATTTTGGTACAGGAAACCCCCTACGGTGAGGATCGAAAAATTTAAAATGCTTATAACTCGCGATCTAATTTTCGTAGCGCGGCCAAATATTGTTTGGTAATTTATTATGAGACAGTGTTAATTTTTGGTGACAGGAGATCCCCCACGGTGAGGGTCGAAAAAATTTAAAATGCTTATAACATGCGATCTAATTTTCGTAGCGCGGCCAAACTTTGTTTGGTAATTTATTATGAGACAGTGTTATTTTTTGGAGAAAGGAGACCCCCGAAGCTGAAAGTCGAAAAATTTCAAATGCTCATATCTCGCGATCTAATTTTCGTAGCGCGGTAAAATTTTGTTTGGTAATTTATTATAAGACAGTGTTTATTTTGGTACAGGAGACCCAATACGGTGAGGGTCGAAAAATTTAAAATGCTTATAACTCGCGATCTAATTTTCGTAGCCCGGCCAAATTTTGTTTGGCAATTTATTATGAGACAGTGTTGATTTATGCTGATATGAGACACCCCTAGGTGAGTTCGAAAAAGTTAAAATGCTTATATCTCGAAATCTAATTTTCGTAGCGATGCCAAATTTTGTCTGGCAATTTATTATGAGACAGTGTTAATATTGGTATAGAAGGCCCTCCCCCCTCGGTGAGGGTCGAAAAATTTTAAATGCTTATAACTCGCGATCTAATTTCCGTAGCACGGCCAAATTTTGTTTGGTAATTTATTATGAGACAGTGTTAATTTTTGGAGACAGGTGAACCCCCACTGTGAGGATAAAAAAATTTAAAATGCTTGTAACTCGCGCTCTAATTTTCATACCGCAGCCAAATTTTGTTTGGAAATTTATTATGAGACAGTAATAATTTTTGGTGACAGAGGACCTTCCACAGTGAGGGTCGAAAAATTTAAAATGCTTATAACTCGCGATCTAATTTTCGTAGCGCTTCCAAATTTTGCTTGGTAATTTATTATGAGACAGTGTTATTTTTTGGAGAAAGGAGACCCCCGAAGGTGAGAGTCAAAAAATTTAAAATCCTTATAACTCGCGATCTACTTTTCGTAGCGCGGCCAAATTTTGTCTGGCAATTTATTATGAGACAGTGTTAATTTTGGTATAGAAGATAGCCCCCCCACCACGGTGAGGGTCGAAAAATTTAAAATGCTTGTAACTCGCGATTTAATTTTTATAGCGCAGCCAAATTTTGTTTGGTAATTTATTATGAGACAGTGTTGATTTATGCTGATAACAGACACCCCTAGGCGAGGGTCGAAAAAGTTAAAATGCTTATATCTCGCAATCTAATTTTCGTAGCGCGGCCAAATTTTGTCTGGCAATTTATTATGAGACAGTGTTAATTTTGGTATAGAAGATAGCTCCCCCCACCACGGTGAGGGTCGAAAAATTTTAAATGCTTATAACTTGCGATCTAATTTTCGTAGCGCGGCCAAATTTTGTTTAGTAATTTATTATGAGACAGTGTTAATTTTTGTACAGGAGACCCCCCCACGGTGAGGGTCCAAAAATTTAAAACGCTTGTAACTCGCGATCTAATTTTCGTAGCCCGGCCGAATTTTGTTTGGTAATTTATTATGAGACAGTGTTGATTTATGCTGATAAGAGACACAGCTAGGTGAGGTCGAAAAAGTTAAAATGCTTATATCTCACAATCTAATTTTCGTAGCGCGGCCAAATTTTGTCCTGCAATTTATTATGAGACAGTGTTATTTTTTGGAGAAAGGAGATCCACCATGGTGAGGGTCGAAAAATTTAAAATGCTTATAACTCGCGATCTAATTTTCGTAGCGCGGCCAAATTTTGTTTGGTAATTTATTATGAGACAGTGTCAATTTTTGGTGACAGGAGATCCCCCATGGTGAGGGTCGAAAAATTTAAAATGCTTATAACTCGCGATCTAATTTTCGTAGCGCTTCCAAATTTTGCTTGGTAATTTATTATGAGACAGTGTTATTTTTTGGAGAAAGGAGACCACCGAAGGGGACAGTCGAAAAATTTAAAATGCTTGTAACTCGCGATCTAATTTTCATACCGCAGCCAAATTTTGTTTGGTAATTTATTATGAGAAAGTGTTAATTTTTGGTGACAGGAGATCCCCCACGATGAGGGTCGAAAAATTTAAAATGCTTATAATTCGCGATATAATTTTCGTAGCCCGGCCAAATTTTGTTTGGTAATTTATTATGAGACAGTGTTGATTTTGGTACAGGAGACTCCCCACGGTGAGGGTCGAAAAATTTAAAATGCTTATAACACGCGATCTAATTTTCGAAGCGCGGCCAAACTTTTTTTGTTAATTTATTATGAGACAGTGATAATTTTTGTACAGAAGATCCCCCCCCCCCCCACGGTGAGGGTCGAAATATTTAAAATGCTTATAACTCGCGATCTAATTTTCATAGCGCGGCCAAATTTTTTTTGGTAATTTATTATGAGACAGAGTTAATTTTTGGTGACAGGTGAACCCCCACTGTGAGGGTAAAAATATTTAAAATGCTTATAATTCGCGATCTAATTTTCGTAGCCCGGCCGAATTTTGTTTGGTAATTTATTATGAGACAGTGTTGATTTATGCTGATAAGAGACACAGCTAGGTGAGGTCGAAAAAGTTAAAATGCTTATATCTCACAATCTAATTTTCGTAGCGCGGCCAAATTTTGTCTGGCAATTTATTATGAGACAGTGTTATTTTTTGGAGAAAGGAGATCCCCCATGGTGAGGGTCGAAAAATTTAAAATGCTTATAACTCTCGATCTAATTTTCGTAGCGCGGGCAAATTTTGTTTGGTAATTTATTATGAGACAGTGTTAATTTTTGTACAGGAGACCCCCTACGGTGAGGGTCGAAAAATTTAAAATGCTTATAACTCGCGATCTAATTTTCGTAGCGCGGCCAAATTTTGTTTGGTAATTTATAATGAGACAGTGTTAATTTTGGTATAGAAGACCCCCCCCCCACGGTGAGGGTCGAAAAATTTTAAATGCTTATAACTCGCGATCTAATTTTCGTAGCGCGGCCAAATTTTGTTTGGTAATTTATAATGAGACAGTGTTAATTTTGTTACAGGAGACCCCCTACGGTGAGGGTCGAAAAATTCAAAATGCTTATAACTCGCGATCTAATTTTTGTGGCGAGGCCAAATTTTGTTTGGAAATTTATTATGAGACAGTAATAATTTTTGGTGACAGGGGCCCTTTCACAGTGAGGGTCGAAAATTTTAAAATGCTTATAACTCGCGATCTAATTGTCGTAGCGCTTCCAAATTTTGCTTGGCAATTTATTATGAGACACTGTTATTTTTTGGAGAAAGGAGACCCCCGAAGGGAAGAGTCGAAAAATTTAAAATGCTTATAACTCACGATCTAATTTTCGTAGCGCGGCCAAATATTGTCTGGCAATTTATTATGAGACAGTGTTAATTTTGGTACAGAAGATCCCCCCGACGGTGAGGGTCGAAAATTTTAAAATGCTTATAAATCGCTATTTATTTTTCATAGACGCCCAAATTTTGTTTGGTAATTTATTATGAGACAGTGTTGATTTATGCTGATAAGAGACACCCCTAGGTGAGGTCCAAAAAGTTAAAATGCTTATATCTCGCAATCTAATTTTCGTAGCGCGGCCAAATTTTGTCTGGCAATTTATTATGAGACAGTGTTAATTTTTGTATAGAAGATCCCCCCCCCCCACGGTGAGGGTCGAAAATTTTTAAATGCTTATAACTCGCGATCTAATTTTCGTAGCGCGGCCAAATTTTGTTTTGTAATTTATTATGAGACAGTGTTAATTTTGGTACAGGAAACCCCCTACGGTGAGGGTCGAAAAATTTAAAATGCTTATAACTCGCAATCTAATTTTCGTAGCGCGGCCAAATTTTGTTTGGTAATTTATTATGAGACAGTGTTAATTTTTGTACAGGAGACCATCCACGGTGAGGGTCCAAAAATTTTAAATGCTTATAACTCGCGATCTAATTTTCGTAGCGCGGCCAAATATTGTTTTTTAATTTATTATGAGACAGTGTTAATTTTTGGTGACAGGAGATCCCCCACGGTGAGGGTCGAAAAATTTAAAATGCTTATAACATGCGATCTAATTTTCGTAGCGCGGAAAACTTTGTTTGGTAATTTATTATGAGAGAGTGTTATTTTTTGGAGAAAGGAGACCCCCGAAGCTGAAAGTCGAAAAATTTCAAATGCTCATATCTCGCGATCTAATTTTCGTAGCGCGGCCAAACTTTGTTTGGTAATTTATTATAAGACAGTGTTAATTTTGGTACAGGAGACCCCTTACGGTGAGGGTAGAAAAATTTAAAATGCTTATAACTCGCGATCTAATTTTCGTAGCGCGCCCAAATTTTGTTTGATATGTTATTATCAGACAGTGTAAATTTTTGGTGACAGGGGACCTTCCACAGTGAGGGTCGAAAAATTTAAAATGCTTATAACTCGCGATCTAATTTTCGTAGCGCTTCCAAATTTTGCTTGGTAATTTATTATGAGACAGTGTTATTTTTGGAGAAAGGAGACCCCCGAAGGGGACAGTCGAAAATTTTAAAATGCTTATAACTTGCGATCTACTTTTCGTAGCGCGGCCAAATTTTGTCTGGCAATTTATTATGAGACAGTGTTAATTTTGGTACAGAAGATCCCCCCACGGTGAGGGTCGAAAATTTTAAAATGCTTATAAAACGCTATTATTTTTTCATAGCACGGCCAAATTTTGTTTACTAATTTATTATGATACGGTGTTGATTTTTGGTGACAGGAGACCGCCCACGGTAAGGGTAGAAAAATTTTAAAGCTTATAACTCGCGACAAATTTTCGTAACGCGGCCAAATTTTGTTTGGTAATTAATTATGAGACAGTGTCAATTTTTGGTGACAGGAGATCCCCCATGGTGAGGGTCGAAAAATTTAAAATGCTTATAACTCGCGATCTAATTTTCGTAGCGCTTCCAAATTTTTCTTGGTAATTTATTATGAGACAGTGTTATTTTTTGGAGAAAGGAGACCCCCGAAGGGGACAGTCGAAAAATTTAAAATGCTTATAATTCGCGATCTAATTTTCGTAGCCCGGCCAAATTTTGTTTGGTAATTTATTATGAGACAGTGTTAATTTTTGTACAGAAGATCCCCCCCCCCACGGTGAGGGTCGAAAAATTTAAAATGCTTATAACACGCGATCTAGTTTTCGAAGCGCGGCCAAACTTTTTTTGTTAATTTATTATGAGACAGTGTTAATTTTTGTACAGAATATCCCCCCCCCACGGTGAGGGTCGAAATATTTAAAATGTTATAACTCGCGATCTAATTTTCATAGCGCGGCCAAATTTTTTTTGGTAATTTATTATGAGACAGAGTTAATATTTGGTGACAGGTGAACCCCCACTGTGAGGGTAAAAATATTTAAAATGCTTATAATTCGCGATCTAATTTTCGTAGCCCGGCCGAATTTTGTTTGGTAATTTATTATGAGACAGTGTTGATTTACGCTGATAAGAGACACAGCTAGGTGAGGTCGAAAAAGTTAAAATGCTTATATCTCACAATCTAATTTTCGTAGCGCGGCCAAATTTTGTCTGGCAATTTATTATGAGACAGTGTTATTTTTTGGAGAAAGGAGATACCCCATGGTGAGGGTCGAAAAATTTAAAATGCTTATAACTCTCGATCTAATTTTCGTAGCGCGGGCAAATTTTGTTTGGTAATTTATTATGAGACAGTGTTAATTTTTGTACAGGAGACCCCCTACGGTGAGGGTCGAAAAATTTAAAATGCTTATAACTCGCGATCTAACTTTCGTAGCGCGGCCAAATATTGTTTGGTAATTTATTATGAGACAGTGTTAATTTTTGTACAGGAGACCCCCCACGGTGAGGGTCCAAAAATTTTAAATGCTTATAACTCGCGATCTAATTGTCGTAGCGCGGCAAAACTTTGTTTGGTAATTTATTATGAGACAGTGTTATTTTTTGGAGAAAGGAGATCCCCCATGGTGAGGGTCGAAAAATTTAAAATGCTTATAACTCTCGATCTAATTTTCGTAGCCCGGCCAAATTTTGTTTGGTAATTTATTATGAGACAGTGTTGATTTATGCTGATAAGAGACATCCCTAGGTGAGGGTCGAAAAAGTTAAAATGCTTATATCTCGCAATCTAATTTTCGTAGCGATGCCAAATTTTGTCTGGCAATTTATTATGAGACAGTGTTAATTTTGGTATAGAAGACCCCCCCCCCCCCACGGTGAGGGTCGAAAAATTTTAAATGCTTATAACTCGCGATCTAATTTTCGTAGCGCGGCCAAATTTTGTTTGGTAATTTATAATGAGACAGTGTTAATTTTGGTACAGGAGACCCCCTACGGTGAGGGTCGAAAAATTCAAAATGCTTATAACTCGCGATCTAATTTTTGTGGCGAGGCCAAATTTTCTTTGGAAATTTATTATGAGACAGTAATAATTTTTGGTGACAGGGGCCCTTCCACAGTGAGGGTCGAAAAATTTAAAATGCTTATAACTCGCGATCTAATTGTCGTAGCGCTTCCAAATTTTGCTTGGTAATTTATTATGAGACACTGTTATTCTTTGGAGAAAGGAGACCCCCGAAGGGGAGAGTCGAAAAATTTCAAATGCTCATATCTCGCGATCTAATTTTCGTAGCGCGGCCAAACTTTGTTTGGCAATTTATTATGAGACAGTGTTAATTTTGGTACAGAAGATCCCCCCACTCCCCCCACGGTGAGGGTCGAAAATTTTAAAATGCTTATAAATCGCTATTATTTTTTCATAGCACGGCCAAATTTTGTTTACTAATTTATTATGATACGGTGTTAATTTTTGGTGACAGGAGACCGCCCACGGTAAGGGTCGAAAAATTTTAAAGCTTATAACTCGCGACTAATTTTCGTAACGCGGCCAAATTTTGTTTGGTAATTTATTATGAGACAGTGTTAATTTTTGGTGACAGGAGATCCCCCACGGTGAGGGTCCTAAAATTTAAAATGCTTATAATTCGCGATCTAATTTTCGTAGCGCGGCCAAACTTTGTTTGGTAATTTATTATGAGACAGTGTTATTTTTTGGAGAAAGGAGACCCCCGAAGCTGAAAGTCGAAAAATTTCAAATGCTCATATCTCGCGATCTAATTTTCGTAGCGCGGTAAAACTTTGTTTGGTAATTTATTATAAGACAGTGTTTATTTTGGTACAGGAGACCCAATACGGTGAGGGTCGAAAAATTTAAAATGCTTATAACTCGCGATCTAATTTTCGTAGCCCGGCCAAATTTTGTTTGGCAATTTATTATGAGACAGTGTTGATTTATGCTGATATGAGACACCCCTAGGTGAGTTCGAAAAAGTTAAAATGCTTATATCTCGAAATCTAATTTTCGTAGCGATGCCAAATTTTGTCTGGCAATTTATTATGAGACAGTGTTAATATTGGTATAGAAGGCCCTCCCCCCACGGTGAGGGTCGAAAAATTTTAAATGCTTATAACTCGCGATCTAATTTTCGTAGCACGGCCAAATTTTGTTTGGTAATTTATTATGAGACAGTGTTAATTTTTGGAGACAGGTGAACCCCCACTGTGAGGATAAAAAAATTTAAAATGCTTGTAACTCGCGCTCTAATTTTCATACCGCAGCCAAATTTTGTTTGGAAATTTATTATGAGACAGTAATAATTTTTGGTGACAGAGGACCTTCCACAGTGAGGGTCGAAAAATTTAAAATGCTTATAACTCGCGATCTAATTTTCGTAGCGCTTCCAAATTTTGCTTGGTAATTTATTATGAGACAGTGTTATTTTTTGGAGAAAGGAGACCCCCGAAGGTGAGAGTCAAAAAATTTAAAATCCTTATAACTCGCGATCTACTTTTCGTAGCGCAACCAAATTTTGTCTGGCAATTTATTATGAGACAGTGTTAATTTTGGTATAGAAGATAGCCCCCCCACCACGGTGAGGGTCGAAAAATTTAAAATGCTTGTAACTCGCGATTTAATTTTTATAGCGCAGCCAAATTTTGTTTGGTAATTTATTATGAGACAGTGTTGATTTATGCTGATAACAGACACCCCTAGGCGAGGGTCGAAAAAGTTAAAATGCTTATATCTCGCAATCTAATTTTCGTAGCGCGGCCAAATTTTGTCTGGCAATTTATTATGAGACAGTGTTAATTTTGGTATAGAAGATAGCTCCCCCCACCACGGTGAGGGTCGAAAAATTTTAAATGCTTATAACTTGCGATCTAATTTTCGTAGCGCGGCCAAATTTTGTTTAGTAATTTATTATGAGACAGTGTTAATTTTTGTACAGGAGACCCCCCCACGGTGAGGGTCCAAAAATTTAAAATGCTTATATCTCTCGATCTAATTTTCGTAGCGCGGCCAAACTTTCTTTGGTAATTTATTATGAGACAGTGTTATTTTTTAGAGAAATGAGACCCCCGAAGGTGAGAGTCGAAAAATTTAAAATGCTTATATTTCGCGATCTACTTTTCGTAGCGCGGCCAAATTTTGTTTTTTAATTTATTATGAGACAGTGTTAATTTTGGTACAGGAGATCCCCCACAGTGAGTGTCGAAAAATTTAAAATGCTTATAACTCGCCATCTAATTTTCATAGCGCTTCCAAATTTTGCTTGGTAATTTATTTTGAGACAGTGTTATTTTTTGGAGAAAGGAGACCCTCGAAGGTGAGAGTCGAAAAATTTAAAATGCTTATAACTCGCGATCTAATTTTTGTGGCGAGGTCAAATTTTGTTTGGAAATTTATTATGAGACAGTAATAGTTTTTGGTGACAGGGGACCTTCCACAGTGAGGGTCGAAAAATTTAAAATGCTTATAACTCGCGATCTAATTTTCGTAGCGCTTCCAAATTTTGCTTGGTAATTTATTATGAGACAGTGTTATTTTTTGGAGAAAGGAGACCCCCGAAGGGGAGAGTCGAAAAATTTTAAAATGATTATAAATCGCTATTTAGTTTTCATAGCACGGCCAAATTTTGTTTGGTAATTTATTATGATACGGTGTTCATTTATGCTGATGAGAGACCCCCGAAGGTGAGAGTCGAAAAATTTAAAATGCTTATATTTCGCGATCTACTTTTCGTAGCGCGGCCAAACTTTGTTTGGTAATTTATTATAAGACTGTGTTAATTTTGGTACAGGAGACCCCCTACGGTGAGGGTCGAAAAATTTAAAATGCTTATAACTCGCGATCTAATTTTTGTAGCTTCGTTTGTTTACTAATTTATTATGATACGGTGTTGATTTTTGGTGACAGGAGACCGCCCACGGTAAGGGTCGAAAAATTTTAAAACTTATAACTCGCGAATAATTTTCGTAACGCGGCCAAATTTTGTTTGGTAATTTATTATGAGACAGTGTCAATTTTTGGTGACAGGAGATTCCCCATGGTGAGGGTCGAAAAATTTAAAATGCTTATAACACACGATCTAATTTTCGAAGCGCGGCCAAATTTTTTTTGGTAATTTATTATGAGGCAGTGTTAATTTTTGGAGACAGGTGAACCCCCACTGTGAGTTTAAAAAAATTTAAAATGCTTGTAACTCGCGATCTAATTTTCATACCGCAGCCAAATTTTGTTTGGAAATTTATTATGATACAGTAATAATTTTTGGTGACAGAGGACCTTCCACAGTGAGGGTCGAAAAATTTAAAATGCTTATAACTCGCGATCTAATTTTCGTAGCGCTTCCAAATTTTGCTTGGTAATTTATTATGAGACTGTGTTATTTTTTGGAGAAAGGAGACCCCCGAAGGTGAGAGTCAAAAAATTTAAAATCCTTATAACTCGCGATCTACTTTTCGTAGCGCGGCCAAATTTTGTCTGGCAATTTATTATGAGACAGTGTTAATTTTGGTATAGAAGATAGCCCCCCCACCACGGTGAGGGTCGAAAAATTTAAAATGCTTGTAACTCGCGATCTAATTTTTATAGCGCAGCCAAATTTTGTTTGGTAATTTATTATGAGACAGTGTTGATTTAAGCTGATAACAGACACCCCTAGGCGCGGGTCGAAAAAGTTAAAATGCTTATATCTCGCAATCTAATTTTCGTAGCGCGGCCAAATTTTGTCTGGCAATTTATTATGAGACAGTGTTAATTTTGGTATAGAAGATTGCCCCCCCCCCACCACGGTGAGGGTCGAAAAATTTTAAATGCTTATAACTTGCGATCTAATTTTCGTAGCGCGGCCAAATTTTGTTTGGTAATTTATTATGAGATAGTGTTAATTTATGTACAGGAGACCCCCTACGGTGAGGGTCGAAAAATTTAAAATGCTTATAACTCGCGATCTAATTTTCGTAGCGCGGCCAAATTTTGTTTAGTAATTTATTATGAGACAGTGTTAATTTTTGTACAGGAGATCCCCCACAGTGAGTGTCGAAAAATTTAAAATGCTTATAACTCGCGATCTAATTTTCATAGCGCTTCCAAATTTTGCTTTGTAATTTATTATGAGACAGTGTTAATTTTGGTACAGGAGACCCCCTACGTGGAGGGTCGAAAAATTTAAAATGCTTATAACTCGCGATCTAATTTTCGTAGCGCGGCCAAATTTTGTTTAGTAATTTATTATGAGACAGTAATAATTTTTGGTGACAGGGGACCTTCCACAGTGAGGGTCGAAAAATTTAAAATGCTTATAACTCGCGATCTAATTTTCGTAGCGCTTCCAAATTTTGCTTGGTAATTTATTATGAGACAGTGTTATTTTTTGGAGAAAGGAGACCCCCGAAGGGGAGAGTCGAAAAATTTTAAAATGCTTATAAATCTCTATTTAGTTTTCATAGCACGGCCAAATTTTGTTTGGTAATTTATTATGATACGGTGTTTATTTTTGTTGACAGGAGACCGCCCACGGTAAGGGTAGAAAAATTTTAAATGCTTATAACTCGCGACTAATTTTCGTAACGCTGCCAAATTTTGTTTGGTAATTTATTATGAGACAGTGATAATTTTTGGTGACAGGAGATCCCCCATGGTGAGGGTCAAAAAATTTAAAATGCTTGTAACTCGCGATCTAATTTTTATAGCTCAGCCAAATTTTGTTTGGTAATTTATTATGAGACAGTGTTGATTTATGCTGATGAGAGACCCCCGAATGTGAGAGTCGAAAAATTTAAAATGCTTATATTTCGCGACCTACTTTTCGTAGCTCGGCCAAATTTTGTCTGGCAATTTATTATGAGACAGTGTTAATTTTGGTACAGAAGATCCCCCCACGGTGAGGGTCGAAAATTTTAAACTGCTTATAAATCGCTATTTAGTTTTCATAGCACGGCTAAATTTTGTTTGGTAATTTATTATGATACGATGTTGATTTTTGGTGACAGGAGACCGCCCACGGTAAGGGTCGAAAAATTTTAAAGCTTATAACTCGCGACAAATTTTCGTAACGCGGCCAAATTTTGTTTGGTAATTTATTATGAGACAGTGTCAATTTTTGGTGACAGGAGATCCCCCATGGTGAGGGTCGAAAAATTTAAAATGCTTATAACGCGCGATCTAATTTTCATTGCGCGGCGAAATTTTTTTTGGTAATTTATTATGAGACAGTGTGGATTTATGCTGATAAGAGACACCCCTAGGTGAGGGTCGAAAAAGTTAAAATGCTTATATCTCGCAATCTAATTTTCGTAGCGTGGCCAAATTTTGTTTGGTAATTTATTATGAGACAGTGTTAATTTTGGTACAGGAGATCCCCCCCCCACGGTGAGGGTCGAAAAATTTTAAATGCTTATAACTCGCGATCTAATTTTCGTAGCGCGGCCAAATTTTGTTTAGTAATTTATTATGAGACAATGTTAATTTTTGTACAGGAGACCCCCCTACGGTGAGGGTCCAAAAATTTAAAATGCTTATAACTCGCGATCTAATTTTCGTAGCGCGGCTAAACTTTCTTTGGTAATTTATTATGAGACAGTGTTAATTTTTGGTGACAGGAGACCCCCCCACGGTGAGGGTCCAAAAATTTAAAATGCTTATAAATCGCGATGTAATTTTCGTAGAGCGGCCAAATTTTTGTTTAGTAATTTATTATGAGACAGTGTTAATTTTGGTATAGGCGATCCCCCAAGGTGAGAGCCAAAAATTTAAAAAGCTTATAACTCGCGATCTAATTTTCGTCACGCGGCCAAATTTTGTTTGGTAATTTATTATGAGACAGTGTTAATTTTGGTACAGGAGACCCCCTACGGTGAGGGTCCAAAAATTTTAAATACTTATAACTCGCGATCTAATTGTCGTAGCGCGGCCAAACTTTGTTTGGTAATTTATTATGAGACAGTGTTATTTTTTGGAGAAATTAGACCCCCGAAGGTGAGAGTCGAAAAATTTAAAATGCTTATAACTTGCGATCTAATTTTCGTAGCGCGGCCAAATTTTGTTTGGTAATTTATTATGACACAGTTTTAATTTTGGTACAGGAGACCCCCCACGGTGAGGGTCCAAAAATTTAAAATGCTTATAAATCGCGATAAAATTTAGTAGCGCGGCCAAATTTTGTTTTTTAATTTATTATGAGACAGTGTTAATTTTGGTACAGGAGATCCCCCACAGTGAGGGTCGAAAAATTTAAAATGCTTATAACTCGCGATCTAATTTTCGTAGCGCGGCCAAATTTTGTTTGGTAATTTATTATAAGACAGTGTTAGTTTTGGTACAGGAGATCCCCTACGGTGAGGGTCGAAAAATTTAAAATGCTTATAACTCGCGATCTAATTTTCGTAGCGCGGCCAAATTTTGTTTGATAAGTTATTATGAGACAGTGTAAATTTTTGGTGACAGGAGACCCCCCCACGGTGAGGGTCCAAAAATTTAAAATGCTTATAACTCGCGATCTAATTTTCGTAGCGCGGCCAAACTTTCTTTGGTAATTTATTATGAGACAGTGTTATTTTTTAGAGAAAGGAGACCCCCGAAGGTTAGAGTCGAAAAAATTAAAATGCTTATGATTCGCTATCTAATTTTCGTAGCCCGGCCAAATTTTGTTTGGTAATTTATTATGAGACAGTGTTGATTTATGCTCATAAGAGAAACCCCACGGTGAGGGTCGAAAAAGTTAAAATGCTTATATCTCGCGATCTAATTTTCGTAGCGCGGCCAAATTTTGTCTGGCAATTTATTATGAGACAGTGTTAATTTTGGTATAGAAGATCCCCCCCACGGTGAGGGTCGAAAATTTTTAAATGCTTATAACTCGCGGTCTAATTTTCGTAGCGCGGCCAAATTTTGTTTGGTAATTTATTATGAGACAGTTTTAATTTTGGTACAGGAGACCCCCCATGGTGAGGTTCCAAAAATTTAAAATGCTTATATCTCGCGATCTAATTTTCGTAGCGCGGCCAAATTTTGTCTGGCAATTTATTATGAGACAGTGTTAATTTTGGTATAGAAGATCCCCCCCCACGGTGAGGGTCGAAAATTTTTAAATGCTTATAACTCGCTGTCTAATTTTCGTAGCGCGGCCAAATTTTGTTTGGTAATTTATTATGAGACAGTTTTAATTTTGGTACAGGAGACCCCCCATGGTGAGGTTCCAAAAATTTAAAAAGCTTATAACTCGCGATCTAATTTTCGTCGCGCGGCCAAATTTTGTTTGGTAATTTATTATGAGACAGTGTTAATTTTTGGTGACAGGAGACCCCCCCCCCCACGGTGAGGGTCCAAAAATTTAAAATGCTTATAAATCGCGAGGTAATTTTCGTAGAGCGGCCAAATTTTGTTTTTTAATTTATTATGAGACAGTGTGAATTTTGGTACAGGAGATCCCCCACGGTGACGGTCGAAAAATTTAAAATGCTTATAAATTGCGATCTAAATTTCGTAGCTCGGCCAAATTTTGTTTAATAAGTTATTTTGAGACAGTGTTAATTTTGGTATAGGCGATCCCCCAAGGTGAGAGCCAAAAATTTAAAAAGCTTATAACTCGCGATCTAATTTTCGTCGCGCGGCCAAATTTTGTTTGGTAATTTATTATGAGACAGTGTTAATTTTGGTACAGGAGACCCCCTACGGTGAGGGTCCAAAAATTTTAAATACTTATAACTCGCGATCTAATTGTCGTAGCGCGGCCAAACTTTGTTTGGTAATTTATTATGAGACAGTGTTATTTTTTGGAGAAATTAAACCCCCGAAGGTGAGAGTCGAAAAATTTAAAATGCTTATAACTTGCGATCTAATTTTCGTAGCGCGGCCAAATTTTGTTTGGTAAGTTATTATGAGACAGTGTTAATTTATGCTGATAAGAGACACCCCACGGTGAGTGTCGAAAAAGTTAAAATGCTTATATCTCGCGATCTAATTTTCGTAGCGCGGCCAAATTTTGTCTGGCAATTTATTATCAGACAGTGTTAATTTTGGTATAGAAGATCAGCCCCCCCACGGTGAGGGTCGAAAAATTTTAAATGCTTATAACTCGCGATATAATTTTCGTAGCGCGGTCAAATTTTGTTTGGAAATTTATTATGAGACAGTGTTTATTTTGGTACAGGAGACCCCCCAAGGTGAGGGCCAAAAATTTAAAATGCCTATAATTCGCGATCAAATTTTCGTTACGCGGCCAAATTTTGTTTGGTAATTTATTATGAGACAGTGTTAATTTTTGTACAGGAGACCCCCCACGGTCAGGGTCCAAAAATTTAAAATGCTTATAACTCGCGATCTAATTTTCGTAGTGCGGCCAAATTTTGTTTTTTAATTTATTATGAGACAGTGTTAATTTTGTTACAGGAGGTCCCCCACGGTGAGGGTCGAAAAATTTAAAATGCTTATAACTCGCGATTTAATTTTCGTAGCGCGGCCAAATTTTTTTTGGTAATTTATTATGAGACAGTGTTTATTTTGGTACAGGAGACCCCCCAAGGTGAGGGCCAAAAATTTAAAATGCCTATAACTCGCGATCAAATTTTCGTAGCGCAGCCAAATTTTGTTTAGTAATTTATTATGAGACAGTGTTAATTTTTGGTGACAGGTGACCCCCCCCCACGGTGAGGGTCCAAAAATTTAAAATGCTTATAAATCGCGAGGTAATTTTCGTAGAGCGGCCAAATTTTGTTTTTTAATTTATTATGAGACAGTGTGAATTTTGGTACAGGAGATCCCCCACGGTGACGGTCGAAAAATTTAAAATGCTTATAAATTGCGATCTAATTTTCGTAGCTCGGCCAAATTTTGTTTGGTAAGTTATTTTGAGACAGTGTTAATTTTGGTATAGGCGATCCCCCAAGGTGAGAGCCAAAAATTTAAAAAGCTTATAACTCGCGATCTAATTTTCGTCGCGCGGCCAAATTTTGTTTGGTAATTTATTATGAGACAGTGTTAATTTTGGTACAGGAGACCCCCTACGGTGAGGGTAAAAAATTTTAAATACTTATAACTCGCGATCTAATTGTCGTAGCGCGGCCAAACTTTGTTTGGTAATTTATTATGAGACAGTGTTATTTTTTGGAGAAATTAAACCCCCGAAGGTGAGAGTCGAAAAATTTAAAATGTTATAACTTGCGATCTAATTTTCGTAGCGCGGCCAAATTTTGTTTGGTAATTTATTATGAGACAGTTTTAATTTTGGTACAGGAGACCCCCCACGGTGAGGGTCCAAAAATTTAAAATGCTTATAAATCGCGATAAAATTTAGTAGCGCGGCCAAATTTTGTTTTTTAATTAATTATGAGACAGTGTTAATTTTGGTACAGGAGATCCCCCACAGTGAGGGTCGAAAAATTTAAAATGGTTATAACTCGCGATCCAATTTTCGTAGCGCGGCCAAATTTTGTTTGGTAATTTATTATTAGACAGTGTTAGTTTTGGTACAGGAGATCCCCTACGGTGAGGGTCGAAAAATTTAAAATGCTTATAACTCGCGATCTAATTTTCGTAGCGCTGCCAAACTTTCTTTGGTAATTTATTATGAGACAGTGTTATTTTTTAGAGAAAGGAGACCCCCGAAGGTTAGAGTCGAAAAAATTAAAATGCTTATGATTCGCTATCTAATTTTCGTAGCCCGGCCAAATTTTGTTTGGTAATTTATTATGAGACAGTGTTGATTTATGCTCATAAGAGAAACCCCACGGTAAGGGTCGAAAAAGTTAAAATGCTTGTAACTCGCGATTTAATTTTCATAGCTCGGCCCAATTTTGTTTGGTAAGTTATTATGAGACAGTGTTGATTTATGCTAATAAGAGACACCCCACGGTGAGTGTCGAAAAAGTTAAAATGCTTATATCTCGCGATCTAATTTTCGTAGCGCAGCCAAATTTTGTCTGGCAATTTATTATCAGACAGCGTTAATTTTGGTATAGAAGATCAGCCCCCCCACGGTGAGGGTCGAAAAATTTTAAATGCTTATAACTCGCGATATAATTTTCGTAGCGCGGTCAAATTTTGTTTGGAAATTTATTATGAGTCAGTTTTAATTTTGGTACAGGAGACCCCCCAAGGTGAGGGCCAAAAATTTAAAATGCCTATAACTCGCGATCAAATTTTCGTAGCGCGGCCAAATTTTGTTTGGTAATTTATTATGAGACAGTGTTAATTTTTGTACAGGAGACCCCTCACGGTCAGGGTCCAAAAATTTAAAATGCTTATAACTCGCGATCTAATTTTCGTAGTGCGGCCAAATTTTGTTTTTTAATTTATTATGAGACAGTGTTAATTTTGGTACAGGAGGTCCCCCACGGTGAGGGTCGAAAAATTTAAAATGCTTATAACTCGCGATTTAATTTTCGTAGCGCGGCCAAATTTTTTTTGGTAATTTATTATGAGACAGTGTTTATTTTGGTACAGGAGACCCCCCAAGGTGAGGGCCAAAAATTTAAAATGCCTATAACTCGCGATCTAATTTTCGTAGCGCGGCCAAATTTTGTTTGGTATTTTATTATGAGACAGTGTTAATTTTTGTACAGGAGACCCCCCCACGGTCAGGGTCCAAAAATTTAAAATGCTTATAACTCGCGATCTAATTTTCGTAGCGCGGCCAAATTTTGTTTGGTAATTTATTATGAGACAGCGTTAATTTTTGGTAACAGGAGATCCCCTTCGGTGAGAGTCGAAAAATTTAAAATGCTTATGACTCGCGATTTAATATTCGCAGACTGGCCAAATTTTGTTTGGTAATTTATTATGACACAGTGTTGATTTATGCTGATAAGAGAAACCCCACGGTGAGTGTCGAAAATTTAAAATGCTTATATCTCGTGATCTAATTTTCGTAGCGCGGCCAAATTTTGTCTGGCAATTTACTATTAGACAGTGTTAATTTTGGTATAGAAGATCACACCCCCCCCCCACGATGAGGGTCGAAAAATTTTAAATGCTTATAACTCGCGATCTAATTTTCGTAGCGCGGCCAAATTTTGTTTGGTAATTTATTATGAGACAGTTTTAATTTTGGTACAGGAGACCCCCCACGGTGAGGATCCAAAAATTTAAAATGCTTATAAATCGCGATGTAATTTTCGTAGCGCGACCAAATTTTGTTTTTTAATTTATTATGAGACAACGTTAATTTTGGTACAGGAGGTCCCCCACGGTGAGGGTCGAAAAATTTTAAACGCTTATAACTCGCGATCTAATTTTCGTAGCGCGGCCAAATTTTGTTTGGTAATTTATTATGAGACAGTTTTAATTTTTGGGGACAGGAAACCTTCCACAGTGAGGGTCAAAAAATTTAAAATGCTTATAACTCGCGATCTAATTTTCGTCGCGCTGCCAAATTTTGTTTGGTAATTTATTATGAGACAGTGTTAATTTTGGTACAGGAGACCCCCTACGGTGAGGGTCCAAAAATTTTAAATACTTATAACTCGCGATCTAATTTTCGTAGCGCGGCCAAACTTTCTTTGGTAATTTATTATGAGACAGTGTTATTTTTTAGAGAAAGGAGACCCCCGAAGGTTAGAGTCGAAAAATTTAAAATGCTTATAACTCGCGATCTAATTTTCGTAGCGCGGCCAAATTTATTTGGTAATTTATTATTAGACAGTGTTAGTTTTGGTACAGGAGATCCCCTACGGTGAGGGTCGAAAAATTTAAAATGCTTATAACTCGCGATCTAATTTTCGTAGCGCGGCCAAATTTTGTTTGATAAGTTATTATGAGACAGTGTAAATTTTTGGTGACAGGAGACCCCCCCCCACGGTGAGGGTCCAAAAATTTAAAATGCTTATAACTCGCGATCTAATTTTCGTAGCGCAGCCAAACTTTCTTTGGTAATTTATTATGAGACAGTGTTATTTTTTAGAGAAAGGAGACCCCCGAAGTTTAGAGTCGAAAAAATTAAAATGCTTATGATTCGCTATCTAATTTTCGTAGCCCGGCCAAATTTTGTTTGGTAATTTATTATGAGACAGTGTTGATTTATGCTCATAAGAGAAACCCCACGGTAAGGGTCGAAAAAGTTAAAATGCTTATATCTCGCGATCTAATTTTCGTAGCGCGGCCAAATTTTGTCTGGCAATTTATTATGAGACAGTGTTAATTGTGGTATAGAAGATCCCCCTCCACGGTGAGGGTCGAAAAATTTTAAATGCTTATAACTCGCGGTCTAATTTTCGTAGCGCGGCCAAATTTTGTTTGGTAATTTATTATGAGACAGTTTTAGTTTTGGTACAGGAGACCCCCCATGGTGAGGTTCCAAAAATTTAAAATGTTTATATCTCGCGATCTAATTTTCGTAGCGCGGCCAAATTTTGTCTGGCAATTTATTATGAGACAGTGTTAATTTTGGTATAGAAGATCCCCCCCCCACGGTGAGGGTCGAAAAATTTTAAATGCTTATAACTCGCGGTCTAATTTTCGTTGCGCGGCCAAATTTTGTTTGGTAATTTATTATGAGACAGTTTTAATTTTGGTACAGGAGACCCCCCCATGGTGAGGGTCCAAAAATTTAAAATGCTTATAAATCGCGATGTAATTTTCGTAGCGCGGCCAAATTTTGTTTTTTAATTTATTATGAGACAGTGTTAATTTTTGTACAGGAGACCCCCCCACGGTGAGGGTCCAAAAATTTAAAATGCTTATAACTCGCGATCTAATTTTCATAGCGCGGCCAAACTTTCTTTGGTAATTTATTATGAGACAGTGTTATTTTTTAGAGAAAGGAGACCCCCGAAGGTTAGAGTCGAAAAATTTAAAATGCTTATAACACGCGATCTAATTTTCTTAGCGCTGCCAAATTTTGTTTAGTAATTTATTATGAGACAGTGTTAATTTTGGTACAGGAGGTCCCCCACGGTGAGGGTCGAAAAATTTAAAATGCTTATAACTCGCGATCTAATTTTCATAGCGCTTCCAAATTTTGCTTGGTAATTTATTTTGAGACAGTGTTATTTTTTGGAGAAAGGAGACCCTCGAAGGTGAGAGTCGAAAAATTTAAAATGCTTATAACTCGCGATCTAATTTTTGTGGCGAGGTCAAATTTTGTTTGGAAATTTATTATGAGACAGTAATAATTTTTGGTGACAGGGGACCTTCCACAGTGAGGGTCGAAAAATTTAAAATGCTTATAACTCGCGATCTAATTTTCGTAGCGCTTCCAAATTTTGCTTGGTAATTTATTATGAGACAGTGTTATTTTTTGGAGAAAGGAGACCCCCGAAGGGGAGAGTCGAAAAATTTTAAAATGCTTATAAATCGCTATTTAGTTTTCATAGCACGGCCAAATTTTGTTTGGTAATTTATTATGATACGGTGTTTATTTTTGTTGACAGGAGACCGCCCACGGTAAGGGTAGAAAAATTTTAAATGCTTATAACTCGCGACTAATTTTCGTAACGCTGCAAAATTTTGTTTGGTAATTTATTATGAGACAGTGATAATTTTTGGTGACAGGAGATCCCCCATGGTGAGGGTCAAAAAATTTAAAATGCTTGTAACTCGCGATCTAATTTTTATAGCTCAGCCAAATTTTGTTTGGTAATTTATTATGAGACAGTGTTGATTTATGCTGATGAGAGACCCCCGAATGTGAGAGTCGAAAAATTTAAAATGCTTATATTTCGCGATCTACTTTTCGTAGCGCGGCCAAATTTTGTCTGGCAATTTATTATGAGACAGTGTTAATTTTGGTACAGAAGATCCCCCCACGGTGAGGGTCGAAAATTTTAAACTGCTTATAAATCGCTATTTAGTTTTCATAGCACGGCTAAATTTTGTTTGGTAATTTATTATGATACGATGTTGATTTTTGGTGACAGGAGACCGCCCACGGTAAGGGTCGAAAAATTTTAAATGCTTATAATTCGCGACTAATTTTCGTAACGCGGCCAAATTTTGTTTGGTAATTTATTATGAGACAGTGTTAATTTTTGGTGACAGGAGATCCCCCTTGGTGAGGGTCGAAAAATTTAAAATGCTTATAACGCGCGATCTAATTTTCATTGCGCGGCGAAATTTTTTTTGGTAATTTATTATGAGACAGTGTGGATTTATGCTGATAAGAGACACCCCTAGGTGAGGGTCGAAAAAGTTAAAATGCTTATATCTCGCAATCTAATTTTCGTAGCGTGGCCAAATTTTGTTTGGTAATTTATTATGAGACAGTGTTAATTTTGGTACAGGAGATCCCCCCCCACGGTGAGGGTCGAAATATTTAAAATGCTTATAACTCGCGATCTAATTTTCATAGCGCGGCCAAATTTTTTTGGTAATTTATTATGAGACAGTGTTAATTTTTGGTGACAGGTGAACCCCCATTGTGAGGGTCAAAAAATTTAAAATGCTTGTAACTCGCGATCTAATTTTTATAGCGCAGCCAAATTTTGTTTGGTAATTTATTATGCGAGAGTGTTGATTTATGCTGATAAGAGACACCCCTAGGTGAGGGTCGAAAAAGTTAAAATGCTTATATCTCGCAATCTAATTTTCGTAGCGCGGCCAAATTTTGACTGGCATTTTATTATGAGACAGTGTTAATTTTGGTATAGAAGATCGCCCCCCCCCACGGTGAGGGTCGAAAAATTTTAAATGCTTATAACTTGCGATCTAATTTTCGTAGCGCGGCCAAATTTTGTTTGGTAATTTATTATGAGACAGTGTTAATTTTGGTACAGGAGACCCCCTACGTGGAGTGTCGAAAAATTTAAAATGCTTATAACTCGCGATCTAATTTTCGTAGCTCGGCCAAATTTTGTTTAGTAATTTATTATGAGACAGTGTTAATTTTTGTACAGGAGACCCCCCTACGGTGAGGGTCCAAAAATTTAAAATGCTTATAACTCGCGATCTAATTTTCGTAGCGCGGCTAAACTTTCTTTGGTAATTTATTATGAGACAGTGTTAATTTTTGGTGACAGGAGACCCGCCCACGGTGAGGGTCCAAAAATTTAAAATGCTTATAAATCGCGATGTAATTTTCGTAGAGCGGCCAAATTTTTGTTTAGTAATTTATTATGAGACAGTGTTAATTTTGGTATAGGCGATCCCCCAAGGTGAGAGCCAAAAATTTAAAAAGCTTATAACTCGCGATCTAATTTTCGTCACGCGGCCAAATTTTGTTTGGTAATTTATTATGAGACAGTGTTAATTTTGGTTCAGGAGACCCCCTACGGTGAGGGTCCAAAAATTTTAAATACTTATAACTCGCGATCTAATTGTCGTAGCGCGGCCAAACTTTGTTTGGTAATTTATTATGAGACAGTGTTATTTTTTGGAGAAATTAGACCCCCGAAGGTGAGAGTCGAAAAATTTAAAATGCTTATAACTTGCGATCTAATTTTCGTAGCGCGGCCAAATTTTGTTTGGTAATTTATTATGACACAGTTTTAATTTTGGTACAGGAGACCCCCCACGGTGAGGGTCCAAAAATTTAAAATGCTTATAAATCGCGATAAAATTTAGTAGCGCGGCCAAATTTTGTTTTTTAATTTATTATGAGACAGTGTTAATTTTGGTACAGGAGATCCCCCACAGTGAGGGTCGAAAAATTTAAAATGCTTATAACTCGCGATCTAATTTTCGTAGCGCGGCCAAATTTTGTTTGGTAATTTATTATAAGACAGTGTTAGTTTTGGTACAGGAGATCCCCTACGGTGAGGGTCGAAAAATTTAAAATGCTTATAACTCGCGATCTAATTTTCGTAGCGCGGCCAAATTTTGTTTGGTAATTTATTATAAGACAGTGTTAGTTTTCGTACAGGAGATCCCCTACGGTGAGGGTCGAAAAATTTAAAATGCTTATAACTCGCGATCTAATTTTCGTAGCGCGGCCAAATTTTGTTTGATAAGTTATTATGAGACAGTGTAAATTTTTGGTGACAGGAGACCCCCCCCCCCCCACGGTGAGGGTCCAAAAATTTAAAATGCTTATAACTCGCGATCTAATTTTCGTAGCGCGGCCAAACTTTCTTTGGTAATTTATTATGAGACAGTGTTATTTTTTAGAGAAAGGAGACCCCCGAAGGTTAGAGTCGAAAAAATTAAAATGCTTATGATTCGCTATCTAATTTTCGTAGCCCGGCCAAATTTTGTTTGGTAATTTATTATGAGACAGTGTTGATTTATGCTCATAAGAGAAACCCCACGGTGAGGGTCGAAAAAGTTAAAATGCTTATATCTCGCGATCTAATTTTCGTAGCGCGGCCAAATTTTGTCTGGAAATTTATTATGAGACAGTGTTAATTTTGGTATAGAAGATCCCCCCCCACGGTGAGGGTCGAAAAATTTTAAATGCTTATAACTCGCGGTCTAATTTTCGTAGCGCGGCCAAATTTTGTTTGGTAATTTATTATGAGACAGTTTTAATTTTGGTACAGGAGACCCCCCCATGGTGAGGTTCCAAAAATTTAAAATGTTTATATCTCGCGATCTAATTTTCGTAGCGCGGCCAAATTTTGTCTGGCAAATTATTATGAGACAGTGTTAATTTTGGTATAGAAGATCCCCCCCCACGGTGAGGGTCGAAAAATTTTAAATGCTTATAACTCGCGGTCTAATTTTCGTAGCGCGGCCAAATTTTGTTTGGTAATTTATTATGAGACAGTTTTAATTTTGGTACAGGAGACCCCCCCATGGTGAGGGTCCAAAAATTTAAAATGCTTATAAATCGCGATGTAATTTTCGTAGCGCGGCCAAATTTTGTTTTTTAAATTATTATGAGACAGTTTTAATTTTGGTACAGGAGACCGCCCACGGTGAGTGTCGAAAAATTTAAAATGCTTGTAACTCGCGATCTAATTTTCGTAGCGCGGCCAAATTTTGTCTGGCAATTTATTATCAGACAGTGTTAATTTTGGTATAGAAGATCAGCCCCCCCACGGTGAGGGTCGAAAAATTTTAAATGCTTATAACTCGCGATATAATTTTCGTAGCGCGGTCAAATTTTGTTTGGAAATTTATTATGAGACAGTTTTAATTTTGGTACAGGAGACCCCCCAAGGTGAGGGCCAAAAGTTTAAAATGCCTATAACTCGCGATCAAATTTTCGTTACGCGGCCAAATTTTGTTTGGTAATTTATTATGAGACAGTGTTAATTTTTGTACAGGAGACCCCCCACGGTCAGGGTCCAAAAATTTAAAATGCTTATAACTCGCGATCTAATTTTCGTAGTGCGGCCAAATTTTGTTTTTTAATTTATTATGAGACAGTGTTAATTTTGTTACAGGAGGTCCCCCACGGTGAGGGTCGAAAAATTTAAAATGCTTATAACTCGCGATTTAATTTTCGTAGCGCGGCCAAATTTTTTTTGGTAATTTATTATGAGACAGTGTTTATTTTGGTACAGGAGACCCCCCAATGTGAGGGCCAAAAATATAAAATGCCTATAACTCGCGATCAAATTTTCGTAGCGCAGCCAAATTTTGTTTAGTAATTTATTATGAGACAGAGTTAATTTTTGGTGACAGGAGACCCCCCCCCACGGTGAGGGTCCAAAAATTTAAAATGCTTATAAATCGCGAGGTAATTTTCGTAGAGCGGCCAAATTTTGTTTTTTAATTTATTATGAGACAGTGTGAATTTTGGTACAGGAGATCCCCCACGGTGAGGGTCGAAAAATTTAAAATGGTTATAACTCGCGATCTAATTTTCGTAGCGCGGCCAAATTTTGTTTAATAAGTTATTTTGAGACAGTGTTAATTTTGGTATAGGCGATCCCCCAAGGTGAGAGCCAAAAATTTAAAAAGCTTATAACTCGCGATCTAATTTTCGTCGCGCGGCCAAATTTTGTTTGGTAATTTATTATGAGACAGTGTTAATTTTGGTACAGGAGACCCCCTACGGTGAGGGTCCAAAAATTTTAAATACTTATAACTCGCGATCTAATTGTCGTAGCGCGGCCAAACTTTGTTTGGTAATTTATTATGAGACAGTGTTATTTTTTGGAGAAATTAAACCCCCGAAGGTGAGAGTCGAAAAATTTAAAATGCTTATAACTTGCGATCTAATTTTCGTAGCGCGGCCAAATTTTGTTTGGTAAGTTATTATGAGACAGTGTTAATTTATGCTGATAAGAGACACCCCACGGTGAGTGTCGAAAAAGTTAAAATGCTTATATCTCGCGATCTAATTTTCGTAGCGCGGCCAAATTTTGTCTGGCAATTTATTATCAGACAGTGTTAATTTTGGTATAGAAGATCAGCCCCCCCACGGTGAGGGTCGAAAAATTTTAAATGCTTATAACTCGCGATATAATTTTCGTAGCGCGGCCAAATTTTTTTTGGTAATTTATTATGAGACAGTGTTTATTTTGGTACAGGAGACCCCCCAAGGTGAGGGCCAAAAATTTAAAATGCCTATAACTCGCGATCAAATTTTCGTAGCGCAGCCAAATTTTGTTTAGTAATTTATTATGAGACAGTGTTAATTTTTGGTGACAGGTGACCCCCCCCACGGTGAGGGTCCAAAAATTTAAAATGCTTATAAATCGCGAGGTAATTTTCGTAGAGCGGCCAAATTTTGTTTTTTAATTTATTATGAGACAGTGTGAATTTTGGTACAGGAGATCCCCCACGGTGACGGTCGAAAAATTTAAAATGCTTATAAATTGCGATCTAATTTTCGTAGCTCGGCCAAATTTTGTTTGGTAAGTTATTTTGAGACAGTGTTAATTTTGGTATAGGCGATCCCCCAAGGTGAGAGCCAAAAATTTAAAAAGCTTATAACTCGCGATCTAATTTTCGTCGCGCGGCCAAATTTTGTTTGGTAATTTATTATGAGACAGTGTTAATTTTGGTACAGGAGACCCCCTACGGTGAGGGTCCAAAAATTTTAAATACTTATAACTCGCGATCTAATTGTCGTAGCGCGGCCAAACTTTGTTTGGTAATTTATTATGAGACAGTGTTATTTTTTGGAGAAATTAAACCCCCGAAGGTGAGAGTCGAAAAATTTAAAATGTTATAACTTGCGATCTAATTTTCGTAGCGCGGCCAAATTTTGTTTGGTAATTTATTATGAGACAGTTTTAATTTTGGTACAGGAGACCCCCCACGGTGAGGGTCCAAAAATTTAAAATGCTTATAAATCGCGATAAAATTTAGTAGCGCGGCCAAATTTTGTTTTTTAATTTATTATGAGACAGTGTTAATTTTGGTACAGGAGATCCCCCACAGTGAGGGTCGAAAAATTTAAAATGGTTATAACTCGCGATCTAATTTTCGTAGCGCGGCCAAATTTTGTTTGGTAATTTATTATTAGACAGTGTTAGTTTTGGTACAGGAGATCCCCTACGGTGAGGGTCGAAAAATTTAAAATGCTTATAACTCGCGATCTAATTTTCGTAGCGCTGCCAAACTTTCTTTGGTAATTTATTATGAGACAGTGTTATTTTTTAGAGAAAGGAGACCCCCGAAGGTTAGAGTCGAAAAAATTAAAATGCTTATGATTCGCTATCTAATTTTCGTAGCCCGGCCAAATTTTTTTTGGTAATTTATTATGAGACAGTGTTGATTTATGCTCATAAGAGAAACCCCACGGTAAGGGTCGAAAAAGTTAAAATGCTTGTAACTCGCGATTTAATTTTCATAGCTCGGCCCAATTTTGTTTGGTAAGTTATTATGAGACAGTGTTGATTTATGCTAATAAGAGACACCCCACGGTGAGTGTCGAAAAAGTTAAAATGCTTATATCTCGCGATCTAATTTTCGTAGCGCAGCCAAATTTTGTCTGGCAATTTATTATCAGACAGCGTTAATTTTGGTATAGAAGATCAGCCCTCCCACGGTGAGGGTCGAAAAATTTTAAATGCTTATAACTCGCGATATAATTTTCGTAGCGCGGTCAAATTTTGTTTGGAAATTTATTATGAGTCAGTTTTAATTTTGGTACAGGAGACCCCCCAAGGTGAGGGCCAAAAATTTAAAATGCCTATAACTCGCGATCAAATTTTCGTAGCGCGGCCAAATTTTGTTTGGTAATTTATTATGAGACAGTGTTAATTTTTGTACAGGAGACCCCTCACGGTCAGGGTCCAAAAATTTAAAATGCTTATAACTCGCGATCTAATTTTCGTAGTGCGGCCAAATTTTGTTTTTTAATTTATTATGAGACAGTGTTAATTTTGGTACAGGAGGTCCCCC
The DNA here is from genome assembly GCA_964019185.1 of Maratus speculifer. Classification (NCBI taxonomy): domain Eukaryota; kingdom Metazoa; phylum Arthropoda; class Arachnida; order Araneae; family Salticidae; genus Maratus; species Maratus speculifer. The sequence continues at coordinate 35,063,293 of OZ025293.1, forward strand.
ACGGTGAGGGTCGAAAAATTTAAAATGCTTATAACTCGCGATTTAATTTTCGTAGCGCGGCCAAATTTTTTTTGGTAATTTATTATGAGACAGTGTTTATTTTGGTACAGGAGACCCCCCAAGGTGAGGGCCAAAAATTTAAAATGCCTATAACTCGCGATCTAATTTTCGTAGCGCGGCCAAATTTTGTTTGGTATTTTATTATGAGACAGTGTTAATTTTTGTACAGGAGACCCCCCCACGGTCAGGGTCCAAAAATTTAAAATGCTTATAACTCGCGATCTAATTTTCGTAGCGCGGCCAAATTTTGTTTGGTAATTTATTATGAGACAGCGTTAATTTTTGGTAACAGGAGATCCCCTTCGGTGAGAGTCGAAAAATTTAAAATGCTTATGACTCGCGATTTAATATTCGCAGACTGGCCAAATTTTGTTTGGTAATTTATTATGACACAGTGTTGATTTATGCTGATAAGAGAAACCCCACGGTGAGTGTCGAAAATTTAAAATGCTTATATCTCGTGATCTAATTTTCGTAGCGCGGCCAAATTTTGTCTGGCAATTTACTATTAGACAGTGTTAATTTTGGTATAGAAGATCACACCCCCCCCACGATGAGGGTCGAAAAATTTTAAATGCTTATAACTCGCGATCTAATTTTCGTAGCGCGGCCAAATTTTGTTTGGTAATTTATTATGAGACAGTTTTAATTTTGGTACAGGAGACCCCCCACGGTGAGGATCCAAAAATTTAAAATGCTTATAAATCGCGATGTAATTTTCGTAGCGCGACCAAATTTTGTTTTTTAATTTATTATGAGACAACGTTAATTTTGGTACAGGAGGTCCCCCACGGTGAGGGTCGAAAAATTTTAAACGCTTATAACTCGCGATCTAATTTTCGTAGCGCGGCCAAATTTTGTTTGGTAATTTATTATGAGACAGTTTTAATTTTTGGGGACAGGAAACCTTCCACAGTGAGGGTCAAAAAATTTAAAATGCTTATAACTCGCGATCTAATTTTCGTCGCGCTGCCAAATTTTGTTTGGTAATTTATTATGAGACAGTGTTATTTTTTAGAGAAAGGAGACCCCCGAAGGTTAGAGTCGAAAAATTTAAAATGCTTATAACTCGCGATCTAATTTTCGTAGCGCGGCCAAATTTTGTTTGGTAATTTATTATTAGACAGTGTTAGTTTTGGTACAGGAGATCCCCTACGGTGAGGGTCGAAAAATTTAAAATGCTTATAACTCGCGATCTAATTTTCGTAGCGCGGCCAAATTTTGTTTGATAAGTTATTATGAGACAGTGTAAATTTTTGGTGACAGGAGACCCCACCCCCACGGTGAGGGTCCAAAAATTTAAAATGCTTATAACTCGCGATCTAATTTTCGTAGCGCAGCCAAACTTTCTTTGGTAATTTATTATGAGACAGTGTTATTTTTTAGAGAAAGGAGACCCCCGAAGGTTAGAGTCGAAAAAATTAAAATGCTTATGATTCGCTATCTAATTTTCGTAGCCCGGCCAAATTTTGTTTGGTAATTTATTATGAGACAGTGTTGATTTATGCTCATAAGAGAAACCCCACGGTAAGGGTCGAAAAAGTTAAAATGCTTATATCTCGCGATCTAATTTTCGTAGCGCGGCCAAATTTTGTCTGGCAATTTATTATGAGACAGTGTTAATTGTGGTATAGAAGATCCCCCTCCACGGTGAGGGTCGAAAAATTTTAAATGCTTATAACTCGCGGTCTAATTTTCGTAGCGCGGCCAAATTTTGTTTGGTAATTTATTATGAGACAGTTTTAGTTTTGGTACAGGAGACCCCCCATGGTGAGGTTCCAAAAATTTAAAATGTTTATATCTCGCGATCTAATTTTCGTAGCGCGGCCAAATTTTGTCTGGCAATTTATTATGAGACAGTGTTAATTTTGGTATAGAAGATCCCCCCCCCACGGTGAGGGTCGAAAAATTTTAAATGCTTATAACTCGCGGTCTAATTTTCGTTGCGCGGCCAAATTTTGTTTGGTAATTTATTATGAGACAGTTTTAATTTTGGTACAGGAGACCCCCCCATGGTGAGGGTCCAAAAATTTAAAATGCTTATAAATCGCGATGTAATTTTCGTAGCGCGGCCAAATTTTGTTTTTTAATTTATTATGAGACAGTGTTAATTTTTAGAGAAAGGAGACCCCCGAAGGTTAGAGTCGAAAAAATTAAAATGCTTATGACTCGCGATCTAATTTTCGTAGCCCGGCCAAATTTTGTTTGGTAATTTATTATGAGACAGTGTTGATTTATGCTCATAAGAGAAACCCCACGGTGAGGGTCGAAAAAGTTAAAATGCTTATATCTCGCGATCTAATTTTCGTAGCGCGGCCAAATTTTGTCTGGCAATTTATTATGAGACAGTGTTAATTTTGGTATAAAAGATCCCCCCCCACGGTGAGGGACGAAAAATTTTAAATGCTTATAACTCGCGGTCTAATTTTCGTAGCGCGGCCAAATTTTGTTTGGTAATTTATTATGAGACAGTGTTAATTTTTGTACAGGAGATCACCCTCGGTGAGCGTCGAAAAATTTAAAATGCTTATAACACGCGATCTAATTTTCTTAGCGCTGCCAAATTTTGTTTAGTAATTTATTATGAGACAGTGTTAATTTTGTTACAGGAGGTCCCCCACGGTGAGGGTCGAAAAATTTAAAATGCTTATAACTCGCGATTTAATTTTCGTAGCGCGGCCAAATTTTTTTTAATAATTTATTATGAGACAGTGTTAATTTTTGTTCAGGAGATCCCCCCCCCCCACGGTCAGGGTCCAAAAATTTAAAATGCTTATAACTCGCGATCTAATTTTCGTAGCGCGGCCAAATTTTGTTTGGTAATTTATTATGAGACAGTGTTAATTTTTGGTGACAGGAGATCCCCCTCGGTGAGGGTCGAAAAATTTAAAATGCTTATAACACGCGATCTAATTTTCGTAGCGCTGCCAAACTTTGTTTTGTAATTTATTATGAGACAGTGTTATTTTTTGGAGAAAGGAGCCCCCCGAAGGTGAGAGTCGAAAAATTTAAAATGCTTATGACTCGCGATTTAATATTCGCAGCCTGGCCAAATTTTGTTTGGTAATTTATTATGAGACAGTGTTGATTTATGCTGATAAGAGAAACCCCACGGTGAGTGTCGAAAATTTAAAATGCTTATATCTCGTGATCTAATTTTCGTAGCGCGGAAAAATTTTGTCTGGCAATTTACTATCAGACAGTGTTAATTTTGGTATAGAAGATCACCCCCCCCCCACGATGAGGGTCGAAAAATTTTAAATGCTTATAACTCGCGATCTAATTTTCGTAGCGCGGCCAAATTTTGTTTGGTAATTTATTATGAGACAGTTTTAATTTTGGTACAGGAGACCCCCCACGGTGAGGATCCAAAAATTTAAAATGATTATAAATCGCGATGTAATTTTCGTAGCGCGGCCAAATTTTGTTTTTTAATTTATTATGAGACAATGTTAATTTTTGTACAGGTGGTCCCCCACGGTGAGGGTCGAAAAATTTTAAACGCTTATAACTCGCGATCTAATTTTCGTAGCGCGGCCAAATTTTGTATGGTAATTTATTATGAGACAGTTTTAATTTTTGGGGACAGGAAACCTTCCACAGTGAGGGTCAAAAAATTTAAAATGCTTATAACTCGCGATCTAATTTTCGTCGCGCGGCCAAATTTTGTTTGGTAATTTATTATGAGACAGTGTTAATTTTGGTACAGGAGACCCCCTACGGTGAGGGTCCAAAAATTTTAAATACTTATAACTCGCGATCTAATTGTCGTAGCGCGGCCAAACTTTGTTTGGTAATTTATTATGAGACAGTGTTATTTTTTGGAGAAATTAGACCCCCGAAGGTGAGAGTCGAAAAATTTAAAATGCTTATATCTCGCGATCTAATTTTCGTAGCGCGGCCAAATTTTGTCTGGCAATTTATTATGAGACAGTGTTAATTTTGTTATAGAAGATCACCCCCCCCCCCCACGGTGAGGGTCGAAAAATTTTAAATGCTTATAACTCGCGATCTAATTTTCGTAGCGCGGCCAAATTTTGCTTGGTAATTTATTATGAGACAGTGTTAATTTTTGGTGACAGGAGACCCCCCCACGGTGAGAGTCCAAAAATTTAAAATGCTTATAAATCGCGATGTAATTTTCGTAGAGCGGCCAAATTTTGTTTTTTAATTTATTATGAGACAGTGTTAATTTTGGTACAGGAGACCCCCTACGGTGAGGGTCCAAAAATTTTAAATACTTATAACTCGCGATCTAATTGTCGTAGCGCGGCCAAACTTTGTTTGGTAATTTATTATGAGACAGTGTTATTTTTTGGAGAAATTAGACCCCCGAAGGTGAGAGTCGAAAAATTTAAAATGCTTATAACTTGCGATCTAATTTTTGTGGCGAGGCCAAATTTTGTTTGGAAATTTATTATGAGACAGTAATAATTTTTGGTGATAGGGGACCTTCCACAGTGAGGGTCGAAAAATTTAAAATGCTTATAACTCGCGATCTAATTTTCGTAGCGCTTCCAAATTTTGCTTGGTAATTTATTATGAGACAGTGTTATTTTTTGGAGAAAGGAGACTCCCGAAGGTGAGAGTCAAAAAATTTAAAATCCTTATAACTCGCGATCTACTTTTCGTAGCGCGGCCAAATTTTGTCTGGCAATTTATTATGAGACAGTGTTAATTTTGGTATAGAAGATAGCCCCCCCACCACGGTGAGGGTCGAAAAATTTAAAATGCTTGTAACTCGCGATCTAATTTTTATAGCGCAGCCAAATTTTGTTTGGTAATTTATTATGAGACAGTGTTGATTTATGCTGATAACAGACACCCCTAGGCGAGGGTCGAAAAAGTTAAAATGCTTATATCTCGCAATCTAATTTTCGTAGCGCGGCCAAATTTTGTCTGGCAATTTATTATGAGACAGTGTTAATTTTGGTATAGAAGGTAGCCCCCCCACCACGGTGAGGGTCGAAAAATTTTAAATGCTTATAACTTGCGATCTAATTTTCGTAGCGCGGCCAAATTTTGTTTGGTAATTTATTATGAGATAGTGTTAATTTTGGTACAGGAGACCCCCTACGGTGAGGGTCGAAAAATTTAAAATGCTTATAACTCGCGATCTAATTTTCGTAGCGCGGCCAAATTTTGTTAATAATTTATTATGAGACAGTGTTAATTTTTGTACAGGAGACCCCCCCCACGGTGAGGGTCCAAAAATTTAAAATGCTTATAACTCGCGATCTAATTTTCGTAGTGCGGCCAAACTTTCTTTGGTAATTTATTATAAGACAGTGTTATTTTTTAGAGAAATGAGACCCCCGAAGGTGAGAGTCGAAAAATTTAAAATGCTTATATTTCGCGATCTACTTTTCGTAGCGCGGCCAAATTTTGTTTTTTAATTTATTATGAGACAGTGTTAATTTTGGTACAGGAGATCCCCCACAGTGAGTGTCGAAAAATTTAAAATGCTTATAACTCGCGATCTAATTTTCATAGCGCTTCCAAATTTTGCTTGGTAATTTATTTTGAGACAGTGTTATTTTTTGCAGAAAGGAGACCCTCGAAGGTGAGAGTCGAAAAATTTAAAATGCTTATAAATCGCGATCTAATTTTTGTGGCGAGGTCAAATTTTGTTTGGAAATTTATTATGAGACAGTAATAATTTTTGGTGACAGGGGACCTTCCACAGTGAGGGTCGAAAAATTTAAAATGCTTATAACTCGCGATCTAATTTTCGTAGCGCTTCCAAATTTTGCTTGGTAATTTATTATGAGACAGTGTTATTTTTTGGAGAAAGGAGACCCCCGGAGGGGAGAGTCGAAAAAATTTAAAATGCTTATAAATCGCTATTTAGTTTCCATAGCACGGCCAAATTTTTTTTGGTAATTTATTATGATACGGTGTTGATTTTTGTTGACAGAAGACCGCCCACGGTAAGGGTCGAAAAATTTTAAATGCTTATAACTCGCGACTAATTTTCGTAACGCGGCCAAATTTTGTTTGGTAATTTATTATGAGACAGTGTTAATTTTGGTACAGGAGATCCCCCCCCCCACGGTGAGGGTCGAAATATTTAAAATGCTTATAACTCGCGATCTAATTTTCAGGGCGCGGCCAAATTTTTTTGGTAATTTATTATGAGACAGTGTAAAATTTTGGTGACAGGTGAACCCCCACTGTGAGGGTCAAAAAATTTAAAATGCTTGTAACTCGCGATCTAATTTTTATAGCGCAGCCAAATTTTGTTTGGTAATTTATTATGAGAGAGTGTTGATTTATGCTGATAAGAGACACCCCTAGGTGAGGGTCGAAAAAGTTAAAATGCTTATATCTCGCAATCTAATTTTCGTAGCGCGGCCAAATTTTGACTGGCATTTTATTATGAGACAGTGTTAATTTTGGTATAGAAGATCGCCCCCCCCCACGGTGAGGGTCGAAAAATTTTAAATGCTTATAACTTGCGATCTAATTTTCGTAGCGCGGCCAAATTTTGTTTGATAAGTTATTATGAGACAGTGTAAATTTTTGGTGACAGGAGACCCCCCCCCCCACGGTGAGGGTCCAAAAATTTAAAATGCTTATAACTCGCGATCTAATTTTCGTAGCGCGGCCAAACTTTCTTTGGTAATTTATTATGAGACAGTGTTATTTTTTAGAGAAAGGAGACCCCCGAAGGTTAGAGTCGAAAAAATTAAAATGCTTATGATTCGCTATCTAATTTTCGTAGCCCGGCCAAATTTTGTTTGGTAATTTATTATGAGACAGTGTTGATTTATGCTCATAAGAGAAACCCCACGGTGAGGGTCGAAAAAGTTAAAATGCTTATATCTCGCGATCTAATTTTCGTAGCGCGGCCAAATTTTGTCTGGCAATTTATTATGAGACAGTGTTAATTTTGGTATAGAAGATCCCCCCCCATGGTGAGGTTCGAAAAATTTTAAATGGTTATAACTCGCGGTCTAATTTTCGTAGCGCGGCCAAATTTTGTTTGGTAATTTATTATGAGACAGTTTTAATTTTGGTACAGGAGACCCCCCATGGTGAGGTTCCAAAAATTTAAAATGTTTATATCTCGCGATCTAATTTTCGTAGCGCGGCCAAATTTTGTCTGGCAATTTATTATGAGACAGTGTTAATTTTGGTATAGAAGATCCCCCCCCACGGTGAGGGTCGAAAAATTTTAAATGCTTATAACTCGCGGTCTAATTTTCGTAGCGCGGCCAAATTTTGTTTGGTAATTTAATATGAGACAGTTTCAATTTTGGTACAGGAGACCCCCCCATGGTGAGGGTCCAAAAATTTAAAATGCTTATAAATCGCGATGTAATTTTCGTAGCGCGGCCAAATTTTGTTTTTTAATTTATTATGAGACAGTTTTAATTTTGGTACAGGAGACCGCCCACGGTGAGGGTCGAAAAATTTAAAATGCTTGTAACTCGCGATCTAATTTTCATAGCTCGGCCCAATTTTGTTTGTAAGTTATTATGAGACAGTGTTGATTTATGCTGATAAGAGACACCCCACGGTGAGTGTCGAAAAAGTTAAAATGCTTATATCTCGCGATCTAATTTTCGTAGCGCGGCCAAATTTTGTCTGGCAATTTATTATCAGACAGTGTTAATTTTGGTATAGAAGATCAGCCCCCCCACGGTGAGGGTCGAAAAATTTTAAATGCTTATAACTCGCGATATTATTTTCGTAGCGCGGTCAAATTTTGTTTGGAAATTTATTATGAGACAGTTTTAATTTTGGTACAGGAGACCCCCCAAGGTGAGGGCCAAAAATTTAAAATGCCTATAACTCGCGATCAAATTTTCGTAGCGCGGCCAAATTTTGTTTGGTAATTTATTATGAGACAGTGTTAATTTTTGTACAGGAGACCCCCCACGGTCAGGGTCCAAAAATTTAAAATGCTTATAACTCGCGATCTAATTTTCGTAGTGCGGCCAAATTTTGTTTTTTAATTTATTATGAGACAGTGTTAATTTTGGTACAGGAGGTCCCCCACGGTGAGGGTCGAAAAATTTAAAATGCTTATAACTCGCGATTTAATTTTCGTAGCGCGGCCAAATTTTTTTTGGTAATTTATTATGAGACAGTGTTTATTTTGGTACAGGAGACCCCCAAGGTGAGGGCCAAAAATTTAAAATGCCTATAAATCGCGATCAAATTTTCGTAGCGCGGCCAAATTTTGTTTGGTAATTTATTATGAGACAGTGTTAATTTTTGGTGACAGGAACCCCCCCCCCCCACGGTGAGGGTCGAAAAATTTAAAATTCTTATAACTCGCGATCTAATTTTCGTAGCTTCGTTTGTTTACTAATTTATTATGATACGGTGTTGATTTTTGGTGACAGGAGACCGCCCACGGTAAGGGTCGAAAAATTTTAAAGCTTATAACTCGCGACTAATTTTCGTAACGCGGCCAAATTTTGTTTGGTAATTTATTATGAGGCAGTGTTAATTTTTGGAGACAGGTGAACCCCCACTGTGAGGATAAAAAAATTTAAAATGCTTGTAACTCGCGATCTAATTTTCATACCGCAGCCAAATTTTGTTTGGAAATTTATTATGATACAGTAATAATTTTTGGTGACAGAGGACCTTCCACAGTGAGGGTCGAAAAATTTAAAATGCTTATAACTCGCGATCTAATTTTCGTAGCGCTTCCAAATTTTGCTTGGTAATTTATTATGAGACAATGTTATTTTTTGGAGAAAGGAGACTCCCGAAGGTGAGAGTCAAAAAATTTAAAATCCTTATAACTCGCGATCTACTTTTCGTAGCGCGGCCAAATTTTGTCTGGCAATTTATTATGAGACAGTGTTAATTTTGGTATAGAAGATAGCCCCCCCACCACGGTGAGGGTCGAAAAATTTAAAATGCTTGTAACTCGCGATCTAATTTTTATAGCGCAGCCAAATTTTGTTTGGTAATTTATTATGAGACAGTGTTGATTTATGCTGATAACAGACACCCCTAGGCGAGGGTCGAAAAAGTTAAAATGCTTATATCTCGCAATCTAATTTTCGTAGCGCGGCCAAATTTTGTCTGGCAATTTATTATGAGACAGTGTTAATTTTGGTATAGAAGGTAGCCCCCCCACCACGGTGAGGGTCGAAAAATTTTAAATGCTTATAACTTGCGATCTAATTTTCGTAGCGCGGCCAAATTTTGTTTGGTAATTTATTATGAGATAGTGTTAATTTTGGTACAGGAGACCCCCTACGGTGAGGGTTGAAAAATTTAAAATGCTTATAACTCGCGATCTAATTTTCGTAGCGCGGCCAAATTTTGTTAATAATTTATTATGAGACAGTGTTAATTTTTGTACAGGAGACCCCCCCCACGGTGAGGGTCGAAAAATTTAAAATGCTTATAACTCGCGATCTAATTTTCATAGCGCTTCCAAATTTTGCTTGGTAATTTATTTTGAGACAGTGTTATTTTTTGCAGAAAGGAGACCCTCGAAGGTGAGAGTCGAAAATTTAAAATGCTTATAACTCGCGATCTAATTTTTGTGGCGAGGTCAAATTTTGTTTGGAAATTTATTATGAGACAGTAATAATTTTTGGTGACAGGGGACCTACCACAGTGAGGGTCGAAAAATTTAAAATGCTTATAACTCGCGATCTAATTTTCGTAGCGCTTCCAAATTTTGCTTGGTAATTTATTATGAGACAGTGTTATTTTCTGGAGAAAGGAGACCCCCGAAGGGGAGAGTCGAAAAAATTTAAAATGCTTATAAATCGCTATTTATTTTCCATAGCACGGCCAAATTTTGTTTGGTAATTTATTATGATACGGTGTTGATTTTTGTTGACAGAAGACCGCCCACGGTAAGGGTCGAAAAATTTTAAATGCTTATAACTCGCGACTAATTTTCGTAACGCGGCCAAATTTTGTTTGGTAATTTATTATGAGACAGTGTTGATTTTGGTACAGGAGACCCCCCCCCAGGGTGAGGGTCCAAAAATTTAAAATGCTTATAAATCGCGATAAAATTTAGTAGCGCGGCCAAATTTTGTTTTTTAATTTATTATGAGACTGTTAATTTTGGTACAGGAGATCCCCCACAGTGAGGGTCGAAAAATTTAAAATGCTTATAACTCGCGATCTAATTTTCGTAGCGCGGCCAAATTTTGTTTGGTAATTTATTATAAGACAGTGTTAGTTTTCGTACAGGAGATCCCCTACGGTGAGGGTCGAAAAATTTAAAATGCTTAAAACTCGCGATCTAATTTTCGTAGCGCGGCCAAATTTTGTTTGATAAGTTATTATGAGACAGTGTAAATTTTTGGTGACAGGAGACCCCCCCCCCACGGTGAGGGTCCAAAAATTTAAAATGCTTATAACTCGCGATCTAATTTTCTTAGCGCGGCCAAACTTTCTTTGGTAATTTATTATGAGACAGTGTTATTTTTTAGAGAAAGGAGACCCCCGAAGGTTAGAGTCGAAAAAATTAAAATGCTTATGATTCGCTATCTAATTTTCGTAGCCCGGCCAAATTTTGTTTGGTAATTTATTATGAGACAGTGTTGATTTATGCTCATAAGAGAAACCCCACGGTGAGGGTCGAAAAAGTTAAAATGCTTATATCTCGCGATCTAATTTTCGTAGCGCGGCCAAATTTTGTCTGGCAATTTATTATGAGACAGTGTTAATTTTGGTATAGAAGATCCCCCCCCATGGTGAGGGTCGAAAAATTTTAAATGGTTATAACTCGCGGTCTAATTTTCGTAGCGCGGCCAAATTTTGTTTGGTAATTTATTATGAGACAGTTTTAATTTTGGTACAGGAGACCCCCCATGGTGAGGTTCCAAAAATTTAAAATGTTTATATCTCACGATCTAATTTTCGTAGCGCGGCCAAATTTTGTCTGGCAATTTATTATGAGACAGTGTTAATTTTGGTATAGAAGATCCCCCCCACGGTGAGGGTCGAAAAATTTTAAATGCTTATAACTCGCGGTCTAATTTTCGTAGCGCGGCCAAATTTTGTTTGGTAATTTATTATGAGACAGTTTTAATTTTGGTACAGGAGACCGCCCACGGTGAGGGTCGAAAAATTTAAAATGCTTGTAACTCGCGATCTAATTTTCATAGCTCTGCCCAATTTTGTTTGGTAAGTTATTATGAGACAGTGTTGATTTATGCTGATAAGAGACACCCCACGGTGAGTGTCGAAAAAGTTAAAATGCTTATATCTCGCGATCTAATTTTCGTAGCGCGGCCAAATTTTGTCTGGCAATTTATTATCAGACAGTGTTAATTTTGGTATAGAAGATCAGCCCCCCCACGGTGAGGGTCGAAAAATTTTAAATGCTTATAACTCGCGATATAATTTTCGTAGCGCGGTCAAATTTTGTTTGGAAATTTATTATGAGACAGTTTTAATTTTGGTACAGGAGACCCCCCAAGGTGAGGGCCAAAAATTTAAAATGCCTATAACTCGCGATCAAATTTTCGTAGCGCGGCCAAATTTTGTTTGGTAATTTATTATGAGACAGTGTTAATTTTTGTACAGGAGACCCCCCACGGTCAGGGTCCAAAAATTTAAAATGCTTATAACTCGCGATCTAATTTTCGTAGTGCGGCCAAATTTTGTTTTTTAATTTATTATGAGACAGTGTTAATTTTGGTACAGGAGGTCCCCCACGGTGAGGGTCGAAAAATTTAAAATGCTTATAACTCGCGATTTAATTTTCGTAGCGCGGCCAAATTTTTTTTGGTAATTTATTGTGAGACAGTGTTAATTTTGGTATAGGCGATCCCCCAAGGTGAGAGACAAAAATTTAAAAAGCTTATAAATCGCGATAAAATTTAGTAGCGCGGCCAAATTTTGTTTTTTAATTTAATTTAAGACAGTGTTAATTTTGGTACAGGAGATCCCCCACAGTGAGGGTCGAAAAATTTAAAATGCTTATAACTCGCGATCTAATTTTCGTAGCGCGGCCAAATTTTGTTTGATAAGTTATTATGAGACAGTGTAAATTTTTGGTGACAGGAGACCCCCCACGCTGAGGGTCCAAAAATTTAAAATGCTTATAACACGCGATCTAATTTTCGTAGCGCGGCCAAACTTTCTTTGGTAATTTATTATGAGACAGTGTTATTTTTTAGAGAAAGGAGACCCCCGAAGGTTATAGTCGAAAAAATTAAAATGCTTATGATTCGCTATCTAATTTTGTTTAGTAATTTATTATGAGACAGTGTTGATTTATGCTCATAAGAGAAACCCCACGGTGAGGGTCGAAAAAGTTAAAATGTTTATATCTCGCGATCTAAATTTCGTAGCGCGGCCAAATTTTGTCTGGCAATTTATTATGAGACAGTGTTAATTTTGGTATAGAAGATCCCCCCCCACGGTGAGGGTCGAAAAATTTTAAATGCTTATAACTCGCGGTCTAATTTTCGTAGCGCGGCCAAATTTTGTTTGGTAATTTATTATGAGACAGTGTTAATTTTGGTATAGAAGATCCCCCCCCACGGTGAGGGTCGAAAAATTTTAAATGCTTATAACTCGCGGTCTAATTTTCGTAGCGCGGCCAAATTTTGTTTGGTAATTTATTATGAGACAGTTTTAATTTTGGTACAGGAGACCCCCCATGGTGAGGTTCCAAAAAATTAAAATGTTTATATCTCGCGATCTAATTTCCGTAGCGCGGCCAAATTTTGTCTGGCAATTTATTATGAGACAGTGTTAATTTTGGTATAGAAGATCCCCCCCCACGGTGAGGGTCGAAAAAATTTAAATGCTTATAACTCGCGGTCTAATTTTCGTAGCGCGGCCAAATTTTGTTTGGTAATTTATTATGAGACAGTTTTAATTTTGGTACAGGAGACCCCCCCATGGTGAGGGTCCAAAAATTTAAAATGCTTATAAATCGCGATGTAATTTTCGTAGCGCGGCCAAATTTTGTTTTTTAATTTATTATGAGACAGTTTTAATTTTGGTACAGGAGACCGCCCACGGTGAGGGTCGAAAAATTTAAAATGCTTGTAACTCGCGATCTAATTTTCATAGCTCGGCCCAATTTTGTTTGGTAAGTTATTATGAGACAGTGTTAATTTTGGTATAGAAGATCAGCCCCCCCACGGTGAGGGTCGAAAAATTTTAAATGCTTATAACTCGCGGTCTAATTTTCGTAGCGCGGCCAAATTTTGTTTGGTAATTTATTATGAGACAGTTTTAATTTTGGTACAGGAGACCGCCCACGGTGAGGGTCGAAAAATTTAAAATGCTTGTAACTCGCGATCTAATTTTCATAGCTCTGCCCAATTTTGTTTGGTAAGTTATTATGAGACAGTGTTGATTTATGCTGATAAGAGACACCCCACGGTGAGTGTCGAAAAAGTTAAAATGCTTATATCTCGCGATCTAATTTTCGTAGCGCGGCCAAATTTTGTCTGGCAATTTATTATCAGACAGTGTTAATTTTGGTATAGAAGATCAGCCCCCCCACGGTGAGGGTCGAAAAATTTTAAATGCTTATAACTCGCGATATAATTTTCGTAGCGCGGTCAAATTTTGTTTGGAAATTTATTATGAGACAGTGTTGATTTATGCTCATAAGAGAAACCCCACGGTGAGGGTCGAAAAAGTTAAAATGCTTATATCTCGCGATCTAATTTTCGTAGCGCGGCCAAATTTTGTCTGGCAATTTATTATGAGACAGTGTTAATTTTGGTATAGAAGATCCCCCCCCATGGTGAGGGTCGAAAAATTTTAAATGGTTATAACTCGCGGTCTAATTTTCGTAGCGCGGCCAAATTTTGTTTGGTAATTTATTATGAGACAGTTTTAATTTTGGTACAGGAGACCCCCCATGGTGAGGTTCCAAAAATTTAAAATGTTTATATCTCACGATCTAATTTTCGTAGCGCGGCCAAATTTTGTCTGGCAATTTATTATGAGACAGTGTTAATTTTGGTATAGAAGATCCCCCCCACGGTGAGGGTCGAAAAATTTTAAATGCTTATAACTCGCGGTCTAATTTTCGTAGCGCGGCCAAATTTTGTTTGGTAATTTATTATGAGACAGTTTTAATTTTGGTACAGGAGACCGCCCACGGTGAGGGTCGAAAAATTTAAAATGCTTGTAACTCGCGATCTAATTTTCATAGCTCTGCCCAATTTTGTTTGGTAAGTTATTATGAGACAGTGTTGATTTATGCTGATAAGAGACACCCCACGGTGAGTGTCGAAAAAGTTAAAATGCTTATATCTCGCGATCTAATTTTCGTAGCGCGGCCAAATTTTGTCTGGCAATTTATTATCAGACAGTGTTAATTTTGGTATAGAAGATCAGCCCCCCCACGGTGAGGGTCGAAAAATTTTAAATGCTTATAACTCGCGATATAATTTTCGTAGCGCGGTCAAATTTTGTTTGGAAATTTATTATGAGACAGTTTTAATTTTGGTACAGGAGACCCCCCAAGGTGAGGGCCAAAAATTTAAAATGCCTATAACTCGCGATCAAATTTTCGTAGCGCGGCCAAATTTTGTTTGGTAATTTATTATGAGACAGTGTTAATTTTTGTACAGGAGACCCCCCACGGTCAGGGTCCAAAAATTTAAAATGCTTATAACTCGCGATCTAATTTTCGTAGTGCGGCCAAATTTTGTTTTTTAATTTATTATGAGACAGTGTTAATTTTGGTACAGGAGGTCCCCCACGGTGAGGGTCGAAAAATTTAAAATGCTTATAACTCGCGATTTAATTTTCGTAGCGCGGCCAAATTTTTTTTGGTAATTTATTGTGAGACAGTGTTAATTTTGGTATAGGCGATCCCCCAAGGTGAGAGACAAAAATTTAAAAAGCTTATAAATCGCGATAAAATTTAGTAGCGCGGCCAAATTTTGTTTTTTAATTTAATTTAAGACAGTGTTAATTTTGGTACAGGAGATCCCCCACAGTGAGGGTCGAAAAATTTAAAATGCTTATAACTCGCGATCTAATTTTCGTAGCGCGGCCAAATTTTGTTTGATAAGTTATTATGAGACAGTGTAAATTTTTGGTGACAGGAGACCCCCCACGCTGAGGGTCCAAAAATTTAAAATGCTTATAACACGCGATCTAATTTTCGTAGCGCGGCCAAACTTTCTTTGGTAATTTATTATGAGACAGTGTTATTTTTTAGAGAAAGGAGACCCCCGAAGGTTATAGTCGAAAAAATTAAAATGCTTATGATTCGCTATCTAATTTTGTTTAGTAATTTATTATGAGACAGTGTTGATTTATGCTCATAAGAGAAACCCCACGGTGAGGGTCGAAAAAGTTAAAATGTTTATATCTCGCGATCTAAATTTCGTAGCGCGGCCAAATTTTGTCTGGCAATTTATTATGAGACAGTGTTAATTTTGGTATAGAAGATCCCCCCCCACGGTGAGGGTCGAAAAATTTTAAATGCTTATAACTCGCGGTCTAATTTTCGTAGCGCGGCCAAATTTTGTTTGGTAATTTATTATGAGACAGTGTTAATTTTGGTATAGAAGATCCCCCCCCACGGTGAGGGTCGAAAAATTTTAAATGCTTATAACTCGCGGTCTAATTTTCGTAGCGCGGCCAAATTTTGTTTGGTAATTTATTATGAGACAGTTTTAATTTTGGTACAGGAGACCCCCCATGGTGAGGTTCCAAAAAATTAAAATGTTTATATCTCGCGATCTAATTTCCGTAGCGCGGCCAAATTTTGTCTGGCAATTTATTATGAGACAGTGTTAATTTTGGTATAGAAGATCCCCCCCCACGGTGAGGGTCGAAAAAATTTAAATGCTTATAACTCGCGGTCTAATTTTCGTAGCGCGGCCAAATTTTGTTTGGTAATTTATTATGAGACAGTTTTAATTTTGGTACAGGAGACCCCCCCATGGTGAGGGTCCAAAAATTTAAAATGCTTATAAATCGCGATGTAATTTTCGTAGCGCGGCCAAATTTTGTTTTTTAATTTATTATGAGACAGTTTTAATTTTGGTACAGGAGACCGCCCACGGTGAGGGTCGAAAAATTTAAAATGCTTGTAACTCGCGATCTAATTTTCATAGCTCGGCCCAATTTTGTTTGGTAAGTTATTATGAGACAGTGTTAATTTTGGTATAGAAGATCAGCCCCCCCACGGTGAGGGTCGAAAAATTTTAAATGCTTATAACTCGCGATATAATTTTCGTAGCGCGGTCAAATTTTGTTTGGAAATTTATTATGAGACAGTTTTAATTTTGGTACAGGAGACCCCCCAAGGTGAGGGCCAAAAATTTAAAATGCCTATAACTCGCGATCAAATTTTCGTAGCGCGGCCAAATTTTGTTTGGTAATTTATTATGAGACAGTGTTAATTTTTGTACAGGAGACCCCCCACGGTCAGGGTCCAAAAATTTAAAATGCTTATAACTCGCGATCTAATTTTCGTAGTGCGGCCAAATTTTGTTTTTTAATTTATTATGAGACAGTGTTAATTTTGGTACAGGAGGTCCCCCACGGTGAGGGTCGAAAAATTTAAAATGCTTATAACTCGCGATTTAATTTTCGTAGCGCGGCCAAATTTTTTTTGGTAATTTATTGTGAGACAGTGTTAATTTTGGTATAGGCGATCCCCCAAGGTGAGAGCCAAAAATTTAAAAAGCTTATAACTCGCGATCTAATTTTCGTAGTGCGGCCAAATTTTGTTTGGTAATTTATTATGAGACAGTGTTAATTTTGGTACAGGAGACCCCCTACGGTGAGGGTCCAAAAATTTTAAATACTTATAACTCGCGATCTAATTGTCGTAGCGCGGCCAAACTTTGTTTGGTAATTTATTATGAGACAGTGTTATTTTTTGGAGAAATTAGACCCCCGAAGGTGAGAGTCGAAAAATTTAAAATGCTTATAACTTTTGATCTAATTTTCGTAGCGCGGCCAAATTTTGTTTGGTAATTTATTATGAGACAGTTTTAATTTTGGTACAGGAGACCCCCCACGGTGAGGGTCCAAAAATTTAAAATGCTTATAAATCGCGATAAAATTTAGTAGCGCGGCCAAATTTTGTTTTTTAATTTAATTTAAGACAGTGTTAATTTTGGTACAGGAGATCCCCCACAGTGAGGGTCGAAAAATTTAAAATGCTTATAACTCGCGATCTAATTTTCGTAGCGCGGCCAAATTTTGTTTGATAAGTTATTATGAGACAGTGTAAATTTTTGGTGACAGGAGACCCCCCACGCTGAGGGTCCAAAAATTTAAAATGCTTATAACACGCGATCTAATTTTCGTAGCGCGGCCAAACTTTCTTTGGTAATTTATTATGAGACAGTGTTATTTTTTAGAGAAAGGAGACCCCCGAAGGTTATAGTCGAAAAAATTAAAATGCTTATGATTCGCTATCTAATTTTCGTAGCCCGGCCAAATTTTGTTTAGTAATTTATTATGAGACAGTGTTGATTTATGCTCATAAGAGAAACCCCACGGTGAGGGTCGAAAAAGTTAAAATGTTTATATCTCGCGATCTAAATTTCGTAGCGCGGCCAAATTTTGTCTGGCAATTTATTATGAGACAGTGTTAATTTTGGTATAGAAGATCCCCCCCCACGGTGAGGGTCGAAAAATTTTAAATGCTTATAACTCGCGGTCTAATTTTCGTAGCGCGGCCAAATTTTGTTTGGTAATTTATTATGAGACAGTGTTAATTTTTGTACAGGAGACCCCCCACGGTCAGGGTCCAAAAATTTAAAATGCTTATAACTCGCGATCTAATTTTCGTAGTGCGGCCAAATTTTGTTTTTTAATTTATTATGAGACAGTGTTAATTTTGGTACAGGAGGTCCCCCACGGTGAGGGTCGAAAAATTTAAAATGCTTATAACTCGCGATTTAATTTTCGTAGCGCGGCCAAATTTTTTTTGGTAATTTATTGTGAGACAGTGTTAATTTTGGTATAGGCGATCCCCCAAGGTGAGAGCCAAAAATTTAAAAAGCTTATAACTCGCGATCTAATTTTCGTCGCGCGGCCAAATTTTGTTTGGTAATTTATTATGAGACAGTGTTAATTTTGGTACAGGAGACCCCCTACGGTGAGGGTCCAAAAATTTTAAATACTTATAACTCGTGATCTAATTGTCGTAGCGCGGCCAAACTTTGTTTGGTAATTTATTATGAGACAGTGTTATTTTTTGGAGAAATTAGACCCCCGAAGGTGAGAGTCGAAAAATTTAAAATGCTTATAACTTGCGATCTAATTTTCGTAGCGCGGCCAAATTTTGTTTGGTAATTTATTATGAGACAGTTTTAATTTTGGTACAGGAGACCCCCCACGGTGAGGGTCCAAAAATTTAAAATGCTTATAAATCGCGATAAAATTTAGTAGCGCGGCCAAATTTTGTTTTTTAATTTAATTTAAGACAGTGTTAATTTTGGTACAGGAGATCCCCCACAGTGAGGGTCGAAAAATTTAAAATGCTTATAACTCGCGATCTAATTTTCGTAGCGCGGCCAAATTTTGTTTGATAAGTTATTATGAGACAGTGTAAATTTTTGGTGACAGGAGACCCCCCACGCTGAGGGTCCAAAAATTTAAAATGCTTATAACACGCGATCTAATTTTCGTAGCGCGGCCAAACTTTCTTTGGTAATTTATTATGAGACAGTGTTATTTTTTAGAGAAAGGAGACCCCCGAAGGTTATAGTCGAAAAAATTAAAATGCTTATGATTCGCTATCTAATTTTCGTAGCCCGGCCAAATTTTGTTTAGTAATTTATTATGAGACAGTGTTGATTTATGCTCATAAGAGAAACCCCACGGTGAGGGTCGAAAAAGTTAAAATGTTTATATCTCGCGATCTAAATTTCGTAGCGCGGCCAAATTTTGTCTGGCAATTTATTATGAGACAGTGTTAATTTTGGTATAGAAGATCCCCCCCCACGGTGAGGGTCGAAAAATTTTAAATGCTTATAACTCGCGGTCTAATTTTCGTAGCGCGGCCAAATTTTGTTTGGTAATTTATTATGAGACAGTGTTAATTTTGGTATAGAAGATCCCCCCCCACGGTGAGGGTCGAAAAATTTTAAATGCTTATAACTCGCGGTCTAATTTTCGTAGCGCGGCCAAATTTTGTTTGGTAATTTATTATGAGACAGTTTTAATTTTGGTACAGGAGACCCCCCATGGTGAGGTTCCAAAAATTTAAAATGTTTATATCTCGCGATCTAATTTCCGTAGCGCGGCCAAATTTTGTCTGGCAATTTATTATGAGACAGTGTTAATTTTGGTATAGAAGATCCCCCCCCACGGTGAGGGTCGAAAAAATTTAAATGCTTATAACTCGCGGTCTAATTTTCGTAGCGCGGCCAAATTTTGTTTGGTAATTTATTATGAGACAGTTTTAATTTTGGTACAGGAGACCCCCCCATGGTGAGGGTCCAAAAATTTAAAATGCTTATAAATCGCGATGTAATTTTCGTAGCGCGGCCAAATTTTGTT
Source organism: Maratus speculifer (assembly GCA_964019185.1). Lineage (NCBI taxonomy): Eukaryota > Metazoa > Arthropoda > Arachnida > Araneae > Salticidae > Maratus > Maratus speculifer. The sequence goes on from OZ025293.1 coordinate 35,082,802, forward strand.
TTTTAATTTATTATGAGACAGTTTTAATTTTGGTACAGGAGACCGCCCACGGTGAGGGTCGAAAAATTTAAAATGCTTGTAACTCGCGATCTAATTTTCATAGCTCGGCCCAATTTTGTTTGGTAAGTTATTATGAGACAGTGTTAATTTTGGTATAGAAGATCAGCCCCCCCACGGTGAGGGTCGAAAAATTTTAAATGCTTATAACTCGCGATATAATTTTCGTAGCGCGGTCAAATTTTGTTTGGAAATTTATTATGAGACAGTTTTAATTTTGGTACAGGAGACCCCCCAAGGTGAGGGCCAAAAATTTAAAATGCCTATAACTCGCGATCAAATTTTCGTAGCGCGGCCAAATTTTGTTTGGTAATTTATTATGAGACAGTGTTAATTTTTGTACAGGAGACCCCCCACGGTCAGGGTCCAAAAATTTAAAATGCTTATAACTCGCGATCTAATTTTCGTAGTGCGGCCAAATTTTGTTTTTTAATTTATTATGAGACAGTGTTAATTTTGGTACAGGAGGTCCCCCACGGTGAGGGTCGAAAAATTTAAAATGCTTATAACTCGCGATTTAATTTTCGTAGCGCGGCCAAATTTTTTTTGGTAATTTATTGTGAGACAGTGTTAATTTTGGTATAGGCGATCCCCCAAGGTGAGAGCCAAAAATTTAAAAAGCTTATAACTCGCGATCTAATTTTCGTAGTGCGGCCAAATTTTGTTTGGTAATTTATTATGAGACAGTGTTAATTTTGGTACAGGAGACCCCCTACGGTGAGGGTCCAAAAATTTTAAATACTTATAACTCGCGATCTAATTGTCGTAGCGCGGCCAAACTTTGTTTGGTAATTTATTATGAGACAGTGTTATTTTTTGGAGAAATTAGACCCCCGAAGGTGAGAGTCGAAAAATTTAAAATGCTTATAACTTTTGATCTAATTTTCGTAGCGCGGCCAAATTTTGTTTGGTAATTTATTATGAGACAGTTTTAATTTTGGTACAGGAGACCCCCCACGGTGAGGGTCCAAAAATTTAAAATGCTTATAAATCGCGATAAAATTTAGTAGCGCGGCCAAATTTTGTTTTTTAATTTAATTTAAGACAGTGTTAATTTTGGTACAGGAGATCCCCCACAGTGAGGGTCGAAAAATTTAAAATGCTTATAACTCGCGATCTAATTTTCGTAGCGCGGCCAAATTTTGTTTGATAAGTTATTATGAGACAGTGTAAATTTTTGGTGACAGGAGACCCCCCACGCTGAGGGTCCAAAAATTTAAAATGCTTATAACACGCGATCTAATTTTCGTAGCGCGGCCAAACTTTCTTTGGTAATTTATTATGAGACAGTGTTATTTTTTAGAGAAAGGAGACCCCCGAAGGTTATAGTCGAAAAAATTAAAATACTTATGATTCGCTATCTAATTTTCGTAGCCCGGCCAAATTTTGTTTAGTAATTTATTATGAGACAGTGTTGATTTATGCTCATAAGAGAAACCCCACGGTGAGGGTCGAAAAAGTTAAAATGTTTATATCTCGCGATCTAAATTTCGTAGCGCGGCCAAATTTTGTCTGGCAATTTATTATGAGACAGTGTTAATTTTGGTATAGAAGATCCCCCCCCACGGTGAGGGTCGAAAAATTTTAAATGCTTATAACTCGCGGTCTAATTTTCGTAGCGCGGCCAAATTTTGTTTGGTAATTTATTATGAGACAGTGTTAATTTTTGTACAGGAGACCCCCCACGGTCAGGGTCCAAAAATTTAAAATGCTTATAACTCGCGATCTAATTTTCGTAGTGCGGCCAAATTTTGTTTTTTAATTTATTATGAGACAGTGTTAATTTTGGTACAGGAGGTCCCCCACGGTGAGGGTCGAAAAATTTAAAATGCTTATAACTCGCGATTTAATTTTCGTAGCGCGGCCAAATTTTTTTTGGTAATTTATTGTGAGACAGTGTTAATTTTGGTATAGGCGATCCCCCAAGGTGAGAGCCAAAAATTTAAAAAGCTTATAACTCGCGATCTAATTTTCGTCGCGCGGCCAAATTTTGTTTGGTAATTTATTATGAGACAGTGTTAATTTTGGTACAGGAGACCCCCTACGGTGAGGGTCCAAAAATTTTAAATACTTATAACTCGTGATCTAATTGTCGTAGCGCGGCCAAACTTTGTTTGGTAATTTATTATGAGACAGTGTTATTTTTTGGAGAAATTAGACCCCCGAAGGTGAGAGTCGAAAAATTTAAAATGCTTATAACTTGCGATCTAATTTTCGTAGCGCGGCCAAATTTTGTTTGGTAATTTATTATGAGACAGTTTTAATTTTGGTACAGGAGACCCCCCACGGTGAGGGTCCAAAAATTTAAAATGCTTATAAATCGCGATAAAATTTAGTAGCGCGGCCAAATTTTGTTTTTTAATTTAATTTAAGACAGTGTTAATTTTGGTACAGGAGATCCCCCACAGTGAGGGTCGAAAAATTTAAAATGCTTATAACTCGCGATCTAATTTTCGTAGCGCGGCCAAATTTTGTTTGATAAGTTATTATGAGACAGTGTAAATTTTTGGTGACAGGAGACCCCCCACGCTGAGGGTCCAAAAATTTAAAATGCTTATAACACGCGATCTAATTTTCGTAGCGCGGCCAAACTTTCTTTGGTAATTTATTATGAGACAGTGTTATTTTTTAGAGAAAGGAGACCCCCGAAGGTTATAGTCGAAAAAATTAAAATGCTTATGATTCGCTATCTAATTTTCGTAGCCCGGCCAAATTTTGTTTAGTAATTTATTATGAGACAGTGTTGATTTATGCTCATAAGAGAAACCCCACGGTGAGGGTCGAAAAAGTTAAAATGTTTATATCTCGCGATCTAAATTTCGTAGCGCGGCCAAATTTTGTCTGGCAATTTATTATGAGACAGTGTTAATTTTGGTATAGAAGATCCCCCCCCACGGTGAGGGTCGAAAAATTTTAAATGCTTATAACTCGCGGTCTAATTTTCGTAGCGCGGCCAAATTTTGTTTGGTAATTTATTATGAGACAGTGTTAATTTTGGTATAGAAGATCCCCCCCCACGGTGAGGGTCGAAAAATTTTAAATGCTTATAACTCGCGGTCTAATTTTCGTAGCGCGGCCAAATTTTGTTTGGTAATTTATTATGAGACAGTTTTAATTTTGGTACAGGAGACCCCCCATGGTGAGGTTCCAAAAATTTAAAATGTTTATATCTCGCGATCTAATTTCCGTAGCGCGGCCAAATTTTGTCTGGCAATTTATTATGAGACAGTGTTAATTTTGGTATAGAAGATCCCCCCCCACGGTGAGGGTCGAAAAAATTTAAATGCTTATAACTCGCGGTCTAATTTTCGTAGCGCGGCCAAATTTTGTTTGGTAATTTATTATGAGACAGTTTTAATTTTGGTACAGGAGACCCCCCCATGGTGAGGGTCCAAAAATTTAAAATGCTTATAAATCGCGATGTAATTTTCGTAGCGCGGCCAAATTTTGTTTTTTAATTTATTATGAGACAGTTTTAATTTTGGTACAGGAGACCGCCCACGGTGAGGGTCGAAAAATTTAAAATGCTTGTAACTCGCGATCTAATTTTCATAGCTCGGCCCAATTTTGTTTGGTAAGTTATTATGAGACAGTGTTAATTTTGGTATAGAAGATCAGCCCCCCCACGGTGAGGGTCGAAAAATTTTAAATGCTTATAACTCGCGATATAATTTTCGTAGCGCGGTCAAATTTTGTTTGGAAATTTATTATGAGACAGTTTTAATTTTGGTACAGGAGACCCCCCAAGGTGAGGGCCAAAAATTTAAAATGCCTATAACTCGCGATCAAATTTTCGTAGCGCGGCCAAATTTTGTTTGGTAATTTATTATGAGACAGTGTTAATTTTTGTACAGGAGACCCCCCACGGTCAGGGTCCAAAAATTTAAAATGCTTATAACTCGCGATCTAATTTTCGTAGTGCGGCCAAATTTTGTTTTTTAATTTATTATGAGACAGTGTTAATTTTGGTACAGGAGGTCCCCCACGGTGAGGGTCGAAAAATTTAAAATGCTTATAACTCGCGATTTAATTTTCGTAGCGCGGCCAAATTTTTTTTGGTAATTTATTGTGAGACAGTGTTAATTTTGGTATAGGCGATCCCCCAAGGTGAGAGCCAAAAATTTAAAAAGCTTATAACTCGCGATCTAATTTTCGTAGTGCGGCCAAATTTTGTTTGGTAATTTATTATGAGACAGTGTTAATTTTGGTACAGGAGACCCCCTACGGTGAGGGTCCAAAAATTTTAAATACTTATAACTCGCGATCTAATTGTCGTAGCGCGGCCAAACTTTGTTTGGTAATTTATTATGAGACAGTGTTATTTTTTGGAGAAATTAGACCCCCGAAGGTGAGAGTCGAAAAATTTAAAATGCTTATAACTTTTGATCTAATTTTCGTAGCGCGGCCAAATTTTGTTTGGTAATTTATTATGAGACAGTTTTAATTTTGGTACAGGAGACCCCCCACGGTGAGGGTCCAAAAATTTAAAATGCTTATAAATCGCGATAAAATTTAGTAGCGCGGCCAAATTTTGTTTTTTAATTTAATTTAAGACAGTGTTAATTTTGGTACAGGAGATCCCCCACAGTGAGGGTCGAAAAATTTAAAATGCTTATAACTCGCGATCTAATTTTCGTAGCGCGGCCAAATTTTGTTTGATAAGTTATTATGAGACAGTGTAAATTTTTGGTGACAGGAGACCCCCCACGCTGAGGGTCCAAAAATTTAAAATGCTTATAACACGCGATCTAAATTTCGTAGCGCGGCCAAACTTTCTTTGGTAATTTATTATGAGACAGTGTTATTTTTTAGAGAAAGGAGACCCCCGAAGGTTATAGTCGAAAAAATTAAAATGCTTATGATTCGCTATCTAATTTTCGTAGCCCGGCCAAATTTTGTTTAGTAATTTATTATGAGACAGTGTTGATTTATGCTCATAAGAGAAACCCCACGGTGAGGGTCGAAAAAGTTAAAATGTTTATATCTCGCGATCTAAATTTCGTAGCGCGGCCAAATTTTGTCTGGCAATTTATTATGAGACAGTGTTAATTTTGGTATAGAAGATCCCCCCCCACGGTGAGGGTCGAAAAATTTTAAATGCTTATAACTCGCGGTCTAATTTTCGTAGCGCGGCCAAATTTTGTTTGGTAATTTATTATGAGACAGTTTTAAATTTGGCACAGGAGACCCCCCATGGTGAGGTTCCAAAAATTTAAAATGTTTATATCTCGCGATCTAATTTTCGTAGCGCGGCCAAATTTTGTCTGGCAATTTATTATGAGACAGTGTTAATTTTGGTATAGAAGATCCCCCCCCACGGTGAGGGTCGAAAAATTTTAAATGCTTATAACTCGCGGTCTAATTTTCGTAGCGCGGCCAAATTTTGTTTGGTAATTTATTATGAGACAGTTTTAATTTTGGTACAGGAGACCCCCCATGGTGAGGTTCCAAAAATTTAAAATGTTTATATCTCGCGATCTAATTTCCGTAGCGCGGCCAAATTTTGTCTGGCAATTTATTATGAGACAGTGTTAATTTTGGTATAGAAGATCCCCCCCCACGGTGAGGGTCGAAAAATTTTAAATGCTTATAACTCGCGGTCTAATTTTCGTAGCGCGGCCAAATTTTGTTTGGTAATTTATTATGAGACAGTTTTAATTTTGGTACAGGAGACCCCCCATGGTGAGGGTCCAAAAATTTAAAATGCTTATAAATCGCGATGTAATTTTCGTAGCGCGGCCAAATTTTGTTTTTTAATTTATTATGAGACAGTTTTAATTTTGGTACAGGAGACCGCCCACGGTGAGGGTCGAAAAATTTAAAATGCTTGTAACTCGCGATCTAATTTTCATAGCTCGGCCCAATTTTGTTTGGTAAGTTATTATGAGACAGTGTTGATTTATGCTGATAAGAGACACCCCACGGTGAGTGTCGAAAAAGTTAGAATGCTTATATCTCGCGATCTAATTTTCGTAGCGCGGCCAAATTTTGTCTGGCAATTTATTATCAGACAGTGTTAATTTTGGTATAGAAGATCAGCCCCCCCACGGTGAGGGTCGAAAAATTTTAAATGCTTATAACTCGCGATATAATTTTCGTAGCGCGGTCAAATTTTGTTTGGAAATTTATTATGAGACAGTTTTAATTTTGGTACAGGAGACCCCCCAAGGTGAGGGCCAAAAATTTAAAATGCCTATAACTCGCGATCAAATTTTCGTAGCGCGGCCAAATTTTGTTTGGTAATTTATTATGAGACAGTGTTAATTTTTGGTGACAGGAGATCCCCCTCGGTGAGGGTCGAAAAATTTAAAATGCTTATAACACGCGATCGAATTTTCGTAGCGCTGCCAAACTTTGTTTGGTAATTTATTATGAGACAGTGTTATTTTTTGGAGAAAGGAGCCCCCCGAAGGTGAGAGTCGAAAAATTTAAAATGCTTATGACTCGCGATTTAATATTCGCAGCCTGGCCAAATTTTGTTTGGTAATTTATTATGAGACAGTGTTGATTTATGCTGATAAGAGAAACCCCACGGTGAGTGTCGAAAATTTAAAATGCTTATATCTCGTGATCTAATTTTCGTAGCGCGGCCAAATTTTGTCTGGCAATTTACTATTAGACAGTGTTAATTTTGGTATAGAAGATCACACCCCCCCCCCCCACGATGAGGGTCCAAAAATTTTAAATGCTTATAACTCGCGATCTAATTTTCGTAGCGCGGCCAAATTTTGTTTTTTAATTTATTATGAGACAACGTTAATTTTGGTACAGGAGGTCCCCCACGTTGAGGGTCGAAAAATTTTAAACGCTTATAACTCGCGATTTAATTTTCGTAGCGCGGCCAAATTTTGTTTGGTTATTTATTATGAGACAGTTTTAATTTTTGGGGACAGGAAACCTTCCACAGTGAGGGTCAAAAAATTTAAAATGCTTATAACTCGCGATCTAATTTTCGTCGCGCTGCCAAATTTTGTTTGGTAATTTATTATGAGACAGTGTTAATTTTGGTACAGGAGACCCCCTAAGGTGAGGGCCCAAAAATTTTAAATACTTATAACTCTCGATCTAATTGTCGTAGCGCGGCCAAACTTTGTTTGTTAATTTATTATGAGACAGTGTTATTTTTTGGAGAAATTAGACCCCCGAAGGTGAGAGTCGAAAAATTTAAAATGCTTATATCTCGCGATCTAATTTTTGTAGCGCGGCCAAATTTTGTTTGGTAATTTATTATGAGACAGTTTTAATTTTGGTACAGGCGATCCCCCACGGTGAGGGTCCAAAAATTTAAAATGCTTATAAATCGCGATAAAATTTTTGTGGCGAGGTCAAATTTTGTTTGGAAATTTATTATGAGACAGTAATAATTTTTGGTGACAGGGGACCCCCCACGGTGAGGGTCGAAAAATTTAAAATGCTTATAACTCGCGATCTAATTTTCGTAGCGCTTCCAAATTTTGTTTGGTAATTTATTATGAGACAGTGTCGATTTATGCTGATAAGAGACACCCCTAGGTGAGGGTCGAAAAAGTTAAAATGCTTATATATCGCAATCTAATTTTCGTAGCGCGGCCAAATTTTGTCTGGCAATTTATTATGAGACAGTGTTAATTTTGGTACAGGAGACCCCCCACGGTGAGGGTCGAAAAAGTTAAAATGCTTATATCTCGCGATCTAATTTTCGTAGCGCGGCCAAATTTTGTCTGGCAATTTATTATGAGACAGTGTTAATTTTGGTACAAAAGATCCCCCCCCCACGGTGAGGGTCGAAAAATTTTAAATGCTTCTAACTCGCGGTCTAATTTTCGTAGCGCGGCCAAATTTTGTTTGGTAATTTATTATGAGACAGTGTTAATTTTTGTACAGGAGATCACCCTCGGTGAGCGTCGAAAAATTTAAAATGCTTATAACACGCGATCTAATTTTCTTAGCGCTGCCAAATTTTGTTTAGTAATTTATTATGAGACAGTGTTAATTTTGGTACAGGAGGTCCCCCACGGTGAGGGTCGAAAAATTTAAAATGCTTATAACTCGCGATTTAATTTTCGTAGCGCGGCCAAATTTTTTTTGGTAATTTATTATGAGACAGTGTTAATTTTTGGTGACAGGAGATCCCCCTCGGTGAGGGTCGAAAAATTTAAAATGCTTATAACACGCGATCTAATTTTCGTAGCGCTGCCAAACTTTGTTTGGTAATTTATTATGAGACAGTGTTATTTTTTGGAGAAAGGAGCCCCCCGAAGGTGAGAGTCGAAAAATTTAAAATGCTTATGACTCGCGATTTAATATTCGCAGCCTGGCCAAATTTTGTTTGGTAATTTATTATGAGACAGTGTTGATTTATGCTGTTAAGAGAAACCCCACGGTGAGTGTCGAAAATTTAAAATGCTTATATCTCGTGATCTAATTTTCGTAGCGCGGCCAAATTTTGTCTGGCAATTTATTATGAGACAGTGTTAATTTTGGGATAAAAGATCCCCCCCACGGTGAGGGTCGAAAAATTTTAAATGCTTATAACTCGCGGTCTAATTTTCGTAGCGCGGCCAAATTTTGTTTGGTAATTTATTATGAGACAGTGTTAATTTTTGTACAGGAGATCACCCTCGGTGAGCGTCAAAAAATTTAAAATGCTTATAACACGCGATCTAATTTTCTTAGCGCTGCCAAATTTTGTTTAGTAATTTATTATGAGACAGTGTTAATTTTGGTACAGGAGGTCCCCCACGGTGAGGGTCGAAAAATTTAAAATGCTTATAACTCGCGATTTAATTTTCGTAGCGCGGCCAAATTTTGTATGGTAATTTATTATGAGACAGTTTTAATTTTTGGGGACAGGAAACCTTCCACAGTGAGGGTCAAAAAATTTAAAATGCTTATAACTCGCGATCTAATTTTCGTCGCGCGGCCAAATTTTGTTTGGTAATTTATTATGAGACAGTGTTAATTTTGGTACAGGAGACCCCCTACGGTGAGGGTCCAAAAATTTTAAATACTTATAACTCGCGATCTAATTGTCGTAGCGCGGCCAAACTTTGTTTGGTAATTTATTATGAGACAGTGTTATTTTTTGGAGAAATTAGACCCCCGAAGGTGAGAGTCGAAAAATTTAAAATGCTTATAAATCGCGATAAAATTTCGTAGCGCGGCCAAATTTTGTTTTTTAATTTATTATGAGACAGTGTTAATTTTGGTACAGGAGATCCCCCACAGTGAGGGTCGAAAAATTCAAAATGCTTATAACTCGCAATCTAATTTTTGTGGCGAGGTCAAATTTTGTTTGGAAATTTATTATGAGACAGTAATAATTTTTGGTGACAGGGGACCCCCCACGGTGAGGGTCGAAAAATTTAAAATGCTTATAACTCGCGATCTAATTTTCGTAGCACTTCCAAATTTTGTTTGGTAATTTATTATGAGACAGTGTCGATTTATGCTGATAAGAGACACCCCTAGGTGAGGGTCGAAAAAGTTAAAATGCTTATATATCGCAATCTAATTTTCGTAGCGCGGCAAAATTTTGTCTGGCAATTTATTATGAGACAGTGTTAATTTTGGTACAGGAGACCCCCTACGGTGAGGGTCGAAAAATTTAAAATGCTTATATCTCTCGATCTAATTTTCGTAGCGCGGCCACATTTTGTTTAGTAATTTATTATGAGACAGTGTTAATTTTTGTACAGGAGATCACCCCCCCCCCCCCACGGTGAGGGTCCAAAAATTTAAAATGCTTATAACTCGCGATCTAATTTTCGTAGCGCGGCCAAACTTTCTTTGGTAATTTATTATGAGACAGTGTTATTTTTTAGTTAAAGGAGACCCCCGAAGGTTAGAGTCGAAAAAATTAAAATGCTTATGACTCGCGATCTAATTTTCGTAGCCCGGCCAAATTTTGTTTGGTAATTTATTATGAGACAGTGTTGATTTATGCTCATAAGAGAAACCCCACGGTGAGGGTCGAAAAAGTTAAAATGCTTATATCTCGCGATCTAATTTTCGTAGCGCGGCCAAATTTTGTCTGGCAATTTATTATGAGACAGTGTTAATTTTGGGTATAGAAGATCCCCCCCCCCCACGGTGAGGGTCGAAAAATTTTAAATGCTTATAACTCGCGGTCTAATTTTCGTAGCGTGGCCAAATTTTTTTTGGTAATTTATTATGAGACAGTTTTAATTTTGGTACAGGAGACCCCCCATGGTGAGGTTCCAAAAATTTAAAATGTTTATAACTCGCGATCTAATTTTCGTAGCGCGGCCAAATTTTGTCTGGCAATTTATTATGAGACAGTGTTAATTTTGGTATAGAAGATTCCCCCCCCCACGGTGAGGGTCGAAAAATTTTAAATGCTTATAACTCGCGGTCTAATTTTCGTAGCGCGGCCAAATTTTGTTTGGTAATTTATTATGAGACAGTGTTAATTTTTTTACAGGAGATCCCCCTCGGTGAGCGTCGAAAAATTTAAAATGCTTATAACACGCGATTTAATTTTCGTAGCCCGGCCAAATTTTGTTTGGTAATTCATTATGAGACAGTTTTATTTATGCTGATAAGAGACACCCCACGGTGAGTGTCGAAAATTTAAAATGCTTATATCTCGCGATCTAATTTTCGTAGCGCAGCCAAATTTTGTCTGGCAATTTATTATGAGACAGTGTTAATTTTGTTATAGAAGATCACCCCCCCCCACGGTGAGGGTCGAAAAATTTTAAATGCTTATAACTCGCGATCTAATTTTCGTAGCGCGGCCAAATTTTGTTTGGTAATTTATTATGAGACAGTTTTAATTTTGGTACAGGAGACCGCCCACGGTGAGGGTCCAAAAATTTAATATGCTTATAAATCGCGATATAATTTTCGTAGCGCGGCCAAATTTTGTTTTTTAATTTATTATGAGACAGTGTTAATTTTGGTACAGGAGGTCCCCCACGGTGAGGGTCGAAAAATTTAAAACGCTTATAACTCGCGATCTAATTTTCGTAGCGCGGCCAAATTTTGTTTGGTAATTTATTATGAGACAGTGTTAATTTTGGTACAGGAGACCCTCTACGGTGAGGGTCGAAAAATTTAAAACGCTTATAACTCGCGATCTAATTTTCGTAGCGCGGCCAAATTTTGTTTGGTAATTTATTATGAGACAGTGTTAATTTTGGTACAGGAGACCCTCTACGGTGAGGGTCGAAAAATTTAAAATGCTTATAACTCGCGATCTAATTTCCGTAGCGCGGCGAAATTTTGTTTGTTAATTTATTATGAGACAGTGTTAATTTTTGTACAGGAGACCCCCCCACGGTGAGAGTGGGAAAATTTAAAATGCCTATAACTCGCGATCTAATTTTCATAGCGCGGCCAAATTTTGTTTGGTAATTTATTATGAGATAGTGTTATTTTTGGTGACAGGAGACCCCCACGGTGAGGGTTCAAAAATTTAAAATGCTTATAACTCGCGATCTAATTTTCGTAGCGCGGACAAATTTTGTTTGGTAATTTATTATGAGACAGTGTTAATTTTGGTACAAGAGACCCCCCACGGTGAGAGTCGAAAAATTAAAAATGCTTATAACTCGCGATCTAATTTTCATAGCGCGGCCAAATTTTGTTTGGTAATATATTATGAGACAGTGTTGATTTATGCTGATAAGAGACACCCCACGGTGAGTGTCGAAAATTTAAAATGCTTATATCTCGTGATCTAATTTTCGTAGCGCGGCCAAATTTTGTCTGGCAATTTATTATGAGACAGTGTTAATTTTGGTATAGAAGATCATCCCCCCCCCACGATGAGGGTCGAAAAATTTTAAATGCTTATAACTCGCGATCTAATTTTCGTAGCGCTGCCATATTTTGTTTGGTAATTTATTATGAGACAGTTTTAATTTTGGTACAGGAAACCCCCCACGGTGAGGATCCAAAAATTTAAAATGCTTATAAATCGCGATGTAATTTTCGTAGCGCGGCCAAATTTTGTTTTTTAATTTATTATGAGACAATGTTAATTTTGGTACAGGAGGTCCCCCACGGTCAGGGTCGAAAAATTTTAAACGCTTATAACTCGCGATCTAATTTTCGTAGCGCGGCCAAATTTTGTTTGGTAATTTATTATGAGACAGTTTTAATTTTTGGGGACAGGAAACCTTCCACAGTGAGGGTCAAAAAATTTAAAATGGTTATAACTCGCGATCTAATTTTCGTAGCGTTTCCATTTTTTTTGGTAATTTATTATGAGACAGTGTTATTTTTGGTGAAAGGAGCCCCCCCCCCCCAAAGTGATGGTAAAAAAATTTAAAATGCTTATAACTCGCGATCTAATTGTCGTAGCGCGGCCAAATTTTGTTTGGTAATTTATTATGAGACAGTGTTAATTTTTGGTGACAAGAGACCCCCCTCGGTGAGGGTCTAAAATTTTAAAATGTTTATAACTCGCAATCTAATTTGCGTAGCGCTTCCAAATTTTGTTTGGTAATTTATTAAGCTATTGCATTGCTTTTTGGTCTTTGAGCGCGGCGACCAAATCTAGAAATTTCGTAACTAGAATAAATCTTAACACTTCGGCTAACTACGTTTCAGTTCGTCAGACTTGGGCACGGTATCCTTCCGTAGGCTTGGGCAGACATTGTCGCGGTATTTTTCAGATATTCAGAGGATATCAAGTCTCAAACTTATGTTTCTTATTTCAGTTACCATAAACCTATAGTTTCAGTGATAATAATTCCTGATTAACCTACATTTATTGTAAGATAATAAAAATATTTTAAACGATATTAACTTCTCATTTATTTAATAAAATAAAAAAAATGTTTTCTTATCGGTCATCACGCTCAAAAAGTTTAACTTGAATTAATATCAAAGACAAAAAAACTGCATAAATAAAAATATATAAATAATTATAATTGCATAAGTTGATAAAAAATGCTATGCAATAGCTTTACCGCGGCAGTTTCCGTGTGCCACACGTATTTTTTTCTGATTTTTTATTTTTCAATTACCATTTTTTATTCTGATTCCTGAATTGTAATTCATCGAGGATTCTTATTTTTTTGCTGATCAATACTTATTTTTTGGTAATTAATAAAAAATAGTAATTTTTTAAAGAGTCGTTATTACCTATACTGTGCGATTTTTTTTTTTTAAATTGCTTTCATCCAGTTTTTAATTTTCAATTATCAATTTTTCTGATTTTCTAATTTTGAATTAATAAGTTTTATTCTGATTTTTTATTTTTAATTGATAATTTTTATTCTGATTCCTAAAATGTAAATTATCAAGTTTTTTTTCTTGTTGTTGTTTTTTGTTTTTGTATGATAGTATTTTAGCGCCAGCTTTAAGCTAAACAGTTATAGCTTATTTGTCACTTAAATGTTTTGTTATTACTGGTAAAACTTTTTCCTTACATTAGAGGTTTCATCATTCCCTCTCTCTATAGCATTCTCTTGTACAACAAGTATTCAGTGTATAGATAAATTCTTTTTCATTTGTTTAATCTTAAACTCACTATCTAACTACTGTTATTAAAGAATTGTGCCTACATAAAACAGCGATTCTAACCAAATAACGAAGAGAAGAAAATCTAGCGTGGTTAGTAATTAATAGTATAGTCAGTCTTTCTCCCGTGTGGTTTAGGATGCATTCAATCTGTATCTTTTCTCTGTTGTCAAGTGTTCGTGAGTGATCTGCCAGATGGACCAATGGGGGAAACAAAATATTAGCAGCAGAAAAACAAATTATACAATCCAAGAGCCGACAGCATAAAAACCTAAGGTATTGAGCACAAGACAAAAACTATTTTTTTATGGAAGATCAGTGATAGGGGAATCTAATGTCCATGTCTGCCGGAAGTGAAGTGGTGCATAAGCCAAAAATTAATAATGCTAATGGTTTAAGCTTAGGTTTATCACTGTGTTTGTCCTACAACCATTTCATGCATTGATTTATGGCAAGCACGATAATAAACTTACGGGAAAACCAGCAGTAATATCAATTTTTTGCTTATGCACCACTTCACTTTCGACAGACATGAATCATTTAGATTCTCCTATTTCTACATTTCCATAAAATAAAGGGTATTTTTCTTGTGCTCGATACCTTAGGTTTTTCTACTGTCGTCTCTTGGACTAATCGAGCGTAAGCTTAGTAACAAATAAACTTTCACTTTCATTGTTAGGAAACGGAAGCCACATTGTTCTACGTTTGTTGCAATTTCAATCCCCAGCAATGTTTTTTTATCAGTCATTTTTATCCAACCCTGACTATTTTTAATAAATTACTGTCTTGCTAGATTACTTCAAGCTTTTGTCTGACCCTTCAGACCCTATTCTTAACACACTTTATTTAGAAAATTTCCCTTTTTGTTTCTGACTTATAACAACACATATGGCTAATCGAAAGAAAAGTTACATATCTCGCAAAAATTCATGTTGCATTTCATTCCATAATGCATTTTATTCCAATAGTTCCTACAATCTTCTTATAGGCATGTCTTGCTATAAAAAAAATCATGAGTGCAGTTATAAGGAAAATCATTTTATTGCTCTATGTGTGATGTCCATTTGTGACTCTGGAAGAAGGGTGCCCCGGTTGGGAGATAAATCACCCAATCCTCAAAACCTCATCCTACGTCTTCATTCTTAAGTCTTTTATACTTTTATGCACCTTTGTATTTCTGCCTGCAAAGCTAAGTGCTATAATTTTATATTGCATTAAAATCATGCAAATTTTCTTGCACCTCTTCTGTGAAATTTACTTTTGTCCAGATGTGTGACTTCTCTTCTGAGTGAGTGATATGTATAAATTTAAATTAATCCCATTCATAGCCTCTAAAATTCTCACTTTTGCCCCTTCCCACCGCACAAATAAATTAAAATAATTTAGGACCTTTCTTTTACATAAAAATATGCTGCCTAATTTGTTGCTCTTCCGTAACAATAAATAATCAATCAGCTAAATTATCATCTGCGAAAGATATTTCAGTTCCTCCGTTTTCCCTTCCCTTTTTTTGGCATGCAAATATTCCGATCCTTAAAACACTTTATTTAAAAAGTAATAATTTGTAATATTCTTTGTTCACGTATAAGGATGAACTATTTATTAAATTACCCCATTCTTTAATCCAAAGAATGCAAAATAGTTTAAAAAGCTTTTAAATCTTTATTTTTATATTAAAATAATCTTTCCATTCATTATTTTTTCTCTAATGTTAATGAATAATCTTGCATATAAATTTCGTACGATCCTTATAATTTTTGCCCCCTCTTGTTTGCCACTTACCAGCATACAGTTTCAAATATTTGAAAATCTTTATTTTTTAATGCTCCATTTATTGCCACATTCAACTAGATTACAGCCTAATAACTTGTATTGTGCTATTCTATCTCTTTGCCCCCACTTCCACCCTACCGCAGTCATTTTTATTTTTATATGAAAAGAACTTCTGCCTTATTTGTTATTCTGTAATAAATCGAAATACCTAAACCGTACTAAGATTTATATCCCTTCTGTTAAATTTTTCGTTATCAATCTTCCTAACGCAAAATTTCGAATTTTGAAACATTTGTTTAAAATAAAGATTTTGATATTTAATGCTGCCTACAAACAATAAATAAATAAACAATCATCTAAAATATTCTTCGCCTCAAACTTTCTTATCTCCACTGTTTGTTCAGTCATAGTATACTGTTTTAAACCTTTGAAAACTCTAATTAAAAATATCCGTTATGCACAAATAGAAAAATATATACTACGAATGTGTGGTACCTAAACAACATAGCAGCGAATCATATTCCCGCGCTCCATTTAAATTCATTTCTAAACTTGCGCTATTTTCTACATAAGTTAAAGTATCATTCTTCTTCCCTTATGTATTTTGATAAGTCAAGGAAAGATTTTTTTCTTTTTTATACACGGTTTAAAAGGTTATTTGAAACACCATGGTTACAAAACTTTAATTTGTAAATAAATTCTTATCACATACAACTTAAGAGTAAGCAATTTTTTATTAAAGCCAAATCTTTTGAAAATATAAATGTGGATATGTAATTTACATATGTAATTATTTA
Organism: Maratus speculifer; assembly: GCA_964019185.1. Taxonomy (NCBI): domain Eukaryota; kingdom Metazoa; phylum Arthropoda; class Arachnida; order Araneae; family Salticidae; genus Maratus; species Maratus speculifer. Next base: position 35,098,902 of record OZ025293.1, read on the forward strand.
TAAATAACAAACAGGATTCCGATGAGAGTTATTTGTTTTCAAAGTACAAAACAAAATATTTCGTAAATAAAATCTCGTATTGCAGTTTCAAAATATTCCCATCATAAACGTTAGGGAATACCGTGTTATAAAATCATTTTTCCGATTATAGGCCAAAATTGTGTATTGAAGATACATTCAGAATTGCTTTTAATTTTTACATAAAATCATATTAATACTCTTTTTATTAAATTAATTAGATGTACAAGATGTCGAAAAGATTCGTAACATTCCGTCTCAATATGAGATAAAGAAAAAAATATATATATCACGATTTTTTTGACAAAATATTCTTAGAAATGTCAAAGAAAAAATATACAATTGTTACGCTAACAATAATTATAAAAATCTATTCCTATGAAATCTGCAGTTCTGTATCAACATTTATGTGTTTATTGAAAAAGTGTATAAGATTTTAGTTACTTTAAACCGCAAGTGAATTCCAATATTAATTGGAAAGTTGCAACAGCGCTATAAAAATATAATTAATGTCTTTATAATTAAAGAGTTAATTGAGATTAAGGAAGCACAATTTAGAGTAACGTTCATAATTATCTTTCAAAATCACTGGCTTCTAATCAATTCTTTTGAGCTTTTCGCTTTGTTAGTTGAAACAATGGAGAATGTGCAAGCTTGTTTATATTTAAAAATGTTAAACATTCGTCGTCTAATGCCATTTAAATTTTATAGCCCTTCATTATTACATCATCTATTTTAATTAAATCGAGTTTTATTTTATAATGAACTGAAACACTATTGTGTATCAAATATTGTGGCGGTAAGTATTTCAATTGTCATAACTGTATTAAGATTAATAGCATTACTATATTTTAATAAATCTTTTATTTAAAGTGATTCTTATTGTTAGTGAAAGCAGCAAAAAATATAACTTCTTCAGATTTGATGTATTCTTAGGATACACATCTTTACAATTTTTCTCACATAAGGTTGTCTGGTGTAATAACGCCAAGTGCTAATATTATGCATAATTATGAAATAATCTGGTAAATAACACCCATGTCCTCTGCGCAGAAGTGTTTTGAGTCATATAAATCGAAAAAAACAGTTTCAAGTTAATTTGTTTCATTTTTAGGTCTTATTGTTTTTACAAGCAACTAAAATTAACACTTGATCTAAAATTTGCGAGATACGTTTTGTGATGTGAAGACTATTTTTTTTTTATGCGCAAATACTTTGTTAATTACATAAATTTGCAGTAAATTTCATGGACTTTCAAAATGTTGTTGAAGATTTTGGATATCTTCTCGAGATAATTTGTAATTTAAAATGTACAGCCCAATAACTATACGGGGTAATAACGCCAATCCTTGGCATTTATACCCCGGTTGATTGCCTACGGTGGCCGAGCTACATCCTAAATACTGATTCAAATAAACACAGTTAAAACTGTGCAATATTTCTAATAATTCTATTTAAGCTGTTCTTTTTAAGCAAAAAAAAGCTCATGGTCTGATATTCTTTGCCTCATCCCCCCCCCACACACACCATACCTTTATTTTTCTTACACTTTCACAAAAAATTGAACATTTTCAATAGCTTAGAATGCAATTTGTCAATTTCTAAGTTTGTAGAGTTTGTATTTTTAGAAATGGGCAATCTACATGCAATTATGCCATCTTATTTCATAGTTTTGTTTGCATGGCGTTATTACCCATATAGGTGGGTAATAACGCCAAATAGCATTGGTCAAGAAATCACGCCATTACATTTTATGAATACATATCTGTTAAATCATTTTTTTTTACATAGATAGTCAATAAGTTGCTGTATCAAATCATATATTTGTTTGAAAAATACAATCTAAAACTAAGCCGTGAAAATTGGTAGAACCTTAACGTGGTGTTATTGCTCCAGGGTACCTTATTTAAATAATATTAAAAAAGAGAAAGTGGTATGAATGGAGCCTAACAGATAGCAGAACTAAACAAAACAGCATTTTGTTTCTTATAGCACTTTTTTAGCGAGCTATAAGTCTTAAAAAATGGCTTGCAGCAGAAATGTACGGAATGTAAAAAATAAAAATGTAAATAATTTTACTGCGCGTTATCATACCATTTGTAGAGTCCATTAGAAAAGATATATATATGCATATTAGACATTTATTTTATGTTTTTCAATGTTTTTACAATGCGAGAAAGTAAAACAAAATAAAACAATCCTAAGAAATTGTCAAAAAATGCATTTTTTGTGTCCACATGAATAGTCAAATTTTATGTGCAGGATGTTCAAGAAATAAGTTGCCCGCTTCAGAGGGCTCTAAAATGCGTGCTGTTGGTCCAAATGAGATCAAATTTGATCTAAAGATAATTCGAGTGATTCACTTGACATTTTTGAAGAAAAAAAATGCAAATTTCGCCAATAGCGAGTGCTGTAGCACCCTTGTGGCATTTAATTCGCTTTAAAAATAATAAATAATATTAAAAAGTGAAACTGTTTATTAAAAATGCAAAATCCGCCGAAAGATTCTTAGTACAATGTAATACGGTACATCAAGTACTCGGGAAGCAACGACAAACTCACACAACCATGCGAGGATTGCAAGAAATATGTTGCTCCACATCAAAGGGCTCTAGAATTCCACTTTTTTTGGTTCAAATGAGAGTTGTATAGGGTTTAATGGCGTAAAATCCCTTCAGGGACATGCTGCGCCAATGTTCAAATGAGAGAAAATTTGACCTATAGCTAGTTCAAATAATGCACTTTATATATATTTAAAAAATACTAAAATTAAAAAATGCAACATTCCTTAGCTAGGGGGCGTTGTGATACTCTTTAACACATTGAAACATTAGAGGCAAAATTTTGCAATCTTACTTTTTTTTTTTGTAAATAACAAAGGCATTATCGGAATTATCTGTTGTTAAAATTTCATCACATTTGGTCCAATAGAATACATTTTATAGCTCTCTGAATTGGGCAACATATTTCTTGTAATCTCCGCATGGTTGTGTGCGCGTGCCAGTTGTTTCCTGAGTACTGGATAAGTCGTATTCCACTGTGCGAAGAATTTTACGGCGAATTTTGCATTTAAATTGATCAGTTTCACTTTTTAAATATTATTTATTAATTATAAGGCTAATTAAATGTTTTGAGATGTATTACAGCAGCCTCTAGCGGTGAATTTAAAGTTTTTATTTTTGTAGGCTTTTATTTTAAATATTTAAAGCTTATCATTTTATTTATCTACAGTTCAAATTTGAACTAATTTGGACTAATAGAACGAATTCTAGAACTTTCTGAAGTGAGCAACTAATTTCTTGATCGCACTTACAAAAAATAAATTTTTAATTTTTCGTTGCTCAATCTTTTTTACAAGGAATGTCTCCATACTGGGCATACCAAAAATATTTTTAAAAAAATGCTAATTAAGCTACTCATGTATTTAATAAAGGATAAGTCTGATTAAGCGGCGGAATTACATTAGAAAGTCTGTAAAAAATAAAATACCTTCGAATATTCGGCGTGAAAAGACGAAAGCGTCACGCAATTTGGCATTCAGCACTTTTATTGGCCGAAAGCAAACGATTTTAGTTTAACAGAAAATTGTTTGCTAATGGATTTTCGTAACACGTGTATACGATATTTAATAAATTTAAACTTAAAATAAGAGCGTTTAATATATATATTTCTTGTTTCTGCATTTTTTAATTTATTATAGAAAAAACATTTTGATATATAAAAATATTCATACTGAAAAAAATTCTTTAAACATTTAAGAATGCTCAAAAATAAAATTGAAAGTCGTTTCCATGGGAAGAAAATTGAATCAATAATGTTCAACAGAAAACGTAATTTCAAGCGTGAAACAACTTAAGTTAGTTTGAATTTTGAATTTCGTTTTAAATTGTAATTTTTTTATACTTAAATTTCAATATAAATATCGGTAGTCATATAAATACCTATATATGAATAAATTACAGTTGAAAGGAGTTAAAATTAGCAAAAACTAAAGATATTTGGATTACATTTATCAAAAAAGGTTTACCATGAAACATATTTTGCCTTAAAGTGTATATGATGAAAAATTATTCTTTTTAAATTGCATTCTATTGCCAACCGATGAGAAATCGCCAAAAAACGAAATTTTAATTGTTTTTTTTTCTTTTTTTTTACGGATGCTCTATCGAGGTTCTGCCAAAATTTCTTGTATATACATATATATTCTCATAAGAAGTAAATTCGGTACTTTTTTCAAAATTTCCCGAGTATGTCCCCGTGGAGACGTTCCTTGTTAGTTATTAGTTTGCTAATATAAACCCATAACAGAAATAAAAAAAACTTCATAAATAAACCCGGGGGTCTGAAGAGGTTAACACAATTCAAAATGTAAAAAAAAATCCCGATTAGAATTCAACCACAGTTATCCTATGCAAACAAAAAATAATAGCAACGGAAAAAAAATGAAAATAACGCTCCGAGAGGTTTATTATTAGCGTTTGAGTGTATTTTACGTCTACTGAATGCTCCTAAGCACTTATGCTAGATACTAATTAAACCTTCTACAAATTCCCGCTCAAACTAACGTTAATACTGTGAGAGGTTTGTTTATAAATTTCTTACTCCAATTCATATTTATTATTATTATTGAAATTGTGCATGCACTGTAAAAATATAAAAAAAATCTGTAATTCTAGAGATGTAAAGTTACAAAAATCTGCATACTTACTAAAATTCTATCTGCAATCCTGGTTGCATGTTCTTGACATCCCAGTTTTCTAAAAAATTCTTAGTAATCTTACAATTTTTTTGTTTTCCAGTGCAAACATGTATCTTAAACATAAACTTTTGCCGTTACCGTTACATAAAATATTTTAAGAATCCAAATTTTGTAGAAAAATTTTAGTAACATTATAATTTTTTTGCGGTGTAAATAGTAAGAATTCAATGTTTCATACCATGCGATTGTACTTACATTATATTGGTTAAAGATTTCTTTATATGAGGATATATTTACTGTTGGAACCGGTTAGAGCCAAAGCTATTCTCCATATTTTTGAGTAAAATCAACATTACAAAATTATACTGTTACTGAATTATGCTTTCCTACTATGAATTTCCTTGTTGGTATTGCATTTTATTTACATAATGTGGGGTAAAGCTTTTGAAATTTTCTTTAAAATATCTTCATTAATGTTTAAAATATTAACATATAATCTGGGCATCGATTGGTATGTATTTTCTACTGAACTAATAAAATAAAATTCTGTTTTTATATTTTAAAAAAACTTGTTTTTTATAGTGTACATTACACCATCTCTTAAATTTTGTACTTTTTTATGATACAACCTATATAATTTTAAAATTCTGTTTCAAGGGACAATCTGATTTTAATCATAGTGAATTTTAATAACATGCAAGTGTAAATTTTAAATATCAAAATAAAAATTTACCTATAATGTAATTAAGATAGAAAATAGGATTGATAATAAAGTAAAGCAATCTAACGCAATGGAAATTCATTACTTAAAATTACGTATTCAGCATAAATGCAAAATGCAAATTACAAAACAGTTATTTCATAAACACATTTAAAATATAATTAAAATCTATTTTTTACATCGCTTCTGATAAGTCTTCAGAATAAAAAGTGAGGCTATAAAAGAAATACAGAATAAAGTGTCTACTGTTTTGCATTTTGTATTTAATTTGAATACATAATTTTAAGTAAATTTTATGGTACAATTGTCCAATTTATAATTAGATGCTTTATTATTTCAAGAATTGGTATTAAATACTAAAAAGATGATAATAGTTTAAAATAAAGATATAAAAATTATTTACAAATCGCAAAATCTTTATATTTCCGTTTGCATTGGACATTCAAAATTTCAACGAGTAAGAAACACTTCCCACATTAAATCTTAAAAATATTCTATTTATTTTCTTACAAAATTTATAAACCTTCACAATTTATGTTTACGGTTAAATTATACTTTAATTTCAATATTACACTTCGATGATTGTATACATTTCAATGATTATTGCAAAATGTTTTATATTTTATAACAAACTGACTATTTTACCATGCTATCTACATTTAAAAAATGGAAGCTGCTTCGTGAATTTCCGGATCCTAACTGAAAATGTATCATCCAAATATGATCGACCTGTTCATTTTATTAGATTTCCTAGTTTAATATTCTAATATGTTAAATCACTCTGAATTTCTCGATGCTTTCATGTTTTTTTTAAACATACGATTCCATTTCGAAGAAAAATTATAAACTACTGCTTTATCATCAATTTCAACATTTTTGAAATCGCATTTTTTATTGGGTTTTCATACTTTTTCTAGGACAAATGAAATCTAATATTATTTAAATATTTAACGCTTTATATATGTATCAATAACCAGCAGTTTTTCTTAAACCAAGGGAAAATATTTCGATTGCAATCTTAAATTTCATCAGAAAATGAGTACAATATATACCGCTATGAAATAATTTAAAGGATAATTTAGAATAATTATTCCGTTGTAAAATATTCTTATAAATTTCCCAGTATGTTTATGTTAATAATTCATATATCTAACGTTTAAACCTTCGTTATTCTTGTAATTTAATTTTTAATTTTTAATTCATTTACATTTTTATACAAAAAATTATAAATAACCAATATATTATTATTCAAAGTATTCATTAATATATAGACAGGGATTCAAGAAATGGTTTTAGAAACAGAATTTTCAATCTATAGGGATATCATACGTATTTAAAAAACTGCATGTATAATAAACTTTTTAATTTGAATAAATACAAATTTTGAAATATTATAATCCATGTAACATCGATTTGTTAAAATACTATGCGCCCTTGGAGATTTTTTAAATATGGTAATACCTCTTAGTTTCTTCAATGATATTTCATAGGGAATATAAATATTTAATCGAACTGAATTCTTCAAATATAACTGTAACTTAAAAAATGTTTATTAATTTCTATACATTGTAACCATCAGTCAAAATTAGTAATACATTAAATGTATATGTAACATAATTTATATTTAAAATATTTATACGAGCAAAAAAAGGTGGAATTCTACAAATGTGAATTTGAAAATAAAAACATTAAAAATTTAAATCAGTAGAAAGTTCCATTTCTGTGTTTAATTCAGTGCGATGGTTAATATGAAGGAAAATGATAAATGCAGAGTATTTTGAATAAGAAACCAAGTTTAAAAAGTTTTTATACTTACTGAGGAACCTTTCTTGGTGTTGCCTGCACCTAGCATTGAGACTTAGAGCACTGCGTTATATTATGTAATTTGAAAATACAAAAAAATTCTGTTAAAATAATATTTTTTTTTCAGCAGCATAACATTCTGATACTGCTATTTTCGAGATCAATTATCGGACTATTTATATAGTTTCTTTTTTTAAAGTAAAGCATTTAAGAATATAAATTATTTAATAATAAATATAAAATATTGGAAAAAATTAAAATTCCTTCAAAAACCTATGAATTTGATTTTGAAATGGTCGAAATTATATTCCCATTTTAGCGGAGAAAATATCCCCGTATTTTCAAAAGTAGAGTTTTCCAGCAACCGAAGCCCAATGTCATAGCCAAAAATAAGGCAATGGTAAAATTCATATCGCCATATTTGGTGAATTAACTCACTTTTGGCCTTAAATAAGCAAATAAAAATACAATAACAAAAATAAAGTTAAAAAAAAGCATATAGAATATGAATTTAACAAAGAATTTCTAACTTTTATGTATAGAGCAACAAAATGCATGATATGTCGTTGCTAGGTGCCGGCAACATAAAAAAAGTTCCCTTTTTAGTGTTGTATTGAAATACACTGTGTTGGACTTCAATCGTTCTTGTCTTTTAGGTAGCTTTCATTACAAAAAGTAAAAAGCTACCTATTGCAGCCGTCCGGAGAAAAGCACTTCCGGAAAATTTTAGTATATTTTCACCGATCATGACCCCCAGACCCCAAAACTACCCTCCGTTCAAATGTTGACACACACACACACACACACACACACATATATATATATATATATATAGAGAGAGAGAGAGAGAGAGAGAGAGAAAGAGAGAGAGAGAGAGAGAAAGAGAGAGAGAGTGAAAGAGAGAGAGAGAGAGAGAGAGAATTTTTGTCATGCGATAACTATCGTATTAATGAACCGATTTTAAAGAAAATTGGTATGTACATAGTACATACAATTGTCTCGACCGAGTTCGTTGACCAGCATTATACGCCGATAATAGTGGTAAACGGCGTGCTATAGTTGGCCCTTGTTATATGATGCGCCGTGCCTGCCATCACCGTAGTATGTCGCGTTTTGCTGAGCTCAACATGGAGGGCTAAAGGCTTAGGAACCAGGTAAGTCAGGCCTCAAACCATGTCTCATAGCTTTTTCTAAAGCTCTGTTGATCATTTCGACACTTGTTTGATCAAAATCGGTGCAGTGGTTGCCGAGATATAGTTATTTAAACTTTTAAGCTTTTTACTTAATCTCCTCCCCAGGCAACGAGACATTGCAACTACACTGATAACTTTCTGTGCTTATATTCTAAATATGCTTAATTATTTTGCTATCGTATCATTTATTTATGATACTCAAATCTATTCTGAACATTTTGAGGTATAATTTGTTTTTCTACGTAACATATTAACGATGTTATGGGTACTTTAATAAACTGTTGTCAATCCCTTCCGTTGCTATCGCTACGATAGATGTCAATTTTAAAGTGTTTTTTATATATATTATATTAACTTAAAATCTCATATTAGGTATTATTCTTCGTTTATTATAGTTTCTTCAATGTCTTAGATTGAGTTCTTTTAAGTTTTCTATTTATTTACTATGCTTAAATTGTCTTTCAAAATAGCTTGTTAACGCAATGGGGGGGGGGGGGTATTTCGTATGGGCGTGTGCTTTTACCCCCCATTGAAAATTGCATTGTTTACATTTTTATTTACCTTGTAACATTCTAAATTATAATAGTATCTTAACAAAAGTGGTCATTATATGTAATTTAATGATTTATCTTTGCTTCGTCGCTAATCCGAAAGCAATTTGACTATTTTAAGTAATTGAAATAAATTTTTGAGAAAATGTTTTGAGTACGTTTTTTTATAGTTTGCTTATGTGGTCCCAATAGGGAGTAACTATTTTAAAAAAAATCAATTAAAAATATTAAATCTTCTCTCAACTTAAAATAATGCATTTGTATGTCTGCAGTAATGTTTGAACTTTGTTCCGCCATGCTTTTTATTGTTTTTTGAATATTTTAAGTGTCTCTAATAGTGTTTTTATAAAGTGTTTATCATTGTTTTTAAATGTCTCCCATTATGACGCTTGGGTTTAGTACATCCCGCCCACGTTCAGTACAAGTTGAGAAGTTGATAACTGCCTCCCCCCAGCTCGTAAACTATGGTCCGTTGCTTATCTAAGGGATCAACTCAAAAATAAACTTAGAGCTTAAAGATCTAAAAGTGTAGAGAGGCAATGTCCAGTTGCCATCTCTTGTTATTCCTTATTAATAGTTAGTTTATTTATTTAAAATAGTTTCAATGGTATTAATTGCTCTAGAGGCTCGATGTATGGTGTTGCCACACAGTTATTCTTTGGATTTAATAAATTTTGTAATATCATGGACATTTAGTAGTTTAGCTGCAGGTATGAAGGTCTGCGGGTATCCATCACAGCGTGTATTATACCCTGATAGCATTATTCCTTGTCTTTATTAACTTAATCCTCTTCAATTTATCTATTAATTATCCATTCTGATTTTGTTTCGATCTATAGGGGCTATTAGGGCTGCTGGGGCCTCCCAGCCCTCTTCATTAAAAGATCTTATCGAACAGTGAGGAAATAATTACAATTTTTTAAGTTTAAAATCCCTTGTCTTTGAAGGCCAGTCCAGGGGGGATAGGGTACGTACCCCCCCCGGCCCAACATATATCTTAAATTTTCGCTCGTTCAATTGTCTATTACCTTTATTTAAATTTTTTTATTAATTTTGCACGCCCGGGGCTGTAGACCCCCCCCCTGTTGGTAACTCACTCAAAAAGGCTCTTTTCTTCACTTCTGTTCAATCTTTAACAGCTTATATCTCTTGTTCTATGGCAGCTACAGCGAGGAGAAATATTTTGGCTAGACTGGCTTTGCACAGACTTTTTTCTGGCTTTTGAATTTCCCCGGTAACTGTAAGGGGACCGCCCCTGGGGGCAGGGGGAGTCTTAAATTTTTGGTGTAACATGTCTACTGAAAGCTACTGACCCCCACAGCTCAAATCTACATTCATTTGATCTCTTCTACTGTTTTGGGCCATGCCCCGGCTCCTTATCGGGTTAATTTCATCTTCTAAACTACTCTCGGGACTATTCTAAATTATCACCGTAATACAGGCATGTTGCACCTCTATCTTTTTTGTCTCTAAGAGCGTTTGTCACTAGTTAACTTTCATCCCTCTCCTTTCCTCTCCCCTCTATGGAGCATTTTATAATATAGGTGCCTGGAGATTTTCAGCTTAAGCGCTGCTAGGTAAACCTCAATAACAGGTTAGCCCATTGGAGGTCCCTCCCTGTTCCAAGTATTGCAATTCTTCAAATGTCTAAATATTTCGTATAATGTTCAATGTATACTGTAAAGTAAAATGTAGATCATTATATGATGCGTAGTATGTGGCACACCAATACAACTTACATTTTGCTCCTATTACTGTGTTTTTTACTTTTTTCTATCTTCAATAGAAGAAAGTATTGTAATCGAAATTTTTTTCGACTTCCGGTTTTCGACGGATTTACACGTTTTAGGGGTCAGAGATTCCAAAAAATATGTTTTTACAAAATGTCTGTCTGTCCGTCTGTGTGAGTGTGTGTGTGTCTGTGTGTATGTCGCCATTCTACCATCAAAAAGTGCATGAAGATATGCATACAATAGAACCAAATTTTTGTGAATGTTTTTGGCTATGGCAAGCAGGTCCTCCTTCAGTTTTGAAATATCCCACCGGAAGGGGGCGCTGCAAACGCGATTTTTGTGCCATTTTCAATATTGCACCAACCAAAAGTATATGAAGTTATGCATCGAATTGAACCAAAATTTTGTGTAAGTGCATGGCTATGGCTAGTTGGTCCTCCCTGAATTTGAAAAAAATTCGCCGGAAGGGGGCGCTCCAATCGTGATTTTTTATCATTTTGAATATTGTACCGATCAAATGTGTATGAAGTTATGCATCGAACTCAACCAAATTTTTTGTGTAAGTGTATGGCTATGGCTAGTTGGTCTTCCCTGAATTTGAAAAAAAATCCGCCTGAAAGGTGTCGGGAGCGTTAGAGAAAAGTGGACTGTTTTTATTTCACCATAGGTTTTTATTGATTATTGCCAGGGGGCAAACATTTATATGAGCTTTTGATTTGAGAGCGAGGGCGCTCGATACAGACGTGTTGTTCGAGGGACAACGAAGCTCAACTGAGCGTTACATCATTTTATCAGCTAGGTGGCGCTGATCTCTTAATGAAACTTCGGGAGCGCACATACCGGCCCCCATTGAAGTATTCTGATAGTTCAATGATACACAACAATTAAATATACAATAACATACAGATACTATTACAAATTAATGGTTACACATAAAGCACTTAATATAAATACAATAATAACAAATAATAAATTCAATAAAAATAGGTTAAGCTTAATTAATATTTTCGTTATTTACAATTGGTAGAACACAAATATTAGAGATACTTCTTTTGCAAGTTCCGGATGGAGTCCGGACTATTACAACCCTAACATCGATGGGTTGTCATCATTTCCCTTGATGATTTCTGAAATACGACCTACTATCCATTTACAAACTGGTAGGTCTCCATCCTTTACCAGAACCATCATACCTGGTGCAACATTTTGTTTTTTAAAGAGCCATTTGGATCTCTGCTGCAAATGGCTTAAATAAGAATTGGACCAATTTTTCCAAATTAGTTGCACGATTTTTTGAGTTCTCTGCCATCGGTCGAGCAAGTTTTCTCTTACATTAATCAAATTTGGCTCAGGAAGAGCATTAATTGGTCTACCAATCAAGAAATATCCTGGGGTCAAAACTTCATAGTCTTCTAATTCAGAAGATAATGGGGAAAGAGGGCGCGAATTTAGAATACCTTCGATTTGAGTAGTAATAGTTAAAAATTCTTCAATGGTTAATTTCGTAACACCAATAGTTCTTTTTAAGTGGTATTTGAACTGTCCGACGCCTCTCTCCCAGAGTCCTCCAAAATTTGGGGAACGAGGGGGGAGAAATTTCCAGAGAACTTGCTCGGATGACAGAAAATTTGATACATCATCATTGGTTTTATTTATAGATTTTAATAATCTCTTTAGTTCCGCACATGCTCCAACAACGTTGGATGCATTGTCACAAAAGATAGTATTACTTTTGCCTCTGCGAGCAAAAAATCTTTAAAGTGTTGCAATTAATGCAGCAGAAGTTAAGTCAGAAAGTAGTTCTAAATGCACGGCTTTAGTAACCATGCATATGAAAATGGCCACATTAAATATCCCTTTTCTCTGGTTGCGATATTTAATAAAAAATGGACCGCATAGGTCAAGACCTGCATTGGAAATCGGTGGCCCTTGTATTACTCTCTCAGGGGGTAAATTACCCATTATTTGACTTACAATTGAAGGTTTTATTTTGAAACATTGAATACACTCGTGTACAACTTGACGAGCAATGTTTCTTCCATTAATGGGCCAAAATAATTGTCTTATACTATTTAATAGCCCTTGAGGACCAACATGCAAGTCTCTCTTATGATAGTAAAGAAAGATAATTTTAGTCAATTTACTGCTTGGGGGTAAAATGATTTGGTGAGATCGGTCATAGCTTAAATTTGAGTTGGTCAAACGACCACCCACTCTTAAGAGATGATCTTTATCTAAGAAGGGATCTAAAAATCTCAACTTACTTTTTACAGGGACAGACATGCCCTTTTTCAATGCCGAAATTTCTGATGAAAAATACTCACCTTGAGCTCTCTTAATTAAGAAATTTCTAGAAACTCTTAGTTCATCTAGAGTTAAGGAACCCTTAAGTTTTTTCTGATTTTTACAGTTGTGGACAAACCTGAAAATAAATGCTAACACTCTCATTAATTTAATATAACTATTTGAAATGGTAAGAAAAGAGTTTATAAAGTCATAATTTATAATTGAAGTGAGAACCGGAACTGACTTTAGTTCCTTTAAAAATTGTTCGTCTTTGTTATGAGAGTCCTTTTGTGGACAAAAATTTACAATGTCTTGTTTCAGGAAATCGGGTCCTTCAAACCACAGTTTATTTGTAGCAAGCGATTTTGCATCTTGACCTCGGGATAACACATCCGCTGGATTTAGTTTTGACGGAACATATCTCCACTCGTAGTTTTTGGTAAGTTCTTGAATCTTAGACACTCGGTTTGCAAAGAAAGTTTTAAAAAGATGTGGGGACATGTTTATCCATGCTAGGGAAATCGTAGAGTCCGACCAAAGTATAACTTTGTCGATTTGAAGTTTCATAGCTCTAATTACCTTTTGAGCAAGTTGGCACAACAATAGACAGGCTGAAAGTTCAAGCCTCGGTATGCTGACAGTTTTAATAGGGGACACTTTACTTTTGCTGCAAATGAGGTGCCAAACAGACAAATTTGAGTCAGTGTTCGTTTGAAGATAAAGGGAAGCTCCGAATGCTTTCTCACTCGCGTCAGCAAACCCATGTAAGAGGATAGTTGATGCATCTTTAATAAGAATACATCTGGGTATTTTGATCGTTTCTATAAGAACTAGTGAATTGAGGAAATTGTCCCATTCTTGAGCAACATGAAGTGGAATTTTATCATTCCAGTCGCACTTTAGCAACCATAGTTGTTGCATGAAGATTTTTGCACGGCAAATTACAGGACCGAGCAAGCCAAGGGGTCAAAGAGTCTTGCAATTTGACTTAGAATTTCGCGTTTTGTATATTCAGAACTTTTGTTGACGATAACTTTAAAGTTAAATGTATCACTAGTGCAGTCCCACATTATTCCGAGAGTTTTTGTTGAAGTTTCTTCGGCATTTTGATTAAAGGGAAATGTTTGATAATCAGGATTTACTTCTTCAATAACATTAGAACGCCATTTATGCAAGGCCATCTGACCTTTTTTGAAGATGTCTGTTAATTGTTTTTTAATTTCAAAAAATTCGGAAATGTCTGATGCACCTGACAGGCAATCGTCCATGTACATATCGTTCTTTACAACTTCGGCAGCTAATGGGAAACTGTTTGCTTCATCTACCGCTAACTGTTGGAGCACTCTAGTGGCAAGGTATGGACTGCTTGCACAACCGTAGGTGACCGTTTTCAGAGTGTAGATTTTTTCAGGTTCCCCCCTCCCTTCTCTCCACAATATTTTTTGGTATCTAGTATGTGACGGATTTACTTCTATTTGTCGAAACATTTTATTTACATCAACTGTAAATGCGAAAATATGCTTTCTAAAACGAATCATAATTGAAAAAAGATCATCCAGTATTATCCCTCCTTTAAACAATAAGTCGTTTAAAGACTTCCCATTAGTAGTTTTACAACTCCCATCAAAAACAACCCTCAGTTTAGTTGTAGTACTTGATGGTCGCAAAACACCGTGATGAGGGAAAAAATATCCTTTGTCAGGATTTATGTCATCGGAGTTTTCTTCCATGTGTCCTAAAGTAGTGTATTCCTTTAGAAATTCTGAGTATAATTCCTTTAATTTGGGATCCCGCTCTAAACGGTTGCATAACTGATTTAATCTTTTAGCGGCAATTTGTTTTGAATCTCCCAGAGAATTATCTAACATTTGAATCTTAAAGGGTAATTCAACTACATATCTGCCGTTCGGTTTCCGATAGTCAGTCTTTAAAAAATGTTCATTACAGTAATTTAACTCCTCACTAACTAAGGGTTTTAATTCACTTACTTGCTCCATTTCCCAAAAAGAACTTATTTCTTTTTCCAAATTTTTATAATCTGTTACTAAAAAACAAGAATCAGAATATTCCCTTAAATTTGAGATAGAATTGCATACAGTTCCTGATATAACGTGCCCGAAAAACGTTTCTACTAACATTAATTGGGAATCATCAATTTTAATTTTATTAGACCCTATTAATTCATATAATAACTGCGCTCCGATCAGTGCATGTACGCGTTTCGGCTTATTCCAATTATTATCCGCTAATTCTATGTTCGACGGCAATTTTAATTTTGACGTATTAATATATTTGGGTGGTAGATTAGCGATTTTAGGAACTACTAACATATCTAATTGATAAGATTTAGTTTTGTTTTCATTCGTTAATTCCGTACTAACAAATGATTTAGCGTTTAAACATAAATCATTAAGTCCAGAAATGGAAATATGAGTTTTTTGTTTACGCAATCCTAATAGATTTGCGGCATGAGAGGTCAATAAATGCGAGCTTGAACAACTGTCTAATGCAGCAATTAAAGGTTGAAATTCCCCAGAACCGTCTTTCAAATATATCACAGCTGTGTTTAAAATTACACAAGATTTATTTATTTCATTTTCCTTCGCGAAAAATGTTTGATTATCAGGAGAAAGGGAGGGGGGGGGAATCCATCTGGCGCCTATCTGTCTGGTCTTCAACTATGAATTGCCTTCTGATATTATTATTTTCATTTAATGGATGAAGTAATGAATTATGCTCTTTGCTGTCACAAGAAAGGCATTTATTTTTAGATAAACAAGGATTAGGTAAATGGTTATTCAAGCAAGATTGACATAAATTGTTATTTTTAACAAATTCTAATCTCTTTATCAAGTTCATTTGTTTAAATTTCTCACATCTACTATCTCGGCAAAGCTAACTTGTCAATGGGCATTATACTGGAGAGATGTGTATGTCCGCTTAAAGAAATAGTTCCTTATTGATGTTTAAAGAAAACCCCCTTTTAATTTTATTAATTTTAGATTTTTTCATTGAAAAACGATTGACTGATTAAACAAAATACATTTAACTTATTGTATGCTCATATATTTGGAAAATACTAGTAATATTCAAGGTAAATGTATTTATCCGCGCTTAAAAGTTCTGGCGAGATTTTTGGCGGTAGAAACAAATTAGTAAGCAACCCTTACTCCCCGCAGAGCAGTAAGAGGGGAGACATGCTATATGAAATTCCCATGTTATTTTTGGAGATAGACGATTTTTCTTGTCTAATCAAATGTTTTATTTTTTAAACTATTAAATATAGAATAAAAATTTCGATGAATTCGAAAATTTCGGTAAATTTCACCCCAAGTACATACTAAACATGCTGATAGAAGTATGTAAATTAGTGATAATTACCTTTAAAAATAAATAAAATGAGGGAAATAAGCTCTTTATATAAACTTTTCTTAGAGAATAGACAATATAATATTCATGCTATAATTTTTTGCATACACAATGTATTCTTATTTTAATTACGAAGAGTTGATAGGAAGTTAACTTAATTTATTTTTAAATCCATGATGTAAATTTAATATTTCAACAGTATGTTAGATTCAAAAACAAGAAAAAAAATCATCAGTTATTCAGAATGTATATTTTAATTCTATACATATATGCGAATTAATATGAGTAAAACTAAAATACAATTTTAATCAATCAATTATCTGGAAGCGAAATTGCAAATAGATTATAGGGATCTGTTAAAACGTTAAAACAATTTCTTCAATGTGGCCTAAAAATGTAAATTTGTAACACTGCTTAAAAACTGCTTAAAAGTGTTTTTTTATTCTATTTTAATAAGCTTGCTTTTTTTTTTCAAGTGATATTATAATTCTGTGACGAAATTTATACTGAATGTGAAATTGGAATAAAATTTCTAAGGATATAGTTAGATTAATTTACTTTTGCTTTAACTATAAAAATGGAAGAATGCTAAATAATAAGAATTTTATTTTTAATAAACATGATAGCATTTGCACTAAACGTCTTATTTGGCTTCATAAAAAAATATTGGTATTCAGCATTCATTTCTAATATGAGCTCTTTGCTCTGTGCCGGTTAAAATATATTATTATTATTCTAATATTCTACATTATTATTATAATATAGCTTTCGTATCTGAAGCTATATAATAAATAACTTAGAAAAAACATATATTATTCCGCATAGAATATGCATAAAGACAGCTTTCTGCATAGGCAAGAATGTTAGAAAAAAATGCATTTGACTAACATAACTGTCCTTATGAGGACTGAAAAAATCCTTTTAGGAACCAAACTTTACCCAAGCTAAAGTCAAATAAAATAAAATAAAAAGAAAGAAAAATACACTAAAACACATACTTCACAAGATGCCTTTTCTGACAGAAAGGTGAAAACGTGAAAAACAGAAGACTGGCAGAAAGGTTGTTACGTGACCGAAGTCATTTTTAATTCACTTATTTATTTATCGAGCAATGGAAAACTAATTTTGATTATAAATTGCTTCTATAATCAATCCTGCCAAATATGTGCCTTTTCATTTAAAAATGTGTCCTAAAATTTGTTTAAGTTTTGTATTGTAGAGCAGAAAATTTGAGAAGTATCTTAAGGCTGCTCTTCACTTAGTTTCCGAATTCCCTTGAGTAACATTAAGCCTCTGAGCATTTAATGCATTCTTATATTGAAAATATTTCCTCGGAAAATTAATATTTTAACTTCTTTTTTCAGTATATTATTCTTAAAAGATATTTCTTTTTTTTCCTTAATTCTCAAAATATTCCTAAAATCTATGCATAATTTTATAATGAGTGTTAAAATTTTACTTCCAGTCGGTCTGCTTTTAACACGTAAAATAATAAATTAATCATAGAATTTAGAAATATTTCGAAAAAAAAAAAAAAGAGAGAGAGAGAGAGAGCGAGAGAGAGAGAGATTTTTTTTAAACATATAGGAAACAGAAATGGAAAATATTAATATCCCGAGGAGATATTTTAAATATAAGAATATATCAAACGCCCATAGACTTAACATTACCGAGGCTAATTCGGAGCTTTTACTTTTTTAAGGCTGTTTTTCAATTCAAACTAACTAATTTTTAACATTTTCACGAAATTCATTTCATTGGTTAATTCATAAAAGATGCAGGAATTCTTACTCCGCAACCAAATCCGCCTTTTAAAAATGAAAAATATAAATACGAAATAAGCTAGGCTAATAATTTTTTATAGAACATTCCATATAAGACAAATTTGAAACATACTCAGAAGCAAAACAAAAATTTTAAAATTAACAATATTAAATATTCAGAAATAGGTTTCTACCAACATTTAACAAAATAAAAATTGATTTGTTGGTGTTGTTACAGGCACTATGTTTCTTTTGAAATATCGTTTAAGGTCAACCGCTAAAATCGGGTTTTTAGTTTTTTCCCACCAATATATGACTTGGCAGATCGATTGCATTTTAATATGCGAATTGAGATTTAACTAATCCTAGATTTTCATCCGTGAACTCGATGGGATGATAGTGGGAGGAGAGCCGCCTTCCGGCCTATAAAGTTTTATCATTTATTCCATTGGAAAGTTTTGTTAATTTTCAAATCCAGGGAGAGGCGTCCATCTCTACCAGTGTCTATAAATAAGATTTTTTTTCTTTTTAAAATAACTTTAGCTGAATGCGAAAAATTTCAAATTTGCATGAATTCCGATTAAACATTATTGTAAAAAATAAATAAATAAATAAATAAAAAATAAACAAGATATCTTTTACTGACGTGGAAAAATTGCAGCATGTCACGATGAAAAAAAAATAGCATTTAAAAATTACGAAAATTTCCAAAATTACGACATGTTAGACAATATTAGATAAGAGGACTAAAATAGGAGGATTTTTAGGAATATTATAAAATAGCAGCGTAAACTGGAAAAGGCTACAAAAATCGCAAAAGAATTACTGTACGTATTCCAAATAAATTTTATTGAATTAATGATAAAATTTACTGGATTAAACTAAAGCTTAAAACCTGATATATATATATAGTGTAGGAAAATTGGCGCGAAATGCAAAAATCTCCATTAAATCACATAAAATTCATTAAAAATTCTAAAATCACAGATGACAAAATTTAGTATAGTAAGTCAAAACACTGTAGACATAATTCTTTTATAAGCATTTTAAAAAATCTTTTAGGAACCTTTAAAAAACAAAAGAATTAGTAACACCAACTCGGGTAAATTTACTGTTCCCCTATGCAACCAACAATGAAAAACAGCAAATCTAGAGATCCGAAATTGTACTTTAGGAGTAACCAATACTATAAACTAATCCAAAAGGGGATTTTTGCCACGCTAAAATCATCGCTATATGTCCTAATATGGGAACCCATACTAGCGCCAAGTTAGTAAAAAGGCTCGCGTAGTATACTGT
This sequence comes from Maratus speculifer, assembly GCA_964019185.1. Classification (NCBI taxonomy): domain Eukaryota; kingdom Metazoa; phylum Arthropoda; class Arachnida; order Araneae; family Salticidae; genus Maratus; species Maratus speculifer. The sequence goes on from OZ025293.1 coordinate 35,118,337, forward strand.
CAATTGACTAGTTAGCTTTGCCGGGACTTTATATAAAGAATGCGAATCTGTACATCCTAAAATACACCCTTTTCGCTGTTTTGATTTTGTTAAAAGGGATTTTTCCATGTTTGGCTAAGTGCCAGATTTCCAGTTATTATAAGACTTTTTTTGTTCCTTTGAAATAACAGTATTTTGAAGAATACGACTTCTTTCTTCCAAAAAGCTTAAAAAGCTAGCTAATTTAGGAATTTCGTTTTTATTTAATTTCATTTCGAACGATTTTTTTATTTCAGAATCCAATCTTTGAAACAAGATGTGCATTATTAAAGCATCTGACAGCTCATTAGATTCCAATTCAAGTAATTTTAATGCACGCAAATTACATTTTGTATTATCAATTAATTGCATTAAATGATTAGGAGAATCGGGTACTTTTAAAAAATTAAGTAGTTTAATAATATGGCAATCAATGACAGCTCTTTTATTTTCATATCTTTCTTCTAAAGATTGCCAAAGAGATTCGTAAGTATCTTCAGCTGACTCAAGCTTTTGGCTTCACCTTTTAAACAGCCCTTTATGTAGCATAACTGCTGAGTTGAATTTAAATTCTTATTATTTCCGATAATAGACATAAATTGCGCTTAAAATTTTGAAATTCATCATATTTTCCATAAAAATTGGGTAGAGGTAAGTCTGGAATTTTAAAGTTATTACTAACAGTAGGATATTCTTTATTGACATTAACACATTCATATTTAGAAAGAATAATGTTAAGTTTTACCTCTGAATCTTCCAGTTCATCCTCTAGCTCCGTTGCTAGTTCCAAAGAATCAGTTATGTCGACATCTTCCGGAAGAGTTGTATACGATACTATCAAATTACGTAATGACGTTTTAATTTCCAAAGCCCTTTTGCTTTCTAAGCGGAGTCGTTCTTCTTGCTGTTCTTCCTGCGATCCTTTTAGATGAATGCATTCATATTCATTAACGAATTTCGTGATTTTATTTACTTTTGTTTTCAATACGCCGCGTTGGCGATTTAAAGTAGTTAACGTGGTCATTTGTTATTTAGCTGTTCTCCGGTCGGCTAAGACCATATGTCGGGAGCGTTAGAGAAAAGTGGACTGTTTTTATTTCACCATAGGTTTTTATTGATTATTGCCAGGGGGCAAACATTTATATGAGCTTTTGATTTGAGAGCGAGGGCGCTCGATACAGACGTGTTGTTCGAGGGACAACGAAGCTCAACTGAGCGTTACATCATTTTATCAGCTAGGTGGCGCTGATCTCTTAATCAAACTTCGGGAGCGCACAAAAGGGGCGTTGCAATCGCGATTTTTGTGCCATTTTCAATATTGCACCACCTAAAAGTGTATGAAGTTAGGCATAGAACTGAACTAAAATTTTTGTGTATGATTATTTTTTGGTATGGCAAGTAGGTTCTCCCTGAATTTGAAAAAAAATATGCCTATCATTCTATTGTCCATCGACTCGTGCAGAGACGGAAATTTGTTTTTACTCCGATTAATTGACTGAAGCAGAAATTTTAGATGAAAATCAAAGTTGGTATGGTATTGAATTAAAATTATTAAAGCATTAAAATGAGCAATTATTTTTTTAAATATTAAAATATACGTATGAGATAGAAGAAAGTTTCGGGATTGGCACATCCAACTAGTTTATTTGTTATGGCGGAGAGTGAATCCAAACATATTTTAATCGTTTGACTGTATTTATTTTGAAATAACTGTGCAGATAACTGTTTATAAGTTGGTATATTTACTCAAGATTCATATACGCATATTTTTCATACCGGGATATTTTTCTGTATATATATAATAAAAAAATAAAAATAAAAATAAATAAATAAATAAAATAAAATAAAATAAAATAAAATAAAAATTATATTACTGTAAAAAATATATATATATATATGTGTGTGTGTGTAACGAGAACGGCGACGACCGACGTCGAGATTCCACAACGCCGTGCAAGCTCCCGTGCATCACCAGCGTTGATACAGCACATTTATTAATATCTAATAATCAGCAGCAACGTTCTGTAGCCGTAGTGTAAATTTTCAAGTAACGAAGGAGTTTTATTGGGAATTTACCCGTAAAAAATCAAGCCACTAAGTCTTTGCAATTCATATTTATTATAAGTCATAAGGCAAACGAAGTCATTCCAGCATTAAGCATTGCCACATCAAGTACTCCAAACTTCGTGAAATAATCGACATCATTAAATATTCCAATTTATCGGACAAACCAAACGAACGTCTTACTAGTTTTAAAGAAAGATGCATTCGCCACTCCTAAAAAGCCAAATGAAAAAGGAACATTTTCACGACAAACTAGCTCCCTCCTCCTCCGTGTCAATCAATTTAAAAATCCAATTAGCATTAACTCGAGTCTAAACGTCAAAAGATGATCAGCTCTGATTGGTCAAAGGAGGCGTGTCCTCGGGCAGGACCTATATTTTTCCTCGCAAATAACAAGCTCTTTAACAGCGCGCATTAACACCGGTCACGAGATGTTAAATAAAAAATAAAATTAAAATCCCGGGAATATTACAGAAAGTAAAAAGGTTAGGAAATACTTCCCGCCTTTTTGAGAAGCAAACAATAATTTATTAATAAATAAAAAAAGAAAAAGAATAAATTTAGCTGTTACAAGTTAATACATTACGAAACTAAGATTGAAATATGTTCCACAAATTTTAGAATTGAAGTTAAGAGAGGACAAAATGGAGCAAAATTTTTTTATTTAATTACAAATCCCCCCTCCCAGAAAGACTGGTGAAAATGTAGGTGTGAGATCTGCAATTTCACAGAAAGGGAGATGATGCAGACTTAGATCACGAAGTTGTTGATATAAGTAATAATAATTAGATACCAAATAAAAAAATTAAATTAAATAATTTTTTGACATAAATATAGAATTTAAATTTAGGAACACTAAGGTGATGCTTGGAATGACTTTATATTTACATACAATAAAATAGGCATCAATAAAAATACAAGATATGATCTTGTTTAGTAGTACATACCAGGAAGTAAGTTGAAAATATAAACAACTAATCTTACTATATTAACATGAAAAAAAAACTTTGAATGCATTCATGATAATGGCAAATCTAAATATGAAGAAATTCACTGGAAAGTTCTAGACATAAATTTTGAGAGTTCATTTCAAAAAATCCTCTAAGGCTCAGAATTAGAGTGGTATAGTCCATACCTCTTTTTTCAAGGAGTCTAATTATATCTTTATTAATTGTCTAATTTTCATCAGCTAATATTATAACAACAGTTCAGTTTTCATATGATTGAGTCCTTGCACCTTTATAACAGTTCCATATTTGGGTATCTTTGTAAAAATACTTTATACTTGTAATTCGATATAGTAACACATTTTATAGTATATTAATATAGTAATAATAAATTTTAACAATGTAATAAACAAACAATATAATAAAGAAACATAATAAAGAAAATAAATATCACTAATAATAAATATCATAGTAAGTATAAGTTACTCTCATAATAAGTATAAATAAATCTTTCAATAAGTAATAGTAAATATTTCAAAAGACATTCCTTAAATTCTAAATTATATACTTAATCTCGTTTACCTCATCTCAGGTGTTTTTGGGATGAAATATAGGGAAAAGCGGAATAGAATAAAGAATATAATCAATTATGTAATCATTTACTTAATCTTGTAATTCGAGTACAGGATTAAGTAGGAATTCGGTTGAAAAATAAAAAATTTTTTGACTTAATATTTACTTGTTATTATGTTATTCTAAGTTATAATTAGAGTAATTCAATACAGAATAAGGAATTTTCAATTTGTCCATCTACGCCGGCATAAAAAACAAATATAAAAATTTCCAGACAAGTGACACTCTCGCTGCAGTCAAGAGATATCATTGTCATTCTGTAAGAATTACAGGATATTATCTGAATTAAAATATGGAAAGAAATTTACTGTTTAAGAGAAAGAAGAAAATTATAAAATGATAATAAACTAGAGATAGAGCCTAAACTACAGTTTTTACTTGAGTTTGTTGTTGTTGAATAGGGGGTTGTTGCTCATGACTTAATTTAAATTTATCAGGGGAATAACCCATATAGCACACTTGCCTCCCCAGGATGTCCTGGGGAAGATTCACAACCCAGGACCGTCATCCCCCAGGCATCCCTGAGGATGCAGAAAATTGTCACCAGGAGGTCCTCAGGAACCGAAAATGTCCGCTTTACAGCATCCTGGCACGCTCCCCAGGACCTCCTTCAGGGCTCTCCCCGGGGGGTTCTGGGGAAGTTTTGAGGAAGTGATATAGGAGGATTTTGGGAAACTTAAAGGTTACTAATATGTTCAAAAAATTTTAAATTAAAGCTATGATTTAATTAAATTTTTTTTTAGAAAAAAACACGAATGTTTTTTTTTCTATTATTCAGACAGATTTACATATACAGAGATTATTCAGTAACAAATTTCGTACCTTCATTTTTTCTGCTGGATTTGAACCCGAGTATCTTGGTTTTCTGGACGCGCACTCTGTCCGCTATGCTGTAAGGCCAGTAAAGAATAAAGATTTCTAAGGTATACATGCATTTTTACTCCGCTTTTGAAAATTAAAACTAGGAAATGTCCTATTTTTTGTGCTTTTTCATACATTCGACATAAATTTAAATTATAAACTCTAAATAAGTTATCAATAATTATTTTTTTAACATAAATGTCTTCGAATTTAAAATTTTTTAAATGAAATTGTATTTTTAAATGATAAAAATATCCTTTTAGCTTTTAATACTTAAAATCCATTAAGATCGTTCTGTAGTTAGAAAATTGATTATGAACTATATATTTTGACACACAATGAATGATGCAAAACGTTTCTGATGATATTCCCTATAAAATTTAATTTTATTTAGTAAAAATATTATTTCCAAAGATTAAAATAGCAAGAGATTAAAACACATAGTTTCCTTAAAATTATGATTTTTTTTTAATGATTGACAAATAAAGACTAATTGAATCCTTTCAAAAATAAAACTTTTTTGCTCTTTCTCTCTCTTACTTTTTTTTACAAAAATTTTAATCGATTTTTTTTTCTCTTTTTTCTATTGGTGCTCTTATTAAATGAATTTATGAAAAAATATATATAAATTTGCTTAGTCTTTTCTTTCCTAATTTTTACTCTTTGAAATATTTCATTGTTTCAGTTTCATAGAGAACCCCACCAGAGACCAAGAGATTCTCCTCTCGAAGCTAGTAGATGGGAGGTGCTGAGTTCGTACATAATCGCACCCGTCGGCCTAATCGTTCGGAGTTTTCCACGGTTTTCTTCAAATCTTAAACTTCCTTGCGTAAATACGGGTTAGGTTCCTTTAGAAAGACCCTCCGGAGGGCAGCAACCCTCCTCCTTAATGTGTACCTTGATTTTTATTTTTTATTTATTTTTTTAATGATTGACAAATAAAATCTAAGTAAATCCTTTTCAAAAATGAAACTTTTTTGCTCTCTCTCGCTCTTACTTTTTTTTTACAAAAATTTTTATCGAATTTTTTTTTTACGTTTTTTAAAAGGTGCTCTTATTATACGAATTTATGAAAAAAAATATATAAATTTGCTTAGTCTTTTCTTTTCTATTGGGCTAGTTCTTAGTTCGTTTCATAGTTAACATTCAAGAAATTCTGCTCTCGCAACTGGTAGATAGGAGGTGCTGTATCGCACCCATCGGCCTAATCGTTCGGAGTTTCCGGGGGTTTTCTTCGAATCTTGGATTTCCTTGCGTAAATACGGGTTAGGTTTCTTTAGAAAGACCTTCACTGAGGGAAACTCCCCCCCCTCCCTTGATATGTCCCTCATGTTTATAATTGGCCGTCATAAATACAACCAATCAGCAAACACGTTTTAAAGTGATTAGGTATGTTTTGGCGAGTATTTATTAACGAATAATTAAATCCGTTACTTATGAAATTCTTACGCGACAGTACGAGTTGCAGATGTTCGGATATTTATCACTTGTCGCGGGATTAAAAAATACGGTAAAAGCACTGTATTATTTTATAACATTGTAAAAATATTAAAATTCTGCATTGTCATTGAAAACACACCATTGTAGAAATTTATATAATTTAATTGTAACATGATTTGGTGTGAAAATCAATTGTAAAATTCCATCATTACACTGAAACACTGCTTGAATTTGAATGACATAAAATAGAAACTATTAATAAAATTTTAATCTGTTACAAAACCGTTTTATTTTCTTATTGTTATAAATAAAATTAATTTACAGTTAAATCTCCATTTAGAATTCTTTAAAATTGTATGAAATTTTTATGATCATAAAAAATACAATATGCACCATTTTTCATTTAATTAACGATGGGAAATATTTTTGTTAATTACTTGAAATGTAATTTTAGTAACTAAGATTTTAGGCAATTTAAAAAGCCTGAAAAAACTAATATCTTTATTTAAAATATAAGATGTTTTTATCAACTAATTATTTTTAAAAAATCCCAAACTAATATATGTATCCATATACTTTCTTTTACACCTACAAACAAATTTGTTTTACTAACTCAAAAATAGTTTCACTTCTATTCTTGGAATAACACCCTTTTTTTCGTCCTCTCGTTCAGTGCTTTCGCGAAAATTGTTGTTCGCCTGCTTCTCCGCTGTCAAAATTGATTGGAGGGGCGTGATTAGCTATTGAGTGTCTAAGTGCTGGAACGTTGACTGTCTATGCCGAGTATTGTATGCTATTGCTATGCAGTTGCTTATCATAGAAGGCGACAGCCTTCAAGTGACGCAGCTTTAAACCTACCATCGTCATAAGGGTAGATGAGGAACTTCATATATACAGCTAACTCAACATCAAAGGGAATCGGAAAAGCCGCCTTCTAATAACTCAGCAAATATTGGTCAGAATGGTCCAATTTTTTTAATATAGTCTTATATTCCCAGTCTAATCCTATCCTATAATTTTTACATTTCTACGTGCCGTATATTTTTAGATCTCGATAACCATTTTTAAACTGAAATTGATGGTGTTTGTTCCTGATAATGAGATCTAGAAAACGGGCTGGGAGATTTTATTAAAACTTATATATAATATGAATCTCTTTAAGATAGAGGTAATAAGACTTGCCTTGTTTCTAGGAAAACTCTTGTTTGTTATATATTGGTCTTGGAAAATCGGACTATATTAGCTCGCGGATTACATGTTATTCTATGGGTTAGCAGACGAAGACACTGCGAAAAGGCAAATGTACTTATGGTCACAGTTAAAACACCCGCATCGAAGCAATAAATGTTTTTTAAACTACAAAAACATCTTATCATGTGCTTTAAAACATTCAATAAATATATACTAAATCAAATTTTATTTATTTTGCCTTTATTTTTCGTAAGAAGAAAATATTACGTTTCTTACATTGGATATTTTTGCATTTTGTGGAAAAAATATTTTGAATCCTTTTTTAAAATAGGAAAATATTTTTTAATTATACATATTCAATATACTTTCGACTTATGATTTTTTTAAAGTTTTCAAACAAAAATTATTTTTAATAATTTGCTATTTTAGATTTTAATGTATTCATACGCATTTGGATAGTTTTGTTTTGATTCGGAATTGGCGGTAAGCTAAGCATTTCCGATCGCCGGCACTTGGCTCTCAGAAAAAACGTGGCTTGCGCAAGCGCAAAGATTTTGAGCTGCTAATTTTTTATATTGTTTCTCTTTTATTATTAGTTGATTGTCATTGATATTGATTATCATAAGGTAAGCAATAAATGTTTTTTAAACTACAAAAACATTTTATCATGTGCTTTAAAACATTCAATAAATATATACTAAATCAAATTTCTATTTATTTTGCCTTTATTTTTCGTAAGAAGAAAATATTACGTTTCTTACATTGGATATTTTTGCATTTTGTGGAAAAAATATTTTGAGAACATTATTATTAAAACATTTAAAGCAGCTTTCATTCATGTAGGATTAATTTATTTTTTGTTACACAAATTGAACATGTGTTGAATACAAATTGTTGAATAATCATTATAACTTAATAATATTGTTAAATAGTGTATACGCTGGTTCAAATGTAAAAAAATATGGCACAGATGTCATATATGCACCACATTTGCGCGTGCATTTTTTCCTGCCAATTTGGCGAAAATTTTGTTTTTGAATATAAGTTACAAATTGCATGCAATAACAGCATGTGTTTTTTTATTGCTATATAAAAATAATGTGAAAAAATGAAAAAGATTCTTGTGTTTTAAAAAAGAAAATAAAAATAATTAAATGATAGTTTGATATAGATAATAATTGATATGGTATGTAGTAAAAATAATTTAAAGAATTAAAATAAAAAATAATAGTAAACAAACATGAATTTAATAAAAAAGGAAACAATAAATAAACAGTTATAAATAAACAAATAAGTAACAAAACAGTAAGTATAATTTTCACAATAAATCGTAAATATTAATACTTATAGCTATATTGAATGCATGCAATTGCATTATTTAATCAGCGCATTTCACTGAAATATTTAATTTTTTCCATTTTATTTCCCTAACAATTATTATAAACTTATTAAACTGATCTTATCCTTGGCACAGATGAGCAATGCCAAATTGGCAAGAAAAAAATGCACGCGCAAATGTGGTGCGTATGTGACATCTGGGCCAAAAATATATTGTTTTTATGTTTTGTAAAAAAGAAAATTACATTTTTAATGTTGCACATTTCAGCATTTTGTAGAAAATTTCTTTTGATTCATTTTTTAAAATAAAGAAATATTTTTAATTATACATATTCAATATAATTTCGACTTATAATTTTTAAAAAGTTTTCAGAGAAAAATTATTTTAAATTATTTGCTGTTACATGTAGGCCTGGACCTTAAATCGATTTAAAGCTTACATCGGAAATCGCAATTTAGTCAGTTTCTTATATCAATACATCAGAAATCGCGATTTAGCCATTGTTATACATAGCGATTTAGTCAGTCTTAAATCATGATCCAGCCATTGGTTTTAAATCGATTTCAAATAATGATTCAGAGTTAACATAAAAAAATTGAGTTATCTACTTTGATGTACATACTGTTTGCATATCAAACTAGTGTTAAATCGATTTAAGCAAACTTTGCAAGCCTCAATGCTTTCCGATTTAGGGAAAACAGAGCAAGTTGGTGTTAAATCGATTTAGAGGATCCGATTTAAACACACATCACAAACCTCAGTATTTTCGATTTAAGAAAAGGCGATTTAAGAAAAAGACTGTTTAAGATAAACATTGAAAGCTGGTGTTAAATTCATTTAGTAGGATTTGATTTAAAATTAGCAGCGGTCACTTGCCATGTGGATATTAAAAATGTAAAAGTGGCAATTAAAAAATTTCCATCGTTTGCCACCTTTGTTGTCATTCGCCAAGTGGCGGTTTAAAAAATCTATTTTCGGTCGCCCAGTGAAATGCAGTTTTTTTCATAGAAGTATGGATCTCTACATTGATTACATCTAATTAGAAAAGTGTTTTCTTCTTTTTCCTTCTGGATGCAAACAGATTTCAATGACATAGCTGTATTTTCAATATTTTGGTTTTTTGCAGAGTTCTTTTACTGTGTTCAGTTTGATTAATTTTTTCGAGAAATGCAGTTTCATTTTGCAAAAATATATTCATCGGCATTGATTCCACACACATTTCAAGTAATTTGTTGGCTATCGATCGCCATCCTAGTCGTCACTCGCCAAGTAGCAATTTAATAGATCTATTTTCAATCGCCAAGTGAAATGCAGTTTTTTTCATGGAAATATGCATCTCTACATTAATTACATCTAATTAGAAAAGTGGTTATTTCTTTTCCCTTCTGGATGCAAACAGATTTCAATGATTTAGCTGTATTTTCAATATTTTGTTTTTTTGTCATGTTCTTTTAGTGTATTCAGTTGGAATTATTTTTCCAAGAAATAAAAGTTTTATTTTGGAAAATATATTAATTCATCAGGTTAGATTTCACATGCATTTCAAGTAAATTTATTAGACATCGATCGCCACCTTAGTCGTCACTCACCAAGTGGCAATTAAAAAATCTATTTTCAATCGCCAAGTGAAATGCAGTTTTTTTCATGGAAATATACATCTTTACATAGATTACATCTAATTAGAAAAGTGGTTATTTCTTTTTCCTACTGGATGCAAACAGATTTCAATGACATGGCAGTATTTTCAATATTTCGTTTTCTTTGCCGCATTCTTTTATCTATTTCAATTGGATTTTTTTTTTTTCATTTCAGGACATTTCAGTATCTTCAATATTCAATTTCTGTTGCATGGTCAGCTCTTGTATTATTCCCCCCCCCCCAAGATATACTGTTTAATGAAGCAAAATACACTCACCAGTATAGATGCCAATTGTATTTGATGTGTGCAGTGCATTAAAAACACACTTATTTATTAATTAAAATCCATATAACATTTTATTGTGTTTTATTTGTAACTGATTCACTATTTATGTCTGAGGAAAAAAAAAAGTCTTAAGTTAAAATCTAAATTAATCCATTCTTAGTTTATATTTTAATGCATTATTTTGATGAAACATTATTTTTCATATGTTTGTGTAGCATTGGAATACTTTAGTTTTAATTAGTCTGAGGGGGGGGGGGAGTAAAACTCGAGTTTGTTCAAAGATTTACGAATTTTGTCAAAAATAAACCATCAAAACAAACACGATTTGTCAAAAATCGTAAAACCAACAGCTGCGTAACTATCAGACATGTTACTTATCTGCAGAAATGTGGAACTCTACTTCTTTAGCAATTAATTTTATTATCCCTGGTATTGATGCAAATATGCATTAAATTTTTTTTTCATTTTTTAGGAGGGGGGAGGTAACACATGAAATACAACTAAAATGTTAGTACAAAGCACTAAATTCAGCAAATTTCTTCAAAGGATTTGGGGGGAAAAAACCCTATAAATTTTGAAAGAATTGCAGAAAAAAATGGTTTTTCCTTCAAAGAATCGCAGGAGAAAATGCTGTTTCTGTCAAAAAATTGTGAGAAAAGGGAATTTCCATGAAAGTATTGTGGGGAAAAAGTGTAATTTTCATTAAAGGATCACGAAAAAGACTATTTTCGTCAAAGGATTAATGGAAAATGCAATTTTTGTGAACAGGTTGAAAAAAAAAAATATTAACGCCACCGCAGTTACAGATTTGGCGATTTTCAATCTACACATAAATTTTTTGCGACAAATCATAAAATAAAACACTTTATTCAAAATTAAAACACTTTCAGAATTCAAAACAGTATAACAGGTAACATCGGATTTCGGTGGATAATGGGCCGATACAGAGTCACTTCTGCTGTGGTGGCGTTAATACCCCAGACAACCACAATCGTCCTTCGGACGTTTTACAATTATCCTAAAGATCCTGTAGTTGCCATATCCTATAAAATTATCCTCTGAATGTCCCCAGAATACTGAAGACAGGACCGCCCAAACAGTACTATCCCCAGAACGGCCGGAGGACGGATTACATGCATGCATAATTCGAATCCTTGGATTTTATCCCTGTACTCGATGTGCAACCTACCAACCAACTTCCAATGTTTATGTTACACCGCATGGCGATGGCGAATTTCCAATAAGTAAAAAGTGGAATAGAATGTGGGTATAAGGTAAGAATTTTATTTCATTTTTATTTACAATGCATTTCTTTATAATTATTCTGGCTCTGTGTTTGTATAATGTTGGCAAAATTTCATTGAAATGCGATTAAAAAAATAGGCCTAGTCATCGCCCGAATGAGGAATAATTTTATAAAACAATATATATTTTTACAGTAAAAAAAAATTGTTTTATAAAATTAAAAAATTTCTGTTTTGTAGATAATGAATGTCAACTGATGTATTGAAGTAAATGTGTATGTTTTTTATTATAAAATAAACTGGTTATAAATACAAGTATTTCAAAACAGTGTTTTCTCGCCAAAATCTCTAAAGAAAAAAGGCCGACGCCCTGATGTGACAGCAGCATTTGTTCTATTTTAATGCTTTTTTGTAGCAAAGCTGTTTAATAGAAAACAAGATGATTTTGTTTATCAGCTTTAGAGAAATCAAAAATTTGAATTTAATGTATACGCTGATGTAACAAGTGCTTTTAAAAATTTGAGTTGACTTTGATTATTCATTGATTGTACACAGTTAGTTTTTTACTTTATTTTGTTTGAAGCATTAAAATATTCTTTCCCATGTTTCATCTATAGGTCATTCAAAAAATAAAGCACCTGAGTAAAACGTTTTATATTGTTATATTTCAATTAAACTTAAATATTGTTAAAATGTATATTTCAGAAATATTTTACTTCAATATAATTATGAAATTTAAGATGATTTTCAAATTGATTCTAGAAAAGAAAAAAAACAGCTGTGAGATTTTTTAATGGCACTTATGTCACAAATAAAATTTTGAATTGCAATTCAAAATTTTATTTGCGAGTTGCAAGTGTTCAAATTCAGAAACCATGTGATTAAAAAGCAGGGGTCTGTCCAGACTTTTCTCACAGAGTCCTGTTTTTGTGAAATTGTGAATTTTTTTTCTTATTTGTGAACATTCTTGTCAGAATTTTGTGAATTTTAAATTATGATGTCTTCAGGTTCTATTTTTCATATGTATAAAGTTATATGCTCTTTGCTGTGTTCAACTGCTTATTTACAAGCCAGATTTTATTATCAAATGATTAAATTTGTGAAAAATTCAATTTAAACATGAAGAAATTGTGTAAAAAGTCTATTTACGAGACAAATAATTTTGTGAAGGGTCCTGTTTTGGGATGAAATATTTTTGTGAAGAATCGTATTTGGGGATAAAAAAAATTTGTGAAGGGTCTTGTTTTAAGATAAATAACTTTGTGAAGGGTCCTTTAAAGGACCTAAAATTTTCACCTCCTCAGATTCACCCCTGAAGTGACCCTTTGACAAATTCCGCGTTTTTCCTGTGATCCCTTAAAGAAATTTGCATTTTTTCTCGATTTCTCAACCAAATTTGAGTTTTATCACACTGTGACAAATTTGACTTTTTTTTTTTTTTTTTTCTGTGACACTTTGCAGTCATGCTCTTTCCCATGGAATTCCATATGCATTAAAATTTGTTGCCATTTTTATGTGTGTGTGTGGGGAGGTAGTAAATACAACAAAAACACAAGTACAAACTGCGTCCAAAATTGAGAAAATTTCTTCAAGGGATTGCAGGAAAAAATGAAAATTTCTCCAAAGTATAAAAAAAATATATATAAATTTGTTAAACAATCAAGGAAAAAAATTTCTTCAAATGATCGGGGGAGGTAGCACGATTTCCATCGCATGATTCCAGAAAAAAAAAATGTGATTTCCTTCATAGGATTACGGAAAAGACGCTGTTTATGCTAAAGGATCGCGAAAATACTTGAATTTCATTGGATAATTGTGAAAGATACTCCAATTTTTGTCGAAAGATTGGAGAAAATATTCTAGTTTTGTTGAAAGATTGGGAAAAGTATGCAGATTTTGTAGAATGATCGGGAGAAGTATGTGGGTTTTGTTGAAAGATTGGGAGAAGTATGCAGATTTTGTCAAAAGATCGAAAAAAGTTTCCAGTTTTTGTCTAAAGATCGGGAAAAGTTTGCGGATTTTGTCAAAAGATTGGGGAAACTATAGTTTTTGTCGTAAGATCATAGAAATTACACGAATTTTGCTGAAAGATCACAGAAAATATGCAAATTTTGTCATAAGATCACAGAAAATAGACATATTTTGTAGTAAAATTGGGGGGAATTGCATGTTTTGTCGAAAGTTTGAATGAAAATAGCGCATTTTGTTGAAAAATCGGAGTATAATTGCGAATTTTGTCAAAAAAGTGAAGGAAAATCGTGAATTTTGTCAAAGGATTGGGAAAATCTGTGAATTTTCTTTAAAGATCACGAAAAATATGCGAATTTTGATGAAAAATTGTCGAAATAATGCAAATTTTCTGAAAATATCGTAAAAAATAAAAACACTAATTTTGTCTAAAAAGGGTGAGAAAAACCACAAATATTGCTAAAGGATCATGGATAAATGCGAATTTCATGGAAAAGATTGTGGGAAAAAAAAGGTGTGATTTTCATAAAATGGTCATGAAAAACACTGCAAGAAAATGCAAATTTTGTCAAAAGTCCATGAAATCCTGAAAGTTCAGTTTTTTTTTGCTGAACCTGTAGCATGGTAATCCCTTTATCAAAATTTGCGATATCAGTAAGTCTGAATTTTTGATCTGATAACCGATTTTTCATAATTTTTGGAATTGAATGCGTTGATTTTTTGAAAAATTCGAAGCAGAATCTCTTTTTTTGCAGTGGAAAATAGTATGAAAATTGTCACTTGATTGCAGGAAAAAATTGCGAAATATGTCGATTGGTCGGGAAAAAATCATGAATTTCAACTATCTTTCACACTAGAAAACTTGCAAAATGTGTCAATCAGTTGCATGAAAATATCACAAAATTAACGAAATGGTCGTAAGAATTGATCATAGTTTCAAAATGCAAAATTTTTTGGGCGAGAGCTTGCTGCCCACGTTATATTTTTGTGCGGGATTTCATGAATTTTGTCCTATTTATACATTTTCTAAAAGAAAATACTGGTACAAAAAAATTTCCTGGTTGTGAAATTCCAGGTTCCATGCTAACTCTGCCATACGAAATCCAAATCAATCTGCACTCGGCTGTCTGGCTGCATTCGTGAATTATACAAATGTAGTAGCCTTTGAAGATAGTTTTACTTTGTTCAGCTGTGTTTTGACATATATGATTAACGAGTAATGGTTCGATATTTTGTATCTTAAAGAATCCTGTTTCTTAGAAACTAATATGTGCAGTTTGCAACAGCTCTATCCTTGAAGGACATAAGATTAATTCCGAATTTTTAAAGTTATATTGTCATTTCCAAACTTCATGTCATTCGTAATGTTTTTCAAAAATGTAATAAAATCATAATGCAGTTTCCCCCAAGTTTAAAAAAGGGCAGGGCGCTACTGTTCTGAAAAGGGCACTTTTTACATTTTTCAGGGCACTTTTATAGAGTTGAATCTAGAATCTAGCGGTTCAAAAAGCTGTGAAAAAACAAAAATTTCATCAAAAAATTGAAAAAAAAAAGGTAAATTTTGTTAAAAGATCGCGAAAAAATAGCCAATTTTGTTAAAAGATCGCAAAAAACAGCAGATTTTGTTAAAAGATCACAAATAACGGCATATTTTGCTTTAAAAAATCGCAAAGAGCATATTTTGCTTAAAAAAAAAAAATCGAGAAAAACTGTAAATTTTATTAAAAGATCACAAAAACAGCAATTTTTGTTAAAAGATCGCAAAAAACGGCATATTTTGCTAAAAAATCATGAAAAAACGAGAAATCTCGTGAAAATATCAAGAAAAACTGAAGTTTTCATGGAATTTTCCGTTTTATTGCGATTTTTGGACGAAATTTGCCGATTTTTTCACAAATCTTTTGACGAAATCTGCCGTTTTAATGCTATTTTTTGAAGAAAGTTGCCGATTTTTTGTGACTCATTTGTCAAAATTTTCCGTTTTATTGCGATTTTTGGAAGAAATTTGTCGTTTTTTACTATCTTTTGAGGAAATCTGCCATTTAGGGAAACTTTATGATGAAATTAGCCATTTTTTTGTGAATCTTGCCGGAAATTAGTCGTTATTTCGCAATTTCTAACGAAACTTGCCATTTTCTTAGCGATTTTTTGACGAAATTACCCGTAACACAGGACGCGGATGAGGCTGTCTTTTGCGTTCGATCGCCGATTTTTTGCTTAATTTACGTTCTATAGCGCGTTTGGGGTCATGGCTCGAAAGCTGCGTTTTTTCAAATGTGGGGCAAGAAGGGTGCTATTTTTTTGAATGAATGACACGAGAGGCGCTAGTTTTTGGAGGAGGATCGCTATTTTTTAAACCAAAGGGCAGGAGGGGCGCAGCGCCCTCCTGAAACCCTCTGGGGGAAACTCTGAAATGTTTAAAGGGATAGCCTTGCAAGGCATTGATACTTCATCTCTATTACATAGATAATGTTCTTTTATATCTTTAAAATTCTGTCTTTTTTATGTAGGTTTTTTAGATTATCCTGTTTTTAAATTTAGGGGGTTGGGGGGGGGATAAAGAATACTGATTTTAAAAATGTCGTTAATTGTTGAAAATGATAAATCTCAGAATATGTTTTGTATTAGTCCATACTTAATTTTATATCTATTTAATCTCTTTCAGCTTCTGCTTCCACAGTTCAAAAGCACCTGAGTTTGAAGATTTCCTCTTAATGGATAAGTGCAGACTGCAGTGCTTACAAAAAAAACTTTCAGGACCAGAAAATCAAGTATATATCATATGCATTTTCACCATTTTTTCTAACTATCTAAATGTTTGAAGATTAGTCATAATTCTTAGAGATTTTTTTTTTCCTATCAAGAAACTCTTCTTTATAGTGCTACAAATTATTAATGTTTGTTAGATGTTACTAGTAAGTGATGAATTAATTTAGTTGCATTTGACAACTACAAAATTATTTTCTTTTGTAAAATTTGATGCCCAAGTTTTATTTATTTTTTACTTTTTTTAAGTAATCGTGGTATGCTGCAGATTTTAACTTCATGTTAACTTATTCAAGTATAGATAGTGTGTGTGTGTGTGTGTATATATATTCCCCCCCCTTCCGAAATAATTGCGTTACCAACATTAGATAAAATTTTGTGCTCGATTTGCATGTAGCATTAAATATCTATTATTAGATAGCACCTGTCGAGACTTGACGGTAAATAACTTAAATGTTTTATTAGAAAAATTCTTAAATTTTTACGCTTAAAATATTGAAACCATGATAAATAACTTCTATAACGCATAAATGATTCCCATATCTGAAAAGCTATTGATGGTGCTGTTAGTCTAACCTCTTCAATGAATTAAAGAATTTTAAGTTTATAATTTACAACCAAATATGCTTACTTTTTTGTCAGAAAATTGACTAAAAATACTGGGTACAATATTTTTGTTTATTATGTTTTTTTAAATAACTTTTTTTTTAACTCTACAACCATTTAAAAACTGATGTGCATTTATTTTTCAATCTCATTCTCAAAAAACCTCAATTTGGATACAGCTAAAAATTTATATGTAATTTTAATTACTTGAATTTTGCATTTTTAAAATATTAAAACATAGATATAAAGGCAATTTCTTTTGTAGTTTCTTTGGTGGTTATACTTTACTTTCTCACACAGTAATATTCTCGATAAGTGGTCGGTTATAATATAATATAACAAGTTGTAGATCAGCTTGTTTTATTTGATAATGGAGGAATTTCATGATTTTCCTTTTCACTTTTATATTGAAGATCACAAAAAAATCAAGAAAATCGATACTATTTTTATGTATATTTGAAGCTTTAATAATTCACTAAATGAATTTTAAAATGTCAGTTTTTGTCTTGTGGCAAAACGCTGCATCACGGACGAAAGCGACTGTGATGTCATTTACCATGTTAACACCGTCGTGCTATATTGCTGGCATAAGTGTTTGACATATTTCTCATAGGTACTGTTTAAATTTTTTACATAAAAAAAAGAGTAGCAAAATGTGTTATAAATATTGTATAGTACTATATTGCACAAATAGTACAGTAAATTCGCTGCTAATAAGCACTTTTTTAGTGTTCCTAAAGAGTATAATAAAGATAATTTATTCTGATGTTAACATGGCAGAAATGTTTTTGTAAACTTAAAATCTGCTATTCTTCATTTGTATATGTATTTATTGATTGAATCTAAATATTATTATTATTTAAAATGTGAATCTGAATATGCTTATAAAAAGAAAAAAAAATTATATATCATATATATAGTCATTAATTTTTATTTTTACATATTAAGAAATACCAAGTAACTGATAGTTTATGTTTGAGATAAATAAATATATATATATAATATTGAATAAAAGGCAAAATTAGCACTGGCCACAGGACCAGTAAATGAGAAAAAGCGGTTAGTGAAAAACTGAAATATCAGCAGCCACGTTTTCATACAGAGAGAATAAAATTTTCTTGCATTTCAAAAAGTATTCTGCTTTTTTTTTGTTCCAGTATATTTTAACATATTTATTTGAACTATTTAGTTTTAAATTAACTCTTGTAAAATTTTTACTATTTAGTATTTCTAAATAAAAATGTGGCTACTTAAAAAACTAGTCCTACCATCCAATGGCCGCTAATAAAATTTCCCAATTTTGCCCTGTATTATTCAATAATCATAATGCAATTTTTTTAAGCCTCTAATTTTGATTATCCATCATGTATAATTTTATTCATTAAAAAAATAAATAATACAATCACTTATGAAAACAAATTTTCACTGAAACCATACATTTTGAGCGAAGCATATTCAGATTTTTTAATAAACATTTTTGCTTTAGTAGCATATCCAGAAGGAAAAAGAAACAGTAGGGGGGGAGGGGGAAGAAAAGGTTTGTTTTCAGAAGTTTTAATTCACATGAAAATTCAAAGTTTAAAAGATTTTTAAGGGAGATTTTAACCCCATAAATACCACTTTTGGTTTCAGAAATGTTTTGAATATATATATATATACATACAATATCATAGCTGCCAACTCTTCTGATTTTTTTGCCCGAAAAAATTTAATACAAATTTTTGTCCTGTTCAATTGATAGATTACGGTGATTTGAAATAGTAAAATTTACTGTAAATTTTTCCGGGTTTAAAAAGCGAAGGATGTTGGCAGCTATGCAATATTTTGCTTGTTGTGTGCATACAATTAAGCTTTTTTTTTTTTTTTTCTCCATGAAAATTTATATTTTATCTCATTTGTAAAATAACATTTCTAATACCGCCTAGAAGTTTATTTTTTTATTTGTAATTATTAGTTACCATTACATGTTTTTAATGTATATATGTACTTTATAGGATTAAGTGAAAATTTATTATTTCCTGTAAATTATAATTAAATTTGGTGCCAAATGCCCAAATGTATTTAACTTTAGATGAATAACATTGGATAAATAACACTTTTGGTTTATATATATTTTTTTCACTCTAACAAAAAATAAAGCAAAAATTTTCAATTTGAAATTTAAAAATTGTCTGCTGATCCCACATGACACGTAATCTATGATACATACACATATAATTATACTTTTTATAAGAAATCATTAGCTAAACTAACATAATAAATCAGAATAAATATTTTTTTTTTATATCTTATTTTCTTTTAAAGGCAAATACTAGCTAAGAAGTTATGCTCTGTATACGAAAAATTTCCAAATTAATATTCTGTTTTAAATATTTTTGATATGTCACCGATTAATTGTATATTTAGTAAACTTCAAAGTCAGTATACTAAACATTTTTTACTTCATTATTTGACATACATTAATATTTAAAACAAACCAAATATTAAAAAGTTATTCATTTTGTTTACGCTTTTTTCTAATAAATTATCATGCATTACTTGAGACAAGTAATAAGCACTTTTTAAAATATTAAAAAGTGAAAATAATCAAACTTTTTTCATAAATAGATAAATTTTCTGATGTTCATTTGTTTCTGTTTCAGCTGCAGTTTGTCAGGAGCAATCTGTTACCAAGTCTGCTGTTGAAGACATAATTAAAACATGGCTAAGACATGCTAAAGAGAGAAAATATTATGTTAAGAGAAAAGATATAACTGTATAGATTAATAAGAGATGGATAAATTAAAAATTGGTGTACGGATCTAGAATTCTCCTTTTCATTTTTTCCTTTCAGACCATTCCTTCCCCCCCCCCCCCACAACCAAAAAAAAAAAAAAATACAACTCAGCTTAGAAAGTTTATTCTCTATTGGAAATTTTTCATGGTCATTCAAAAAGAAATGTTTAATTGAACAAATTTAATTATGGAATATGTTAAAATTTATATTACTTTTTTATCAAATTTAAAAAAAAAAAAAAATTCTTTAATCGCCTATATTTTTTGTTCAAAAACTAAATTAATTTTTCGGTAATTGCTGTTCTAAAAAAAATCATTACTTTTATTTAAATAGTAACCTTGATTTTTTCTGATCTACATACAAAAAACGAAAAATAATTTTCTTTTTTATCTTTGATTTGTTTTAATTGCAAAGTAATTTTAATTTGCCAAATGTCATTTTTTATCAAAATTAGTCTAGTGGCCTAGTGTGATTTATTTTTTAATAATGATATATTGCCTATGAACTGTAAATGGGCCTGTCCCTTTAGATTTTATAATAAGATAATCTAGATCTAGAGATGGATGTTTGTAAAGTACTCTAAAATCATGCAAATTTGTCTGCTTGTAGAAATATTAGCATTTCCCCTTGCAGATGAAACATATTGGCAAGATTATCTTATTCATGAACTATAATGTGCCATGCTTAACATTTTGTGATACAGGCAGAATATATTGCAAAATACATTATCGAAATGGACATTTTAAAAGAAATTTCTGGAAGCAAGAGAATAAGAATAAAAATAATGTTTGTATTAATAAAATAACTGTTTAGAAAAGTGCAAAATAAAAACACACAACTGCTTATACATCTCTTCAAACATTATGTCAGCGAGTTTCATGCTTTTATTTTTTAAAATGTGTCATAAAATTTTATCTTTTCAGAAAAAATATTTTTTGAAATAAATTCTCTTAAAAAAGGATTTTTATTTATTTATTATTATTATTATTATTATTATTATTATTTTTACCATTTTTGTAGTATCCTGGACATCTTACAAGAAAGGTCCTAACTCTGTTAGTACCATTTTGGATCTTCATTGACTCCATTATTATTATTTTTGTTTTAAAGATTTTGTTTAAAACTGAAAAGAAAATTATAAATTGAAAATCATAAAATCAACTTGATATCTTGTAAGAAGCGTCATTAAATAAAATTTCTCATGCAGATAATGGAAAAACAAGAATGCTCATTCAGAATTAAAATCTCGGCTAGAAGAACTAAAAGTGCATTCTGTGAATACTTCAAAAAATATTATTTAATCTACTAATGTATATAATAAAGCATTCATCATAATATAATGGAAAACTTGTCTCTCTGTAAATGATCTGACAATTTGTCTGTTTGATTATTATTTAATATTGAGAAAACGAAAACTTCACTTAAAAACACCTGCTCGCTAATGCTAAACATTTAGGTAGGTTCTTGTTTTAATTTCAAAATTTTTAACCTTTTATTTTTCATTCCACAGCTAAGGTCTATTTTTAATAAGAGTATTTTGTACTTTTCCAATTTTAGTTGCAGTTTTTTAAATACAGGTACTTTTGTTTTACCAATTCTGAAAATAAAAATACATTCATAAAAAAAAAAGTTATTGCATAATAGCTTTTGCTATCCTAAATTGTTTAAAAATATTTAAATTTAACACATTGCGATCCATGGTGACAACACTGAACTTTGCTTCGGCTACTGGTGACTGACAATGTAATATATGATATAAAATAAAAATAGTGTTTAAATAATTCAGAAAGTAAAATCCTATAATTTTAAGTTTAATTAAGTTCAGTAAAATTTAAATAAATCTTCAGAGTTTGCTTAAAACAATATATTTTTAAACTCGGTGACTGACATGGCATTCGACGTGTTAATAGAAAAATTCAAAAACCTGTCCAATTAGGAAATGTGTTTGCTAGAAGAAATTCATGGATGTCTTCGAATGGAGAGTACCCTTGAGAAATAGATGCATCACTACAAAGCTCATTATAAATAGACAGAAAAGTTTATTTTACCATGAAGAGCTGAAGAAGCTCTTGGATTATTTTTTTTATACATACGTTAAAAAAAGAGCTATATTTGGATAAAATAATGCTGAAGATCATACTTTTTTATACACATGCAGAGGTCGATCCAGGCAAAATTTGAGGTCCATTGTCCCTTCAAAAAAAATTAATTTAATAAAATGGGCCACTTCACGAAATTTCTTTTAATAAAATTTTATAAAATTCTTTTTCATAAAAACTGTTTAAAAATGTGTAATTTGTAAATATAACCAGTTTATGAAAAAGAAAAACTTTAGCAAAAGGATTTAAAGATGTTTTTGTTAATAAATGCTTGTATTCGTATTTGCGTAACTGGGTTTCTAATTTCATTACTATTTTTTTACCACAGAAATAATTTTGCTTTTCACAAAATGGGCCCCAAGAATAAAAATCTAGATCAACTCCTGACATGTCAAAAAAGAAAATTATATACTGCAGGTTGGATTTGGGTAATCCAGGGGGTATCTGCAACTGTCCTATTACTGTACAAAATGTGTAGTAAAATGTTGTCCACAGGACATTGGCAGGTTTCACACTTCGAACTTAAGGGGATGTCCTACAACTGTCCACAAGATGAATTCACCCATCCATAGGATATCAGCTAATCTGGAATATGGCATTATTAGGATGATTTTAGGACCGTCCAGAGGTTATCATATAAGCATCCTATAACCATCCTAAAGGTGTCATCAAGTGACATCCGTAGGATGTTGACAGGTGTGACATTTCGAAACCCAGGGGATGTTCTGTAACTGTCGATAGGACCAATTCATCGGTCCGCAGGATATCACGCATGTCCGAAGCGTGATATCTTCTGGATGTTTTTAGGATGTATTTGTGTTGTCTGGGACGTAAGTACCAAAAAAACTTTTTTATTTAAGAGTTTTATGTGAATTATTGCACCTTCAGGAGGTAAGTTTCATTGAATATTTGAGGAAAATTGCATCTCATCTTTATAATGAATATTTAACTATACATTATTGATTGACTTTTATTATTTTAAACTTAAAAAATTATTGATAAACTCACCACTGGTTTCATGTTTCTATTTACCACCGTTTCCGAGTTATAGATTTTTAAAGTTAGGGGTCCTATATGAAATACCCTGTAAATATGATTGTTATGTATATTGTTAGAAAAAATCATTAAATATATATATATATAGTGATTGCAGCATTTAAGATGCAATAAGATGCTTTGTTTAAAAATATATTTTTCATATATATATATATATTTATAATTTTTTTTTTTTTTTTTTTTTTTTTTTTTGCTTTAGTTATTTTAAATTAGTTAGATCAAGGTTGAAAGACACCAGTACATTCCTGCTCCTCTTCTACAAATTGCTGTATTCGATTCTTCATTTTCTGTAAGATGTGTAGATTGGGATTATGAGTATGTGCAAATATTTTTGCCTGCTTGGTAAACAGGGTTTGTGATTTTTTTTTATTTAAATCAGATTTTTTGATTAAAAAAAAATCACACAGTATTGGTTTTATATGACTTGTCTTTTAATTTATAAAATATAAATCATACACACACACACATGCATGTTATAAGTATTGTATCAATATATTTTATTTATGTTACACAATTTACATAAAAGATTCAGATATAAAATTTTAAGCTATGGAAAAATCTCTATTACACAAAATGCTTGGAAAAGTATAAATCAGATGTCAAAAATCAATTCAACCTTCAGTATTTTAGTTAAAATAAAAATAACTGCAGTACATAAAAATTTAAACGAACTTTAAGCTAATTGCAAATTTAGCTGTTAACTTTCGTTTTGTTAAAGTGCTGGTTCAGAAAAACAGTTTAGCAACTTTTTGAATCTATTTCTACTTTTCAAATGCACCAAACCAAAGGCAATAAACATTTGTTTCACTGAAGTAAATGAAGCCATTACAGTAAAAAGTTAGTTCATCGTGAATTCAATAAGTTTTTGAGTATCAGACTTTTCAATATTTGCAACAAATACCTTACCTTTCACCATTATAAAAAGACTAAGATCTACTATGTAAGATTCAAAACGAAAATCTTTGAATGGGTTAGCTTAATCTTTGTAAAAATTAAAATGCAACAAAATTTAGAAAAAAAAATGCTTTCAAAATAATCTTGCAACAGGAAGGAAATCTATGCAGAAACATATTAAATATTGGAATATTTAGTTATTAGTATTTTGAAAAACTTCTGCAAGTTGACATAAAATAAATATTAATAACTAAATATTCCAATATTTAATATGTCTCTGCATAGATTTCCTTACTGTTGCAAGATTATTTTGAAAGCATTTTATTCTAAACTTTTGTATTTTATTTTTGACAAAGATTAAGCTTTATCTTTCTCAAAACTATTTGATTATCTGAATTATATTAAAATAAATTACATTAAAAAGTACATTTATGTGTTGTTGACATCTTAAATTTATTGAAAAGTAACTGTAAAGGAAAACTGATTTAAATCAATGATTTAAAAAATCATGAATCTTAAGGGTATATTCCGATTCAGACTGCTTATTTTCCAATTTATTTTTGAATTCATTTTTGCTCTCAAATGCACCAAACTTTCAAAATCTCTTATTTGGAAAGTACACAAGGTGCCATAACTGTCGATTCTTTGATAAATGCAGAAAATATTGCAAAAAAAGCAATCAAAAATGGCATTTTGAACCAATTTTTCCGATGTGTGAGATCTCGGAACGAAAAAAAGGGTCATACCAAGAAGATAATTGTTTATAAATCAAATTATAATGAATGGAGTGTAAAATGACATCACACGGCACCTCTTACGTCCCTTCAAGAATCCCCCCAAAGCGTTTTTTCGAATACACCCTTAAATCATGATTAAAATCAAGCCGATTTAAGTCAACCATGTTGGTAAGAAAGCGAGCTCTTCTCTGAGAGTGTATTGCGATGCTTAGTTATTAATTCAGCCAGAGTTTTCCCCAGAGGGTTTCAGGGGGGCGCTCCGCCCCTCCTGCCCTCTAGTTTAAAAAATAGCGCCCCTCTTGCCTCTCATCAAAAAACTAGCGCCGCTCTTGTCATTCATTCAAAATAATAGCGCCCTTCTTGCCCACATTTGAAAAAAAACGCAGCCCTCCAGTGATGATCCGAACGAGTGCATAAATTGCGCAAAAAATCGGTGACGGAAAGCAAAAAACGGCAAGATTTGTTAAAAATGGCTAATTTCGTCACAAAATTTCACAAAACATCAGATTTCCTCAGAAGATCGTGGAAAAACAACGAATTTCTTCCAAAAATCGCAATAAAACGGAAAATTTTGTCGGATGAGTTGCAAAAAACAGCAACTTTCGTCAAAAAATAGCGATAAAGTGGCAGATTTCGTCAAAAGATTTGGGAAAAAAGGCTAATTTCATCCAACAATCGCAATATTTTTATGAGATTTGTTGTTTTTTCGCGATTTTTTTAGCAAAATATGCCGTTTTTGCGATCTTTTAGCAAAAACTGCTGTTTTTGCAATCTCAATAAATTTTTCCGTGATTTTTTTTACGAAATTTGACGTTTTTTCATGATTTAAAAATAAATAAAATTTACCTTTTTTATTTTAAAATTTTTGATGAAATTTCTGTTTTTTCATAACTTTTTGAGCTGCTAGACTCTAGATTCAACTCTATAAAAGTGCCCTTTAAAATGAAAAAGTGCCCTGAAAAAATGTAAAAAGTGCCCTTTTCAGAACAGTAGCGACTTGCCCTTTTTTTAACCTGGGGGAAACTCTGATTCAGCTAATTATAAACATTTAAAACTCTGAGTATCAGATGCATTCAAAGCTTTTACTATTCTCATACAATGTTTGTCTTATCCATATGCTATAGTTTTTCATAACCATCACATACAAGCACACACATACCATAACTTTCTTTTATTACTTTATATATATGGTTAATGGATAATTATTGTGCCTTAATTTAGATTTCAATATGCATAAGACCGATGGGCGAACTTATGCTGAGGTGACTGCTAACACAACAAAATCAAGAATTTTTTTTAATTCGTCTGTCAAGGTGTCTGAATTCAGAACTTCTGTGGAGACTTTTAAAGCAGGTAGAAGTAAAGGTAAGTATCTTCCCATAGTATCTTTCCCTAAATTTTCACCTACTAATTCTTTTTCTAACTCTGTTCATAATTCTGCTTCCAATTCTGTTTATCCATCTTGTTCTAAAACTTCTCCTTCTGTAACATCTCGTCCTGCATGTTCTTCTGTTTTCCCTGGTGTAGAGCGCGGCCGGCTTTGCGTATCTGAGAAGGTAGCAATGAACAATTTTGTTCGCAATCTTGAGTATAGGTTTAAAGGCTCATTTGTAGATAGTACTGTAACGGGTGGTCGTTATGAATGGCTCTTTGCAGCACATAGGAGTTATAGTTATGGAAAAAAGAGGCGTAGAACAGTTAAGCCGTGTAGAACCTTCTCAGACGTAGAGCATCTGTGTGCAGGGGTTGTTAGGGATTTGCAGCTTGCAAAACCTAATGCTTGTCTGTTAGTATACTACCCAAGAGGGACTTCAGGCCTTAACTTGCATAAGGATGATGAACCTATCCACGCATGTGACCAGGTTATTACCTTATGCCATGGTGTTGGAGCCACTCTTGTGATAGCTGATAACAACAAGCAAGAGGTTGCGCGCGAATGGTTAGAAGGTGGGGATTTTTAGGTCTTTAGGGATCAGAGATCATTTTATCATGGCATTGATGGCGTGGAAAAGACTGGCAATGGACGATGGGCTTTCACCTTTCGTGTGTTCAAGTAATCTGCGAAAAGTGTCAAGTCTGTTCCAACACCAAATTTGCCAGCGGTCTTTGTAGGGTCTCATTCCGCTTGCTCGTTGAGCTTGTCCCTGCTAGCCCCATTGCTACTGTTCCTGCTTGTCCCCTTGTGTCTGTTCCTGCCAGCCCCGTTGCGACTGCTCCTGCCAGCCCCATTGCGACTGCTCCTGCTAGCCCCGTTGCTCCTGTTCCTACTTGTTCCATTGCGCCTGTTCCTGCTTGTCCACTTGTGCCTGCTCCTGCATGCACTGTTACTGTTGTCCCTGCTAGCTCCATTGCAACTGTTCCTGCTTTCTTCCTTGCACCTTGTCTTCCCATCTTGCCTGCACCTCGTCGCACCCTCTTGTCTGCTCCACATCGCCCTTTCTTGCGTGCTCCTCGTCGCACCCTCTTGCCTTTTCCTCGTTCCCCTTTCTTGCATGCTCCTCGTCGCACCCTCTTGCCTTCTCCTCGTCGCCCTTTCTTGCATGCTTCTAGTTGCACCCTCTTACCTTTTCCTCGTCGCACCCTCTTGCCTTTTCCTCGTCGCACCCTCTTGCCTTCTCCTCGTCGCACCCTCTTGCCTGCTCCTCTTCCCCCCTCTTGCCTGCTCCTCTTCCCCCCCTCTTGCCTGCTCCTCTTCCCCCCCTCTTGCCTGCTCCTCTTCCCCCCCTCTTGCCTGCTCCTCTCCCCCCTCTTGCCTGCCCCTCTCCTCCCCCTCTTGCCTTCTCCTCCCCCCCTCTTGCCTGCTCCTCTCCCCCCTCTTGCCTGCTCCTCTCCCCCCTCTTGCCTGCTCCTCTTCCCCCCTCTTGCCTGCTCCTCTTCCCCCCCTCTTGCCTGCTCCTCGTCGTCCCCTGTTGCGCGTCCCTCGTCGTCCCCTCTTGCGCGTCCATCGTCGTCCCCTCTTGCGCGTCTCTCGTCGTCCCCTCTTGCCTGCTCCTCGTCGTCCCCTCTTGCGCGTCCCTCGTCGTCCCCTCTTGCGCGTCCCTCGTCGTCCCCTCTTGCCTGCTCCTCGTCGTCCCCTCTTGCCTGCTCCTCGTCGTCCCATCTTGCGCGCCCCTCTTCGCCCTTTCTTGCGCGTCCCTCTTTGCCCCCACTTGCATGCTCCTTATCACCCCTTCTTGTCTCCCTCTTATAACACTCTTTTTCATTCTGATTCTCACAGTTTGTTTCGCTCTTGTACTTTATTAGGGGGAGGTCGACCACGGAAATCAATTAGTACAAATTTACTAAGTCAAAGTGAATTTAAAGTAATAATGGGTAATATGGATCAAAGTGATGACGAATTTAGGGAAATGCTGGTAAACAGTGTACACCAATTTGTTGTGTAGCTATTTGTTATTTTCACCAAAAAGATATTGACACATGGGGTTCATCAGATATTGATTCTATTTTACACATCGGAGATCAGTTATATAAAACTTCTAAACACATACTTATTAAAAAAAAAGCCCTGTTTTGATTACTTTACATTTGATGAAGTTTTTAACACAGTTCATTTAAGTGGCGAAACATTTAATTTTTTTGAAAACACTGATGAAAATCTGAAACATATTGAGACAGGAGATTCTACAGTAAATAATTTGATTCAATCATTAAACTCTTTTTTTGAAATAAATAAATACAAAGCAGGAATTTTTACATGCAACAGCTACACATTTGCCGTTATGAAATTTAAATCAAAGTATTATTTTTTTGATTCACATAAACGCAATTCTGATGGATATCCAACATTGGATGGAATAGGTACTGCTGTATTGTGTCGAATAAGTACAATTAAAAGGTTAGCTCATCAGTTACTAAGCAATTGTTTTATAATTGATGATAATGATCACAATTATACTGTTAAAAATAAGTCTCCATATATTTTAATGTCTGTTTGTGTAAAACAGAATCAAACAAGTGTACAAAAAAAACATACAAAAAAAAAGAATAACAAAACACCTACAAAATACAAAACAGACAAAAATAGTAGTTAAAACTAAAAAACGGAAAAAAATCACATTTTGTTTGGAAAGGATTAAAAAGAAAGAAAGGTTAAGAAAATTGAAAATCAACCAGAAATTATATTGGAATTCACTAAAACAAACCAAACGTAAAAAATGTATCGATAAAAATTTTTTTAAAAGGCAGCAAATGATTAATTCAGAAACACAAAATGAACGGGAAGAAAGGATACGAAAAATCAGAATTCGTCAAAAATTGTATCGAAATTCACAAACGCAAGCCCAACGTCAACGACTCTTAACTAAAAGAAGGAAAAACATTTTATCAGAGACACCAATTCAACGGCAAAATAGATTGACAAACATGAAAAGGCACAGAAAAACTTCATTGACAAAAACAGATATGAAAAAGCGCAGAAAAACTTCATTGGCACAAAAAAATCAAGGTGATTTAAATAATGAATTTGGTGCCATCAAAAATTTGTTTAAATTGTTAGAAAATAAAAATTGTTTAATTCTAAGAATTTTGGGAAATAACAAAAATATTGATAGTCGATTACAGGCAGAAAAAGTTGTAAGTAAAATTTGTAATTATCGGGAAAGTTTTACTAATATATTTTGCAAAGCATTTACCTCCTTAAAAGATAAATTAAGAAGTAACCGATTAAAAGTTAATCCTCTTTTTGACTTAGAGCACAATTTTAATGCATTAGTTGGACATTCTCTTCATACTACAACATCAGAGAGTTTTTTTAATGATTCCACTTATACTACTCTTTCTACAAATTATCAAACAAATTTAGAATGTAATAGTGATGGAAAAATTATGAACTTATTTAAATTAGGTGATAAATGCAACAAATGGATTTGTAACAGTGATATATGTTTGCTTAACAAAAAGAAATATTTGATCGTCTTATGGATATTACTAAAGTCATACTAGGTTTACAATGTTCACAAATTTTACATTTCTTTCAAAATATTGATAATTGTCGAAATTCTGAAGTAAGGAAAACATTTAGTGCTGAAAATTTTTCTATTGACTGCAATGAAACTGAAAAACATATTGATTATAACAAATTTAAGCTAGGTCATCCATCTTTTTGCTATATCAATGATAACTGTGACTCGGTTTTATTATTTTTGCGTTCAATTGCCCCACATTTTCCATATATTCGCCAAATTGTAAGATTAATTTACAAAATTTTACATGCTGAAAAAAATATAAATTACTATGAATCCTGTCTCTTAACTTTAGATCTATTACGTTTAACAGATATCTGTAGCCAAATTAACATTAAAAGTTGTTCTTTTATTGTTGATTCGTTCCCATTTGAAGAAGAAGGGGACATTTTCGACCATTTTCATGAAGCTTTTTGTAAATTCAAAACAAAAGATACAGATTGGCCAGTTAATATTTGTGTATCTTGCTTACAACTTTGTTATAAACGGAATGTTCGTCCAATTTCTAATATGTCACTAAATACAGAGTGGAAAAAATTAGTAGATTAGTATAAGGGGACATTTGGAAATATGAAATACATTTGCCTGTATTGTGTAAATAAATTTAAAATTAATCAAATGCCTCCAAGATGCATATTAAACAATTTGATATTCAAACCGGTGCCAGAGTGTATTTCTACTTTAAATGAATTTGAAAAAATTTTAATTCAACGTGCAAAAGCTTTTCAAGTTATCACTAGAATGAGTACAGTTCACGGAGGTCCTAAAATAAAAACACAAGTTGGTCTTGTTAAGAAAGTGATAGGTAGGGTTTTCCATTTACCATTGCCATTGGAACAGACACTTAAAAAATTGCCAAATCCATCCGATGCGCTAATTGCAGATCAGGAATTTTATGTGTTAGTTCGTAGTGTACCATCTAAACAGAATCATATTTGGCAATCGTTAATTAACATAAATAAAATTTTTAAAGCTTTACATTGGCTTAAACAAAATAATCCGTTATATTATCACATTAATATACCAACTTCAGCTGATAAATTGTTAGAAAATATAAAAAATTGTGATATTGAGTCACATTGTGATAACGAAATTCCAGAAACTGGTGGTGCTATGTTGACTCAAAAAGAATTGTCAGATGGTTATTACAATAACATGACAATACATCCATTATTTGAAAAAAGGATCAACATGGACTCTACCACAATATATCAGTTTTTAAAAATTATGGAAAAAAGTTTAGATAATCATGATAAACAATTAGATTTAAAATGCTTTCCAGACTTATTTTGTTATGGTGAAAATGGTAATTCTCAAACACGGCCAATTAATTTACCTATAGCTGAATTTATTAAATGTTTATTAAAATCTCATCATTCACAGTTTCGGCTTAATTTACAATATTTCTTCTATTTATTAAACAATGCTAATATCAGACAATTAAAAGCCGGAATTTATCACAAGTTAAATATTACAAATTCTACATCAAATCTTACTGCAAAAGACTGCTTAGATAGGATTGCGAACAAGGATTTGGAGGCTAATTTATCCACAATTTTTAGTAGATTGCGAAATACAGAACAATTTTGGTCAAAACCACGTAATGAATTAAACTGTATGGTGAAAAACTATGGTCCTGCTACTTTCTTTTTAACTTTGAGTCCAAGTGAATATCATTGGGAAGACTTGCACATTTATCTAAAAACAACTAATCCAAAATATGAAAATAAACCTTTATCACATTTAATAGCTTTGGACCCAGTAAACACTTCACGTTTTATTGAAAATAAATTTCGGGCT
The DNA here is from genome assembly GCA_964019185.1 of Maratus speculifer. Lineage (NCBI taxonomy): Eukaryota > Metazoa > Arthropoda > Arachnida > Araneae > Salticidae > Maratus > Maratus speculifer. The sequence continues at coordinate 35,149,661 of OZ025293.1, forward strand.
ATGTTAGAATTTATAACTTCTAGTAACGGTCCATTAGGTATAGTTGAACATTATGCGTGGCGCCGTGAGTATCAGTCTCGTGGATTACAACACTTTCATTTATTACTCTGGATTAAAGATGCCCCAATATTAGGAAAAGCAAATTCAGATTCTATTGCTAAATTCATAAATAATTATATAACTTGTAGAATACCCAACCAAAGTAATTTCCCAATACTTCATGATCGTGTAAATAGATATCAAAAACATAGTCATAATTCTTACTGTTTGCGTGTTAAAAAGGGTAAAAATAAACCAATTTCAGTTTGTAGGTTTGGTTTTCCACGTGAAATTTCTGAATATTTGCATGTTAATGATGTTGCTGATGCAGTAATAGGTCGCAGAAAGCTAACAAAAACCCGTTTGTATAATTTGCCACGAAATGAAGAAAAAAAAACATTAATGATTATAATGCACCACTTATGCTAGCCTGGTGTGGTAATATTGATATTCAGTTTATTGGCGAAAAGTCAGCATGTTTAACTACATACATAACAAAATATCAAACAAAAGCTGAAAAATCATTTGCATCTGATGATTTTAGTGATTTTTGCTCTTCAAAACCTTTATATAGTCGTTTATGGAATTTCGGTTTACGAGCATTGTCAAATCGGGAATGCGGAGCTTTAGAAGCCGCTGACACTTTATTGTTACACTCATTATTTGGAACAGATTCAGGAACGATTATTCGATGGTTAGATGTTAAAATTAACAGATCTCGTAAATTAAAAAACAAAAATGAATTACTGAAACTAAGTAATGATGCAACTGATATATATTGTTCAAGTTGGATCGATACCCATTACCCACAAAGGCCAAAGCAACTTGAAAGTCTCTCTTTATTTGATTTTTCCAGGTGGTATGATATTGTAGACAAAAAACCTTCTTCTAACACCGTGATTTCGTATGAGTTTGGCGATAAACATTTACGTAAACGAAAAATTCCATATTTAATTAATCATTACAATTATAATTGTAAACAAGAGCCAGAAAATTATTATTTTTGTTTATTAATCTTGTTTAAACGGTGGAGAACTATTTCGGAGCTAAAAGGTCATTTCAATACATATAGTGAGTCTTTTATTGATTGCAAGGATAATTTACTGGAGGCAATGAAATATCATGAACATTTAGAGCAAATACAGCAGGCTAAAATAGATTTGGATTCAAAAATTGAAATTATAGAAAAACAAATGCTTTCAAACACTCAGGATGATGATAACTTAAATATCATTAATTATGTAGAGCCAGTAGGAAATGAAATAGATGATTTAGATAAGTTATTGTGTAAGGAAGATATTGATAATATGATTGAACATTTAAATGTTGACCAAAAGCGTGTTTTCGATGAAGTTGTAGGTTGTTTAGAACAATATATTAAGGAATTAATCACTTGCACATCCAATAATGTTAATAACAGATTAATTCCAAATTCAATTTTGAGAAAGTTTGTGTCTGGAGTTGGAGGAACAGGTAAATAATATTTAATTAAAGCTATTCGGTGTTATATATCAGACAAATTTAAATATAAAGTTGCTGTAACAGCCCCAACTGGCATTGCTGCTTTTAACATAAACGGTTTGACTATTCATCGTTTATTACAGTTACCAGTGGAACATGGGAATACACCTAAATATACTAAATTATCAGATGATAAATTAAATTCCATTCGTGTTGATTTAAATAATTTGGTTCTGCTTATTTTAGATGAAGTCTCGATGGTATCTAATGTAATGTTAATGCATATTCACATGAGGTTATCAGAAATCTTTGATACTATGGATGAAAATGATGGTTGGTTTGGCCGTATAAACATTTTATTTTTTGGTGATTTATTACAACTTCCACCTGTAATGGGACATTCTCCGTTTGAAAAAATTTCTCAAGAAACTATCACTAAACATTTCGCTGGATTACATTTTATAAATATTTGGCAAGATTTATTTACCTATGATGAACTGACCATTAACATGAGGCAACAAACAGATAAGTTATATGCATCCATATTGGATTCAATTCGAGTAGGTGTATTAACTGAAGCTCAAGAGTTGATTTTACGTAACAGAGAAATTAATTTAAATTCAAAAAATCCATCTGATTGTATTAAATATTTAGTCGAATATGTTAAAAAATTAGAATGTAAAACTATTTGTTTATTTCCAACAAAGCACCAGTGTTGTAACTTTAATGCAGCTATGTTGGAGTCCTTAAACAAACCAAAATTTATTCTCAAAGCTATTGACATAATAGAAGCAAAAACTAATGCTCAGAAAGATAAGGCACGCAAATCTTTAAATAAAATTAACGATAAAAGTCAAACAGCAGGCTTAGAAGATGAAATAGAAGTTACATTAGGAGCAAAAATTATGTTATTGAGAAATATAGATGTAACTAATGGTTTAGTAAATGGTGCAATAGGTTTTATAGTTAAAATTTATAAAGATAATTTTTCAAATGAAAATTTCAGTAAACTAAGAATAAAATTTGAAACTGGAGAATTTGACATACAGCCAGTAACAGCAAAATTTCAATTATTTGCAAATGTATTTGTCTTTCGGAAACAGTTTCCTATTTGTTTAGCTTATGGAATAACAATTCATAAAAGCCAAGGCTTGACTTTAGATACTTGTGTAGTAGATATAGGGAATTCAATATTTTCACCTGGTCAGGCATATGTTGCTTTATCCAGAGTTAAATGTTTAGATGGTTTACACATAATTAATTTAAATCCATGTAGAATTGAAGCTCAGAATATTGCAATTTTGGAATATAATAGATTGAAATCTACTTTTAAACCTGATTTAACATTGTTTTCACTTCACACAACTCATAATAAAAATGTGTCAGAAAAAATAACTACTTAACACACATTCATGCATTTCCATTAATTGATATAGAAAATGCACAAATTGAGAAACATGGAATAGACACTTTAGAATCATTAGAAAAAATTCGCGGTTTTATTAATCCACATGCTGTTTCTTGTTATGCCAATGCAATCTTTCAATGTCTTTTTAATATAGAATGTATAAACTCTGCAATAAAATTATCTGCTCCTTCAGAATTAAAAAAACTACATTCTGAATTTTCAAATCCAACATCCAATTCTGCTTTAAATTGCTATACATTACTAAAAGAATTTGATAGTGAAGACTTTGATATCAGACAACAGCAGGATAGCACAGAATTTTTACTATTACTTCTGCATAAATATGATTCTTTAAAACGTGTTATATCATTTGATACTGAAATTAATTATAAATGTAAAAATTGTGATTATGAAAAACAAGAAGTAATTCAAACACATATAGGAAAATTGACGATACCACCAGGTTTTATAGTTAAAAGAAAAGTTTCAATTTCAAGAGTTAATTGATTATAATTTTAATAGTTGGAATTCAGATTTATGTAACGAAGCAAAATGTCCTGTTTGTAATAATGTTGAAGTTTTAAGTAATAGATATAGAATTAAAAATCCACAAAATGTTCTAATTTTTTCACTGCAATTAATACAACCAGACATGCGAAAAAATACAGATTTGTTACTGCCAGGAATTTCACAAACTAAAATAACATTTTGCGAAAAAAACTACACATTATCAGGTGCAATATTTCATCATGGTGCAACCACATCAATGGGTCATTATACAGCTATCGTTCGAAAAAACAAAAAGTGGTTCATAGCAGATGATACTAAAGTTGGCCAAATACGTTGGCCAAAGAACAGTAAAGATATTTACATTTTATTTTATAAAAAAACCTAATCTTTAATTAGTGTAATAGACTTCAAATGTTATATATCAGGGATACACCGGTGCAAAATGCCAAACAGGAAAACATGAGTTTAAATTGTTTGTCAACTACTTTATATATATGCATGATTAATTTTCATAAATATTTATTTATTTTTATTTATTTATTTTATTTTATTTTATTTATTTATTTTTTCTTTTTTTTGCCTGAACGAAGTGGGCAACAGCGAGCTGTTCCATTGGTGACGGTGACACCCCCACCTTGTTTTGTGGATAATAGGGAGATAATGTTGTTTTTTATAAATATTTATACAGAGGCAGCATATACAGTGGACTCCCTCAAATCCGCAAACCAGAAATCCGTGCATATTTTATGGATGTAAACAATGAAACTTTCAGTTCGGATATCGGGACAAAATTCGATTTTTAAAATTTTGTATCAATTCTATGTATTTTTTAATTTGTAATTTTCTTAATAATACTCTATTCATGTTTTTTTTTCATGAAGGAAGAATAATTTTTTTGGAAAAAAATTAAGATATTGCTGATATTACTGGCAATCAGTATTTTCTTATGAAATATATTTATGTATTAATCAAGATTTTTGGTTATTAAGCCAGTCTAAACTTGAAAAAAAAAATCTGTATTTTATGATTTTAATGTGAATTGGTAATGCACTTTTACGAGGCAAGTTTTGTTGAATAATTTTGGAAAAATACATTTAATTTTTATAATGAATATTTAATCATACACTATTGATTATTAACTTGACCTTTGCTATTAGTACTTTAATCATTTTAAAATTTATCTAAATTTTTATTATTTTTTTAGTTTATTACTTATATTAATATTTTATTACATTGTAAGTATTCATTAAAGTTCTGGTTGCACTATTAATTGCACTCAAATTACGGTTTAAAAAATGTAAACAAAACAATGATCAGAATTACACAAAATTCTAAAATCCGCACAGCTCCTGGTCCCAAGCTGTGTGGATTTGAGGGAGTCTACTGTATTTAAAATTAGTTATAGAAAAATCAGGGAACTTTAAATTTCTGTACAGAACATGTATTACAATATTTACTTTAAATAAAATTAACTTTTAATTATCTCCACACACATTACCAATCCTATGTTCAGGTGTTCATTGAGTGGGAAAAAAATATTTTTTAATTAATATTTTTGAGTTTTTAAAGTAAGGTTTAATTTTCTAAGCATTCAAATAGTATTAATTTTTGGATTATTATTCAAGATATAATACAGATTTTCATTATTTTTTATTCAATATTGAACTTGTACATTTGTGGAATTTCTGTATAAAATAGAGTTCAAAGTGAAAATTTTGAATGTTTTAAATTTTTCTTTACCCTTTTTTAATTTTAATAAAATGAATTTTGTTATTCTTATGTGAATAAATGAAAAATATACATAATGTTTATTTTATTTCTAATTAATTTCATAATTTGACATTTTTCCTTTTAATGTAAGTCAATAAAAATTGTATATTAACAATTACCTTTTTACTTTTTTTTAAATGTTTTTGTAAAGTTATGTGTTTAATTCCTTAAAAAGAATATTCTATTTTTTATTTGCACTTTTTGTAAAATATTTTGAAATTTTTATTAAGTTTGTTTTTAAGAAAGCTTAATCCAATATGAGCAGTTAAAGTGTACTTTTTGGACAGTACTATAAACTGCTTGTAGTGATATTTTATCATTTGTATCTTTTGGTCCTTAACCTAAAAAAAGTAATGATATCAGTTCAAAAACCCTTAACAGGTTAAAAGTTTGACGCAGCACTCTACTTTATCACTATACAAATCTGAAATATGAGTCTTAAAAATAATGATATCAAATTTTGAGTGACGCTATGCTATTAAAATGAATACATGCATATATATTTAATTTTTCTTTTTGTTATCAGTGATGCATTTTCATTTATATCTCTCATGCATTCTGTGTATGTGTTTCAGAAGATTTAATATCAAAATTCAAGTTATGCTGTGATCCAACTTTAAAAGAATTATTTTAAAACTGTTTTACACATTTTTATTTTGTCTACTAAAATATATTTAGGCATTCAAATGATTTTTCAACCCAATACACTATCAAATATGTCTCACTTTATCTGAGCCAATGTTATGTATTAAATGGATTTAATTCAATCAATTCATTTATTGTTTGCGTCACTCTATCCAGAACCATCCATAAAATTTATGTAAACGTTTACTTTGCGTCATAATATGTAAGCAAATGATTAGCGTTATGCAAAGAAAACATTTACACAAATTTTACCGATAGTTCTGGATAGAGTGACGCAAACAATAAATGAATTGATTGAATTAAATCCATTTAATACATAACATTGGCTCAGATAAAGTGAGACATATTTGATAGTGTATTGGGTTGAAAAATCATTTGAATGCCTAAATATATTTTAGTAGACAAAATAAAAATGTGTAAAACAGTTTTAAAATAATTCTTTTAAAGTTGGATCACAGCATAACTTGAATTTTGATATTAAATCTTCTGAAACACATACACAGAATGCATGAGAGATATAAATGAAAATGCATCACTGATAACAAAAAGAAAAATTAAATATATATGCATGTATTCATTTTAATAGCATAGCGTCACTCAAAATTTGATATCATTATTTTTAAGACTCATATTTCAGATTTGTATAGTGATAAAGTAGAGTGCTGCGTCAAACTTTTAACCTGTTAAGGGTTTTTGAACTGATATTAATACATTCATTGTTACCTAACTAAGTAAATCCGAAGAAATCGAATAGAAAATCGATTTGTTAAACGAAAGTTTTAAGTGATGGCAAAATACTATTCAATTAAAAATTGTGTTAAACTATTTGTTATTTATGAAATACAGATAAATATTTATGTGTAATTTCAAAATCTATAATGTTATAGATATTTCAGAAGTTTTCTTAATGAAAACTTCATTTTATCTTTCAGAAATTAAATAACAATAATAATATTATGTTTGGTAATCTATAAAAGAAATATGAAAAATAAATTGTTAATCAATCCAATTTACATTAAAAAAAATAATTAATGATAAGGAAAACAAAGTAGACTAAACCTTCAGAAATGACATTTAAATTGATGCTTCTATTTAGCTAACATTTTCTTATCCTCAACATTCGGTAGGTAATTGATAATAACCTCAATTAAACTTTTAAGTTGCGTGAATTTATATTTTTTAAACAGAAAATCTTTTCAAATAAACCACGTATAGGTATATATTTGGGAAATGGGACGGGGGAGGTGAAGCTCAATATTTATATATTTTAAATCCAAATATACCATTTTAAAATGAATTGCAGCACTATCTTTGAGTTGATGATATGTGCTGGGATAAAAATGTCTAGTTTCATCGCGACAATTTTGTTTATTTATTTATTTATTTATTTTAAATAGGATTTAGTAAGTATGTTAGTTAATTATATATATAAACATTTAATACCTGATATTAAGATGCATCAGAACTCGATTTAGATAATTTTCATAACAAAGTTTTAAACGGGTACTTATGAACAAACTTACGTTAATAATCTCTTTTTTTTTCTTTGCATAAATACCTTTACCTCTGAATTTCAGAAAAAATTTATGAACTAGAATTGTCTTCTATTTAAAGATTTTAGAGTATTAATTTAGAAACTTACTATTTAGTTCATTTAAACAAGTTAAATTAATTTCTAAATTAATAAAAAAGGAATAATAATAAAAAACCAAAACGCAATAGGTTATTTATTAATAATTAATAAAATATTGATAAATGAACAAAATTTGGTTTAGAAGATACATAATAGTAATTAGTATATAAAAAAGAATAATAATTAATTAATTGAAATAATAAATAAAAATTTTTAATTTAACCAAAAAAGATTAAAAGTTATAGCAGTAATTAAAAATTATTAAAATTTAATAACAATTACCTAATTTGCTTAAAAATAAGTAATCGAATAATTAATAAAATATAATTAACTCATTAAAATCGATACCGATTAAATTGAATTCACTATTTTAATAAAAAAAATTGAGTATTGTACTCCAGAATCATTCATAAGATGGCGCCAGCACTGTGACTTCCTGGCCACTTCCCCAAGAATAAATAACCGGGTACTTCCCCAGGAGTGATTTCCCAGGTACTTCCCCAGGAGTAGCATCCCTGGGAAGTTGCTCCGTGGGACGTTACTGGGAGCTCATTCCTGAGGACACCGTAAAAGACTCTTACCCCAGGACGTCCTGATCTTGTCATTTTAGTTTTAGGAGGAATATGGGATGATTTGGAGCTCCAGGGGAGGTATTGAGGAGCTTTTGTGCTATATGGGAATAAGACCTTAATTTAGATACATGTACTATTTCTGAACTTTTGAACTGGTTTTGCCTATCAATTTCAAAATTTACTTCGGATAATTTGTTAAGAATTTTATAAGGGCCACTAAATACTTGTGTTAACTTTCTAGTATTAGGGTACTGAAATTCTTCATAGATAACTAGATCTCCTATTTTGAATTTTGGTTCGATATAATCTTTATCATAATATTTTTTATTTTTTAAATGAAATTCATCAGTTCTTGCTTTAGCAATTTTAAGTGCTTCATGAACAGGGGGATAATAATTTTGTTGTAAGGGGGAGTCAAAGGGTAATTGGCCAAAAAGCAAGTAATCAGGTGGAAATTTAGTAATAGAATGGGGTGTATTATTATATTCATTAATTACCTCAGTTAAAAGCTTAGTCCAGGGAATTTTAGAGGTAGTGGAGTTTACTTTACATTTTAATCTAGTCACTATTGTCTGATTTACTCTTTCACATTTCCCATTCGTTTGTGGATGATGGGCAGTGGTCAAACGTTGTTTAATATTATGATTTCGCAGGAATTTTTTGAATCTTGAAGAAATAAAAGCAGCATTCCTGTCACTGAGTATTTTTTGAGGGGACTGTACACTTGAAATCTTACTAAAACAGAATAATTGTTGAGGGATTTTGATATTGAAGATTTGTTTCAGACAATTTGTATAAGTTTCTGTAGTGACACTTTTGGAAGGAAATGCCCAAACATATCTTGTTGCATGGTCTATTATAATATGGAGATATTTTTTTGTAGAATTATAATAATTGAACCCTCCTATAGTATTAACAGACAGACAGTCAAGAGGTTGATCTGTAGTGGGCATAGCTTGTAATAAGACAAATTTTTTGTGTCTAGGTTTTTTATTTTTCTGGCAAATATCACAGTATTTAACAAAGTTGGTAATGTCTTGGGTCATATCTGGCCAATAATAGTTAGGAGAAATTAAATTTTGCATTTTTGAACACCAGGGTGACCAAATTGTTCATGAGCAACACTAAGCAATTTTTTTCTTAGGGACATGGGAACTACCACTTTACGTAAACATTTTCTTTTAAATATAATCAGTCCAATGTCATTAATATAATTTGATCCACATACATTTTCTCTTTCTTGCATCTCAATAATCTCTTTAACGTCAAGAAGAAAAGTAAAGGGTTTACAAAAATGAGAAATAGGGTTTCTGGACAACATGTCGGCTTCGACATTTGTAGATCCTTTTAAGTACTCTATTTTGTAATCGAACATACTTTACTTCAATGACCACCGAAATAATCGACCTCTTAAATATTTGACATATTTAACCAAACAAGAGATGCATGATCAGTATGGATGGTAAATTGTACACCGTGAAAGTAATGATAAAATTTATCTAAAGTATCAATGATAGCAAGACACTCTAATTCGGTAATGAAATAATTTTTCTCATAACTTCTCAATCCTCTAGAAAAATAAGTAATCAGATGTAAAAAGTTATTATGGTCGGGTTGTTTAAGAACTGCACCTACCGCCACCTTAGAAGCGTCAACAAACATGTGTAGGGGTAATTTGGGGTCATAAACCTTTAAAATTGGTTTAGCAATGAGGGCATCTTTTAATTTTTGAAAAGAGTTTTGACATTCAGAATTCCATTCCCAAATAGTATCTTTCTTAAGTAACTTATTTAGGGGGTGTCTAATTTCAGTATATTTGTCAACAAATTTATGATACACATTTATAGAACCAAGAAATCTTTGTAATTCTTTAGTATTAGTAGGAGGTTTTAATTTTTTAATTGTTTCTATATTAGTATTAGCTGGAATTAAAGTTCCATTTTGGATTTCATATCCTAGAAAATTGATTTGTTTTTGAGCAAAAGTACATTTAGATAATTTTAATTTAATATATTCGATTCGGCTTAAATCAAAAATTTGGATGAAATGATGTATATGTTCATCTATAGATTTAGAAAAAATAATTATAACATCAAAATAATAACAAGCAAAGTCTATTTTATATTTTGTAAGAATTCTTCTAATTGTCCTATTGAAAATGGGCGGCCTACCTTTACACCAAAGGGGAGAACATTCCATTCCCAGAGCCCACAATTAGTGGTAAAGGCTAACTTTTCGGAATCGGCTGGGTGAATAGGTATGTGCCAACAGCCTGAGGCTAAATCTAGTGTCGAGAAATATTGGGCACTACTTAATTTGTCTAAAATTTCATCTATTCGGGGCAAAGGTTCAGCGTCATTTTTCATAATAGAATTTAATTTTCGGTAATCAACACACATTCGGGTTTTTTTGCCTTCATCTCATTTATTTACTAACGTAACTGGGGAAGAATATGGGCTATAACTTTCTTTAATTAACCCAGCAGCTAATAATGATTGGATTTGCTGAGATATTTCTTTTTCATCAGCAGTGGATGTACGATAAGGCCTCAAAGATATTGGTAGGTCAGATTAAAGAAAAATACGCTGAGGTTCAATATTAATTCTCCATACATCATATTTATTTTTGGCAAAAATATCTAAATAATCCCTTAAAAGTTCCCTTACATTTTTATTTTGAATAGCATTCAGATCCCCCAATAGATTATAATCATCATTATTAGTTCGCGGCAAGGATTGAGGAGTTATGGTATTTCCATAATCGGGTTGTACAGTAGTATCATTTTTTATAATATCAAAATGAACAATTCTAAATTAACACTGGATATGTTGACATGTTGGTTTAACGTAATATTGTCTTGTAGCACCTGGCTTTTTGCACAATCAATTTTCAATTTAAATTTGGCGCAATCAGGTAAACCTAAATTAGCATAGTCCAAATCTATCTGACTTACTAAAAAATTAACATACCTCTTTATATTACCAAATTTAATACATAACCGACAAGATTTATTATTTTTAATAGTTCCCTGTGTCTGTCTAATAGTAATAGGGGAAACATTATGTAAATTAGCATTTAAATATCGAACAAATTTGAGAGGTAAAATTGAGACAGTTGATCCACTGTCAACCACACAATACACTTTGTTATTGTCCACATATCCAGGGATAAATAATTGTCAGTCATTATTAGTAGGGGATGGTTGTATATGAGTAGGAGTTTGAGATTGCAAGGAATTTGTGTTAAATATACAACTCCTCTCCCAATGATAAGCATTTTGTATACCTCTGTTTAAACATATTCTGCACGGACGACTTGGGTAGTTATTTTGATAATGAGTCGTAGGCATTCTAGGAGTGAAAAATCTAGGATTAAAATTTTGGGTTGTGTTGTTTGGAGTGGGTCGAGTCCAATGCCTGGGCTGAGGATTGGGATTGTGCATAGGTCTAGTTTGTTGAAAATTTCTGTTGTTATTAGGGTTGTGAGTTGGAATCGCTGCTAATTGCTTCGCAATGCAAAACCATTCACAAGTATTGGAAGGAGGGTTTACCATTAAACAATTTTGATACTCCGGCTTAAACCCATCAGTTAATACCTGAATAATTAAATTTTCCCCAAGCTGAAGCTGTCTTCCAATCTCAACTTTCTTTCTAAAATAAGAATCCAAATCACTTAGATCATTTAATTTTAAGGAGGTAAACTCAGAAAATTTTGGAATTCTAATCTGAATAAATTTTTCTGTTAAAATCTCAACAATTTCCTCATAAGTAGCACAATCCAAACAATCATTTATATAAGCTTTTAGCGCTTCCCCCTTTAAATATTTTGAAATATTGTGTTTTTTCCACTCATTATCTTTTTTTCTCCAAAACACTTATTATCAAAGTGTTTAAACCACTTACAAATATTCATACCTGACTCAAAGTCAAAAGGTACAATATCAAGTTTATTTTCTGACATTTTTTCTTCCTTAAATAATCCGGATCTTAATAACATGAAAGAGGGATAATTCATACGGAAAATATTTAAATGCTACACTTCAGTTACTGTAATTCAATTACTATACTTCAAATACTTCAATAAATAACAATAAAAATAATAAATAATAAATAAATCAACTCTTTCTTTGTTATATTAGGAATGTTTGTTCTCTTTGAATTCATGTGAAATAAATAAATAAGAAATAAATAAGTAATAAATAAATAAATAAATATCACGGTTTTCCATACATAGGAAATACACAACAAATAATTTTAAGAACAAAAATAATTTTCTCTCTTTAGTACTCGAAACATTTTTTAAACTTAAGTAAATTTTCTATCTACAGAAAATTTCAATTACTATAAATTAAGAACAAATTTATTTTTTTAATATCTGTAATGAAAATAATAAAATCAAGAATTTAAATAAAGAAATTATTATTAAAATTTCGTAAACAAAAAACAAAAACAAAATAATAATATCTCGCGAAAGTTACTTGAAACTATTGCAGCACTGTCATAAATAAATAAATAAATAAATAAATAATACCAGATGATGTTGAAATTCAAATAATCAGCAGTTGAAGGTTAAATAATCAGCACATGTTTTCGTCGCTGTCAAGAAAAAAAATACTGCAGGCATATTTCACAAACAAAGGATTTGTAGATGCAGATGCCGAACATAATCACAAACAAAACTTCATAAGAAGATCCTTTTCACAGGACTCCTACACTGTAAAAAAAATCTGTAAAGGTACTAACCATTTTCTAGGAAACTGGGATTCCAAGAACTTATCATGTAACGATAACAGGAAAAATCCATGTAACCGATTCTAAAACTTGAGTTTTTGTTGTTACCGTTACAGGAAAAATTCTTGGAATCCCAGTTTCCTAGATAAAGTGTAGTACCTTTACAGATTTTTTTTACAGTGTACTTATCACCAAGCTCTTTTGAAGATCGCTTTAAAGATTCTGAATTATCTGAAATCCTTTTTCTTTCGACATCGTTCCTTGCAACATCATGGGCATTACTTTGATGACTTAGATGCGTCTCAGAACAAAACCATCACAGCAGATGTTTCAGCGAGTAATAGTTCATCGAACATGGCGAACACAAACAGCGTTGTGAAGCAGTTCTCAGACAAAGGTTCAGTTGGTAGGGTTTGAACTCGATAATTCTTATTCGAAAATAGAACGCCGGTTCATCTCTATCCTGTCGACTAATGTAACGAGAACGGCGACGACGTCGAGATTCCACAAAACCGTACAATCTCCCGTGCATCACGAGGGTTGATACAGCACATTTATTAATATTTAATAATCAGCAGCAAGGTTCTGTAGCCGTAGTGTAAATTTTCAAGCAACGAAAGAGTTTTATTGGGAATTTCCCCGTAAAAATCAAGCCACTAAGTCTTTGCAATTCATATTTATTATAAGTCATAAGGCAAATGAAGTCATTCCATCATTAAGCGTTGCCACATCGAGTACTCCAAACTTCGTGAAATAATCGACATCATTAAATATTCCAATTTATCGGACAAACCAAACGAACGTCTTACTAGTTTTAAAGGCAGATGCATTCTCCGCTCCTAAAAAGCCAAATGAAAAAGGAACATTTCCACGACAAACTAGCTCCCTCCTGCTCCGCGTCAATCAATTTAAAAATCCAATTAGGATTAACTCGAGTCTAAACGTCAAAAGATGATCAGCTCTGATTGGTCTAAGGATTCGTGTCCTCGGGCAGGATCTATATTTTTCCTCGCAAATAACAAGCCCTTTAACAACGTGCATTAACACCGGTCACGCGATGTTAAAAAAAATTAAATTAAAATCCCAGGAATATTCCAGAAAGTAAAAAGGTTACGAAATACTTCCCGCCTTTTTGAGAAGCAAGCAATAATTTATTAATAAATAAAATAAGAAAAAGAATTTTAGCTGTTACAAGGTAATACATTACGAAACTAAGATTGAAATATGTTCCACAAATTTTAGAATTGAAGTTAGGAGAGAACAAAATGGCGCAAATTTTTTTTTTATTACATATATATATATATATATATATATGTATGTGTATGTATGTATATATTTGTATATTTGTGATTAAAATAGTATATTTACTCAAGTTAATTCATTACACATTTCTCACTCTGGTATATATGTCCAGTAGTACTTGAGAATGTCAAGGGATCGCCAAGGGCGCAAGGGATCGACAACAATAAGCACAGAAACAGACTAAATTTTACTCCTTTTTTTATTAGTAGCACTATTTTTCATTTCAACTACGTATTAGTTATTTCTCTACATTCTTCGTTTAGACTACTTTCATTAAATATTCTGCTCTTTATTCCAAAAACTATTAAAAATTAGTCTCTATATATTTTTTTAATATTACCTTAATTTTAATTTTTATCTTAGCCATTTACGGTGAACAAGTTCACCGGTTTATGCTATATGCTATCTATATTCCTTTCTTTCAACGAGACATGTAGGGGGCTCTGACGAAGCCTGGTATTTTGCATACTTTACTCTTGAAAAATTTTAAAAACCTTCTTGAACGTAGGTATTAATAAGGGATAGTACATAATAGCTATCATATAATTCAACAAATATGGATGAGGCTTTGGAATTAGAAAAGAGAATCCAACGTAAAGATAGATCATCTTCTTTCCCTGTTCTTACATCCCCAAGAATGGAACATCAGTCAAAGAGTGAACAACCAGTTGAAAAAAGTAAGACAAAGATTCCAGGACTAGTGTCAAGCAGTATAACCTCTCTGCAGAAAAGTAAATATCTTCAGAAATTTGTTCCTGAAGAAGCAAAAAGATTGCCAACATCAGAACTGATAAAGATCCTTTATGATCTGATGAAATCGCGCTTCAAAGGTTCCAGAGACGGGGCAACAAAATATTATCAATTAATCCAGGATCAATTAGGAGACATGGAGAATAATCTAAAAGAAATACCTCACTTAAAGAATAAACTCCAACAACTCCAAAAAGAAAAAGACACTTGGAATGAACAATTCCAACTTCTAAAAGAAGACTTGAATTTCAAATAAGAGCAACTGATTAAGTCACAGGCACAAAGCGAAGAGAGAAAACAACAGCTATTAGAATATTTGAAAATGCCAAAAGATCACCGAGAAAGTGAAACACTTAATCTTAAAGAAGAAAACAAAAAGCTATACAGAGAAATCACAGAAAAGACTCAAAAACTGCAAAAAATAGAAATAAATTTACAGAATCAATTACAAAGAATAAATGAAACGTCAGAAAATTTTCCAACCGGCAAGGAATTATTTCAAGATCTTCAAACCAAGTTACAAGTAATCCAAAACAACACAGAAGAAATCATGAGTAACTTGAAAACACAAGATGATCATCGTAAAGCTGAAAATCAACAAAACCGAAATTATTCAGAACCTCTATATTCCGACAAAATTAAAACACCAGCCAAGAATCCACCGACAACCTCAAAATCAGCAATTCTGCTGAAAAGATTGCGCAACTCAAACGTGTCACTCTCAACAATTCTCTCAATATTAAATGAAGAAACAAAAAACCACAAAGATTTGCCTACGATTTTCTGTGAAGAAGCGAGAGATCGCAACACACTCATAATCAAATCAGTAAGTGAAGACGACACAGATAAACTGCTGCATATAATAGAAGAAATAGAACACCTTAAAACAATGACAGAAGTAGTATATAAAGCAATAAAATCGAAAAAATTAATCATACTCGGAATCCCAAATTTTATACAACCAGAGGAAGTCACCGAGAAAATCTTGGACGACATAGATTTAGAACTCCCAATAACGATTCACAAAAAGATCCAAAGGGAGAAAGCACATACATACCAACTAGTCTTAGAAGTGGATGACACAATTACTCTCTACTTAATGAAATCTGGACGTCTTCTAATGGGTTTTAACTCATGTAAAATTTCCGAATATCGCCTGGTAATAAGATGTGCTAATTGCCAGCGTTACGGACACTCAAATGTAAACTTCAGACTCAGAGGTAAACGATTCCAAACATCCTGCGCATACTGCACTCGAACACACAACTCATCTACATGCTCGACAAAAAGTGACCCATCAAAATTTCACTGTGTCAATTGCCTACACTCCGACGACTATTTTCCACATTCAGCCGATTCAAATAAACGCCCAATTTACAAATATAACCTACAAAGAAGAAACACCTTCATGAAAAACTTCACTTCAGGTTCAACTCGTTAAGTAATGCTTCACCAACCTCTGATCAAATTCCAAGCACTCATTCCACACAATTACAATAAATTCAAATTCTATCTGTTTCGTCTTCAAATGGTCATGAAACAAACAACTTATTTTCTTCGTCTTCTTATTCACAAAATGAACAGCCACCATTAGTTCAGTCCCCGGAACTTGTCTTCTTGAATTCTTCACAATCAATAAAAAATACAGATATCAAGATTATTCAAATTAACCTTAATCATTGCAAAGCAGCCAATCAAGAACTCTTAACGTATATTCAAAAAGAAAAAATAGACATTGCTCTTATTCAGGATTATCACACAACTAAAAATAGCTTCACAGGCCTACCGATTGGTTATTCAATATACCAATCTAGAAACTACACAGCGGCTACTCTAATTACGAATCCAACCTTTTATCACGTTCAAGCACTGCAACTGGAAAACAGCGTTTTTATAAATCTTACAATAAATAAATCCTCTCCCGAAAGTCATAATAATAATCAGAATAAATATCCAAAATACACTTATATTAAAATTGGCAGCCAGTATTCAAGACCATCCAGGAATCTGGAGCTAGATTTACAAGCCTGGTCTGACTTAGTGTCCGACTGCGACAAACTCATATTAGGTGGTGATTTCAACGCTGGATTGCGTGATTGGGGCTACATACGAAACACCGACAGAGGAAAGATACTACTGGATTACTTGGCTTTGAACGATCTAACCATAATAAATGATCCAGATAATAGTTACACGTTCAAAACAGATAATGGACAAGGCAACCCTGATTTAACGCTATGTGGCCCTCAGATCAAGGATTTGATTAATTCATGGAAAACGGACACCACTCATGATTCTCTAAGCGATCATGTTTATATAGTTTTTCAATTAACACATCTCGCCAATAACTAAACAGAGCTATCGCTATAAAACCAAGCATATCAACTTTACTAAGTTTAACATAGTATTTCAAAACTATTCAAATAATCTCCTAGAGGAATTGAACGTTAACTCTCCAACGACCTTAGACAGCTGGACGCAGGATTTCCAGGATGTAATCTGCTTTACAATGGATGCAACTTTACGAAAGAAAAAACTGGAGCGTGAAGTTAGATTCCATTGGTACACCGATAAATTAAAAATACAGCGAAAGCGTTTAAATGCAAAGCATAAACGCTCTTTAAGAAATCCAGATAATCAAGAATACAAAACGGAATTTAAAAAGGAAAGAGCGATATACAAGCTTGCCATAAAAGAAGCAAAAACATCGGCATGGAAGAATTTCTGTACAAAAACCAAAGGAGTATATGGGACGGCGTTTAAATAATTAAACAAAAATACCTTAAGAATACGGATTTAATCTCCACAATACTAGAAACATCTCAAATAACGGACTCTTTTCACAATATAGGGACACAACTGATGAATCGTCATTTTAATCAAAACGGTCCTTTATCAAAAGAAAACATTCACTCATTTGTCAATAGTCAAACATTTCCTCAAGCTCAAGTAGATCAGAATAAGATTTCGCTCAGAGAACTTAAATGTTGTGTTCATCAACAAAACAACAAAAAGGCCCCAGGCTACGACAACATCGACGCTCGAATAGTTAAAATTCTGCTGAAGAACTTTCCGGATTTAATGTGCACCCTGTACAATAAATGCTTCCAACTAGCACATTTTCCTTTACCCTGGAAAAAAGGTCTGGTGATATTTTTTCGCAAGAAGAACAAGGATCCAGCCCAGATTTCAGCGTATAGACCAATTACTTTCTTACCGATGCTAGGCAAAGTTCTAGAAAGACTAATAAAAGTCCGCACAATGACTTTCTTATAATCCAAAAATTTCTTTCATAAAGCTCAGTTCGGTTTAACAGAAGGAAGGAGCTCCATAGATGCTCTAAAAATATTATCAGAAGAGCAACAGAAACCTTAAGTAATCGGAGGTACTGCTCACTGAAATCATTCGATATTGAAGCGGCTTTTGAAACAATTAACTGGGCAACAATAGCACAAATCATCGATAACTCCCCGCTCCCAAATTATCTGAAATCTCTTTTAAAGAATTACATTTCCAACCACTATAATGGCCTACTGCATGGTTCGGTGATATCATGATTTATATCAAGTAAAGGATGCCTCCAGGGTTCTTGTCTCGGGCCCTTACTATGGCTTTTAGTTGCCGACTTTCTCATCAAACAACTTCATCTTCTAGCAGAGGATTTCACTGTATATGCGGATGACTTTGCTGTCTTGGCCTACAGTAATACACGAGATCAGCTTGAAGATGATGCCAATAAGAAAATAAATCAATTTTTCCAACTTTGCACAAGACTTGCCTTAAGAATATCGCAGCAAAAAACAACAGCCATACTCTTAGGTAGAAATCTTCTAGAAAAACGTCATCCAATATTCAAACTTAATAGACAAACGATCAGTATAAAAAAATCAGACTTATCTTGGACTAATTTTGGATTCCAAATTGACCTTCACAGATCACATAGCTCATCTTAGAACGAAAGTTCTACTACTTTGTTCAGGTTTTGGGAATCTTCAATTCTTCAACAAAGGAATAAAACCAGCTATTCTAAAAATCTGGTACAATACAGTCATCCTCCGTCAAATATTATACGGTTCAGAGATTTGGTTCGCCCACATCAAAAGTCCCGGACTCCTAAAAGTCATATCAATACAAAGAATGGCATTATTGGGAATCATCCGAGTTTACCGAAGTATCTCAACTGACGCCCTTTGTGTTTTAACCGGTTGTACACCTATTCATCTTGTACTTGCAAAAGAACTGTCCTATTCAAACATCATAAATGGTGAAGGTCCTTTCATTCATCAAATAGTCACACCAACAAATACAAATCTAATGATAAAAACTAAATCTTTTGAATTCCCTAATTACAACCAACTTACTAATTTAAACATTCTAGAAGATCATATCTCGGTTAATTCCAAGGATTTCGATATAACCATTTACACAAACGGTTCAGTTATGTACTCAGGATCAGCTTCAGCATTCACAGTGAACACAACAACTCTTTCATATTAGACAAAGGTTTTCGTCTACACCAATTTAATTCTGCTTATCAAACTGAGCTATTTGCTATCTATCAAGCTATAAGTTGGTTCATAACATCAGCATATACCTCATTAATTTTATACTCAGACAGTCACTCAGCGGTGGATGTTCTTAAATTAACATTCCCTAAAAATGAACTGATCCTGAACATATATGAATTGTTAATATCAAACCCTAATAAATTGGTAACAGTACAATGGACCAAAGCACATATTGGTACAACTGGTAACGAGAGAGCAGACTCCTTGGCCAAGGCAGCAATTTCAAGTGACTTACAAATAACGCAAATAAACTATCCAACAACACTAGTAAAACGTCTCTTACAAGATAAAATGCGAAAAGACTGACATTATGGTCCTCTTCCACCAAGGGACGATTCACATATAAAATCATAAATAAAATGGACCCAGACTTTATATGCGACAAAATAATTTTACCATATTTTCTTAGTGCACATGGTAGTTTCCCAAGTTTCGTATATAAAATAGGTAAACGAAACACTCCGAATTGCCCATGTGGAAAGGGTATTCGTGATCCAATACATTATCTATATAAAAAATGCTCTTTGCTGAACTATTCCTTCCCGTTTGATAGGCGAAAAACTCTTAGACAAAATCTCCTGCAAACTTTATTTAAACCAGAAAATTTCACAAAATTAAAATACAATTACAATCAATTGAATAAACTGTTTTCTTGTATTTACAAAGACATTTAACTATAGACTTTCACGTAAGTTGAAATTTAACATATATAATTGTCTGTCGACAATTTAACGTACGTAGCTTCAATTTTTAGTTTGTATGAATTCTGTAATCAGCATATTGAATTATTCGCATCATTTGTCAGTACTCACGATTTCCAATTCTAAGTTATTTTTAGAGAAAAAAAAATCCTCAATTAACTATTATTAACTATATTTTTCTATTCAAATTCTCTTTTAAATTGGAAATTGTCAGTCATTCCCATATTTGTCTAAATGTATTCATGTAAATATATTTACGATTAAGCATCTATGAAATGTATAATACCAGGTTCGCCCTGAAAAAATAGGGTAACCTATTGTGAATTAATTGTATATATACCGGGTGTCCAGTAAATGACTGACCCATTTTAAAATTAGATAACAAAAAAAACGGTTTGAGATAAAAATACGCGGTTTGCAGTATTGTAATTAGAATATCAACAAATTTTAAAGTAAGCACTTCCTTAAAATAGTTCGAATTTCGGCCAAAAGATGGCGCTGACGGCATCAGGCTGCGGAAATAGAGTCTCTTTTCTTCTTTTCAAGCTCATGATCTTTCCGGCTCATTTTCCAGACTCGAATCTGAGTCGAAGTGTTGAATCGACTCTCCACCCAACTGCAGAAATAGGGTTTCTTGTTTGGAACGAGATTTAAAATAACATTTAAGATTGAAATATGTCTATTGTATTAACCTCCTCAGACAAATATCAAGGGGAACTACAAAAAAGTAGTTTAAAATCATTGTAAAACATCACCAAAGGTGTATCAATCTATAAATAAATATTTATGACATGCAAACATTTATTGAAAAACCTAAAAATAGTTTTAACAATTCTAGAAACATTTGAATTAATTTACAGGATGTTCTTTAATGTTTCAAAATTCTCTTCGGAATATGTTATTTTAATCACTTAACTGATTCTCAATTTTATGTACAGTAAATTGAAAATATGGGATAAAAGCCAGTTTTCTTAAGCTAAAATAATCGTCAGATTTAATTTAAATGTTTCTTCTTCTAAATAGTATGAAATTGCATTTAAAAATTTTAGTAGTGTCAGAAAGCTTTAAGTGATGGAAGAAGAAAACTATTATTGCTAGTGCGTTGTAGGGGCCAATCAGTTAAATATTTAAAACAGTGGTATGCAAATAGCGTTCCCAAGTCCCCTGTTTATGAAAAAACGGGTCAATTACTTATAAATCGGCACATTGATTTTTTTAAATCTTACAATAAAGGAATCCATCTACAACAAATCATGTCTTAAACATAAAAAAATTATTGATCCTGAAGTAGAAAGAAACATGCAAAATTACCTGCTAAGACAAAAACCTGCCTAAAATAAAATATTATTATTTTTTTCCGAAAACCGAATTCATCCCTACTTTATATTCATATTTTGTCATTTAACGTATCTAAAAATTTTATTACGAAAGCCATGAGAGATTTTAAGATGTCTTTTGCACACACCTCCCTCTCCTACCCAGGATAGCAAACTTTTTTATGCTGAAATGGAAGGATGTTTAAAAAGAAAAAAAAATACCTGTCTTTATATCCTTATAGTCACCCCTTTTCAAAACTTCACTAAAAAAAGCATCATAGATCCTGAAATATATTTTCGTCCTCAACCCCCCCCCCCCCGTATTTAAATTATTCTGTATGAGGAAAAAAACAAGAAAGGACATTCTGAAAATATCTCCTGTATCTGATTTGAAATAAAGAATATTATTAAAAATTTGTTTTGTTATCTTTTTAAAAAAAATATGTATGAAAAATGCGAATGTTCAATTTATTTTGTAATATTTTCATTTATAAAATTGAACAAAAATAAGTAGACATTCAGTTATATCTAAAATATCTATGGCCCCACAAGTGGGCGATAGGTTCTGATGTTTCAACTGGTAGACGGAAGGTGCTGGGTTCGAACCAAATCGCGTCCGTCGGCCTAACCGTTCAGAGTTTTCCGTGGTTTTTTTTCGAACATTGGATTTCCTTGTGTAAATACGGGTTAGGTTCCATTAGAAAGACCCCCACGGAGAATACCCCACCCTTTTAGGCCTATATTCCACGTGTAGATAATCGGCCGATATAAAATAAACCAAAACAAACTAAAATATCTATAGACAACTTCATGTCAAAACATTTTCATGGAAACTTTTACTGAAATAAAGTTTCGTTTCTTTTACTTCTAGTTTTATTAATATTACATGAGACAAAAGGTGTTGAAAACGTTTCAGACGCCAACGCAGTATCCACTGTCCCGATCCTTTCTTTCATTTACTATCTCCCAATTCTACATTTTAAGCTATTGCATAGCTTTTATCGCGGACTTTGAGCGTGGTGACCGAATCCAAAAATTCCGTAACGCGAAAAATCCTAACACATCCGTAACGAAAAAACCTAACACTCGGCTAAAGTCGTTTCCGTTCGGAAAACTTCGGGACGGTATCCTTCGGTAGACTTTGGCAGACATTGACGTGGTATTTTTCAGATATTAGGATATCAAGTCTCAAACTTATGTTTGTTATGATCTAATTTTCATAGCACGGCCAAATTTTGTTTGGTAATTTATTATGAGACAGTGTTTATTTTGGTGGTCTTATTTATTTTGGTGACAGGAGACCCCCCACAGTGAGGGTCGAAAAATTTAAAATGCTTATAACTCGCTATCTAATTTTCGTAGCGCGGCCAAATTTTGTTTGGTAATTTAATATGAGACTGTTAATTTTTGGTGTTAGGAGATCCCCCCACGGTGAGGGTCGAAAAATTAAAAATGCTTAATACTCGCGATCTAATTTTTCTAGCGCGGCCAAATTTTGTTTGGTTATTTATTATGAGGCAGTGTTAATTTTTGGGGACATTAGAACCCCAACGGTGAGGGTCGAAAAATTTAAAATGCTTATAACTCACGATCTAATTTTCGTAGCGCGGCCAAATTTTGTTTGGTAATTTAATATGAGACTATTAATTTTTGGTGACAGGAGACCCCCCCCCCCACGGTGAGGGTCGAAAAATTTAAAATGCTTATAACTCGCTATCTAATTTTCAGAAGACAGAAGACTAATTTTTTTAGCGCGGCCAAATTTTGTTTATTAATTTATAATGAGGCAGTGTTAATTTTTGGGGACATTAGAACCCCAACGATGAGGGTCGAAAAATTAAAAATGCTTATAACTCGCGATCTAATTTTCGTAGCGCGGCCAAATTTTGTTTGGTAATTTATTATAAGACAGTGTTAATTTTTGGTGACAGGAGACCCCCCCCCCACGGTGAGGGTCGAAAAATTTAAAATGCTTATAACTAGCGATCTAATTTTCGTAGCACGGCCAAATTTTGTTTGGTAATTTATTATGAGACAGTGTTAATTTTTGGGGACATTAGGCCCCCCACGGTGAGGGTCGAAAAATTTAAAAGGCTTATAACTCGCGATCTAATTTTCGAAGCGCGGCCAAATTTTGTTTGGTAATTTATTATGAAACAGTGTTAATTTTTGGGGACATTAGACCCCCCACGGTGAGGGTCGAAAAATTTAAAATGCTTATAACTCACGATCTAATTTTCGTAGCGCGGGCAAATTTTGTTTGGTAATTCTTTATGAGACAGTGTTAATTTTTGGTGACAGGAGACCCCCCACGGGGAAGGTCGAAAAATTTAAAATGCTTATAACTCGCGATCTAATTTTCGTAGCTCGGCCAAATTTTGTTGGTAATTTATTATGAGACAGTGTTAATTTTTGGTGACAGGAGACCCCCACGGTGAGGGTAGAAAAACTTAAAATGCTTATAACTCGCGATCTAATTTTCGTAGCGCGGCCAAATTTTGTTTGGTAATTTATTATGAGTCAGTGTTAATTTTTGGTGACAGGAGACCCCCCCCCCACGGGGAGGGTCGAAAAATTTAAAATGCTTATAACTCGCGATCTAATTTTCGTAGCGTGGCCAAATTTTGTTTGGTAATTTATTATGAGATATTGTTAATTTTTGGTGACAGGAGACCCCCACTGTGAGGGACGAAAAATTTAAAATGCTTATAACTCGCGATCTAATTTTCGTAGCGCGGCCAAATTTTGTTTGGTAATTTTTTATGAGACAGTGTTAATTTTTGATGACAGGAGATCCCCACCATGAGGGTCGAAAAATTTAAAATGCTTATAACTCGCGATTTAATTTTCGTAGCGCGACCAAATTTTGTTTGGTAATTTATTAAGCTATTGCATAGCTATTATCGCGTTCTTTGAGCGCGACGACCGAATCTAGGAATTCCGTAACGAGAAAAATCCTAACACTCCGGCTAACGACGTTTGAGTTTGGCAGACTTCGGCGCGGTATCCTTCGATAGACTTCAGCAGACATTGACGCGGTATTTTTGCATAAGTTGATAAAAAATGCTATGCAATAGCTTTACCGCGGCAGTCTCCGAGTGCCACACATGTTTTTTTTTTCCTTTTGGAATCGATGAGTTGAAATACGAATCGGCTTTAAAAGCCTGTAAAAAAATTGACGCTTTTGCAGCATCGTCACTCCATTGCTTTTATAGAAAACAATTACTTCACCCAATTATGGAGCATTCTCATGGGTCAAAAGAGATATAGTCTATAAAAGCGAGGGAGTGACACGCAGCAAAAGCGTCAATTTTTTTACAATGTAGGCTTTTAAAGCCGATTCGTATTTCAACTCATCGAATCCAAAAGGAAAAAAATTTGAATTGGGAGATAGTAAATGAAAGAAAGAATCCAGACAGTGAATACTGCGTTGGCTTCTGAAACGTTTTCAACATCTTTTGTCTCATGTAATATTAATAAAACTAGAAGTAAAAGAAACGAAACTTTATTTCAGTAAAAAGTTTTCATAAAAATGTTTTGCCATGAAATTGTCTATAGATATTTTAGTTTGTCTTGGTTTATTTTATGTCGGCCGATTATCTACACGTGGAATATAGGCCCGAAAAGGATAAGATACCCACCGTGGGGGTCTTTCTAAGGGAACCTAACCCGTATTTACAATAGGAAATCCAATGTTCGAAAAAAACCCACGGAAAACTCCGAACAGTTAGGCCGACGGACGCGATTGGTTTCGAACCCAGCACCTGCCGTTTACCAGTTGAAACGCCAGAACCTATTGCCAACTTGTGGGGTCATAGATATTTTAGATATAACTGAATGTCTACTTATTTTTGTTGGATTTTATAAATGAAAATATTAAAAAATAAATTGAACATTCGCATTTTTCATACATATTTTTAAAAAAAAGATAACAAATCATATTTTTAATGATATTCCTTATTTCAAATCAGATACAGGAGATATTTTCAGAATGTCTTTTCGTGTTCTTTTCCTCATACAGAGTAATTTAAATACGGGGGGGGGGGGGTGAGGACGAAAATATATTTCAAGATCTATGATGCTTTTTGTAATGAAGTTTTGAAAAGGAGTGACTATAAAGATATAAAAACAGGTACTTTTTTTCTTTTTAAACATCCTTCCATTTCAGCATAAATACGTTTGCTATCCTGGGTGAGGGAGGGAGGTGTGTGCAAAAGACATCTTAAAATCTCTCATGGCTTTCGTAATAAAATTTTTAGATACGTTAAATGACGAAATATGAATATAAAGTAGGGATGAATTCGGTTTTCGGAAAAAATAATAATATTTTATTTTAGGCAGGTTTTTGTCTTAGCAGGTAATTTTGCATGTTTCTTTCTACTTCAGGATCAATATTTTTTTATGTTTAAGACATGATTTGTTGTAGATGGATTCCTATATTGTAAGATTTTAAAAAATCAATGTGCCGATTTATAAGTAATTGACCCGTTTTTTCATAGACAGGGGACTTGGGAACGCTATTTGCATACCGTTGTTTTAAATATTTAACTGATTGGCCCCTACAACGCACTAGCAATAATAGTTTTATTCTTCCATCACTTAAAGATTTCTGACACTACTAAAATTTTTAAATGCAATTTCATACTATTTAGTAGAAGAAACATTTAAATTAAATCTGACGATTATTTTAGCTTAAGAAAACTGGCGTTTATCCCATATTTTCAATTTACTGTACATGAAAAAGAGAATCAGTTAAGCGATAAAAATAACATATTCCGAAGAGAATTTTGAAACATTAAACAACATCCTTTAAATTAATTCAAATGTTTCTAGAATTGTTAAAACTATTTTTAGGTTTTTCAATAAATGTTTGCATGTCATAAATATTTATTTATAGATTGATACACCTTTGGGGATGTTTTACAGTGATTTTAAACTAGTTTTTGTAGTTCCCCGTGATATTTGTCTGAGGAGGTTAATACAATAGACATATATCAATCTTAAATGTTATTTTAAATCTC
Organism: Maratus speculifer; assembly: GCA_964019185.1. Classification (NCBI taxonomy): domain Eukaryota; kingdom Metazoa; phylum Arthropoda; class Arachnida; order Araneae; family Salticidae; genus Maratus; species Maratus speculifer. The sequence continues at coordinate 35,176,087 of OZ025293.1, forward strand.
GTGCCAAACAAGAAACCCTATCTGCAGTTGAGTGGAGAGTCGATTCAACACTTCGACTCAGATTCGACTCTGGAAAATGAGCCGGAAAGATCATGAGCTTGAAAAGAAGAAAAGAGACCCTATTTCTGCAGCCTGATGCCGCCAGCGTCATCTTTTGGCCGAAATTCGAACTATTTTAAGGAAGTGCGTACTTTAAAATTTGTTGATATTCTAATAACAATACTGCAAACCGCGCATTTTTATCTCAAACCGTTTTTTTTATATTTAAATTTAAAATGGGTCAGTCATTTACTGGACACCCGGTATACACTATATTGCCATTGATTATGGGACACTTGCGATTTTAGACATTTTACTAAATATCTATAAAAATACATGAGGAATCATCTCGAAACTCTTAGTGTATAAATATAATAGTATAAGTCGTACATCTCCGTCAAGATTTTTTCCCGAAACTCCAAAGGGGACGGTTAACAAAATAAAAAAGAATGAATATCTTTTGAATAACCCTGTCAAAACTAATGTAGCAAAAGCGCTCAAACTCTAGATTGTGATTGAATGCCTTATTGTAATAAGTCTTGTTCATTTTTATGCAAATAGCATGCATACTCGCAGAGTAATTATGGTTTTTATAAAAATGATCCCAAATTTTTCCAAGTTTTTTCCTTATGATTTTCAGAGTTCATAATATAAAATATTATTTTTTTTCAGAAAATATGACAAACAACATTGCACACAGTACCCTGTAATCAGAATTAAAAAATAATGAAATCTGTAAAAAAATGAGTTGGTTTACTAAGTAATTTTTTACTGCGCATGCGTCAACGATATCAAAATTTCATTTGCATATTATGTTAGCTAAATGTATAGAGCAACTTTTGTGAAAGTCACAAAATCATAACTTGAAAATTCTGACAATAATCGTCAATTGAATAAGTCGAAAATCCGTTATTCTCAAAATGAAGCAAAAACAAGAGGGGTTGTATCCATATATTCATTGATTAGTGTCAATATAGAATACACAATATGGGATGTACTACTGCATTTGGATAAAATCCCTCATTTTTTTGCTTCATTTTGGAAACAACGGATTTTGTCCTTTTTCTATTCACGATTACTTTCAGAATTTTCAAGCTATGATTTTGAGACTTTTACAAAAGTTGCTCTATACATTTAGCTAACATAATATGCAAATGAAATTTTGATATCTTTGACGCATGCGCAGTAAAAAATTATATAGTAAACCTACTCATTTTTCATACAATTTTTATTATTTTTTAATTCTGATTACAGGGTATTGTGTGCAATGTTGTTTGTCATATTTTCTGAAAAAATATTATTTTATAGTAAGAACTCTGAAAATTATAATGAAAAAACTTGGAAAAATTTGGGACCATTTTTATAAAAACCTTAATTTCTCTGCGAGTGTGCATGCTATTTGCATAAAAATGAACACAGTGTATTACAATAAGGCATTCAATCATAATCTAGAGTTTGAGCGCTTTTGCTACATTAGTTTTCACAGGGTTATTCAAAAGATATTCATTATTTTTTAATTTGTTGACGGTCCCCCATGGTGTTTCGGTAAAAAATCTTCACGGAGATGTATAACGTATACTATTATATTTATACACTAAGAGTTTCGAGATGATTCCTCATGTATTTTTCCAGATATTTAGTAAAATGTCTAAAATCGCAAGTGTCCCATAATCAATGGCAATATAGTGTATATATATATACAGGGTGTCTCGCTACCAGACCGACAAACTTTAAGGGTTGATAGTACACATGAAGACAAACATTATTAAATAGGAAACCATGGGGCGCAAACGTCTTCTGTAAGAGCTAGGGGTCATTAAAGTTCAAAATTAAAGTTCAAACGATGATAGAAAAGGGAAAAAAGGGTCGATTCGTTTGCGGTTTTCAACTAAAATCACTCTTTATATTATGATTTCTTTAAAAAAAATTTTAAAGGCTACTTTCAAAAATTATCGATAGAGGGCGCTTTAGACTTTAGAGTAACGAACAACTACTTTTTACCGTTATTTTCTGCAAGGGGTTGAAATTATTCTAAAGTTTAGAATTTAACTTAAATTTTAAGTTCAAAATCGGAAACATTCGGATCAGGTAACTAGCGAAAATTTAACTGTGAACAAAGGGGGATATTTTAAACACTCATAAACATTGGACAGACTAATCGATTTTGTTGTAGTTTGCGTAAAATTCATTGCCTTGGTAATTATTTTATTCAAAATGACATCCAGCTTTGGTGTCCTCATTTTTTGATAGAGGGGGCTTCCGATACATCCCCGATATTTTAGTGGCATTACTCCTGGGTGTTTTACTACCAGACCAATATACTTCCAGGAAGTGTTAGGGGTGCGAAGATGATTCGGAATTACATAGGAATGTAACCTTTAAAATGCCTTTTTTGCGAGTTACGGTTAAAGGAAGCAGAGAAAAAAAGGCAACAGAAACAGTAGAGAAAGAGCAACACGCTAATGAGACAGAAAGCAGTTTATTTAAATGTTTTAAAACATTAGGTGCTCGAAATTACGACCAGAAGTAGATCGGCATGTTTGACAGCGGCGTCGCATGGAATTCCTCATGCTTTGAAAGGTTCCTTGTATGTCTGATAGGTTTCTGGCAAATTACAGAAATACCAGATGCGAGGTCTTGAACTGATGGTACGAGAGTCTCATACACCCAACTTTTCATTTGACCCCACCAGAAGAAGTCGATACATGAAAGGACCGGTGATCCGGCAGGCCACCACGACCTATCCACCGTTGCCCAGATGTTACTTTGAAGTGTCGGCAATCGTCAGTGGAAAAATGTGGAGGAGCCCCATCGGGCTGTTCATCTTTCAAATACTGCATTCTGCTACCTTTAGAGCCGGTTCTCGAATGATCACTTCAAAGTGATCACTGTTCACACGCATTACCGTCTAGCGCCATCTACCTCAACGAAACCGCAGCGCCATCTGCTGTCGCTGTTAAACTTGCCAGACTACTTCTGGTCGTAATTCCGAACATCTTTTGTTTTAAAAACTTTAAATAAACTATTTTCTGTCACATTAACGTGTAGCTCTTTCTCAGCTGTTTCTGTTGCTATCTTCTCTGCTTCCTTGAACCTTAACTCGTAAAAACGGCATTTCCAATGTTACATTCCTATGTGATTCCAAGTCATCTTTATGTCCCTAACACTTCCTGGAAGTAAGCTGATCTGGTAAATAAACACCCAGAAGTAATACTATTGAAATATCGGAGATGTGTCGGAAGCAGCCTCTATCAAAAAATGAGGACACCAAAGCTGTACGTCATTTTGAATAAAATAATTACCAAGTAAATGACTTTTACGAAAACCGCACCAAAATCGATAAGTTTGTCCAATGTTTATGAGCGCTTAAAATCTCCCCCTCAGTTCACAGTTCAATTTTCGCTAAGTTATCCCACCCCAATGTTTTCGATTTTGCGCTTAAAATTTAAGTTAAAGTCTAAACTTTGGAATAATTTCAACCCCATGCAGAAAATAACGATAAAAAGTAGTTGTTCGTTACTCTAAAGTCTAAAGCGCCCTCTATCGATAATTTTTGAAAGTAGCCTTTAAAATTTTTTTCTAAAGAAATCGTAATATCAAGAATGATTTTAGTGGAAACCGCAAACGAATCGACCCTTTTTTCCGTTTTCTATCATCGTTTGAAGTTTTGGACCCTAAACTTTAATGGCCCCTAGCTTCTACAAAAGACGTTTGCGTCCCATGGTTTCCTATTTAATAATGTTTGTCTTCATGTGTACTATCATCCCTCAAAGTTTGTCGGTCTGGTAGCGAAACACCGCTTATATATATATATATATATGTTTTTTTCAAGTTTTGAATAAATGGGTTAGGGTTGTTTGGATGGATGTTTCCCCTCATGGGCATTAAGTTCCTATACCGAAAGGTTGGCTGTCCACGAGTGGGTGATTTCAAAACCCTTTCAAAGCATTATACGCCATCTTGTTTAAAAATGGTAGCCATTTAATATTTTTTTATTTAAAATTTGAAATTAAATGCGAAAAAAATTAAAAGTTGAAAAATATTTTTCTGTTATGTGTTAGAACTTAAAACATCGATTCCAGAACACTTTTTTTTGTCTATTTATTAAAAAATGACCAAGTTACAGCGCTTTGAATTTCTAGTATGGCTGACATTTTGAAACGATCTGATTTTTGTCATGCGGTAACTGTCGTATTTATCAACCGATTTGAATGAAACTTGGTATGTACATAGTACATACAAATGTCTCGATCGAGTTCGTTGACCAGCATCGTACGCCATCTTGTTTAAAAATGGGGGCTATTTAATTTTTTTTAAATTTAAAATGAAATGCGAAAAAAATAAAAGTTGAAAAATATTTTTCTTTTACGTGTTAGAACTTTAAACAAAGATTCCAGAACACTTTTGTTTTGTCTATATCTTAAAAAATGACTAAGTTATAGAACTTTGAATTTCTAGTATGGGTGACATTTTGAAACGATTTGATATTTTTCATGGGATAACTATCGTATTTATGAACCGATTTGAAACTTAGTATGTACGTAGTACATACAAATGTCTTGACCGAGTTCGTTGGCCAGCATCATTTGCCATTTATTTTCAAAATGGCGGCTATTTAAATTTAAAAATAAATAAAATTTTAAATTAAATGCGAAAAGATTACAAGTTGAAAAATATTTTTCTTTTATGTGTTAGAATTTAAAACAACGATTACAGAACACTTTTTTTTCTTCGATACCTTAAAAAATGACTGAGTTATAGCACTTTGAATTTCTAGTATGACTCATTTTGAAACGATCTGATTTTTGTCACGTGATAACATGCGGATTTATGAATCGATTTGGATGTAACTTTGTGTGAACATAGTACATAATAAAGCCTGAACCAAGTTCGTTAGCCAGTTCCATACGCCATCTTGTTTCAAAATGGCAACCATTCAAATTTTTTAAAAAAAAGTAAAATTTGAAATTAGGTGTTAAAATGTGAGAAATTGAAAAACAGTTTTCTTTTGCGTATTTGATCTTGATACAAAGATTCCGTTTCGAATTCGAATTCGTTTTTTGTTTCATCCATATCTTAAAAAATGGATGAGTTATAGTACTTTAAATTTGCAGGGTGGTTGACATTTTGAAACGATCTGAAATTTGTCACGTTATAATACGCATATTTATAAACTGATTTGGATATAACTCCGTGTGTACATAGTACATACCAATGCCTTGATCGAGTTCACAGGCCAACTTTATCCGCCATATTGTTTCAAAATGGCGGCGATTTGAGTTTTTCAAAAATCTTTTGAATGAATAATAATGTACAAACAAAAAATTCCAGAATATTTTTTGCTTTGTCTATACCTTAAAAAATGCCTGAGATATAACAGTTAAAATTTCTAATATGGGTGACATTTTTTAAAAAATCAATTTGCCCGCGACAGCACACGTATATATTAATCGATTTCAAAATGAGTGTGCATGTGCTTATGAATTAAGATTTTCACCAAGCTCATTGGTTTGTTTTATGCTTTATATATTTTTTAAATGACATACATTTCATGATATTGAGGAATTTTGCGACTCTCTAAACCGCTTAAAATAAAACCAGGTTGAATAAAAGATGACTAATTTCTAAAAATTCCTATTAATATTCAATATTGACAAAAACTAGTATTCAATCTTATATAATCGGGTTCCACTAATCAGAGTTTCGTATGTTTGAATAATATAACCTAATTTAAAATAAATAAATATATAAATAAGTATATGAAAGCTACCTCTTCCTCTCGGCATTGCCGGAAGGACTTTCTTTAATGGAAGTAGTGCATGGAACTGTCGATATAATTGCGAAATATTTCTGTTACTTTGATAGTTTACTTAATTAAATTATATTTATGAACATTTGGAATAGAATTCCACATTTAAAATGTCCTTCCGGCAGTGCCGGGAAGAAGAGGTAGCTTTCATATACTTATTTATTTATTTTAAATTACGTTATATAAATCAAATATACGAAGCTCAAAATAGTGGAACATGATTATATAAGATTGAATGCTAGTTTTTGTCAATACTGAATATTAATAGGAATTTTTAGAAATTAGTCATCTTTTATTCAACCTGGTTTTATTTTAAGCGATTTATAGGGTCGCCAAATTCCACGATATCCATTTTAAAGGAGCATGATGGATAAAAATCCCCAAGGAGCTTCATCGAAATCTTAATTTATGTAAACATGCAGACTTACATCAAAATCGATTAATATATACGAGTGCTGTCCCGGGCAAATTGACTTTTTTTTTTTTAAATGTCAAACACATTAGAAATTAAAACTGCTATATCCCAGGCGTTTTTTAAGGTAAAGACAAAGCAAAAAATACTCCGGAATTCATTATTAAGATAAACAGTTTAAAAAGAACCATTTTTAAATTTGTAATTTTTTGTTTGTACATCAATATACATTTAAAAGATTTTAGACAAACTTAAATGGCCGGCATTTGGCGCATTGGTATGTACCATGTAGCCTACACATGCAGTTATATCGAAATCAGTTTATAAATATGCATAGTATCGCGTGACAAATTTCAGACCGTTTCAAAATGTCAATCACACTGGAAATTGAAAGTGCTAAAACTCAGCCATTTTTCAAGATATAAATGAAACAAAAAATTGCTCTGGAATCTTTGTATCAAGGTCAAAACACAAAAGAAAAATCTCTTTAAAATTACTTTTTTGCACCTAATTTTAAAATTTAAATTAAAAAAATTAATATTCCACCATTTTGAAACAAGACGGTGGTTGGAACTGGTCAACGAACTCGGTCTAGGCATTAGTATGTCCTATCTACGCACCAAGTTTCATCCAAATCGGTGTATAAATACGCGTGTTATCACGTAACGAAAACCAGATCATTTCAAAATGTGAGCAAAACTAGAAATTAAAAGTACAATAACTCAGACATTTTTTAAGATACAGACAAAACAAAAAATGCTTTAGAATCTTTGCATCAAGGTCAAATGCATAAAGGAAAAATCTTTTTCAATTTCTCACTTTTTTGTACCTAATTCCAAATTTAATTTAAAAAAAAAGTTAAATGACCGCCATTTTTAAACAAGATGTCGGATTGAACTGGTTAACGAACTCGGTCCAGGCTTTATTATGTACTATTTACACACCAAGTTACATCCAAATCGATTTATAAATAGGAGTGTTATCACGTGACAAAAAGCAGATCGTTTCAAAATGTCAGCCATAAGAAAAATTCAAAGGGCTATAACTCCGCCCTTTTGAAACAAGATGGCGGATGATTCTGGCCGACGAACTCAGTCGAAATACTTGTATGTACTATGTACATACCAAGTTTCATTCAAATCGGTTCATAAATACGTTAGTTATAGCATGACAAATATCAGATCGTTTCAAAATATCAGCCATAAGAAAAATTCAAAATGCTATAACTCGATCATTTTTTAAGATATAGACAAAGTAAAAAGTGTTCGATTTAATAGTATTAAAAAATGTAAATATTGCTAATAAATACTTAATAAATATTATTAATAACACCGACATTGTTTTATTGGAAAATTTAGGACTTCTTTTTTTAACACTTTGCATCATCGTTAAAAAAAAGTTTATGAATTGTGTTTGTCTCTCCTCTGCATGTGCATTAAATCACGTAAATATGCTTGGATTCTCATGTCATTGAAATACTTTGTTGATGTCACACATGGAATGTTCACTATTCAAAATGAAGAGTGTGTCATTCATAGTTCATTTACAGTGGAAGTAATTTCGTTACATTATGATCTATGGTTAGAAATCATTTTCAGTGTATTTTAATACACTGCAATAGTTTAAACATAATGAAATTTATACATATTTTTGCGGTGTACTAGAAGATTACTATGGAGTATGTTTTTTGTAGAGCTTACAGTTCCCGTTCAGTTGAATTCAAAAGTATTCAGTTATATTAAATTTATGACAAAAAGTAATTTGCGACGTATTTTAATTATGTTACTCTATTACAAGCATAATTACAAGCTCTATTACAAGCAAAAAGCGCTTGATAAAATTTCTGCGGTTTGCTTATACATACCTTCTGTAGAATTTGGTGTTCAAAGAATTCATCACTCAGTTACGTGATCAAATAAAAAAGTTACATTATGTAATTCATATGGGGGTAAAACTGTTCGCAACTTATTTTAATTTTGTCCTTCTCTTTGAAACATGATAGAATCTATTTAGATAACTGATTTGAGCTACAAAATGCTTGGAATGGAATATAATGTGGCTTGAATTTATAGTTTATTTACAGGGACACAAAAAAATTTCGCGAACAGTTATGTATACGAATTGTTCTCAAATAGCGATGATTGCTGGAAGTGCGTTTTTAATTATGATATTTTTTAAGGCAACTATTTTTTTTACATTCCACATGGCGTACATACATTGTGATATATAGAAAATACACAGGACTATACGCATGAATTCATAAGCATTGCTGAGGATGACCGGAAATTTCTTAAATATGCTTTTTAATTTGTATTATACAAAATGAAGGTGATATTCAAGCTCAACTACATTTCGTACAATACTAACGAAATATTGTTACATATAAATAAGATCACATACAGCACTTTGCAAATTACTGGACGCATGTCCACCTATGGTTATTAATTCCTGGAAGTTTAAGTATTTTAATCATGCTTTTGCCTTCATTAAATTTCTGCAGAATATGTGGTGTTCTTTAAAATCTGCATGTTATTTACATGGATGTACAACAGAATTCAACTATGGTGCCCCTATTGATAGAAATTCCCAGGAAATTTTTAAAGATGCATTTTAATTTGAGTTATGCAATTTCAGATGTATATATTCATGCTCAACGACATTGCATACAATACTAACGAATGATTGTTGCAAATAAGTAGGATTTTTTACAGAGTTATGCAAAGAATTGGATGCATGGCCACCTAATGTTGTTAATTCCTGGAAGTATGGTTTAAACATGCTTTTGTCGTAATTAAATTTCAGAAGAATATGCGGCGTGAATTAAAATATGTATGTTATTTACAGGGTTGTGCAACAGAATTCAAGTATGCTTCTCCTATTGATAGAAATTCACAGGGAATTGCTTAAAGATGCTTTTTAACTTGAGTTATGCAACTATAGATATATATATCCAAGCTTAACTACATTGCATGCAATACTAACGAATGTTTGTTGCAAATAAATAAGAACATTTACAGAGCTATGCAAAGAATTGGATGCATGGCCGCGTAAGGTAATACAGTGGTACATTGATACATTAATACATTGATTAAAAGATGAGTCATCGAATTTGTTTAAACATGTTTATCAGGGGAAAAAGTGGACAGACATTGCTTATACGCATATATTAAGGAATAATACTATTGAGGAATATTTTCTGTTACAATCCAATTAAGCATGAATGAAAAAGGTCTTCTAAAACTTTTACTAAAAAACAAATTTTAGAAATTTTCAATTAAAAGGGAAATTACTACACATTGCAAGTTAGGTGGAATGAAAATAAATATACTTGAGATTATATTTTCACCAAAAATTTAATGTTAGGGGATCGAAAATCATTTTTAAAAAGGATATAATAATATTTTGGATGATTCATCAATAACAGGTTCTAAATTTTCGCATAAAATAATAACTTATATTTTAAGTTAAATTATTTGTTAAAATAAACTAAAATTTCATTCAATCATTCGAATTCAATTTGAAAAATTTACAACACAATCAAAATTTTTTAGGATTTTCATGAAAAGAGAATTTCTAACAAAACAATTTCCTGGAACTTTGGTTTAAACATGCTTTTGTAGTAATTAAATTTCAGAAGAATATGCGACGTGAATTAAAATCTGTATGTTATTTAAAGGGTTATACAACAGAATTTAAGTATATTTCTCCTATTGATAGAAATTCACAGGGAATTGCTTAAAGATGCTTTTTAACTTAAGTTATGCAACTACAGATGTATATATCCAAGCTCAACTACATTGCGTGCAATACTAATGAATGTTTGTTGCAAATAAATAAGATCATTTACAGAGCTATGCAAAGAACTCGACGAAAGGCCGCCTGTGGTTATTTATTCTTGTAAGTGTGGTTTAGACATCATTTGGCTTTAATTAAATTACAGAAGTATATGTGATTTGAATCAAAATCTTTATGTTATTTACAGGGTTATGCAACATAATTCAAGTTTGTTTCCCCTATTGATAGATAGTGTTGATAGAGATTTTCTATCTGTGTCATATGTTTCTTATTAAACATAAATTTAGCAAACTTTTTAGACACAATAAATCAGATAGAGAGATTCACAAACTAATATGTTTGCTTTTACGGTTATAGATTGAAATTATTGAAGTCTAACTTTCAAATAGTATATACATTTTCTAAAATATTTAAGCAAGTATCTTCTTAAATTATTATAAGACTAAGTTTTGTTAAAGCATTCAGAAATGGAAAATGATTCTTAATCTATGCCTAAATCATGATTTTTCTTTCGTTTTTTCTTATTTTTTCTAAAATAAGATTTATAATTTTTTTGAAATTTGCTATTAATATTAAAATTTAATAATTTTCAATAATATGAGTTAACTAAACTTTGTTTTTATTTATCAAATCTTGAAATCAAAAAGAAATTGCATTTAAGCTTATGTATTTTTTTAAAATCTGTTTAACACTGCCGTATTCTTAAACACACTGTTAAATAAAAATATATTTACAAAAAAAAAAAAGAAATTGTCATCGATATAACCTTTTCACCCAAAATCAATTTTATTGTATTTTATTGTACTATCAACGAAACTCTTATTACCTCTACTGAACAACAATACAAAGGAAGTACAATAAATTCGATTTTAAGAACAATCAACACCATAGCAGATTCGTAGGTCGTCAATGTGGGTTCATTAAGTTTCGTAAAAAGAAGGATTTTTCCGAAGGTTCTTTCAGAACCAAAAATCTAAAGAATAATCCGTTTTTTCGCGAAACTTTGGGCAATACACGATTTATTTCGTCACACAAAGGAGTATTTTCAAATAATAGAATACATTTTATTGTATTTCGCGTGCATTTATATAGATTTTCAAAATGAATCTATCGCAAAAGCATGGAAATATGTAGATTACGAAATGATTATAAAAGGAATAAAAGGAATTCAGCGAATGCATTAATATTTAGACGACAATATACAATATCATCTGAATGGATAGCTATAATTTCATTTCCAATATACTTTTTTTAATGCAGATTGTGACATATTTTTCAAAGCATTAAGAGATTGTCTGCACTTATTTTCAATGAAAATTTTATACCTTTTCAAAGATTTTGTGAAATTCGAAAAAAACTAAATCCCATTTGTAAAATACACTGCTCAAAACAATTAAAGGATATTGCAGTTTTAGGTGGATTTTGTATCTGGGAAACTTTTTAGCTGATTGATACATGGTCGACAGACATAGTAGGTTATATGAGAATAAATTATACATGTTTGGCAGTAAAAAATGCATTTTATTGCGCATTTGTGTACAAAAGGAAAAAAAACACAGTTTGTGCATATGAGAAAAAAAGAATAAGAAAAGGTGTTTTCTTCAAAGAAAATCATTTTCAGTAGGGGGTATGGTTTCCACGGGCGGCCAGCAACGTTGAAAACCTTTGAGGCATGGACTCAATGAGGCTATTAATGACGAGTTGGGGTATTCTGCCCCACTCTTCCAGAAGAGCTCTTTCCAGTTCTTGTAGAGTTTGTGAAGGTTGTTGGCGGCCAGAAACTCGTCTTGCTAGAGCGTCCCAAACGTGCTCGATTGGATTCATGTCTGGAGAACACGCTGGCCATTCCATTCAAACGATTCCTTCCTCGAAAAGGAAATCCTCCACCAGGTTTGCACGATGTGGCCTGCAGTTATCGTCCATTAAAATGAAGTTATCTCCGATTGCTGCAGCGTAAGGGACTACAATAGGTCTGAGGATCTCATCCCTATATCGGCGACCAGTCAGAGCTCCATCTCGAATGATGTAGAGGTCAGTGCGTCCGTCAATAGAGATGCCACCATACACCAACACTCCTTCACCGCCAAATCTGACACTTTCGTGCACGAACGAAGGATTGTTCCTACTGCCACGGTCCTTCCAGATGAAAATACGCCTATTATCCGGATGCACAGAAAAACGGGACTCGTCAGAAAACAGAATATTGCTCCATTCATTTCTCCTCCAGTTGACATGCTCGGTTGCCCACTCCCTGCGGTCGCGACGATGCCTTGATGTTAATCTAACACATACCATCGGTCGGCGAGCATACAGACCTACAGCATGGAGCCGGTTTCTGACAGTCTGAGTTGAAATCTTGGTGCCTGTAGCCGAGCGAAGGTGTTGTTGAAGAAGAGTAGCGTTCATGTTTCGGTGTCTCCGAGCTGTTAACGCTAAATACCGATCTTCATTGGGCGTTGTTGCCCGTCTACGACCTTGCCCTGGTCTTCGGCCTGCACATCCACTCTCCAAAAAACGGTTCCAGGTTCTGGAAATGACACTTTGTGACACTCCAATGGCTTGCGCTACTTCGGCTTGAGCTTGGCTCCCTTCTAACCTACCAACAATTCTCCAAGCTTCTGAATCTGACAAATGACTTCGCTGAGACATCGTACTCATCGAAACAAAGCAATCACTGAATGCCGATCATCCTCGTCTTCATTCTCTTTTATCTTGTTGAAAGTCAAATTTCATTCGCTGGCGCTGAAGCGACGTTTTTGACGTCGAACTCAAAATTTGCATACTCCACAGTTTGAAAACCAGAAAAATTTGCATTTGTGATTCTCTTCTTCTATTTTTTGCAAAAAAAATTCGTTTATATCTTTATTTTATATAAAACTTCAAATATCCTTTAATTGTTTTGAGCAGTGTACTCTGTTTATTAAAATTTAATACGATAATTTTACAAATGTGATGTGTTTTCATATAACTTTAATTTTAAGAAAATGGAAGTATCATTACTAAATCATTGTATTATATAGTAAGTTTCTCTTTATCCTATAATATTTATATCCTATAATATCCTATAATATTTATATCCTATATTATTAATAGAATGCAAAAAGAGTAATTAGAAGTGAAAAAGTAGTTTGTTGAGGAATCGAATTCACCTATGTAGCAAGTTTTTTTAAAAGAAAGTTCTTTCTTTGTAATATCATAGTTTACTTTTAAATTTGAACACCAATTTTTTCTCATTTTTATAATACTTTTTCAGGGATTCTGTTTTTTCGGTCACATTTCTAATTTGCTATTAGAATTTAAAATTCTTAAATCTAATTTATAATGCTTAACTTTTTCAATAACTTTTCTACAAAGATCTTGAACTTTCCATGAATTTCTGTAATTTTTATGAAATAGCTTGCAGTGGTTCTGCGTGTAATCTTTTAGCGATTAGATGAAACATAATTTTTTTATTACACTTAAGACCACTAACTAAATAAATGATGTTTTATATGCAGATTATAAATTTAGATACACTGCAAATTCTCAAAAACACACAAAGAACGCATTTTAGAAAACTTTTTGTCATGAACTTCATATGCAAAAATATTTTTGTGTTGTGATTCCGATTGTGTTCTCCCATAAGGAAACACCAAGTTCTTTCCCACACTTTTTATAATTTCGCATTAATATAATTTCTATTAGCTTTTTATTAAAAAAAATTTCGCCGTTTTACATATGTCTAACTTTTATTTCATTTATTTAGAGAGCCAACAGATGAAACAGTTTCATTTAGGTCTTCCACGTAGAAAACGCCCTGAATAAAAACTTTGTAGCAAGAGGACGTCAGTTTGAAATTTTATCAGATAATCAATTAGAATTACATCGGAAGGGAATTCCTCCTCTGTTTCTGACACATTTCATCAACTATCAATGATATTCATAGTGTAATTTTAAAACCTCTGCAAAATACTCTATAAAATAGGAAATCAAAATCTCAGGGATAAAAAATGTTAATATTCGCCGAATAATTTTCCTATGAGAAGAGAAAGTGCTTTCCACAAACGGTGTGTTTTCAACTGTAAATCGTCATACTTTAAAAGCAAAATTCAGGACGTCTTTATTCTAGATACCCTGTCGGACAATATAATTAATCTTATACATCGTTTTCAGCGCCACAGTTTGGCCGTAGTAAAGCTCATTGCGCCTGATCCGTTGTTTGAGCACGCTGTGCAGTTTTTTGTAACAGCAGTAAATTTATGAAAATGCTGAACGATATGCCTACTGTATAAGACTATGCCTACTGTCTCTGATTTTCAAGATCTTGTTCGCGAAGGTTAGTTGAAAAAGAAATCGAGAGTGTCACATATACTAAAAAATGCAACTTATCACATAGCTCAGACGAACTTTTTGTGCTCCATGTTCTAAAATGCAAAAACCACCTTCAATATTTTAAAGGCAAATAACCTATCAAATTGTCTCCATTATCATCAATTGAAATTTATGTTTATATATCATCGACTATTATTAATGAACAAACACACACTCTCCTATTATTTCAATCAATTTATATGACACAAATAAAATTTTACCAAACTCATCTATACTTTTTTCCGTAGAATATTCATCTGAAAAATTTCCATATGTTTATGTATCTTCCTCACATATATCCAGATCATCTCCACGAGTGCTAGAACAAATTTTAGTTACATTTGCAAGGAAATGCTAAAATTATTATGTTCGTGAAGCACTATGAAAGAAAAACACATGACTTTATCATAATTCTTTTTTCAATGAATGTCTCTAACGAAAAAGTCGAGATCACGTTCCCACACATTGCAAATGTTAAACAGTTACTCCGCTATGTGAAAAACTATGTGATTTGAAACTAACTTCCTACCTTTTCAAGGTTTAAATAGAAACTCTGACATTGCATTTTTCCATACGTATTTATATGTTTCCACTATATACTTTAATTGACTTAATATGCGCAATATTGTATTCATGCGCTGATATCATGTGTGCCATGAATTTTTAATATATTTTACTCTTTAATTTTATTATTTTATGTTAAAATAATTTTCTTAACGCATTTTTTTTTATCAAAGATGGAAATTGTGCAATTAAACTTCCTTAAACGAACCGAACAATCGTTCCGATATTATATTTCTCTTTACCTGGGAGGACTTTTTTTCGATCTCACAAATATTTGTCTCGCATATATTACTATCATATACTCAATATATATCTGTCACTCAAACGAAATCGATATCTTTTGAGCTATTTTTTGTGTTTTATTATGTCAGCTATTTCACAGATATCTGTTTATATAATACGCAAATGTGACGATTCTAAGTTTACCCTCATCTTCGAGAAAAGCAGCTTATGGCTTCCATATTAAGCATAAGTAGTTAGATGCCATAAGTATGCCGACTGTTCAAAAAATGGAAATATACACATAATCTATTTTGTATCACATCTATTCTCCTCCTTTTTCTCTTTCTTAAAACTGTCAAGTTGTATTTTTCAAAATATAAATTAAAAATAAAAGATAACAAGCTATTGTGAGCAACAGATAACCAAATATAAATAAACCAACGCTAATTTGGTGGAGCCATCTATTGATAATAAATATAAATAAAAGAACTTGACGCTATAATATGATTCGATATCTATTTTTAAAACTTTGGTTACATAATTTTAGAATTTTTTTCCATATAAATAAAACTAATATTAAAATTAAAGTTTTCTCTTATTAATTTTTAAGAACTTAAAACTTACTTGCTTACTTTTTTTTAATTTTTCGTTTCCATTATAAGTAAAAAGAGTTTTTTTTTCTATCCAGATGTAATTGAACTATAAAATTGCATTTGTCTGATTAACAATTATTTTTTCACATTCTCTTAATAAATTACAATTTTTTTCACTCTAAAGTTATGTTCGAATGTTACGACGTTAAAAACAACAATTTTACTTCTATTGATACTATTAAGATATGTTGTACATAGTGTTATATATTACTTATATTTTAATTACATGTTATAAGAAAATTTCATATAAATTTTATTAACTATGCAATTAAATTTCAAGTGGATCTTAGCTAATCTCTTAAAAATTGATAAAATTAAAAGTTTACAAAAGAAATTATAAAAATAATAATTTTGATTTTATTTATACCCAATGACCTTTTAAAATTATATAGCGAGAGCTTAAGTTAAATATTTTTTAAATTACGTTCAATATAAATAAAATGTGTATTAGAATTTTAATTTAGTTTTATTAATCTTTAGGAGCTTAACATTTATCCGATTAAATTTTTAAATTTTTGTTTGCATTATAATTAAAAAGAGCTTTATTTTATATGAAATCTAAATATGCGATTGCATTTATATAAGTGGAAATTATTTTTTCACATTCTCTTATTAAATTTAAATTTTATTTTGACTCCAAAGCTATATTAGAATGTTACTGCTTTAAAAATCAAAATTTTATCTGAATTGATATAATTAATACGTAGTTGTGTTATACATTCTGTAAATTTTAATTACATTTTATAAGAAATATAAAATTTATTCATAATGCAATCAAATTCCAAGTGAACATAAGCTAATCTCTTTATTAATCTTTTGCATAAATTGAACAATTATTAAAATATTATCTTCATCAATTGTAATTCTAGTGTTTATTTGTGATTTTTAGAGCCATTATTTTGAGAATCAGACAAAATGAAATAGTTGTATATTTTGATTTGCTTAATTTCTTTTTTATATTGAAGTAGATCATATGCAATTAATAACATGCAATTTTGAAGCCCTGAAAAAATTTCTTCTTTCGTTTAGAAAATGTCAAAATTCAAGTTTGCGAATGCCATTCGCCAGGAAAAATGAAATGCTGGTATGTTTAGAACCCTACATCTCTTGCAAGTAACAACATTCCAAAAATCTTTTGGGATAAACTCTTCGTATAATACTATCTGCTTATTAAAACTTATTTGTTTCCATGGGGCATTGTTACTTTACATTTTTATGTTGCCACAAAATGTAGTCAAAGTGACATTTATGCCCATTTTTCGCACTTAATATCTGATTTGAGCAATAGTACCCCAAACTTTTTTATAAAATATGAAAAGCACTACCAGAATAAGCCAAATATTGTAGTTTTGCACGGAGATATTATTGCTGTTAGGAGATATAACCTGTTAAATATTCAAAATTTTCAAATTCTACATCATTTAAAATAGTGTTATTTCAAAAAAGTGCCACAGTTGAATAAAACAAAATGTACCATGCAATAGGTGAACATATGTACAAAAATATGGAAAAGAAAAAGAAGTGGGGCCTATTAATATTTTTATTTAAAAAAACTACAAAAATTTCAAATAAAGTCGATGATCAAATTTCTTTCCTATCAGGATATGAAAAATCCTATTTTTCTTTCCTTTTTCTAGGTTTTTTCCCTATGAGAAAATGAAATATTCCTTTTTGCTGTTCCTTCTGAAAGAAAAATGGGATATTTCATTTCCTCTTAGGAAAAATTGCGATCATGGACATTGCTTTACTTATAAATTTAGTCATTTTTTTGCCTAATAATAGACTCAACTTCTTTTTCTTTTCCATGTTTTTGTACAGAAGTCAACTATTGCGTGATATATTTTGTTTCATTCAACTGTGGCACTTTTTTGAAATAACACTACTTTAAATGTTGCAGATTTTGCAAATTTTGAACATTTAGCAGGTTATATCTACTAACAGCAACAATATCTCCGTGCAGTACTATATTATTTAGCTTGTCGCAGTAGTACACTTTTATATTCTATTGGAAAAAGTTTGGGGTATCATTACTTAAATAAGATATTAAGTTCGGAAAATGGCCAAAAACGTCATTTTCACTACACTTTGTGGCAACATAACAATGTAAGGTAACAATGCCTCATGGAAACAAATAAATTTTAATAAGCTGGAGATAATCGAGTTTGGCCTGTATCAAACACGTCTTTTAGGAGAATAAATGTGTGTCACGAGCCAATGCTTATAACATCAATACAGAAATACAACACTGTAATGACCACTGTAATGACATGGTGTATCAAACATGGTGTTTGCTTTTTTTTTCTATTCTGCAGATTCGTACCGTGCTGTGATTAGACTTGCATTTTTTTCTATATATTCGAGCCTGATCGGAACTGACCATAATTGTTCTCAAAATGTGAAGAGCAAGCAATATGCTTTGTAATAATATAACAGCGATAGCGAACTTTGGAATATACCTTTAGCTGGCTTCAAATTCACTGCTCAACAACACGAAACATTGAAATATTTTCTCACTAACTTTTAACTGTAAAGGCTCAGGTCTGACTATTGAAAGGATTTTGAATCGAACAGGGTTCTCCATTTTTCATATATTAATTACCTGTCGACATAAAACATATTCCTGTCACGGCAACAAGTCTTTCTTTCCCGTGATGTTAATACCGTAAATTCAATTCAAAATTTATCTTTAATAGTACCGTAAAATGGGGTGAATAGGAACGGAACTTCCCGGTCATACAAATAAATTCATTATAAATATATGTGATGATATTTTTAGTTGCCAATTTTTTATAAGAAGGTAACAACATTAAGAGTTGGTAAATGCAGTTTTGACACGTTGGCACCACTACTGGGGTATGTAAAACAACTTCAAGAGGATCTTAAAAAACCTCATTTTTTCAAAGTCTTCAAAACTTTGTATGTAACTACAGTATTTTTCATATTCTAAACCTAAGAGAGGGTATTTTTAATTAATGATAGACCTGTAAACGATATGCTGTATTAAATTCTACGTATTTCTTAACTACATAATGAAAAAATGAAAAATGGCTTGTAACATCAGAAGTTTAAGATTTACGGGGTGAATCGGAACACGCTTTCTCTCATGGTTTAATTTTCTATACAGTAATAGTTTTATGTAATGTATGAAAACATATGTTTGAATATGTATTGTAACAATATTCTGTTTTTTCTAATTGAAGAGTTTAAGATGCCAAGAAATTACTTGGTTAAACAAAAAAGTCAACGCCTAATCCAACAGACGTGGAACACACAATGAAAGAATTTAAAAATAGCAAATTAGTTAGAAAAACTGCTCAGAATCATTTTCTGACATCTACAACATTACACAAACATCTCAAAATGAAAAACCAATTAAAACAGAAAAGGATGCAAACAGTACTAAGGGTGGGGATGAGGGCGTATTAGTCATTCGTATTAATACATACAGCGATTGGGGTTACTAGTATTGGGGCAATAGATTCACTTACTCGATGACTACTAGTAAAAGATAACACAGAACACAGCTGAATTTGTATTAAATTCTACTTCTGCAATTAGAATACAATTTCATAAAATAAATTTTTATTTTTCTTGATTTCAAAGTTGTTTTTTAATTTTTAAAAAGGCACATCTTTACTTGTATATATAAAGTTTTGGTTTCACAGTAACTACGTGTTCTTATACCTTCCTTAACATTATTACCTGTTTTTATTAACCCTATTAAAATTTGAATAGGAATAAATAAAGATTATAACATTTGTTCCGATTCACCCCTATCTGCGGGGTGAATCGGAACACCATTAAAAATATAAATAACATAAACAGTAAAATTGTTTTTTTTTTTTTTTTTTTTTTTTTTTTTGCTTAAAAAGTTAAGAACAGAACAAGACCGAAGATTCTAGTAAAAAAATAAAAAATAAAAAAATCAGTTGTTGCTTTTTTTTAACGTTAAAGTTGAAAAGTGTTCCGATTCACCCCATTTTACGGTATTTTCTCAAAGATAAATTGCATTTATCAAAAAGTGGTTAACGCCGTTCAATTACAGTTTCTAAATGAGAATGATAGTCAATCGTATGCATTTCCGAAAAGGAATAATTCAGAAGTATAACAGAAAATAGCTCTTTTAGATTTGAGAAAAGACTTAAAGAATGACAGAGAAATATATTCACGAATCAACTTTTTTTAAACAGATTCAAAAGTTATGATGTGGGTAGCCCTCCTTTTTTTCATTTATTATAAGTTACATTAATTACATAATGAATCCCTATTTGAATGTTGAAACGTGTAAGAATCTAAGTAAACAATAATACTTTGTGTATTTTCTGTTTTGAGACCGCATCTTAATTTTAAAATGCATTGTTAATTAAAAATACATATTTATGTATGCAATATTCTTTAAAGGAATCTTAACTGTATGTTAAAAAAAATCTGATTATTTTGCAGAAATTGAGTCAGGCCAAATCGGGTCGGACCGGGCCTCTTTTCATTGATTTCTGCGCAGGCAGGCCTCGGGTTGAAATTTTAATTTTTACACGGGGTCGGGCTAAAATAAGTTTCCATCGGGAAGGGCGGGGCACGGGCCTCGAAATGCCGGACCGCGCAGACCTCTAACAGTATCCTACTATCCCTCCAATAAAATATATTATACAGGGGTGACGACAAAACCACCTAGCACAAATTTAGCAATTGAGCGGTAAACGGGATCAATAATTAAAAGAATATTGCCCAGTTAAACTGAAGGCTTTGCGTTCACAACCTGTTTACACTATTTGTATAATACAGCGTTTTTTTTTTTTGAAAGAACAACCCCCCCCCCCCCGAAAAACAAAGTAAAGGGGATTAGTTCCCCTATTTCCCCCAATTATACTTGATCATTGAACCCACAAAACTAATAACAGATATGCTTTGTGAAATTGAACAATTAACTAAATTTCGAATTAAATCAAATAATTTTGCACGAAAACCCAATTATCTAATTTAAGGGGAGTAACCATCATTCCTCCGTTTATACTTAACCATTAAATCTCTAAAACTATTCAGGAATTAAACTTATATAAAGAAAACGATATCCATAAATTAAGGCAATTCGGATAATTGAGCGTAAAAATCCATTTATCTATTTTTCGGAAGGTGATAAGTCGTCCGCTGCCCCATTATACTTAACAAAGAACTCCTAAATTAATAAATGAAACGCCTCATCAAAATGAACTTATGTCCAAAATTTGAAGAAAATCGGATAATTATGCTTAAAAAACATTTATTTTATGGAAGGAGATAAATTGCCCGTTACCCCTTTATACTTAGCCAAATAACCACCAAAATTTATTAATGAAGCGCCTCATCAGAACAAACATATTCAAAAACTAAAGCAAATCGGGTAATTCTGCATGAAAAGCGTTAGCGCATGGTTAGCGTTCTTCCCTTTATAGTTAACCATTCAACCCCCCAAAATTATTAAGGAACCACCTTACCAGTGTAAGCTTATATCCAAAATTTGAGGCAAAACAGTAAATTCTGCGCGACAAAAACATTTACCTAAATAATGGGGGATTAACCCCATTATCCCTTCCTTTTATACTTAAACAAAGAACACCCACAACTGATCATGGAAGCGCCTCACCAGAATGCTCCTATGTCTAAAATTTGAATGAAATCTGCTAATTATGTATGAAAACATTTATTTAAAAGAATGGGGTGGTGAATTAGTCTCTCCTTCTCCCCCCCCCTTTATTATTTTCCAAGGAACTCCAAAAACTAATCAGGAAAGCGCCTCATTTAGAATAAACCTATATTCAAATTTTGATGCAAATCGGGTATTTGTATCAAGAATTATTGCGGTGTGTACATAAGTACGTGCTCACAAGTTCTGCATGTACGTACGTACGTACATACATACAGAACCTGTGAGCTAATTAGCTCTCAGGCTTTGATATCCTGATGAGATAAAAACGCGTCAAATTACATTGGCTTCGAACAAACTTGATCAGCCGAGGATAAACTAGAAAGTTGCGCGGAGGCGGTCTTTAGATTCAATAAAATCATGCCAAATTGAATTAGATTTGTATAAACTAGATTGGCCTAGAATAAACTAGCTCAGACCAAAGAGTAGCAGGTTAAACAAGTTTATCTTATGAGCGTTACACTAAACTAGTTTGGCCTAGGAAAATCTAGTTTGTCCTGAGGGCCTTGGGATAGACTAGTTTGGCCTAGGAAAAACAAGTTTATTATATGGACGTTAGGATAGACTAGTTTGGCCTAGGAAAAACTAGTTTATCCTATGGGCTTTAGGATAAACCGGTTTGGCCTATATTCTATAATTCTATTTCGCATTACCGTTTCAAAACATTTTTTTTAGATACGCTTAAGGAACAAGAAAAATATACTACGAAATATATTTTTTAAAAATAATAGTTCAAATAGAAGAAAGAAATATTCGCTTGTGATAGCCTTGTAATTAAATCTTTAAGATACCCACGCGTATTTCCTTCCTTGATTTTAGAGCTTTGTTGGCTATGATTTTTTAAAGTGTACATATAAAGATTATAATACATAAAATATGGAAACATATATGAATTATTTATTTTATATAGTTCAAGAATAACAGATTCAAAAATAAGATCAAATACTCATTTTTTATACACAGTTACTAAAACACACACACAAAAAACACATATGAGTGCTCAGATATCTATAATTCATTTTCATAACAGGGACATTTTTCTGCAAAAAAAATTAAATTTACAACAAAAAAAAGTGTTTCAAGAAGTTGTTTCAAAAAGAAAAACCAGTAAACAATGCTATAGAAGCCCTTTAATGGCCATCTGCCAAAGTATTGCACATAAAAAAATTAATTGATTTTTCAATTTAAATAAAATTTAATTAAATTTGAATTTTCGACATAATTTATTTGCTTTGTAACAAAACTTTCTAAAGCTTCCATCTTAATTCAACATAAATTTTCAAGGAATTATTATAATTTTTTTTTTCGAATATTCTTAAAAATTTCGAAAAAAGCAATTATTTTTTCCTCAAAATAATTATGAAAATCTTTTCTTATGAAATGTGCAATTTTGTATCCAAAATTTATGCCTTTATAGACTGAGTGTATAAAATACTGGTTATTTTAAATCGAAAATTTAATTAATTAAAAAGTCAGAACATCACAACAAAAATATAATTTACGTCTTTATAATTAAAGATTTAACTGAGATTAATGAAGCATTATTTAGAGGACGTTCATAATTGTCTTCTGAAGCCCATGACTTTTAATTAATTCTTTTGAACTTTTCGCTTTGTTATCTGAAACAATGAAGAATGTGCAATAGTGTTTATAGTAGAAACTAAATAAATCTAGAGTCTCTAGAGCGAGTTAATATTGAAATATTTTGCATTATAAGGTGATCTATTTAAATCTTTTTTTTTTTTTTTTTTGCAGCACACAACCGCATTTATGTATCAAATATTTTTGAATCAAGTGATTCAATTATCATAACTGTATTAAGATTAATTACATCAAATTATTGGGAGAATTGTTTTATTTTAATTAAAAAGTTTTCTCTGATATCCCCAGTACGTATCGTGGATATCAAATTTTAGTATAAAATCTTTAAAAATAAAAGTATCACTGATTGCAAAAAGCACTAATTGTCCTAGAATATTTATTTTTGGATAAAAATACAAGAAAATGTTAAGAAAGTTTCATTTCGTACCAGTAAATTTTGATTTTCAATAGCCGAAATCTTACGAGAGTTTGGAAAATGTTTTTATAATGTGCGTAAATAAATGCTATTCTTTAATTTCAGATAATATTTTTCGAAAATCTTCGTATCAATCAACAATTTCAAAAACAATTTCTGCCAGCTCGATCTCAGACACAGGTAGATATCAATTTGAAATACTAATTTTACCCACAAAAATTAAATGAAAGTAGAAATAAATCCAGTTTAACATTTTATCTGACCGCTGTTGACAAGATTTTAATTTCATTTTTCTGTAAGAACTGGTTTTATCAGAGTCATGTTAATACGATATTTTTTTTTCCTAAAACTCTATTTTTTTCTCATTTATTTTGCTATAAGACTTGGTAGTATTAAAAATTGTCCGTATAAAAGTTGTCTATAATATTAAAACGTCTTATAATAAATGCAATCAGATTTGATGTCTTGTGAATTGACAAAGTTATGATTTTGTTTCATTCTTCTCCTCCCAATTTTTGTTTTGTTTTTAATTATTTTTGTCTTGCTTTAATAGTTTGTCCTATGAAACTCGTATCAGAATAAAAGTGATAGTAATATTGAGTAGATTTATAGTAAGTTTATGTGAATTTGATATCTTTTGAACCGACAAAGTTAGGATTTATTTATTTTTTTTTTTTTTTCGAAATCAATATTTTTTTTGCCTCTTGAGCCCATTTTTAATGGTATTAAGAGTTTATCATACATAAATTTTTGGCCCTTTCTCCTAGAAGTAATAATAAACGTAAACTTATTTGATAAGTTTTATAATTCGTAAGTTATGGAGTTTCTTCGATTTTTACAAACACCCTCCCTGTTTCAGGCCCCTTGTTCCGATTTTGCCTAATAGTGAGCTTGACCGAGATTTTCTACCCTCTATTTTATGTATGAGTTTGGAAGAGATTTCTGAAGATTTATGGAAGCTTTCGTGTCTATAAAAGAGATATATTTAGATAGATAAATAAAGTTTTGACTTGAGAGTGTTTTGGGTTTATAGCGGTCATGATTATCGTAGATCTACAAAATTTTTCAAAATTTCAAACGTAAGAGGAACTTAATAGATCGTATTTATTACGAAATCTACCAAAATTAGCCAAAGCGTTACTTTTCTCTTAACCCTTTCAAGATCGGTGGCCACACGGCATGACCAACTAATTTTAATTCTACACTGACAAACAGCACCCAATATATTTGAATTAAATTTTGCTTTTATAATGAAAGTTAAAACAACAAGTTTTTATTTTCAAGAAATTCCGTTTCTAAATATGCGTTTACTTTAAGCAGCAAATATACGAGATCTAATAAAAAGAAAATATTGAGAATGAATGGATATTAAAGAAGGCAAATAGTGTACAAAACCAAAATAAAACTAAGCAAATAGTTCAAATGTGTCTCCATGAAGAAACATTTTTAAGTAAATGGGATAAGGCATTTGTTTGGAATACAACATAAGTACATGTTTTTTCCCATTTATGGAAAAATAATTCGCAGTCAGTTTCACTTGAATATATGTGAGAGCCTTTATACTTATCCATAAGTATATGGAATGTTACAAAAAGCATATGGCGAAGATGCTTCATTAAACATTAAGGTGGATTAAAGAATATCAAGAAGCATTTGCTGTTTTTGATAATAGATTTTCAGTTCAGATATCACTCACGGCGTCAAACAACAGGTTTCTCTGAGAGTCCAGCCAAGAAACACAACTTCGCTTCTGAAGGTAGCAAAATATATATATAGTCTTTCGCATAAACAAAATAAGTATTTATTTGGATTTCCATTCATATTCTTACACAGGTCAACAAAGTTTATAGTTACGAAAATTATTTAAAAAATTATTGTTGCTTCTAAACATTTTGTGGATGTTTCATAACAAATCATCTTATTTTACACATATCACGTACAACGTTTTGAAACTGTGCATCAAAGTATGTTTATACTATTGATGGCTGCTTTCTGTTGAACCGAATAACGAAAAATGAATAAAACATTTTTTTTTTCAATTTATCCAGAAACATTCGCATACACAATACACATAGAAAACACTTCAATAGATTCAAATAAATTTATTTATCTTAGACAAAGTTTTTATACCGCTTTTCACTTTTGAAATTACAGCTTTTTGTTTGTGAAATCTACTGATACTTCACATTTGCAATTGTATTAGTCAGATTAATGTTCCGTCGATTCTGGTAAAAAGTACAGACACATGTTTGTTCCCATTTCATAGCTGACAGCTTGAACGGTTTTTCATTACCACTAAAACTCAAATGAATTTTTGATTATTTAATTATTAAAAATCGTTAGATTTTAGCGACTAAATTAGATGAAATTTTCTATTAAAATTTAGTGGTAAAAATGAAAGCCATACAGGATTTTAACTATATTATTTTGTAAAAGAACAACTTTAAATCTTGTTTTAATACATAATCAATAAAAAGTCTTTCAACATATGTAAGAAATGTTATGTTTATATTAAACTTCAAACTTCGTTATAAGTATCATAATATCCTTGTATTAAACTCAGTTCATTGCTGCAAAAATTAAGAAATATATATATAATTATATTTTCTGTATGTATACAAAATATTATAGTTGATATTTTGAGTTATCTTTTCTTTTAATTTGATGTGTACACCTTTTGTAGATCCTTTTGATAATTTTAAATATTAATTAAATGATATTATTCAGATTGATTTAACAGTTGAAAGATAGTATTCTCTATATTAAGAGAAAAAACAGCATCAGCATCAGTGTTTGAATTACAATCCGGTGAGTTTTAAAACACAGAATTTCAAAAAAATTGTGAACCGATGTATCTAATGGTAAATTTGATGGAAGGTTAAAACACATATTTTTTCGTGTTTTTAGAGTTATAACCACTAATACTAAATGAGAAAAATTATAATATTAAGTGTAAAACGTATTCTTATGAATGAGATCTCTTTAGACAACATCATTAAATTATCTTAATAAACATATCAAACCTTGTGTTGAACTCATAATCTATTTCTTATGTTTAACTCCAAAATATATAAAGAAAAAAATCCTAATGGAATGTGTGACCGTGATTGCAGTGACAAGCTTGTGCAGTTTTTGTAAAAAAAATGTTTTCCGTTTAATTTGCATCGGAAGTTGTAATTGCACTAAGAAGTGTGTAATATCGCCTGAATTTCATAAAAATCAAGATTATGGAAAAATTGTAC
This sequence comes from Maratus speculifer, assembly GCA_964019185.1. Classification (NCBI taxonomy): domain Eukaryota; kingdom Metazoa; phylum Arthropoda; class Arachnida; order Araneae; family Salticidae; genus Maratus; species Maratus speculifer. The sequence goes on from OZ025293.1 coordinate 35,202,870, forward strand.
ATTACTTTTATTACTAATTTTAAATTATCAAATTTAAAATTATCAAAAAAATTTAATCTTATTAAACTTGTGGTAACACATATGATTATATTTGTGTACGTGCAGATATATGTATAAATGTATATGTATGTGTATAATGTATATATATCTATATGTGAGTGTGTAACATATACATGCTTGAATATACTTTATGATACATAATTTTAGAAAACTTTTTTTTTAAATCAAACTATCAATTATTTACTATGTCTGGCATTTTTATGCCCTCTTATTTTTTTACTATCCTTTATTTTTTAATTAAAAATTTTTACGTTTTCAACATATAAATAATAATTAACTATATTATACATAAATGTAAAATCAATTCATTGCTTTTAAAAACAAAAACAAGAAATCGATTCTTTTGACACTTCAAGTAAGAAGTTTTTGATCTCTTGCATTTTCACACATGAAATGGATTTTTTTTTTCAATCTATATTCAACGAGTTTAAACTTTCCAATACAAAATTGTTAAACAGTTGTTTTCCTATGAAACGTATTTTATTGCACTATCAATATATATCATAAGAAACATATTCGAAAATTGATAATATTTCTCATTCATACGACACATGCTTAATTTATTTATGATTTTTACAATGAAAGTAAGTTATATTTCTTTTGTTTAAATTAAAATAAAGATGATTTTGGTCAAAATATCTAACATAAAATAAAAGTTATTATAATTTTAAATATTTAAATGAGCAGTTACTATAACTAACTACATAACATTTTCCTTTAGTTTAGTCGATTTTCCGATAAATTTGTTGAAGATAAAGCTTTTTTTTCTCAAAAGGAAACTTATTCAGTATGTCTGGTATTAGTTTCGTCTTACTCAAGAACAGAATTTCTGTCATAAATAATAAAACTAACTTTTCTCGACAAGAGGGGAGTTTTCCTCTGCGGTATTCTGACCCAATCTTCTTCTAATTTACAGGAACTCTGCACAATGGGTCGAAATAACCAAACGAAGCAACATCTGCCAGCATTGAAAAAAATGCAGTTAAGGCTCAAAAAGCTGCATGAAACTAATCTATTCACTCTAAACAAACAGATGTTTCTTAATATACGAAAATTTAATTCAAATGTTTCTAAATATATAATAAAATTTAATTCAATTACGAAAGAAAATAATCAAATAAGGTTACCAAGTTGCGCAATAGCACGAAAACCCATCCTTTATCTTTAAAAATCTCAGAAAACAATTTGTTTTTGTAATGTAAAAGATAATTTATAAAAATCACTATTTAATAGCTTTCGCAATTTTCTGAAACGTTTTAGAATAGCTTTTACAATGCATTATTCAGTTCCCTCGATCTGAAAAATCGGCTCTCCGGAAGCTAACAGAATTCAACTAAACATTTGCCTGCAAAAAAAAAAAAACCTGACTAATACCATCCGAAAAACCGATTTTTCAGGTAGAGAGAACTAATTGATGTAATATAAAATCCACTCAAAAACTTTCAGAAAGTTACGAGCAGTTAATAAAAATTTATTTTTATAAATTCTACTTTAAATTTCAAAAATATTTTTTTATATTGTTTTAGTTGAGGAAATGTCGCCATGTCTCTGGCATTAATGAACGTGTGTCTGATTAAGATTACTGTTAAACCCTTCTAGCTCTGATGTGTGATTTCTACCACTATTACCAGATTGGGGACAAAAATGTCCCCAGATTGTTTGATTGTCACCGTTTTTTTTAATAGAAATATTCGGCTTATAATAAAATAAATAAAACATCTTAAAAAATAAGGCTATTTAAAAAATGGTGACAGTCAATTAAGTATGAATTAAAAATGTCTTGAAAAATAAGGCTATATTTAAAGAGTGGTGATATTCAAATATTCTGAATAAAAAATGTGTCCAATCTGACAACACTGATTTCTACCCACTGTAATATGAATTGTAGTGTCCAAATGGCACGGAATATTCGACCTAATTTAACTGTTTTTTTTTTTCTAACGTATGTTATAAACTGAGTTTTTGTTCTCCAATATACAGGTCCCGATGTAATATTTCGGTATTTCGAAGAAATTCTTCTCTCAAAGTTTGAAGGGTTAATTAAATTAATTTTAAGCTATTGCATAGCTTTTATCGCGGGCTTTGAGCGCGGCGACCGAATCCAAAAATTCCGTAACGCGAAAAATCCTAACACATCCGTAACAAAAAAACCTAACACTCGGCTAACGTCGTTTCAGCTCGGCAAACTTCGGCATGGTATACTTCGGTAGACTTCGGCAGACATTGACGCGGTATTTTTCAGATATTTAGAAGATATCAAATCTCAAACTTATGTTTCTTATTTCAGTTACCATAAATCTATAGTTTCAATGATAGAAATTCCTGATAGAATGTGTATAGAAAAAAATCGTCTTAAGATAAAACAAGGTAGGATAATGTAGCTTTTGGTGATTGGAGACCCGCCCAATGGTGAGCATCGAAAAATTTAAAATGCTTATAACTCGCGATCTAATTTTCGTAGCGCGGCCAAATTTTGTTTGGTAATTTATTATGAGACAGTGTTAATTTTTGGTGACAGGAGACCCCCCACGTGAGAATCGAAAAATTTAAAATGCTTATAACTCGCGATCAATTTTCGTAGCACGGCCAAATTTTGTTTGGTAATTTATTAAGAGACAGTGTTAATTTTTGTTGTCAGGAGATCTCCCACCTTGAGGGTCGAAAAATTTAAAATGCTTATAACTCGCGATCTAATTTTCGTAGCGCGGCCATATTTTGTTTCGTAATTTATTATGAGACAGTTTTAATTTTTGGTGACAGGAGCCCTCCTTCCACGGTGAGGGTCGAAAAATTTAAAATGCTTATAACTAGCCATCTAATTTTCGTATCGCGGCCAAATTTTGTTCGGTAATTTATTATGAGAGATTGTTAATTTTTGGTGACATGAGACCCCAACGGTGAGGGTCGAAAAATTTAAAATGCTTATAACTCGCGATCAATTTTCGTAGCGCGGACAAATTTTGTTTCGTAATTTATTATGAGAGAGTGTTAATTTTTGATAACAGGAGACGCCCCATGGTGAGGGTTGAAAAATTTAAAATGCTTATAACTCGCGATCAATTTTCGTAGCGCGGCCAAATTTTGTTTAATGATTTATTATGAAACAGTGCTAAATTTTGGTGACAGGACACCCCCCAACGGTGAGGGTCGAAAAATTTAAAATGCTTATAACTCGCGATCTAACTTTCGTATCGCGGCCAAATTTTGTTTGGTAATTTATTATGAGAGAGTGTTAATATCTGGTGACCGGAGATCCCCCATGGTGAGGGTCGAAAAATTTAAAATGCTTATAACTCGCGATCAATTTTCGTAGCGCGCGCCAAATTTTGTTTAATATTTTATTATGAAACAGTGTTAAATTTTGGTGACAGGAGACACCCCCCCCCCACGGTGAGGGTCGGAAAAGTTGAAATGCATATAGTTCGTGATCTAACTTTCGTAGCGCAGCCATATTTTGTTCGGTAATTTATTATGAGAGAGTGTTAATTTTTGGTGACAGGAGACAACCCACGGTGAGGGTAGAAAAATTTAAAATGTTTATAACTCGCGATCAATTTTTGTAGCGCGGCCAAATTTTGTTTGGTAATTTATTATGAAACAGTGCTAAATTTTGGTGACAGGAGATCCCCCATGGTGAGGGTCGAAAAATTTAAAATGCTTATAACTCGTGATCTAATTTTCATAGCGCGGCCAAATTTTGTTTGGTAATTTATTATGAGAGAGTGTTAATATCTGGTGACCGGAGATCCCCCACGGTGAGGGTGGAAAAATTAAAAATGCTTATAACTCGCGATCTAATTTTCGTATGGCGGCCAAATTTTGTTTGGTAATTTATTTTGAGAGAGTGTTAATTTTTGGTGTCAGGAGATCCCCCCTCTCCCCACTGTGAGGGTCGAAAAATTTAAAATGCCTATAACTCGCGATCAATTTTCGTAGCACGGCCAAGTTTTGTTTAATGATTTATTATGAAACAGTGTTAAATTTTGGTAACAGGAGACCTCCCACGGTGAGGGTCGAAAAAGTTAAAATGCTTATAACTCGTGATCTAACTTTCGTAGAGCGGCCATATTTTGTTCGGTATTTTATTATGATAGAGTGTTAATTTTTGGTGACTGGAGACCCCCCACGGTGAGGGTCGAAAAATTTAAAATGTTTATAACTCGCGATCAATTTTCGTAGCACTGCCAAATTTTGTTTGTAATTTATCATGAGACAGTGTTTATTTTTGGTAACAGGAGATCCCTCATGGTGAGGGTTGAAAATTTTAAAATGCTTATAACTTGCGGTCTAATTTTCGTAGTGCGGCCAAAATTTGTTTGGTAATTTATTATGAGACAGTGTTACTTTTGGTGACAGGAGACTCCCCCCCCCCCAACGGTGAGGGTCGAAAAATTTAAAATGCTTATAACTCGCGTTCTAATTTTCGTAGCGCGGCCAAATTTTGTTTGGTAATTTATAATGAGACAATGTTAATTTTAGTGACAGGACATCCCCCATGGTTAGGGTCGAAAAATTTAAAATGCTTATAACTCGCGATCTAATTTTTGTAGCGGGGCCAAATTTTGTTTGGTAATTTATTATGAGACAGTGTTACTTTTGGTGACAGGAGACCCCCCCCCCCATGGTGAAGGTCGCAAAATTTAAAATGCTTATAACTCGCGATCTAATTTTCGTAGCGCGGCCAAATTTCGTTTGGTAATTTTTAATGAGACTATGTTAATTTTTGGTGACAGGAGACCCCCACGGTGAACATCGGAAAATGTATAATGCTTATAACTCGCGTTCTAATTTTCGTAGTGCGGCCAAATTTTGTTTGGTAATTTATTAAGGTATTGCATAGCTTTTATCGCGGGTTTTGAGAGCGGCGAAAGAATCTAGAAATTCCGTAACGAGAAAAAAACCTAACACTCCGGCTAACGTCGCTTCAGTTTGGCAGACTTCGGCACATTATCCTTCGGTAGACTTCGGCAGACATTGACGCGGTATTTTTCAGATATTTTGAGAATATCAAGTCTCAAACTTATGTTTTTTATTTCAGCTACCTTAATCGTATAGTTTCAATGATAAAAATTCCTGATTAACCTACATGTATAATGATATTAATTTCTCATTTATTCAATAAAAGAAAAAAAAATTTTTGTTATCGGTCATCACGCTCAAAAAGTATAACTTGATTTAATATCAAAGACAAAAAAAACTGCATAAATAAAAAGTAAATAAATAATTATGATTGCATAAGTTGATAAAAAATGCTATGCAATAGCTTTACCGCGGCAGTCCCCGAGTGCCACACGTCTTTTTTTTATTATTTATTGTATTTATAAGTAAATAAGTAAATTATTTGCTATGTACTTGGGTAAGAAAAATGCTTTGTCTTGGAATAAGTGCTATTGTATTGCTAGCTCTGTTGTGTAAAAAGCCTTAGTTTAATGAAAGTAATAACGAGCAAAAATGATGATTATTTCTGTGTATCGGAATGCAAACAACAATGGCAAGCAGATAAAAGAAAAAATTAAAAGAACTAAGAGGATCTTCTAAGATTTTTGGTCAGTTAACTTGGTCTTCGGTAGACGTGTATTTGAACTGCTTTGATTTTAGAGGTGGAAATTTAAAACGGGAAAATTGAGTAAAAAAATAAATCAAAATTTCAAAGCATGTAAATTCACCCACGATTTCTGCGGTACGAGCCCTTCATTAGAAGAACTTCTTTGTTGCAGTGGAAATATTTGTACTTTAATACAGATTGTGTATAATGCCCCTGGCAAATTTTAGAATTTAAACTAAAGTAATGGAAGTCGTTTTGCTTTTATTAAAATGTTTACAATTATCGCGTTTCTTACCCTATTATGCTAATCAATGTAATTCATAGGAAAACAATTTTAGTTAAATATATTACAAAGTAGAATATCTTTTATCCATTGCAATAATTTTTTTAGCTATAATTATTTTACTTTTATGTTTTATACCAAACCTTCTTTCTTATATTTGAAATTGAATTGTAATTTTACATATTTTTTTCTTTCAGCATATTATGCGTATATTTTCTCTCGGACGGGATTTAATTTTAAACTTCGATGCAAGAGGTCTAAATTCACAATGATTTCTGACACAAAAAGTGAAATTTGTTGTTATTTCACTAATTATTTCCATAAAACTTCCTTTAAAATGATACATTTTGAGCGTTTTCTAATTTTGGAATATTTAAGGATGTAAATTTAACAACATTTCTTCCAAAAACACTTTTAAAAGTGATTCAAATCAGATTCAATTCTCTTATTAAGACTCCTTAACTCTTTTGTAAAAGTCATTCATTATTACTATACTTCAACCAATAATGAAATCTAAATTAAAAAAATTAAACCCCGTTTTGTATTAAACTATTCTAATTTGTTTAAAAAGAAATGTCATTTTGTCAGGTTTTTGAAATTATAATTTCTGCTTAAAGTTTATTTAAATTACTTTAAATGGAAGTGCTAAATTAAAAACGAGTTCTAGGAAATCAGAAACATTCGTTAAATCATTTACATTATTTATCATTATGTAAAATACGTCCGTCTATTGATTTTTATTCCCTAAGAGCTTTTCAAGTGCATATTTGTTGTTACTTAAAATAAATCTTGCAGATGTCCCCATAATATAAAATAAAAACTAAGTCTCATTCAGAAACTATGAAATATTATTCAAGATTATTTTAATGTTCAGAATTGCTTAAATATAAAACTTTTTTCAGCAAACAAAACAAAAACTATGGAATATAAGATTATGTTAATAAAAAATGACTTTCTCTTGATAAATGTAGAAGAAAATGAAAATGTCTCTGTATGATTTAATATAGTATTCAAATTTATGTTGTTATTTTTTTAATAGCTATTTTTTCTGTCTTTAAAAAATAGCGATAAGAAATTATACAACAAAATCATTTAAGTTTTTAAATCGAAGAACTAATATTTGGATATATATTGGTGCACATACCGGGTGTCCCAAAAATGACTGATGGATTTTAAAATTCAATAACTTGCAAACGGTGACAGCTATTTTAAAAAAATTTTGCAGGAGGGTTGTGTATAAAGTCAGGAGTTTTTTTACCGTAATTTTTTATTTTAGTTCGCATATCAAACAATAGGTGGCGCTGACGGCGATTGAAGGCCAGGTGATCAGTGCTGAGTGAAGTGTCGACCTGGCCTTCAATCGCCGTCAGCTCCACCTATTGTTTGATATGCGAACTAAAATTAAAAATTACTGTAAAAAAACTCCTGACACTATACATAACCCTCCTGCAAAAATTTTTTAAATAGCTGTCACCGTTTGCAAGTTATTGAGTTTTAAAATCCATCCGTCATTTTTGGGACACCCGGTAATTATCAGCAGTGACGAATATCTGATCCCATCGTTAATGCAAAATTTTACTTGTATTCTTGAACTTATGTAAACCCTTCTTAAAGGGAGTCATATGATGAATTTTTAATATTTTACATGTGTTTTTAAAACAGAAATATTTCTGTAATTGAATAGCTAAAATGCTCTGATTATATAAGGTAAATTCAACAATAAAAAATAATGAAGAATTTTGAGCACCTTAAGTGGCATGTATTCCGGTCGCTCGTCAACATGGGGTTAATACCAGAATGTCTAAGATTTAATAATGCAAACAATACTATGAAAATTATTGGTAAAAATCGGCTATTTGCTTCTGATCTTTTCCACAGATAATATTATACTTAAAAATAATAATAAATCTCATCCAAATTTAAGAATGTCAACAAAGTATTAATGCATTGATATTTTCGATAGATGGGTCCATTAAATATTGATTTTTGAAATTCATGCCACACGTTAACTATGTATCCATGTATCTTTTTTGTTACATTCGCTATGTGGATGCATTCTAGAAATTAACATTTAACACGTGAAAATCGGTTTTAAGCATTTTCGAGTTCAGAGTAAATCGATCAAATAAATTGATCTTAAGGGAACGCAGTACCTTTCAAATCATCTCTTAAATTTTAAATAATAATGTTATGTATGTGGTGGCACAATGCTTAATACTAAAACTTATATAAAATAAAAAAATTCTTGTGGAATGGCCTATTTTACTAAAATTCAATTTTTTTAATTTAAATTCTTTTAAAAATCCTACCTTTTTAAATATGAATATTTTTGCTTCGATTTTTTTCCTTATACTTTAGAATATACTGCATAAAACTGTGCATGAATTTTCAGATGTGTAGGATTTTCAATTCATTACGTTTTTTTTTTCTCTCGTGTATATTAGAAAATAAAGAAAATTCAGCAAATTTTCAATTTATATGTCTTTTTAAAAATAACTATAAACTTAAATGTTAAATCGATGCACAAAATTTTAAATACACCATGGAGAACAAGTAAAAAAAAAAAAAAAAAAAAAAAAAAAAAAAAAAAAAAAAAAAAAAAACTTTTTTTCTAAATTAGCAAAATAAGCCTTAGTATTTTTCAAACTAGCTAGTAATAAAAATATGAACAGGGAGAAAAAACAGTTTAATTTTTCATTTGTACATTGAATTGCGGTGGATCTATTAGTAAAATTTACAATATCTCACGATACAATAGTCGTATAAGTAAAAGTGAGACGTCAAAAAAAAATCACAATTAATGAAACTTGCAGTTACCGATTCAAAATTCTGAAAGTAATCGTCTATAGAATAAACATAAAATCCGTTGTTCCCAAAATGAAGCAAAAAAAGAGGGGTTTTATCCAATTGTAGCAGTATGTCCCATATTATGCATTCTACAGGATGAGTCATAAATATCGAAACAATAGGCTATCTCCTTAAATATTGCCTCTAGACCCATACTTCCAATTGCAAAAATTCATTAAAAAAGGTGAAATTTCTGATAAGATAAGTTACAACTCCATGGGGGGGGGGGGGGCTATTTGAAAAAATACGAAAATTACATTTTTATACGGCCCTCGTAGAGAAAAATTTCCAATTAGGAAATTATTCCTTATGCATTCCTAAACTGAACAACAAAAATTTCATCTCCGTATCTGAAAACCTGACAGAAATATTAAAATCCAAAATTCTCCAAAATTCGTGACTTACACCACTTTACCATGCCTGTAAACGAAGAATTTTTTACTCGGTTTCAAAGCGAATGAGGGATCGTTCACAAATTTTTCGTATTAAATGTCGATTTAAGACCGTGCCTCTTATTTGGACATAATAAAGAATCATATTGATTTAAATCAAAACTTGTTTTCAAAATATGTTCATCGTTAGCATTGGAGGTTTGCAAGGAACGAAATATTTAGGTCTGGCCGCAAATCGACCCATAGGGGACAAAATTCTGCCCGGCATTGAAAAATGTTAAAATCATAATCCGGACCAGCCGGGAAATAAGTTTAAATCATATCCCGGCTCAGCCGTGAATTTTTACATAGTTTTAGGTAGCTTTCATTACAAAAAGTAAAAAGCTACCTATTGCAGCCGTCCGGAGGAAAACACTTCCGGAAAATTTTGGTATATTTTCACCGATCATGACCCCCAGACCCCAAAACCACCCTCCGTTCAAATGTTGACATATATATATATATATATATATATATATATATATATAACCATATATATATATATATATATATATATCTGATTTTTGTCATGCGATAACTAACGTATTTATGAACCGATTTTAATGAAACTTGGTATGTACATAGTACATACAAATGTCTCGACCGAGTTCGTTGGTCAGCATCATCCGCCATTTTGTTTCAAAATGGCGGCCATTTTAAATTTTTAAAAAAATTTAAAATTTAAAATAAAATGCGAAAAAATTAAAAGTTGAAAAATATTTTCCTTTTACGTGTTAGAACTTAAAACAAAGATTCCAGAACACTTTTTATTTTGTCTATATCTTAAAAAATGATTGAGTTATAGCACTTTGAATTTTTCTTATGGCTGACATTTTGAAACGATCTGATTTTTGTCACGTGATAACACGCGTACTTATGAACCGATTTCAATGAAACTTGGCATGTACATAGTACATACAAATGTCTCGACCGAGTTCGTTGGTCAGCATCATGCGCCATTTTGTTTCAAAATGGCGGCCATTTTAAATTTTTAAAAAAATTTAAAATTTAAAATTAAATGCGAAAAAATTAAAAGTTGAAAAATATTTTCCTTTTACATGTTAGAACTTAAAACAAAGATTCCAGAACACTTTTTATTTTGTCTATATCTTAAAAAATGATTGAGTTATAGCACTTTGAATTTTGATTATGGCTGGCATTTTGAAACGATGAGTTCTGATTTTTGTCACGTGATAACACGTGTATTTATCAACCGATTTCAATGAAACTTGGCATGTACATAGTACATACAAATGTCTCGACCGAGTTCGTTGGCCAGCATCATCCACCATTTTGTTTCAAAATGGTGGCCATTTTAAATTTTTTTAAAAATTTAAAATTTAAAATTAAATGCGAAAAAATTAAAAATTGAAAAATATTTTTATTTTTCGTGTTAGAACTTTAAACAACGATTCCAGAACACTCTTTTTATTTTGTCTATATCTTATAAAATGACTGAGTTATAGCACTTTGAATTTTGCTTATGGCTGACATTTTGAAACGGTCTGATCTGAACGATCCACAATGTTGCTTTAAAATGGCATACACTTTATGATATCGTAAAATTTGGTGACTCTCTAAATCGCTTAAAATAAAATCAGGTTGAATAAAAGATGACTAATTTCTAAAAATTCCTATTAATATTCAGTCTTGACAAAAACTAGTTTCAATCTTATAAAATCACTAATTTTATAAGATTATTTCTACTAATTTGAGCTTAGCGTTTTTGAACAATGTAACTTACCTTAAAATAAATAAATAAATATATAAGTGTATGAAAGCTACCTCTTCCTCCCGGCATTGCCGGAAGGACTTTTTTATTTCAGTGTAGTTAAAAATTGTTTTGCGGGGAGGAGTTCCGACCAAAGATACTTATTATAGCTTTTCGTTTTTTATATTTATGCTTTTTATTATTAAAGAAGCGCTAAAGGCTGTGATATTTATTTTATCAATAAATTTCTGTTTATATCTGAATGTTTCACTTATATTTTAATATCGCTAATCCATATCCCATGCGTTGGAGACTTTGAAAAATATTGTACAGTAAAACCTTTTAAGACGGAATCACATAGGAAAGAAAAAAATACGTAATAGACAAACGCCCTTCTTAGGAGGGTTAAATGGATTTTATTTTTTCCTCTGGTATTATTGTATTCATTTTGCATGGATCAACAGATTTTCTGTTTAAGATAGAAGTCCGTCATAGGCAGATTTTTTTCTGGTTATATTGTGTTTAATTTTTTAGCATTTAAATATACTATTCTTAAAAAAATTAATTTAAAAGTTTTTCTTTTTTTTGTAAAATAAAATCGATTAAAAAATCTATGTGGTTTTCGTTAAAATTTTGATTGAACCAAATTTTACTTATTTCATGTACGTATCAAGTCAGTCAGAGACAGTGATTTTATTCGGATTGCTCGAGACCGGGATCGAAAATTTCGTTCAATGCAGACCTTATTAAAAGTTAAGAATTGTTAAAGAAAAAAAGTACAAACTTGCAACATATCATTTTTAATTACTTTACATTAGTTTTGCAGAATTGAAAAAAAAATATTTTTGAAAATATGATTTTTTTAAAGTTATTTTATTTTTTCAATCAATATTTTTAATAGTTCTAAAATTAATATTGAAGAACAAAACCCCCGAAACAAAACTAAAATCAGATTTTCATCTTTAATTAAATGGAAAGAAATTGAAATCTGATAAATAATGTTTGGAGTTATAACGATTTCCAACTAGCCCATTTAAACCAGTACGAATCATACGAAAATTTTATAAATTTTAGGATAAATTTTAGGATGTGATTTTCTAATTATATGACTAACCATCACAAAAAAAAGAAAAATAAATCAAAATTCTAACTCAAAAGATAGATTTTTCCCAGAACTGTTAAAGGAACATTGTCTTTTGAATTGCGCGCATTTCAATTTGTGTCTAATCCCTTAAAACCTGATGAATTATTCAAACGGCTATAACTCTGCGACTTGTGAAGATATGAAGATGCAACTTTTTGTGTATTATTCAGGACTAGATAAGGAAAGTTTTCTTAATTGGGAATTTTGCTTTCCGGGGACCGTATAAAAAGTTAATTTTCGTATTTTTTCAAATAGACCCCCCCCCCCCATGGAGTTACAACTTATCTTATCAAAAAAATTAGCCTTTTTTTATGAATTTTTGCAATTGGAAGTATGGGTCTAGGGACAATATTTAAGGAGATAGCCTATTGTTTCGATATTTATGACTCACCCTGTATATTGACACTAATCAATGAATGTATGGATACAACCCCTCTTGTTTTTGCTTCGTTATGGGACTAACGGATTTTCAACTTAGTAAGAATTTTCAAGCTACGATTTTGAGACTTTCACAAAAGTTTCTCTATACAATTAGCTAACATAATATGCAAATAAAATTTTGATATCGTTGACGCATGCGCAGTGAAATAATATTTAGTAAACCTGTTCATTTATCATACAATTTTTATTATTTTTTAAATTCTGATTACGGGATATCGTGTGCAATGTTGTTTGTCATATTTTCTGAAAATGATATCATTTTATATTAAGAACTCTGCTAATTATAAGCAAAAAACTTTGAAAAATTTGAAACTGTTTTTATAAAAACCTTCCTTTTTCTACGGGTATACATGCTATCGACATAAAAATGAACACAGTTTCTTACAATAAGCCGCGTAATCATAATGAACAGTTTTAACGTTTTTGCTACAATAGTTTTGACAGGGTTGTCCAAAATATATTCATTCTTTTTTAATTTACTGGCGGACAATATGGAGTCTCTGGAAAAAAATCTTCACGGAAATGTATGACTTGTACTATTATATTTATACACTTAGAGTTTCAGGATAATTCCTCATGTATTTTTCTAGATATTTAACAAAATGTCTGAAATCGCAAGTAAACGTTCATCAATGGCCATGCAGTGTACATATTAAAGGAAAAAACCTGTAAAACATTTTTATTAATTCACATTAAATAAAATACGCAAATGCATTAAAAAAACGAATACAACAGTATAGCATGTTCTAATGTTAGCCATAGAAACGCGATATTATGAACGTATATTAATCTGCTTTGTGTACTTTTTAAACTCTGTAGAACAATAAATAAAGTCAGCTTATGTAAAACTAGAAGTATCATAATCTTGCAAGTATTTAAAGTGAGTTTCATGTAAGATTTAAAAAAAAAAATCCGCAAAGAATTTTTTTTGTTTTTTTTACTTTTTTGTTCTTTTTTTGAATAAAAATATTTCTGACTGTCAAGAAGAAAATAATAAATGGTGGTTGTTTGATGACTCACGGAAAGTATTCTGCAGTGACAAATATGTCGTGACATTTTCCTAAAATACGGTGATTGATTATTTTTCCTTTCAAAAATCTTACAAAATACATTTAAATGCGCTAATTATAATATAGATATTTAGGGAGCATGAATCGATGAAAATTAAAAGTGTAACTGAGTATATTTCAATTTACAAGAAAGTAACTTTTCAATAAAGGAAAAAATAAGATGAAAGTTGTGGATAAAAAATGGTGTGACATCAAATTTCCAAGCTCATCTTATGGTACTTATTTAAAATTTTCTATTCAAGTAACAACAAAATAGACAATTGGTTTTATAAACTAAAATACGTACATAAAAGGTGAAACTTTGCAAAAAGTGTGTAATTTTCATGACAAGTGTATGATTTTAGAAATTTACGCAGATAAATAAATAAATTTGACTAATTTACACATTTAGTTTTTAAAATGTATTGTCCCCGTTCGGAATTTTATTTGAATTAATAAATTTATTCAATAAAATGATTAACGTTTCAGTCGGCATTTATTTCATATTCTATATTAAATTAAAATTCTGGTCAAAATTATTTTGTCTTTAGAAAAATAAATGTTTGAAAGGTATATATCCCATAGGACCACACACTGTAAAATTTTTTTGTAAAATTCCAGTAGATGTACCGTAAATTTCACGGTACTACTACCATTTTCACTCTTTACGGTATAAATACCGTATTTCTAAGTTATATTAAGCGTAAAAAATAGAGTTTGTTCTCTTTCGATTGAAAACGGCATTTACACAGTAAAATGACTGTTTCTCAGTAAAAACTCGGTATTTATACTGTAAAATAATTATTTTTCAGTAAGATAAATGACATTCTAAACATTTTCATAGCATTTCAATAGATGTAACTAAATTTTACTGTGCTTCTACTGCTTTCATTCTTTACGATATGAGTACCGTATTTTTAAGGTATATTAGGTATAAAAAAATCCAGTATCTATGCTATTTCGATTATAAACAGTATTTTTACCATAAAATAATGTTTTTTCATAAAAAACGCCATTTATACTGTAAAATACTTATATTTCAGTAAGGAAAAAATGGTATTCTCGGCTCGGTGAACGGCAACCTATCAAATGATGTTCTTGCTGTTTAATGAGTGCAGATCTGAAGAGAGAAGGGGGTGGGGGGTTAAGCCGGCAAATTGTTTGGAGGACCAAGAAGCTCAAAGGAGCCCAATAGTTACAATACACATTGTACATTATAATTTTTACGTATACCATAACGTAACAATAAAAAAGGAAAGGTCTATAATTACTTTTGCTAAATAGTATTAATATCTAATTAGTATCTTTAAATTCAGGAAAATAAATAATTTAATTTATGAGAGACGAACAAAGTAGTCTTCAAAGTCGAGGAGGTATTATTAAAGATTCCCATGCTTTTTATGTATCTTGAGAGTCTGTATAAGAGGGAAGGGGATGTGTGATTGATCCTGGGAACGACACTGGATAGAAGTCGTTTTTCTAGTGCGAAATTTCAAGCTAATATATTGAATGAGTTCAACCAATCCTTGATTTTTATTGAAGAATTATAGCATTCGTAGAAGTGAAACTCTATGTAATTCTCTATAATAAAACTCTATAGTCATGTAATTAAAATTATAATATTGTGTACCATTGAATATAAACCAGTGATATACGTTAAAAGGATTTATTCATATTTGTATGCTCTTTCAGTTGGATCCTTTTACCGGACGTGCGAGACAAAGAAGTATGTAACATTTTAATTACTTTTAAGTGAAAGTAATTAGTATGCAAGTATTTTTATTACATTTTTAACTTGCATAAATTCTTAATAAAGTTCTTCTTTAATGTTTTATATCTGTTTTATTAATTTATTTTAGCTCTAAAAAACATTTTTTTAGGTATGACAAATAAGAAATTTGTCAGCTAAAAATTACTTAAAATTCAAAATTTATTGAAAAAAGCTAATAATATAATGTTAAAAATTTCCGTTCAAAGTTAAGTTAATCCATGAAGCAAAATAAAGAGAAGCACCGAAATATATTTCTTATTTTTCGAAAATTCCAAGCTGGGCAGCACGATCTGTTTTACCATTTCTTTTTTCCGTATTCAGCAACACAATTCCTTAACGTTCCTTACAATACTAATGCATCGAAAGTCGCATCGCTCAATATTGAAGATCGGTGGCTAGAACGTTGCCTGTTTAAGAAAAAAACGAAATGGTATCGGGTGTGCTCAGATGGTGAAATTTTGGAGACTATAAATACCCACCTCCCGCGAATAACCCCTGTTAAAATTTAGACAAAATTATCATAAAAGCAGAAAAAAATACATGCTTATTAGAAAAATATATTAAAATACCAAACAGTCAGTTGGCTTAGATTTATGCATAATCCATCGGTAAAACTACAAACCTACTAAAGAAATGGGAGAAATAAAAAATAGAGGAATGGGAGTCCCCTTTCCTCTACCATTCTCATAAGTAGCTAAAATTCAAAAATTCTTTTCGCATACGTTGTTTAAATTTTAACGACCTCAGGCCACAATCTTGATGAGCTCAGTGATTTAGTAATTAACAATCCTGTTGATCTAATTCTTAAAAAGGTGGAAAATTTCAAAATCTCTAAAAAACTTAAATCAAAATTTTAGAACCTTCTCACTCAACATACTGACAATAATGCTATTTCGCCATACGGCGCAATGTCAAATTCAGACATTTTTCTCTGGGAGGGACTTTAGTGGCTCCGAGGGGGGGGGGGCATTATAGAATTCTGGGAGGAGTGGCACTTTTTCCCCAGTAAAAACACAAAAAATCTATTTTTCCGGCGGGGGACATTTCATTACTTAGGAAATGGGTGTTTCCCCCCGGGCACTTCATGAATTCAACACTGATACGGCGAGACTGCTATTTTCGTTAATGAAAGTGTCTCTCGTACGGTAACTCACTCTCTTTCTACCCCCTCCCCTAAATTCTGGAGAATTATAATATTAAAAACCATTTAGACAGTTAAAGTTAATTCTCAATCTTATCCGTATGTCGCTAAACCTTCGGCAATCCCCCCTCCCCCGGTTGCTCTTCCGTCCGTCTTGGATAAATTATTCAGACTAGATGGTAAATGATACTTTCAGGTCACTTCAGTGGTCATCATTCGAGTTTTGACGCAAAAGTACCATTGATGCTTTGCCTCCTACCAACACCCCCTATAGTGGGTGTTGCTTCTACCCGGATGGAACAATTAATCGACCTTGTTCTTCTTAACACACTGTTAAAGATGTCTGTAAAATAATGATTCTCTGATCGTATATTTTGCACTCAATTTACCATCTTTCAAGTAAATTGTAGAAACACGATTAATGTACAAAAATTCCATTCGACCAGTAAGGGGCTAATTGTTAATTTTGGATCCCCTCCCTCCCTTTGGATATCATACGTTATCATCCATCAACCCCCCCCTCCACCTCCCAACCCCGATAATGATATCGTTATCAAAGTGTAAAAAATTTTTATTTTTAGGATTTAGTTCTTTTGTTTGAAGTAATATACAAAACTGGTTAAGTTTATTTTTCGCAAACTTTATTGATTCAAATGAAGATAATTAAATAAATTATCGCTTTATTCAAATAAAATTAAAAAAATGTGTGTGGCACTCGGGGACTGCCGCGGTAAAGCCATTGCATAGCATTTTTTATCACCTTATGCAAAAATACCGCGTCAATGTCTGCCAAAGTCTATCGAAGAATACCGTGCCGAAGTCTGCCGAACTGAAACGTCGTTAGCCGGAGTGTTAGGATTTTTTCTCGTTACGAAATACCTAGATTCGGTCGCCGCGCTCAAAGCCCGCGATAAAAGCTATGCAATAGCTTAATAAATTACCAAACAAAATTTGGTCGCGCTACGAAAATTGGATCGCGAATTATAAGCATTTTAAACTTTTCGACCCTCACGGTGGGGAGGGGGGGTCTCCTGTCACAAACAATTAACACTGTCTCATAATAAATTACCAAAGAAAATTTGACCGCGCTACGAAAATTAGATCGCGAGTTATAAGCATTTTAAATTTTTCGATCCCCAACGTGTGGGGTCTCCTGCCACCAAAAATGAACACTGTCTCATAATAAATTACCAAACAAAATTCGCCGCGCTACGAAAATTAGATCGCGAGTTATAAGCATTTTAAATTTTTCTAACCTCACCGTGGGGGGTTTCCTGTCACCAAAAATTAACAGTCCCATAATAAATTACCAAACAAAATTTGGCCGCGCTACGAAAATTAGATCGAGAGTTATAAGCATTTTAAATTTTTCGACCCTCACATTGGGGGGTCTCCTGTCACCAAAAATTAACGCCGTCTCATAATAAATTACCAAACAAAATCTGGCCGTGCTACGAAAATTAGATCGCGAGTTATAAGCATTTAAAGTTTTTTTACCCTCACCGTGGGGTCTCCTGTCGCAAAAAATTTACAATGTCTCATAATAAATTACCAAACAAAATTTGGCCGCGCTACGAAAATTAGATCGCGAGTTATAAGCATTTTAAATTTTTCGACCCTCACCGTGGGGGATCTCCTGTCACCAAAAATTAACACTATCTCATAATAAATTATCAAACAAAATTTGACCGCGCTACGAAAATTAGATCGCGAGTTATAAGCATTTTAAATTTTTCGATCCCCACCGTGTGGGGTCTCCTGCCACCAAAAATTAACAGTCTCATAATAAATTACCAAACAAAATTTGGCCGCGCTACGAAAATTAGATCGCGAATTATAAGCATTTTAAATTTTTCGACCCACACCGTGGGGGTCTCCTGTCACCAAAAATTAACACTATCTCATAATAAATTACTACAATATTTTGCCAAGCTACCAAAATTAGATCGCGAGTTATAAGCATTTTAAATTTTTCGATCCCCACCGTGTGGGGTCTCCTGCCACCTAAAATTAACAGTCTCATAATAAATTACCAAACAAAATTTGGCCGCGCTACGAAAATTAGATCGCGAATTATAAGCATTTTAAATTTTTCGACCTTCACCGTGGGGGGATCTCCTGTCCCCAAAAATTAACACAGTCTCATAATAAATTACCAAACAAAATTTGGCCACGCTACGAAAATTAGATCGTGAGTTATAAGCATTTTAAATTTTTCGACCCTCACCGTGGGGGGTCTCCTGTCTCCAAAAATGAACAGTCCCATAATAAATTACCAAACAAAATTTGGCCGCGCTACGAAAATTTGATCGAGAGTTATAAGCATTTTAAATTTTTCTAACCTCACCGTGGGGGGTTTCTTGTCACCAAAAATTAACAGTCTCATAATAAATTGCCAAACAAAATTTGGCGGCGCTACGAAAATTAGATCGCGAATTATAAGCATTTTAAATTTTTTTACCCTCCCCGTGGGGGTCTCCTGTCACCAAAAATTAACACTATCTCATAATAAATTACCAAACAAAATTTGGCCGCGCTATGAAAATTAGATCATAAGAAACATAAGTTTGAGACTTGATATATTAATATCTGAAAAATTCCGCGTGAATGTCTGCCGAAGTCTACCGAAGGATACCGTGCCGAAGTTTGCCGAACTGAAACGACGTTAGCCGAAATTTTAGGATTTTTTCGTTACGGAAGTTTTAGGTTTTCTCGTTACGGAATTTCTAGATTCGGTCGCTTCGCTCAAAGCCCGCGATAAAAGCTATGCAATAGCTTTAAAAAAATTTACTATTTAAAAGTATATTATTTTATAATAGTTTTTTCTTACATAGTGCATTTAACAGTAATTAAGTCTTATTGAACTTGCCCTTCGAACGAAGGAGGGATGAGTTGGGGAGACGTAGAAATTCTTATCAACAGAACAAGTGGATAACATTCTTTCGCTTTTATTTATTAGAAAACACAAGCTGCATTTCAAACAAATTTCACATAAGATTTCTCGATCCATGTTTATATATGCATACACATATGAAGATGAATAGGAATGTCAAAACGTTGGGGTATACCATATTTTAGAATTAGATAATTTAGTGATTTTAATGATAGCTTTGTATTTTCATAAAAATAGATAACTGAATTAATATATATATATATATATATATATATATATATATATAATGTAATCTTTTTTGACAAAAATCCACATTACAAGGAAAAAAAAGTTTTGATCGGGTCAAAAATGATATCAATATCAAAAGGCAACCCCCTCCCCCTCCTTAGAGATATCTTATGATATTATCTTTCAGACAACCCCTTCCTCCCAAAAT
Source organism: Maratus speculifer (assembly GCA_964019185.1). Lineage (NCBI taxonomy): Eukaryota > Metazoa > Arthropoda > Arachnida > Araneae > Salticidae > Maratus > Maratus speculifer. The sequence goes on from OZ025293.1 coordinate 35,222,622, forward strand.
AATAATGTTATATATATGTACAGCCCCTAATAAAAAAATTATCATTCTTGTTTCTAGTAAAACCATCGTAATTATTGACTAATCAAAACATTTTCCATGAAAATGTCTAGATTATAGGTAAGATAATGCAATACACGAAAGTTTGTTTTCGACGGAAGTACTGGTATCAGATTTTCGAGTCAAAAGCCTCCTTTACGGGTAGTAGTATAAGTCTCAGTGTTTGCCAACCAACCAACCTAATGGTGCCATCTTGTTGATGTGGAGCAATGTCAGCTTGCGATCTGAGTTATTCAAAGTGAGTTATTCGGTTATATTTCTTTTTTTCCTATAACTTACATAATTAGATCAATAATTTGAACTATATATATTTTTAATTTCTTTGTCTGAAAAGTATGTAATTCATTTGTTTGTGTACACTACCTAAGAAATGGAAAATAAATCGCTTTGTTAATGAAAAGTGCGCGTTAGATTAATTTTTTTTTTAATAGGAAAATTGACATCTGTAAGTTTTAGAATATTTTCTGTTCAACATTTCAACTATTTCTCTTTAAATTTAATCCTTTTAATTAGAATATTTGCATAATATTAGTAATTTACACTTATCTTATTTAAAAGAAGGAATTTGACTTATTTCATTCCTCCTTTTGCTAGACTGTACCATTCCCCTCCACTATTGTTTTTATGTTAAACTGCTTATATAAACAACAGTGCTGCTGTTAAGTTTAGTTTAAATTATGGATAATATATGAGGACCCCAGAAGCCAAGGGGTATAAGTGACAAAATTGAAAAAAATAAACTAAATACACAGACGACCTAAAAATATGCTTTTTTCATTTCAGGTAAAGAAATATAAGTGATTTTCTTATTATTTGCTGAGTTATAGAGGCAAACCACCTTTCTGAAAAACAAACAATATTGATTAATTATGCATTTAAAGAAAATTGTACTTTATTTTTTAACAGTTATTGAAATAAGAGTTCAAAGACCAGAATGCAACAAGCAGAAATTTCCTATTTCAATCCACTCAATTGTTATTGATGTTCCAATTTAACATCAATTATCTTTAAATTCAATTTACTCCAAATCGAAATTTTGTCACTTGTACACCTTGGCTTCTGGGATCTTCATATAATATTAGGTTTTCTAAACAGGGGAACTATTACAGCTACACGTAAACAAGTCATTAATATACAGCAAACATTAAAATTAAATGAAGCAAATTTTCTTTTTATAATCAACAATTTTTTAATACAAATCTAAGTTTAAGTTGATCAGCAACTTTTTTCAAGAGAATATAGCTGCAACTCAGTGGCGTAGCTAGGATAGTTGACACCCGGGACGGATGTAAATTGTGTTACCGACAGCCACCATGGTGTCATCCCCCCCCCCCCACCGATCCGTTATATTTTTTCATTCACAATTGTACGCTATTATAACAAATGACTACATCATTCCTCATTTACCTTTTGCCTTGCACTACGAATGAAAAAAACAAAACAGAGTAACGACTTTTTCTTAACCCATAATTCGCATAAATCAATGTGGTGTCTGTATGTAGAAGAAAATTCTATCTTTTAAAGTTTGCTTTTCTTATCCACTCGTTAGATAGGTTAGTTTTTGTAATACCTGGTGCTATCTTATTTAAACACTCCAGTCTGCATAAAATTTCAACTTCTCTAAGAAAAGAAAATTAACTCTATTTCGTCGTACGCTAGAAATTTAATTTTATTTTAGAATTCTTTTCCAAAATCACATAAGATTATATATATCTATTTGCAAATAAATATCGGGTAACACCCTTTAAAGGATAACACCCGGTTCGGACCGCTCCCCACTAGCTACGCCACTCCGTCTATCTAGTATGTGATTGATGCTTAAAATAATACATAACGAGAAAAAAATTCTGTCCCATTCCATCCCATTCTTCCTTACTAACTAATATTGTAATAAATATTAGTACTATTTATTACTAATATTAGAACTAGTAGTAACTAATATATACCGTACTACTAATAACAATAATTAATTAAAGCTTGAAACATAGTATATTAACACACGAAAAAAATCCTAAAAACCCGATTTAAATTTAAAAAAAATCTGATTTAAATAAAAATACACATAGATATTTTTAAAACAATAATTGTTTTACACCTTAGTTGCTATTTAAAAACGTGCATATTCATTCATATGCCATTCATAATGCTGATTTTAAAAATAGTGAGAAATGGTGTTTATATTAAGACTTTGTTTGGTTTTAAATGTTTATAAAATATAAAATAAGACTTGTAGATTAATTGCTCTTAAAAGTAGAGTCATCGTCTTGTTTAATTTTAAAAAACGCAGAAAAAAAGAGGGAGGGAATTAAGTCTATTTAAACCAGAATAAACCAATTTCTATGGAACTTTTAAAAATCAGCTGGCATATTTGCTATTATGATTACAATTCTCTGACAGCTCATATCTACGTGTTATTAATAGTATTTATGTTTTCACTAGTTAGAAACTGGGATATTTATTAAATTCTAAGTCAATTAAATTTCATTTAAACTAGTGTTTGACTAAATAGTCGATTCGGTATTTTGGGATTCAGCATGTTATACACGAAAATAAGTGTCGTTAAACTAATTAAAAAACACTTAAAAACGTGTTACTTATAATTCAAATACTTCGCTAAATAAATGCGAATTACGGCCAATATTGATCCCCCTCTCCTCCCTAGGAAAAAAAAAGCAAGCAGTTAAAGTCTAATTACTGGAGTGATATATATATTTTAAACACGTTCGCTGCCGCTCGCGCGAAAATGCGTGGAATGGCGCCAACGTTAAGGGGCCACTCATGCGCCAGCGCGGTATGTGGGGTGATGTCAAATAGCCAGTCACGCGCTGGTGCGGGAAATTTTTTTACTGATTCTTTGTTATAAAAAGTAAATCGGTTTCTGTGAAAAACCCACTTCTACAGTGCGGCATTATCTAGCATCACATCTTTACATAAGCGGCAGCGAACGTGTTGTCTTTTTTGCACACAGAGAGAGTTTCTTAAATCGGATTTAAGTCTTTATGTTAAAGGTTTACTTTCAGTTAAACCTTTTTTTTTTAATTTGGATGGTAAAAATAATGAAATGTCTGATTTTGTGAAGGGGCCTATTATTAAATGAATTTTTTTCTTAAATAGGCCCCAAATTTTGCTTTAATTGAGCCTGATTACGTAAATTTACATTCAAAATTTAGAGTTTTACATATTTAGATCTTAGACCAGGGGTGCAAAAATATAGGCACCAGCAGAGTCAGTCACGCGCCACTAAAATTTAATAGCATTCTAGCAAGTAATGTATACAAATTATAAGATGATACAAAACGAAATTTTATAGTAATAGTATAGGAGCATTTAGAGAGAGCAACTGGCGCAAAGACTTTTAAAGAGAAACTTTGTGAAATATGCTTTAATTTATTTTTCTTCGGAAATGCAAGAAAATAGCAGCTGTTGTTATTCAAAAACTGTCTAATTGCACTCAATTTTCTGTTTTTTTTTAATGCAATAGATCTTTTATAGCAAGCTTTCAAAGTTGCAATTTTTGAACACATTCCCCGACGAATGCAGAAAAACTGGTAGAAAAGCAGGAGAAAAAAGGGTGATTACGTGATCGAAATAGCTAAGCACTGGACAGGTAATTTACTTACATAAAATGGAAAATTAAGTTCGATTCGAAATCTATTCCACAGTCAGGCCTTCCAATTTTATATTTTTCTGTAAAAAAATGAATTTGTATGTGTGTCAAAATATTTTGCGCTTGTTGAGCGGAGCAGTTGAGAACTCCCTAGCCGTACCTTCCATTCCACATTTTACCACATCTTTTCAATATTGGAAGGTTTACGGGAAGTGTAAATTATAATTATCATCTATTTGGGATCTTCGAAATCAGCCTGCGTAATTTTTGTCATAAAATATTAATAACTGTAAAAACCATTGATTTACAGCATAACTTTTTAGTTTCTTACGCGTGAAAACCTTGTGTAATTTTTTTTTTTCCAAATTTATTATTTAGAGAAGTGAAAGAATATGGTTTATATATATGTATATATTTTTAATTACATTTGCTTTTCGATAATGAGTAATTTTAATATGACGGAAAAGGGAGGGGTCTTCTTCTGGTATTTTATTTATTTATTTATTTTACAGTCATTATTGTCCAAACTCTTCAAAATTTTTTGGAATTAAAACATGTTTTCACAGTTTTTGACAAGCAATCCAGAAGAAATATTGATATTTACTAATAAAATGGCTGGTATAAAGATTTTTTTCATTTGGTATATTTAAGTCATTAAGAAATAATATATGTTTATTTTCAATAACAGGAAATTTGAAATGCAGAAGGAATATGGCTACCCAATTTCATTTTTGAAGTACGGTGGAGGAGTAGACTTGGAACTATCTACTACACAGTGGCAAAAAATATCTCGATGGTCTGCGACAGATAGACTGCTACAGAGGCAGAAAATAATATATATGTGATGTAGAATCACATATAGTATTCTTAAATTTTACATTTTTCTAAATTACAGTTAAAACTAATCTTTAATTAAATAGCTATTTTATCTTAACGTTTATTTTCGATTCCACAATAACTTTCCGTTCAAAAGAAAAGAAAGAAAAACATCTAGCATCTGCCTTATTACTGAAAAACGGCTATCAGATAAAGAGAATTCATTAAGATGCGTATTTCACCCTTGCTGGAAACAAATAAAAAAAGAATAAAGTTCGAATGTGTTTGCGGTCAGTGAAATTTCATTTTCCTCTCTGCGTAATTTTAAGTATAACTTATTCGTTGCATATGAGTCTTTTTATGTACATAATGGTTGTTATGTCTTTTGAGAACATTTTCCCAAAATATGCTCCTAACGTACGAATTGGCAGTCGGATTCCTTTTTGGCGTATTTTTTAGGACTGCTGTTTTCTAGTTGCCCTGCTATAAAATTCAAAATCCTTTTATTGTTTAAGCGTAACAGACAATTTTGCGGAGATGATATCAGTCATTTTTCATATGCTTAATGTCGCCAATCGTGTGATGCCAATGTGCGAATTTTTCAGTGAGGAATCAATTGCCTCCCTCTCGCTTCATGAACTCAGTCATGTGAAGACTGTTTTCTTAAAAAATGCGTTCAGGCACCATCCCTAACTTTTCTGTATGAAACCCTTAAATTTTGAAGTTTACTGCAAATAAATAATTTTTCTTAAAGAGCATTTATTGTCTTAAGCGATCATAGCCTATAACTAGCGAATGCATTTTTAAAAAGAACCTGTCAACATACTTTAAATTACAGATCTATACTATACCATAGGTAAAATGTTTTGCAGTTGCAACGTTAATTAAACACTTGTAACGATTTTATTAGTTTTATTCACTTCTATTAATTACTAACTCAAGTTTTTTCATTCAGTAATAAAGTGATAAATATAATAGAGAGCAAAATAAATATCCATGAAAAAATAATCTACAAAGAAGGAAAAAAAATCTGTAACACCCGTCTACATTCTTTAACTTTCTGCTAAATGGCTTGTTATATGAATAATAATTGCAACAAATAGTGGATATGACTGAATATCAGCATTTTTTTATTGCATAAATACTAATCACAGTTTATTTTTTTTATTTTTCAAAAAGAAATACAATCAAACACAAATTAAAGTCGATATTTGATTTTTTTTATTAACGGCTTGATACATTTCTTGTACTATTTCAAACCCATAATTCTTATGATAAAATAATGACTTTTAGTTATTACTAATAGCATAATTTTATTTGTAGGTACTTTAAATTCACACATAATTCAGCTAAAATAGCGTCTCAGTATTATCATTGTTATACGCATGCTTTTTATTTATTTCTAGTTAGAATTTAAAAAAAAACTTTTAACCTCTCCGCCATTCTCCAAATAAACAGAGTTATTAAACTGATTTCTTTTCCATACTCTGCTCTTCATTATAATTGCAGATTCACTGTCGCCAGATGCCACTCACGGCTAATTTTTTCCTGCGACTTGTAACTTCTGGTATTTAAGGGTGCGCGGGACACAAAAATATTAACATTTTATTAAACAGTTTTATTGCATTAAAACATTTCTTCTTAAAATGACGTTTAAGACCTTTAACGATAAAACATTTTTTCTTTTTTAACTGAATTAAGAGATTTTTTTTTCGTTTTGGTTCCTTTTTAAAATCTAGTTTTCAAAGCAATCGTTCTCATAGAAATGACTTTTCCCGAAAATACTTTTTTTTCTTGGTGAGTTTTTTTCACCATTTCTTGTATTTAAACTGCGATAACTGTTAAAGAAAACTTGTTTAAATTTGGAACATGTCTTTTACAATTGTTTTATTTCAATTTTAATTCAGCAAATTTAAAAAAAAATATTTAAATTTGAAAATATGAATTAAAAAAATTACATTTTTTCAATTTTTTACTTTAAATATTTTTAAATTTTATTCAAATTAATATTTTTTAAATTCCTAAATCAGAATTAAAGCTTATATATTTCTGTTCATATTAATGAAAAGAAATTCTACGAATAATATTTCGAGTTATAAAGATTTTAAATTACCCCCCTTTTTAATAACTATTAAATTTAAAAATTAAAAAACATAATGAGAAATTAAGTCACGTGCTTTTGTTTCCAAATGATATGGTAAACCATCAGAAAAAAATTCAAAATTTTAACTCAATAAATAACAGTTACTTGAAAATATGTGCGTTATTAAGTGAATATATTAAATTAAGGATTTAAGCTCCGACATTTCCATTTTGTTTAAACTCATAGCCTACATTCGGTTCGGTAATAAATGTTCAATCTAATATTAATCCTGTTGTAGTGTTCTTTACAGACCTCTTGCCCCCCCCCACCCCTTTTAATAATTTTATTTTATTTTATTTTATTTTTTTTTACACAGGATGCAGTATTTATTTTTTACTATGCATTTCTACTTTTTCAACTGTTTGTTAAAGTTTTTTTTTATATGCAGATGCTTCTACTTTGAAAGCAGTTCTGAAAATAAAATAAATAAATTGCATAAATAAATTGTTACAAAAGTTTAAAAAGTACATATACACAACAAAAGATATTAATTTAAAGTATCACATCCAAATAATAATAATAATAATATAAAAATATTAAAATACAAGTGAGAAATTTGTAAGAAATTTCCCCGTGATTTTAAAATTAATATTGGAATTTAGCCACGGTACTGGTGTAGGCTTTTAAGAGTCATGGGAAGGTCCCACACCACTCATGGGAAGAAATGAAAACACTAACGTAAATTCTATGGGAGCGTTACTTTCAAATATTTAATTTGGATATTAATATTTTAAAATGATTTTTGTGTAGGATAAATGAAGACGATCTACCCGGGGTAGTTTATAATTTTTAGATGTTTTCTTAATTTGTTCTTCACTTACAGAACTCGCTCTGAAATTGAAACTACCCAAATATATATAAAAAATCAATAATTAATGTAGGAAAAAGAAAACTAGCCCAGTTGTGGATCATCTTCATCTATTCTATGTAATATATATATATATATATATATATATATATATATATATATACACTGGTGTCCAAAAGTTAAGCATAATTGGTAATTAAGTAAGTAATGAAAGAAATATAAATCGAAATGTGGTGAAACTCCAGCTGTGTAAATAAAATAGTACGCGTCATATATTTTCGCGAAGAGTTTCCCCGAAATCGAACAGGGGACCGTCAACAAATTGAAAAAGAACTAAAATCTTTTGAATAACCCTGTCAAAACTAATGTAGCAAAAGCGTTCAAGCTGCACATTATGATTACATGGCTTATTGTAATGTACTGTGTTTATTTTTATAAGGATAGCATGTATACTCGTACAGAAATTAAGGTTTTTATAAAAACAGTCCTAAGTTTTTTGCTTATAATTTGCAGAGTTCTTAATATAAAATAATGTTATTTTCTGAAAATATGACAAACATCATGGTACACAATACCCTGTCATCAGAATTTAAAAATAATAAAAATTGTATGACAAATGAGCAGGTTTACTAAATTATTTTTTACTGCACATGTGTGAACGCTATTAAAATTTCATTTGCATATTATGTTAGTTAAATGTGTAGAGCAACTTTTCTGAAAGTCTCAAAAACATAGATTAAAAATTCTGAAAATTATCGTTGATAGAATGAGATCAAAATATTTTATTCCCTAATGAAGCAAAAAGATGAGGGGCTGTATCCATATTCCATTGTTTCGTGCCTAGACAATATTGCACGTACAACTGTATTTGGATAAAACCCCTGATATTTTGCTTCCTTTTAGGAATAACGGATTTTGAGTTGATTCTATAGACGATAATTTTTAGAATTTTCAAGCTATGTTTTTGAAACTTTTACAGAAGTTGCTCTATACATTTAGCTAACACAATATGCAAATGAAATTTTGATATCGTTGACGCATGCGCAATGAAAAATTATTTACTAAACCTACTCATTTTACATACAATATTTATTATTTTTAAATTCTGATGACAGGGTATTGTGTACAATGATGTTTGTCATATCTTCAGAAAAGAACATTATTTTATATTAAGAACTCTGCAAATTATAAGCAAAAAACTTAGGACTGATTTTATAAAAACCTTAATTTCTCTACGAGTATGAATGCTATTCTTATAAAAATAAACACAGTACATTACAATAAGCCACTTAATCATAATGTGCAGTTTGAACGCTTTTGCTACATTAGTTTTGACAGGGTTATCAAAAAGATCTTCGTTTTTTTTCAGTTTGTTGACGGTCCCCTGTTCGATTTCGGGGAAAACTCTTCGCGAAAATATATGACGCGTACTATTTTGTTTACACACCTGGAGTTTCACCACATTTCGATTTATATTTCTTTCACTACTTACTTAATTACCAATTATGCTTAACTTTTGGACACCAGTGTATATATATTAAAATCAAAGCGAAAAAATTGAAAATAACGCTCTCTTAGAATTATTATAAGCATTCTTGTTCCTTCTTCTGAATATTGAAATAACCTTTTAAGATAATTTTGTGAAACAATTTCTACAAATTACTTTTGTATTTTCTTCAATAATTTTTTTTAATGGTTATACCCATGTTGAATGAAATTTTTCTTTCAGGTATTTGATGTTGATCAACCCTATGTTTGGTACAAACTATAACAAATCAATTGGCGGATAATAATAATGCTGAAAGTGAACAAAACTATTGGAATTTGTAAATAAAAGTAAATGACACACTGTGTAAAAGAAAATAAGGTGTATCCATAAATATTATAAATATGTATTATGATATAGTGTGTTAATGTAATTGAATCGTTGTAATAAATATCTTTTTTTGTATTTTAATTGCTTGTTTTAAATATGTCTGAATCATAATGATATTAATTTATTTTGTAAACGTTCTAAAACATTTATATTTTGAATTTTAATATATTTTCAAACCCTCTCCTTAACAATGGAGAGCTTTGATACAATTTTAAATTTTTTTAAGCATGAATGAATAAATTTAGTCTTGACTATTTAGCAATATAGAATTAAATTACATTTTTCATTTTTTATTAATTATTTTTCGCGTTATAAGCAATTTTGCCCACGACAACTAGTTTTTTACTTTTCTTGATCTGTGTGGAAAATTAAAGCTTGTTATTAAGATTGTAAGCTATAAACTACATATCAATTCTTGTAAGAATAGCATAATACCACATTTCCATAAAAAATATCTATAAATAAAATAAAAAATACAAAAGCGGTGATTTGCTAGACAGTGGCATTCTAAACATTTGACTGAATATAAGAAAATTTAGATTTGTGTGTTGAGAAAAAAAAATAAAAATCCTAATTTCCAAGTAAGTAACAAGAATATCAATATATATAATTTTGACCACTTTTATTAATTTTACTTTATTTTTTAAAAATTTATGTGATTTGTATTCTCTTTACGCCCTTCTGATCCTTTAGTTTTTATAATTATGACTTTCAAACAACAAAAGAAGTGTGAAATAATTTTTCGTCTGTCAGTATTCTTGAATTATTTGTTAATATTTAATAAAATTTAATAAATTGTTACAATTTAATAAAAATAATGTAAGATCTATTAATTATTTTAAGTTATAATAGTTTATAGAAATGTAAGAAAGAAATTTAATATTAGCATTTTATTTTATCAGATATCAGCTCACATTATCATAGCGGTCACAAATGTAAACACTTTTTTGTAATTTTTTTTTTAATTCTCTAAGTGCATACTACTTTTATAGCATTTTTATACCGCTATTTAAAAATAATAATTTTTGTTATATATTTAAACCTGAAATGTAACAGCAGTAGTTGTTTTAAAATAGTGGTATGAAAAATAAATGTATAAAAAGGTGTAGAAGTTGGAAGCTATGTAAGTATAATTGCGCAATTCATCGTTTTAGTTGCACTTTACTATTTTTTTTTAACAATTGTACATAATGACAAAAACAACTTCCTTAACAAATAAAGAAAATTTAACATTTATAAAAAAGAAATATAAAATGTATTTTTTTGTTTTTTACCAGTATACATATCTTTGCACAACTTGGTGACCCGCAAATGGTCTTTTTAAAATTTTTATCAAATGTTCAATGTTTTATCAAATATCTTATTAAAATTTTTTTTTAATATATCCTCACATATCTAATATTTCCCACCAAAATAAATTTTTATAATAAATAAGACTTTGTGTTCACTATGTATATTCGGCGATTCTGATTAGAGAATAACACATAAGAATATCCTATGTTTGACAGGATAATATAAAACAAAAAAGGACTGTAAAGAGAAACTTGTCTGTTTTAAAATATACAATGGGTATGACAAGAGTTTAAAATGACTATGTTTTAGAAATGATGCTTGGTAAGACACTTTCCTGACTTCATTTCTGAAAAATAGTCATTTTAAACTCTCGTCATACTTATTCTATACTTTTAACAAATAAGTTTCTCATTGGAGTCGATTGTGTTTTTTTATTCTGTCAAATGTGGGAGGTTTTTTTTGGATCATTTTGTATTTTTACGGTATATATACCGTATATTTTATTTACGGTACACATACTGATTACAACTGCTTTTACGGTACATATACCACACATTTAATTTACGGTATATATGTTGTATAAATATTTTTTACGGTACATAAACCATATATTCACTTCAAGGTATACATACTGTGTATTTAACATACGATATATGTGCTGTATAAGTATTTTTTACGGCACATATACCATATATTTAATTTACGGTACAAATGCTGTAAGAATATTTTTTAAGGTACATGTACTTTAAATATTTTACGGTACATATACCGTTCAGTGAAATTACAATAAATATACTTTAAATATTTTACGGTACATATACTACAAAATATTTTAATTTATGTTCAGTTAAATTACGGTACATGTACTTTAAGTATTTTACGGTATATATACCGTCCAGTAAAATTACGGTAAAAGGAAGTGTCACAAAGTTGACGGTATAACCACCGTGTTTTCTGACCAAAATTTTTTACAGTGCAGGGGACTATTTTTAATTATATTTCGCACTACTTTTTCATACTAAATATTTTTACATAACATTTGACGCTATTTGAAAGAAAAATATATAACAAAATGTGTTTTTTTTTTAATATTGGAGCAAACAGCATATAAAATTCGTCAATAGTGGCAGCCTTGATATAAGATATACTGTCTTTGCTAAATGAGTTTTTTTAGTGAGTCTTACCTACCATCTATTTTTCTAAGTTAATGTTGTTATTTTGTTATTTATACCCATTTATCATACAATGATACCAATATCAGCAGCTTATATTCTACGGTTTGCTTCTCACTGCAGTCTTTTTTAATGAAATTTCTTAAAGTTTTTCGTATGATAATTATAATTGCACAAATCTTCATTTCCCCAATGACTGAGATACATAAATTATTTAAAATGATCTTACAAATGAATGCAGGAATAACTTACAACATTTCTAAGGCAACTATATTATAAGTAGTTATGAATGAATTTTTAAAATATCTTTTAGTAGTTAATGAAGAAATTTATTATATGGATATTCAAGTAATGAAACATCAAAACAAGCTCCACACGTATTTGCTAGTTTAGGATTAAAAAGACATTAAAAAAAGTATTGTTAGAATTTATATGATTACTTGTGTTTGTAGGATTAATTTTTGAAAATAATCTCCAACAAAAAAAATACACATTTTTGCATATTAGATAGTTTATTTAGATATCTAGTACGACACAGCAATGAGAATTTACTTGCTTACTGTTTAAATATTCATTTTGAAAGTTCCTACTGTGATATATTTTGTATTAATTACAGCTGTTTACTTACTTAATTAAAATTAATATTTTAATAAATCTTAGATTAATGCATATTGTTCATAACGCGGCTGGAAAATTGTAAAAGGTATTACATATTATATAAATGATAAACAATATGTAAGTTATGGAAACACGAAAAAGTGTAATTTATCTTAACATTTATAGGCGACTCATTTATTTATTTTTACACTATATATGATTTCCTATATATGTAAAGTAAATAATATGCATGAACATTGTCAGTGTTGGTGATAATGTTGGCAGATAGCCAATTTATTGAGCCGAATTTTCTTGAACAAATGCTTTTGTTTTATCTTATCTCAGAATTTGTTTCTTTAACCTTCTGATTAAGGAGTTGGGACACCGAACCCGTTGTGATCAGGAACAATTTTTAGTCAATTCTTATGATTCTTTAAATCGAAAATAGAATTTGATCGATTTACACGTTTGAAACACTTGGAGATTCCGAAAAACATATTTAAAAAATTGTCGTCTGTCTGTCTCTAGATGTGAACGTGCTCTCTTCCAAATAAACTGAGATATAGACTTGAAATTTGGTATGTACTTAGTATGTATTAATGAGAAGCAGCCTGTTGAATTCCAGTAACCACCATTATTCGGAACTAATATGTTAGGACTTTTGAAATATTCGTTCTGATAAAAGAATATAAAAATTTTCGTAATTGTTGGTTTAAAATAAATACAAAAACTGCTAATATGAAATTTTAAATAAAAAAAATTAATAAATAAATAAAAATTATTTTACAAAAGTTTTAGTAATCGTACTATTACTTTTTTCTTGTCAGAAAAATCATATTTTATTAGTTTCCTTAATATTTTTGTTATTTTAACTAATTAATTAGAAAATTGCAGAAACAGTTAAATAAAGCCTCATGTGTAGATCAAAATGCATTTCATGATGCAGATGTTTAAGAAATATAACCAAAAAAGAAAAAATTTATTAGATTTCTCTATTTTTCTTTAAGGGAATTACCGGTGCCAGCAGAACGTAATCGATAAAGTACGCGCGCGTGTGTGTGTGAAGGGGGGAGGGGTCTCTGTCAGTAACTCAATGGTATGGCAAGTGCACTTGTACTTATTTAAAAATAAAGCTATTTTCAGTTAAGCACGTGTATTATTCAATAACTAGCTGACCCGCTCGGCGTTGCCCGTGTCCCTAATAGTGATACTAAATGAACTTGAAAGTTGTATGATTTTATCTTTAATTCGAAGTATTTGGAAATACATTGTCTGAAGTACGTGACCGCTGATTGCGTGAAAAATCCGTAAGAAAAAAAAAAAATAGGAAAACTAATATTTAGCTGTAAAAATAGTCAAAAGGAGTTCAATGGGAAACGGGGGAGGGAATATGTGTCTATAATTTACATGATTTTTCATGTTAAAGTATTGATATTTTTAGCTCACAGGCAATCATAGCCTGAGAGCTTATGTGCCCGTCCGTTCTGTATGTACGTTCGTACGTTCGTATGTTCGTTCGTGCGTAACGCGATAACTCATGATATAAATATCGGATCAACTTGAAATTTTGTATATAGGTATATCCTGATAAGGCGCTTCCCTGATTAGTTTTTGGAGTTCATTCGATATGTATAAGAGGGGGAACGGGGGGCCCATGCCCCTCCCCTTAATTGATATGAATGAGATTTTCATGCAGAATTAACAGTTTTCGTTCAAAATTTAGATATAGGATCATTCTGATGAGGCAATTCCGTGACTGTTATTAGGTGTTCATTGAATAAGTATAAACAGGGGGAGCGGGGGGCTCATGCCCCTCCCCTTAATTGATATAAACGAGATTTTCATGCAGAATTAACAGTTTTCGTTCAAAATTTAGATATAGGATCATTCTGATGAGGCGATTCCGTGACTGTTATTAGGTGTTCATTGAATAAGTATAAACAGGGGGAACAGGGGGCTCATGCCCCCCCCCCCTTAATTGATATAAACGGGATTTTCATGCGGAATTAACAGTTTTCGTTCAAAATTTAGATATAGGATCATTCTGATGAGGCGAGTCCGTGACTGTTATTAGGTGTTCATTGAATAAGTATAAACAGGGGGAACAGGGGGCTCATGCCCCCCCCCCCTTAATTGATATAAACGGGATTTTCATGCGGAATTAACAGTTTTCGTTCAAAATGTAGATATAGGATCATTCTGATGAGGCGAGTCCGCGGCTGTTATTAGGGGCGTTCATTGAATAAGTATAAACAGGGAGAATGGGGGTTCTAATGCCCCTCCCCTTAACTTGTATAAATGGATTTTTCAATCAGAATTGTCAGATTTCGTTCAAATCTCTGAATAGTTTTGGAAGTTTAATGGTTAAGTATAATAGAGGGGAATAACTCCTCTTAAATTATATAAATGCTAAATGGGTTTTTATTAAGAATTATCCGATTTGCTCTGAATTTTGGATATAGATTTTTTAATATGACAAAGCATGTACTTGATAGTTTAGGAGGTTCAATGATTAAGTATAAAAAAGGAGAAAGGGGAGAGCTGTTTCCCCTTCTTAATTTTTTTTTCGAACGGAATTAACGAAAATACAAGGCTGTAATGTACAATTAGTATGCATAGCCTGTGAGCTCAATGCCATCAGTTTAACAGGGCAATATACTTTTTATTTCTTGTTCGGATCGGGTTTTGCTTCATTTGAACATTTTTGTGGGATTTTGATTTGGTTCGGGTCAGATATAGACTCCATAGTTTTTTCAATTGGAATTTTCAGATTCTGGTCGGGTTTATTCTCATAGAATTTTTGTCTTGCTCCGATTGGAGTGCGGTCTGTTTTATTTCTTTCTTCATTTTTTTTCTTTACGGGTTGAGATTGGGTTATGTGTTCATAAACCTAAACATTATGGTTGTAACCAATTTTGCTATTATTCTTATAGTGACTATTTCTGATATTTAATTCATTTTGCTATTTCATAATTTATTATGGTGTATATCGTCTGCCGATATGAGCAACTGTACGCCAAACAGTAAATTTATTTTCGTTTTAAAAATAAATTAAACCATAATAAAATTTTAAATTCAATAGAATACATTTAAATTTAATCAATAATTTAAAAAAACTACTTGTAAAGCTTCGCATATATATATCGATATATATATATATATATTACTGCAACACAGCTAACCACACATACATCCAAATGTACGAAGTGCCAACAATCTGACGTACAGCAGCTGTGATTAAAAATCTTCATTTTTACCGACAATTTGTCGGTCTATGGATTTTAAAGGTTTTCGGGAAAAAAACAGTCACTTTTGAAATGTTAGACTCAAATTGGTTTTATTAATTCTGTGTCAGCATTTTTAATGCGAATGTTTTCAACAACCAACCAACCGTAAGTAAACGAAGGGGAAAAAGCTAAAAAAGGCGACAATGAGAGTGACTGCTAGATTTTAATGAATTACTCAGTTAATAATTAAAATTTTAAAATTTTGAATATCAGGTACATCAGGAGAGACTTCGAGCTACTATGAGTAAAATTTTGAACCTCGTACGTGCCATAAGTTTCGCTAACCATCGTAGACACACGGACACACTCACACACAGAGAGGGTTTTGTTCTTTTACTAGTATAGATATAGATAATAATAATGAGATGCAGAAGTTTGGAGAATATGAGTGAATTTTGATTTGAAACTCTGATTAACAGCGTGCCAAAAATATCCTCTCGGATGCCAGCTACGGCACGCGTGCCATAATTTTGCCGATCCTGCTGTAGACGAACTATAAATATAACGCAATTCATTTTTAGTAACGAACATGATATAATGAAGTATTTCATAATGAATAATTCTTCTGTATTCCGTTATTAATGAAATTACTAGATCTGTAAAAATTTTGAAGCAGCAGAAGAAAACTCATAAAATATATATTTTTCGGATACATGTTTTTATATGCATTCAAGATTTTGTTAAAAACATAAACAAGAACATTATAATAATAAGGGAACCTCCCTGCATTTTATTTGTGCATAAATAAGATAGAGTTATAGATTTTTCTATTCAAAATAAAAATGGAGTATAGAATTTCAAATAATTCCAAATTTTAAATTATGCGTTATCTAAAACAATCTTAACTGGTTCTTCAGCCGTAACTTTGGAAAGCCAATATTTTGTTAGATAGTTTCGCTTTACATATAATATTTCCTGGTCACATTTTTTTATCATTATTTCCAAAACATAATCACCATAACAGATTTCAATAGCAATTTCAAAGAAATCACTCATGAAGTTGTCCATGAAGTTTCCTTGAGAATAAAATTATTACTGTATACAAATAGTGGTAATCTAAAATGTGGCTGTCGAATCCTTCAATTTACTATTTTGCATTTTTACGGATATATAATTTATACGTAATATCACAATTTTCGTATCTGTTAAATTTTCAGTAGAAGTTTAATATTAAACAACATTATTTTCAATAGAGTTAATATGAAATTGATATTTTCTTTTTAATTTATTGAGTTATTTCATAAAGTACTGTTATATATATTCTAGATTATTATTGCTAAGTAAATACAGTGAAACCTCTAAATAAGGGACACCTATGGGACTGAAACTTTTGTCCCTTAAATAGAGGTGTCCCTTATTCGGAGTTTCTTACTGAGTGAAACCTCCACATAAGGAACATCTATGGGACCGCAACTTTTGTCCCTTAAATAGAGGTGTCCCTTATTCGGAGTGTCCCTTATTTGGATGTTTCACTGTATCAACAATGTATTCTATTCTTCAGTTAAAAAAGGAAACATTTAAGAAATATAATAAAAACAATTCTTCTTGACAAGAGTGCATATGGCATTCAAGCATCAATTTTATTCTCTGACAGACAAGATGTGTTTCTCTTCTTTCATAAGTACATTAGATAATGGAATACAGTAGTTGTATTCATAAAAGTGGATAATTGATTGAATATTCATGTTCAAACAACTATTTAATCACTTATATTCGGTTACTCACAAAACTCTATCTTCTAGTCGAAGTATTGTATAATAATTTTATTTATAATTTCACTTGCATTTATTTTTATTGTAAAAATCGAAAAAATAGGTTTAAGTTGAAGACTTATTAAAGAAGGGGACATTGGGGTGAAAGAGTGTAATAAAAACCTTTCTCCATAATCAAATCAGTAGTAAGTATCATGAAACTATCATTATTTAGAAACTGGTATATCGTAAAAAATGGTGAAGTTTTAACGTTAATCGGTTAATTAGAGCATAATTACGCTGGTTAAATTTGCACAAGTAATCATGAATACAAATATCATCCTAATTTAAAACCCATATCCATACAAATGTCTGACCTAAAAAAGGCAAAAAATTTAATTCATTTTGATGGCGGAAGGTTTCTGTCGGTAGTCAGACATTTCAATTCCGCCATATTATGATAAGGATGGGAATGATAGCGATGACCGCCTCAAGAATCCAGCATTCGCTTCAGAGTGTAAGTGGCATCATGGGAAGGGAAAGACGCCATATTAGGACAATACAACGATTCCTAGTGTCAATATTAATGAATTTGATCGTCACCTAGTCAAACACCCAACATTAAAATTTCAATAGAAATTTCCGCTTTATTTAAATATATTATTAATGTATGATGATCCCTGTCGTTAGTAACGCAAAATGCTCTGTTTGTATGTACTGGTTAAAATTGGTATGTTTTATAAATATAAGAGAAACAATCTATCTTTCCAAAAATGTCCCCCCAAAATATTAAACTTTAGCACCTATTTTAGACATAATGTATCTCACTTCATATGCATCAGACAATAGATTATACTTTGTGTTTTCGAAAAATGTACAATCTGTTTCGATTGAGTATTCCTTAATCAGGTAACAAATATTTATCATTTGTAATTGGCTGCTCAATAAAATATTTCATCCTGTTTAAATGTTGAAATTTGTCGTTTTATGCATAATTTGTGTTTGTTCTTCAGCTTACATATAAAATATTAGTTTCAAACTAGAGTTTACTTTTAATTAAACTTTATTAAAACATAATACAATTGGTCTCTAGCATTTTAAGTTTTAAATAATCATTTTTATTTATTTAATTAAATCTTAAAATAATGCCAGATAAATGCCAGTTTTTATCGTTAACATTAACTTGTATTTTATTCTTTTATAATAAAAGAATATTCAAGAAATAAAATGAAAATAATCATTCTTGACAAGAGTGCATATGACATTTAAGCATCAATTTTATTCGCTGTCAGACAAAATGTCTCTTTTTCTTTTAAAAAGAACATCAAATGACAGAATATACTAGATATTTTACAATGGTAGGTAGTATGTCTGCATTGAATATTCATGTTCAACTTACTTAATTTCATCATAAAAAATCTATTAGTCGAAAAAATACAACTCCCATACAAAATATTGGAACGTCATTTTACTTTTAATAATGAATTGCATTCAGTTCCCTTGTAAAACAATAGCTTCCCAAAATATTTCATTTCATATGTAAGCTTTATAAAATTACAGTGAAACTTTCTGGCAATAAGAGGTTTTTTTATAAAAAATATTATTTTTTACAATTTTTTGAAATAGTAATGCTTTTCAAGTTTAATGATAAATAAAATAATATCATAGCTACTTAAAAAAATTGTCGTAATCAAAGAATCACAAAAATTTAAAATACGAAATAAAAGACGAAGAATTTATAAAATGTCTTCAGAAAATTTTGCTATATTCCGTGATTTTAAACTTAAAATAACTTAAATTTTTTGTATGACTTTATATCTTGAATCCGATTCTGTATGAATTTGTAATTGTAGTGCAAAATACGCAAAATATACTTAAAATGAGTGGTAAAAGCGCTCGTAAAAAGAAATTTTCATGTTCTTTTTACGCAGGATGGATTGAGAATTAAAGAAAATATATTTTTACTGTCCAAAATCTTTCAAATATCTAAAAATATATATTTAAAGATTTTAAAGATTTTATGAAACTATTGTGACAAAACATTTGATATTTAGTTGAAGAAATATGTTTTCTCATTTTTTCGTGTAATGTCCATTAAAGTAGAAAAAATAGTTCTTATCATTTGAAATTTGTGAAGTTTTAATCAGTTTTAAATGTAAAGTATCCTGAGATAATAACGCCGTTAAGGTTAAAACTGTTGTTAGCTTTCGTTTTTTCAAAAACTAAAACAAAATCACTTCACCTTTTTTCATTCACGTATAAAAACATTTCATATTTATTTACTTAGAAGGTGTCACAAATAAAAATTAAATTAAAGAGTTGACATGTTTCGGTTCATTAATAAGAACCGTATTCATAACATATAAAATCAGTAGAAAATTAAATGACACTGGATATAAATATAATTTAAAAATCAAAACAAAACATTGCGCCCGCTATGATCGTGAATATAGCCATTGCCAACGCGGCATATAAATATAATAAATTTTGACCATATATTAAATTTAAAATGTATAAAATTAAAATTAAAAAAGTAGAAAAACTAAATGACTCTGGATATAAAGGTAATTTAAAACCCCCAAAACATAAAATATTGCGCCCTCTATGATCATGAATAGCCAATGCCATCGCGGTTCCGCGATGAATGAGGAACCTTGATGATGATTCATGAGGAACCGCGATGGCATTGGCTATTCATGATCATAGAGGGCGCAATATTTTATGTTTTGGGGGTTTTAAATTACCTTTATATCCAGAGTCATTTAGTTTTTCTACTTTTTTAATTTTAATTTTATACATTTTAAATTTAATATATGGTCAAAATTTATTATATTTATATGCCGCGTTGGCAATGGCTATATTCACGATCATAGCGGGCGCAATGTTTTGTTTTGATTTTTAAATTATATTTATATCCAGTGTCATTTAATTTTCTACTGATTTTATATGTTATGAATACGGTTCTTATTAATGAACCGAAACATGTCAACTCTTTAATTTAATTTTTATTTGTGACACCTTCTAAGTAAATAAATATGAAATGTTTTTATACGCCGTTAAGGTTCTATCAATTTTCAAGCCTTAGTTTCAGATCGTATTTATCAAACAAATATGGAATTGGTTAAAGCAACTCATTAAATATCTATATTTAAAAAAAAAAATTACAGATATGTAATCGTAAAATGTAATGCCATGATTTCTTGACCAATGCTATTTGGCGTTATTACTCACTTATGTGGATAATAACGCCATGCAAACAAAACTATAAAATAAGATAGAATAATCCTATGGTAGATTGCCCAATTTTGAAAATATAAACTCTACCGCTCTAGAAATTAACAAATTGCACTGCACTTTAAACGGTAGAAAATGTTCAATTCTTTGTGAAAGTGTAAGAAAAAGAAGGCGGGGTGGGAGGCAAAAGAATATTAAGCTCTGAGCTTCTTTTTACTTAAAAAGGACCACTTATATAGAATTATTAGAAACATTGCACGTTTTTAGTAGTTTTTGTAATCGGAAACATACAATTTTTGGGATTTTTGCTTTTACATCAGTGGCGTAGCGAAGGACAGGGTCCAAATGCTGTGGATAACACTAATTTTGTAAATTTCTATTAGCCTTGTCAAATGGGAGACTTTTCCACAATTTATTAAGGCGAAGAAAACTTTTAAATATTACTGGTATCCAAAGCATTTGCACTCTGTCCCTGGCTATGCTGCTGATCTAATCGCAACCATCTCAAAGACGGTACGATTACGGTTAAAATTTTAATGTGATTATTTAAGAAGTGGTAATAGATAACTACTGAAGTAGAATTCTCATTGATAATACTCTAAGATAGAGGTGCACAACCTGTGGCTCACGGGCCAAACTGATACCAGTAATTTTATGTAAAATAATTTTCTTTATAATAATGACAGAAACTTTGCTATGAAAGAAAACAAACGTCACTTTTCAAATATTCTGGTGTCAAACGACTTTCTGGCAAAAAGGTTGTGCAACGCTACTCTAAGATAAAGCGAAATTGCAGCAGTGATCTAAGCATATAAGATTCATAAGATTTCAAAAAACCTTTAGATCTATATGTATAAAGTTTTCAACAGGGTGTGTTATAGCGTTCTAGTTGTCATCATCGGTGTAGATTTGAAAAATTTCACAAATTCTAATATACAGGGTGATTCATAAAAGATGGGCAGAACTTTAAGGGGTTATAGTACACTTAAAGACAAATAATATTAAATAGGAGACTAAGGGTCCCAGACGTATTCCCAAGGAGATAGGGGGCATTAAAGTTTAGGGTCCGAAATTTCAAATGATTATAAAAAATGGAAAAATTGGTCGATTCGTTTGCGGTTTTTGCAAAAAATTTTCTTTATGCCAGTATTTTCTTGAAATAAAATTTTAAAGTTCAATTTCAAAAAATGCCGATAGGGGGCGCTTTAGACTTTGGAGTAACAAACAACTATTTTTTAACGTTATTTTTTGTATTTCTTTAAATGATTTCGAAAGCTTAGACTTAAACTTAAATTTTGATCTAAAAATCTGAGTCCTAACGAGTAGTTAAGTAGCGTAAACTGAAATTTGAAATTTGAAACCCTTCTCCCCCCAGAACAAAAATCAGTTATTCCCGATCTTTGTGTCGTAGATTAGGCTCTAACTACTGCCGCATTTTGCTAAAATTATTCTTTATGTCAGTATTTTCTTGAAAATAAATTTTAAAGAAAATTTTCAAAAAATTCCGATAGAGGGCGCTTTAGACTTTAGAGTAACGAACAACTATTTTATACCGTTATTTTTTGTGTCTCATTAAATGCTTTCTAAAGCTTAGACTTAAACTGAAATTTTCAGCTCAAAATCTGAATCGCTGAGCGTGGTTCAGTAGCGAGGGGAGGGGGTTCAAATTTCAACTTCTGAACATAGTTCAGTTTGCACTACTTAACCATGCCCAACGATTCTGTGCTGTGATACGAGGCAAAAATACAACTTTCGTCAAAGACTGCATAGTCGGAATTCACTCATAAAGGCACTGGCACAGTTGGAAACGTCGCTCATGCAAACGTTAAAGCTCCATTCCTGACGCTAGTCACCGGGTGAAGAAGGAGACAGAAAGTATGCAAATGTCAAATGGGGAAGAAGAAGAACACGTATGCAAAATTTCGACACGATTCAGGCATAAAAACTACTGAACGGTGAGTCAAGTGTAAGTCGCTGTAGTAATGAATCGGAAGATGGTGCCCTTCACGAATAAGGAAAAGGCTGAGATGCATTTAATTTACTGAGCGGCAGATGGAAATGGTGCAGAGGCACAACGAATGTACGGAGAGCGATTTCCCAACAGGCGGTTGCCTAACCGCAAAACATTCGAGCGCTTGCACAGACAGTTGTGTGAGACGGGATCATTTCTCGCTTCCCGGTCGAATGCAGGTCGTGCAAAAAAGGACGAATCAGTAGTTGTTGCAGAAGCCATTCTGGATGTAGTAGCGGCGCAGCCAAGTACAAGTACACGAACAGTGACTAGGCAGGTGGATACCTTACAGTCCATGACTTTGAGGGTACTGAAGGATGAACATTTGCTCCCGTTTCATGTGCAACGAGTCCAGAAACTGTCTCCAGGGGATTATCCAAATCGTATTGAATTCGCCTGCTGGTTTCTACAGCAGAACGCGCTAAATCCACATTTTGGACGAACTGTGCTTTTCACCGATGAATGTACCTTCACACGTGAAGGTACATTTAACACACACAATGCACAGGTATGGGCGGATGTCAATCCACATGCTACGTATCTACATGCTCATCAGAAACGCTTTTCCATCAATGTTTGGGCAGGAATCCTCGGAGACCATCTAATCGGACCGTACCTTCTTCCTGAACGCCTCAACGGTAAAACTTACCTCACATTTCTGCAACATGTGCTGCCAGACCTGTTAAACGTTGTTCCTCCACGCATCCGGCGGGTCATGTGGTTCCAGCACGATGGAGCGCCAGCCCATTACGTACGAGACGTCCGCAACTATCTGGACATCACATTTCCGAACAGATGGATTGGTCGAGGTGGTCCTGTTGCTTGGCCTGCTCGCTCGCCAGATCTTTCATCCCTCGATTTCTTTTTTTTGGGGACAATTGAAGGCTCTTATGTATGAGACACCCATTGAATCCCCCGAGGAACTGGTCGCCAGACTTTCCGCCGCTGTAGGGGAAGTGCTCGAAAAGCCTGATGTTTTCGCGAATGTTCGCCGTTCCATTCTTCGCCGTTGTTCTGCGTGCATAACCTCTGGTGGTCACAATTTTGAACATTTATTGTAATTACATGTTAATAAATATGCTTTGGTAACATAATCCTAATTTGTGTCTTTTTATCTCGTATCACAGCACACAATGTGTGGACATGGTAAACTGAACTGTGCTCAGGAGTAGAAATTTCAAACCCCTCTCCCCAGAAACTTAACCACGTCTAACGATTCAGATTTTGGGCTGAAAATTTAAGTCTAAGCTTTAGAAAGCATTTAATGAGACACAAAAAATAACGGTATAAAATAGTTGTTCTTTACTCTAAAGTCTAAAGCGCCCTCTATCGGAATTTTTTGAAAATTTTCTTTAAAATTTATTTTCAAGAAAATACTGACATAAAGAATAATTTTAGCAAAATGCGGCAGTAGTTAGAGCCTAATCTACGACACAAAGATCGGGAATAACTGATTTTTGTTCTGGGGGGAGAAGGGTTTCAAATTTCAAATTTCAGTTTACGCTACTTAACTACTCGTTAGGACTCAGATTTTTAGATCAAAATTTAAGTTTAAGTCTAAGCTTTCGAAATCATTTAAAGAAATACAAAAAATAACGTTAAAAAATAGTTGTTTGTTACTCCAAAGTCTAAAGCGCCCCCTATCGGCATTTTTTAAAATTGAACTTTAAAATTTTATTTCAAGAAAATACTGGCATAAAGAAAATTTTTTGCAAAAACCGCAAACGAATCGACCAATTTTTCCATTTTTTATAATCATTTGAAATTTCGGACCCTAAACTTTAATGCCCCCTATCAAATTGGGAATACGTCTGGGATCCTTAGTCTCCTATTTAATATTATTTGTCTTTAAGTGTACTATAACCCCTTAAAGTTCTGCCCATCTTTTATGAATCACCCTGTATTGTAAATGTAATAGGTAGCGTTTCTAATGGAATTTACCTAAAAAATTATGGAATGAAAAAATATGTGAAACGATCTCTCGAAAAGCGAAATTGCTGTTTCTGGATCATATGCCCCATATTGAGAATCACTACTACAGATTACAATTTCATTACATTTTGAGAGTATTTTACATATTTTTTATATTTACATTTTTTTAATTTTCAGATTCATAATAAATTATGATATTAAACTAATGTAAATGCTTTTTGTCCTGCTATATGCAGGAGTGCAATTTTTTTAATATTTCAGTGACAGTTAATATGCAATTTTTGGTATATTTGAGACAAGTGTTGAAAATGTATAGTTTTCTTATTGAAAAATCCCAAATGCATACCAGATATTCCTGAGAGCAGTGTTTGTTTTACTTAATGGAAAACCTTCCATAAATAATCAATACTAAATTTACTAATCATATTTTTTTCAGTGAATTTATATTACTTAGACCGCGAAATACGCAGAATTTTTTCAGATATATGGTAATAGCAATCCGTCTTGACAAGGGTGCAAATGGCATCGAATCATGAATTTTATTCTCTGACATAGAAAATATATTTCTCTTCTTCCGTAACAACATCAGATAATGGAATGCACTTGGGTTTTTTCCTGAATAATATCTGACTTTATTGAATATTCATGTTCATTCTACTTAATTTCATCATTTATAA
Source organism: Maratus speculifer (assembly GCA_964019185.1). NCBI lineage: Eukaryota > Metazoa > Arthropoda > Arachnida > Araneae > Salticidae > Maratus > Maratus speculifer. The sequence goes on from OZ025293.1 coordinate 35,247,823, forward strand.
TCGATTACTCACAAAACTACACCTTCCAATAAATATAAGAATTTTATTTCACTTGTAATTCTAATTGCATTTATTTTTTTATAAAGTAGAAACTTTAAAAAAATGTGTTTTATATTTAAGTTTTACGAAATTATTTGTAACACTTATGTGAATAGAATTGCTTTTTTAATTTATATTTTAATTTTCATTAAATAATTCATAGTTTTTTTTATACATTTTTTTATAATTTGAATGTTTTCTTCGCTAAGTGACTAGAGTTTAAAAAAAAGTTTATTCCCGGGTTTGTTTTTGATAGACACCCAATTTATTACCAAAAGATCTAGTTTATTCCCAGAAATTCCTATATATAAATTCCTAAGGTCATTTAAAAATTAAAGAAAGATTTTGACAATTTTTATGAGAACGGATATATCTGTAAAAATTGCAGTTATACATCAAGACCAGTATTTTATAAAGAAAAATAAATCTATCCAACAATTCTCATGCTCTGTACTTGTTAAAGACTAGAATCCTAAGCTCTATCGCAAAACAAAAAAATGACCCGAGCTGGTGAATGGCTTCTAATGATTAAATATAAAATTAAACTAAATAACATCGGGGTTACCCCATGTCTTACTGTATGTCATAAGGACCACGTAACTTGTTTTCCGTTTCGTCCTTTTGTTACTAGATGCTAAGGTCCTTTGTATTTAGCTGAAAAAGTTTTTGCCAATTTTTATAAAAGTATTCTGCAGACTTCCAATTTTTCCAACTCTTCCACTTTTGAATTCATTAATCGTATTACTGATATTACTGTACCTAGTAATGCAATATTATAAAGATTTGATGCTGAATCATTGTTTCCCTCCATCGATGGGAAGAAATTATTCATTTCACAGGCTTATCCATTGATGAATTACTTCATTTTAGTCCATTGGAAGAACATATTTATAAGGAGAATTTCCTGAACCTAATTCATGGTTGCATGACGTCAATGACATTTTTGTTATCTGGGAAGATGGTATGAAGTCGTTAGGGAATTTCTTTGACGAAATTAATCGAATAGATAACAATATTAAATTTACTATGGAGTTAGAAAGCAATAATTTTCTTCTTTTTCTCGATGTTTTTCTTGTTAAAGAAAATACCGCTTTAAAACTGGAATTTTCCGCAAAGCAATGAAATTAGACTATGTAATGGCCGTTACCGTGGTAGTCCTATTGAATTATAAGATGACAGCGTTTAGATCAACGGGTTTTTCTGGTTTGTTCGGATGAGTTTTTGGATGAAGAACTCAATTTCATAATTAATATTGGTCTAAGACATGGTTATAAATGAAGTTTTATTCTTAATTTGATTGATCAATATCGAGTCTCTACTAATTACTCCCCCAGAGTATGTCTCGTTTATAGAAAGAATCCATATGCTCTAATACTATTTGAAATATTAAGAAGGTTTTTAAGAAGTACAACATTCCAATTGTAACATCTAATTATATGGATTTATTTAATCTTTTGAGCAAGAAACTAGATCGGATTCCATTTACATGTTTATCCCGGGTTTATGAAATCCCCTTTAAGTTTATAGATGGAACAATGTCCTCATATATTGGTATGACTAAACGTCAATTTTTTGAAAGATTGAAAGAACATAAATAAATTTTGAAGTTTAGTAAATTTTCTACAGCTTTCTCCAGGAAATTCCTTGATGGGTGTATATCATTTATTGACTTTGATCAAGCTACAATTATTTCAAAATAAATTCATCTATTTAAATCTGTGATGGGAAACCTTTAGAATTTCGCATAAGGAAACATAATCTTAGTAATGATTTTATTTTTTCCGAAACCTGCTTTGTATGTTGTAAATGCTATGAAATTTCCAAGTATTCCAGTTCCTAATTCTTCTTTCTTTCTTTGGATAAGAAGTGACGCCCCTGAGTTTAATTTGAAAGGATTTGCATTATTTCTGTTGGACCTTTCTCAGTTTAAGTTTAATGTTTAATGATGTAACACTGTGATTGTTTCCTGCCGATTTATATTTTATTTTTTTCTGAAGATGTTTTAGAAAAATAAACCGAAATGTTGAAATATGTATTATTTATATGTTTATTTTGTTTTACCTTTTAGCGAAAAATTGCTCGCTCAAATTTTTTTCGCTCAGTTGGAAATATTTAATTCGTATGATAACTTTACCAATCGGTTTGACTGTGTTAAAAATGCAATTTATCTACGTGCCCATCGTTCTATGAAGTTCCTTTACCTGCGGTCTATTCTGTTGAGGTGTCTAAATGACAGACCAGATGTTATGAGCTATAAGGTTATCTGGCGAAAAATGCTCACTGGTTGTCGTGCCCAGTTAGATTACACGTTAATGCATTGACCTTTTAAGCCAAGTATCTCAGTTCGATTCCCGGCCTGGGCAATTTTTCGCTCACTTGGAAATATTTAATTCGTATTGAATAAGAAATAACCACATATGCACAAAAAAGTACTTTAACCTTTACGGAGGGGCTGTGACAGCATCTGTCCACGCTTACATGTATTCTCAGGTAGACACTGAGTCAGCCCCTGCGTAAAGGTTAAACTTGCTGGCATTTACTAATTTTCTTATCACTATTGTTCATAGAAAATTTTTTATAATAAAAGTCCTTCCGGCAATGCCGGGAGGAAGAGGTAGCTTTCATATACTTATTTATTTATTTATTTATTTTAAATTAACTTACATTATTCAAATATACGAAGCTCAAATTAGTGGAACCCGATTTTCTAAGATCGAATACTTGCTTTTGTGAAGACTGAATATTAATAGAAAGTTTTAGAAATTAGTCATCTTTTTTTCAACCTGGTTTTATTTTAAGTGATTTGGAGAGTCGCCAAATTCCATGATATCATGAAGTGTATGCCATTTTAAAGCAACATGATGGATAAAACAAACCAATGAACTTGGTCGAAATTTTAATTCATGTGCGCATGCACACTCATATTGAAATCGATTAATGTATACGAGTGCTGTCGCGGGCAAATTCATTTTTTTAAATGTCACCCACGTTAGAAATTCAGTCTGCTATATCTCAGGCGTTTTTGAAGGTAGAGACAAAGCAAAAAATATTCCGGAATTCATAATTAAGATTAATACTTTAAAAATAACCTTTTTTCAATTTTTAATTTTTTGTTTGTACATCATTATACATTTAAAAGTTTTTTGACAAACTTAAATGGCTGCCATTTTGAAACAAGAGGACGGATGAAGTTGCCAATGAATGCGGTCAAGACATTGGTGTGTACAATGTCCACACAGAATTATACCCAAATCAGTTTATAAATATGCGCATCGCGTGACAAATTTCAGCCCGTTTCTAAATGTCAACCACACTGGAAATTGAAAGTGCTATAACTCAACCATTTTTCAAGATATAGATGAAACAAAAAATTCTCTGGAATCTTTGTATCAAGGTCAAACGCACAAAAGAAAAATCCTTTTCAATTTCTTACTTTTTTGTACCTAATTTTAAAATTTTAAATAAAAGAAAAATTAATATTCCGCCATCTTGAAACAAGATTGCGGATGGAACTGGCCAACAAACTCGGTCCAGACATTAGTATTACTATGTACGCACCAAGTTTCATCAAAATCGGTTTATAAATAGACGTGTTATCACGTGACGAAAATCAGATCGTTTCAAAATGTGAACAACACTAGAAAATAAAAGTGCTATAACTCAGCCATTTTTTTAAGATACAGACGAAACAAGAAATGCTCTGGAATCTTTGTATCAAGGTCAAATGCATAAGAGAAAAATCTTTTTCAATTTCTCACTTTCTTGTACTTATTTTTAAATTTTAATTTTTTTAAAAAAAATTACATGGCTGTCATTTTGAAACAAGATGGCGGATGGAAGTGGGTAACGAACTCGATTCAAGCCTCAGTATATACAGGGTGTCCGAAAAGTCTGGAAACGGTCGAATAACTCGAAAAATACATATGAGATTGCAAAACGTAAATATACGTGTTAAATATTTTAAAATAAGCTACTCAGTGATACCAAATTTGACCTTCGAAACCGACCCCCTGGGGGTCAGAGGGGGTCCAACTTTGAAATCTTAAATTATAACCCCCATTTTTATTGCAGATTCGGATTCTACGGACAAAAATACGTAACTTTTGTATTTGATGTTTATTTCAAATCTTCATTTATCACGGTGTAATCGAGCATATTAAATCGATACATATTCCCGCTTTTCTAACGGGATTTTCCCTAATCGAAACTGATTGGGCAGAATTTTTGACGTCAAATTCCTCGTCTTTTGTAGGAATAGCGTTTCCTGAAAATCACCCGTGGCGATTATTCCAATAGTGCTACACTGTTAAAAATTTGACCCATTTGCTGCAGCGTCACTCCACAGCTATTATAGAATATCTCTTTTGTGACCAATGAGAATGCTCCATAACACAGTAAAGTAATCGTTTTCTATAAAAGAGGTGGAGTGACGATGCAGCAAAAGGGTCAATTTTTTTACAGTGTACTTTACTGTGTTATGGAACATTCTCATTGGTCATGAAAGAGATATTCTATAAAAGCTGTGGAGTGACGCTACAGTAAATGGATCAAATTTTTAACTGTGTAGCACTACCGAAATAATCGGCACGGGTGATTTTCAGGAAACGCTATTATTGCAAAAGACGAGGAATTTGATGTCATAAATTCTCCCCAATTAGTTTCGATTAGGGAAAATCCCGTTGGAAAAGCGGGAATATGTATCGATTTAATATGCTCGATTACACCGTGATAAACGAAGATTTGAAATAAACATCAAATACAAAAGTTACGTATTTTTGTCCGTAGAATCCGAATCTACAATAAAAAATGGGGGTTATAATTTAAGATTTCAAAGTTGGACCCCCCTCTGACCCCCAAGGGATCGGTTGCGAAGGTCAAATTTGGTATCACTGAGTAGCTTACTTAAAAATATTTAACACGTATATTTACGTTTTTCAATCTCATATGTATTTTTCGAGTTATTCGACCGTTTCCAGACTTTTCGGACACCCTGTATATATATATATATGTATATGGTTACATATATATATATATAAATATGTCAACATTTGAACGGAGGGTGGTTTTGGGGTCTGAGGGTCATGATCGGTGAAAATATACCAAAATTTTCTGGAAGTGTTTTCCTCCGGACGGCTGCAATAGGTAGCTTTTTAATTTTTGTAATGAAAGCTACCTAAAATGTGATAAATCTGCCATTTTTTAAGATACAGACGAAACAAAAAATGCTCTGGAATCTTTGTGTCAAGGTCAAATGCATAAAAAAAATATTTTTCAATTTCTCACTTTCTTGTACGTAATTTTAAATTTTAAAATTTAAAAATTTTTTTAAATGGCCGCCATTTTGAAATAAGATAGCGGATGGAATTGAGTGTCGAACTCGATTCAGGTCTCAGTATATACTATGTACACACCAAGTTACATCCAAATCAATTCATAAATACACGTGTTATCACGTGACAAAAATCAGATCGTTTCAAAATGTCAGCCATAAGAAAAATTCAAAGTGTTATAACTCATACATTTTTTAAGATATAGACAAAATAAAAAGTGTTCTGGAATTGCTGTTTTAAGTTCTAACACATAAAAGAAAAATATTTTTCAACTTTTCATTTTCTCGCATTTAATTTTAATTAAAATTTTTTTTAAAAATTTAAAATGGCCGCCATTTTGAAACAAAATGGTGGATGATGCTGGTCAGCGAACTCGGTCGAGACATTTTTATGTACTATGTACATACCAAGTTTCATTTAAATCGGTTTATAAATACGCGTGTTATCACGTGAAAAAAATCAGATTCTTTCAAAATGTCAGCCATAAGAAAAATTCAAAGTGCTATAACTCAATCATTTTTTAAGATATAGACAAAATTAAAAGTGTTCTGGAATCATTGTTTTAAATTATAACACGTAAAAGAAAAATATTTTTCAACTTTTAATTTTTTCGCATTTAATTTTAAATTAAAAATTTTTTTAAAAAATTAAAATGTCCGCCATTTTGAAACAAAATGGCGGATGATGCTGGCCAACGAACTCGGTCGAGACATTTGTATGTACTATGTACATTAGGGTGGATCGAAAAATCGAAATTCGGATAATCGAATCGGCGCGGGGTGCAAAAGTTGCCTTTTATGCATACTAATTCACATATGTTTTTTATTGAAATTCATTCATATCTTCCGGTGCCCCAAACGCCTCAAAAATAGTTAAAAATTGAAATTTTTATAAATTTTATAATTTTTTTTTTGCTTTTTAATATTTTTAAAATTATTTTTGGCGCGGGTTTCAAAAGTTGCCTTATATATATATTAGTTCAATCCTTTTTTTAAATTTAAATCTATCCATATCTTCTGGTGCCACCAAGCGGGCCCAAAATAGTAAAAAAATGAAATTTTTATCAAAATTTATAATTTTTGTTTTTTTTTATTTCTTTTAAATTATTTTATCAGCGGGATAAAAAAGATGCATTTTATAGTATATTAGCATGCATCCAAATAATTTTCGACTTTGATAAATTTCTTCCAATGCCCCAAAACTTTTAATTATTTGCTGAAAATCGAGTTTCATGCAAATTTTGAGCTAAAAAATACAAGTAAAATTAACAGTTAACGAATAATATAGCTAACGTAAAACGTAGATCGAGAGGATGAGAAATCGTTTATCGTATTTTATTAAATGTATAAAATAAACTTTTTATACTTTATTATTTGAAAGACAATATAGATAGAAGAGTTCTCAGCAATGACCAGCAATATTTATATGACATTTGCATAGCAACATCACGTGGTGAATGTGGTTCTGATCTGGCATTAATGAAACCTGGTCCAGTTTATCACTCAACATGGCTAACAATTGCGTGTAGAGTTTTAAGGTTATAAGTGGCTACAGAAAATCATTCTGATAATCTCATTACTCTTACAATATATATTATGAAGGTATATGTAGCTGTATGGTTTCATATCAAAACAAAGCCATGCATAACTAAAGGAGCGCGTCATTTTTGGAAACTTATCACATATTCTAGATATTTGGAACGAAATTTAAGAAAGATCGTAGGTGCTGTTATTCAACGAAATAGAAATAGTTTTTTTTTTTTTTTTTGGCTCCCTGAAAACTTGCTATTGTCAATGCTCACAAATAACAGAGAGCATATCAGATCTTTAGCAATACGAAAGCTAATTTTGCTAGGAATAAAAAGAGAAAATCACCAGAAGTGAGAATTTTCAAAGTACCCCAAATAAACTTCAAAGCAAAGAATTATTTTAAACTTATTGACTGGCAATGAGTTGGACGTTTTGAACAACCTCTTTTGATGAATGTGCCTTGCGAAGAAATTGAGAATATCATAAAAGTTGTAAAAACGAATGAATGGTCAAAATATCCATGCCATAACCAAGCGGTTGAAAGATGCATTCGACTAGTGTCTGAGGCATCAGAAACTGTATCTGGACAAGAAAAGAGACACGGTTTTATACTGAGTAGAATAAAATCAAAAAGTCATATAAAACACTATGATACCAAAAAAAGATTACAAATTTTAAAAATATGTAACTTTCCAAATGGCAGGATGTAAAACGTTTCTCTACGTAAGTTCGATTTTTGTAATTTTTATTATTTAATGCTTTGATTTTTAAATTTATATGTAGCTTATTATTGTAAAATTAATGTTATTTATAACCTTATACGTTATTAATTAAACTGTTTTCAAAATTTGTAAGTACTTTTCGTAAATTATAATTCTTAATACATTTTTGTAAAAATTTCAGTTTTTAATTATAATTGGTGCATCAAAAATGTGAATGGATTTTGATTAAGAAAATATATGGGAACTGCAGAATTATGTAATATTGTGATAACAACTTTCCAACCCTGTGCCAAATGAATTTCAAAAAATAAAATAAAATAAAATAAAACAAAACAAAAGAAAAATTTCAAGAAAATTTCAATTTTAAACTATGTTTGGGGCGCTTGGGGCACCGGAAGATATGAATGAATTTTATTTTTAAAAAATATGTAAGCTAAGATAGATAAAAGATAGCTTTTGCACCCCGCGCCAAAAGTAATTAAGAAAAAATAAATAAACAAAAAAATATAAAAGAAATCATAAAAAAATCAATTTTTAATTATTTTGGGGCGCTTGGGGCACCGGAAGATATGAATGGATATTAATTAAAAAAAAACATGTAAACTAGTATGCATAAAAGGCAACTTTTGCATGCCGCGCCGATAGTGATTTCTAAAAAAAAAATTTTCCTATACTTTTCGATCCACCCTAATGTACATACCAAGTTTCATTGAAATCGGTTCATAAATACGTTAGTTATCGCATGACAAAGTCATATATATATATATATGTCAACATTTGTACGGAGGGTAGTTTTGGGGTCTGGAGGTCATGATCGATGAAAATATACCAAAATTTTCTGGAAGTGCTTTCCTCCGGACGGCTGCAATAGGTAGCTTTTTACTTTTTGTAATGAAAGCTACCTAAAAGATAAATATTGTCTTCTTAAAATAGTAATATGAGAAAAAGAGATGATGCCAGTTTACATCAATATTCGCCTTATATGATGATAGATTAAATAGTGCGAAGCTTTGAAAATGAATACTATATTAACTTCTTGTAGGATTATAGGGCAACATGAGATTTCTCAGCAAATACACAAACATTGTGAGTTTTCTTTGTGAGGTATGTGAAATATTGCACTGATCCATTTTCCTTCAGAGTCATCTCACTAGAGGGCAGCACTAGAGCTGTCCCATGCAACTGTACATCCAACTATGATAGTGAACTTTAAGCAAGAGCAGTAAGTATGGAGACTAGCGCCAGATGGCAGCACCAAAGATTTAAAATCTCCATACATATGAATATAAATGCAAGCTCAGCTGATTGCCTTTGTTTCAAGAGGTTGAGAACTTTCAGATACTTTTGAAGGACCCTTAGTCTGGTTATAGGTCCTCAGAGGGAAAGACATGCCTTCCCTTTCTGTGATTTTCTTTAGTGTAACAAAGGAAAGCTAATGTAGCTTCCTAAAAAAAATACATTGAGAGGACTTGTCTCAAAATTCAATATAACTGTTCTTAACATTTATCTAACTACATTTTATTTTGTTTGTTTTAGTATAATAATCAAGAAATAAATTTTTCAAGTGTGTTATATCCGTGTCAACTGGATTTTCTTGTTCCACCTTCTACACAAGTACAATATGTCTTCCACTATTGCCTTCTGTTTACTATCTACTGTGATCAGGTAGGATCTAATCTAATTTTATACTTAGTGACATTGTGGAATAATACTGAAATTAACAATAATTTCTTCTATCACTGTTCCCACATTCAACAGATTATGAGACTGAAAAGGGAACGTGATAGACTTTTTTACCTTTAATAAATAAACAAAACAAACCCAGTAATAATAATAAAAAAACTGATTAACATTTTATTTTCATGTATGATATATTATATATAAGTTATATGATTAATACTGAAAAGTACTGAACTGATATTATATAAAATAAATAAATAAGGAAAGTCACGGAACTTCCTTACAAGAGCAATCAATTTATATTATATATTTATATATTAATTATATGCTAAAGTGTATAAATTGCTGAGTAACTGATTTATTATTGATTTATCAAGATACATTGTTTAATATATATATACACAATGGCCATGAGTAGGGATCTCACCTTCATTGAGAAACTGAATAATTCTAATTATTCAAATTGGTCCTTTAAGATTCAAAATTTGCTCATCAAAGATGATTTATTTAAATTTGTCCTTAATGATCCACCTGAGACACCAGACGAAACATACATACGTGACAGCGCGAAGGCAAAGGCCATTATTAACTTAAGTATCGAGGACAACCAGATAATTAACGTAAAGCACTTAGAAAACCCCAAACAAATTTGGGACAAATTAAAAGAAATTCATTTACGTGCTAATTTGAGCTCCAAGCTCTTCTTACTGAGAAAATTTTATTCTCAGAAATTACCCGAGAATGGCAACATGATAGATCATATCAACGAAATACTCACGATCAAAGATCGTCTCTCTGCAATAGGAGAGGATATTAAGGAGTCTCACATTGTTGCTATCCTCTTGTGCTCACTCCCACAGTCTTACGCACCATTGATAACTGCGCTCGAAAGCAGAGATCAAGAGGATTTAACAATTGATCTCATTAAAAATAAATTAATTGGAGAATTTACGCATCGGGTTGAAGCTAAAAATGCAAATTTGCACCCCAGAGACACAGCGTACAACGCTGAAACCAGATATATGGGTTCCCGTCCCAAAGGTACTGCATACAAAAATAATAATTCAAACAGATCTAAAAAATTCTGTAACTTTTGCTCCCGTAACGGCCACATCAGAAGCGAATGCTTCCAATTGAAAAATAAAGAAAAACAGAATTCACAGAAGAATGCTTATAAAAACGAATTCAACAAAAATAAAAGTTACAATAATAACAATAAAGGCCAAGACAATAAAGACCACTCATCCAACTACTGTTTCAACAGTAAGATAGAAATTATGGATGAGAAAAACGAATCGGATCTTCCTCCTTCCCCGATAGAACACACACATAAAAATGAACTGGTACTAGTAAACAAACTACATGAAACTAACCCTCATTCATACATAATCGACTCAGGTTGTACTAGACATGTTACGTCCACAACAGAGCACTTCACAACATTTAAACCCGGAAATTTCGGTAACATTACCATTGCTAATGGGAAAAGATTAAACTCTCAAGGTATGGGCGATGTAACACTTAACTCAGGTCTAAAAAATAGCATAACTCTCAAGGATGTTCTTTATTGTCCGGAATTAAAGGGTAATCTTTTGTCAGTTAAAAAGGCAATTGATAATGATATAAAAGTAATTTTTGAAGGAGAAACATGTTTATTTGTCAAAGACAACAACACTATCTTGACCGCAAAATTGAATAATAATCTTTATGAGATAAACCCAACGGACGAATATGGTTACATTTTAAGTACACAAACATCATGCGATAATGAAAATTGCATTTACATTTGGCATCGCAGATTAGGTCATAAAAATTTTGAAGCAATTAGACATTTAGTTAACCATAAGCTAGCAGAAGGGATAACCATAAACAATTGCAAACACAAAACATACTGCACTAAGTGTATCGAAGGTAAACTATCAGTTTCGCCTTACCCTAAATCGGCTAAAAACAGAAGCGTAGAAATCTGTTCCCGAACACATTCGGATATTTGTGGACCCATGGAAACAATGACCCCTGGCGGGAAGCGCTACTTCATAACATTCACAGATGATTATAGTTGATTTACTGTAACGTATTTGTTAGCACATAAATCTGAAGCGGTAGAAAAGCTAAAGCAATATGTAGCCCTTACGAAGAATAAATTTGGAAAAACAATTAAATCTATAAGATCGGATAACGCCAAAGAATACCTTGGTGAAAATTTCGAAAAATACTTAGCTGAAAATGGCATTGAACGGGAATTAAGCGTACTTTATTCAAGCCCTCAGAATGGCGTCTCAGAGCGGAAAAATAGGACAATTGTGGAAATGGCACGTACTATGCTTTCTGACGCGAAATTACCTAGGCAATTCTGGGGCGAAGCAGTAATGACGGCCACATACCTAATTAACCGACTACCTACTAATGCAAACGAGAATCGCGCAACACCATACGAGTTATGGAATAACCGAAAGCCCGACCTATCTAATATCAAAACATTCGGATGTAAGGCATTCGCCTACATAGATAAATCAAAAAGAACCAAATTTGACGAGAAGGCTATTGAAGGAGTATTTATGGGTTATGATTTTCGTAGTAAAGGGTATAGAATTCATACCGGAGATAATAACATAATGATCTCGAGAACTGTTAAATTCCTTGAAGAGGGCATTGATCGGGAAGAAATTAATGACACGACAGAAATCGAAAACAGTGCGCGATTACCTACCGAAAGTATCGAATTTGATTTAACGAATGAGAACGAAGAGAAAATCGTAAATCCAACGCAAAATGATCCCGAACCTAGAAGGTCGCTAAGAGAAAATAAAGGTATACCACCGAACCGTTTTGGAATAACAGCTAACCTATGCAAAATTGAAGAACCCAGGTCGTGGGCTGAATTACAAAATATTGAGGACACTGAAATTAAAAATAAATGGTTGGAGGCGACCGATGAAGAAATAAAATCATTGCACAGAAACAAAACTTGGAAATTAATTAAAGCCGTACCCGGTAAACGCATCATAGGTTCGAGGTGGACCTTTAAGGCAAAAAGAGGGGCAGACGGAACCATAGAGAGATATAAAGCGAGATTGGTCGCTAAGGGATACTCTCAAAAATACGGATGCGATTACGACGAAACTTATGCTCCAGTCGTGTCACATACCACACTCAGAGCGTTTTTAAATGCAGCTGTTTATAAGAATCTAGAAGTGACACATTTAGATGTGAAAACTGCATTTCTACACGGCGATCTTGAGGAGGAAGTATTTATGCGTCAACCGGAGGGATATGTACAAGTTGGGGAGGAAGAGAAAGTATGTAAGCTAAACAAAGCAATTTACGGCCTTAAGCAGGCAGCTAGGGCATGGAATTTGAAAATTAGTCAGTCGTTAAGAAATTTAAAATTTACGGAATGTGAATCAGACCAATGCCTGTTCAAGAGGACTAAAAACGGAAAAATCGCTTACGTAATCGTGTATGTGGACGACATTCTTGTGGCGGGAAATAAAGATGACACGCACGAGATTTACACCCAATTATCTAAGGAGTATGAGATTAAAAATTTAGGACCTGTTAATCAATACTTGGGTATCAATATAAAAAGAACAGAAAATGGGAATTTCGAACTTTATCAGGAACATAAGATAATTGAAATCGGAGAAAAATTCAATTTAACCCTTAGTAAACCCACTTACACACCGATGTGCACAAATTATTTCAGTTTAGATCCCGACGGAACACTATTAGATGATAATAAAAAATATAGACAGGCAATTTGGGGGGTTACTATACATCGCAACACTGACTAGGCCCGACATATCGGCAGCAGTAAACGTATTGGGGAGGAGGAATGAATCTCCAAGACAAACTGACTGGGAAGCTGTTGAAAAAGTCATTAGGTATCTATTGACTACCAGACGAATGAAATTCGTTATTGATAAGTCGAAACCGCCAGTGTTGACAGTCTATAGCGACTCAGACTGGGCGAATGATCGGGACGACAGGAAGTCAACGACGGGGAACCTATTCATGTTGGGCAATAATGTGCTATCCTGGGCCTCTAAGAAACAATCCAGCGTCGCACTGTCTTCCACTGAAAGCGAATATGTTGCACTTTCCATTGCAACACAAGAAATAAAATGGCTACTCACAATACTCAGTGACTTGGAACTTAACCAAGAATTACCCATAACCGTATATGAGGACAATTTGCCTGCCATTAGATTGACTAAAATCGAAAAGGCACATACCAAGTCAAAGCACATTGACGTGAAATTTCATCACATCAAACACCAGCACGAATGTGGCATAATTAAAATTATCTACTGTCCTACGGAAAAAATGCTAGCTGATGTTCTCACCAAGCCCGTCTCTAAAATTAAACTGGAGAAGCTTAGGCTTCAGTTCCAATTAAAGATGTTGTAGATTTGCCTCGAAAAGGAGGAATGTAGAATTATAGGGCAACATGAGATTTCTCAGCAAATACACAAACATTGTGAGTTTTCTTTGTGAGGTATGTGAAATATTGCACTGATCCATTTTCCTTCAGAGTCATCTCACTAGAGGGCGGCACTAGAGCTGTCCCATGCAACTGTACATCCAACTATGATAGTGAACTGTAAGCAAGAGCAGTAAGTATGGAGACTAGCGCCAGATGGCAGCACCAAACATTTAAAATCTCCATACATATGAATATAAATGCAAGCTCAGCTGATTGCCTTTGTTTCAAGAGGTTGAGAACTTTCAGATACTTTTGAAGGACCCTTAGTCTGGTTATAGGTCCTCAGAAGGAAAGACATGCCTTCCCTTTCTGTGATTTTCTTTAGTGTAACAAAGGAAAGCTAATGTAGCTTCCTAAAAAAAATACACTGAGAGGACCTGTCTTAAAATTCAATATAACTGTTCTTAACATTTATCTAACTACATTTTATTTTGTTTGTTTTAGTATAATAATCAAGAAATAAATTTTTCAAGTGTGTTATATCCGTGTCAACTGGATTTTCTTGTTCCACCTTCCACACAAGTACAATGTGTCTTCCACTATTGCCTTCTGTTTACTATCTACTGTGATCAGGTAGGATCTAATCTAATTTTATATTTAGTGACATTGTGGAATAATACTGATATTAACAATAATTTCTTCTATCACTGTTCCCACATTCAACACTTCTCATGCACACGTCCTGTTAAAACATTATCAGAATTAATTGAATTAGTATAATTCTAATCACTTAATGCATTTTTATTATATAGAATAATGATTATTACTTTTAAGAACTACATTCATACTCGTAATTAAGTTTTTTCATATAATGTTAAAGAATAATCTTATTTTAAAATTTTAAACAGAAAACGGGGTGAAATATATTAAAATTTTGTTCTGAAATCTCAAAGGATTTTCTGTAAGAGGTATTAAAAAGTGGAGAAATCAAACAAACAGAATAATAAATTTCGCTAACTGGCAACACTGAAAATGAGCCGGGCTTTTTCAGATACATTTTAATTATGTTATTAAATGTATTAGCTGGTACCATGTATGGCTTTTTCTTTTAAAGTAATAGATTTGTAAATTTTCCTATAATAGAGTTTCAATTTAAGAAATAGAGTGAAAATATTCTTTCTTGACTAACGTATATACAGAAGAGAGAAATGTATTTCTATGAATTCATAAACTTATAAGAGAATGGAAAACGCCGACGGATTTCATGCAACTGAATAATCTTTTCCATTTAAAGTCATCTTAGATAACTTAAGAAACTACCGATAAGTAGCGAGAACTCTTGATTTTATTAAAGAAAACTTCACTGACAAAGAGAGTGACTTACACATTATAAACATGTCATTATAAAGGAGCTGTGAATAAAGAGGTATAGGCTGTGCATTTAACGGTTACATATACAAGTAATTAAAGTAGTCACAAGATGGCGGCTGCTGTCAGATTGCACTTTATGAGGTCCTGATTATTGTAAAGACAAACTTACACAGTCAAAACGAATAGAAATTTTTGCCCTATAGAAATTCTACACGAACAAGGTGTTTAAAAAAAGCGAAAACTTTTATTAAAATTAATGATGGGAAATTGTCATAATGGTGAAGGCAAATTAACAAACATTGACAGGATAGTTTGACCTATCAAACTATAGCTAAACCACAGGGATTCACTACCGCTGCAGCAAACTTTCACCAGTAAAATTTAATAGATATTTTTTCTTAAATATGCTTGTATTATTTCGTATGAATAATATTTTTAAAAAGTTCAGAAATTTCTATTAAGATTTACTGTGGACGTTGGTCCTGCGGTAATGTGGACCTGTGGTACTGGTTACAGACGAAGCTTCGAAAGTTTGAGGCGATGCTAATTTTTTTTTTTACTCATTGTTTCATTTTATTTTTAATTTTTTTTAGTTTGAAAGGCATTTTATATTCAAATTCTGTGCATGAATGAGATGTTAAATTAGTACAGAAATTTCTATTAAGATTTACTGTGGACGTTTGGTCCAGCGGTAATGTGAACCTGTGGAACTGGTTACAGACGAAGCTTCAAAAGTTTGAGGCGATGCTAATTTTTTTTTTTTTTTTTTTACTCATTGTTTCATTTTATTTTTAATTTTTTTAGTTTGAAAGGCATTTTATATTCAAATTCTGTGCATGAATGAGATGTTAAATTAGTACAGAAATTTCTATTAAGATTTACTGTGGACGTTTGGTCCAGCGGTAATGTGGACCTGTGGAACTGGTTACAGACGAAGCTTCAAAAGTTTGAGGCGATGCTTTTTTTTTTTTTTTTTTTACTCATTGTTTCATTTTATTTTTAATTTTTTTAGTTTGAAAGGCATTTTATATTCAAATTCTGTGCATGAATGAGATGTTAAATTAGTACAGAAATTTCTATTAAGATTTATTGTGGACGTTTGGTCCTGCGGTAATGTGGACCTGTGTGACTGCTTACAGACGAAGCTACAAACGTTTGAAGCGATGCTAATTTTTTTATTCATTGTTCCATTTTATTTATACTATGCTCTCTAAACGTTTTAAATTTGAAACACATTTTATATTGACATATATAAAGACATTTTATATTGAAATATAAAATATGTTTACATATACGTACTTTTGAAAACGAAATCTAAGATCTATGCTAATGTTGAGAACATTTGAAGTCCCGATTTACACGGGACATAATTTAAAAACGGAATTATTTTCTGGTTTCCCTGCAAAATAATTGAGAATGTTTTCACACAACACTTTTAATACCGATCATATAATAGTAAATCTCACTAACATACACCACTTACATGAAAATGGGAATATATTTACACAAGTTAAAGTTCGGTAGAAGAAATGGACAGAGAAACAGAATTTATAATTTCTTTTCCATGATGTTGGAATGTGTTCAAAAACAGTGTATTGATAATGCCAGTCAGGAAGAGTTTTTTATATAAAATAATCTGTATTTAACATTTCAAATACAATTTGTGCATACCATGTTTATTAAAAAAACTGTAACAACTTCCTGCGATTTACTAAGGATAAATATTCTCTTATTAGTATGTGGTAGAAACTTACACACTCTCTAAGAGTTTATAGATTTAGAAGAAACTGAAACTATCCATTAAAATAAATAGCTTTCTTGATGTTTTTTGTTAAACTCTATAGCATTTCACTGCTAACATAAAACGCTATTTCCTGCTGATGGATACAGATATTATCTTAGTTCTCTGAAAGTAAAATATTTTCTTTAAAAAAACTTCAAATCGGAACATTCGATAAATTTAAAATCTTTAGAAACATGGCTTGAATAAAAAAATATTTAAATAGAGTTCTGTGCAATTTAAAATTGGAGACAGGGCTCGTACGGGTCCTGGAATTTTATGACCGGGATTTTCTTTGGTACCAACATTTTCTTATAGAAAATCTATAATTAAATAAGATAAAAATTTTGCGCTTTTGAACTATATTTATTTTTTTATAAAGAAATGCTGGTATATCACCTGGAAAATAACGGTACCCGTACGAACCATGGGAGAGTTTTAATCCATAAAAATATCTGCATCTAGTCTTATTTGTTAACCCCTTCGCGACGGGAGCCTTTTACGAAATTTATAATGTTTTGTCATCGGTTTTTAAAAACAGAAATTTGTACCTTAATACATCGCGAAAATGCTCTAATTAAATAAGGCAAATTTTACAGTAAAATTTTACTGGTGGGGATAAACAACGATTCTTAATCCTTTTTGCAGCACGTATACGTGTCGCTCGTCCGCAAGAGATTAAAAGAGATTTTTTCCGTATTTCATCAGAAATAATTCAATTATTAGTTTATTGTATTATTACTCTTTTATGCCTAATATAAAAATGTAATTTTAAGAAAAATAATATTACTGTATACTTATATTTCTTTTAAAGATGCTTTTCAATTATTTTGACAATGATACGGAACAAATCTAAAATTTACAATTTTTTAAATTCTCTTTCGTTTGTTTCTTATTTCCAAAATGGGTGCAACTTTGTCCTGTTTTAATTGAGAAATTTAAAATTCATACAAAAAATTGCATATAGAATTTTTTTCTTTATTTAATTGCAGACCATCTTCAGTTACACCGCCCCCTAACTATAGCACTGACACAAAAATGTTGTTTGCGGAAGGCTGATTTTTTTTTTCGCCATATTTACTGTTTCATGAATTTTCGTGCAGTAATTTTTTTAAACTTTTTTCCAATTAATTTTTTGAGATTAAATAATTCAAAGAAAACTATTATAAAATACTGATATCTGAAGTTAAGGGACCGTACATACGTTAAAAAATTCTCCTTGTTACCCCCCCCCCCTATTTTTGTGTCAGGTCATGTATTCAAGAAACTGTGCACTATGGTGGTTACTATAAAGTGACTACCATATTTGAAGTACCTGATCATTTTCGTACAATTGTACGTCAGACATTTGTGTCACCTAAGCCAATTCAGCTTCTTTTGCACAAAAGAAGATAACCTCCTATAACTCAGAAAGAAGAGGAATTGACATATTCTCAAAATGTTCCAGCTTTAAGAGTAACCGGATTCGCAGTCGCTGATTATCGCCGGCTTAAACTTCCACAGGTAAATTGGAATATAAATTTTCTGTTCATTTAAACGCCTTATTACTGAAAAATGTAAATTATATTTATGGACGAAATCAGATATTTATTTTTACTGGTGGATATTTCTACGGCGTATTCAGACCCTGCGTTTTTCGACATTGTGACAACCTAAACGACGTCCTGTCAGTGTCTGTGAAAGAGGTACCTGTGTCAATTTCCATCAATAAAAAAAATTATAATTTTTTACCATGTTTCTGAGAGAAATTTTGAAAATCTAGAAAAAATTTACTAGTGTATTACACCACACATATGTCCTTTTCTTTATTCATAACTCCACATGTAACCTACTTTTGTGCTTAGATATCGCCAATCAACATAAGTGAGTAAACCATTTATAGAAATGGGCATATTTATTTATTCCTGTTTGTTAAAAAAAGTATAAAGAACAATGTGGCACATTTGTCAGTGATTTAAACTAAAGATTCCCGGTTATGTCCTTGTTGTTGGTCTTTAAAGATTTTTTTATTCATTTATTATTCGTTAATCTGTATTTTTTTAATCAAATCTGGTTGATCAAATTAAGTTGTCATATTTAATATCATCTAAGAAATATATTTCAAAACTTAAAACGAAATGTCCATTCATGTGCAATAATGACAATAAAATAACATTAAAATTAGTTTTATATTGTAACAATATTAATTAAACAATATAATTAGAATATCTAATTTATTAAATAATTCAATTTTAAAATTAAATACGACTGTTTATTCATAAATTAATTCAGTATAAAACAATGTATATATAATTACATCTTATATATCTTGTTTAATTAGCTTTTTATCTTCTTTAATAAACATCTTCTAAATTTATATGGAATATAGTTCCGCATAGAAATTTTAGGGAAATATTAAAATATATTTGGTAAAAATTAATTTGCTCAAATATTCATGTTTTTAAATAAAGTATATTACTGCATATATAAATTACTTTGTAACAATGCAATAAATTGATTATATATTTTCTTCATTATATTTTTAAATAAAAAATTTAAAATAAATTACTGACAAAATTGTAATGTTTATCATTCAGACATGAGAAGTAAATTAATGTAGTAATAGTTACAGTACATGAAACCATGGACGGAAACGTCAACCTCATGTGTTAACACTTTAATAAACAATCTTTTGTCAATGAAATCACAAAAATTTTAATTAAAAATTAAACAGTAAAAAGAATTTTAATATAATTTTTTAATTTTATTATGCATGTTAAATATATCTTTACCTTTTTCTATTGCAAATAAATTTGTTAGTAAGATACTATGTTAGTCAATTATATGAACACTTTAACTACTGAAGTAAGTGCTTTGTCGGTGAAAGGGTTATAAAAACACAAAGGTGCAGTAAAGCTAGAATGCAGAAAGCTCAATACAATTCACATTATTTAATCATATATCAGTCAAAGCAAAAACAAGGGGAATTTTATCACTTCAAAACTTCGTGGTGCCAATAAAGAAATCTTAATTACGAAGAAGTAGCCTTCTAGAAAACACCGTGCCAACCATGAAAGCTAGCATACTGTAACATATATCGATTTTTGTCCATACTTTGCTGTGTAATTATGATTCCTAACGGTGTTCTCTATTTCTCCTTCAAGTTTGTACACGAACTTCTGAGACACCATGTATACTAAATTTTGTTTCAATCAATCTTGGTACTTAAGCGATTAAATAAGCTCCAATTTAGTCTGCAATAAAACTGGCAGTAAAGTGATCGAGCTTTCCATGAAGCTTCGTCACCGAAAAAAATTACAAAATTTCAGAAAAATATTTTTTTTTTGAATTTACAGGATAGTCTACGTAAAATTTATTTATGAATGACATAAACGCAGTACATTACGGTGAATTTGCTGATAAGACTATGAAGGTAATCACTTTTGGTGCAGCTCGCAATTATCATTGAGTCCAGGTGTATTTTTGAGTCTTACAGCGCAAAGGTTTTTAATTAGCTACTGGGTGTACATATAGCTGTAATTAACAATAGTAGTTAATCCTAGCTTTTACATTAGCCTAGAACAGAATCAATCAAACTGCCGGTACTGAAAACATAGTATCACCGACGGCAATCATAAATAAGACAAACTCTCGCGAAACAGAGTCAATAGAGTCACACAATAACGCAACAAGTTGCAATCCTAATCCCCTCCCCCCTCAGGCTTAACAGGAATTTAATCTCCTTGTAATCTATTATTATTATTTTTATATAAATAATATATTTAAATATTTTTACTGCCCCCACTATTGGGTTCTTAATTATTATTATTATTATTATTATTATTTACCCTTAAAGCTCAATTTGATCAGCTATAGCCACTATCCCTAGTTTCTGACCATATCTCTCACTTCTTTTGAGACAACTGGTTATTATTTCAACACTCTACATTGGTAATATAAGCAAAAAGCAGCTCAAGTGACCATAACATAGGATGTAACACCCACCAACTGAGACAACCATCGGATATGACTAACCACTGGATATGAAAAACAACTGATTATGTCTGTTACCCAACTATGTCAACTACAGGAAGTAACTATTTTTAAAGCAGTTGTTGCACTCAGGTTTTCAATCATCGGGATATTCATTATAATCTTACTCCCCTCAGGTCCATAATGTGATGTTGCCTTTTTGAGAGTCCCTAGCCACAAGAAATAAACTTTCAATTTTCCCAGAATATTCATAGGTGTTATTATAAATAGCTACTTAAATTCCAGTAAAAATAAATGCCGTAGCTATTCATGTTATTATGCAATTATTTACTAATTAACTAATCTGCAGTGTTAACCATTTAACCTATCAATAAATTAAGTTCAGTAAGAATATCATAGCTACGTTCATAAAAGAAATGCTATAAAGCAACTAGTTATAATTACAGTAAATTAGGACCTGGTGGTAATTAAAATGTCTGCAATACATCTAGTAATATCAGATAGCATCCTAATGTATCCTTAAATGATTAGCATAACAGTTAGCAATAGTAGTATTATCTCCAAATAGTGATATAAATTGTATAACGATGCAATTAATGCTGATCCTTTTCAGGCTTCGCTCCCCCCCTTTTGCAGTCCATTGAGGCCGGCAGGGAAGGGAGAGTGGGATGGATTTTTTATTTATTTTTATTATTTTTTTGACAGCTTGCCTATTTATTAGATGTAGTAGGACACTTTTCGCACGAGCTACCAGACCCGCTCTAATGGGACAGCCCACGGAGCCAGTTTTTCTCGGTGGGGTACGATAGAAAGGTAGGATCTTGTCTCCCTCTGCAACGCTCTTGTCTGCCTTGATTTTCGGCGCAAAATTATCTCTTCTGGGGTACGACTTAGCTTTTCGGCCATTCTCTGATCTTTTCAATTCCCTCAAAATTGCCC
This sequence comes from Maratus speculifer, assembly GCA_964019185.1. Taxonomy (NCBI): domain Eukaryota; kingdom Metazoa; phylum Arthropoda; class Arachnida; order Araneae; family Salticidae; genus Maratus; species Maratus speculifer. The sequence continues at coordinate 35,269,611 of OZ025293.1, forward strand.
CCACTTTCAGCTAAGTTCAGTACCACCCTTTAGGCTCAAGAACATCCTGCCCCATTTCGTCTGGTATGTTGAGTACTAGGTGTGCGGTAACAAATCACACAGTTAACCCAATATGCAATAAACCACAAAGATTACCAACAAAGCACTTAATATAAATTACTTGTTTTAGAGTTTCACCACTTTGCCGGCTAAAATTCCGTTATGTACGCTAATAGCGCCTGGTGCATGCAAAATCCGTCGTTGGTGCAAAATTTTTCAATCTTCCTATGAATGATACCTCTGCAGGTGCATTGCCAGGTGAAGGTCTCGTCATCTGATCAAGGTTCTAAATTACGAGACCATCTTGTGTAGCCATTTGCAGTTCAAACAACAGGATGTAACGTTAAAGAATAGGCGAAACAAAGTGTGCAGAAATGATGGCATGCGAAGCGAAGAAATCAGATTTATTGCTGCTACGTGGCAATTAGATGGTTACCTGCCCCGAAACCAGGTATATAATCCGTTAAGCTGAGATAACTCGGCAGGTAGGTGCCTGGTGATCGGTTAGAAAGAAAGAAAGAGCCTTATAGCGCAAAGTTTGAAAATGGATAAAATTTTTCCTTTCAAATTATATCTTTTGATTTTACAGAAACATAAATTTCTGAAAATGAAATTTTCGTAAACACTTATCAGACTGTTAATATATAAGGTTTTTTTTTTAAATTATTATTTTTAATAGCTATTTGGAAAAAATAGTTGTACAAGTAAAAAACTCGGCACAGAATTAGGAAATCTAAAATATATGTGATTCTTTTAAATGATTGAATTCGCAACTTTTTAAAATTTATTCGCTTCCTGATAGGTCCAAGTTTAATGTCCAAAAATGGAATACTTCTGCTGCCACGATGACAATGAGAGTAATAAAAACTTTAAAAAAATGATAATTTAAAATTTAATTGTGATAGATATTTCAAACAAATTTCATTAAAAAGTGCATTTTTTTTTCTCTACTGAACGGTGTAAAAATTTTAAATGCACGATTTTAAGAAATTGAAAATTTTGCAGTTCCAATATTTGTAAAGCTGAAATTCAATTTCAAATTTGTTTGTGATGGGTCCAGGAATATTAATGTTTAATCCATGTCGTACGTAATATGAGGCGTTCAGAAGTCAACCTGATTAACTACATCAAATAAAAATGCACATTTTAAACAGTTAAAGTTGTCTCTCTTTAATCTACTATTTTTTTATCATTGGTCTAGGAATATTAATGTTTCATGCACGGCTTACGTAATGTATGACTCGTTATAATCATCCTAAAAATGATGTTTATTATTATTAATAATTTACATATAGAATTTATTTATAAGTCTTTAAAATTCGAGTCTTTGAAAATATCCTTTTCCAAATAGTCGTTGTAATTTGTTAAATTACATTTTTTTAATTTAAAATATTTAAAATAATAAATTTACCACTCATATGATGAATATTTTTGAATAGAAACTTCGAAATAATGACTATTTTTTATGTATTTTACAGAATTCTTAATTTTTTATCACCGGTTTTTCAAGACTGACATTTTTGCTTATTTGAATCGGGAAAATGCTCGGACTAAATAATGCATAATTCTTTAAAATTCTCAAATGACAAAACGTTATCCAATAAGCATACATCGGATATCAGGTACCGGCATGAAAAACTGTTAAATTTAATATGTATAATTTAATGTCCACCAAACATAGATTTTAGAGATAATATTATTTTACAAGAGATGAATTGACATATTTATGATTTATTTTATGAATATATACATATAAAAAGTAATGAATTACTTTTTGAAGTTGGTGCCAAACAATCACAATCGATAATGATTATCCCCATTTTAATTATGGTACTAGGCATAATTTAGCTACAATTCTTAATATACATCAAATAGTTTGGCACCAACTTCAAAAAGAAATTCATTACTTTTTATATGTATATATTCATAAAATAAATCATAAATATGTCAATTCATCTCTTGTAAAATAATATTATCTCTAAAATCTATGTTTGGTGGACATTAAATTATACATATTAAATTTAACAGTTTTTCATGCCGGTACCTGATATCCGATGTATGCTTATTGGATAACGTTTTGTCATTTGAGAATTTTAAAGAATTATTTAATTCTTTTTAGCGCTTTTTTGAAGTCGGTTGATATTTTTTTCTTAAAAAGCTTATTTTATTTCCTACTTTTTAGTTATGCATACCGTAATACATAATTATGTGTACTGGCACACGATAGCTCTTTGCAATGCATTACTAATGTACGCACTTTGCTAAGTTCTGATGTATTTCGTTTACTTGTCACTGTTTGATTGTCAACTTTTCTGAAACCACTTACAATATAGGTTAGTATCGTTGTGAATCTTAAGAATTTATTTGTATGGTAACTTCTTCAGACAAGATCTGCCACTTCGAAAAGCTACCGCATTTATGAAATCTTAGTCTGCATCGAATCCTACGGTCATCGAAAGTGGGTATCAAAAGGTGACAATCCATCAAGTAAAGTGTCCTTACACATAAGAGCTCGACATAGTGCTTCCATATATGAGCACGCAGCAAAATGACTTCATATATTAATGTATAGTAAAATGCTTTTCTAGTGTAGTCAGTCAAAAGTACTCCCCCTTCACTCAGAAAAAGGAAAAAGAAAGATTTTAGTAAAAATCGCACTATGCTTCAATCGATAAACAGCAACAATCTAATAACTATACAGGTAGTAATGGCATCGGAAATGAGCAGTGGCAATTCGACGAGGAATCTGAAACTCATAACGAATACCTGGCTGCCTCTATAAGAGAGTGACAGCATTTGATTCCCAAATATTTCTTTTACAGACGCTTTTGTCCCAACAACACTGTTAAAAATTTGAAACTTTTGCTGTACACTGTTAAAAATCTGCTGCATTTTTTTGCTACGCACTCCAGCGCTTGTATAGAAAACGGTTACTTGACTGTATTAAGGAGCATTGTCATAAGTCGCAGTAGAGACATTATATACAAGCGGCGGAGTGCGTTGCAACAAAATGCAGCAGATTTTTAACAGTGTATCATCACTTCACCCCTTATATAGAAAACGATTAGTTAACCTTTACGGAGGGGCTGTGACAGCATCTGTCCGGGATTACATGTATTCTCAGGTAGACACTGAGTGAGCCGCTGTGTAAAGGTTAAATGCATTATGAAGGATTCTCTTTGATAAAAATAAAGATATGCTATAAAAGCGATGGAGTGACGATGCAGCAAAAGTTGCAAATTTTTAACAGGGCATTGCATTGCCAGGCATTTTTTATTATGGAATTTGATGATGATTTCCAGGAAGAATTCGATTGTACTCGTATAAGAAGTTAACAAGATTGACGAAAATTGCCCGCTCAACAAGATGGTTGGTGACTCGTTTTTGTCCAGAATCGTTTCAACCAATTATATACTGTGCTACATGTGTCGTCATATTCATATCGAGAAATCCTACACTGTAAAAAATTTGATACTTTTGCTATATCATCACTCTATTGCTTTTATAGAAAACGATTACTTCACCCAATTACGAAGCATTCTCATGGGTCAAAAGAGAGATATTGTACAAAAGCAGGGGAGTGACGAGGCAGCAAAAGGGTCACATTTTTTACAGTGACACTGTAATCGGAAATGAGCGGTGGCGTATTCGATGAGGAATCTAAACTCATTACCTATACCTGGCTGCTTCTATAAGAGAGTGACAGCATTTGATTCCCAAATGTTTCTTTTACAGACGCTTTTGTCTCAATTACACTGCAAAAACTTTGAGCCTTTTGCTGCATCATCAGTCCACCGCTTTTATAAAAAACGATTACTTTACTGTGTTATGGAGCATTCTCATTGGTCATAAAAGACATATTCTCTAAAAGCTGTGGTGTGACGCTGCAGCAAATGGGTCAAATTTTTAACAATGTATCATGGAGCATTCTCGTGGGTCAAAAAAGAGATATTCTATAAAAGCGGGGGAGTGACGATACAACAAAAGGATAAAAATTTTTACAGTGTACACTGTAAAAGTTTTGGCCCTTTTGCTGCATCGTCAATCCACCGCTTTTATAGAAAACGATTACTTCAGACTATCGTGGAGAATTCTCATGGGTCAAGAGAGAGATATTCTATAAAAACGGGGGAGTGATTATGCAGCAAAAGGGTAATTTTGTTTACAGTGTACACTGTTAATAAATGTGAACCTTGTCCAGTTAGGATTTCACACTTTGAAAAGATCGTGTGTCTATGTAAGTGTAACTTAAAAACATGAAAAATGAACATTTCTAATTGGTCGATTGCTTCGAAAAGATATTGAATTTTAATGTTTTAATTTTTTTAAAAGTTCTAATCAACAGATTTTTATAAAATTTGAATGGGACCACATGGGCCCCATACGCTTTCAAACAAAAAAAGAATTATCAAAATAGGTTCATATTTACGAAAGTTATGCGTGAACAACAAATACATACAGGTCGAAATCATAACCTCCTCCTTGAAGTCGGTTAAAAATTACCAATCATTACCAAAATTTACTGGTAAAAAGATTAAATCATGTTTGGAATCTGGATGCCCGTACATGATACGGACAGAGCATGATCGGCAAAAACACATTGCCCGTATGGCGTAAGAGCAAATTAGGGAAACTGTTTATCAGTAATAACTATAAAATATTGAAAAAACTTTTAAAATTCCTTCAAGAACCTACGAAATTCTGTTGAAAATTTACAACATCGTATTAATAGTTTTGGCAAGGAAAAGCTTGCCGCTTTTTTTTTCAAAAAAAGATCTTTCCGGCAACTTTAGCCGAATGTCATAACTGCTTGTCAGTGTGAACAGTGGTTCCGATTTTATTAGAATTTATAATGTCTGACCTAATTAAGTACTGTAAATTTTCTAAATTGCATAAAAATATTCATTCACTCTTTGATTACTTTTAGCAAAAGATATAGCATTTAATGCAACATTTCATTTTAAACATTGTAATCTTTATTCCATCTGTTATCAAAAGGAAAGAGTTAACTTAACCCGTATTTCACTAAAAAAAAAAACAGTTTTCAATAATCTTGAAACCTTTAATATATATATATTTCCTCTTTATACATTAATTGTTTACATAGAAAAAACTCTAATTCTTTTTTTTTCTAAATCTTACTTTAGCTTAAGGTTGTAAGACGTTATACTTTTATCATTACAATGTAATCTTACTACTACAATACATACTTTTATTACTGCAATGTACGTAACAATGTTAACTATCATTATTTTGTATCGGGGCTATTTTTGATACGAAATAAGAAATAAAACATAATAAGCAATGAACATTTTTTTTTTAATGTGCAGTCCACAGAGAAGTTATCGAAGAAATAGTTTATGGTATTCAATTTTTAGTTTCTTGCTTACACAAATTAACCTATGATTATTTGCTAAATCACATAAAGTACTTATATCATCTAAGAATTGCATCCAAAATAGATTAGATCCAAAATAGATAGATCCAAATAGCCAAGTACACAGTTTATAGTTATGATTGAATGAAAAGCTTAGGTAATCTAGAAAGTTGGTTTTGAAATATTTCGAGACATTTGGAAGAACTATAATTTATTCGGTACTTATTCCAAAATAGGATTAATTCAAGAATGTGCCTTCCCGAAACTTATTTCGGTAATATAAGCTAAACTAAACACTTAAGAATTACTTTTAAATTTGTTGATACTTCTATTCACATTAAATATATTAGAGTTTATAATATTTCTTAAAACATAGTTACAGAACGGATGTATGTATTAATGTTTTCCATTTGTTGAAAATCCAGGCATTTTTAAATGAATATCCACTTCAGTTCGGAAGCTAGAATAATTATGCAAATACTTATTCATTTTTTTTTCATAAAAAAATAACATCATAAATGACAGAAAAAATATCTATTCTGGAACTTATCCTTTATTCACTTAGTAATTTAGGTTCAAAAATATGGATCTAAAACTACAACTCATTTAAAACCTCACGCAATACCAAGTATAAGAGTTTTAAACAAGTAAAAATCTACAAATCCTTAAAAAAAATTTATTAAAAATGATTTAAGTCAAATATTTAAAAAAATTGTGTCTTTCTTGTTCAAACAGTCTTTTAAACCTATTTAAGCATTTTGTAAACTCTGATGAAACTAACATTTATTTTTTGAAGGATTCCGCTTAGATGCAGCCATTTATATGCTTGTTTTCAACGCAAGAAACTTTCATTTATTGAGAAATGATGCGATAATGAAAAAAGTTTTTATAAGGAAACTAAAGTTTTTCACTTTAGTTTTTATAAGGAAAAGAACAGAGATCCTCGAACGGGGACCCAGGGACCGAAGAGGATATAGGCAAATATTTTCTATCTGGGGGATAATATTTTTGTTACGTCAAAATTACATTCATATATATACTCATACACGTCCATATTTCACTCATCCGTTTGGCAGCTGACCACGCGATATGTCAAATTCTACAACGGACAACTGAAAAGGTAGAGAATTTACAAATATTTCACAGGTTGTATAATTTTGGCCTAAAAATCGCTCTCTACCGCTATCTCCGAATAAAAACATTTCCGTTGTTAAATCGCAATTTTTTCGTGACAAATAAAGTTAACTATTCTATAGAAAAACAATAATAGCCTTGCAATTTGCAATTTGCATGGGCTGTGCAATTATTATTATTTTTTTTTGATTGACTAATTTAACTTTAAACACTCTCCAGCATTTTATAATATCCAAAGCTACTATCCACAGCAAAAAGAATCCCATTATAATCGAGAGGGAAGCTATAAGAAAATAAACATTTAATTCATACTATGTAGATTTACATTAAAGATACCGGGTGTTCTGAAAAGGACTGAACGATTTTAAAAATCAACAACTTGAAAACTTTTACAGATATTTAAAAAAATTCTTGCACGAGAGTCATCTAAACGGTCAAAAGTTTTTTTCCTGCGATTCTGGATTTTAGTTCGAATTACAAATAATAGATGGCGCTGAGAGCGCTAGGTGCTATGTTGAGGTGGAAAATGACGTCACTTGGCACTGAAGCAAAATAAGGAGGTTAAGGCTATGGAGTGGATCTGTTTCAAAAATGGACGTTTGCTTTTACCGTCCGATTTTGAATGCAATCCATATAATTTTGATTTTGCAGGTGTCCGTACAATAATATAGAAAAAGTATTGTTTTCATGGGCACGACCCCTTTGAAATCGAAATGCGTGAAACAACAACGTTCGAAATACTGCCTTTTATTTATTTATTTATTTTACATTCCAACAATATTAGAATTTTTTTTTAAACAGGGCACCTTATTCATCTATTTATTTATCTGGGTATTTTTTATACTTTATATAGGTCAACTGGGCATGATCGGTATTGTATATGTAGTATGTTTCATTAACAATTCATTTACAGGTGCACCCAAAAGATTCCATTATGATCTATGAGGGAAAATTGTTTGCAAAATATATTATTGACTTAAAATGTTTCAAACATATTCAAACTGATATAAATCACTGAATTTCACTGCAAGATGATTATGATAGAATAAGGAATTCATAGCATTTATCGTTCAATTACAGGGGCACACAAAAACAAGCCGATTACACTAGTGTCTTTAAATAATTATTACTGAAAATGCATTTTTAAATTCGACATGCGCTTTTAAATTTAAATGTTTTTTTAGGTACGCTCGTAATTATATAAATATGTATCATCTGTAGTCGTCGTCTGGTCCGTCTGTCTGTTTGTCCGCATGTAACAGTGCAAACATTTGTCTGTCGAATCGTTTGAAATTTTAAATACATATTTGCTGAAGAATTTTGTCTAGTTATCAAATTTTATGAAAATCGGATGTATAGTTCTAATACAGGGACAGTCAAAAATATTCCGTTACATTACGGCCGACTTACAAAAAAGGTTTCAAGTGCTTTTAAATGATGTTACGTCCGTCCGAACAAAATGAATTTGCTAAGCATTATGAGGGATATTTAAATACAAATGATATAGAATTTGCTGCATAAACAATAGTTATTATTCATTTACAGGGCCGCACAAAATAATTATGTACTATAATGGTATAAAAAGGAACATTATTCCAGGCATATTTTAATTTTGTTACACATATAATAAAATTGTTATAAGTTGCTTAGGTTAACTACAAGTTACTTCCTCTGTAATAGAAAATGTGAAGTACTTACAGGGACACACAAAAGATTTCGGATACTATGCTGTATCAAAAATGCTGTACATTAACTATAATTGCTGGAAGTTTTTAGTTTTGATATGATTTTTCTAAAGTTTCAATAAATTTTTGCATGTTACGTTGTATATTTAAATGGTGCTAATCATATACAGGGCTACACAAAAGAATTCGTATTTGTTACTGAGTGTGAAAGAAAACATCTTAAAGGCGGTTTGTAAATGAGTTATGCATTTTTACGCTTAACATCTTTAAGTATATTGCGATATGTTTAATGAATAGAAATGAAATGCTATACAGAGTCAAGCAAAAAATTAGATACATAACTGGATGGTAGTTTCTGGAAGTGTGATTTTATTACTTTAAAGCATGTTTCAGTTTTAAATAGATTTTAGCTAAATAATGGCTTGTATTTAAAGATAGTAGGTATAATACAAGGCTATACAAAAAAAAATCAAATATGCTTCTGTCTATTTCTATAAATTGTTGAATGTCAAATTTCAACCTAACATGCGTTTTTAACACTTTCCATCATAGTTGAAAGTGTTATCATTTGTATTTAGCTAGCTATCTGTCAGTTTATCTTTCCAAACTCTAACTTGCGTTAAAATAGTTGAATTGCTCTGTAACCGATTCATGTTAATGATATTTATAATACCGTGTTCGATAGTGAAAATTAAGTATGCATCGTTCATAGTTTATTTTAGGGACACTCAAAACTATTTCATTATATTATGGTCTGTGAGGAAATTTCGTAATTATATAAATACATAGCATCTATATTCGTATCTAGTATGTTCATTTATCTGTCCGCACATAATAGCGCAAAAAATACTAAACAAAATGGTTTGAATTGTAATCGAACTAGTTGCAGAATTTTTGTTACGCACTTCATATTTTATCAAAAGCAATTTAAAACTTAAAAGAATATTATTAAAAGTTTTCTTCATTCTTTTAAAACCTATCATGTGTATTTAGTTATAGTTTATATTGAAGTATATATTCATATAGTTTATATTAGTTTATATTGAATGATAAGTAATGATTCTAGGTTGTTATAGTTATTATGCCTCATTTGAGATGGAAGTCGCATTATTTCCGTAATACCAAGAATTTAATATACATAATCGTAATAAACTTTGTATTTAAGTATTTTTTTTTCAAAAGTGTAACAGAAGTGGTGCAACAGCTATTACACCAAGTTCTTAAGATTTTTAAAACCAGTTACAGTACGAAAACATTTGTCACGTACTTTTGACTATCTATGTATATGAACTATGCATGCAATTTTCAAAAAAACTGAAATGACTAACGAAAATTTTGCAACGATTTTCCATATTAAAATTCAAACCATTCTGTTGGATATTTTTTACGCTATTATGTGCGGACAGATAAACGAACATACCAGAAGACGAATATAGGTGCTTTACGTATTCATATAATAACAAAATTTCCACATATACCATGATATAATGAAATAGTTTTGAGTGTCTCTGTAAATGAAAGATGAACACTGCATACTTTGGATTCAATACCAAACACGTTATTATAAATCTAATTAACACATATCAGTTACAGAGCAATTCAGCTATTTTAACGCAGGTTAGAGCATGTATAGATCATATAGATGGACAATCAAAAGTACGAGACAAATGCCTTCGTACTGTAACTGGTTTTATAAATATTAAGAACTTGGTGTAATAGCTGTTGCACCACTTCTCTTATCCTATAAAAAAATGCCTGAGAACAAAATTTATTACGATTATGCATATAAAATTCTTGGTATTATGGAAATAATACTATTTCTATATTAAATGAGGCATAATCACTATGATAATCTAGAATCATTACCTATCGTTGAATATCATTGAACTAAATACGCATAATATGTTTTAAAAGAATGAAGAAACGCTTAATAATATTTTTTAAAACAATTTGCGCTATTATGCGCGGACAGAAAAACGAACATACCAGGTGACGAATATAGATGCTACGTATTTATATAATTACAAAGTTTCCTCACAGACCATAATATAATGAAATTGTTTTGAGTGTACTTGTAAATGAACGATGAACGCCGCATATTTTGAATTCAATATCGAACACGGTAGTATAAATCTCATTAATATATATCAATTACAGAGCAATTCAACTATTTTAACACATTTCAGAGTTTGAAAGACAGGCAGGCGGTTAACTAAATGGAAATCATAAACACTTTGAATTATGTAGGAAATTGTTAAAAATGCATGCTAAATTGAAATTTGACATTCAACATTTATAGAAATAGAAGAAAGCATATATGAATTGTTTTGTATAGCCCTGTATTACACCTACTATCTTTTAAATACAGTTCATTATTTAGCTAAAATGTATTTAAAACTGAAACATGCTTTAAAGTAATGAAATCACATTTCCAGAAATTAGCATCCAGAGCCGGCTTTGCATCCAATTTTTTGCGTGACTCTGTATATCATTGCATTTCTATTCTTTAAACAAATCGTGATATACTTAAAGCTGTATACTGTTAAGCGTAAAAATTCATAACTCATTTACAAATCACCTTTAAGATGTTTTCTTTCACTCTCAATAAGGAATGTGAATTCTTTTGTGTAGCCCTGTATATGATTTGCACCATTTATACATAAAAATTTAGTGAAACTTTAAAAAAAATTACATCAAAATTAAAAAAATTACAGCAATAATCGTTAATGCACAGCATTTTTGATACATCAAAGTATCCGAAATCTTTTGTGTGTCCCTGTAAATACTTCGGATTTTCTAATACACAGGAAGTAATTTGTAGTAAACGTAAGCAATTTATAACGATTTTAGTATATGTGTAACAAAATTAAAATATGCCGCAAATAATGTTTCCTTCTATACCACTATGTTACATAATTATTTTGTGTAGCTCTGTTAATGAGTAATAACTGTTGTTTGTGCAGCATATTGTATATCATTTGTATTTTAATATCCTTCATAAATGCATAACGATTTCCTTGTAATTTGACGGGTGTAACATCATTAAAACGTACTTGAACCTTTTTTTCCCGTCGCACAGTGGGCCAAAAAGCCTTCAAAACTGGCAAAAAATCGAAAAAATGAAATTTTATTTTAAACTACCAACATACGTCACTTTAATAGAGCAGATGTCAGTACACATCTGCCTAGTATTAAAATTTGTGCAAAGTTATTTTGATCGTCACTAGAGAAAGAAGTTAAACTGCATATTGTACTTTGATAATAAGTGAAAAAAATCAATAATTTTGTTTCAACATTCGTTTGTTAATTTCGCTATAATAATTAAAAAATATTTTTTTTTGATTATGGAACCTTTTACTACAAGTATGTAACAATAATTCATTAATTTTCAATTTGTTTTAATGTGATTCTTATAGATATACAGACGCTTAGAATATATAGTGGTGAAATTTATAAAAAAAAATTAACACTGTCTACAAACATTGTAGGTTTTAGTTATGAGTCAAGGCGAGTTAAGTGTTAACTATAATTTTTTCTACTAAGTATGAGTTTTAAAAGGACAAATATGCCAGAAAATCTTGCTACTTTTTGCTACTTTTTTAATTGTATGGTTACTTTTATAGCTAATCATCCTTAAATTTTTGTTAGTGAACGGATGTGCCAAACATGATTATAAATATTTTCTTTGTTAAATACGAATTTTAATGCATTGCTTATTACAAAATAATGTATTTAAAATAAAATGACTATCATGGAACGTTTTAACAAAAAAAACTTTTGAAAAGTAATGTGATTTTATGGTATAAGAGCTCCATAACCGGAGAAACTACGAACAAGTAGTTTAAATGAAAAGAAGATTAAATGTTTTAAAGTTTAATATAAATTCCGAAGAGCAAAAGCCTGGCGAAACAACGGAAATGCTTTAGAATTAACAATGAATGGCTTGGCAAATCGCTTTCATTTCCTCGATTTGAAAAACAAACAGAAGCGACAATGAAAAGCAAACGTGCCCATCTTCATATTCCGTCTGAATTTGTTCTGGACGATCAAAAAGATCAAGAGTAAAACGGTTATACAATTCTAGTTCTACATATTCGTTAGTGTACGTGACATGTATGAGTTTAAAATCTGAAAAACAGGAAAACAAAAAGTGTGTGTTAGCACTAAAACAACAGAAACAGTTTTTCTTCTGCTGTCTTTATAGTAATGCGTACATTTTGCCTGAGAAAGGTTGATCCAATCCTTCAAAACGAGTCGCTCTAATTATGTTTACATTTTTAATGCGATATTATCGATGATTTATAAATATCTAATTAGTATAAAACTATCTTAAATTCTTGTTTTTAACTCATTTTTCTACAAAAAATATTGGAAAAGGTTTGTAAATTATTAATAAATTACTATTTAGCTTATGTAAAAGTTTAAAATTTTACTACTTTTCTTCTACAAAAGAATCTGTGATGTGGTTTTTTTGTTCAAAGTAAAATTTATTTTTTGCCAACTTTGGAGACTTCCTGCCCCACTGTGCGTCGGCCGTATTGTCATTGAATACGTTTGACTGTTCTTGTATTGGGGCTATACATCCGATTTTCATAAAAATTGAAATAAGCCAACAAATTCTTCAACAAATATATATTTAAAGTTTCAAACGATTCGACCGAGTAGTTTTTGCACTGTTATATGCGGACAGACACACAGACGGACGAACCAGACGACGACTATAGGTGATACGTATTTATACAGGGTGTTTCGCTACCAGACCGACAAACTTTGAGGGATGATAGTAGACATGAAAACAAACATTATTAAATAAGGAACCATGGGGCGCAAACGTCTTCTGTAGGAGCTAGCGGCCATTAAAGTTTGAGGTCCAAAATTTCGAACGATGATAAAAAACGGAAAAAAGGGTCGATTCGTTTGCGGTTTTCACTAAAACATTCTTTATATCACGTTTTTCTTAGAAAAAAATTTCAAAGGTTATGTTCAAAAATTGTCGATAGAGGGCGCTTTAGACTTTAGAGTAACGAACAGTTACTTTTTACAGCTATTTTGTGTATGGGGTTGAAATTATTCTAAAGTTTAGACTTTAACTTAATTTTTAAGCCTAAAATCGGAAACATTGGGATCGGGTAACTAGCAAATATTAAACTGTGAACAAAGGGGAAAATTTTAAACGCTCATAAATATTGGACAAACAAATCGATTTTGTTGCAGTTTGCGTGTAAGTCATTAACTTGGTAATTATTTTATTCAAAATGATGTACAGCTTGCGTGCCCTCATTTTTTGATAGAGGGCGCTTCCGACGCATCTCTGACATTTCAAAGGCATTACTCCTGGGTGTTTTACTACCAGACCATCATACTTCCAGGAAGTGTTAGGGATACAAAGATGACTTGGAATCGCAGAAAAAGGAACGTTGGAAATGCATTTTTTGCAAGTTACGGTTACAGGAAGCAGAGAAAAAAGTAACAGAAACAGAGAGACACGTTAGTGCGAGAAGAGCAACACGTTAGTGCGAGAAGAGCAACACGTTAATGTGACAGAAAACAGTTTATTTAAAGGTTTTAGGAGAAAAGGTGTTTAAAATTACAACCAGAAGTAGCCCGGTATGCTTGACAGCGGCGTCACGTGGAATTCCTCACGCTTTGAAAGTTTCCTGGCATCTCTGATAGTTTTCTGGCAGCTACAGAATACCAGCTGCGAGGTCTTCAACTGATGGTACGGGAGTCTCATACACCCAATTTTCTATTTGACTTATGCAAAAGAAGTCCATACATGATAGATCCGGCGATCTGGCCGGCCAATGAACCGGGCTACCACGACATGTCCACCACTGTCCATATGTTACTTTGAACTGTCGGTAAACGTCATTGGTAAAATGTGGAGGAGCCCTATCGTGCTGTTCATCGTTCAAATACTTCATTCTGCTACCTTTGGAACCGGTTCGCGAATGATCACTTCAAAGTGATCTTTGCGCAGGCGCATTACCGTTTAGCGCCATCTACCGTCCCTGTCAAACTTGCCGGACTACTTCTGGTCTTAATTTCAAACACCTTTTCTAGTAAAACCTTTAAATAAACTGGTTTCTGTGACATTAACGTGTCGCTCTTCTCGCACTAACGTGTCTCTCTGTTTCTGTTACTTTTTTCTCTGCTTCCTGTAACCGTAACTTGCAAAAAATGCATTGCCAACGTTCCTTTTTCTGCGATTCCAAGTCATCTTTGTATCCCTAACACTTCCTGGAAGTATGATGGTCTGGTAGTAAAACACCCAGGAGTAATGCCTTTGAAATGTCAGAGATGCGTCGGAAGCGCCCTCTATCAAAAAATGAGGGCACGCAAGCTGTATATCATTTTGAATAAAATAATTACCAAGTTAATGACTTACACGCAAACTGCAACAAAATCGATTTGTTTGTCCAATATTTATGAGCGTTTAAAATTTTCCCCTTTGTTCACAGTTTAATATTTGCTAGTTACCCGATCCCAATGTTTCCGATTTTGGGCTTAAAATTTAAGTTAAAGTCTAAACTTTAGAATAATTTCAACTCCATACACAAAATAGCTGTAAAAAGTAACTGTTCGTTACTCTAAAGTCTAAAGCGTCCTCTATCGACAATTTTTGAACACAACCTTTGAAATTTTTTTCTAAGAAAAACGTGATATAAAGAATGTTTTAGTGAAAACCGCAAACGAATCGACCCTTTTTTCCGTTTTTTATCATCGTTCGAAATTTTGGACCTCAAACTTTAATGGCCGCTAGCTCCCACAGAAGACGTTTGCGCCCCATGGTTCCCTATTTAATAATGTTTGTTTTCATGTCTACTATCATCCCTCAAAGTTTGTCGGTCTGGTAGCGAAACACCCTGTACAATTAAGAGCGTACAGAAATAAACAATTAAATTTCAAAGTGCATGCCGAGATTAAAAAGGCATTTCCAGTAATAATTATTTAAAAAACATCACTGTAATCGGCTTATTTTTGTGTGCCCCTGTATTATGAACGACAAATGCTATGAATACCTTATTCTATCATAACCATCCTGCAGTGAAATTCAGTGAGTTATATCAGTTTCAAATCATTTGAAACAGTTTAAGTCATAAATATACTTTGCAAAAGATTATGATGCAATGGAATCTTTCGGGTGCACCTGTAAATAAATAATTAATCCTATATACTTCATATACAGTACCGAACATGCCCGTTTGACCTAAAAAAGTTATAAAAATACCCTGATAAATAAATAGATGAATATATAAGTTACCCTTTTTTTTAAATCCTAATAATCTTGCTATGTACAAATAAATAAATAAATAAAAGACGTATTTCAAACATTGTTGTTAAGAGGAGTCTCCCATGGAAACAATATTTTTCTCTATTACTGTGTTGACGCCAAGAACGTCAAAATTAAATAGATTGAATTAAAAACCGGGAAATAAGACCAAAAGTACATTTTCCAACAAGACCCACTCTAAATCCTAAATCTCTTTAATTGGCTTCAATACTAAGTGTCGTCATTTTCCCCCTCAACACAGCACCTAGCGCTCTCAGCGCCGTCTATTGTTTGTAATTCGAACTAAAATCCAGAATCGCAGGTAAAAAACTTTTGACCTTTTAGATGACTCTCGTGCAAGAATTTTTTAAATATCTGTAAAAGTTTTCAAGTTCTTGATTTTTAAAATCGTTCAGTCCTTTTCAGGACACCCGGTAAATATAATGCATAAGAAATTATAATTATACTAAATAAATTTTGTATTTATTTTTTTCTCATATTAAAATCACTTCATCATGAAATAGCAAATAAAGCCGTTGTGCAAAAATGTTTAAAGATATAAAACCAACGATTATAAATGCACAAATAATGCATGAAAAGCTAGCAAACAGCTGTTTCGAATCTACTATCGAGATTTTTCATCAGTTCAAAACTTAGCAAAATAGAAAAAGAAAAACTAAGCAAAGAGACAGAGAAATGCAGGCTGGCTTATATACCCATTACTGGAGCGATCCCGCCAAAAGAAAAGCAACCAATGAGAAGAAAGCAGCCTGAACAACTGGATGGACAAGTAGAGACATCAACCGTAGAACGAACAAAACAAAAAAAAGGCAAAAGAAAAAAGCTTTAAAATAAAGCTGTTTATAAAATCTTTAAATTAAAGATTTAAAAATGCTTGGAAAATAAGAAGTACTTGATAAGTCATTGACAAAGGAGTGAGAAATTTTAATGATGTGGTAAGCTTCCCAAAAATTAAGATCAAGAACAGGACACTTACGAAAAATGGTGGATGAAGAAAAGTTAAAATTATGTTGTGAAGACCAACAATATTGAGCAATAAAAGAGCGTTTAGGCTCTTGATTTTTGACATACCTTTATTCTCCTTTAAACGAAATCTGAGAGCACGTTTAGTCTGACAAATATAACCATCATTGCCATCTAACCATCATTAATTAATTGATGGGATTTTTCCAAATATGTAGACTTGTTAAGAAGAACAATCTGGCCATCTTTTTCAAACCTTGGTTATAATGGTCCTTTTGTGAATATCCACAAAGAGCCTTTCTCTAGTGAAATCTATACTATGAAATCTGCCATTAAGTCTTCACCCATTATTCCTGCTAAATTAAAGAGGTCTCTTATTCCTTCAATTGTACATTGTGCCAGGTTTTATGCTTAACCTAAGGTCCATAAACCTGACATTCCTTTTAGACCCATTGTATCTAGTATCAGAACTGCTTCTTATAAAGTAGTAAAATATCTAGTTTCCATATTTTCTCCACTCTCCAGCGCAACTCTTTTAATGTTAAGAAATCTTTTGAATCTCTTAGGAAACTTCACAGTTTTAAGCCTTAGGGTCACATGTTGGTTTCTTTTGATGTTTCTTCATTATTTACTAATGTTCCAGTCGAATTGGCGTTAGATTGCTTGAAGAAAATGCTTTGTTAATTTCATTTTTCTTTTATCGAAATCGAAGAACTCATTCTTCTCACTCGCGCTTGCTTGTTTCAGAATACTTTTGTATTTAATAGGAATTACATTCGTATTACTCATGGTTTGGCTATAAGTAATCCTCTTACTCCGATTTTTTGCGATTTGTACATGCACTATTTTGAAATAAAATTGTTTGAAATATTAAAATTTCACTTTTATGTTCACTACGTAGATGATATTTATGCTTTAATTGAAGTAAATTCTGTTGATTCTTGCATTCAATTTACTTTTGAAGTTCAATCCATTTTGAAATAAAATTGTTTGAAATATTAAAATTTCACTTTTATGTTCACTACGTAGATGATATTTATGCTTTAATTGAAGTAAATTCTGTTGATTCTTGCATTCAATTTACTTTTGAAGTTCAATCCAACAAGTGCCTCTCCTCCTTGGATGTCTTTGTTATTCGATATGAAGATAATTTTCAGACTACTGTCTTTTGCAAACCTTGTGTGGTCAGTCTTCCAGCTGACAAATATTCTTCTTATTCTCGTAACCGGAATTTTGAGGCTTTTAATACTTTTGTTTCCGGGTTTCCGATATTTGTTCAACTCCTCAGTTATTCAGTGATGAACTTAATTTTCTAAAAGCTATTGCTGTTGATCGTGGTTATTCCCCTAATATTATAGATTCAATTCATAGAAAACTGACGAAATCCACCCATTCTCGAAAAATATTTAATTCGAACTCTAATACTTTGGTTGTTTTGCCATTTTTTCCCAAAATCAGTCAGCAAGTTGCTAAAATTTTAAAAAAGGTCCGATTCTAATGTTACTTTTTCTACTGTTGATAAAATTGTTTTCTGAAATATTAAGTACCCCATTGACCGCTTAGATAATTGGGGTATTTGCCAAATTTCTTGGCAATGTGGTCATTCTTTTATTGGTCAGACTAAATGTGCTCTCAGATTTCGTTTAAAGGAGCATAAAGATATGTCAAAATTCAAGAGCCTAAACGCTCTTCTATTGCTCAGCATTATTGGTCTTCACAACATAAGTTCAACTTTTCTTCAGCCGCCATTATTCATAAGTGTCCTTCTATTCTTGATCTTAATTTTTGGGAAGCTTACCACATCATTAAAAATTCTCACTCCTTTGTCAATTGCTTATCAAGTACTCCTTATTTTCCAAGCATTTGGAAATCTTTAATTTAAAGCTTTTTTTTTCACTTTTTAGTTTTTGCTTTGTTCGTTCTCCGGTAGATGTCTCTACTTGTCCACCCAGTTGTTCAGGCTGCTTTCCTCTCATTTGTTGCTTTTCTTTCGGCGGGATCGCTTCCGTAATGGTTATATAAGCCTGCGTTTCTCTGTCTCTTTGCTCAGTTTTGCTATTTCTATCTTGCTGAGTTTTGCACTGATGAAAAATATCGATAACAGATTCGAAACAGCTGTTTGCTACCTTTTCATGTATTATATGTGCATTTATAATCGTTAGTTTTTTTATAATCTCTAAACACTCCACCATGGTATTTATTTGCTTTTAGAATGAGTAAACACGGTGAATTAATAAAATGAATTTTAATTGTATTAAATTTATACGATTATTTAAAATGAGTTACAAGAACATACACCCCAGCTAGAAAAAGTTTGCAAAAAAAGTTTTTAAAAAAAGTACACAAAAAGTGAGCTTATTTGGCGAGCGTATTTGGTACCTCTGCTTATACACAAAAAGTACAAACCGAATTGTGGACAAAAAGTTCATACCTAAATTGTTCACTTTTTATGCACAATCAGAGGTGCCAAATACGCTCACTTTTTGTGCACTTATTTTTTATACTTTTTTTTGCATATGTAAATTGTTCACTTTTTATACACAATCACAGGTGCCAAATACGCTCACTTTTTGTGCACTTATTTTTTATACTTTTTTTATACTTAAATTGTACACTTTTTATGCACTATCAGAGGCGCCAAATGCGCTCAGATTTTGTGCACATTTTTTGTACACTTCTTTGCAGACTGAATATCCCTAAATTGTATACTATATATGAATAATCAGAGATGCCAAATATGCTGATTTTGTGCACTTTTCTTTTTACATACCAAATAGTCTTACACTTACACTTTTTATACATAACCAGAGAGGTGCAAAGAAAAATATACGCAGGTTTTTTTTCTGCTGAATAATTAAAATCTGCAGAAATTAAACTTATATCTATAAAAATGCATATAAATTTTAGATTGTGAACAAAAGCATACATTAAGTAAAAAAACCTGCAATGATAATTGAAATATCATAAAAAATGCTCAGTCAAATGATTATTTCAAATCTACAGGGGAAAAACAATTTGGCAGAAAAATTTGCAAAGGACGCGACAGTTGATTTTACTTTAGTTATCGAATGATGATTATGTGTGTGCTTGCTAAAATGCAAAACATAAAAAAGAAGAAAAAAAAATGAAATGCAAATAAAAAATATGTAAAGGACGCTTCTATTTCTTTAACATTGTATTTTAAGAGTTTTCATATAACTAGTTATAGGCTCATCAGGATAGTTCCAAAAAATCCCCTCCAGATCATCATACAGCCACTGTTAGATCTAGATTTCGAAGGTAACTACTAATTTTATCTACAAAAACTAAATAAAGATTAGGCATAATCTTAGTTTAACAATTTTATCTGGTCATTTTCTATGAGTTTTTATTTTTCAATAAAAATTGGTTTTATTGGAATCATGTTTTTTTTTTTCAATTTTATTATTACCGTAAAATCCTGCATTCACAAGTACTCACTGCCACTGGAAAAATTTTAAAATTATTTATTAATACCAGACAGCAATATCATATTTGCTCATAGGCCATACTAAAAACCGTTGAATGTAAACATGCAATTATTTCATTTATTTTACCTATTACATATATATTCATAGAAATTTATCAAAATATTTCATCTACATGTTGTATTCAGTGACTTACATACACAGGATGCATAAAAGTGCATATTTTTTAGTACTCCTATTTCTGAATTTAGCTTATACTCTTAAAGGAATGAAAACCCCGTATAAAAATGAAAAACAATGGTATATTCTGATTACAGAACTGAAGTGTAATAAATATTATTTTTAATGCATGTTGCTGATATTCGATTTCTATTCTTGGAGATGCATACAATCCTCTCAAATATTTTTTTTTACTTTCTTTTTAATGAAAAAAAAATCCCAAAAGGGACCGTTTTTTAAGAATGATCTATATACATATATATACAGTAGCACTCCGGTTATCCAAAAATTGGCTTAACCAAAAGACCTTGAAATTCCAGGCCCTTTTTAAATGTAAAATATTTTACTGTCAACATTATTTTTACCAATGTCAAATGACACCTTTCAATATATTTTGATTTATGATTACTGTTTTATTTGTAAATCTTACATCAAAACAATTCCGAATCCTTTTTAATGCATTGTTACTTTTACTTTAACTTTTTTACTTTTTTGTTCTTTAAAAATCAGAAGCAAACATCAGAACTTTGAAAGGTGTTTTTGGACTAAAAGTAGAGTATTTTTCACGATTATCTTACGAAATTCGAGTACTTTTCGTTCCTTTAACAAAAGCCAAGTCTTTTTCGTAATCCTTTTACCAATGTTGTGCTTTTCCCGAAATCCTACGATGGAAAGTGTTACCTCCCACGATCCTTTGAAGAAAATAGATTTTTCCATGACAGTTTGACGGAATTTATAGGTTTTTTGCTATCTTTTGGAGAAATTTGCATTTTATCCTGCAGTCGTTTGAAGAAATTTTATCAATTTGGTACGGTTAGTACTCGTGTTTTTATTGTATTCCCCTCCCTCCCCAATGAATGCCAACAAATAAATCGTGAATTTTGTCAATAAGGTTCATAAGAATCACGAAATTAGTCTAACAGCATTAAAAAAATCACAAACTTTGGTGATTGATTTCGTAAAAATCAAGAATTTTGTTGATAAGTGCAGAAAATTGCGAATTTTCTTGATCATCTTCATAAAAATTGTGAATTTTGTAGCAACCAGATTCGAAAAATCGCAAATTTCATCAATCGGCTTCGTAAAAATCACAAATTTCATCGATCGGTTTTGTAAAAATTGCGCCTTTCGTCAATCCATTTCGTAAAAATCTTACTTTTTTTTATCAGGCATGAAAAAATCGATAATGTTGTCAATCAGATTTGGAAAAATTGCAAATTTTGTCAGTTGGATTTGTAAAAATCGCGATTTTTGTCGATTGCATTCATTAAAATCACAAATTTTATTGATTAGAGGCAGAAAAATCTTGAATTTTCTCGATCGTTCATGTAAGAATCGCAAATTTTGTTGATCAACTGGGGAAAGATTGTGAAATTTCTTGATCCGTTTCATAAAAATTGCAAATTTTTGTGATAGGTTTCGTAAAAGGTACAAATTTGATCGATCAGGTGTGGAAAAATTGTAAATTTATTGATCGACCACAGAAAAATTGAGAATTTTATTGAACAGGCAAGGAAAAATCTTGTTGATTGGCTCCTTCTCTCTCGTTTGTTCATAAAGTTCACATTGTTTTTCGACACCAACCACTAATGTTTGTTTTTTAGAGCTTTTAGTAAAACAAAATTTACTCTTTGAATAAAGTCAAGGAATAACATCTTGAAAATAATCCTTGCTTTATCTATTATATATATACAAACCTATTAACCTATATAATTTATTTCGCCTTATTAAGACATGATACAATTTATTCCTCCCAATTAAAGTAAGTTAAATACAACATTAATTTACCTTGAAATTTTTTCACAAATTTAGAAAAGGCACCAGGCATGGAAATAATAATGCATGTAATAAAAAATAATCTAATTTTCACATCCATAAAAAATAGTACATAATATTTGCAAAATTAAAATCTTTGATTTGATTTTTAAAAAAAGCACAATTTTTGCAAACACCGAAATATTTATTTATTTTATGCAAAAAATGTGCACTGTTTTTGACAACTTAGAGTTTGCACTTTTTTGTATGCATAAAACATAAAAATGTTTTGTACAAAAAGTACATATTTTTCGGAGTATTCAAAAATATTCACTTTTTGTACACAAATTGTGTACACTCTATATTTTTTTGCAAAAAAAGTGTAAACTTTTTTTAGCTGGGACGAGATTAAAAAAAATATATTACTCGTTCATTTTTTTTACTGAACTTCTGAGTCTTGTACACGTCGCCAAGAGTATGTCTATTATATCTGTAAAATAAGACAGTATTAAAATCTGTAACACAAATCATTCAATATATGTTACATTAATACATCATATGTATTTAAAAAATAGTAAAGTATTAAATTTTTTCCAATTTGAAAAAAAAATTAAATAATTATAAATGTATTTTATTATCCTCTATGTTATTAAGTATATGTTTTTCTTTGATGGGTCAATGTAAAATTTTGTCGAATCAGAAGTCTTTCTTGTGTTTATCAGGTAGGTTAGTACTCGTACTCGATGCTACGTAAAAAAATTACAATCTGTGCTCTTTTTTTATATGATACAACACCAGGGATGTGAAAGCTTAACAATTATATGATGGAACATCAAGAATCAAGTTACATAATCTCAGATGCAACGGTCTATTCTTATCTATCAAAATATTATTTTATTTCGTTAGCACTCATTTATCATCACTTTTTAAATCATATTTTTGTTACTATTTCGTTTATCTTTTAAAATATAAAAATACTCTCGCGTATAAAATGTAAATATATTTAAGAAAGAAAAGAAAACAATAATTTATGAATAAAAAAATCAAAATATGTATGAAATGAAAAATTTGTCTTTTCTGAAACACTTTTAAAAATAAAAACACACAACAACCCAATTAAGGTCTCTCAAAATTTTTCATTATGATATCAATTTCAATTTATGTCGATGTATACGCAAATATTATTGAAATAGATGATCATGCAAACTATTTTTCACTAATTTGCAGTTATATTAATAAGAAAGGAAACATAAATCTCGCTTAGTCACGAAACCATTCATAACTGCGTGTCATCACATGCTAATAAAAATATATTGCTTCGAACGAGATGATTTTTGATTAAGTTTTAGATTAAGCAAAGCGTTAGACTTCTATTTCTTTATTCACTTTTGCAAATACATCCTTTTTAAAAATACGTATTACATAAAAATGTTTTGCAAAATATATTGTTTCTCTGTTCTGTAAAAAAGACAGATATAAAAATATTAGAGTTATTAAGAATCCCAGAGGAATAAAAGGAACTTGCAAAATTTAAAACGGGTGACATATATCTAAAGATTTTATTTAAAAAATGCATTGCTTGCGTTTTTAACCTTAATTTAAAAAAAGAGTGTATTTATAAAGAAGCAGTTTTAATGATATTAACAGTTTGAACAGCAGAATAAAATAACCATTCATTAATATATTTTAAAAGTTATAAATAAAAGTCTTGTATAATTATTTTGTGAGAGTTAACTGTGTAAAATTCAGTTTTATGATAAATTATAAAATGTTTAAATATAAAGAAAATATGCATTTGATATCACAATAAACAGCAGAAGGCAGTCATAATTATTTTTTTCCAATTTATATATAAGCGTATTATTCTTATATTTTGTAAATTCATGCGTTGTAATAATGAAAATAGATTAAAAGTATTTAGAGTCAGATTTCAGATCACCATTATTTTGCGGACTTAATAAACATTTTTATAGGGATGTAATTATTAAAAGAAAGTTGTTTTCTTATTGGCTATGCATGCCAATATGATAAACTCTTCTAGAACGCTTTTTTTTCCTTTTATGTTTTCTTTACAATAAATCTTTACTGTAACATAGTAATAATAATAATAATAATAATAATAATAATAATAATAATAATAATAATAACAATAATAATAATAATTTGCACTATTAACCAAATTCTTTTACGGGAATTCCCCCATTTTTTATGTTAAGCAGGCGTAACTCGTAAATTTACGTCAGAAAAGTATCAATCTTGAATTCTAGCATATTTTTATGCGCATAAACAGTTAATACAAGGGCTCTCTAAATTTTAACATTTTAAAGCGTGGAATTTATATGCGTGGAATTATGATTAAACAGGAACTGAGATATACTCAAATAGGTGAAATTTCAAATGTAACCGGTTTTGTAACACACAAATTACCGTAAAAGTAAAATTCCATCATTAATTTTGAGTAGAACTTTGTGCTTTAAAAATGCATGCGATATTTCTATCATAATTAATTCAAGCATATCCATTCATTTCACTTGTAGCTGTTTGCTTTTGCTACTGTTCGATCTCGTGTTTGCATACTCTGGCAACCTATTCAACCATCCTGCACAGTAAAAAAAATTCTGTAAAGTTACGAAACTTTATCTAGGAAACTGGGATTCCAAAAACATTTCCTGTAACGGTAACAGCAAAAATTCAAGTTTCAGAATCAGTTACATGAAATTTTCCTGTAACCTTTACATGAAAAGTTCTTGGAATCCCAGTTTCCGAGAAAAAGTTTAGTAACTTTACAGAATTTTTTTTACAGTGTGTCAATGCTAGGGAACAAAATTATTGCCTGAGCAAACTTCCACCAGTAAATTTGTATAGAAATTTTCAACTTTATTGCAACGCTATATTCATGAATAATTTCTGTCATAAATATCACAGACCTTTTATTCAATTTTACTGACGGGAATTTCTCCCGCCATTAATAAGATCCTGATTCAATATAAACCTATAAAAAATGCCATCGTGTGACAAAGTTCTCAGTTAATTCACTCGCAACCGGTAGATACTATAACATCTCTCTGCTCCTGTTTATTCATAGAGGATTTTTGTTTTTGCAGGGAAAGAACCCTTAAATTTATTTCAAAACAGCTAAATGGAACTCAACATTATCATCGTACAAATTAGGAATCATAATTATTTGTTCAAGAAACCTTTTAATTATTTTTAAATTAATGTTTTCGTAAATTTTGATATCATTCTATTATTTAAACATTTTAGCTGCAGAAGTACTTTGCCTCTGAAAGCATTAACCCTTTGCGGCGCACTAGTCCTTAAAGTTGGAATTTAAAGAAAAAAATTTGGCAATCTATTTAGGCCTAGAAGAGTACACATGTATTGTTTTGTAAAAATTGCACTAACCATTTTAATTATACAGCTGTTGCTGATGTGGTAACCTCCCATAAGTAAAGCAATGATAAGCGCAGTGAGAAGAGCATTGCTGTGAAGCGCGTATTACAGTAAAACATTTTACCTATTATTTAAAAACAGTAGAGTTTGATCTCTGTGGTGCTGCCATCTAGAACTCATAAGAAAGATTTAAAGCAGCCATTAGAGTAGTTTTTGAAATATTCACGGAGTTTTTGTGTCTCTAAACAGGGGGAACTTTAGGTGTTGCCGACCCGGCAACACTTCGCGTTAAGGGGTTAAGGCTTTTTTGCTTGTAAGCTTTTCTGGTTCCTCATAATTTTGTTTGTATACTTTTCTTAGTGTTTGATTACATTCACTATAATTTTGTTGATGTAAAAAATATTATTTTCTTAATAAATACGCATTTTTTATTACACATTTTGCTTTCTCTGACTTTATCAAATTTGGTTATATGCTGAGAAATTTTTTTAAAATATGTTTTTTCATGGATTTCTGTCATTTTGTAATTAATACTTCCATTAACATTTTAATAAAAATAATACTTCTGTCTAGTTATCAACTAAGACGCTAAGAAACATCGTAGTCAAAAGGATAATAAATCTATTAAAAAACTATAGAACATAGGGTTCGGTATTACTCAATATACTACAAAAGTATAAATGAGACTACCATAGAAGTTCAATGTGACATGAAGCCTAATTATTATTACATATTGCTAATCTGTGTAATTCTTTTCTTTATTCTTTTCCAAAATTGTTAATGATGAACTGAATTCGGTACTAACAATAAAAGTAGTTCCTATTTAAACTTAATTTGGCATTTCATAAAACAAAATTCAGCTTAGCAATAAGCTTTTAAAGTGTAGTTACAAAACCCTACTTCAAAGTTGAAATTTGGCATTGTCTTCAGCATGCTTCGAAAGGAGGTCGCAAAATATCATAGGAGTCGCAATGGAGATCCCATAATATTATTACATTATTACTGTTTTATACATTATGTAACAGAATGCTATTATTGAATGCTTTTTAAATAGTTCCTAACTCCTTTAAGTGTTATTTTATATAAATTCATAAACAAAGTGATATTGTATATATTTATCTTGATTTGAATCAATAAAGTTTGCGAAAAAATAATGTACAACAATATCTGTATATGACTCTATAGAAAATAAAAAAATAAAATATAAAAACACTGATTGGCTGTTTGTAGTGACAATAATTTCAGTTGATCTTGATTTCGTAAAAATATGTGTACCGATGATGAAAAATGACTTGTATTTACATTTAAGATAAATTACAGAAAATACATAGTGCGAACTCTGTTTTCTGGTTCTAAAGCAAAGCTAACATAAAGAACGATTATATCTGTCATATGCACTTAAAAACATTTAGTGCACAATTTAAATATACCAAGGTATAAAGGTAAAGAACAAAAATTAAACGTAAAAATTCTGTCTATTTCAAATATTGCATAAATATCTTTGTATTTTGTAATCCGTGCTTTGCATGGAATGCAGAAATATGTGTAAGAACTGAATATTACACAAAAGTAGGGGTAATTTTTACTACACAAATCTATGCATACCTCACTTATTGCACAAAAAACTGTAAATAACATATAAAACAATAATATATTTTTCGCGTAATACACACTTATTTTTCAATCATAGAATAGTACAAAATTATCTTTGCAATCAAATAAAATTACACAAATAAATGTACAAGAATATTTATTACACAGATATAATGTGTATTCTTGTGCAAATTACACAGTAAAGTGTGTATTTCAAAAGTGATCAGGATATTTTACACACTTATTGTTATCATTAAAACATGCATTAAAATGTGTATTTCAAAAAATACACATTATGTGTGTGTTTTTTTAATTTACAGACCACTTAACACATATAGATAAATTATTTTTGCATCATCGATATACCTGTTTTTATGAGTAAATTTACACATTTATTTCTTAGAGTGTACGAGGTTTGGCTCATTCAACTTGGTTTTCTGTTTATTTCCGACATGTGCGGAGCACAACCGGTGCATGCAGCCTTTAGGTAGTGAGGATTCAGGTTTCAGGCTTGTTGAGAACAAACTAGATGCTACGGTAGGCAATGTGGCCTCCGAAACTAGGTTTATTTAAAATAAATTAAAAAGATATAAAAGCATACAAACTTGAGTTTGAAATTATTATAAAGGACCTCGGTCAACAGCTCTTCTAGTATATATGAAGACCTCAGAAGCCAAGAGATACAAGTGACAAAAGTCCGATTTGTAGTAAATTGAGTTTAAAGATAATTGCTGTTAAACTTGAACATCAACAATAATTGACAGAATTAAAATTGGAAACTGTCGCTTGTTTCATTGTGGTCTTTGAGCTCTTATTTCAAAAACTATGAAAAAAGTACCATTTTCTTTAAAATTATAATTAATCAATATTGATTATTTTTCATTAAATGTGGTTTATCTCTGCAACGAAGCACACAATAAGAAAATCACTTATATTATTTTACCTGAAAAGAAAAAATATATATTTCCAGGTCGTCTATGTTCTTACTTCATTTTTTTCAATTTTGTTATTTATACCCCTTGGCTTCTGGGATTTTCGTATATATATATATATATATATACAAGGTGAGTCATAAATATCGAAACAATAGGCTACCTCCTTAAATATTGCCCCCATACCCATACTCCCAAAAATTTATGAAAAAGGTAAACTTTTTGATAAAATAAGTTACAACTCCATGGGGGGGGGGGGTCCACTTGAAAAATTACGAAAATTAAATTTTATACAGCCCCCGTAGGATAAAAATTCCAATCAGGAAAACTTTCCTTATCCAGTCCTGAATTAGACACAAAAATTGCATCTTTATATCTTCAAAACTCGCAGAGTTATAGCCGTTTTAAAAATTTATCAGGTTTTAAGGGATTAGACACAAATTGAAATGCGCGCAATTCAAGAAACAATGTGTTACTTTAACAGTTCTAGGAAACATGTAAAAAATTTTGAGTTAGAATTTGGTTATTTTTTTTTGCCATTTATGGTTTGCTATATAAATTGCTAAGGAAATCACATCCTAAAATTTCTCATAAAATTTATAAAAATTTCAAATGATTAGTACAAATTTAAAAGGGATAATTTAAAATCGTTATAACTCGAAACATTATTTATCGGATTTCATTTTCTTCCCATTTCATTTATGATGAAAATCTAATTTTAGTTTTGTTCCAGGGTTTTTTTTTTCAATATCAATTTTAAATCTATAAAAAAAATATTTATTTAAAAAATCATATAATAAAAAAAATCATATTTTCAAAAGTATATATTTTTTCAAATTTGCCGAAACTAAACTAATGTAAAATAATAAAAAATGACATGTTTCATGTTTTTGCACTTTTGTCTTCAACAATTGTAGACTTTTAAATATTTAAAGACCAGAAATAGTGGGAAAAATCTCATCATGCAGAAAAACTTCCGATTGAGTTTAACTTTCCAAAATTTCCATCTCCTTTCTGTACTGTTTAAATGCCCGTCAATTATTTAAAACAATGCTTTTCTAAGATGCGGATTGAATATTTTCTATAAATTTAGTTCTCAAAACTTCAGGCTTTTTATCGTCCTGAAGAGGCTGTTAAAAAAATTTGCATACTGGGCCCAAGCCGAGCCAGGAGCAAGACGTTACTTTTTTCTGAAGTCTCGCCTGGCCGGTCTAACATATTTTTCATATCGGAGGGGACTTCTTCCTTTTTTTCTAGGTCGGCACTGCAACTTTCAATGCCGATCTCGACACAACCCATATTAAAATCACTGTCTCTGACTGACCTAATACGTGCATAAAATAAATAAAATTTAGCTCAATCAACACATAGATACTAAAATCCCCTTTTTTTAAATTTTTTTTTTAAATTTATTTTTTAAGACTAGGATATTCAAAGGCTAAAAAATTAAATACAATAAATCCAGTGAAAAGAATCTGCCTATGACGGAATCCTGTCTTAAACGGAATTTTTTTGATCCATGCAAAATAAATATAATAAAACCTGAGAAAAAATAACTCCATTTAGACCCCTCCTAAGTAAGGCATTTACATAACGTATATTTTCTTTTCTTTGTAATTCCGTCTTACAAGGTTTACCTGTATAACATTTTTCAAAGTCTCCAACGCATCGAATATGGATTAAGTATATTAAATTATAAGTGAAACATTTACATATAAATAGAGATATTTTGATAAAATAAATATATCACAGCCTTTGGAGATTCTTCAATAATAAAAAGTATAAATATGAAAAACGAAAAGCTTTCATAAGTATTTTTGGTCAGAACTCCTCCATACGAAACAATTTTTAACCATACCAAAGTAAAAATTTGTGTAGAAATTCACGGTTGAGCCGAGCTATGATTTAAAGTTTCTTCAAGGCCGGTCCATTTATGATTTTAACATTTTTCTAGGCCGGGCCGAACTTTTTTCCCCATGGGTCGGTTTGGGACCGGACCTAGATATTTCGAC
This sequence comes from Maratus speculifer, assembly GCA_964019185.1. NCBI lineage: Eukaryota > Metazoa > Arthropoda > Arachnida > Araneae > Salticidae > Maratus > Maratus speculifer. The sequence continues at coordinate 35,299,453 of OZ025293.1, forward strand.
CCTGAAGGCTACCAACACAATTTGAAAATAATTTTAGCTTTAAATTAATACACTGCTTTTTTATGTCCGAATAAGAGGCACTGTCTTAAATCGACATTTATAAATAGACAATTTGGGGACGATCCCTCACTTGTCTTCAAAATGAGTTAGAAACTCCTTGTTTACAGGCATGGTTATGTGGTGTAAGTCAGGAATTTTGAAGAATTTTGAATTGTAATATCTTTGTGAGGTTTTAGGTAGCTTTCATTGCAAAAAGTAAAAAGCTACCTACTGCAGCCGTCCTGTGGAAAGCACTTCCAAAAAATTTTGGTATATTTTCATCGATCATGACCTCCAGACCCCAAAACCACCCTCCGTTCAAATGTTGACATATATATATGTAATAAAACGACGACGATGTTCTATAATAGTGTATAAGCTCTAGAAGAATACCATGTTGGTTGTAGAATACTACTATTCACTAAGACTCAATAGTGGGATGAGCAGTCGTTCTGGTAAGTGGATAAGCCATGGATTTGTTCTCGTAGGAGTTTCTCCAATAACAATGCAAGAAAATCAGTTTTTTAGTTCTTTATTATTTAGAGCACGAACTTAAGTTGCTCCACAGATCACCGTTCCACACATCTATCACTACGGCCTTCGCTCACTAAGCTGCAACATTCCGGCGTTCTACATTCTCTGAAAAAATGACATGGCTTCCGAGCAGTTTAAAGGAAAGAAACATTCTAACCTCCTAAAAGACCAAATGAATATGGAACATTTCCACGACAAACTAGCTCCCTCCTACTCAGCGTCAATCATTTTAAAAATCCAATTAGGATGAACTCGAGCTTCAAAATGATCAATTCTAATTGGTCGTAGCAGGCGGTCCTTGGCAAGAACTATATTTTTTCCTCGGAAGAACAAGGTGTTATTAGCAACGCGTAATAACACCTGTCACGCGATGTTAAAATAAAAAATAAAATTAAAATCCCAGGAATATTCCAGAAAGTAAAAAGCTTACGAAATACCTCCCACCGTTTTGAGAAGCAAGCAATAATTTATTAATAACTAAAGTAAGAAAAAGAATTTTAGCTGTTACAAGTTACGAAACTAAGATTGAAATATGTTCCACAAATTTAGAATTGAAGCTAAGAGAGAACAAAAATGGCGCAAAATTTTTTTATTTTATTACAAATCCCCCCTCCCAGAAAGACGGGTGAAAAAGTAGGTCTGAGACCTGCAATTTCACAGAAAGGGAGATGATGCAGACTTAGCTCACGAAGTTGATGATATAAGTAATAATAATTAGATTCTAAATTAAAAAAATTAAATTAATTTCTCTTTTTTATATAAATATAGAATTCAAATTTAAGAACACTAAGGTGATGCGTGGAATAACTTTAAATTTAAATACAATAAAATAGGCATCAGTACAAATACAAGATATAATCTTGTTTAAAGTACATATCATAAAGTAATTTGAAAATATAAGCAATTACCCATAGTAATAACATAAAAATGAAACATAAAAATGAAAAACTATAACGTTGAATCTTCCTTGACAATAATAAATCTAGGTAGAATGGAGAAATTTAATAGAAATTCCTGAAATCAAATTTAAATATTTGGTTCATAATGTCCTTCTAAAAAGTCACATTTGAAATTGAATAGTTCACTACCTCCTTTCAAGGAGGTATAATTATATCATTATAGACCATCCAATTTCTATCATCTAACATCAGGATATTAATTCAGTTTGCTTTTGTAAGCAAGTCCTAGAACACTTATAATAGTTCCATTTTTGGAATTTTTGTGAAAATATTTTTATAATCATATTTTTAGATAATAACACATTTCATAACATATTAATACAGTAATAATAAATTTTAACAATGTAATAAACAAACAATATAATAAAGAAACATAATAAAGAAAAAATATCACTAATAATAAATATCATAGTAAGTATAAATAAATCTCATAATGGGTATAAGTAAATCTCATAATAGGTATATCTCATAATGGGTATAAGTAAATTTTTCAATAAGTAATAGTAAATATCTCAAAAGACATTCTTTAATTTCTAAATTGTATAATTAATCTCGTTTATCTCATCTCATATTTTTGGGATGAAATATAGAGAGAAGTGAAATAGAATAAAAAATACAATCAATTATGAAATCATTTACTTAATCTGGTAATTCGAGTACAGGATTAAGTAGGAATATGTACAAAAAAAAATTAAAATATAATATGATAAATTAAAATAAAATAAAGATAAATAAAAATTTTGTTCATGTTTGAGAATGCACGTGATTTTTAAACTACTAAGATTCTTAAAAAGAAATATTAATAAATGATAAAAATAAAAAACAAGATCTATTCATGTCAAATAATTACGCAATAAATATTCTCTCGGCGTGATAAAACATTGCAAGATGCAAGAAGGAAGAGAAAAAGAAACAAAATTATATTATAATTGACATGTACTTGGACTGGAATGCAGAAGCAAAGAAAGAGAGAAAGAAAAAAAATTAAAATAAAGTGATAAAAATTTTGTTACTTGGTAAATAATTAATTTAATAATTGATAGATTAAATTTAATATTACAAATAGGTTCAGTTGAAAAAAATATATATTTTTTAAATATTTATTTGTTATTATATTATTCTAAGTAGAGTAATTCAGTACAGAATAAGAAATTTCCACTTTGTTCGTCTACGCCGGCATAAACAAACAAATATAAAAATTTCCAGACAAGTGACACTCTCGCTGCAGTCAAGAGATTCATTGCCATTCTGTAAGAATTACAGGATATTATCTGAATTAAAATATGGAAAGAAATTTACTGTTTAAGAGAAAAAAAATTATAAAATGATAAACTAGAGATATAGTCTAAGCTACAGTTTTTACTTGAGTTTGTTGTTGTTGATTAGGGGGTTGTTGCTCATGACTTAATTTAAATTTATCAGGGGAATAATAAGGCCTTAATTTAGATACATGTACTATTTCTAAAGTTTTGAACTGGTTTTGCCCATCAATTTCAAAATTTACTTCGGATAATTTGTTAAGAATTTTATAAGGGCCACTAAATACTTGTGATAACTTTCTAGTATTAGGGTACTGAAATTCTTCATAGATAACTAGATCTCCTATTTTAAATTTTGGTTCGATATAATCTTTATCATAATATCTTTTATTTTTTAAATGAAATTCATCAGTTCTTGCTTTAGCAATTTTAAGTGCTTCATGAACAGGGGGATAATAATTTTGTTGTCAGGGGGAGTCATAGGGTAATTGGCCAAAAAGTAAGTAAGCAGGTGGAAATTTAGTAATAGAATGGGATTATATTCATTAATTACCTCAGTTAAAAGCTTAGTCCAGGTAATTTTAGAGGTAGTGGAGTTTACTTTACATTTTAATCTAGTTACTATTGTCTGATTTACTCTTTCACATTTTCCATTCGTTTGTGGATGATGGGCAGTGGTCAAACTTTGTTTAATATTATGATTTCGCAGGAATTTTTTGAATCTTGAAGAAGTAAAAGCAGCATTCCTGTCACTAAGTATTTTTTGAGGGGACTGTACACTTGAAATCTTACTAAAACATAATAATTGTTGAGGGATTTTGATATTGAAGATTTGTTTCAGACAATTTGTATAAGTTTCTGTAGTGACACTTTTGGAAGGAAATGCCCAAACATATCTTGTGGCATGGTCTATTATAATATGGGGATATTTTTTTGTAGAATTATAATAATTGAACCCTCCTACAGTATCAACAGACAGACAGTCAAAAGGTTGATCTGTAGTCGGCATAGCTTGTAATAAGCCAAATTTTTTCTGTCTAGGTTTTTTATTTTTCTGGCAAATATCACAGTATTTAACAAAGTTAGTAATGTCTTGGGTCATATCTGGCCAATTATAGTTAGGAGAAATTAAATTTTGCATATTTTGAACACCAGGGTGACCAAACTGTTCATGAGCAACACTAAGCAATTTTTTTCTTAGGGACATGGGAACTACCACTTTACGAAAACCATTTCTTTTAACTATAATCAGTCCATTGTCATTAATATAATTTGATCCACACACATTTTCTTTTTCTTGCATCTCAATAATCTCTTTAACGTCAAGAAGAAAAGTAAGGGGTTTACAAAAATGTGAAATTGGGTTTCGGGACAACATGTCGGCTTCGACATTTGTAGATCCCTTTAAGTACTCTACTTTGTAATCGAACATACTTAACTTCAATGACCACCTAAATAATCGACCTCTTAAATGTTTGACATTTTTTAACCAAACAAGAGATGCATGATCAGTATGGATGGTAAATTGTACACCGTGAAAGTAATGATAAAATTTATCTAAAGTATCAATGATAGCAAGACACTCTAGTTCGGTAATGAAATAATTTTTTTGATAACATCTCAATCCTCTAGAAAAATAAGCAATTGGATGTAAAAAGTTATTATGGTCGGGTTGTTTAAGAACTGCACCTATCGCCACCTGAGAAGCGTCAACAAACATGTGTAGGGGTAATTTTGGGTCATAAATCTTTAAAATTGGTTTAGCAATGAGGGCATCTTTTAATTTTTGAAAAGAGTTTTGACATTTAGTATTCCATTCCCAAATAGTATCTTTCTTAAGTAATTTATTTAGGGGGTGTCTAATTTCAGCATATTTGTCAATAAATTTATGATACACATTTATAGAACCAAGAAATCTTTGTAATTTTTTAGTATTAGTAGGAGGTTTTAATTTTTTAATTGTTTCTATATTAGTATTAGCTGGAGTTAAAGTTCCATTTTGGATTTCATACCCTAGAAAATTGATTTGTTTTTGAGCAAAAGTACATTTAGATAATTTTAATTTAATATTTTCTATTCGGCATAAATCAAAAATTTGGATGAGATGCTGTATATGTTCATCTATTGATTTAGAAAAAATAATTATATCATCAAAATAATAACAAGCAAAGTCTATTTTATATTTTGTAAGAATTCTTCTAATTGTCCTGTTGAAAATTGGGGGGCCTACCTTTACACCAAAGGGGAGAACATTCCATTCCCAGAGCCCACAATTAGTAGTAAAGGCTAACTTTTCGGAATCGGCTGGGTGAATAGGTATGTGCCAATAGCCTGAGGCTAAATCTAGTGTAGAGAAATATCGGGCACCACTTAATTTGTCTAAAATTTCATCTATTCGGGGCAAAGGTTTAGCGTCATTTTTCATAATAGAATTTAATTTTCGTTAATCAACACACATTCGGGTTTTTTTGCCTTCATCTAGTTTATTTACTAACGTAACTGGAGAAGAATATGGGCTATAACTTTCTTTAATTAACCCAGCAGCTAATAAGGATTGGATATGCTGAGATATTTCTTTTTCATCAGCAGTGGATGTACGATAAGGCCTCAAAGATATTGGTAGGTCAGATTTAAGATAAATACGCTGAGGTTCAATATTAATTCTCCCTACATCATATTTATTTTTTTGCAAAAATATCTAAATAATCCCTTAAAAGTTCCCTTACATTTTTATTTTGAATAGCATTCAGATTCCCCAAGAGATTATAATCATCATTATTAGTTCACGGCAAGGATTGAGGAGTTATGGTATTTCCATAATCGGGTTGCACAGTAGTATCATTTTTTATAATATCAAAATGAAGCAATTCTAAATTAACACTGGATATGTTGACATATTGGTTTAACGAAATATTGTCTTGTAACACCTGGCTTTTTGCACATCAATTTTCAATTTAAATTTGGCACAATCAGGTAAACCTAAAATAGCATAGTTCAAATCTAGCTTACTTACTAAAAAATTAACATATCTCTTTATATTACCAAATTTAATACATAATCGACAAGATTTATTAATTGTAAGAGTTCCTTGTGCCTGTCTAATAGTAATAGGGGTAACATTATGTAAATTACCATTTAAATATCGAACAAATTTGAGGGGTAAAATTGAGACAGTTGATCCACTGTCAACCACACAATACACTTTGTTATTGTCCACATATCCAGGGATGATTAATTGTCAAGTATTATTAATAGGGGGTGGTTGAATAGGAGCAGGAGTTTGAGATTGAAAGGAATTTGTGTTAAATATACAACTCCTCTCCCAATGATATGCATTTTCTATGCCTCTGTTAAAACATATTCTGCACGGACGACTTGGGTAGTTGTTTTGATAATGAGTCGTAGGCATTCTAGGAGTGAAAAACCTAGGATTAAAATTTTGGGATGGATTGTTTGGAGTAGGTCTAGTCCAATGTCTGGGCTCAGGATTGGGATTGTGATTGTGTATAGGTCTAGTTTGTTGAAAATTTCTATGGCTGTTATTAGAGGTATGATTTGGAATCGCTGCTAATTGTTTAGCAATGCGAAACCATTCACGAGTATTGGAAGGAGGGTTAACCATCAAACAATTTTGATATTCCGGCTGAAGTCCATCAGTTAATCCCTGTATAATTAAATTTTCCCCAAGCTGAAGTTGCCTTCCAATCTCAACTTTCATCCTAAAATAAGAATCCAAATCACTTAGATCATTTAACTTTAAGGATGTAAATTCAGAAAATTTTGGAACTCTAACCTGCATGAATTTTTCAGTTAAAATCTCGACAATTTCTTTATAAGTAGCACAATCCAAACAATCATTTATATAAGCTTTTAGCGCTTCCCCCTTTAAATATTTTGAAAGATTTTGTTTTTCCACTCATTATCTTTTTTTCTCCAGAACATTCATTATCAAAGTGTTTAAACCACTTAAAAATGCCCATGCCTGACTAAAAGTCAAAAGGGACCATATCAAGTTTATTTTCTGACTTTTTTTCTTCCTTTACTAATCCTGATCTTAATAACATGAAAGAAGGATAATTCATATGGAAAATATTTAAATGCTATATTTCAATTATTAAAATTCAATTACTATACTTCAAATACTTCAATAAATAACAATAAAAATAATAAATAATAAATAAATCAATTCTGTTTGAATTCACGTGAAATAAATAAATAATAAATAAATAAGTAATAAATAAATAAAATCTATACATATAATAAAACAGTAGGACCCGGTGTGTCTGTACATTGAAGATAATTGACAAAAATGGAGTCAGGGCGATAAAAGAAAACCAATGAAACACAAAAAAAAAATTTTTGAATTTTTTGTCTGTCTGTCTGTCTGTCTGTTTGTTCGAGGTTATCTTCGTAACTACTGAATGGATTTTTATGCGGTTTTCACTAATGAAGAATGCACACTCCCGGGCAGTGTATAGGCTTTGTTTCATCAAAATCGGACAACAGACAAAAAAGTAACAAAAAGAAACAAAAGAAACTATTAGGTGCGCTGCTCACGTTTTTTAGTACATAACGTTTTTTAGTACATATAAAATCCAATAGATGTCACTGTGCGATTTTAAAACGCGCTATCGTTATGTTTTCGCCAGTCTACTTAAGTATGAGAAAGTTTCAAGCTGGCTGTCGTTCCATGTGGTTTAGTCGGTAGAACGTCAGTGCGCCATACTGATGGCCCGGGTTCGATTCCCAGCATGGAATTTTTTTTCACTATGTTGGCATTAACGCCTATAAGCAATTAAAAGAATTTGAAATATTGTATTCAAGGCGAATTTTCTCTCTGGGAAAATTTCCTTGCATTAATATGTCAGTGTAATTTTTTTTTCGATTTAATTTTTTTTTTCGAAACTTTGTTTTTCTTAAAAAATTACAGTAAATATTTGATATTTCCCAACGTTTTTTGAATGATCGACTTGCTTTTTTTTTTTTTTTAATGTATGTCTGAACCTTATCTAACTACTTCTTCAAGATTTCTTTAGATAAACCGACCAGCGTAGCGGGCGAAGGCCGCTAGTACTAAATATCGGTTTTCCATACATGGGAAATAACAAATAATTTTAAGAACAAAAATACTTTTCTTTACGTATTGAAAATAAATTTAGCAACAGAGAATTTTTTAAGAACAAAATAATCCATCTTTCGCATTGAAAACACCTTTAAAACTAAATAAAATTTCTATGAGCATAAAATTTCAATTAATTATAAATTAAGAACAAATTTATTTTTTAATATCTGTAATAAAAGAAAAAAAATCAAGAATTTAAGCAAAGAAATTATTATTAAAATTTCTTAATCAATAAACAAATAAAATAATAAATAATAACTTACAGACACCTCGATGTGGCCTTGTTCAAATACCTAAAATTTATTAAAATAAACAAAAATAAAGCACTTCGTAGATACGACTCACAGGTGCAAATTTCAATTAGCTTATATTACCGATGGAATCAACCGTAGTTTTGCAATCGTGATGCAAATGTTCATTTATTATGAAATTAAAATTGATCAAAATATTTCTGCACTTTTACCTAGAAAATACAATAATAAATAAATAAAAGCAAATGATGTTGAAATTTGTCGTGCAGGTGTTCTTTGGATTAAATAATCAGCACACGTTTTCGTAAATATCATGTATAAAAAAATACTAGAGGCATATTTCACAATTAAAAGATTTGTAACTGTAGATACCACACATAATTACAAACAAGACTTCATAACACGATCTTTTTTTTTTTTTTCACAGCTGAAAGGTTTCTCATTTATATGGACAGAAAGATGTTATTCTCAGATTTCCTTTTTTGAGAAAAATTTTTTCTTTATCGACCGCATTCCCCTCAACACCAGTAGCACCACACGATGATTCATGTCGATTCAAGATGAGTAATAAACAAAGGCAGAAGTTCCAGCAATTAGTTTCAAGCTCGGCGAAAATGGCGCGTGTACACACAGCGTTTCGAAGAATTCTCAGACAAAGGTTCAGTTGTTATTAAGGCACAATAATTTCCTTTTCTCAAAAGCCGTACGCCGGTTCATTTTGAATCCTGCCGGCTAAAATGTAATAAAACGACGACGATGTTCTATAATAGTGTATAAGCTCTAGAAGAATACCATGTTGGTTGTAGAATACTACTATTCACTAAGACTCAATAGTGGGATGAGCAGTCGTTCTGGTAAGTGGATAAGCCATGGATTTGTTCTCGTAGGAGTTTCTCCAATAACAATGCAAGAAAATCAGTTTTTTAGTTCTTTATTATTTAGAGCACGAACTTAAGTTACTCCACAGATCACCGTTCCACACTTCTATCACTACGGCCTTCGCTCACTAAGCTGTAACATTCCGGCGTTCTACATTCTCGGAAAAAATGACATGGCTTCCGAGCAGTTTAAAGGAAAGAAACATTCTAACCTCCTAAAAGACCAAATGAATATGGAACATTTCCACGACAAACTAGCTCCCTCCTACTCAGCGTCAATCATTTTAAAAATCCAATGAGGATGAACTCGAGCCTCAAACGGACAAAAATGATCAATTCTAATTGGCCGTAGCAGGCGGTCCTTGGCAAGAACTATATTTTTTCCTCGGAAGAACAAGCCCATTAGCAACGCGTAATAACACCTGTCACGCGATGTTAAAATAAAAAATTAAATTAAAATCCCAGGAATATTCCAGAAAGTAAAAAGCTTACGAAATACTTCCCACCGTTTTGAGAAGCAAGCAATAATTTATTAATAACTAAAGTAAGAAAAAGAATTTTAGCTGTTACAAGTTACGAAACTAAGATTGAAATATGTTCCACAAATTTAGAATTGAAGCTAAGAGAGAACAAAAATGGCGCAATTTTTTTTTTTATTTTATTACATATATATATATACAGGGTGATTCATAAAAGATGGGCACAACTTTAAGGGGTTATAGTACACTTAAAGACAAATAATATTAAATGGGAGACTAAGGGTCCCAGACGTATTCCCAAGGAGATAGGGGGCATTAAAATTTAGGGTCCGAAATTTCAAATGATTATAAAAAATGGAAAAATTGGTCGATTCGTTTGCGGTTTTTGCAAAAAATTTTCTTTATGCCAGTATTTTCTTGAAATAAAATTTTAAAGTTCAATTTCAAAAAATGCCGATAGGGGGCGCTTTAGACTTTGGAGTAACAAACAACTATTTTTTAACGTTATTTTTTGTATTTCTTTAAATGATTTCGAAAGCTTAGACTTAAACTTAAATTTTGATCTAAAAATCTGAGTCCTAACGAGTAGTTAAGTAGCGTAAACTGAAATTTGAAATTTGAAACCCTTCTTCCCCCAGAACAAAAATCAGTTATTCCCGATCTTTGTGTCGTAGATTAGGCTCTAACTACTGCCGCGTTTTGCTAAAATTATTCTTTATGTCAGTATTTTCTTGAAAATAAATTTTAAAGAAAAGTTTCAGAAAATTCCGATAGAGGGCGCTTTAGACTTTGGAGCAACGAACAACTATTTTATACCGTTATTTTTTGTGTCTCATTAAATGCTTTCTAAAGCTTAGACTTAAACTTAAATTTTCAGCTCAAAATCTGAATCGCTGAGCGTGGTTCAGTAGCGAGGGGAGGGGGTTTAAATTTCAACTTCTGAACATAGTTCAGCACTACTTAACCATGCCCAACGATTCTGTGCTGTGATACGAGGCAAAAATACAACTTTCGTCAAAGACTGCATAGTCGGAATTCACTCATAAAGGCACTGGCACAGTTGGAAACGTCGTTCATGCAAACGTTAAAGCTTCATTCCTGACGCTAGTCACCGGGTGAAGAAGGAGACAGAAAGTATGCAAATGTCAAATGGGGAAGAAGAAGAACACGTATGCAAAATTTCGACACGATTCAGGCATAAAAACCACTGAACGGTGAGTCAAGTGTAAGTCGCTGTATTAATGAATCGGAAGATGGTGCCCTTCACGAATAAGGAAAAGACTGAGATGCATTTAATTTACGGAGCGGCAGATGGAAATGGTGCAGAGGCACAACGAATGTACGGAGAGCGATTTCCCAACAGGCGGTTGCCTAACCGCAAAACTTTCGAGCGCTTGCACAGACAGTTGTGTGAGACGGGATCATTTCTCGCTTCCCGGTCGAATGCAGGTCGTGCAAAAAAGGACGAATCAGTAGTTGTTGCAGAAGCCATTCTGGATGTAGTAGCGGCGCAGCCACGTACAAGTACACGAACAGTGGCTAGGCAGGTGGATACCTTACAGTCCATGACTTGGAGGGTACTGAAGGATGAACATTTGCTCCCGTTTCATGTGCAACGAGTCCAGAAACTGTCTCCAGGGGATTATCCAAATCGTATTGAATTCGCCCGCTGGTTTCTACAGCAGAACGCGCTAAATCCACATTTTGGACGAACTGTTCTTTTCACCGATGAATTTACCTTCACACGTGAAGGTACATTTAACACACACACAATGCACATGTATGGGCGGATGTCAATCCACATGCTACGTATCCACATGCTCATCAGAAACGCTTTTCCATCAATGTTTGGGCAGGAATCCTCGGAGACCACCTAATCGGACCGTACCTTCTTCCTGAACGCCTCAACGGTAAAACTTACCTCACATTTCTGCAACATGTGCTGCCAGACCTGTTCCTCCACGCATCCGGCGGGTCATGTGGTTCCAGCACGATGGAGCGCCAGCAACTATCTGGACATCACATTTCCGAACAGATGGATTGGTCGAGGTGGTCCTGTTGCTTGGCCTGCTCGCTCGCCAGATCTTTCATCCCTCGATTTCTTTTTTTGGGGACAATTGAAGGCTCTTATGTATGAGACACCCATTGAATCCCCCGAGGAACTGGTCGCCAGACTTTCCGCCGCTGTAGGGGAAGTGCTCGAAAAGCCTGATGTTTTCGCGAATGTTCGCCGTTCCATTCTTCGCCGTTGTTCTGCGTGCATAACCTCTGGTGGTCACAATTTTGAACATTTATTGTAATTACATGTTAATAAATATGCTTTGGTAACATAATCCTAATTTGTGTCTTTTTATCTCGTATCACAGCACACAATGTGTGGACATGGTAAACTGAACTGTGCTCAGGAGTAGAAATTTCAAACCCCTCTCCCCAGAAACTTAACCACGTCTAACGATTCAGATTTTGGGCTGAAAATTTAAGTCTAAGCTTTAGACAGCATTTAATGAGACACAAAAAATAACGGTATAAAATAGTTGTTCGTTACTCTAAAGTCTAAAGCGCCCTCTATCGGAATTTTTTGAAAATTTTCTTTAAAATTTATTTTCAAGAAAATACTGACATAAAGAATAATTTTAGCAAAACACGGCAGTAGTTAGAGCCTAATCTACGACACAAAGATCGGGAATAACTGATTTTTGTTCTGGGGGGAGAAGGGTTTCAAATTTCAAATTTCAGTTTACGCTACTTAACTACTCGTTAGGACTCAGATTTTTAGATCAAAATTTAAGTTTAAGTCTAAGCTTTCGAAATCATTTAAAGAAATACAAAAAATAACGTTAAAAAATAGTTGTTTGTTACTCCAAAGTCTAAAGCGCCCCCTATCGGCATTTTTTTAAATTGAACTTTAAAATTTTATTTCAAGAAAATACTGGCATAAAGGAAATTTTTTGCAAAAACCGCAAACGAATCGACTAATTTTTCCATTTTTTATAATCATTTGAAATTTCGGACCCTAAACTTTAATGCCCCCTATCTCCTTGGGAATACGTCTGGGATCCTTAGTCTCCTATTTAATATTATTTGTCTTTAAGTGTACTATAACCCCTTAAAGTTCTGCCCATCTTTTATGAATCACCCTGTATATATATATATATATACATATATATAACCATATATACAGTGTGTCCAGCAAATAACACCCTGATTTCAAAATTTAATTTCTCCAAAACATAGATCGATAGTAATATGCGGTAAACAGATTTTTCATTAGGTAAGCTGTAAAAACTTATACAGAAATTTCAAACAGTGAATATTTTGAAAAGATTGTGTTCTGTTTGCAAAGAATGTTTTGATTTGACATTTTTCTTGCTTTAGATTGCTGCCAGAGAATGTGTTTTTCGGCTTAAAGTGCCATATTTCATAGTTTTTTTAAATTAAATTTTTGAAATTTCGAAATTCTAAAAATTTACTTCGATAAATCTTTAAAATATTGCACGGTAAGCTGAAAAATTATTTCTCTGCAGGCAATCTAAAACAAAAAAAATGTGAAATCAAAGCATTCTATGCAATCAGAACGCAATTTTTTCAAAATATTCACTGTTTGAAATTTCTGTATAAGATTTTTACAGCTTACCTAATGAAAAAACCGTTTACCGCATATTACTATCGATCTTTCCTTTTGAGGAATTTAATTTTGAAATGAGGGTGTTATTTGTTGGACACTCTGTATATATATATATATATATATATATATACATATATATCTGATTTTGTCATGCTATAACTAACGTATTTATGAACCGATTTGAATGAAACTTGGTATGCACATAGTACATACAAATATCTCGACGGAGTTCGTTAGCCAGCATCATCCGCCTTCTTGTTTCAAAATGGCGGCCATTTAAAAAAATTTAAAAAATTAAATTTAAAATTAAATGCGAAAAAAATTGAAAGTTGAAAAATATTTTTATTTTATGTGTTAGAACTTACAACACCAATTCCAGAACACTTTTTATTTTGTCTATATCTTAAAAAATGATAGAGTTATAGCACTTTAAATGTTTCTTATGGCTGACATTTTGAAATGATCTGAATTTTGTCACGTGATAACACGCGTATTTATAAATCTATTTGGATGTAACTTGGCGTGTACATAGTCCATAATGAAGCCTGGACCGAGTTCGTTAGCCAGTTCCATCCGCCATCTTGTTTCAAAATGGCGGCCATTTAAATTTAAAAAAAAAATTTAAACATTAAAATTAGGAACAAAAAGTGAGAAATTGAAAAAGATTTTTCTCTTATGCATTTGACCTTGATACAAAGATTGCAAAGCATTTTTTGTTTCGTCTGTATCTTAAAAAAGTCCTTCCGGCAATGCCAGGAGGAAGAGGTAGCTTTCATATACTTATATATTTATTTATTTATTTTAAAGTAAGTTACATTGTTCAGAAATACTAAGCTCAAATTAGTGGAAATAATCTTATAAAATTAGTGATTTTATAAGATTGAATACTAGTTTTTGTCAAGACTGAATATTAATAGGAATTTTTAGAAATTAGTCATTTTTTATTCAACCTGGTTTTATTTTAAGCGATTTAGAGAGTCGCCAAATTCCACGATATCATAAAGTGTATGCCATTTTAAAGCAACATTGTGGATCATTCAGATCAGACCGTTTCAAAATAACAGTCATAAGCAAAGTTCAAAGTGCTATAACTCAATCATTTTTTTAAATATAGACAAAATAAAAAGTGTTCTGGAATCGTTGTTTTAACTTCTAACACGTAAAAGAAAAATATTTTTCAATTTTTAATTTTTTTGCATTTAATTTTAAATTTTTAAATTTTTAAAAAAATTTAAATGGCCACCATTTTGAAACAAATAGGTGGATGATGCTGGCCAACGAACTCGGTCGAGACATTTGTATGTACTACGTACATACCAAGTTTCATTGAAATCGGTTCATAAATACGCGTGTTATCACGTGACAAAAATCAGATCGTTTCAAAATGTCAGCCATAAGAAAAATTCAAAGTGCTATAACTCAATTATTTTTTAAGATATAGACAAAATAAAAAGTGTTCTGGAATATTTGTTTTAAGTTCTATTACGTAAAAGAAAAATATTTTTCAACTTTTAATTTTTTCTCATATAATTTTAAATTTTAAATTTTTTAAAAAATTTAAAATGGCCGCCATTTTGAAACAAAATGGCGGATGATGCTGACCAACGAACTCGGTTTTGTTCGTTGACATTTGTATGTACTATATACATATCATGTTTCATTCAAATCGGTTCATATATACGTTAGTTATCGCATGACAAAAATCAGATATATATATATATATATATATATTGTTACAGCGTATATAGGGTTCTTTCGATCTTATGGTTAGACAACTTCAAACTCTTTTCTCTTAGAAAAGTAGAAAATAATTTATTTACAGATCTTCAGAACAACAGAGTCTTCGAAACTCACAAATATTACTAGATATTCCAAAATAACTGTTCAAATCTATCGAACAAGTACAAATATAGGTCGCAGAGACTCTTTATACAATGTCTCAACACTATATCACATTCAAAATAACGTAAATAAAACTCAAGCAAACTCGCTTAATCGTAGCTCACTCAATGACTGACTGATAAATAATAACAACAACAGCTCGTATCGCTCTCCTTATATAGGCTCGCAGCAGGTGCTGGAAATTTCTAGAACCATCTCGAAAAATCCACGGAACAACATTCAATGTATCAGTATATCAATAGGGGGTTACCATAGAGTAGGGAAGGGTTACCATCGCCATCAATCGCCAAGTTTGTCGCCAACTTTGCGATATATCGCCAAATTTGGCGACCAAAATTAGTCATCAAAATGACGCCAACTTGACGATATCTCTAATATTTCGCAAAGCTGCCATAGACATTCACTGAAAATAATAGACAAGTTTGCTTGATAACAGAGACAATGTAACAAAAACTAATATTAGTAAAGAAATGGAGCTTAATAAGATTATTTACATTATTTTACAGTACAAACACTAACTATTTACAAAATTCGTAACACTACCCCCTCCTCAAAGACTGCACGTCCCGGGCAGTGCAATCCTTGAGTTAGAGGAAAACACTTAACATAAATAAACACACAAATAAATAAATAAATAAATAATAATAACAATAATAATAAAATTTACATAAATAAGAACTAATTACTATTTACATATTTACAAAAAGTGACTTTCATGACCATGGTCTGAAATTCAAGTTTCGAATTTCTAATCTTTTTCGCCAAAATAAGGGGCTAGCCGGTAATAGTGTACGACCTTGGTTTTGGCGTGTGGCGATTTTTGTATGCGTACAACGACGTCATTCAGCCTGTTGACGACTGTGTAAGGACCGTCCCAGTTTCTTTGTAATTTTGGCGACAGTCCCTTACGACGTATTGGATTCCACAACCAAACTTTGTCACCTTCGTTGAACTCATGTCCTGTTGCCTTTGTGTCGTACCGTATCTTCATATTTTCCGTTGCCAGTCCGATTCGGTTCCTCGCTAGACGATGAATCTCTTCAATCCGCGCCTGGAGTTCATCGACATTTTCCTCAGGCGATGAAGGAGCATCAGGAGGACGGCCAAACAAAAGATCCGCAGGCAAACGAAGATCACGACCAAAGAGCATTTGAGAAGGGGAGTAACCAGGGGCCTCATGAGTGGCACTCCTGTAGGCAAGCAGGAAAAGAGGCAATTTCTTGTCCCAGTCCTGTTGGTCTCTAGACACCAGGAGAGAGAGGCTATTTAAGATTGTACGATTGAACCGCTCCGTCACTGAACCATGCCGTCCGATTGCAGATGTAGAGGTATAGTTCGAGTTTTGTCCATGCCGAGGAGTCCACACATTTCCTTAAACACAGCCGAATCAAACTTTCTTCCTTGATCAGAATGGATTTGAAGAGGAACTCCGTATCTGGAAACCCAGTGTTGAACCAGTATGTCTGCTACGGTTACCGCCTCTTGATTAGGAATGCAGTAGGCTTCAGGCCACTTGGTGAAGTAATCCATGACAACGAGGATGTACTTGTTGCCATCAGATGTTCTAGGAAGAGGACCCAGGATGTCTAGAGCAATTCGTTCGAAAGGAGCTCCTACATTATAACGATGCAATCGTCCACGGGTGCGCCTGTTTCGACCTTTACGTGCTACACAGGTGTCACAAGTTCGACACCACTTCTCCACATCACTGCGAACATTATTCCAGTAGAAACGCTCTCGAACTTTTTGCAGGGTCTTCATTACACCAAAATGACCTCCTGTGGGACTACCATGCAGTTCTTGAAGGACCATAGAAATTCTCGACTTAGGGAGTAGTAGTTGCCATCTACATGTCTTTCCATCGTCAGACTCCCATTTTCGGTACAAGATACCGTTCTTCAAATGTAGGGAATCCCAGAGAGCCCAATAACGTTTAGTCGTAGGATGGTAATGGGCCATGTCTTGCCAGCTGGGCTTCCTGTTGGACTCCTCTTTCAGCTCTAGAATTGGCTTAATTTCAGGATCAGCAAGTTGATCTTTACGCAGGCTCTCGTCACTCCACGGATCTTGCGATGATGTAGACCCAGTTGTAACTTGTCTTACTATAGGACTTTCGACATTAAATTTCTTCTCAACCCGGTCGCAGTATCTACAATTCTCTGAGCAGGGTCTTCTTGAGAGAGCATCTGTATTTCCATGTGATGAGCCTTTTCGATGGCGTATCTCCATATCGTACTCTTGAAGCTTTTGTATCCACCTGGCTATCTGGCCTTCAGGGTTCTTAAAATTCAATAGCCAAGTAAGAGAAGCATGATCAGTTCGGATCAGGAATTTTCGACCGTAAAGATAGTGATGAAAATGGTCTATGCCTTTCACTACAGCAAGAAGCTCTTTTCTTGTGACGCAGTAGTTTCGCTCTGCCTTTGATAAGCACTTGCTGAAATAGGCGATAACACGCTCCTGGCCGTCGATTTCCAGGGACAGTACAGCGCCAATGCTTTCGTTACTTGCATCCGTATCAAGTATAAACTGTTTATCGATTTGAGGATATGACAGAATCGGAGTGGATGTTAAGGCCTCCTTAAGCTTTTCGAAAGCAGAGTCACATTCCTGTGTCCACATAAATTTTTGATTGGCTTCTGTTAATTTATGAAGTGGTCTTGCAATCATCGAGAAGCCTTTGACGAATTTTCTGTAATAGGTGCATAATCCTAGAAAACTTCGAAGCTAGTGAACATCTGCTGGACGATTCCAATTTTTCACAGCCGATATCTTCTCTGGATCGGTCCTAACTCCTTCCGCCGAAATGATGTGTCCAAGGTAGGCGACTTCATTTCGAAACAAACTGCACTTCGAAGGGCTTAACTTCAAATTAGCTTCCTTTAATTTTTGTAGCACCCGCCTGAGGTTATTCAGATGTTCATCAAAAGATTTTCCTATGATTATGATGTCATCTAAATAAACAAGACATGCTTCATATGACAGCCCCCGGAGAACCGTTTCCATAAGCCGTTCGAAAGTTGCAGGTGCGTTACATAGACCAAAAGGCATTACCTTGACCTGCCATAATCCTTGTCCCGTTGTAAAGGCAGTCTTCTCGCGGTCGTCCGGATGGATCTCTACCTGCCAGTAACCACTCTTCAGATCCAGAGTCGAGAACCAAGTGCTGCCCGCAAGTGTGTCGAGAGTGTCGTCGATCCTTGGCAGAGGGTAACTATCCTTTTTAGTGACGTCATTCAGTCGGCGGTAGTCTACACAAAATCTTGTAGAACCATCCTTCTTTCTTACTAATACAATGGAAGACGCCCATGGACTTGTCGGTGGTTCGATGACGTCATTTTCTTCCACATCCTTAATTAAATTCTGCACCTCTTCTTGCTTGGCAAAAGGTAATCGTCTAAGGTGCTGTTTAATAGGAGAGTGATCTCCCGTGTCAATTCGGTGTTGTGCCATTTTAGTTCGTTTAAAGTCTTCAGATGTTTGGGAAAATAAACTTTGGAATTATCTAATTAAACTTTCCACAGCATCCCTTTGATTTGGATCTAAGTCTGTATTTTGTAGCAAATTCTTGACTAACTTATCTGAAGATTTCTGGGGGTGATTGGAATTTTGACTTATGCATGTCACAGGAGCACATGACGCTATCACCTCTCCTTTCTTGATAGTCCTCGTCTTATCACTGATGTTAGCAATTCTGACTGGAATGGTCTTTTTCGAGAGGTCTACTACAGAAGAAGCCACCAATACTCCTGCTTGTGTACTATTGTCTTCTGGATAATCTATATGGCCAAATCGGTAATTAGTTTCATTTTTAATTACAGCTGGAACTAAAAATCCTGTTCTTGGATCTAGAATGATGTCTTCTTTGGCTGTTACTGCTTGTTTACATTCAATTACGTTATTTAATCCAAAAAGACTTATTTCTTCAAATTTTGAGAGCATTTTGTTATTTTTGAAATCAAGTTTGAAGCCAAATTTCTTCAGAAAATCTAGCCCGATTAAGCAAGGATCTGTTATGTCAGCCACATATGCCGTATGGTAATATTTCGTTCCTCCAAAGTTGATAATTAAATTTGCCTTTCCATATATGCCTATCTTGTCGCCCGTCACTGTTTGCAGGGTAACGCATGGTGGAGTCCAGATGAGTTTACATTTCAATTTTCGAGCCAAATCTTCTCTTATTATTGTCACATTGGCTCCTGTATCGACAATCATATGGCACTGAATTTCATTAATAAAGCCTATCACATAAAATTCGTTATCACCGCCGCTCATTTTTGATATCTGGAGGATCTTCAGGTAGGGCTTTTCATTCTCTGGCAACCTCCGCCCCGCGAGATGGCCAAAATTTAGTTTCCCTGCTGACTGTTTGAATTTATCTCACGTTCGTGGACTTTGGGGCAGTTTCTTCGGAGATGCCCTGTATCACCGCATCCCCAGCACCTGAGATTCTATCATCTTGAGCTTGTTCTTCTATATTTTAAAGCTTCAATCTCTTGATTTATTTTCCTAATTTCTTTAAAGACGTCGCTCTCAGTGTCTGAGCTTTTGTTCACCGTTGCCCCTCGGACTGAATGACGATCTCTTCGGCTGGCTTGTGTAGATGCTTCCAACTTTAAGGCATATAGTAATGCAGCCTTTAAATCCTGCACATCTGCCATTCGTACCGCTCTCTGCACTTCTGGATCTTTTATTCCGTCTACAAAGTACTGCAATGAGAGCATTTCCCGTACATTTGTTGGGCAGTCGATGAAAGCTAAATTTGCCAGACGTTCTATTTATGAGGCAAACTCTTGAAGGGTTTCACTCGATTTTTGATGGCGGCTCTTCATTTGTATTCTCGTATAATCTTTGAAAAAATTTTCTCCGAATCTCATTTCAAGTGCACAATTTAAAGTCTCAAAATTGAGTTGCGTCATATCGGGCAATGTTTGCAGCACGTCGGCGGCTTCTCCTCTCAAAGATGCTGCCAGTTGACAAGCTTTCACCTCGTCACTCCATTTGTTCGCTTCGGCTACAATGGTGAATTGGGTTTTGTAAACTTGCCAGGAACTCTTTCCGTCGTATGTCGACAGCTTAACTTGCACAGGAGAAGCAGGCGAATTCCTAAATTCTTCATAAGTACCACTGGACGCTGAAAGTTTCTTCTCAAGATCTTGTACTTTTTTATTTAGCTTTTCATTTACTTCACCTAGTATTTTCTCTTCAACGTTACTGATTTTCTGTTCAACTTTACAAGCTTCATTCTGAATTTTCTCTTCTACTTCCGCCATTTTCCTTTCCATTTTCTGTTCAACATTACTAACTTCTTTCTGAATTTTCTCTTCTACTTCCTCTATTTTCTCTTCTACCGAGCCTATTCTTCTCTCTACCGACAAGAACTTTTCTTCTAAAGTTTTCTTCATTTCTTCTTGGCCTTTATTAATCTTTTCAGTCACATCTTCTTGGCATTTATTCATTTTATCCGCCAACTCTTCTTGGCCTTTATTCATTTTATCCGCCAACTCTTCTTGTCCTTTATTCTTTTTTTCTGCCAACTCTTCTTGGCCTTTATCAATTTTATTTGTCAACTGTTCCATTCTTTCTTCGTTTTTATTCATTTTATCCGCCAACTCTTCTTGGCCTTTCGTCAATTCTGCCTTTATTCCATTAATAGCTTCTAACAGTTCTTTCAGTTGTCCGTCCATTGTTCTTGTTTTCGCCATAAGATCCCGACTCCTGAGACCAAATGTTACAGCGTATATAGGGTTCTTTCGATCTTATGGTTAGACAACTTCAAACTCTTTTCTCTTAGAAAAGTAGAAAATAATTTATTTACAGATCTTCAGAACAACAGAGTCTTCGAAACTCACAAATATTACTAGATATTCCAAAATAACTGTTCAAATCTTTCGAACAAGTACAAATATAGGTCGCAGAGACTCTTTATACAATGTCTCAACACTATATCACATTCAAAATAACGTAAATAAAACTCAAGCAAACTCGCCTAATCGTAGCTCACTCAATGACTGACTGATAAATAATAACAACAACAGCTCGTATCGCTCTCCTTATATAGGCTCGCAGCAGCCCAGCTAAAAATGAGCTGCAGTTTTTTTATAGAAGTGAAGAGTTTTTGAAGTTTTTCTACCGTTGACAATAGATTTTCTATAGTGCAATCTCGACTCTAAAAATACTTCAGTTTTTTTGTGGCTAGAGTTTGGTGTTTTTGTAGTTATTTATTTCAAATATTACGTGAGTTATAAACGGCAAAAATTCTGTAGTTTTTGTAAAGTCCTTCTATAATCATAAATTTGAGAGAAAAAAAAACTTGATATTTCCAGTTAACCGTAATTTTCATTAATCGGAGAAAAATAATTATATTTTCGAAATCGAAGCAGAGACCTCCCACACTACTCACCTCCTTAACGATATTTTTTTAGCTCCTGTTTTTTTTTTTTTTTTTTTTTTTTTTTTTTTGTAACTTGACAATTATAAATTTTACTAAATAAAAAAAAATGATTAAATTTTAAAATTTAGGCAGGAGAAATATCTATCCCATATGCTTCCTTCATTCTAACGTAAAATCCTTAGTTCTTTTTTAATTATAAGATAAAGAAAATAAAGTTAAAATTTAAATTTAAGGGAGGAACAATGGTTCTCACCTAATGCTTCCTTCCCCTAACAGAAAATTCTTTGTTTCTTTAAATTATTCTAAATAAATTTTATTTTTTCAAAAGCTGAAAAGAAAAATTAAATTTTTATTAACATTTTAAAAGACAGGGAGGGGCAATATGAATTTCTCATCTCACCATTCCGCCCTTTTAATAGAAAATTTCTTAATTTTTTTTAATTCTAAGTTATTTGAAAAGCAGAAATTTTTCTACGTTTTTAAAAATAGAAGAAAAGAAAGAATAATTAAATTTTAAAATATAGGAAGGGACAAGCTCTCTTCTACCTTTTTAGCAACAAAGAATATTCCTATTTCCTCTTTCATTTTAAGCTAATAGAGTAAAGATTAAATTTTACTGTGTTTTTCAAAAATGGGGAACAAAAATTAGTTTTATTTCAAAACTAAGGGAGGGGCAATGGCTAACCTATGCTACCTTCCCCTAACAGAAAATTCTTATTTTTTTTTATTTTAAGTTACTCGAAAAGAATAAATCATGTTTTTGTACATCGGATTAAAAAATAAATAAATTACTAATTAAATTTCAAAACCCAGGAAGGGGTGATGTGTCTCACCCCCCCCCCCCCCCCTTTACTGAAATGTTTTTATTTCTTTTCTGTTTAAGTTTTTAATTTACTCGAAAAATTTACATTATGTTTTTGAAAGTAAGAGACAAGGAAATTTTAATTAATTAAATTTTTAAAATCCAGGGCGGGACAATAGATCTCCCTTGCTTCCTGCCCCTCCCCCCCATCTTCATAACTGAACAATTTTATTTCCTCTTTTATTTTAAATTACTCGAAAAAAATTGTGTTGTTCAAAATCAAAGAAAAAGAAAATTTAAAAATCAAGGAGGGACAGTGGCTTTCCATTCTTTTTCATGGCGCCCATAATGCGAGCTTAAAAATACAGGGTGGGTTTATTCCTTACTCATTGCATAAATTGTCCTTATTCCATATGGGACATGACTTCCATTTTTCCACGTTTATTTCATAAAAAGCAAGATTAACACCAAAAGAATAATATACTTTTCTTTTTTTATTTATTAAGAATTCTTATGATTTCTTTTTCAAGCCCTTACAGTGCATTTCTGACTCCATGGTCTGTTTCCCCAGGAATAGACGTGCAACTCAACTTTCGGACCGGTTTATTTACTTGCAAATCGAACGACGCGCGGCGCCGGTGTCACCACGTTGTAATCTGATATCGTAGAAATAGTTTAAATAGTTTATTTGCGAAGATAATTTGTTCTGTTTATTGAAATTAATTTAGAAGACGTGATTAATATTTTTGTAAACTAAATTAAATAATATTATTAAATATGGAAGACGTAGTGCATTTGAATTAAAGTTCGATTTAGTAGCATGCTTGCCTTTACCTGATGCTTTTAAAAATTGAGCGTTATTGAGAAATAAAATATGTCTTTTTTAGGCAACCTTTCGTTTGGTGTTCTCTTCACCAAACGTGCCAGGGTAGCTAATATAAAAATAAAAATACTGAAGTGGAAGAAAAAAGAATCCACTTTGTTTAGAAAAAAAAAAAAATCCTATAAATATGTTTATCTAAAGTGTTATCCATTTTATTATTATATTTTTTTTTACATGATTTAGTACTTTACTGTTCATAGTAATAATTAAAAATGTTTTATTTTAGATTTGAAGTTGTTCCAATCATTATAATCTTAAGAATGTTTTTATTAATGTTTTCTATTTCTATTTAATGTTTAGTTATATAAAAAGTCAATACTAAACTAAAAAAATTCATTTTCATATTATAAATAAGTCTACAATAAATGCCATGGATTAGCATTTTATCGGTAAGTAACTTTTCTTTTTAGGAATCGAACAAATTGTGTGATTATAAAAAAGACTACCATGTGTATTACCATGTATATGCTGATTTTCTTACATGAAATGCAATATATTTCTGCAGAACATAAATTTCTTTTAAGATAACATGGTAAACTGCATATATGAAGAAATTTTCATTTATTTCTATCTATAAATTCGTCAAGCAACAGCGGACTATTTTCTTCAAAGAATGGTGAGCGATAGTGTGATTTCTGTGAAAGGATTACAAAAAAACCCTTTATTTTTTTTTAAAGGATCACAAAAAACAGGCAGAACGATTGAAGGGGGGGAATGCAGTTTTTGTGAACAGCAGAAAAATACTCTAATTTAGTGTTTTTGCAGAAAAATATTCTAATTTTGTCAAAGAGTAGCAAAAAATACACAAATTTTTTCGAAAGATTGTGTGAAAATGCATGAATTATGTCGCAAGATCAAGGAAAATATGCAAATTTTGTTGAAATATTGCAGAAAAATCAAGAATTTTGGTGGAAAAATCGACAAAAATATACAAAATTTGTCGGGAGATTGAAAGATAAGATAATTTTGACAAAAATCGAGGAAGATGATGCATTTCGTAGAAAGATCGCACAAATTATAGAAATTTCGTCAAAAGATAGTACGAAACAGACTTGTTTAAAACCAAAAACTTTCTACGCACGTTACATTGGGTCAAAAACTTTCTGCAAATTAATTTAACATTTAATAAAATTATGCATTATATTATGAAATTTCCTTTTATTATGCAATTCATGGGTATAATTCAAGATTTTTGGACATAATTGGTGTTTTTCATGCAATTCATGAACGTAATTTGCATTTTTTAAAGCAATTAATGGACATAATTCGCTTTTTTATGCAATTCATGGATGTAATTTGCGTTTTTTAAGCAATCAATAGACAAAATTAGTGTTTTTTGAGTGTTCTGTTGACCAAATTTATGTTTTTTGAGCGATTCATGAACCGCAATTCGCGTTTTTATGCAAATCATCTATATATTTTGCATTTCTTATGCAATTTATGAACGTAATTCACTATATTTATGCAATTTATGGGTATAATTTGCATTCTTTGAGATTTCAGTTGACAACATTCGCGTTTTTTGAACGATTTAAGACATAAAGGTAATTTGCGATTCATGAATGTTATTTGTGTTTTTTTATGCGATTCATGGACGTAATTTGCGTTTTTCAGCAATTCATAGATATAATTCACATTTTTAGAGCGATTCATAGATGAAATTCACATTTTTTACGCGATTCATGGATGTAATTCACGTTTTTTGAGTAATTCATGGGCATAATTCTAATTTTTCCAGTGCTTCATAGGTGTAATTCGCATTTTTTATGTAATTTATGCACATAATTTGCATTTTTTGAGTGATTCATGGACTGTTATCCACGTTTTTTATGCTATTCATGAAAGTAATTAGCATTTTTAATGCGATTTTTCGACTTAATTTGCTTTTTTCATGTGTTTTTTTGAGTGGTTTGTCAACAAAATTCTCGGTTTTTTTAATTAACGATTCATGAACCCCAGCAGCATAAATTTTTTCAGCAGTCTGCAACGCAAATAAAAACTTAAACTGTCTTCAGACCAATTCCTCTCATTACATCCACTCAAACCTCAAAAGTATTTGGGATAGACGTAAAAGAAAAGTATTCTTTTAAAAAGAAGTTGCCTTTGTTCTCAGAATTTTTACCACCTCATACATTGTCCGAAAGAGGGGGAGGGGTCTCCCCTTTGACAAAATTGCGGGTTTTTCACGATCTTTTGACGCAATGTCATTTTTTGCGATCTTTGGACGAAATTACTTTTTTTGCACTCTTTTGACAAAATTTGCCGTTTTTTTATGATCTTTTGTCGAAAGCTGTTTTTTTCACGATCTTTTAAATAATTTTGATGTTTTTTCGTCATATTTTGAAGAAATTTGCCGATTTATCGTGATCTTTTGACGAAAATTGCCGTTTTGTCGCGATTTCTTGGAGAAATTTGCCGTTTTTCACGGTCTCTTGAAGAAATTTGTCATTTTTTCGCGATAACAATGTTGCTTCATGATCTTTTCACGAAAACTGCCATTTTTTTGTGAACTTTTGAAATTTGCCATTTTTTACGATTTTTTGAAGAAATTTGCCGTTTTTGTGATCTTTTGATGAAATTTGGTGTTTTTTCTTGATCTTTTGAGGAAATTTGCCGCTTTTTGCGATGTTTTGAAGAAACTCGTCGATTTTTTTTGCGATCTTTTTGAAGAAATTTTTTGAACAAAATTGATTTCTTTTCGAAGACTATTTGTCGAAAATCACGATACAAAACATCGCAAATTTTGGATAAGGTCCAAAATTTTTTATTTTTTGCTAAATTTTTAACAGTTGAAAAACAGTCTGCAGACCCTCTCAAGAGTCTGCGACGTATGTCGGAGCGTTGCGCCGATTCTGCTCTCGGGTCATGAACGTAATTCATGTTTTTATGCAATTCATGGGAGTAATTCGTTATTTTTGTACTATTTGTGGGCGTATTTTGCACCTTTTTCAGCTTTTTTCTGATGAAATTCATGTTTTTTGAGTGATTTATGGACATAATTCGTGTTTTTTAGCTATTTATGGGCATTATTCGCTTTTTTAATGTGATTTATGAGCATAATTCATGTTTTTTTTGTGATTAATGGACATAATTTGTGTCATTTTATGCGACTCATGGACGTAATTTGCATTTTTTGAGCAATTCGTGGGCATAATTTGCATTTTTGAGCAAGTAATAGATGTAATTCGCCTTTTTTACAAAATTCATGCACGAAATTCTTGTGTTTGATTTATAAATTTTGTCAAAAAATCAGGAAAATACAAGAAAATTGATGAAAATCGAGCAAAAAATATGTATTTTGTAGAAAGATAGCATAAAATGTGTGACTTTTGTAGGAAAATCACAAATTTTATCAAAAAGTCGGGGAAATATGTGAAATATCATGGAAAATACTCAAATTTTGTCGAAAAATTGAGAATTTTCATAAAAAATCAAGGAAAATTTTGTCAAAATATCACAGAAAATATACAAATCTTGTCGAAAAATCTGAAAATCTGAGAATTTTGATAAAAATCGAGAAAAATAGGTGTATTTTGTCTAAAAATCATTAAAATTCACTAATTTTTTCGAAAAATCAGGGAAATGCAGATTTTCTTGAAATATCGCAGAAAATATACAAATTTTTGCAAAAGATTGCAGAAAAATTGAGACTTTTGACGGAAGATCGAAGAAAATATGTGAATTTTGTTGAAAGATCAGAAAATACGAAAATTTTGATAAAAACTGAGGAAAATAGACGTATTTTGTAGAAAAATCGGAAAAAACTTGTGAGTTTGGTCAAAAAGTTGGGTAAATGCGTGAACTTTTTCAAAAGATCACAGAAAATATGCTAATTTTCTTTAAAGATTGTGGCAATATGATAATTTTTATAAAATATCACAGAAAATATGCGAATTTTGATGAAAGGTGGCAGTAAAATATGCTCAACCGTTCTCAAAAAAGGCACTCTTGCATCACTTTTATATGTATAATTTAAAGACACTTTCACTGTTATTAAATAATTTTCTAATCTGCTACTAGAAAAGGTAATGAATTGAACAGCCACGTCAATAATGACAACAAGACTCAAGTAAACATTCTGAAAAATGACCTTTCCAAAATGCAATTCATCATGCCGTTTTGAAACGTAGGGGTATAACGTGTGGTCTGTTAAATATACAAATGCAAATACTGTTGCAATATCCTTGTGAACTTAACTGGGTATTTTGTTTGTATAGAGGGCTATAATTAAAGTATCAAAATAGTCACCAGGCATATAAAAAGTGAAGCAGTCAGTTCAGAACTGTTGAGGACAGTCACATGAATTTATAAGTTATTGTACATGTATATGGCAAACCACATTAATGTGAATCTCACAGTTTTAAATTTCTGTGTTTTCAGTAATTAACCATTTCAGGGCCGAAACTAGAAGGGGGCACATGCCCCGGGTGCCATCAGAACAGAAAATGACGTTATGCCAAATTAAGATTTTGTTTGGTGTGATTGATATAAAAAATGCATATATGTGGGAAATGGGGGCACCAAAATCCATGTTTACCCCAGGTGCAAAAAAAGCTAGTTTCGGTGCTGAACCATTTAAACGCCAATATTCCCAAATGGGAGCGTTCCATCATTTGTAATACATAACATATATTTTCCAACATAATAACAATAATAATGTCCTTATTTTTCCTTTAAAATATGAGGTTGATTTCAACTTTTGAAAAAACAAAGAAAAATAGGTTTAAGCATTTATCACAGATATATATGGAAAAATGTAAATTCATTATTTTGCATAAAAAATATGGTACTACTTGGTTATCCCATCGACCTAAAAACTACTACCAAACTTTAAATGCTAATAATGGATGATCATGAATGTCAAATTCAATAACATTAAATATGATCCACAATTAAGTGATTTTTATTTTGAATTTTTATTTGGTTTTTATTAATATTCTACTAAATAGTTGTTTTTTCATTATTTAAAATAAAAATTATGTCAATAGAATAGTATAATTTGGCTATTAGTTTGGCGATTTGTATAATTTGACGAAACTGGTTGATGGGATAACCAAGTAGTACTGAATATATTAATTTGTTTTTATCGTTTTCTCTATGTTACTTACATTTGACCGCTAGGAATTTTAATGTTTTTGCAATTTGAGAAAAAAATCAAGAACATCATGTCATCATACAATAGCATAGAACAGAAAATAACTTGTTACATTTGTATAGGCTGTCAATAATCATGTTCCAAAATGCGAAGACTGAAATGGAGACAGCAAAAAAATCTGTAGAATTTTTTTTTGTTATTTTAAAAATTTGTATGCATAATTACACGCATTTGTCTTTAACACTGGTTCTATGAGCGACAACAACAGTTTTAAAGTATTGATTTATGTTTATTTTGCTTGTAGTTTTTAATTTAAAATAAGCATAACAAACAATGTTTTATGTGTTAAAAATGTTTTGCAATTGTTTCATTCTAAAAGTTAAAAAATTTAAACTATAAATTTAGATTTTTTAAAAGATGCCTCTTGACATTGGCAGAAATAGTGTTAAAAGGATATGTGCAATGTGGCGGAATTTGTGTATAATTATTTTCAAAGTCACCAGTAAAACTAATGCATATTGTATGTAGTAAACTGGATTTTATTAATAAAGTTGGGGATACCAAACGTATCTATAAAATCCAGTTTTATAGATCACAATGCTCTTTTAAATGCTATGTGGGTGTGATGCATAATGAATTAAGTTGCAAAATTTGAAAAAAGAAAATAATGGTCATCAAATAGGATACAAAAAAAAAACTTCGTTGTTGACATGTAAAAGAAAGGAACCAATTAAGATTGATTTTGAAAGCCATAAAATTATTCAGCTAGTAATCAGAAACAAAAAAAGTTTCTTCCAGCATGTCTTGCTAGAAATAAACAGCAGAAAATTTAAAAAAAATAGTACAGTTGGAAAACTGCGGTGATTTGGCCGATTCCACTGTAAAATTTTTTAGGATGATACAACTACAAAATTAATGCAAAATTTTTAAGGTAGATACAACCACAAAAGAACTGCAGTTTGAAGACTGCGGTGAATTGGCCATTTCCACTACAGAATTTTTGTGGTCGATACAACTATGAAATTACTGTAGTTTGGAAACTACAGTAATTATGTGGTTGTATCGACCACAAAAACTCTGTAGTGGAAATGGCCAATTCACCGCAGTCTTCAAACTGCGGTTTTTTTATTAATTTTCTGCAGTTCATTTTTAGCTGGGAGGTGCTGGAAATTTCTAGAACCATCTCGAAAAATCCACGGAACAACATTCAATGTATCAGTATATCAATAGGGGGGTTACCATAGAGTAGGGAAGGGTTACCATCGCCAACAATCGCCAAGTTTGTCGCCAACTTTGCGATATATCGCCAAATTTTGCGACCAAAATTAGTCGCCAAAAGTGACGCCAACTTGGCGATATCTCTAATATTTCGCAAAGCTGCCATAGACATTCACTGAAAATAATAGACAAGTTTGCTTGATAACAGAGACAATGTAACAAAAACTAATATTAGTAAAGAAATGGAGCTTAATAAGATTATTTACATTTTTTTACAGTACAAACACTAACTATTTACAAAATTCGTAACAATATATATATATATATATATATATATATATATATATATATATATGGTTTTATATATATATATATATATATATATATATATATATATATATGTCAACATTTGAACGGAAGGTGGTTTTGGGGTCTGGGGGTCATGATCGGTGAAAATATACCAAAATTTTCCGGAAGTGCTTTCCTCCGGACGGCTGCAATAGGTAGCTTTTTACTTTTTGTAATGAAAGCTGCCTAAATTGGCTGAGTTATAGTACTTTTAATTTCTAATGTTGCTCACATTTTGAAATGATGTGGTTTTCGTCACGTGATAACACGCGTATTTATTTAACAATTTGGATGAAACTTGGTGCGTAGATAGTACATACCGATGCCTGGACCGAGTTTGTTGGCCAGCTCCAACCACCGTCTTGTTTCAAAATGTCGGAATATTAATTTAAAAAAAAATTAAAATTAGGTGCAAAAAAGTAAGAAATTAAAAAAGATTTTTCTTTTGTGTGTTTGACTTTGATACAAAGATTCCAGAGCATTTTTTGTTTCTTCCACATCTTGAAAAATGGCTGAGTTTTAGCACTTTCAATTTCCAGTATGATTGACATTTTGAAACGGTCTGAAATTTGTTACGCATAATACGCATATTTATAAACTGATTTCGATATAACTTCGTGTGTACATGGTACATACCAATGTCTTGACCGAGTTCACGAGCCAACATTATCTGCCATCTTATTTCAAAATGGCGGCCATTTATCTTTTAAATGTATAATGATGTACAAACAAAAATTTAGAAATTGAAAAAAGGTTCTTTCTAAACTATTCATCTTGATAATGAATTCCGGAGTATTTTTTGCTTTCTCTTTATCTTGAAAAACGCCTGGGATATGGCTGTTTGAATTTCTAATGTCGGTAACATAAAAAAAAAAATCAATTTGCCCGCGACAGCTTTCGTATATATTAATCGATTTGGATGTGAGTGTGCATGTTCAAATGAATTAAGATTTCGACCAAGCTCATTAGTTGGTTTTATCCATCATGCTGCTTTAAAACGGATATCGTGGAATTTGATGACCTTATAAATCGCTTAAAATAAAACCAAGTTGAATAAAAGATGACTAATTTCTAAAAATTCCTATTAATATTCAGTATTGACAAAAACTAGTATCCGATCTTATATAATCGTGTTCCACTAATTTGAGCTTCGTATATTTGAATAATATAACTTAATTTAAAATAAATAAATATGTATATGAAAGCTACCTCTTCCTCCCGGCACTGCCGGAAGGACTTTTTAGACATGGAGATGATTTTTTTTATTCATTCTAGGAATAGATAAGGAATAATTTCCTAATTGGGAATTTTGCCCTACGGGGCCGTAAAAAAATGTAATTTTCGTATTTTTTTCAAATAGACCCCCCCCCCCCCCATGGAGTTGCAACTTCAAAAATTTCAGCTTTTTTAAATGAATTTTTGTAATTGGAAGTATAGGTTTAGGAGAGTATTTAAGGATATAGACTATTGTTTCGATATTTATGACTCACCCTATATATGTGTGTGTGTGTGTATATATGTTAAAGTAAACAAAAAATATCACCATTTTTCTGCAAACATACTGTAAACAAAAATAAACATACTGTATAGTAAGACATTAACATTTATTATTGTAAAACAAAAATTATCGTCCTGTATTATTATGAGTTTTCTATTCTGTTTAGCACAACAAAAATAAATAAATTGTAGCCTTGTTACGTCCATTCTGATTTTATCTTATTTAAATAAATGTATTTTAAAGGAAGACCTATACATGTATTTTAAAGTAAAAATATTCAATGTGTTGCAACTTGTAAATGGATGTTATTTTCAAAATAATGTACATTTGTCTACAAAATAGATTAAAAAAATTCTACCATTTTCTAAAATAAACTGTATGTTTCCATTTTATTGCAAATGCCCTATTGCTGTTTCAAACTTGTCCTCTTAAGTTTAAACATCAACAAAACTCATTTTTTAACATCGTTTTATCCAATTACAGAGGAGTTGAAACCCAAAGGAAAGATAATGAAGACAGAGAGGTTCTAATAAGAGGAAAACTGTGTATGTGGTTACATGTAAAGTGTCTTTTACGAGAAATTTATAGTTTCTTAAAGAGTTTTTCTTTTACATATTTAATCTTAACTTTATTTAAAAGATTTGTGTTTATGGAATGATTTATTGAAAATTTCAGTAAAGTGTGGCATAAAGAATGCAGGAGTTTTTAGTATGATTCTGACGTACTACATACGGAAATAGTTAGTAGTAAAAAGGACACTCTGGAGTTTTTTTTACATATTTAATGCTAACTTTATTTAAAAGATTTTTGTTTATGGAATGATTTATTAAAAATTTCAGTAAAGAGTGGCGTAAGGATTTCAGGAATTTTTAGTATGATGCTGACGTCTACATACGAAAATAGTTAGTAGTAAAAAAGACACTGTGGAGTTATTTTTAATTGTAATGTATGACAATAAACCTTTTTAAGTATATAACGGATTTTATATGCCTAAAAAGTATTTTTAACACATTTATAATGCCTATAAAGGAATGTCATATAATTTTTAAAAAATCACTTGTAATGTAGAATTTAAATAAATTTTAAAAAAAACCAGAAAACCTTACTCTCCATATAATTTTGAATTATGTTTTTTCATTTCTCTTTTTCATAACTGTTTTAAATTGCTAAAAAAACAATAATTTAAGGAAAATTAAATAGAACGTTATATAGCGGGGATCAAAATGACAGGAACGATACAAAAGCAAAGAAATTAATTCGCGTTTTCTAAGCAAATGCATAAACGTTTGCTTTAAAATTAAATGCGTAGTATTCCAAGTAATATTAAAATAATCGTTTACTATAATTGCATACAATTTTTCAATATTTTTCAAAATACGTATTTTGCTAAATTTACCCAGGTGCAAAATGATAAGAACACAGTTGATATATCACCCGCGCAACATGATTGGCGGATATTTTCGCATATAATTTAAAAATGTATTTAGTAGACATTCTAAGTACATTCATGTAGCTCGCAAAAAAATTGGATTACAAGGTAAAGTAAAATACTTTGTAACTTCGAAAAAGAGCAAATTCTAGCTTTTAAAAACATCGGAATGTAATTTCAAAGAATTACGGATGAAATTAAACTTTCAAAGACTGTCATTTTTATTTTTTTAAAGAATCCAGCTATTGTTATTACTACAAAATCTACAAGGAAACCAAATGTTCTTTCGAAACAAACCTAAATTTTGATTTTTCGAACTGTTCCAAGTAAAATAATCACAGCAAAGGAATTTGGAAGTCAGATCAAGACGCTAGTATCAAAATCGGCCATACAAATCACAGTAAAAATATGTCGACAGTTATTAAAAGTATAAAACGACGTCGATGGTCGCGTTTAATATCTGGCAGTAAAAAAGCTCACTTTCCGTTTGCAGAGAAACACCCGAAGCAGCAAACTAAATGGTCTAAAATTATCTTCAGTGCTGAAAAGAAGCTTAATTTTGATATTTCAGATGGTTATTATCTATATTTACATGGCCTTCAAAAGGATAAAGACGTATTTTCTACACATCAATTAAGTTGAAATTTCTTAATGCTTTGGGCTGCTTTTTCCTCGCTAGGTAAGCTTATATTTGCTTTTCTAGATGAATAAGCGAAATAGAAACATTTTTATTCGCGTGTTAAAGTACCACTTGTTGAACCTGAGTGAAAAATTTAGCGACTTTTACGGAATTTTTAACAAGGCAATGCGTAAATTCCATCAGAAAAAGACACAAAAAGAGGTTTGAAGATAAATAAGACTCTAAAATTTGATAGGCTAGCCAATGGTCTAAGCGTTAATTCCATGATTAACGTTTGTGGTATTATAGGGCACAATATATAATGAAAGATGGTCAAATCGTGCAGTATCCCTTGCAAGCAGAATTAAAACCTGAAATTTAAAAGATACGACCTGTTTTATCACCCCGTCAAATTCAAAACTATGTAAACTCTATACTACAATGTTGCATTGGAATTATTAAACACAAAAGAAGTCCATTTGACATGTAATATCTGTATAATTAAAAAAAAAATCTGTTTTAATTTTATTATTTTGCTACCAGTGTAAATCCAATAAAAATGCAGTGTATTATATTATATTTATAACAGTTGTTTTGCAACAGTTATAAATATTTAAAACAGTCTGTCTAATATGGATACTGATCACCGTGCTTTGCTATACAGCCCTCATACCGAGCTCTTACACTGTTTATGAATTATTACTTTTACTTTCTTCTATATTTACAAGAAAAATTGAAACCCTGAAAGGTTTCTCATTCCGGTTTTCGAAGGATTTATATGTTAGAGGAGGAAAGGGTCATTAGGGTTCAGAGATTCAAAAACATTTTTTTAAGCTATTGCATAGCTTTTATCGCGGGCTTTGAGCGCGGCGACCGAATCCAAAAATTCCGTAACGAGATGTATCCTAACACATCGGTAACGAAAAAACCTAACACTCGGATACCGTCGTTTCACTTTGGCAGACTTCGGCATGATATCCTTCGGCAGACTTCGACAGACATTGACGCGGTATTTTTCAGATATTTAGAGGATATCAAGTCTCAAACTTATATATCTTATTTCAGTTACTATAAATCTATAGTTTCAATAATAAAAATTCCTGATAGAATGTGTATAGAAAAGAATCGTCTTAAGATAAAACAAGGTAGGATAATGTAGCTTTTGGTGAGTGGAGACCCGCCCAATGGTAAGGATCGAAAAATTTAAATGCTTATAACTCGCGATCTAATTTTCGTAGGGCGGCCAAATTTTGTTTGGTAATTTATTATGAGACAGTGTTAATTTTTGGTGACAGGAGACCCCACACGGTGAGGATCGAAAAATTTAAAATGCTTATAACTCGCGATCTAATTTTCGTATCGCAGCGAAATTTTGTTTGGTCCTTTATTATGAGACAGTGTTAATTTTTGGTGAAAGGAGACCCCCCCCCACAGTGAGGGTCGAAAAATTTAAAATGTTTATAACTCATGATCAATTTTCGTAGCGCGGCCAAATTTTGTTTGGTAATTTATTATGAGACAGTGTTACTTTTGGTGACAGGAGACCCCCACGGTGAGGGTCGAAAAAGTTAAAATGTTTATAACTCGCGGTCTAATTTTCGTATCGCGGCCAAAATTTGTTTGGTAATTTATTATGAGAGAGTGTTAATTTTTGGTGAAAGGAGACCCCCCCCCCCGATGCTGAGGGTAGAAAATTTTAAAATGCTTATAAATCGCGATCTAATTTTCGTAACGCGGCCAAATTTTATTTGGTAATTATTATCAGACAGTGTTACTTTTGGTGACAGGAGATCCCCCATGGTGAGGGTCGAAAAATTTAAAATGCTTATAACTCGCGATCTAATTTTCGTAGTGCGGCCAAATTTTGTTTGCTAATTTACTATGAGACAGTGTTACTTTTGGCGACAGGAGACCCCCCACGGTGAGGGTCGAAAAATTTAAAATGCTTATAACTCGCGATCTAATTTTCGTAGCGCGGCCAAATTTTGTTTGGTAATTTATTATGAGAGTGTTCATTTTTGGTGACAGAAGACCTCCCCCCCAAGGTGAGGGTCGAAAAATTTAAAATGCTTATAACTCGCGATGTAATTTTCGTAGCGCGGCCAAATTTTGTTTGGTAATTTATTATGAGACAGTGTTAATTTTTGGTGACAGGAGATCCCCCATGGTGAGGGTCGAAAAATTTAAAATGCCTATAACTCGCGATCTAATTTTTTTGTCATGTCTGTCTGTGAGTCTGTAACTCTGTCTGCTTGTACGTGATATAAATATTGTGGGCCATCTACCTTAAGAATTAATGCACGAAATTTAATAAAAAATTATGTTCTTGTACTCCCCTATATAACTTGATGTTGATTAGTTGTTGATCTGAATCGCTCCACATGTGGCGCTTCTATATTATATTTCTTACGATTTACGTAACAGCTGTATTTCAAGAACTAATGCATGGAATTGAATTAAAAATTTTATTCGATTAGTCCCATAATATAACTCGATGCTGGTTATGTTTTGGTGTAAATCGCTCAACGAGTGGTGCAGCTATGCCCACTGTTTTACGATTTATGCAACAACACTATCTCAAAAACTAAAGCACGAGTTTTCATCAAACTTCAGATTTGGTTAGACCTTAATATGAATTCATGCTAATTACATTTTGGTGTAAATCGATCAACAGATGGGGCTTTTATGCTGCATTTTTCACGATTTCCAAAATATTTCTATCTCAAGTATTAATACACGAATTTTCATCAAACTTCAGATTCAGTCTATGAACTCGTTATGTTTACGGTTTGATGTCTACCTCTGAACAGGTGATGCTGCTATGCTGATTTGTTTGCAATTTCCCCAATAACTCTATGTCTAAACCTAATGGGAGAAATTTCGTCAAGCTACAAATTGAGATATACCTTGATAAATATAATAGCTGATTATGTTTTGGTGTAAATTAGTCAATAAATGTTGCGTTTTTTCCGATATCCGCAATAGTCATATTTCAAGAATTACTGCATGAAATTTCATACATTTAGAATTCTCACGGTGAGCATAGATTATCATTTAATTTTGTCATTGTGGTAGCAAATTTTAAAGAAATATCATGTATGAGATAGTAGAAAGATCTGGAATTGCTTTATACGTTTATTTTTTGTTCAAAAGCTTAAAAATTTATTTACTGTAAATTTTATTATTATTTTTGGTGGAAATAAAAATACATTATTTTACGATTTTATACATATATGTATATGAAATATTATCCCGATATAATCATGCGCACTACAGATGGCAAATTACCTTTTAGAAAACCCTTAATTAGTATTACTCAGTTCAACTATTTTCTCAGTTTTTTTCGTTAAAATTATTTAAAGAAATATGTAAAAAATGATTTGTAGATTTTTCCGAAAAGATTATTTAGTTTGAAGAAATATTTGCATGTCCAATATTTTTTTTCAAACATTTTGACATTTGGAGTATATAAATATTTGGAACATTTAGAGTATATGCAGGGTGATAAAAAAAAAAAAAAAAAAAAAAAAAAAAAAAAAGTGGGCAAATTGATATGACAACTCAGGCATACGACAAGGATAAAAAATCCCATGGGAACATGGGGTCGAAAACCACTTTCTGAGTCACAAATATAGGATGTTTCATCCTAATTCAATTTGGTTTGACAGTAATAAATTTCAGAAAACTGAAGCATATTATAATAAAACATTTAACAGACATTCTCATCTTTGTTTTAAATGTGATAACACCAAACAAAAGTGGTAGAAGTTTGCATTATGCGCACCAGCAATATGCACTTCGCACCTCACATTTTGGACTGTGATGATCAGTTCATACGATATCATCGATTGCTTGAGCAATATGTTTTTCCAGATTTTATCGTAACATTATCACATTTCACACAAAATAAGGTACATATCGTTGCATTTCATCACAATATTTTTATTTTCCTCCAAATTCTTACTTTCAAACCTTGTGTAGCTAGAATGAAGCACCCTGTATTTGTGACTCAATAAGTAGTTTGCGATCCTATGTTCCTATGTGATTTTTTATCCTTATTGTATTCTTAGTTTGTCATATCATTTTGTCCACTTTTTTTTAATCACCCTGTATTTTTTTTTCATTTTACTAACTCTGTCCTTTTGAATTAAAAATTAAAAAAAATTAAAGTTCTTAAATAATAAAAATCTACAAAATTAATAGAAAGTAACAGACTTATATAATTCTATTATAAATTATTATAGTATATCTTTTTATAAATTAATATCACGTTTATGTATAGTGACATAAAAATTAACAGTATGAGGAATTAACAAATATAGTTATAAAATAAAGTATACACATGTCGCAATAAAAAAAGGCAATATGAAGTAATACATTAATAAAGCTATATCATGAAAAATAGAGAATTCATGTTTTTGTTGTAATTAGTAACTTTATTTTAAATATAATAATTTGAAATAAAAAACGAAACATACATAATTTATTTTGTTATAACAGTTTCTTTTCGTTTAATTACTTTTAACGAAGGAAGAAATAATGAAATGACAGAAAGAAAGTGTACTACTATTTTAAAAATTGCTTATCATTCAAAATCGCTGAACAACGATAACAATAGTAACAATAAAGAAATGAAATATAAAAAAAGTTGTATTTTTTCCAAAAGGTTATTTTTCATCAACATTGTTAAATAACAATGAAAAAAAAATAAATGAGAATGAGAATTTGTTCATCTTTTGTGAAACATTTTTTCAATATTTATGCAAACGTCAAACAAGATAGGATTTTAAAGATACGATAGCTTACATTAATAAATAGTTTTCTTTAATAAACATTTTATTTATTCTTCGAAAATTTTGAAAATTGAAGACCAAAAGTAAAGAGGCATTTAAAGATTATAGGCGAGCATACAACATTAAAACATTATACATAACTCATATGCCCCACCAGTGGCCGAGAGGCAAGGACCTTTCAACTGGTAGACGGCAGGTGCTGGGTTCAAACCCAATCGCGGCTGTCGGCCTAACCGTTCGGAGTTTTCGTGGTTTTCTTCGAACCTTGCGTAAATACGGGTTAGGTTCCCTTAGAAAGACCCCCACGAAGGGCAATCCCCCCCTGGTCCTATATCCCTAGCGTAGATAATCGGACGACAAAAATAAACCAAACCAAACCATAACTCATATTTCGAACACAAAATTAATAGCGTATATCACATAAAGCATTACTTTTATCTGCTTAATTCCCGTCATTAATGAATAAATATAAATTAGCTTTTGCTCAGTGAAAATGCCTGGATCCTAAAGCATTCGAGAAGAAAAATCGTAAATAACTTCACTCTCCAAACAAGAAAAATAATTCATCAATATTCCAAAAGTGTTTGCAGTGGGTGTAGAAATTCTGTATTGACGTGATTCGAATTTGAAAATATTTTGAGTGTCTGGTTATGTCAGTGAGAAAAGATATGAAAAAAAAGTACTTGAGGTAAATTGCAGTGTAAACGAAATTCATTCGTTAATACTTTAAATGTTGAATGTTGTATTTGCTTCTAATGCTTTTGTGAGCCGCATTTATATTTAACTTAAAGCAACTGCTTGGCTCCAATCTTTTTCTCAAAAGATTTATTTTTCTTCAAATTTAACTTCTAAAAATGTATTTATGTTAATTAATAGATTTTCTAATTATGTGCATTTATTGTGAACCGCTAATTTTACATAATTTACGTGGAATAAAGTGAAATTACTGATTATTTAACAAAATTGAAATAAAAAATAATGGTATCAAGAGGCTTTAAGTGATGCATCAATCTAGTTATTCTTGCTCATAAGATGTACGGGCAAATCAGTACTTGTAGATGCGGTGCAACATCTTTTTCAGAAAAGCAATTTAGGCATATACTGAAAAAAATTGTAAAATTACTAAAATATTTCTGCAAAACAATTCCTGGAACAAAAAAATTAATGTAAAAGACACATATTTACACAATAAATCAAAAAATCTGTAAGGTTACTATGACTTTTTAACGAAATTGGGATGTCTAGAACTTTTTACGTAACTGCAACCTGGGTTACAGATAAATTTTTAGATACTGTAATTTTAGTAGATTCTATAGTAAAGCTACAGAATTCTGCAACTTTATAAAACCTAGATTTGTAAATTTATATATTTTTTGACAGTGTACAGAAGCATTCCTATTTCTGTAACTTTACATCTGTAGAATTACAGATTTTTTTTTACTGTGTTTATGTAACGTAGCCTTCTTCATACTTCACGTACACTCAGTACAAAAAATATGTAATGTTACTAAAAGTTTTCCAGGAAACTGGGATTCCTAGAACTTTTTGTGT
Organism: Maratus speculifer; assembly: GCA_964019185.1. Lineage (NCBI taxonomy): Eukaryota > Metazoa > Arthropoda > Arachnida > Araneae > Salticidae > Maratus > Maratus speculifer. The sequence continues at coordinate 35,339,131 of OZ025293.1, forward strand.
AACGGCAACAGGAACAATTTGTGCAACAGATAAAGATTTGCACTGAAATAGAAAAAACCTGTAACATTACTAAGAATATTTTAGGAAACTGGGATTCTTAGAATTTTTTATATAATTACAATCCAGGTTACATATATATTTTATTTTAAGATATCTGTAATTTTAAAAGATTCGTTTGTAAAGTTACAGATTAGTATTGAATATTTAATTTTTTTCTAGTACAGTGTACAGATGAAATGTAATTAAGCATACAAATTTCGGCAACTTTACATTTGTAGGATTACAGTTTTTTTTTTCTTTTTTTTACAGTGAATCTACTGAGTGTGTCTTTATTTGTAGAAAAAGACAAATAGATTAGAAAGACACATATCATGATAATGATAATAATTTCAATGGAATTTATGCACGGAGAATAGGTGATATATAATACTCTTTGAATTTCCTATCTGTCAATCCTGCACGGGGGGTGATATAATGCGTTATCGTTCATAATTTAAAAAAATGTATCCACTTAATTATCACGGAATGTATGAACATACGACAGCAGAACTCCATTAATAAATCGGTCACAGTGTTCCATCCAAATACAAGCGCATGATAGCAGTTCAAATAGTATAATTACAATTAAAGGAACCACGTCAGTCAATTTGATATGTGTTTCTTGTGGCTCTTATTCTAATTTTCCGTCAGCACTAAAAGTAATTTAAAATGTCTTCAGTTTTGTTTTATTTTCAATCGATTCCAACTGAATTCGTATGGGTCAAAGATCGCTTCAGTAATAAGTGTATGCGTACGCGGAATATATTAAATATAGTATAGAGGCTAATACTTTACTTACAAGCGAGCGCGGAAAAAAAATACATGCCCTACTTCTTATAGCGTGAAAAAATTATGCCTGATACTCTTCTACACTGTAAAAAAAATTCAAGAGATTACTAAAAATTTCTTAGTAAGTTTGTATTCCACAGAATTTTTTAGTAACCATTACAAACTTTTTTTTGCAAGTAAAACAAACATTTCTTTTGTAAACTGAACAAAATAATTTTTTGTATAACTAACTTAAAACTTTTTAGTATGAGCCACCAAGCAAACTTTAGTAATAGCTCCAAAATTATTTTTAGTAACCATTACGTGTGCCCGAGGGCAGGAGCCTCCTTCGAGCTGCATCCAGTGGGTAAAAAGAGACTTCTGAAACGGAAGATTTTCGGCAAAGCCGCAATAGATTGCAGCACCAAACTTTGTTACCTGCTCTATTTTGACATGTTTCTAAAGGGGATGGATAGTTCAGAGATCATTACCCATGGTAACTGCTACGACAGGATTTTCATAATTCCTTTATTTAACAAGTACTTACATTGCCTACATTAAGTGCATATTTGGTGGCGGCCAGCATCGAACCCAGGCACTTTCAGCCTGGAGTTCGGTGCTATGGCCAATAGGCTATCACGGCCACACCAAGTGAGTTTTAGTAAGAGCTATTAAAAATGTAAAACTATTAACTCTATTCGTTGCTAGCTTTTTTCAAGTAATTCTTACAGATTCCTTGTTACCGAGTAAGATTACTAAAAATTTCTTAGTAATTACAAGGACCACTAAATTTTTTTTAGTAGATCGACCCTTTTTTACCATATACATGTTAAAAATTATTTTGTTTCTACCTTTTTTGAAAGTGCATATATTTTTAAGATTTGTCTACCATTGTACTTTTCAATGAACTATCTATCAGTAGATATCATCTGCATCTTTTCTTTGTAATAATTCCTTAATCCAAGAGTGTCGCGTCTTTTTTCACAAAGATAATGTTATGATACATTTTTAATACCTCTTACTGCATACAGAAAAGGAAAAACAACAAATGATTTTAAATTAATATTCAAATATTGCATTTCAAACACGTTATAAAATTCCAGTTTACTTAAGTTGTACATTTTTCACGGGATATATGGAATATTGGTTTGTTTCATTTTTTGTTTGTTTGTGTGACGGCCAATTATCTACATTTGAGATATTGGTCCTAAAGGGGGGAATGCCCTCTGTGGGGGGTTTTTCTAAGGGAATCTAACAGGTATTTAAGCAAGAAAATCCAAGGTTGGAAGAAAACCACTGAAAACTCCGAACGTTTACGCCGACGGCCGCGATTGTGTTCGAATCCAACACCTGCCGTCTACCAATTTCGCAGGCAGAATCTCTCGGCCACTGGTGGGGCATAGAGTCTTCAAAAATCAAATGAATGAAGGGAAATTAGTTGGCGTTTCACAGAGTTTTCTACGATTTTAAACCTTGCTTGTAAAAGTGCAAAAGAAAAGAAGAATTCTTTTGGACTACAGGGGTTAAAAAGTAATTCTGGTGGGTTACATGGATTTTCGCCATTAAGAAAAAATGAGTTAGAAAAAAAACTGAAAAGAGCAGAATAAACGCACACATGCGACTATTTCCAAGTATACTTTATATACAGGGTGGTTATACAGCTCATATTCAAAATATTAGAATAATTACCTTTTTTTTAGAAATTGAAAATATCGTTTGGTAATTTAATGTCTTTTAATGAAAATATGCAAACGATATTTTTATTAAGAACTTATTGTTGATTAAACTTGCTTGTTATCTTAATTTTAATATCGTTTTTGAAAAGATTAATTGCAAAAAAAATTATTTTGAAAAGTCAAAATATTAGAATATTTATTCAAGTGGTTCAAAATATTAGAATATTTCACATTAATTCTCTTTTAATTATTACCAATTCTTAACTGGTGGCATCATTGATTAAATTCAGACTATTTTATTTAAAATCAGTATTCTTTTTTGCAGTTTGTTTCTTTTTCGTCTTAAAATGGGCCGTGTGAGTGATATTCCTGAATCTACTAAACTTCGTATGCTTGATTTGTATCGGCACGGTAAAAATCAATGTTTTATAGCGAATTATTTACATTGTTCGCAATTGAGCGTTAGTAAAATACTAACACAATATTCAAAAATTGGAAAATTTCAAAATAATCGCCAAAATGGTGGCCGAAAACCAAAAACATCTGCTAGAGATGACAGGAAACTGAAGCGTATAGTTAAGAAAAACCGTTTTAAAAGTGTGCGATTCTTGCACCGAAAATGGAAAGAAGAAGGAGTTGAAGTTTCTACATCGACAACATTAAGACGTCTCCATAAATTTAAATTTGAATCTCGTGTACCGAAAACAAAACCTCTCATGACTGCAAGACAAAAGCGTATAAGATTGAATTGGTGTAAATCAAGACGTTTATGGAGCAATGAAGATTGGAAAAATATATTATTTAGTGATGAAAGTATGTTTTGTGTTTCATATGGTAATCAAGGTATTCGAGTTTGGAGAATGAAGCAAGAAGCATTTGATAAAGAATGCCTTAAACGTTCCGTAAAATTTGCTGCTAGTGTCATGGTTTGGGGTTGTATGAGTGCAGAAGGACCTGGAAAGTTATGCATCGTCTACGAAAAGGTTAACTCTCTGATACATCAAGAAATTTTAGAATATTACATGATTCCATCATCAGAAGATTTATTTGAAGATGATTTCATCTTTCAACAAGATTTAGCGTCCCCGCATACCTCGGTGTCAACTAAGAATTGGTTCCGCCAACGCAACATTAAGGTACTTCCTTGGCCACCAAATTCACCAGATCTTAATCCCATCGAAAACTTATGGTGTATAATGAAGAAAAAACTTCAAGAAAATCCTCCTTCAAGTAAAACTGAGTTAGTGGCACGTATAAAGTCTATTTGGGCTAATATTGATAGAAATGTTTGTAAACACCTTGTATATAGTATGCAAGATGGATTGTACGCTGTTATGAAAGCCAAAGGGGATGCTACAAAATATTAACTACCATTTACTTCATATTCATAAGGTAATATTGTTGCGTAAAATAAAATATTCTAATATTTTGAACCAATCTAAATTTTATTCTAATATTCTGGTGTGTTTAAGGAAGCTGTATACCTAATTTATTGTGCTGTATTTTATATTTTATAAATGTTAAAATCTTATCTAAACATTCCAGATTTAATTTATAAGAAATTTAATTGCATTTACTTAGTATAAAAAATAAATAAATGACAAATAATTTTTTCTTATTACTTTTTCTCAATTATTCTAATATTTTGAATATGAGCTGTAATTAAAGTTACCCTGTTTGGACCTACGTAGAATCCTCCCTGGTTGACCGATATCGCTGAAACTTGGAATATAAGTTATATGGACCATGGGGGAAACGAAATCAGCAATAAAAATATAGTTCAAATCTCGACCACCAGGTGAAAAAAGGACGCTTTAAAACCACAAATATCAAACCAGAAATCTTTCAAATTTCGATCGATAGATGGCGGTTTTCACCTGCGTAGAAATGACTTTATGCAAATTCGGAGCGTTTTAAAAAGCCAGTGCTCTCTGCCGTACATTCTTTCTTTCTTTCTAACCGATGACCAGGCCCCTACCTGTCGAGTTATCTCAGCTTAACGGGTTAGATACCTGGTATCGGGGCGGACGACCGTCTAATTGCCACGTAGCGGCAATAAACTTTGCTTCGCATGCCATCATTCCAGCAGTATTTGCTTGTCGTTAAACATACTTTGTTTCGCCTGTTAATTAATGGTACATCCTGTAGTTTGAACTGCAAATGGCTTCGCAAGAGGGTCTCGTAATTTAGAGCCTTGATCAGATGACGAGACCTTCACCTGGCAAGGCACCTCCAGAGGTATAATTCACAGGTAACTTGGAGAACTTTGCACCCACGACGGATTTTATATGCACCATGCGCCATTAGCGTACATGATGGAATTTTAGCCGGCAAAGTGAGGGCGATCTACACAGACAAGTGCCGAGGTCGGCTGATTGTGGCTAACGGTTGCTGGACTGAGTAGTTTATTGCCTTTGTGAATATACTGTGTTTGGCGCCACACATCACTCCCACTCGCAGTGCCAGGTGAAATGGGGCTGAAGTTTAAATTTTTTGAGCCGAAACAGTGGCATGTCCTTAGCAAAAAACAGGTGGGACAATTTTGAGGGAGATTTAGAATAAAAACAGATAAAACAGAATAGAAGCAGAACAAGAACAGAAATAAAAAAGATTAAATAACCAAAACTAAAAAGGCCGAAATGCTAAGTAGTGCCAGAGAAGGGAGAATTTTTGGGCAGAAATGCAAGGCAGTCGAATCGCTGCTGATGGTGACGTGATCCCGCCTTTCTACCGCACCCAAGGAAGAAAAAAAAGGTGCTCCATGGGCTGTCCCATTGGAGCGGGTCCGGTAGATCATGCGGACAGAGTCCAAATGCACCTAATAAAGAGGCGTAGTGTCACTAGAAAAAACAAGGGAAAAAGAATAACCCCGAACACGTTTCGGACCGCACAGAGTCCCTTGAGTGTCTTCGTCGATGAGGTCAACGTGTGCGGTTCGGGGTAGTTGGGCTAGTAGGTTGCTTCCCATTGTTTTTCGGACCGCACAGGGTCCCGTGGGTCCCTGCGTCAATGAGGTCGACTTGAAAGCCTGAGAGGCGTTAGCCCCCTAGGGGGGTTCCAGAACGGTGACGGACCGGGCACAGTCCCTTGAGTCTCTGCGTCTATGAGGTCAACCTGTACGGTTCTGGTGCAGTGGCTTGATTGGTGCTCCCGAATTTCTTCGGACCGCACAGGGTCCCTTGAGACCTTGCGTCGATTAGGTTAACTTGAAATTTTCGGGAGCCAAATCCTAGAGGAGGGAATCCTGGAAGATAAATGGGTTAGTAACTTTGCTATTGTTTAAGATTAACCAGAGAGTTCACTTAACGTAAGCACTCCCCGTGAATACCCTTTTGATTTTTTTTGTAATATATGTCTTATGTTGTTTAGATCTGGACGGACAAGCAGTTAGGCGGGGACGGACGAACCTTTTGGATTTGTCATAATGTGTAGATTGCAGATCCGAGATGTCTTTCGACGTGCTTGCAATAGTATTATTGCGGTGTACTTGTTTCGGGCCGTGGATACTGCTCTTACTGCACGACTACCGCTTACTGCTGTGATCATAAGACATATCATTATTTTAACATTTTATGATTTTTTAATGTTGACCGTCGGGTTTTAGACCTAGGACATTTTTCCTTTAATAACATATAGGAAGGACAAACAGTGCCGGAGGCGGGTGAAACTTTTTACTGTGTCATGGTGTGCGACTTGCAGATCCGGGATGTCTTGCGACGTGCATGCAGGAAGTTCCTGCGGTGCACCTGTTTCGGGTCTTGGATTCTGCTGATATTGCACGACTACCGCACACTGTTGGGACATAAGACAAAATAACACTTTATAATTTTTTTGTGGCGATAGGAATCCTAGGCCGTTTAATAAGTTTTTTATTTTTTTTAAACATATAATAACCTATAACACAAAAATGCGCGCGGGTGCATGAAGGATTAGTGGCTGTAGTAAAGGATTACGAGTTTTTTTTTTTTTTTTTTTGTAAGTGTGGTCATTTGTCTATGTGTTCAGATGTATGAGTGACGTGATGTTGTCGCAGTTGTCTTGGATCCATCTGATTTTGATTTTTGTCTTTCTCTGTACGTGTTTGTTTTTTGCTAAATGTTTATGCCATAATTTTTCGTTTTCTGTTGTAATGTTTGCTAGGTGATCTGCTTGTGTGAGCGGGCAGTGTAGCAGGTAGTGTTTAGGCGTACCCTCCGAACCGCATTCACAGTCCGGTGTGTGCGCCTTCTTGAATCTCTGGAGGTATTCTGGGAATGCTATATGAACTGTGTAAAGTTGTGAGAGTAGGTAGTCGCTAAGTGATGTATTTTCGTCTACTTTTGAAAAGTACTGGTAAGTTTCCCTGCCTGTGTCCCCATAGTCCCATTCGAACTGCCACTGTTCAGTTGTTAAGTCTTTTAGTGTTCTTTTTAGTTTTGAAATAGGTTTTTCCAGGTAGTATGAACGTTCATTGTTCTGGTTTAGTGCTGCGTGTTTGGCTAACACATCGGCCTCTTCGTTTCCTTGGATGCCGACATGCACCTTGACCCAGCTGATTTTAAAATTATTTCTTGAATCTTTGATTAGGTTGTGTATTTTGTTGACTGTGTCACTGGTGTTGAATGGTTTACTTAATGAATCTATTGCTGATTGGCAGTCCGACCTAAAACTGTATGGCTCACACAATGAATTGCCCCATTCCGCTGCTTTATGTATAGCCAGAAGTTCGGCTTGGAAGACGCTGTTACAACTATTTAGAGGCATTGACCAAGTCTTTATTATTTCATTATTTTTGAAAGCTATAAAAGCCGAGCCTGTAGCACCTGATTCCAATTTTCAGCCGTCTGTATAAATGCAGGTGTCTTTTGGGTTGTGGCCTATACGTGGTTCAATTGTTTGTGCCGGGTTGTTTTGCCATATGTTTACTTTCTGAGTGTATTCTCTGTGAAAGATGATTTTGTTGTGTATTGTTGCATTCTTCCTTAATCTTGAGACTGTGTCGTATGCCGCTTCATAGTTTACTTTAAGGTGAATTATTTTACTTAGAGGTGAATTATTTTACATAATTTACTTTAAGGTGAATCAGGCCAGCAAGTACCAATAGGGCCGAGGTTGGGGCCTTTCTATAGGCCCTGACTATGGCCAGTGCGAAGTGTCTTTGGCAGCTCGAGAGGATTTCTTTACACCTCTTCGTAAGGCTGTGCCCCCAAATCGGGGCCGCTTAGGTTAGCGTCTTCTCAACTACTGTGTTGTACCAAATTTTCATTATGTTAGGTTTAAGACCCCATTCTTTGGCTGTCATGTATGCTAGGTTTTTGATATTTTTTCTAACCTTGTCGGCTTGTGTTTGACAGTGTGGTTCCCAGTTTAGGTTTTTATGGAGTATGACCCCTAGGTATTTGATTTGTTCCTTGGCACGCAGTTCCTGACCATTTAACTCTATTCCTTCTATGCTGTTTGGGTCTGCTGTTGGAAGGTTCCAAGAATTGCCCCTGTTTAGGTATAGTAATTCAGTTTTTTCTTTCTTTAGTGTTAGGTTGTTTTCCTCTATCCAGTCGTTGAATTCTTTTAATATTCTGTTTGCTAGTCTTTTTAGTTTGTCTTTTGACCTACTCCTGAGAATTATTATGAAATCATCTGCAAAGGCTTGTATTCTTACATTTTTCCCCCAGCGTTTTTTGAGAGCTGTTTCCGCGATTAGTAGCCACAGAAGCGGGCCAAGACAACTGTCTTGGGGTCAATCGCCATAAATTTGTCTTGCCACCTTGATACCGTTTTTTTCTAATGAAACAAATCTTTGTTGGAGGAAACTCACTACCCAATTCACTATGTAATCCGGGCAGGGAGACTGTTTTAAATTATTTATTAGAATTGGCCATTTTATGTTGTCAAAGGCCCCTTTGATGTCCATGGCTATTAGGAGTGTTTGATAAATGTTATTGCCGTCTTCTTTAACTGTTTTAATAGGTTTTCTAGTGCATGTTCTCTTGAGGTCACCTGTTTCAACCCGTATTGTTTATTACTCCAATATTTTTCTTTGTATAGGTGGTAGTTAATTCTTCCATGGATTATTCTCTCTAGCATTTTCCCTAACGCTGCTAGTTGGCAGATTGGTCAATAATGTTTTGGGTTTGTTGGGTCTTTGCCTGGTTTCTCGAAGAGTACGACTACGCCTAACTTAAATGATTTGGGAAAGTATTCTAGTTTTTAACACGTGTTAAACAGAGTTAGTAGAAGGTGTGGAGCTGCTGGGTGTACTCTTTTAATTAGGTTATAGTCTATGTAGTCGTACCCTGGCGCCTTGTTTTGTTTGATATTTCTTATTATTCTATTGAGTTCCGCTTTAGTTATTACTGGTGGTTTTGCGTATTCCAATGGATTTTTGTCTACCTTGATAGTATGTGGTGTTGAACTGTCTGTTAGGTACAGGTTGTCTAAGAAATGTGCTAATGTTTGTTTTATGGTTGTTGTGCCATCTTGTTTTAGTATGTCAACGAGTTTCACTGCTCCCGTGGTTTTGTTGCTCGCGTGTTTTTAGTGCGTTCCGTAGGTGTCTGTTGTTTTACTGCAATAATCCTTCCATGTTTTTGATTTGGTTTTATTTATCAGTTTTTTGAGTTTGGCCTTTTATTTTTTGAAAACTGTGTGTTGTTGTAGTTTTAGGTTTTCGTTAGTTTGTTTTTGATACCTCCTCCTGAGAGCCCTAATCTTATTCCTGGCTGTTTTGATTTCGTCCGTCCACCACGGTGGAGCAGTGATCACTGGTGTTTTTTTTCTTTTTGTAGCACGTGAAAGCTATAGTTGTGATTTCATTTTGCAGTCTCAGTGTAATGTTGTCCAGTTGGTCTTCTGTTGTTACTTTGTTGAGTTCTTTTATGTATTTGTTTCTTATTTTTCTAATGAGTTTATCAAATTTGGCATGTTTTCCTGCCTTGGTTTGGAGACCATGTCTCTGGTAGTCTATGTTTTTATGATTTTTGATTGTGTAAGTAATGTAGCAGTGATCACTAAGTGAGGCTTCGTCACTGACTTGCCAATCACTGATGTCGTTGCCCAGGGTGACCGTAGCTATGGTTAAGTCCGGCCAGCCCCTTAATTCCCTCAGCCTCTCTTCCGGAGCTCTCCGTGAGACTCTAAATGAGGGTTTGGCGTCTGGTTGGTTGTGGACGAACAAGGAGTGTAGCAGGAGGAAGTCTGTGAGTTCCCTGCCCCTTTGGTCAGAGTCTTCGTATCCCCAGGCTGCGGAGCGTGCATTGAAGTCCCCCGTCAGCAGCACTTCGCCCACCGCTTTTTTCAGAGCTTCTTCGATCTCTGTTACTACGTTCGGAAAGTGCGCTGACGGGGGAGCGTATAAGTTGATTATTGTAAATTGGTTGTCTTTGTTTTCTAATGTTATGGCAGTGGTGAATCCTTTCGCGAGTATTGTCATAGGTTTAGTTCCTAGTTTGGTGATTATCGCTGATTTGTTGGATGTTGTTTTCGTTATGTTCCACTTCTTTTGGTTAAACCCTGTGATGATCCCAGTTTTTTTCTGTCGGTAGAAGTCTTACAGTAGTATCACCTGGAAGCCCCGCGCTTCGGCGAGAACCGCCAGGCAATCCGTTGCCGTACTTCCGCCATGAAGATTTATTTGAATGCATTTAAGAGAGTCGTCTTGAGTAACTGTTGAGTTAGGTGTACTGTTAGTGTGTGGGCCTGTCGTGTTCGTGTTTGTTGTTGTGTGTGAGGGTGAGGGTGTGGATGTTTGTAAGTGGATGGTGACGTTAGTGGAGTTGGTGTTGATGGCCGCGCTCCTTGAGCGTGTCAACCTCTGACTATCTATGGCCATCGTGGTGTCGACGTGTCGCATTGTAGCTTTTTTTCCTGTCTATGTCTGCTCGCGACCTCGTCACTAGCCTCTCTTGATTACCAAAAGTATTGATCGTCACCCTCCCTGTGAGCACCTCAACGCCTTTGGACAATGCCTTGCCCTGCTCTGTCTGAATTTGCCTGACCCGAAGGAGAGTCCGCCAGACCCAGCATGCACCCGAGTTCAGCGTATGCTTCGTATCCTTGTCGACTTGGATGTATCCTTTCATGTTGATGTTGTAGTTGTAGCACGCGATGCAACAGACTCTGTCCGTACTGCACTCTCTGTGCACATGCTCTCCCGCGCACTTGGAACACCTCTGTCGCCTGTTGTAATCCTTTGCCACGTTATCGAACTCTAGACATTTGTGGCAGCGGATGATGCTGATGAAAGGCTTAATTGGGCATTCCCTGAGCCCCAGGCAAATCGTCCTTGCCTTAAGCAGGCGATCTGCCAGTGGCTCTGCCGTACATTCATTCTGCATCATGCCGTTAGAAAAGAAGGAACGAACGTTACTGGTAAAGTTGTTCTATCAGAACGGCAGTAATTTGTCAATTGCACTACGAGAATTCCAACGCTTGAAAGGATCATGAAAAGGGCCAATGATGAGACAAGCCTTGAAAAAGGTGCTGTCTAAATTTGAAAAGACTGGAGAGTTGGGTGTGCAGCAAGGAAGAGGGCGGAAAAGAATTTCAAATGAAATTACCGAAGAAGTTGCTCTTGCTGTGATCGAAAGAGCACCGGGTTCCCAATATTCTTCGAAAAGTGCTCGAGCTGTGTCACCTTGGTCTACAGTATGGTAGGTTTCACGATCCATTATAAGGTGGTATCCATACAAGGTTCACGTTGTGCAAGCGGTGAATCCTGCAGATTCGGACGCATGAACTCAATTTGCGAGGTTGTTTTTGGCTAGATTAACCGTTAATAATGCATGGCCGTGGAACATTTTATGGTCGGACGAGGCGAATTTTACCCTAGATGAAGCAGAGAATACTCAGAACTGTCGAGTATGGGGTACTGCAAGTCCGAATGTTCTCCATAAACAGTCTTTACATCCGGCTTACGTAAGTGTTTGGTGCGGCTTTACGGCTGATTTTATTCTTGGTCCCTATTTTTTTGAGGAGAACACTTCTCAGGGTCCTAAAAGGTGTTCCATTACGGGTACCCGTTATTGCAATCTCCTTCAGCAGCAGGTCATTCCATCTTTACAAGAGCGGGAGTGTTTAGAGACTACCGTATTCATGCAGGTTGGTGCCCCTCCTTATATAGCTCGAGCAGTGACAGCATTACTTCGTGCCCAGTTTGGATATCATCGGGTAATTTCGAGAAATTTTCCGACCACCTGGCCTCCTCGCTCCCCGGACTTCAATCCCTGTGACTTCTGGTTGTGGGGATTCCTGAAAGATCGTGTGTATGGAGGAAGCATACGGACATTATCTGAAATAAAAGCAAGCATAACACGTCATGTGTCTACAATTGTTCGAGACACCCTTCGCGCTACTGTTGAACACGCGATAATGAGTTTTGAACATGTGCTTGATGCAAATGGAATGCATATTCAACATGTCCTGTAAATAAAAAAAAGATTTCTGTTTCCAGTTTGAGATTTATGGTTTTAAAGCCCCTTTTTTTCACCTGGTGGTCGAAATTTGAACTAATTTTTTTTATTGCAGATTTCGTTTCCCCATGATCCATATAACTTATATTCCAAGTTTCATCGATATCGGTCAACCAAGGCAGACTCTACGTAGGTCCAAACAGGGTAACTTTAATTATAACCACCCGGTATACATCAATTTTTTATGTTACACAAATAATGTAGCACTTTTTTAGTTCACAGGCTATCATAGCCTGAGAGCTTATGTGCCCGTCCGTTCTGTATGTACGTTCGTGCGTAACGCGATAACTCATGATAAAAATATCCGATGCACTTGAAATTTTGTATGTAGGTATATCCTGACAAGGCACTCCCCTGAATAGTTTTTGGAGTTCATTCGATATGTATAAGAGGGGGAACGGGAGCCCCTCCCCTTAGTTGATATAAATGAGATTTTCATGCAGAATTAAGTTTTCGTTCAAAATTTAGATTAGGATCATTCTGATGAGGCGATTCCGAGACTTTTATTAGGTGTTCATTGAATAAGTATAAATAGGGGGAACAGGGGTTCTAATACCCGCCCCCCCTTAATTTATATAAATGGGTTTTTCAAGCAGAATTTTCAGAGTTCGTTCAAATCTCTGAATAGTTTTGGAAGTTTAATGGTTAAGTATAAAAGAGGGGGATAACTCCTTTTAAATTATATAAATGCTAATTGGGTTTTTATTAAGAATTATCTCATTTGCTCTGAATTTTGGATATAGATTTTTTATATGATAAAGCATATCTTTGATAGTATAGGAGGTTCAATGATTAGATATAAAAAAGAGGAAAGGGGAGAGCTGTTTCCCCTTCTTAATTTTTTTTCGAACGGAATTAACCCTTGAAAATAAAAGGCTTTAATGTAGAATTAGTATTTGTAGCCTGAGAGCTCAATGCCATCAGTTTAACTGGGTAGTATTCTTTATTCATTTAATTGAACACCAAAAGATCTACTCTGGGTATGGAATTTGCCCATAAATGGAAATACCCACGCCTCGGCCGGCAGATACCTTCAAAAACGACTGTTTATTGGATGAAAAGTAGCATTGTTAAAATGTCCTTCACGTATATTATTTTTTTAGCTCACAGGCTTTCAAAGAATGAGAGCTTATGTGCCTGCCCGTTCGGTATGTATGTACGTATGTGCGTGCGTACGTATGTAACGCGAGAACTCACGATAAAAATATCCGATTTACTTAAAAACTTAAATATAGGCTTATTATGATAAGGCGCTTCCCAGATTAGCTTTGAGAGTTAATTCGATAAGTGTAAGAAGGGTAACAGGGACAATTGCCCCTCCCCTTAATTTATATCAATGGGTTTTTCATGCAAAATTATCAGATTTCGTTCAAATGTTAGGTATAGAATCATTCTGATGAGGCACCACCGTGATTAGTATCGGGCGTTCATTGCATAAGTATTAAGAAGGGGAATGGAGGCTAATGTCCCTTCCCTTTAATTTATATCAATGGGTTTTTCATGCAAAATTATCAGATTTCGTTCAGATGTTAGGTATAGAATCATACTGATGAGGCACCCCCATGATTAGTATTGGGTGTTCATTGGATAAGTATTAAGAAGGGGAATGGGGGCTAATGTCCCTCCCCTTAATTTATGCAAATTGTTTTTCATGCAGAATTATTACATTTCTATCAAATCTTAGATATAAGATAATTCTGATGAGGCACCTCCGTGATTAGTTTTGGGTGTTTATTGGATAAGTTTAAAGGAGACAGGGAGAACTACCCCTCATAATTTAGGTAAATGGTTTTTCATGCAGAATTAACCGATTTCTTTCAATTTTTGGATACAGGTTCATAGTGGTAAGAAGCTTCCATTATTACTTGTGGTATTCTTTTGTTAAGTATAAAGGGGGGTACGAACGACTACTTCCCCTTCAAGTAGCTAAATAGAGTTTTATTCAGAGTTATCCGATTTGCTTTAAATTTTGGATGTAGGTTCTTTCTGATAAGTTGAATTTCTGACCAGTTTTGGAGGTTTAATGGTGAATTATAAAGGAGGGAAGGGAGGAAAACGCGCCTTAAATTATATAAATGAGTTTTTATGTATATTTATTCGACTTGCTTCGAAGTTTGAATACAGGTTCATATAATAAGGCGTATCCCTGATTACTTGTGGGGTTCATTGGTTAAATATCAAAAAGGAAATGGGGGCGAGAGCTATTTTCTCCGTTAATTTGTTTTTCGAAGGGCATTATTCTATAAGGCTGTAATATACAATTAATATGCATAGCCTGGGAACTCTATGCCATCAGTTTAACTGGGCAATATTCTTTTTTCTTCTGTTTACCCGCGGTCAACGTAACATGGGTAAAGTTCTTTGAGTATTAAAAAGGCAATATTTGACAGTAGCTTTCATATTAATTAATACTCAATAAAATACAAATATAACAAATTTAACGGTCTAGCCTCTATTTTCTAGTTGTATTTTTGCTTGCTTTATTTATTTATTTATTGCCATTGGAATATCATGAGTTTCAAATACAAAATGAAGATTTCACTACTATACGCAATCTGGTAATAAACAGTAATTAATAAATTTAAAAGCACGTTATATTTCGCAAAGAATTAATAATATAGAATTTTAATAAAAATGGTTGAGTTCAGCTTGCATTATTAATGTATTAATGTTTATTCTTAGTTTAACTTAATCTCAGAACTTAGCAAATTTATATCGGAATAAACAGCATTCGTGTTCATGAAATTACGATTTAGGCAAATAAAAGTACAAGTATTTCTAAATAAATTATTATAAATTATATAAGAAATTATAAAAAAAGGATGGATTTCTTTCCAGATATTTTAAATTATTTATTTCTAAATATTTGCTAAAAAATTTATTTTACGCCAAAACACATAGTCAAATATGCATGGGAAGTTTTATAGTTCTCAAATGTCTGTCAGAGTATGGTAAAGCACCATTTTGACAAGAAAGCGCTCATGCATAAAATACTGTTTTAAATGGACTGTGACATCAGCTTTTATATGAAACGAAATATTCAAGATGTTAAAAAGGAAGGAAATACATATTTTAAATTTCTCATTAAAATATGAAAATGCATATTGTTTTCTGATAAAAATAGCTTCATGCATGATATTTTCTTATAATATATATATATATATATATATATATATATATATATATATATATATATATATAAATTTGCAGTACATCTTATCATTTTCACATGGTTTTTATTTTTGTGCTCTTAAGTTGTTTTCACAGATTTTTTTTCTTGATTTCTGGACCATATTTTTAATTTTGAAATCTTTGCAAATGCAGAGTAAAACACATTGCAATATTTATAAATGGAAAATGAATTGTTTTAAAGAAAGAATGCCGATATTGTTTTAGGAAATACAATTTCTACTGTACATTTACCTTAACAAGATTTAGATGCTATTAAGATAAAGATATTTGATGTTTATCGAATTAGAACAACTCCTTGAATTAGCAAGGAAGTAACTTCGAAAAATCTAAGTGAGGGTTTATTTGGAATTAAACATTTCGGGAGTTAATTTATCAGTAACTAATCCCTACGTTGATCGGATAAAATGTACACATTTTTCAGGTAAAAATCTAAAAAATGCAACATATTATAAAAAAAATTCAAATGCTCTGCTCTATTTTAATGCTGATTTATAGAAGAAAAGACTACATTTCTTTATGCGTAAGCATAAGATCTTAATGTATACTCTTCAACTGATTATTTGTGCAATATTTTACTTAAAATAAGACATATTACCTACATTTTACTAACGCTTTCCATTATTTAATACTGCTCAAAAAACTTTTTATTCATCATGGAAAAAAAAAAAAAACACATGCATCATTTTATAATTCATTCGTTACATTAACTAACAAAAAATAATGTATGAAGTGTAAGGATTTTATAGTAATAAAAATTTTTCATTAAATCTAATTCCATGAAGAATTTCATTTCTATCATCTGATGCGAAAAACCAACAAGAGCTAGAATCATTGTTTTCAAGTAATATCATTTATAAAACGATATTTCATGAAATATCTACATAATATAAAATATGCGTAATTTCAACTATATTTATTTATCCCATTCATGGATATTAATATTCATTCACTATTCTAATCAAAGATTTCATTTATACACAGGGCAATATATTTCTGTTGTCAAATTTTAATTTCTCAACCGTTGGTATTATACATACAGTACCAATTATAAAAAACGTTTCAAACGAATAAATATTCATGATATGGCATTATTTAACGACGCACGCAGGGCCTAAAAGACCCGAAATGCGTATAGTTTTTACAATTGTAACCACTAATTTTTTTAAAGCAATTTTCAACTGATTTTAGCGCAAAATTTGTAAGAATTGTCTCCGTGATAATAAAGTGACTGTTATAATTTGATTTTTTTGGTGGCAAAGTTTAAACCATTCATACCCTGGGTAAGCGCGCGTTCTCCTGGGTTAAAGAAAAGAAACAATTTTATAAAAAATATAAAATATAGCTTTTTATAATGTCTCCCGATTCTTATAATTATATTTAGTAAAATTTTACACATATTATTAAATTTACAGTTATTAAATTTAAGACACAGTTATTAAACTTCAAAGTTTGAAATTTTTGCACATGATTTTCTTTTTTTATTGAGGGATCAGTTAAAAAATGAATTAACATATGTAGCGATCGAAATCCGAGTACAACGTCCTTTCTACGGCGAAACAATCTTTAGCCAGTATTGCCTAATTGGAGTATCAAGAAAGAGTGTTATTTATTCTAAAATATTTAGCTGACTTTTAAAGCATAAAAGCAAAGAATTGAATATTCAAAAATCTTTGTCGGCTTGGCCTGTAGGCGGAGGTAGATTTCGTGCTCATTTCAACAACAACAACAAAAAAAAAATATGATAAGAGATAAACTCAGTTTAAAAATTTTATTTTGTCACTTTTGAAGAATTTTTAATTTCATTTTTCTGTACGAGCTTTTGCTATCATAATCATCTTAAGCAAAAATTTTTTCAAAATGCCCACTTTGACAGCATTTTTACAAATTATATTCTGACTTTATGAAAAAATCGACCAATATGGCACATTATATAGTTTCTAAATAAGAGAAACTGTCAATTAAATGCGTTTTAGAAAAAAATGGAATTTTAAAATGAGTCAGAAAATAAGCAGTTTGTTATTTGAATAAATCTTCATATCTTTTTCATATCTTCATATCTTCTTCGTCATTTTTGCTTCGGTAAATTCTGTTCCAAATGCCCACTTTGATAGCATTTTTTAAAAATATATTTTGAATTTATCAAAAAACTGGCGAATATATCACAAATATATATTCCCAAATCAGAAAACCTGTCATTTGGATGCATTTTAAATCAAAAATGAATTTAAATATGCGTCAGAAAATAAGCAATTTGTTATTTGAATACTTGTTTAATTTTTCAATCACGATCGGTTCTGGAAATTCTGTTCAAAATGCACATTTTCAAAGCATTTTTAGAAGTGTATTCTACCTCTATCAAAACACTGACCAATACATCACATTATGTAGTTTTCAAGTAAGAAAACCTGTCATATGGATGCGGATAAAATCAAAAATGAATTTAAAAATGAGTCAAAATAAAGGCAGATTCGATATTTTTAACTCTTATTTTTGTTTAATTTATTTTTGCAATAAGGATTAGTTATAAAATTCTTCTGTGTGAAAGTTGTAGATATTATTCAGAAGATTTAAAATAAATTTAATCGTATTTGATGTCTTGAGAATTGTCGAAGTTATGAATTTTTTTCTTACAAAAACCTTATTTTATACGCCCCTTGATCCCATTTTTAATTTTATCAGAAATCTATAGTGCATAAACTTTTTGCCCATTTTTTATAAGTAATATAAACTTTAAAATGATTCGATATCTATTTTCACTAAAAAGTTATGGGAATTTTTCTGTTTTCACAAAAACACTCCCTGTTTCGACCGCCGTGGTCCGATTTTTCCCATTAACAAACTTTACCGAGATTTTATGCCCCTTGATTATATATTTATCAGTTTGGAGGAGATTTAAGTAGAATTATAGAAGTTATCGTGTCTATAAAAAAGTTATATGTATGTATATAGATAGATAGATAGATAGATAGATAAACATTTTTACTGATGGTAGTTTTGGAGTCAAGGGGTCATGATTGGTGTAGATCTGCAAAAAAATCAGAAATTCCTACATAGGAGCGACCGCAATAGGTAGTATTTCATACGACAGCTACCTAAAAATTTAAACCGAAAAATAAGTATGAAATTATTATTGTGTCATAAGAAAGGTCTACTATAAGAAAAGAATACATCAAATGCCGCAATCAGTTAGCGATGCTTTTAGGGGTCGAACAACACTCAAAAGCCATAGTAGGGCAGTATTGTCAACCGAAAAATTAAATATACTCAATATAAACTAACTAAAAGACAGCGGAATCCAAAGACCTGCTGAACTATAACGCTGGGATGCCAGTTTGACCTCAACTTTCAATTTAAAAACTTTGAATGCACATCAGAAATTCTGAAAGAAAAATTTTAACTTGGATAATATCGAAATGTCCGACGTTAGACAAAGAAAACAATACAATACAAAATTTCTGGTGTGAATGCAAAATTTCCGATTCAAAAAAGAAACCAAATCTGGCAACCCATCTATAAGTAGCAAAAAAATCTGGATTATGTAAATTAAAATGTTACCTCAGCACCACACCTTCTTGATAAAAGACGTGCCATTTAACAGTGAACATGCTAGTTAGCGCTGAGATCGTGAATACAGACTACACTTGCACGCAAAATGCCGAAATGATACTTACGAGGGTAATTCGGAAAGTAACCCCCGTTTATCAATTAAAAAAAATCTAATGAAAGGAAACATGTTTTATTACTCACGTATGAAAGACACGTTATTCAGCTACTTCTCAACATAATTGCAATATTAATTAAAAAATTATCATAAAGGTAAATCAGCTTTGAAATTCCATCGTCACAGTCGAAATTACATCGTCCGCCGGCCTATTCAACTGCGATTATTTTTAAATTCAACTCGCAGCACTCTTTCAATCCAAAGAATTTTAACATATTCTTTTGTTCATACTGGCAAATTCGAATTGCTCTCGTAATATTTTACATGACCCACTATTTTTTAAAACATTTTTGGTAGTGCATTTATCATAAAATTATATAGAAAAATATGTTAAAATTCTTTGGATTGAAAGAGTGGTGCGAATTGAATTTTAAAATAATCGCAGTTGAACTGGCCGGCGGCAGAAGTCTGTGACGATGGAATTTCAAAGCTGATTTACCGTTATGATAATTGTTTTAATTAATACGGCAATTATGTTGAGAACTAGCTGAAGAACGTGTCTTGCATACGTAAGTAATAAAACATGTTTCATTTCATTAGTTTTTTTAAAATTCATAAACGGAGGTTACTTTCCGAATTACCTTCGTATTTATGGTGTATATATAAGGAATGCAAGAGCCACCAATGAAAAATAGAAGTATCTCTAGTAGATTTCGTCATTTATGTATTTATTTTTATGCTAGACCGTTTTCTGATAGGATAACAAATTTATATTTATTTTTCTGCTTAATTTAAATATTTTATTCTTCGCTTTGTTTACGAGCATTTCGGCTTTTAACCCTTTCCGGCACACTGTGCCCAGTCCGGGAAGCCTAATTTTAATTCCAAACTTGCAAACGGTATCAGTAATATTTTAATTAAATTTGGTTTTTAAGATGAAAGCTTAAATTCAGGGATTCTTAATTTCTAAAAAGTCGTTTGTAAATTCTCGTCACAATCGATAATTTTTCATTTTAATAACAGAATTTGCCCGTGCCGGAAAGGATTAACTATTTATTCTGAAACATGAGCAAAGAACTCAGATTTTGTCATCTAATCTTTTTTCTAAACAAAATGCTATTATTTGTTCTGAGAAAATGGGGCATTGTGTTATGTCATTCAAGATTTTTTTAATGTACTACAAGTATAAAGACATGACTACCTGTTATTTTAACAGTCAAAGTGTCCAACTAAATTTTCTACGACTGGTTTTTATCTATGTTTGATATAACTGATATTTACTAAAGTGCTTTAAACGTATTATTTGTCCCTTTCCTACACTCTAAAAAATAAAAGTGTAAATTAGACAAATTTACATATATATGTGTGAAAATTCCTAAAATTACACACCTGACATGAAAATTACCCACTTTTTGCAAAGTTTTACCGGCTTTTATGTACATTTTAGCTTAACAAACTAAGTGTGTATTTTGTTTTTACTTGAAAAACATAAATAAATGTGTAAATGCTGAAAAATGTCTGAATTTACACAAATTGGTACGTTATTGTAATTTACACATAATGATATACACATAGGTAAGAGTGTAAATTTCTAAAGTCACCCACTTGTCATAAAAAATACCTATTTTAATGTGTGTTTAGTTTATGGCATTAAGTTTGTAAGTTTGTTACCAGTGCATAAACTAATAAAAATGTGTAAATATAGATTACTCCTGAAATTACACTAATTATTGTGTTGAAAAAATTATAAATGCTTGAATTTTAAAGTAGATGTTACGAAAAGGATAGGAGGCTTACATATTATTCAGAGCTACACTTTTTATTTTAGTAAACCCATTCCATAAATAACATGGTGTCAGTGCATAGCTGTAACAGTATTTTTGAGTAAAAAATTAATATATTTATTTATTTTTATAAGATACTCTGACCACCTCTCTCACTCTCCCCGTTTCAGCAGCAGGTGAACATTTAAAGAAGTTTAAAAAATTTAATCTCGACGCATGTAACAAATGTAACAAACATTTTGTTACATGTAACGTAAAATTTTATTCATTTAATTAGTAAATTTTAATTTCGTTTTCCGAATTCCCTTTTAAAATTTGTACATCAAATATAAGAATGCTTCATTGTATAATTCTAGGTTTTGATTAAATCGTAATTTCTTTCACCCATCGCACAGACTGCTCTTTTTCACAATTTTACTTGTAATTTTCAGTAATATTGCTAGATTTCATTCTTAAAGCGACATTAGGAAGACTTCATAACAAGGCATTATAATAGAGATATAATCCCACTTTATGCTTATTCATAAAATTAAATTATATTTTTTGTACAGTTGGTATTCTTTTTTACTGCCCCCCCCCTACATAAAAGGATAGTAGTTTAATCTTCACTAAAATCTAAAAACTATTTCGAATTCATTTAATATGTAACATAAAATATAATTCATGTAATTAAGATAATTCTAAATTCGTATCCTGAGTTATTTATACATTTTGCACATCAAATATAAGTATGCTTGATTTTACCCTAAATTATTTGAGCCGTCTGGTAGCTTGTAAAGTTTTATTCATTTCAAAGTTTAACTTGTAGTTTTAGTTTAACTTCAGTTCGCAGTGCAATTGATGGTTGTATTCAGGAACTACTTCAACCCCGAGTTAGACGCGAATCTAGCATATTAAACTAAAATCGTAATCTTCGTTGACTTGGCTTCATCATGTTTAGGTTGAAAATTAATGGTGGGTCCAGCTGATTGCAAGCGTTCTCGTTCAGAAAAATATAGTATATAAGAAGTTATTCTCTTATAAAATATAAGGTATGTAATGTCATACGTCCGTATTACCTCCAATTCTTTTTATCTGATTTGTTTACATTTACCGGGTGTCTAGTAAATGACTGACCCATTTTAAATTTAAATATCAAAAAAACGGTTTGAGATAAAAATGCGCGGTTTGCAGTATTGTTATTAGAATATCAACAAATTTTAAAGTACGCACTTCCTTAAAATAGTTCGAATTTCGGCCAAAAGATGGCGCTGGCGGCATCAGGCTGCAGAAATAGAGTCTCTTTTCTTCTTTTCAAGCTCATGATCTTTCCGGCTCATTTTCCAGAGTCGAATCTGAGTCAAAGTGTTGAATCGACTCTCCACTCAAATGCAGATAGGGTTTCTTGTTTGGCACGAGATTTAAAATAACATTTAAGATTGATATATGTCTATTGTATTAACCTCCTCAGACAAATATCACGGGGAACTACAAAAACTAGTTTAAAATCACTGTAAAACATCCCCAAAGGTGTATCAATCTATAAATAAATATTTATGACATGCAAACATTTATTGAAAAACCTGAAAATAGTTTTAACAATTCTAGAAACATTTGAATTAATTTAACGGATGTTGTTTAATGTTTCAAAATTCTCTTCGGAATATGTTATTTTTATCGCTTAACTGATTCTCTTTTTCATGTACAGTAAATTGAAAATATGGGATAAACGCCAGTTTTCTTAAGCTAAAATAATCGTCAGATTTAATTTAAATGTTTCTTCTACTAAATAGTATGAAATTGCATTTAAAAATTTTAGTAGTGTCAGAAAGCTTTAAGTGATGGAAGAAGAAAACTATTATTGCTAGTGCGTTGTAGGGGCCAATCAGTTAAATATTTAAAACAACGGTATGCAAATAGCGTTCCCAAGTCCCCTGTTTATGAAAAAACGGGTCAATTACTTATAAATCGGCACATTGATTTTTTAAAATCTTACAATATAGGAATCCATCTACAACAAATCATGTCTTAAACATAAAAAAATATTGATCCTGAAGTAGAAAGAAACATGCAAAATTACCTGCTAAGACAAAAACCTGCCTAAAATAAAATATTATTATTTTTTCCGAAAACCGAATTCATCCCTACTTTATATTCATATTTCGTCATTTAACGTATCTAAAAATTTTATTACGAAAGCCATGAGAGATTTTAAGATGTCTTTTGCACACACCTCCCTCCCTCACCCAGGATAGCAAACGTATTTATGCTGAAATGGAAGGATGTTTAAAAAGAAAAAAAAGTACCTGTTTTTATATCTTTATAGTCACTCCTTTTCAAAACTTCATTACAAAAAGCATCATAGATCTTGAAATATATTTTCGTCCTCACCCCCCCCCCCCCGTATTTAAATTACTCTGTATGAGGAAAAGAACACGAAAAGACATTCTGAAAATATCTCCTGTATCTGATTTGAAATAAGGAATATCATTAAAAATATGATTTGTTATCTTTTTTTAAAAATGTGTATGAAAAATGCGAATGTTCAATTTATTTTTTAATATTTTCATTTATAAAATCCAACAAAAATAAGTAGACATTCAGTTATATCTAAAATATCTATGACCCCACAAGTTGGCAATAGGTTCTGGCGTTTCAACTGGTAAACGGCAGGTGCTGGGATCGAACCCAATCGCGTCCGTCGGCCTAACTGTTCGGAGTTTTCCGTGGGTTTTTTTCGAACATTGGATTTCCTATTGTAAATACGGGTTAGGTTCCCTTAGAAAGACCCCCACGGTGGGTATCTTATCCTTTTCGGGCCTATATTCCACGTGTAGATAATCGGCCGACATAAAATAAACCAAGACAAACTAAAATATCTATAGACAATTTCATGGCAAAACATTTTTATGAAAACTTTTTACTGAAATAAAGTTTCGTTTCTTTTACTTCTAGTTTTATTAATATTACATGAGACAAAAGATGTTGAAAACATTTCAGAAGCCAACGCAGTATTCACTGTCCCGATTCTTTCTTTCATTTACTATCTCCAAATTCTACATTTTTTTCCTTTTGGATTCGATGAGTTGAAATACGAATCGGCTTTAAAAGCCTACATTGTAAAAAAATTGACGCTTTTGCTGCGTGTCACTCCCTCGCTTTTATAGACTATATCTCTTTTGACCCATGAGAATGCTCCATAATTGGGTGAAGTAATTGTTTTCTATAAAAGCAATGGAGTGACGATGCTGCAAAAGCGTCAATTTTTTTACAGTGTAGGCTTTTAAAGCCGATTCGTATTTCAACTCATCGATTCCAAAAGGAAAAAAATGTAGAATTGGGAGATAGTAAATGAAAGAAAGGATCGGGACAGTGGATACTGCGTTGGCTTCTGAAACGTTTTCAACACCTTTTGTCTCATGTAATATTAATAAAACTAGAAGTAAAAGAAACGAAACTTTATTTCAGTAAAAAGTTTCCATGAAAATGTTTTGACATGAAGTTGTCTATAGATATTTTAGTTTGTTTTGGTTTATTTTATATCGGCCGATTATCTACACGTGGAATATAGGCCTAAAAGGGTGGGGTATCCTCCGTGGGGGTCTTTCTAATTGAACCTAACCCGTATTTACACAAGGAAATCCAATGTTCGAAAAAAAACCACGGAAAACTCTGAACGGTTAGGCCGACGGACGCGATTAGGTTCGAACCCAGCACCTTCCGTCTACCAGTTGAAATATCAGAACCTATCGCCTACTTGTGGGGCCATAGATATTTTAGATATAACTGAATGTCTACTTATTTTTGTTCAATTTTATAAATGAAAATATTACAAAATAAATTGAACATTCGCATTTTTCATACATATTTTTTTTAAAAAAGATAACAAAACAAATTTTTAATAATATTCTTTATTTCAAATCAGATACAGGAGATATTTTCAGAATGTCTTTTCTTGTTTTTTTCCTCATACAGAATAATTTAAATACGGGGGGGGGGTGAGGACGAAAATATATTTCAGGATCTATGATGCTTTTTGTAGAGAAGTTTTGAAAAGGGGTGACTATAAGGATATAAAGACAGGTATTTTTTTTTTCTTTTTAAACATCCTTCCATTTCAGCATAAAAAAGTTTGCTATCCTGGGTAGGAGAGGGAGGTGTGTGCAAAAGACATCTTAAAATCTCTCATGGCTTTCGTAATAAAATTTTTAGATACGTTAAATGACTAAATATGAATATAAAGTAGGGATGAATTCGGTTTTCGGAAAAAATAATAATATTTTATTTTAGGCAGGTTTTTGTCTTAGCAGGTAATTTTGCATGTTTCTTTCTACTTCAGGATCAATAATTTTTTATGTTTAAGACATGATTTGTTGTAGATGGATTCCTTTATTGTAAGATTTAAGAAAATCAATGTGCCGATTTATAAGTAATTGACCCGTTTTTTTATAAACAGCGGACTTGGGAACGCTATTTGCATACCACTGTTTTAAACATTTAACTGATTGGCCCCTACAACGCACTAGCAATAATAGTTTTCTTCTTCCATCACTTAAAGCTTTCTGACACTACTAAAAATTTTAAATGCAATTTCATACTATTTAGAAGAAGAAACATTTAAATTAAATCTGACGATTATTTTAGCTTAAGAAAACTGGCTTTTATCCCATATTTTCAATTTACTGTACATAAAATAGAGAATCAGTTAAGTGATTAAAATAACATATTCCGAAGAGAATTTTGAAACATTAAAGAACATCCTGTAAATTAATTCAAATGTTTCTAGAATTGTTAAAACTATTTTTAGGTTTTTCAATAAATGTTTGCATGTCATAAATATTTATTTATAGATTGATACACCTTTGGTGATGTTTTACAATGATTTTAAACTACTTTTTTGTAGTTCCCCTTGATATTTGCCTGAGGAGGTTAATACAATAGACATATTTCAATCTTAAATGTTATTTTAAATCTCGTTCCAAACAAGAAACCCTATTTCTGCAGTTGGGTGGAGAGTCGATTCAACACTTCGACTCAGATTCGATTCTGGAAAATGAGCCGGAAATATCATGAGCTTGAAAAGAAGAAAAGAGACTCTATTTCCGCAGCCTGATGCCGTCAGCGCCATCTTTTGGCCGAAATTCGAACTATTTTAAGAAGTGCGTACTTTAAAATTTGTTGATTTTCTAATTACAATACTGCAAACCGCGTATTTTTTATCTCAAACCGTTTTTTTTGTTATTTAATTTTAAAATGGGTCAGTCATTTACTGGACACCCGGTATGTATAAATGTATATGATACATGCTGGATTGTTTTTTACGTATAAGAATTTTTTACACGTATAATTTACTTGCCTTATAAAATGTCAACATTACATAACTCCTGATAAATGTCTATTAAAATAGCAACTGTTGTATCTAAAGTCATTTATTTCTTGAAAAATTTTCATCTTAAAAAGAATTTATGAATGTATGTTAACAGTAGCAAAATACACATTAACATCCTTTTTTTCCGGGGGGGGGGGGAGGTGTTAAATTTTAGTTCGGTTGTGTGAAAAATATTATAGTTTATTTATAAACTATTATACAAATGTATACCATATCTATAAATTATATATTCTGATTTATCAGTTAAACAATTCATCTGAGTTATATTTATTTATTGAATTTTTTTTTAAATTATGAAACTTATAATGCTAACTAAGTTTATCATCGATTAAAACTATAGCGTTGCTTTTGAGTTTCTACGTTACATTTCCTAATTTTGCGAAATTATTTTTTTTAATTTTTTATCTTAATTACATTACATTTTCAGCTGTGTTTTAATTTGAAAATATTACATCGGAAGAACTATGTTCCACTAAATAGTCATAGTAAAGAACACATGATTTTTTTTGTTGATTATAGATTTAATAAAAATACACAGAAGTAAATTGCAAAAGGGCGCAAATACGTTGATTTAAAATAACTCCAGATCAAAAATTCTGAAGAAAATTTAGATTAAAGTAATGGCTTTTTCTTCAAATATGCATTTTTCCATTCCAATTTTGCCTATTATTACAGAGTTTATATGACATAAAACATATGATTGTATGTGTATAAAAAAATATAACAGTTGTGTCATAATGAATATTCAAAATCGAACTTATCATTCTCTCCCCCCGCCCCCTCTACATAAATATTCCCCGCCGGGTGAGTTTTATACACTTAAGACTCAGATGTAATTATCAAATAAATTCTACGAGCATTAATTTCGAAACTTTATAAGAGTCAATTGATATTTGGATATAGACACAGTATTTCTCGTTTTATTTTTTACTATAGCTGATAAATAAAAATACACATTAGTTTGATATCTGAAATGTTAATTAGAATATCTGAAAACTTCATTCATGAAGATACGATTAATGATATTAATCATTGTGCGCGCGGCAGCGCGCAACAATAATATGTTTGAGCGGTAATGCTTAAGCATAGGAAAGCGCAAAAACACGGATTTTTCAATTTTTCTTTTTGCAATAACTAACTAAATACTTATCCAATTTTGATGATTTTTTTTAAATGTTCGTCTGACCAAGAAGCACAACATAGCACAAAAATTATTTTTTTTATGGCATACTGTAGGTGTACTGTAGAGTATTCTTAAAATCGGACAAAAATTTTGTGTCACAGCACTTTTCTCGAAAACTACTAAAGATAAAAACTTAATTTTTTTAAAACAAAAGACAAACTTTTTATCCCGGGGTAGTCATCGAGAAAACGTTATTTCGCTGGGCGGTTTTTCTGAAATTGCGTATTTTCCAAACTTGGTCATAAATGGGTATATCTAACGCAGATAGAATGTTGCGGTAAAGTTTATTTTAAAGATTTTGCGATGCTAATTAATCCTGCAAAAATTCATAGCTTTAAGTTAAACAGTTTTTTTACAAGATGAAATAAAAGAATGGCAGTCATCAATCTAAGGCACTTGTGATCATCGGAGAGAAAAACCAGTTACACCATTCGATTAAGCATAAAAAATACAGAATGCTTTTTTTTCTCTTATTTTTAACTTAATTTTTTAACGAATTATGAATTTTTTTGAAATTTTTGACATGCTGATTTTTGTCATTTTTTAACACTAGAACGCCCGGATGGAGTCGATTCGTCTCCATTCATGTAACTAAATTTCAATTCGAACCAGAAAACTTTTCTTGAAATAATTTAAATCTAATCCACGCAAATTTACGTTAAATAAATCAATTAAATAATTTTGAATAAAAATTCTGGTGAGAAATATTATTTTCAAACTTGAGTAGAATTTCCGGGCGTTCTAGTGTTAATGAATCATTTACTGAATACTTATGCACGGTGACTAGCCCTGGTGGCTGTTAAATTTGATTTTTAATTTTAAATTAGGCAATTTTTTGCACCATACCAAATTTATATTTTATCCATTTTTTTCATTTATTTATATTTTGTTTTTAGCACAATGCCATCAATGGAAAAAATGCCTGGCATACCTGTCAAATATTGGGGCCCTGTACTTTAACAAAGTGTATTTACTATAAGTATATACCGTATTTATTCTAATAGAATGCGCCCTCTAATAGAGCGCATCTTCTAATAAAGTGCGCACCTTGGTGCTGATTGAAAAAATAAATATACGGAAACGATATTGTAGATAAGTAGAAAACGATTACTTAAATGCATTATCGAGGATTCTCATCGATCAAAATAGAGATATTCTATCAAAGCGATGGAGTGGCGATGCAGCAAAAGTTTCAAATTTTGAACAATGTACCACTCCTGTAAACTATAGCGCCAAGGATATGCACACTGTTAAAAATCTGCTGCATTTTGCTGCAACGCACTCCCCTGCTTGTATAGAAAACGGTTACTTGGCCGTGAAATGGCGCTTTCTCATTGGTTGGAATCATTGTAAACGCGGCAGCGCGCAACAATAATATGATTGAGCGATAATGCTTAAGCATAGGAAACCGCAAAAACACGGATTTTTCAATTTTTCTTTTTGCAATAACTAACTAAATACTTATCCAATTTTGATGATTTTTATTTAAATGTTCGTCTGACCAAGAAGCACAACATAGCACAAAAATTATTTTTTTTTATGGCATACTGTAGGTGTACTGTAGAGTATTCTGAAAATCGGACAAAAATTTTGTGTCACAGCACTTTTCTCGAAAACTACTAAAGATAAAAACTTAATTTTTTTTTAAACAAAAGACAAACTTTTTATCCCGGGAACATTTTTTATTTCTATATATAAAATACAAAACAAGTTGTGCAGTATCCCAGTGGAATATGGAAAAATGGAAGGACTAGTGAAAAATGTTCCAAGGAGCAGTGCAAAAGCAGAATATGATTTTAATTGAGCATTAAAAAGTAATGGACAAGTGCTTCTGTTAATTACTGAGCATGAGGAAGGAAAGGGATCCCTTCTTGGCTACAGCTCACTTCAATGCCAACATTGAAAAAATCATATTTGCGCTTTTTCTGTGAAAACAAATCAGTCGCAGTTACTATAAAAATGTATAGTGTAAAGACGTAACCAGTAAAGATGCAGCTTAATTAGACATAAATGTAAAGGAAGGCGACATAATGCCAGATACCTAGTTCCTGCAGGTATCACATTCATGCACTGCCACCTGTAACGGCAAATCCATGGTGGGCGCTATTTGTAAAGTTATATGCAGACATACTCAGTAGTTTAGGTTAAAACAACAAAGTTTATTCAAGTGATAATGGCCGAAGGGAAGTGGAGCAAGTCTAAAATTTTACACACTGAGAACACTAAGAACAGCTAAAATCATACTCACAGGCCCCAACCTAGCTCAGTCGTGGCACCTCGTAACACTTGACACTGTCTCCTGGCTGAGCTATTGAACAAAGCTTAGTTAAACAGCCCGTGGCTGTGGATAATTCTTTATTTCACCAATAATTAAAAATGGAACTACTAATAAACTTTCTTACCACGGCCGACTCTTAAATCGACTATCCAAACTCCTTTCCACTTTACTGGAGGCCGTTGCTACTTTCTATTCGTCAGCACTTCGCTAAACAATCATCCACTTCGTTGTCTAATGGCAGAGGTCCGCACTCGCTGGCTGCTGGCTAATGCAAGACACACACACACCCAAACTCACCCCCAAGCTTTTATATGCTGCAAACTGAGATACTTCACATTAACATATTACTAATAACCGCGAGCTAACTGCGGAATACGAAAGAGCACACACACTCTAGAAAGTTAAAGTAAAAGAGAGGATAGATGTCGCTTTTACGCCTACAAAATGTTAAATTATTGACGTCACGATCTCAGAAACACTAGAGTGCCTTTATGACAAAAGGTCACTCCCTCACAACCCCCCCTCGGATTCCGCAGAGAAAAAGGGCTGGGCCAAATGCATGCCCAGAACTTTTTCTTGTTATAAATTTCGAGCCGTAATAAAACACAGTGATGGGTGAAATTTAGCGCCGAAACATAACTTTTAAAATATTAACTTTAACCCATCACAACCAAAAAAAAAAAAAACTGAGTTTGCCTCAAATATTCACATATTCAATCCAATCATTCTTCTATCTTACAAATAGCCTCCGTAAAACTTCCAAAAGCTCGTAAAATTTTCAAAACTAATTACTTCTTTCAAAACAGCCCACTCCACTGGGAGTGCTAAAATTTCTCAAAACACTAAACTTCCGAAATTTTCCTCAATATTGCAATACAACTATAACCTTACCAAAAATTTCTCCACAACTTTTAATATACTAGAATTCGCACCAAGTCCAAAAAACCCAATGCGCAAAAATTTTCCTCATCCAAATTCCGACTTCATCTAGAATTACACTTACTTCATACTAAAATAACTCTGCTACTACGTAATACCTACAAACCCATTAGCCAATGAACTAACTCCCAAAATTCTTCAGAACTTAACTCCACTTTAACAATAATTGGGGCACATACGTACAGCGGCATATCGCTGTGCTTATGCAACAATAAAAAAATATCAAAAATTTACAAAATGACGTCATCATGCTCTTCATCTGTATTAACTAAAAGAAAAATAGCAGAATCAATACATAACACAGGTATACTTCCCTGCAAGAAAATCACATTAACATTCAATTTTTAATACAATACAATTTCAAATTCAAACGCAGCTTAAAACTTCGCAACTTGCGGAAACCATTCCCAACTAAAGTACAAAACGCAACTCATAAAACACGAACGATAAGAAGAAAGTTAATTCATTAAATGTTAGTATAAGAGATAGAAACGCGTGTCAAGGACTTCTTGACCGCAAAACACGTGCGCGTCTGAACCGCGGCGCGTGTACAAAATAACCCAAATTACTATCTGTACTTTCTGAAAATTTAAACATACATTAACATACATTTTATAACACATGAACAATATAACAATATAGTAACATTTTAAACAAATAACACAACAATTTAACAATAGATCCAGAAATTTTAAAAGAAGTTAAGACCAAAATCTCAAACATACATAAAACTAAAAATTTTGCAAACAAATTTTGAACACAATTAAGCACTAAACGTGAGTCCGTCAAAAAATTCCAAAAATGGCCAAAAAGTACCAAACAGTCTTTCTGCTTTCTATTCCTTCATATTGCTACCACATATATGCACTCTAATAGAAATTTAATAAAGAACATTATCACCCAATCATAGAGATGATTCGCTGCTGGCTGGCTTCATACTACAGGATGGTTTTCTTCTCTTGTCCCAGAAACCTTGTACGAAGGATCTTTCGTCATCGGAACTGTATGGTGACGCCACAGTTGACTGTCGTGCCTGCAGCCTGGTTCGGAATGGATGCCGTGGGATACTTGTAGGTTCCGCTCGACGACTCTGCTCTGGCCGGTTTGCTGGGGTCACTCCATGGCGAGATTCACACTGTTGATGCCGGTAATCTGAGCGTTGTCTCCTCTTTCTAGATGCACACGAAGTTACTGAAGATCCTAGACCACGTTTCTTTCCAGACCTACGCTGTTTCTTATTGGTCAAAAATTCCGACTTTAAAGTCCTTTTAACAGTTTGTCGAGTGTCCATACGAAATCTTTTCCGGGGATTGATCACTGAAGATGGTGAACTATTAGATAATGTATGTTTGTGAGGTTGCTGTCTCATAAGTGGAGGAACTGGACAGTTTATAATTTTTTGTCTTTTATGGCACACAGAGTCCGATGTATTTGACACAGTTCTCTTATTTTTATTATCATACTTTGCTCTCGGATTGCTAGGCTTTCGACTTTCAAGAACAGTTTTTGGAGCTGTTTGACCAAATTTTCTTCTTGAATATTGATGAAAAGAATTAGATGAAGAAGTGCTGGACTCGGGACACTCATTGGATCGGGAATTTCGCGAAACACCACTCGACACATGAGAACCTTCACTACCATTTTCTCTAAACTTATAAACTCTAACCTGATCCAAATTAACCGTCATTCTTTCACCATTGACATCAACAACCAAATTATTATTTCGAACTTCTAAAACCTCGAACGGACCTACAAACTTCGGACCAAACTTAGCTACTCTCTTTTGACGACTTGAACTTAACCAATGCTTTTCTACTAACACAAAATCTCCAACTTTCACTTCTAACTCCCTTCTACGCATATTATAATACTGAGATTGCTTTTCTTGCGCTTTTCCCATCTGAATCTGAGCTTCCTTAACCAACCTCTCAATATCCTGACACATGTACTGACTTTCCGCATCCGACACCATAACTAACCTTTGGAATGGAGTAATGACTTTTCTACCCAAAAACAATTCAGCAGGCGTTTTCCCCGTTGACTCGTGAACTGCTGTACGAAGTGCGTACGCAAAATGCTGAAGAAACTGGTCCCAATTTGCATGATGAGAACCAACATATGAAGAAATCATTTGAATTAATGTACGATTTACACGTTCAGCCATATTAGACTGAGGTCGATACGGAACAGTAAAAGAATGATCGATCTCCAGCTTCTCACACAGGGCCTTAAATATATCAGAAATAAAACAAGGGCCATGATCGCTCACTACCCTAATTGGTTCACCATATTTAGAAATATAATTATCGAAAAATGCATCGGCAATTGCAGGTGCAGAAGCCTTCCTGAGGGGGACTAACTCTACCCATTTACTAAAATAATGAACTATAACTAGCACAAATCTATATCTTTTAGGATTAGACAATGGATAAGGACCGATTAAATCTACACCTACACATTCATTAGGAAAATTTACTTTAATAGGAATTAATTTGCCAGCTGGACTTACATTTTTATAATTATAACGTTGGCATGTGCTACAGCTGGAGACATAAGCGCGCACTGCTTCCCGCATTTTAGGGAAGTAGCAGGATTCACAAATTCGAGCATAAATTTTCCTGATTCCTAAGTGACCTGCTAATGGATTATCATGAAATTCTTTCAAGATGGCCTTACGAAGACTAGCCGGAATAAAAACTCTTAATTCTCCACGTGAATTTACAATTTTAGAATAAAAAAGAAGACCATCGATAAGCTTAAAAGATTGGGACCACTTCTCAAACATAGGCACATCTGCGCTCGGGACATCATCAGGATTTTCCAAGTAACGATACAAACTACCAAATTCTTCATCTTGCTTCTGTTCTCTTATCAACTGCTCTCGCGACCTTAACACCAATGTAGACAATGCACAACACTTAACTTCCTCCGTGACCTCTAAACCACCATGTGGGTTTCGTGACACAGCGTCCGCTACCGCATTCTCCTTGCCAGCCCTATGTTCTATAACCACATTATACTCTGCTAACTTCAAACACCATCTGACCATACGAGACGACAAACCCTTTCCATTAGTTAACTTTGTCAAAGCTGAATGATCCGTAATGACTTTAACCGGTATATTAGTGAAAAAACAACGAAATTTATTCAAAGCCCAAATTACTGCAAGACACTCCCTTTCCGTAATCGAATAATTCCTTTCCGCTGCATTTAAAATTCTCTCGACGCAAACGCTATAGGTCGACCTTTCTGTGCTAACATCGCTCCAACCCCCACTGCACTCGCATCGCAATACACTTCAAACTGAGATGAATAATCGGGGTGAGCCAAAACAGGAGGGGAAACTACTGCCTCTTTTAATAATTCAAACGATCTCTGAGCCGCTGATGACCATACAAACTTAACCCTTTTCCTTTTTAAATTATACAACGGTTCACATAACTCCGAAAAACGTGGAATGAATTTGGCAAACCAAGCCACCATCCCTAAAAATGTCGCCACTTCCTTACTATTTTTGGGGGGACTCATTGACGTAATTGCCTCAATTTTCTCATTATCTATATTAATACCATCACGCGTAATTTTAACTCCTAAATACTTTATCTCTTTTCTCAAAAATTTACATTTTTCTAACTTAACTGTTAACCCAGCATCTCTTAACAACGTAAATACTTCCCTCAACAATCTTAAATGCTCTTCAAAAGTAGCTGCCATTATAATTATGTCGTCCAGGTAGACCAAGACACCCTTACCAAGCAAAGGTTTAAGGATATTATTCATGGCCTTCTGGAACGTTGCCGGCGCTCCCGATAAACCAAAACTCATTCTCTTATAAGCAAAACAACCGTCCCGAGTAATAAAAGCAGTCTTAGGTATATCCTCCGGCTTCATTGCAATCTGAAAATAACCTGACGTAAGATCTAACGTTGACATATAATTCGTACTCGTTATATTAGCCAAAATGTCGTCCGTTACTGGAATAGGATACTGAGGGTATTGCGTTATCGCATTTAACTTTCTATAATCTACTGCAAACCTATATGCCTCTGGATTATCTAAACTTTTCCCATTATTTTTACGACATAACACTACTGGAGATGCAAAAGGCGACTCAATTGGCATTATAATATCGTCCGCTATCATTTTTTGAATATGATAATCAATTATACCTTGTTTAACTTTATCATAACGATATGGTTTACTAGCAACAGGTGCTTTTAAACCAGTATCAATCTCATGCCATGCAACATGCGTTAAACCCGGTTTATCAGAAAAAACCTCTCCAAATTCATTCAAAAACTTATTAAATTCCTCCCTCTCCATTTCACTTAACCCCGACTCCTCCAAATTAACTGACACTAAAACAGGCTCTTTCTTACTCACATTCTCATCATTATTCACGATTAACGACTTTTTAAAGAAATCCAAACTAATTCCTCTATCCTTCATATAATCCACACCAACTATACAATGCACTGTTAACCCATCTAACACACAAAACTCCCAACATGTCTTAACCGAACGAATTTCAACTTCCAATTCTACTGAACCTTTATTATCGCAAGCTACTCCCTGTGCTGACTGAACCACAAGACTTGACCTTTTCAACTTCTTATACGAAAAATATTTCCGATAACAATCAAAAGAAATGAACGACTTATCTGCCCCTGTATCGAAGACACTTTTAACGACAATACCATCTAACACAATTAACACTTCAGGTAACTCAACCGGATTAATAGTAATTTTATTCAAACTCACAGAAGGCTTTTCCGATTTAACCTGTGACTGCATACCTTCCGAAATACAGTCACTTACCAGTTTAACTGACCCGACCTCCTCACACCTCTCCTTTGCACTGATCTACCTTCAAAATTCTCATCCGAAGTTAATCTCCTTACTTGCGAAGAAACATTCCTGTCCCGTACTCCCCCACTACGATGATAACCACTATTCTGTCTATTTCCATACATATTTCTCTCACCACTTCTAAAATTATTAGCACCACCACCATTCCTATTACCATTACTCGTATTCGACATATTACGACCAAATCCATCATTTCTATTACGCACATTATTACCCGGAAATCGCTGTCCCCCTCTCACAAAATTACGTTCCCCCTCATTTCTCAAATTACTATCCGTGACAGGTCTCTGCCGAGGGCTACGCAAATCCCGTTGATCCGAGCTATGCCGAGTCTCATACTTCGTTAATATCTGATGCATTTCTGCAAAATTCTTCGGTGCTCTAACTTCAATAAAGTCCTGTATATTTGGATTAAAAAGAGGAAAAACAATGTCCAACAATTCCTCAAA
Organism: Maratus speculifer; assembly: GCA_964019185.1. Taxonomy (NCBI): domain Eukaryota; kingdom Metazoa; phylum Arthropoda; class Arachnida; order Araneae; family Salticidae; genus Maratus; species Maratus speculifer. Next base: position 35,374,783 of record OZ025293.1, read on the forward strand.
TGTGATATCTAAATCTAATTTATTTTTTAGTTCAAGCTTACGAAGATAAAATTTTGATGCCGACTCATAAATATTCTGCTTATTACAATAGAACTCTTTTCTCAAAATACTTTTATCTTTAACTGGAGGAAATGCCTTCTTTAACTCGATCACAGTTTGTTCAAATCTTTTCGCTTCTTCATTAATCAAAAACTTTCCTATATTTTCCAACCACAAAAGTGCTTCGCCCTTTAACGAGCATTTAAGCACTACGTATCTACTTTTTTCAGGTATATTATTGAACAAAATATAATCATCTAATTTAACTAAAAATTCACTAATATCACCCTCACCGGTGAAATACACACGTGGCACAATCTCATACTGTCCGATGTTTCGTTGGGCGCCATTTGTAACGGCAAATCCATGGTGGGCGCTATTTGTAACGTTATATGCAGACATACTCAGTAGTTTAGGTTAAAACAACAAAGTTTATTCAAGTGATAATGGCCGAAGGGAAGTGGAGCAAGTCTAAAATTTTACACACTGAGAACACTAAGAACAGCTAAAATCATACTCACAGGCCCCAACCTAGCTCAGTCGTGGCACCTCCTAACACTTGACACTGTCTCCTGGCTGAGCTGTTGAACAAAGCTTAGTTAAACAGCCCGTGGCTGTGGATAATTCTTTATTTCACCAATAATTAAAAATGGAACTACTAATAAACTTTCTTACCACGGCCGACTCTTAAATCCACTATCCAAACTCCTTTCCACTTTACTGGAGGCCGTTGCTACTTTCTATTCGTCAGCACTTCGCTAAACAAACATCCACTTCGTTGTCTAATGGCAGAGGTCCGCACTCGCTGGCTGCTGGCTAATGCCAGACACACACACACCCAAACTCACCCCCAAGCTTTTATATGCTGCAAACTGAGATACTTCACATTAACATATTACTAATAACCGCGAGCTAACTGCGGAATTCGAAAGAGCACACACACTCTAGAAAGTTAAAGTAAAAGAGAGGATAGATGTCGCTTTTACGCCTACAAAATGTTAAATTATTGACGTCACGATCTCAGAAACACTAGAGTGCCTTTATGACAAAAGGTCACTCCCTCACACACCAAGCATACCCTAAGTGTATAATTGCGCAGAAAATTGATTTGTAGTATAGTGCAGAGTGAACCGTGCAGTTAACATCAGAGATATAGTACAGGCTATACGCCGTATACCTTCTGGACTTTTTAATAGAACACCATATACCCTCTGTTTTTCAAGAAATCTTATAGTATACACATTCTAGAATATCCCTCTGCTTAGAGCATATATCTTATGTTATTTTTATGACTACACCCCTGGTTAACATCTAAAGCACGGTGGAAAATTCTACTAAAGAACCGCAAATTTCTTTTGTACGGAAAAAGCGCAAATATGATTTTTTCAAAGTTGGCATTGAAGTGAGTTGTAGTCAAGAAGGGATCCCTTATCCTTCCTCATGCTCAGTAATTAACAGAAGCACTTGTCCATTACTTTTTAATGCTCAATTAAAATCATATTCTGCTTTTGCACTGCTCCTTGGAGCATTTTTCACTAGTCTTAAAATATATTTGTATTTTTTTCTTTTTATAAGACACAAATTTCTACATATAAATGTAATGCAAAAGATGTTACTTTAATGATTCAACAGCTTTTTTGATAGTCCTGATAATATTTTATATGGCAAATTCTTTGTAATGATGAATATTTATGAAAAGAAAACAATTCAACATATAATATAGGTGATTTATGTATGTATAAACAAATCAGCTAAAATATTTGCAGGTAATATGTGTGTGTGTATGTGAGATGAAGTTTACATACCTTTTTTCTATTTTTTATAGTATTTTAAATTTTACCTTTATAACTGTATGTAACACAGTACCTTCAACATAATTGACTTTGTATTTTGAGTCTGAAAAATAAAAAATGAAAAATTGAGTCTGAACTCTGAAAATAAAAAGTGTGTAGATTGCAAGTTTACCAACTATGATTATTCCATCTGATTAGTCAAAAATCTAGCATTAATTAATTATTAATTTTTCTTTATCTTAATTTTTAATTGCATGTTCTTAATAATATATAAATGAGGGGAAAATATATAATTAAAAAGAAAGGAAGAATATAGAAAATAAAATAGCAGTTTTTATGTGTACATTTAGAGGAGAGTGGGGAGGAATGGGACATTTTTTACAAAAATAATAAAATCAACTTTACTTGACACAAATACAAAAACTTTGATTTATAGAATACAAAATGAAACACTTTCTAATGTCCTTGAGCAATATAGAAACATAATTTGAAGAATCAATTTTATAATTAAAGAAATTGAAAATTTTACAATGTGTCCCATACTTCCCCATTAACAGAGAAGTAATATTTGTATTATGATGGTTGATGAGGAATATGAAAAACTAATGTCTTAAATGGCTATATGCTGAATTTTAGATCCGTAGCTACTATAGTAGCATAGTTTTAAATTGAGGGGTAAAGTTCTAAAAACCTATTTATAGGGAGTTTTTAAGAGGAGGGGAATGAGTGTGATAGGCTGATTGGAGCTTATGATGCTACACTTGTGATAGTTGATGAGAAGTGTGTACATCACTATGATCCCTTGTCCAAACAACAGTACTTTTATCGAATCCACTGTCACAAATCTAGTCCCATAAGCTAAAAATCAAATTTTTAACTACACCTCCCCCCCATTTTACTCCTCCTTACAAAACTGTATGAATTGCAGCTACGGTTCTAAAACTAAGCATAAATATATCGATATTCTACATCAACCCATTGCAGTACAGATATTTCATATACACTAGACACAATAGTTATTGAAACTCCATCGAATATGCGTATTTTGCATATTACGCAAAGAACTGTGTAAATTACAATAACACAATAATGTGTGTTTTTTGCGCAATACACATTTAACAGTGTAATCACAGAAGATTACACAGATAAATGAATGAGAATATTACACAGATGTATGTGTATTCTTGCGCAACTTACACGTTAATGTGGGTATTTCATGAGTGATTATTATAATTTTTATCCACTTAGTGCTATCATCAAATTACACACTGAAATGTGTATTTTGAAATTTACACATAAGGTGTGTATTTTGGCAATTTACACACACATTTACACATATAAACAAATCGTTTTTGTATCATCGATTTACACATTTTTGTGTGCAAATTTACACTTTTATTTTTTAGAGTGTACGGAAGTTTTAATTCTTTTCGGATCCACATTGATACGAATACTCGTCTGCAATCAGCTGTTGTAAAATCCATGTACTACAGTGGGTATCTACTAAATAAATAATGGTATTCTTCTGGCCAAATGTCTGAATCTGGAATTAAGAGTTACTTTCGTAGAGTATTCTAATCAGTTGCAAAATAAATTAAGTCAATGTTTTCAATTTCCCCAGACTGTCATGAATATTCGTAACATATATATTTAACCCCCGACAAAACGAACACTCTCCAGATATATATATATATATATATAAAGCCATCCATTCAACGGGCATGGACAAACTGATCTTTAAATTATGTATGCTTTGCATAAGGAATTGAATGATGTCATTTTAAAAAAGTCCGTTTAAAATAATAAAATCTTTAATAATAATGCGTCATGCTACAGAGAAGAGATTTAAAAAAAATGACCTAGCTGAGCAGTTTAAACATTGTGTTTTTAGTTAGATGAATTTTAACGCAAATTTCCATTAGAATAATTTACATGTACGGGGTGTCCACTGTCAACGATATCCAACAGCTTATTCTTAAACAGTTATTGCCAGACCATGTATTCCCTAATTACCAAACTGTTTTAAATTAGTTAATGGTTTATTAGCACTGCATGATAAAACGATCTGCTTTTTTCCCCATCAGGTTAGTCTTTTTCGAAAATCATAAATTTCAAAGTTTTAAAACAGCAGAAATCCGATACTATAAAATGGATTTAAATCTTATACTATTCAATTTTATTTTATTTTATTTAAAAATATATCCATTTTTTGTTTCATACTTGGATTCTTATAGATAAACAGCAGAAGGATTCGATGAGTTGGTTGTGATCATGGAGTGTGTGTTTAGTTTTAATTCAATGACTTTTAAACTTTGAATCTTACGATTTTCAAATTCCTGTCGCAATGGTTAAAAATGAAAGTCATTAGCGGATTTAGTGCTACTAAATTCAGAAAAATCAACTTTGAAAAGCAGCAAACCTAACAAAACCCAAATTTTGCAAAATAGTATAATCTAATGGCATTTTAAAAATATATGTATAACATTGGAAAGAATCAAATATGTTGCTTTTCATCATTTTACTTAAGAAATTTTCTGTCATTTTTTTTCCTCTTATATATTTAAAATGTGATGTAAATTTTGGATTAATATTTCAAAATCATTTTAGATATTAAAATTAAATTGCAATGTTAATTTTACTCTCAACTATTTTTTTAAATGTGTCTCACGATTATTTATACTATTACTAAATTTTTTAATAATCCACATTTTGACAGCAAAGAATATCTAAGAAATTTGAACAGACATTACTTGCGCGGTTTTTATGGTATAATAAAGAAACTTTTTAAGCTATTGCATAGCTTTTATCGCGGGCTTTGAGCGCGGTGACCGAATCCAAAAACTCCGTAACGCGAAAAATCCTAACACATCCGTAACGAAAAAACCTAACACTCGGCTAACGTCGTTTCCGATCGGAAAACTTCGGGACGATATCCTTCGGTAGACACTGGCGTGGTATTTTTCAGATATTGGGATATCAAGTCTCAAACTTATGTTTCTTATGATCTAATTTTCATAGCGCGGCCTAAATTTTGTTTGGTAATTTATTATGAGACAGTGTTTATTTTGATGGTCTTATTTATTTTGGTGACAGGAGACCCCCCACCGCTAGGGTCGAAAAATTTAAAGCTTATAACTCGCGATCTAACTTTCGTAGCGCGGCCAAACTTTGTTTGGTAAATTATTATGAGACATTGTTAATTTCTGGTGACAGCAGACACCCCACGGTGAGGGTCGAAAAATTTAAAATGCTTATAACTCGCGATCTAATTTTCGTAGCGCGGCCAAACTTGTTTGGTAATTTATGATGAGACAGTGTTAATGTTTGGTGACAGGAGACCCCCCACGGTGAGGGTTGAAATATTTAAAATGCTTATAACTCGCGATCTAATTTTCGTAGTGCGGCCAAACTTGTTTGGTAATTTATGATGAGACAGTGTTAATTTTTGGAGACAGGAGACCCCACACGGTGAGGATCGAAAAATTTAAAATGCTCATAACTCGCGATCTAGTTTTCGTAGCGCGGCCAAATTTTGTCCGGTAATTTATTATGAGACATTGTTAATTGTTGGTCACAGAAGACACCCCACGGTGAGGGTTGAAAAATTAAAAATGCTTATAACTCGCGATCTAATTTTCGTAGCGCGGCCAAATTTTGTTTGGTAATTTATTATGAGGCAGTGTTAATTTTTGGGGACTTTAGAACCCCCATGGTGACGGTCGAAAAATTTAAAATGCTTATAACTCACGATCTAATTTTCGTAGCGCGGCCAAGTATTGTTTGGTAATTTAATATGAGACTGTTAATTTTTGGTGACAGGAGACCCCCCACGGTGAGGGTCGAAAAATTTAAAATGCTTATAAATCGCGATCTAATTTTCGTAGCGCGACCAAATTTTGTTTGGTAAATTATTAGGAGACAGTGTAAATTTTTGGAGACATTAGACCCCCACGGTGAGGGTCGAAAAATTTAAAATGCTTATAACTCACGATCTAATTTTCGTAGTGCGGCCAAATTTTGTTTGGTAATTTATTATGAGACTGTTAATTTTTGGTGACCGGAGACCCCCCACGTTGAGGGTCGAAAAAATTGAAATGCTTATAACTCGCGATCTAATTTTCGTAGCGCGGCCAAATGTTGTTTGGTAATTTATTATGAGACAGTGTTAATTTTTGGGGACATTAGAACACCCACGGTGAGGGTCAAAAAATTTAAAATGCTTATAACTCACGATCTAATTTTCGTAGCGCGGCCAAATTTTGTTTGGTAATTTAATATGAGACTGTTAATTTTTGGTGACAGGAGACCCCCCACGGTGAGGGTCGAAAAATTTAAAAGGCTTATAACTCGCGATCTAATTTTCGTAGCGCTGCCAAATTTTGTTTGGTAATTTATTATGAGACAGTGTTAATTTTTGGGGACATTAGACCCCCCCACGGTGAGGGTCGAAAAATTTAAAATGCTTATAACTCGTGATCTAATTTTCGTAGCGCGACCAAATTTTTTTTGGTAATTTATTAAGCTATTGCATAGCTATTATCGCTGGCTTTGAGCGCGGCGATTGAATCTAGGAATTCCGCAACGAGAAAAAATCCTAACACTCCGGCTATCGACGTTTGAGTTTAGCAGACTTCGGCGCGGTATCCTTCGATAGACTTCAGCAGACATTGACGCGGTATTTTTGCATAAGTAGATAAAAAATGCTATGCAATAGCTTTACCGCGGCAGTCCCCGAGTGCCACACATATATTTTTGTTTTACGTGTCTGTGTAATAGAATTTTTTTATTTAAATATAACTTATGTAATCGGTGGACCTTATAATTATTTAAATTTCGTAATTCCATAAGAAATGCTTTTATTAATCCAAATTATTTTTTAAATATTTATTTACCTCATTTATAAGATTTTTGTAATTGGAATTATATATCCATGATTAACAATTTAAAAATTAGCCTTTGAACATAGTTAAGAGTGGACACCCTGTATAGAATTGTGAGCATATTTATTTTTTTTATATGTTTGTCATTTCATTACATAGAAAATATTGCATGTGATATTGCAAAATATTATCCAAGAACTTACATAATACAATTTGAACTGTCTATTTAAATTTGCAGAATAATCTATTTTACCAAAAATCTATTCTTTCTGAACATCTATTAACTACATCCGATATGCTATATAACAAAGTCAAATATCTTTGGACAGTATAAAATGAAATCATTCTTTACTCGTTATTCGAATGTAAGGAAAAAATTTGAAGCCCGAAATAATACATCCTGAATAAAATATTGAACATTGCTTATAAGTAGCTGGTTTCAAGATAGGGCAAGACAAGAAATGATCCGATTGGGCGGGACTTAGGTGATGACGTTCGAAACAAGACATTCTAGAATTTGATCCAGAATAATTTATTTGGATCTGCTCGTTATATTATACTATATGTTTTACTTTTATGGAACTACGAAATGCAATCCTACTAGAAAGATGCTACGGGGTTTTCGAATACTTATGAATTTATTTATATGGTTACAGTGAAACAATTTTTCTTTACTGAATTTTTTATTCGTGGATTAATATTTATCTTTCTTTTTATGCCAAACGTTATTTTTAAGTTTCAAAAGTGAGAATACCTTTTATAAAGAATATTTTATATAGAAGCCCACATATAAAGACAAAGATACAGGGTATCACCCAAACATCACTTTTCGTTCTGCACTTTATATGCATTGAAGATTTTTCAGTGCGATTTTAATTTTGATTAACTTTGCTTTTCATGAAATTTAATGGTATCGGGAAAAATAATTCAAGTGCAACGAAATTCGGTCTGTGAACACATATGGACTGTCAATTACATTTCATATAATTAAACATTTATATGAGTTATTATAGATGTTTTTATTTATTGTGTGTTAAACGTTGATTTTAATGATTGTGATCGTTTATATCAGTGTTGTTTGCTTGTAAAGGTGGTCATTACCCACATTGCTATAATATTTCAAGCAATATCTGTTGAAAAAAAACAATTCATAATTAGTTATTTTTATGAAAAATGTGAAGGAAATTCTTTATTTGTGAAACCTCGAAATTGTCGCCTGCAAAGTCGATTGATATAGTAATTTCGAATGGAGGTATTTATACATAAAAAATATAATTTACTTGTTGTTTCTGTAACTTCATGTTCACCTTGATATTTTTTTTTATCAAACGCTTATATTTTTCTTTCTTAAAAAATGTTATAAAATATATGAAAAAGGTTTTTGAAACATACAATACTGTCGAAGATATTAAATCTCGATACCCAAAGTCTTTCAACTGTTTCAAACAGTCATCACCTGGGGAAACATCTGATGTGTGATTGTTCGAGAAAGACAGTTGTTAAATGTATGGAAACGAGCCCATTTCAAAGGATGACAAGGGGGAGGAGGGTATGTTCAATGGTTAGGTTCAAATACGCCATTTAGTTATATGCTATACGAAGGTTACTATATCTATACCAGATGTATTAGGGGAAAGTCGGATAAAACCGAGACACTAATGTTTTTCTTTTTATTATCGTACATTATGTGAACCAAACAGTCAAAATTTGTATTAAAATGATAAATTGATTTATTAGGAAGAAAAAAAATTCATTCAGTCACGAACAACAGAAATTGAGGTCATAACAACACTCCTTTTAGAAATGTGCAATGTCCCGGTTTTGTCCGACCAGGTCAGACAAAACCGGGAACTGAAAAAAATAATTAAAAGCGCATTACAATTTTGCAGTAACACAATTTATTAAAGGAAGATTGACATATTATACTTACAGAATGCAAATCTATATAAACTCTACATAAAATAAAAATGAGTTAAGTTATGCTTTAAGAGTTAAAATTGTTAGGCACAAAAATCACAAATGAAAATTCGATCTTGCTCCCACACTCTGCAATGAAGGCACTATATCCAACTTCCCTTAGGTGTAGATTGTTCATGTAAGCCGTTGCAAAAAAAATCATACTGCACTTTCATCTTCCTCCTTTTGACGTCAAGGATATTTTTCTTAAGACTTTTCTTTTTCACATCAGTTTTTCTACTTTTCTTTTCTGTCATTATAGAAAACTTCGCTTCGGGATAGGGTTCTTCTTGTCTTGTTTTTCCATCTTTTCTTTTTCTTCTTGTTCGAGTTCTAATTTTTAGGGGCTTGATATAAGGATAGATGTTGCAATAGAAATGACTACAAACAATCTTCTATATAACAACTTAATTTAAATATTATTCTTAGTATAATTTTTAAATATTTATAGATCGTCAAACAGTGCACAAACAAGTTAATTATATTTCCACAACGCAAATAAATGGGTTGTCCAATCCTGGAAACTTCCCTGTTATGTCCGACCATCTGCATCCCAGTTTTGTCCGACCACACCATTTTGATGAAATGTTACTCTAGCGTTGTTCGGATAACTCGTAGACACCAACACAAATTGTTAAAATAACGAGTAAATAAAAGACTATCATATGTTATACTTGCCTAAAGTAAATCTTTTGGTATTTAGACTTGGTAACGTAATATTGCAGACGTCGAATTTTTAACATTTACACATAAAAGCTTTAAAATATCATCACTGCGAAATGAGTTTGTTTACACGACTTCTGGTTTCTGGGAGCTGGCATAACGCTCGCCTAAAAGTAATTCGTTTCGGCTTTGTAGCGTTTCGTAATTAATTTCGGCTAGATGCCACCGCAAATAAAGCCATAAAGCTTGGTTCCCTGTTTTATCCAACTTTCCCCTACTTAAGTCTCTCTATAAATTTTCTAGTTGTCCTTACTTACTAGTAAATATAATTGTATGTAATACATACACTCTAAAAAATAAAAGTGTAAATTAGACAAATTTACATATATATGTGTGTAAATTCCTAAAATTACACACCTCACATGAAAATTACCCACTTTTTGCAAAGTTTTACCTCTTTTTATGTGCATTTTAGCTTAACAAACTAAGTGTGTATTTTGTTATCACTTGAAAAACATAAATAAATGCGTAAATGCTGAAAAATGTCTGAATTTACACAAATTGGTACGTAATTGTAATTTACACATAATGATATACACATAGGTAAGAGTGTAAATTTCTAAAGTCACCCACTTGTCATAAAAAATACATATTTTAATGTGTGTTTAGTTTGTGGCATTAAGTTTGTAATTTTGTTATCAGTGCATAAACTCATAAAAATGTGTAAATGTAGATTATTCCTAAAATTACACTAATCATTGTGTTGAAAAAATTATAAATGCGTGAATTTTAAAGTAGACGTTACGAAAGGGATAGGAGGCTTACATATTATTCAGAGCTACACTTTTTATTTTACTAAAACCATTCCATAAATAACATGGTGTCATTGCATTGCTGTAACAGTATTTTTAAGTAATAAATTAATATATTTATTTATTTTTATAAGATACTCTGACCACCTCTCTCACTCTCCCCGTTTCAGCAGCACGTGAACATTTAAAAGAAGTTAAAAAAATTTAATCTCGACACATGTAACAAATGTAACAAAAATTTTGTTACATGTAACGTAAAATTTTATTCATTTAATTAGTAAATTTTAATTTCGTTTTCCGAATTCCCTTTTAAAATTTGTACAGCAAATATAAGAATGCTTCATTGTATATTTCTAGGTTTTGATTAAATCGTAATTTCTTTCAGCCATCGCACAGACTGCTCTTTTTCACAATTTTGCTTGTAACTTTCAGTAATAGTGCTAGATTTCATTCTTAAAGCGACATTAGGAAGACTTCATAACGAGGCATTATAATAGAGATATAATCCCACTTTATGCTTGTTCATAAAATTAAATCATATTTTTTGTACTGTTGGTATTTTTTTTGCTGCCCCCCCCTTAATTAAAAGGATAGTAGTTTAATCTTCAGTAAATCTCTAAAAACTATTTCGAATTCATTTAATATGCAATATAAAATATAATTAACGTAATTAAGATAATTCTAAATTCGTATCCTGAGTTATTTATACATTTTGCACATCAAATATAAGTATGCTTGATTTTACCCTAAATTATTTGAGCCATCTGGTAGCTCGTAAACTTTTATCCATTTCAAAGTTTAACTTGTAATTTTAATTTAACTTCAGTTCGCAGTGCAATTGATGGTTGTATTCAGGAACTACTTCAACCCCGAGTTAGACGCGAATTTAGCACAGAAAACTAAAATCGTAATCACAGAGTACGGAACAGAGAATCAACTTTCATACACTGTAATGGCAACTTGTTTAGATTACGCATAGACAGTAGCGATACGAGCGGATGACTCTGAAACTACGATCATAACATAAGCGAGGTTGCTAATTTGGCGAAATATCGCTTCCTTGGCGACAAATGATGAGAGGGGGGGGGGAAGAAAAAAAAAATACAGCGATGGCTTGCTGCTTCTTGTTTTGAAATTTATGAAAGAATTATTTTAATATGAAATAACTTTGACGTATTCGTCTTGCAAACAACACATGTGTCTCTTCTTAACATAAAGTCCTAATAATCTAAACTTGAAAATTCAAGAACAATAACAGTAATAATTACGAATCAATATAAGCGCGGAAATCCAAGATCAAATAGCATAAGCACGTGTGCAAAGATAATCAAATCAGCATTCAGCAAGAAGTGCCAAGCCAGAATATGGTTACAGTTAAACAGAAACCACGAGGATAAAAATCGCCAAAGCGATGGTTTAGTTTTTAAGTAATCCACTGAGGGCGTTCTTTTCAAGCCGAGTTGAGGCTCTGTTCCGTACTCTGTGATCGTAATCTTCGTTGACTTGGCTTCATTATGTTTCAGTTGAAAACTAACGGTGTGTCCAGCTGATTGCAAGCGCTCTCGTTCAGAAAAATATAGTATATAAGTTATTCTCTTATAAAATATAAGGTATGTAATGTCATACGTCCGTATTACCTCCAATTCTATTTATCAGATTTGTTTATACAGGGTGATTCAGCTCGTCGGTGACAAACTTTAAGGATCGATAGAGCACACCTAGACGAACATTTTTGAATAGGGAATGTAGGGTCCCTGACGCGATGGTAAGGCGCTAGGCGCTTTCGAAAATTTGGGTGCCGAAATTCGAAACGTCATAAAAACTAGGGAAATGGTTAGATTTTCTTGCTTGTTGCGTCGAAATGAGTCTGCTTGTTTAGAATTTCTTTAGTACCAATTTGATAAGCGTATCTCTTAAAACATGGATAGGGGGCGCTGCAGACTTTGGAGAGCTAGACAACAACTTTAAGCCCGTTATTTTGATAATTTAACACATGCTCGCCAAAGTTTATACTCTAACTTAAAGTTTGAACCCAAAAGTAGAGCCCTGCAAAAAGCGTAAGAGCCGGAATAAAATGTCAAAGTACAGGGTGGTCGAAACTCGAAGTCTCCTAAGAGATAAACAAACAGATTTCTTGACTTATGGCATGCATTTTCATGATTCTGTTTGCTGGGGCTCTCTGAAACTCAGTTGAACGGTACAAAAAGAAACATCGATAGGGGGCGCTTTGGGCAAAAAACATAATTCGTTGACATTTCGGACGCTAACTGGAAACGGGGCGCTACGATCAGTTAGTAATAATGAAAACACATTTTCTACCTCTGCTCAACACTTCTGAATAAATTTAGACCAAAAACATCAATGATACTGGAAATTTATTTACAAAAAATAACACTACAGAAGATGCTCGAAATTTTGATCTTGGGCCATGATGCAGGCTTCGCACCTCCGTCGCATTGAGGAGTGTGTGTTTCCAACAATGCCAGGAGTATCTCTGATCTGCCCTGCAGCTGCCACAATGCGCGCCACAAGTTCTTCAGCACTGCTGACAGGTGTATGGTATACCTCGGCCTTCAGGTAACCCCAAAGGAAGAAATCCAAGCAGGTGAGGTCTGGTGATCGGGCAGGCCAGTGAACTGGACCCCCACGCCCGATCCACCGCTGGCCATACCTTGCGTTTAGATGGAGACGCACGTCGTTCGTGTAATGGGCCGGAGCTCCATCGTGCTGGAACCACATCTGGCGACGCGAACCTTCGGGTACGTGCGCCTCCTCCAGAAGCTGCGGCAGCACTTGATCCAGGAAAATCAGGTAATTTCCACCTGTCAGCCGTTCAGGTAACAAATAAGGGCCAATGAGGCAATCCCCCAGAATGCCGGCCCACACATTTACTGAGAAACGCTCCTGGGCTGCTCGGCTTCTGGTTTCATGTGGATTTTCATCACACCACACATGACTGTTGTGGGCGTTCCACATTCCCTCCCGGCTGAAGGTGGACTCGTCCGTAAACAAAATGCTGTTTACAAAACGGGGATCCCTGGATCTCATCGCCAAGTACCATCTTGAGAATTCCACTCGAGGGCCAAAATCCTGCTCTCTGAGCAACTGCACCCGCTGGATGTGGTAGGGGTGCAGATTCCGGGAACGTAAGATGCGCCACGCAGTTGCTTGCGAAATGCCAACATGTCTGGCGATATCTCTCGTGCTAAGACCTGGGTTGTCCTCAACCAGGTTAAGCACAGCCTCTTCGTTGTCGGGGGTGCTCACTGATCGCTCCCGTTCAGGCCTGTCTCCGTCGAAAGATCCCGTTGTGGACAACCTCTGGTGTACTCAAGCGAAGAAGGCATGGCAGGGGATTTGCCTGTTGGGGTAACGCTCGGCGTACAACCGCTGAGCGGCTCGTCCATTACAACCAGCAGCGCCATACGCCAAATGCATGTCAGCCAATTCAGAGTTTGTGTACCGTTCCATCCTACTACCGATCTGCAGACAAGTAACCCGAAGCTTAAGTAGGTACCGCACGTTCAAAAGACGTGTCTGCGCATACAACTACGTCATCTCGCGTTGTCGTCTACGCATTACGTATCTTTTGCATATCGATATGGTATGATATCTTTTGCATAAATCAGCAAAAAGCACCTTATGCAAATTTTATTGCGCGCATTGTGCATGATTGAAACCAGCTATGTTTGTTAAAAAAAAAAAAAAACTGCAGTTTTAATAGCTTCTTATGATAAGTAAATTACTCTCTTGTTTTGTTTCTAACTGATCGTAGCGCCCCGTTTCCAGTTAGCGTCCGAAATGTCAACGAATTATGTTTTTTGCCCAAAGCGCCCCCTATCGATGTTTCTTTTTGTACCGTTCAACTGAGTTTCAGAGAGCCCCAGCAAACAGAATCATGAAAATGCATGCCATAAGTCAAGAAATCTGTTTGTTTATCTCTTAGGAGCCTTCGAGTTTCGACCACCCTGTACTTTGACATTTTATTCCGGCTCTTACGCTTTTTGCAGGGCTCTACTTTTGGGTTCAAACTTTAAGTTAGAGTATAAACTTTGGCGAGCATGTGTTAAATTATCAAAATAACGGGCTTAAAGTTGTTGTCTAGCTCTCCAAAGTCTGCAGCGCCCCCTATCCATGTTTTAAGAGATACGCTTATCAAATTGGTACTGAAGAAAGTCTAAACAAACAGAATCATTTCGACGCAACAAGCAAGAAAATCTAACCATTTCCCTAGTTTTTATGACGTTTCGAATTTCGGCACCCAAATTTTCGAAAGCGCCTAGCGCCTTACCATCGCGTCAGGGACCCTACATTCCCTGTTCAAAAATGTTCGTCTAGGTGTGCTCTATCGATCCTTAAAGTTTGTCACCGACGAGCTGAATCACCCTGTATTTATGTATAAATGTATATGAAACATGTTGGATTGTTTTTTACGAATAAGAATTTTTTACACATATAATTTACTTGCCTTAAAAAATGTCATCATTACATAACTCCTGACAGATGTCTATTAAAGTAACAACTGTTGTATCTAAAGTCATTTATTTCTTGAAAAATTTTCATCCTAAAAAGAATTTTTGAATGTATGTTAACAGTAGCTAAATAAACATTAACATCATTTTTTGGGGGGGGGGGGAGGGGTGAGGTGTTTAATTTTGGTTCGGTTGTGTGAAAGATGTTATAGTTTATTTATAAACTATTATACAAATGTATACCATATCGATAAATTATATATTCTGATTTATATGTTAAACAATTCATCTGAGTTTTATTTATTTATTGAATTTTTTTAAATTATGAAACTTATAATGTTAACTAAGTTTATCATCGATTAAAAATGTAGCGTTGCTTTTGAGTTTCTACGTTACATTTCCTAATTTTGAGAGATTAACTTTTTAAATTTTTTATCTTAATTTCATCAAATTTTCAGCTGTGTTTTAATTTGAAAATATTACATCGGAAGAACTATGTTCCACTAAAATAGTCATAGTAAAGAACATGTAATTTTTTCTTCTTAATTAAAGAATTGATAAAAATAGACAAAAGTAAATTGCAAAAGGGCGCAAATACGTTGATTTAAAATAACTCCAGATCAAAAATTCTGAAGAAAATTTATATTAATGTAATGGCTTTTTCTTCAAATATGCATTTTTCCATACCAATTTTGCATATTATTACAGAACTTATATGACATAAAACATATGATTGTATGTATATATAAAAATATAACAGTTGTGTCATAATGAATATTCAAAATCGAACTTATCATCCCCCCCCCCCCCTTCTACATAAATATTCCCCGCCGGGTGAGTTTTATACACTTAAGACACAAATGTAATTATCAAATAAATTCTACGAGCTTTAATTTCGAAAATTTATAAGAGTCAATTGATATTTGGATATAGACACAGTATTTCTCGTTTTATTTTTTACTATAGCTGATAAATAAAAAAAACATTAGTTTGATATCTAAAATTTTAATTAGAATATCTGAAATTTTCATTTATGAAGATAGGATTAATTTCATTAATGTTAAAATATATTTGTATTTTTTTTTCTATTTTTAAGACAGAAATTTCTAAATATAAATTTAATGCAAAAGATGTTACTTTAATGATTCAACAGCTTTTTTGATAGTCCTGATAATTTTTTATATGGCAAATTCTTTGTAATGACGAATATTTATGAAAAGAAAAAAATTCAACATGTAATATACCGTAAAATGGGGTGAATCGGAACGCTTTTGAACTTTGACGTTAAAAGAAAGAAACAACTGACTTTTTAATTTTTTTATTTTTCAACTGTAAACTTCGGTCTTGTTTTATCCTTTACTTTTTAAGCAAAAACGAAACATTTTTACTGTTTATATACATATTATATAATTTTTTAATGGTGTTCCGATTCACCCCGCAGATAGGGGTGAATCGGAAATGTTAAAATCTTTAATTTTTCCGATTCAGACTTTAATAGGTTTAATAAAAACAGGTAATAATGATAAGGGAGGAGTAGTAACGCATAGCTATTGTAAATCAAGCCTTTATTTTACATACAAGTAAAGTTATAATTTTTTAAAAATTAGAAAACAAGTTTGAAATCAAGAAAAATTAAAATTTATTTTAAGAAATTATATTCGAATTGCAGAAGTAGAATTTAATACAAATTCAACCCTGTTCTGTGTTATAACTTTACTAGTAGTCATTGGGTAAGTGAAAATATTGAATAGCCCCAATCGCTGCATGTACTAATACAATCTACTAATGCGCCCTCATCCCCAGCCCTAGGTACTGTTTGCATCCCTCTATTTTTTGTTTTTTCATTTTGAGATGTTTGTGTAACGTTGTGTATGTCAGAGAATAATTTTGTGAAGTTTTTCTAACTAATTTGCTATTTTTAAATTCTTTTATTGTGTGTTCCATGTCTGTTGGATTAGGCGTTGAATTTTTCTTTAACCAAGCAATTTCGTGGCACCTTTAAACTCTTCAAGTAATTAGAACGAACAAAGTATTGTTACAATACATATTCACACATATGTTTTCATATATTACATGAAACTATTGCTGTATAGAAAAATAAACCATGAGAGAATATGTGTTCCGATTCACCCCATAAATCTTAACCTCTGATATTACAAGCCATTTTTCATTTTTTCATTATGTAAGTTAGAGATGAGTAGAATTTAATACAACATATCGTTTACAGGACTATCATTAATTAAAAATCCCCATCTCTTAGGTTTAGAATACGAAAAATACTGTAGTTACAGACAGTTTTGAAGACGTTGACGAAATGAGTGTTTTGAGGAGCCTCTTGAAGTTTTTTTATATACCCCAGTAGTAGTGCCAACATGTCGAAACTGAATTTCCCAACTCTTAATGTTACTACCTTCTTATAAAAAAATTGGCTACTAAAAATATCATCACATATATTTGTAATGAATTTATTTGTATGATCGGGAAGTTTCGTTCCTATTCACCCCATTTTACGGTAAAGGATTTATGTTACAAGTGATTTATGTTATGTTATTTGCAGGTAATATATGTGTGTGTGTGTGAGATGAAGTTTACATACCTTTTTTCTATTTTTTTATAGTATTTTAAATTTTACTTTTATAACTGTATGTAACACAGTATCTTCAATATAATTGACTTTGTATCTTGAGTCTGAAAAATAAAAAATGAAAAATTGAGTCTGAAACTGAAAATAAAAAGTGTGGAGATTGCAAGTTTACCAACTATGATTATTCCCTCTGATTAGTATAATATATATCATTAATTAATTATTTATTTTTCTTTATCTTAATTTTTAATTGCATGTTCTGAATAATATATAAATGAGGGGAAAATATAAAATTAAAAAGCAAGGAAGAATATAGAAAATAAAATAGCAGTTTTTACGTGTATATTTAGAGGAGAGTGGGGAGGAATGGGACACATTTTACAAAAATAATAAAATCAACTTTACTTGACACAAATACAAAAACTTTGATTTATAGAATACTAAATGAAACACTTTCGAATGACCTTGAGCAATATAGAAACATAATTTGAAGAATCAATTTTATAATTAAAGAAATTGAAAATGTCACAATGTGCCCCATACTTCCCCACTAACACAGAAGTAATATTTGTAGTATGATGGTTGATAAGGAATATCAAAAAATGTCTTAAATGGCTATATGCTGAATTTTAGATCCGTAGCTGCTGTAGTAGCATAGTTTTAAAGGGAGGGGTAGAGTTCTAAAAACCTATTTATAGGGAGTTTTTAAGAGGAGGGGAGTGAGTGTGATAGGCTGATTTGGAGCTTATGATGCTACACTTGTGATTGTGGTTGAGAAGTGTGTAAATCACTATGATCCCGAGTCCAAACAACACTATTTTATCGCATCCACTCTCACAAATCTAGCCCCATAAGCTAAAAATTTCTTTCAACTACCCCCCTCCCCCCATTTTACTCCTCCCTACAAAACTATATGAATATTGCAGCTACGGTTCTGAAACTAAGCATAAATATATCGATATTTTTCGTCAACCCCTTGCGGTACAGATATTTCATATACACTAGACACAATAGTTATTGAACCTCCATCGAATATGCGTATTTTGCATATTACGCAAAGAACTGTGTAAATTACAATAACACAATAATATGTGTTTTTTGCGTAATACATATTTATCAGTATTCTTGCGCAATTTACACGTTAATGTGGGTATTTCATGAGTGATCACCATAACCTTTATACACTTAGTGTTATCATCAAATTACACACTGAAATGTGTATTTTAAAATTTACACATTCGGCGTGTATTTTGGCAATTTACACACAAATTTACACATATAAACAAATCGTTTTTGTATCATCGGTTCACACATTTTTGTGTTTAAATTTACACTTTTATTTTTTAGAGTGTACTATGAGATTGATTTTTTTTATTTTACATTATCTCTAATAGGTGTTATATATACACGCCTAAAGTTTTGTCATTAGGGATTTGATCTATTTTGCTATTCATAAGTTATCTTAATTTGGCTGATGGTTTTGCGATTAAGTTGCTATTACGCGTCTTTAAAGCTTATCTAATTCTTTAACATAATTGTGGGACATATTTGAAACTGTAAAATCTGAGATTATTTTTAATACAATTGTTAATTGATTGTTCACGTTGAATGTCGTGTTGACAGCTCGTTTGATATAAAATCTAACAGTTGCACTTTTCTATTTAAACGAAACATTACTATTTAAAGAGAATGTATTTAGAAAAGTATTTTCCACCGCATTTATTTGCTGAAAATAATTACAAACCATTTGATTAATCGTAAATGATTTCAGATCGGAAGGGAAAAATATTAATCACTATTTCTAATTTAAAATAATGGTTCTATACTCCTTAAAAATTATCAGGCGTGCACAACAAACCTTGGCAATTACTGTATATTTACAATTTCGCAGAAAAGTTCTACCATTTTCAAAAAGCACAAGTAAATTCAGAAAAACACCTAACTCACTTAAAGATTTTGTGTAGTTTTATATGTTTTTTTTTTTTTGTTAAAGAACTTTAATTAAATTTTTATTAAAAAAGTAAATACTGTTCTTACGTTATTAAAATGATTTCAAAAATTCTTTTACATCCATCTGTATTCCCAGATGAAATGATTATTTTAACAAAAACACGAAAGTGAAAAATTTTCATTGTTTTAAAAATAATTGTTTGTTCTTCTAAGTAGTATATTCCAAATGATGAAGTCTTAAAAAATTATTTTTATTTTATTTAAGACATTTGTGTTATCAAAATGAATTGTTTTACAGAAGCAATATTTAAATCACGCATTTTGTAAATAATAGGGAAGATTCACAAAAGCCTTTAAAATTTCAAAGAGTCTAATGCCACAATTTTAGAATAGAAGAATTCCATTACATATTTAAAAAGTCGAATTTGCAATTATCAATTTGAATACTTTTTTGAGATTAATCTGTATTACTTTTTAAGATTTAATCAGGCAAAAAATCGAATGAAAATACTTTGGTAGTGATGTGCATGTACTATAAAGACTCTCTTCTAAAAAAAGATGTATTCAAATAAATTTTTTAATTTTAATCCTTTCGAAAAGCATTTGATAATCTATCACTGGAAATACTTTACAAAAAGTTCCATTTAGCTTCCAATAACACAGTAACAGTGTAAAAGTTTTCCTCAACCCTCCGAGAATATTAAGTATAACATGAAATTAGTTAATTATAGTATATTTAAACTAGATGGAAAGTGTCAAGCAATTTGATGGTATTGTATAAAAAAAGATCTGCCTTAAACATTTAGAGGATAATTCTTAGCGTACATTTAATTAGGAATTGCTTTAAATGGGAACATAAAAATATGCTTGCCAAATTCATCATTGATTACAAATTCTTTTGCGTTCTTTTCTCTGTATTGCAGTTCACGCACATGTACACTAGGGTGGAGCGAAAAAAATTATTTTTTAAAAATCAAAAACGGGTAGGTGCCAAAAGTTTCCTTTATACTAGTACATCAACTGCGTGAAATTTTACCGCTGAAAAAAAAATGGCTTAAGTCTGCGCTTTTGCTCCAAAAATCGAAATTTTGGGTAAAATTTGTCATTTGGGTCATTCCTCGTGAAATCAACCAATTTAAGGAAAACTTGTTGCATCATAGTCACAGATTTTTTTTTTAATTTTTATCATAGACAGACATAGTACTGAAACCCTCAAATCTGAAATTTAAAAGTAATTTTCACAATATTGGCCGAGATATGTCCATTTGAAAACTGGCCATTTTTACAAAATGGCGGCCATCTTGGAATTGTATCACTGTCTAAATATGGCCATAACTTGACAACTAATGGCTCAAAGTTTATATATCTGGTACCAATTTGAAGCTATTTGTACAAAGAATGAATATTTTTCATCAAAATAATAATAAATTTTCATTTTTTTACTTTTTATTATGTGCAAAGTGAAAATTTCACCCCAAAAAAGGGCAGATTGTAATGGCTCATAAAAAAAATGAATCATCATGAATTTTTCTGAAACTTGGTAAAAACGTTGCTCCATCTGTGTGCTTTAAATAAAAAAAAATTGGAAAGGTAAAATTTGTTGTTTTAAAATAAATGGTTTTTTACAGATAAGGTGTCATTAACCAAATAATGATATTTTTAGAATCTGTGAGCATTCCTGATTCAAAAAATAATGGTTAAAATAAAATTTTCTAACATCTAAATTAATGTAAAAGTATAATCAAAACTTCATTTGTACTAATTTTGTAGAAATCTGCCTCCAGCCCCCCCTCCCCCCCACCCCCCCCAAAAAAAAGAAAAATTAGACAATTCAAAAAATTTTACACTGAAAAAGATAAGATAATAATTAAGGAATATAATGTATAATTATAAAATACCTATAAATGCAATGCATACATATGGTGATTTACTTCACATATAGGGGCAAGTGGGGTAGAATGGGACAGTAGGTTTTTCTCTTTATGTATCATTCTAAATATTTCATCAATCACATATTAGATGAAGTAATGGTACCTCAATCTTCAGTTGAAAAAAGTAGCTAATTTACACAAGCTTGCAATTATATAAAGAAAAAGATTATTTCAAGAATCAAAACATGAATTCAAAATTTTAAATTTTGAATTCAAAACATGATGTAAAAATTTCATTATGTTTCTATAAGCTGATGTAATATTGCATCATGTTCTATATAAGCTGATGCAATTTAAAGAAAAGATTGCTACTGTACCTTCATCTGCTTCTTAATTGGCTATAATCAAAGTATGATGCTATCTTGCATCATGTTCTATATGAGCTGATGCAATTTAAAGAAAAGATTGCTGCTTTACTTCATCTGCTTCTTAATTGGCTATAATTAAAGTATGATGTAATCTTGCATCATAAGGTCCAAGAAACTTGAGTAATTCCTTTTAAATACCATATACCACTTCTAAAGTTTTCAATGAAGTGTATTTAGACATACAATAATTATTTTGTACTTATTATACAGTGGAGATGGAGTGTTTTGTATGTAAAAAACTCAATGTTTCTCTGAGTACTGATGTTATTTCCGTTCTTCAATTATCCCCACGGTATTTACATTTATTAAAAAAAAGGTTACATTATATAATCCCAGATGAAAAAAGTTTTTTGCATGCGAATATATGCAAGGTTCACAAGGATAAATTTCTAAAATTTTATAGTTTAAATCAGAGACAGTGTTGTGATCCATTTAATAAACATCCAAATAGTAACAGAGCAAAATCACTGAAAACAATTTCTTTAGATATGTCTATGACAAATCCAGACATCCTCATTCCAGGAAAAAAATTATGTACTTCCGGCTATTCATCAATAAATAAGATGATTTCTATTGTTGACATGAAAAGCATCTCTGATCCAGAATTTAGTGAACCCACAGTAGTAATGGAACAATTAAACAAAAGCTGTGAAATGTTAGAGTTATCGCCAATAAAAATGAATAGGCGTAGCTCAAAGAGGAAACTTGGTTATTTGCAGACAAAAGTTACAAAAATCAGCAAGTGTATTGGAACTAAAGCAGCTACAGTATTAGGTGTTGAAACCATCAGTAAGCCTCAAAATATTAAAGACATGACTTGCCCCGACTGTACATCTATGATGGAACGATTATTGAAGAAGTTTACAAATGCATCTTTTAAAGAAAAGCTCCAAATTTTGACACTAGTTCCAGATTCATGGACAATCCAGCAAACAATGATTTATTTTAATACCACACAATATTTTGTAAAAAAGGCAAGAAAGCTTAAAACAGCTGAAGGGGTGTTATCAATGCCTAGTGAAAGAAAAAGTGTTAAATTGAGTCCAGACATTATAGAAAAAGTTATTAATTTTTATTATGATGATAGTAACAGCCGCATGTGTCCCGGAAAAAAAGATTTCATATCTATCCCAACTGAAAATGGAAGAATATTAAAACAAAAGAGATTGATTTTGCACAATTTAAAGGATCTATATATTGCATTTAAGGAACAACATAACTTAAAAGTTGAACTGTCTAAGTTTTGCTCTCTACGTCCAAGAGAATGTGTTACTGTTGGAAGCAAAGGCATTCATTCTGTCTGTGTGTGCGTATACCATCAAAATGTTAAACTCATGCTTCATGCTATTCATATTAATGACTACATAGCACTATTACAGAAACTTGTTTGTTGCATTGAATCTGAAAAATGTATGTTGCACAGGTGTGATAAATGTCCATCTCCAGACATTTTAAAGAAAGATTTAATGCTTTTAGACGAATTGGAAATGAGCAATGAAGTTATTTATAAACAATGGGTTAAGACTGATGGTGCAGAATTAAAAACAGTGATTGCATCAGTTGATGAATTTGTTGAGGATTTAATTACAAAACTCCATGATTTATGTACACACCATTTTTTTGCAAAATCTCAAAGTTTATATTTCAAGAAAGCAAAGGAGAATTTGAAAAAAGGTAATGCTGTTATTTCAGCAGATTTTTCTGAGAACTATACTTGTATTGTGCAAGATGCTATCCAAAATATTCACTAGAAAAAAGAACAGGTTACAGTTCATCCCTTTCTAGCCTATATAAAGGACAATAACACTGATATTGTAAAATCTATTCCTATGTGTGTAATAAGTGATCATTTGGTTCATGACACTACAACATTTTGGTCTTTCCAAAAAGTAGTTGTTAAGAATTTGATTAAAAAATTTCCAGAGATTAAATACATACAATATTTTAGTGACGGATCATCGGCTCAATACAAAAATTATAAAAATTTTACTAATCTCTGTCATCATGAAAAAGACCATGGAGTGAAAGCTGAATGGCATTTTTTTGCCTCATGCCATGGAAAAGGAGCTTGTGATGGTATAGGTGGCACTATAAAGCGCTTGGCTACCAAAGCAAGTCTTCAGCGACCATTTAAAGATGGTATATTAAATACATTTGATCTCTATAATTTTGCAAAAGAATCTGTTAAAGGAATTGAAAGTTTTTTTGTAACAAAATCTGAAATTGAAACCGCAAACAGTCAATTAGCAGGTAGGTATGCAAAAACAGATACAATCATAGGAACAAGACTGAATCACTGCTTTGTACCAATCAATGATTGCCAAATACTGGTTTCCAGGGTGTCAGACAGTTCATCAACAAAATTTATTGCTACTTTGGGAATCAGTGAAATTGTCAGACCATTGACATTTAAAAGTGAACAATATGTTGCATGTGTATATGGGATAAATTGGTGGATTGGGAAAATTTTAGATTACTGTGAAGAACTGAACGACTATAAAATTATGTTCATGCATCCTAATGGCCCCAATTCTTCATATTCAAGGCCAAAATCCTCAGATGTTTGTTGGATTCCGTATGAACAAACAATAAAAGAAGTGTCTATTCCTTTAACTGCTACAGGAAGAACATATACTGTTCCACCAGAGGAAACTCGAACAATTCAAGCATTATTTTTAAACTTTAAAACTAATTAAATCCATTTTAGCTTAAATCTGAAGACTGCTATATTATAAAGTTATATGCATGTACGTAAATATTTTCTTCTTATTTTGTCTAGATTTCTTCCATGTGTAATTTTAAACTTTGGCTTATTTCTCATCATATTCAATGTTTTGCCCTGGATTTGTATTATATTATTGTTATTTATTTTTTTGTCTCATCATATCTAGATTTTTGTTCATATAAATTTTAATTCAGTGTGAACAAAAAATAACAAATGTCAACTCAATTAACTCATTTATATATATTTATTGTATTTAAATTACACAATTGAATAATTTAACTCTGTAATTTACAGCTAGTATTTCTCCAACATTTCTGGAGAAAATATTATGTGCCTTTTTTTTTCATGCATTCCATAGTAAGGTATTTAAAATATTTATGTAAATATGTTTTGAGAATCATATTATCATATTTTGAATGAAATGAAATAAAAAATACTGTAAAAATAAATATTTAGTGTAAATAACTGCAAATTGATATTTCTTTATTGAATTATATAATATAAACACAATACTTTAATTTAGATGCTAGAAAATTTCATTTTAACCAATATTTCTTAAATTAAGAATACTTACAGATTTTAAAATAATCATTATATGGGTCAATGACATCTTATATGTAGAAAACCATTTTTAAAACAACAAATTTTACCTCTCTAATTTTACAGTATAATGTTCCATATATAGAGAAACTGTTACATCTATGCATAATCAAATCATTATACAGAAAGCGTAAAAAGTATATGAACTAAATTTACTTTTCATTTTTGAAATAATCTTTTTCTTTATATAATTGCAAGCTTATGTAAATCAGCTACTTTTTTCAACTGAAGATTGGGGTACCATTACTTCACCTAATGTGTGATTGATGAAATATTTAGAATGATACTTAAAGAGAAAAACCTACTGTCCCATTCCACCCCACTCGCCCCTATATGTGAAGTAAATTATCATATATATATATGCACTGCATTTATAGGTATTTTATAATTATACATTATATTCCTTAATTATTTTCTTATCTTTTTCAGTGTAAAATTTTTTGAATTGTCTAATTTTTTTGGGGGGCGGGGGGGTGGGGGGAGGGGGGCTGGGGGCAGATTTCTACAAAATTAGTACAAATGAGGTTTTGATTATACTTTTACATTAATTTAGATGTTAGAAAATTTTATTTTAACCATTATTTTTTGAATCAGGAATGCTTACAGATTCTAAAAATATCATTATTTGGTTAATGACACCTTATGTGTAAAAAACCATTTATTTTAAAACAACAAATTTTACCTTTCCAATTTTTTATTATTTAAAGCACACAGATGGAGCAACGTTTTTACCAAGTTTCAGAAAAATTCATGATGATTCATTTTTTTTTTATGAGCCATTACAATCTGCCCTTTGTTGCGGTGAAATTTTCACTTTGCACATAATAAAAAGTAAAAAAATGAAAATTTATTATTATTTTGATGTGAAATATTCATTCTTTGTACAAATAGCTTCAAATTGGTACCAGATATATAAAATTTGAGCCATTAGTTGTCAAGTTATGGCCATATTTAGACAGTGATACAATTCCAAGATGGCCGCCATTTCGTAAAAATGGCCAGTTTTCAAATGGCCATATCTCGCCCAATATTGTGAAAAATACTTTTAAATTTCAGATTTGAGGGTTTCACTACTATGTCTATCTATGATAAAATTAAAAAAAAAATCTGACTATGATGCAACACCCATTGGTTGAATTCATGTGGAATGACCCATTTTTTGACTTTTATTCAAAAAAGTTTTAAAATTCGTACAGAGCTGGTTATTATTTAAAAGTGTTACTTAAACCTTTATATTTATCTGCTTAACATATTTAAACTATAAAACAATATCTGTAGTCTGTATAATTGGAGTAAATGTGACAACTTTTGATAAAAACCAGCGTTACTTCTCTGTTGGAGCATACAAAGAAATGTTGTTTTGAATGCATTTCTTACCTATCTGCTTTCAAAACTATTCTGTATATAACTCGTAGATGTGGCTACGTTTCATATTCCACCCGTCTCAGCCACCCAGTAATCTAGGCCCAGTGTTTTATTTTTGCATAGAATTGTTATTTTTTTCTTGAAGAAGGGTATAAGTTTTCTATGTATCAAAGTAGTTTACATCTTCTTTGTCTTCACTGACATTGGATGCTACTGGTGTGACCTGCTTCAGATATATTTTTATACCTTGTACAACAGAAAAGGAAAATGAGTAATGCATTACGTATGTTCTTAATTGAATCTATTCAGCAATTTATTATCTTCATTAAATTTTCATACAATTAATACATTATGATTGGGATTTCTGTTACCACAACATTTTTTCAATCAATTACATTATATATATAATGATATGCCTAAAAATTGATTGTTTGAATTCAATTTCTAGTATATCATCATTTACTGTACCTATTACATTAAATATAATTTACGAAGCTAGCAGTTTAATATTATGACGATCGTCACAGAGGATTGCAAACAAAATTTGAGAGTAAAGCAATAATATTTCGAAAGAAGTCTTAGTATTTGTTTTATGTCGTTGCCTGCGTTTTTTCGTAGTCAAGTAATTTCTAATAAGTTTTTATACCTATTCTTTAGATGTGTATTACATTTGGTATAAAATATCTAGCGGTATAAACTTTGATTATATATTTTGTAAGTGAATCTATGGACTCTGATTGCCAATCTGTGCTTATATAAAGCGGAAAATTTTATTCACTTTATGGGCTGTTTTTTTTTGTGCAATGTGTTTTCTAAATTCCTATTTCTTCTTAGAAATAGCTTTCCTTATGAATTAGCTTTGTAATCTCCGACAGAAATTTCTAGTCTGTTCCGAGTATCTTTTACTTAATTTGAAAAAATATTTTCAAAATTATTATCTATTTTATAAAAAATTGCAATAGGAGGTGAATAGTATGTAGACAAAGATTTTCTTATTGATCCAGTGAATCCATGTAGATTATTACGTTTTACATCGACTTCAATAATAATTGACGCAGAGGAAATTCACTGGAGTTGAAGTAGCATATGATCCATTATTATATTCAATTCTAAGTTTACCCAACGCAAAATGGTTCACAGAGACAAATAGAATTCTCCTAAATTTAAATGAGTATTTATAGTCGATTAGAGAGTGTACATTCTCTCAAAAAGTACTATGCATTATAAGTTTATGCCCAGGACAGTTTACCATCAAATATAGTTCACTTATATAATGGGGATCTAAAAGATAATGGGAAATTACCTGGCTACGAAAAACTTAGAAAACGGCATAAAACTAATGCAAAAAAAAGTTATTTACAACAACGGTTGCTCTGCACGTGCAGGACAAATTCCTACTCTAAAAAATAAAAGTGTAAATTTACACATAAAAATGTGTAAATCGATGATACAAAAACGATTTGTTTATATGTGTAAATTTGTGTGTAAATTGCCAAAATACACGCCTAATGTGTAAATTTCAAAATACACATTTCAGTATGTAATTTGATGATAACACTAAGTGTGTAAAAGTTATTGTGATCACTCATGAAATACCCACATTAATGTGTAAATTGCGCAAGAATACACATATATCTGCGTTATATTCTTACTCATTGATCTGTGTAATCTTCTGTGATTGAACTGATAAATATGTATTGCGCAAAAAACACATATTATTGTGTTATTGTAATTTACACAGTTCTTTGCGTAATATGCAAAATACGCATATTCGATGGAGGTTCAATAACTATTGTGTCTAGTGTATATGAAATATCTGTACTGCAACGGGTTGATGAAGAATATCGATATATTTATGCTTAGTTTCAGAACCGTAGTTGTAATATTCATATAGTTTTGTAGGACGGAGTAAAATGAGGGGGGGGTAGTTGAAAATCTGATTTTTAGCTTATGGGGCTAGTTTTGTGATAGTGGATGCGATAAAATAGTGTTGTTTGTACAAGGGATCATAGTGATGTACACACTTCTCATCCACTATCACAAGTGTAGCATCATAAACTCCAAATCAGTCTATCACACTCACTCCCCTCCTCTTAAAAACTCCCTATAAATAGGTTTTTAGAACTTTACCCATCCCTTTAGAACTATGCTACTATAGCAGCTACGGATCTAAAATTCAGCATATAGCCATTTAAGACATTAGTTTTTGATATTCCTCATCAACCATCATAGTACAAATATTACTTCTCTGTTAGTGGGGAAGTAGGGACACATTGTGACATTTTCAATTTCTTTAATAATAAAATTGATTCTTCAAATTATGTTTCTATATTGCTCAAGGACATTAGAAATATTTCATTTTGTATTCCATAAATCAAAGTTTTTGTATTTGTGTCAAGTAAAATTGATTTTATTATTTTTGTAAAATGTGTCCCATTCCTCCCCACTCTCCTCTAAATATGAACATAAAAACTGCTATTTTATTTTCTATATTCTTCCTTGCTTTTTAATTTTATACTTTCCCCTCATTTATATATTATTCAGAACATGCAATTAAAAATTAAGATAAAGAAAAATAAATAATTAATGAATGATAGATTTTAGACTAATCAGATGGAATATTCACAGTTGGTAAACTTGCAATCTCCACACTTTTTATTTTCAGAGTTCAGACTCAATTTTTCATTTTTTATTTTTCAGACTCAAGATAAAAAGTCTGTTATATTGAAGGTACTGTGTTACATACAGTTATAAAAGTAAAATTTAAAATACTATAAAAAAAAATAGAAAAAATGTATGTAAACTTCATCTCTCTCACACACACACACATATTACCTGCAAATATTTTAGCTGATTTGTTTATATATATATAAATTACCTATATTACATGTTGAATTGTTTTCTTTTCATAAATATTCATCATTACAAAGAATTTGCCATATAAAATATTATCAGGACTATCAAAAAAGCTGTTGAATCATTAATGTAACATCTTTTGCATTAAATTTATACTTAGAAATCTGTGTCTTAGAAAAAGAAAAAAAAATACAAATATATTTTAACAATAATGAAATTAATCCTATCTTCATAAATGAAAATTTCAGATATTTTAATTAAAATTTTAGATATGAAACTAATGTGTATTTTTATTTATCAGCTATAGTAAAAAATAAAACGAGAAATACTGTGTCTATATCCAAATATCAATTGACTCTTATAAAGTTTCGAAATTAATGCTCGTAGAATTTATTTGATAATTACATTTGTGTCTTAAGTGTATAAAACTCACCCGGCGGGGGATATTTATGTAGAGGGGGAGGGAGAGAATGATAAGTTCGATTTTGAATATTCATTATGACACAACTGTTATAATTTTTTATATACATACAATCATATGTTTTATGTCATATAAGTTCTGTAATAATATGCAAAATTGGAATGGAAAAATGCATATTTGAAGAAAAAGCCATTACTTTTGATCTGGAGTTATTTTAAATCAACGTATTTGCGACCTTTTGCAATTTACTTCTGTGTATTTTTATTAATTCTATAATTAACAAGAAAAAAATATGTGTTCTTTACTATGACTATTTTAGTGGAACATAGTTCTTCCGATGTAATGTTTTCAAATTAAAACATAGCTGAAAATTTGATGAAATTAAGATAAAAAATTTAAAAAGTTAATCTCTCAAAATTAGGAAATGTAACGTAGAAACTCAAAAGTAACGCTATAGTTTTAATCGATGATAAACTTAGTTAACATTATAAGTTTCATAATTAAAAAAAAATTCAATAAATAAATAAAACTCAGATGAATTGTTTAACTTATAAATCAGAATATGTAATTTATAGATATGGTATACATTTGTATAATAGTTTATAAATAAACTAGAATATATTTCGCACAACCGAACCAAAATTTAACACCTCACTACCCCCCCCCCCAAAAAAAAAAATGTTAATGTTTATTTAGCTACTGTTAACATACATTCATAAATTCATTTTAAGATGAAAATTTTTCAAGAAATAAATGACTTTAAATAAAACAGTTGTTATTTTAATAGACTTTTATCAGGAGTTATGTAATGCTGACATTTTTTAAGGCAAGTAAATTATACGTGTAAAAAATTCTTATACGTAAAAAACAATTCAACATGTATCATATACATTTATACATAAATAGAAACAAACCAACATAACAAAATTGGAGGTAATACGGACATATGACACTACATACCTTATATTTTATAAGAGAATAACTTATTATATACTATATTTTTTTGAACGAGAGCGCCTGCAATCAGCTGGACACACCATTAGTTTTCAACTTAAACATGATGAAGCCAAGTCAACGAAGATTACGATTTTAATTTTGTATGCTAGATTCGCGTCTAACTCGGGGTTGAAGTAGTTCCTGAATACAACCATCAATTGCACTGCGAACTGAAGTTAAACTAAAATTACAAGTTAAACTTTGAAATGGATAAAAGTTTACAAGCTACCAGACGGCTCAAATATTTTAGGGTAAAATCAAGCATACTTATATTTGATGTGCAAAATGTATAAATAACTCAGGATACGAATTTAGAATTATCTTAATTACGTGAATTATATTTTATGTTACATATTAAATGAATTCGAAATAGTTTTTAGATTTTAGTGAACATTAAACTACTATCCTTTTATGTAGGGGGGGGGCAGTAAAAAAGAATACCAACTGTACAAAAAATATAATTTAATTTTATGAATAAGCATAAAGTGGGATTATATCTCTATTATAATGCCTTGTTATGAAGTCTTCCTAATGTCGCTTTAAGAATGAAATCTAGCAATATTACTGAAAATTACAAGTAAAATTGTGAAAAAGAGCAGTCTGTGCGATGGCTGAAAAAAATTACGATTTAATCAAAACCTATAATTATACAATCAAGCATTCTTATATTTGATGTGCAAATTTTAAAAGGGAATTCGGAAAACGAAATTAAAATTTACTAATTAAATGAATAAAATTTTACGTTACATGTAACAAAATATTTGTTACATGTGTCGAGATTAAGTTTTTTTAACTTCTATTAAATGTTCACGTGCTGCTGAAACGGGGAGAGTGAGCGATGTGGTCAGAGTATCTTATAAAAATATATAAATACATTAATTTATTACTTAAAAATACTGTTACAGCAAAGAAATGACACCATCTTATTTATGGAATGGGTTTATTAAAATGAAAAGTGTAGCTCTGAATAATATGTAAGCCTCCTATTCCTTTCGTAACGTCTACTTTAAAATTCACGCATTTATAATTTTTTCAACACAATAATTAGTGTAATTTCAGGAGTAATCTACATTTACACATTTTTATGAGTTTATGCACTGATAACAAACTTACAAACTTAATGCCACAAACTAAACACACATTAAAATAGGTATTTTTTATGACAAGTGGGTGACTAGAAATTTACACTCTTACCTATGTGTATATCATTATGTGTAAATTACAATAACGTACCAATTTGTGTAAATTCGGGCATTTTTCAGCATTTACACATTAATTTATGTTTTTCAAGTGATAACAAAATACACACTTAGTTTGTTAAGCTAAAATGCACATAAAAAGAGGTAAAACTTTGCAAAAAGTGGGTAATTTTCTTGTCAGGTGTGTAATTTTAGGAATTTACACGCATATATACGTAAATTTGTCTGATTTACACTTTTATTTTTTAGAGTGCATTACAATTCTCTCGGACAATCACCAGAAATCCCATTAAACTGCTTGCTCCTCAACATATAAAAAAATCAAAAGCAGAATAAATGATGGCATACTTATAGATGAAATACCTGAAATCATCTTTGAAGAAGATCATTTCGTAAAAAAATATAATTCACTGAAAAAATGTTGTAACAGAACTTCCAATCATTTTCTTCAACTGGATGTAAATTTGATAAAGAAAATAGATGGCCGAATAGATCCCTTTAATAATATTCCCGTATATTACCCTGCTTGTCATTTTTTTGTGTAATCTGTAAAAATATACATTAAGATAGTCACAGCAGCCTGTGGATACAAAGAACAGATATACTTAAGTAGATGCATCGAAAACTTGCCAAATTTTGATAAAGAAAATCACAAATCAATGCATAAATAAAAAACTGTACTAAGATGATTGAATAGTTGGGACGGATGGTATATGAAATATAGCCACCTCCACGACGTATGTCTAAGATAGTTTTCAAAAGAAGAGCTGTATTAAAAACAATTCATTGTATGTCCCAATAGAGTGGTAATGCCGTTTTCTTACCAAAAGTTGTCTGTCTTTCTCCAGCTATACGGAATAAAGGTATTGTTTTATAGTTTAAATATGTTAAGCAGATAAATATAAAGGTTTAAGTAACATTTTTAAATAATAACCAGCTCTGTAGGAATTTTTTTATTTTCTTGAAAAAATGTCAAAAATGACAAATTTTACCCAAAATTTCTAGTTTTGGAGCAAAATCGCAGACTCAAGCCATTTTTTTTTCAGCGGTAAAATTTCACACAGTTGATGTACTAATATAAAAACACCTACCCGTTTTCGATTTTTAAAAAATAATTTTTTTCGCTCCACCCTAATGTACACTCTTCATTGCATGACCATACACGGCTGTTTCACGTTGTTCTCTTCCCTTTTTTTTCATCTGGTCTAATTCTCTTGAGCGGTGTAGTATTAAAAAAAAGTACTCCATATCTGTAATCTATCTGTAATCTATCTTTCTCCCCAACCTTTCTCAGATAATATTTTTTCCAAAAGGGATTATTTGCCCTTGGAAAAATTATTTCATTTTTTAAATATTTTATTTTTATGTTAATAATAGCTGCATCCTAATGTTCAAATTATTTTTTGTTTTATAATTTTTTTGTGGATTAGAGAGCAGTGACGGCACGTGAC
The DNA here is from genome assembly GCA_964019185.1 of Maratus speculifer. Classification (NCBI taxonomy): domain Eukaryota; kingdom Metazoa; phylum Arthropoda; class Arachnida; order Araneae; family Salticidae; genus Maratus; species Maratus speculifer. The sequence continues at coordinate 35,407,844 of OZ025293.1, forward strand.
TGTCTATATTTGAGGCACAACAGCCGTATTTGTTTTTCTTTCACAACTATTTTTTAAATATTTAGTTTATTGACTGGTAGAAAATTCGATACTTAATCAAGGAGACAATTTCTTAAAAAAAAAAAAAAAAAAAAAAAAAAAAAAAAAAATCCCTGTAAGCTAGGTAAATTTCGTAAAGTACTCATTTCAACAGCAAAAAATAAAAAACAATTAGAGAAAAACCCATTTTAAAATTTTATTTGGCCGCTTTTGAAGAAACTTTAATTTAATTTTTCTGTAAGAGCCTGTTTCATCAGAATCATCTTTTAAAAAAATTGGTTAAATGCCCACTTTGATAGCATTTTTTGAAAAACTTTCTGCCTTTTGGTTTACATCTTTTTTCAACGCTATATTTTGAACTTCTTTCTTTAGTGTCCCTTTTTATCAGTAAAGTTAAAGAATATTTTCATTTTTACTGAACTAATTTTGCTATTTTTTTCTGATTGGAAATTTGCAGATATTTCCGGACGAGGAATTGTCGATATTTCACTATTTTTTCCCTGAGCATTTTGAAAATTTTTATGATTTTTTCCGACGATCCACTATCAAATTTCACGATTTTTCCAAAAACAGGTGAAGAGTGCATTTCCATTCAGCGAAAAAAAATTGTAGAATAAAGAAAAATGAAATATTTCATAAGGAAATACACTTTAGTGACCTTAAATGATCAAGAATTTAAGTTATTAAATATTTATCATATATGATAATTCATAAACTCTAATCAAATCAAAATTTTGGTCTAATTGGCTTACGAATCGTTTTATTTGATTCCTCTTGAACTAATGCATTATAATTATAGGAGAAAAAAGACTTTTCAAAAAATAATTTGATGATTTTCAAAAATTTTCCCGGGAAAATAGAGCTTTGGCAAGCTGTGAGTAAAAACATATAGCACACTGATTTATAACGACTAAAAACATTTCAACTAATTCAAAAAATCAGTGTTTAGGAAAATCCCAATTGCATAACTTAAAAATACGATTCAAATGAATAAACATATTGCTTCAAAAACGATTCCCTTTACATCTGTAAACATTTTAGAACTGTTTCAGGGTATCTTAGACACAAGTATCTTCAAATTTTCTAAAAACATATTATTGCATCAAATGTCTCTGTTCTTTTTTATGCTTGTAATGACGTTTAATCATGTTTTTATCTTCTTATAAGAGGAATTTTTTTCGTTTTGATTTGTTTTTAAAATCTAGCTTCCAACCAATGATTGTCATGAAAATGACTTCTTGTGAAAGAGTTTTTTCGCAATTTCTCAGATTTAAATGGTTATAACGCAACAACCGTTAAAGATAACTACTTCAAACTTTGAACATGTCTTTTTTCTACTATTTTACTTTCATTTTGATTTAGTAAATTTGAAAATAATACTTACTTTCGAAATAATTATTTAAAAAGTTACACCATTTGTTTTTCAATTTTTTAAAAATATTTTTAGTTTTTTAAAATTAATATATTTTCTAAATGTTAAATTAAAATCTAAATGTTTCTGTATGTTTAAATGTAAAAAAATTGAAATTTTACAAATAATATTTTGTGCTATAACGATTTTAAATTACCCCCTTTTTAATAAATTTTAAATTTTAAATAAAAAAAATAGATTTAAATGAAAGGAAATAAGCTAAGTTTTTTCATGTGATTTTGTTTACAAATCACGATACACAATCACAATAACAATATGATATGATTAATCGTTACACAGAGAAAAGAAAATTTTAACTAAATAAATAAAAATTATTTTAAAATATGAGCAGGACCCTGTTACCAAATTGTTTAGTAGTAGTAAAAAAAGCAGCTTTTGACAATTCTTTTTAAATTTGTGTGTCTTCAGAATTTTTTTATGAATTATGCTATATAATTTAGCAATTTGGTACCTTTACAGAAGCTAAATGTATTAAAGGGCTTATTGATATTTCACAGAATCACAATCAATATTATTTTTGAATTTAGATTAAATTTTGTTTCAAAAAATTATACATCAACTCATTATTGTCGGCAAAATTTTGTAATCATTAACTTCTAATTCTTGTACTTCTTTATTTCTTAAGAATCTTAGTAGAAATTATTTTTGGAAATTTCTAAAAACACAACGTATATTTTACATAATTTCTTAAGAATCTTAGTAGAAATTAATTTTGGAAATTCCTAAAAACGCAACATATATTAATAATAAAAAATATCCTCGCAAATTAAATGAGTTATTTATCTACGAATACATGTAATAACATGTAACCCATACGCTAGAAAATGAGCCTTTTTTATCGCGTGTAAAAATGAGATTTGACTCTAATAACATTTTAGAATTACTCTCCTTAAAATTTTCTTTTTAAACGTGAGTTTTTTACTCAGTTTTGTAAAAAATGTCACACCTAGTAAAGGAAAAATATTTTATGCTTGCTTTCAAGCAATATCGATTACTTGTCAGGAGCAATATGGCACTAAAGAATGGGGTAAACTTAAAAATCAATACAAGCGGGGAACTTTTACAGTATGACTTTAGAAGATCATAATCTAGAATCAAACGAGCTTCATCAACTTTAGTAAAAGCAATTTTGGTATTCATACGTGCCTCAAATCTTTTTGACTGAAGCATCTGTGTAAAAATAAATGATAATTCTATCCAGTGTTTAGCAAACCATCTACATCTATAGACATATGTAAAATATCAAATCAATAAAAGTATAATAAAAAAAATCTCCGTCGGCTCGGCCTACAGGCACAGGCAGATTTACATGTTAAGTGCTAATTTCACGAAAAAAAGTAAAATATAATTAGAGCTAAACCCAATTTAATAACTTAATTTGTCCGCTTCGGTAGAATTTTTAATTTCCTTTTTTCAGTAAGAGCTGGTTTTATCAGAATTTGGTTCAAAGTGCCCACTTTGACAGAATTTTTTGAAATAAGGTGGTCTGGGGTAATAACGCCAGGCGGGGTAATAACGCCAAGTGCTAATATTTTGCATAATTATGAAATAATCTGGTAAATGACACCCATGTGCTCTGCGCAGAAGGGTTTTGAGTCATATAAATCGCAAAAAACAGCTTCAAGTTAATCTGTTTCATTTTTAGGTCTTATTGTTTTTACAAGCAACTAAAATTAACGCTTGATCTAAAATTTGCGAGATATGTTTTGTGATGTAAAGACTATCTTTTATCCGGAAATACTTTGTTAATTACATAAATTTGTAGTACATTTCATGGACTTTCAAAATGTTGTTGAAGATTTTGGATATCTTCTCGAGATAATTTGTAATTTAAAATGTACAGCGCAATAATTATAACGGGTTAATAACGCCAATCCTTGGCATTAATACCCCGGTTGATTTCCTACAGTGGCCGAGATACATCCTAAATACTGATTCAAATAAACACAGTTAAAACTGTGCAATGTTTCTAATAATTCTATTTAAGAGGTCTTTTTTAAGCAAAAAGCTCACGGTCTGATATTCTTCTGCCTCATCCTCCCCCTCACACCACACCTTTATTTTTCTTACACTTTCACAAAAAATTGAACATTTTCAATAGCTTAGAATGCAATTTGTCAATTTCTAAGTTTGTAGAGCTTGTATTTTTAGAATTGGACAATCTGCATGCAATTTTTCCATCTTATTTCATAGTTTTGTTTGCATGGCGTTATTACCCATATAGATGGGTAATAACGCCAAATAGCATTGGTCATGAAATCACGCCATTACATTTTATGAATACATATCTGTTAAATTATTATTTTTTATATAGATAGTCAATGAGTTGCTGTATCAAATCATATATTTGTTTGAAAAATACAAACTAAAACTGAGCCGCGAAAATTGATAGAACCTTAACGTGGCGTTATTACCCCAGGGTACCTTATTATGAAAAAAAGATCAATAAGGCACATTATATAAAAAGTTAAACTGGCAATTTGTATGCGTTTGAGAGCAAAAGTTAATTTAAAAATGAATCAGAAAATAAGCAATTTGTTATTTGAATATAATTTTTCATATTTCTATTTATTTTTAGTTCATTAATATTTCTGCGTAGATACCATTGAAACCGCAGGGGCATGCAATCGAAGAAACCCGGTTCTGTCGCCAAATATTGCCAAGTTTGTTTCAAATTTGGCGATATATCGCCAATCCTGGCGAGCAAAATTACTCTTCAAAAGGGAAGCCAGCTTGGCATTATTTTTAGTATTTCGAAAAATTCCCACAGACTTCCATTGTAATTCAGTAGGTTCCCTTTCAGTTTTCTTTTTTGTTTTATTCTATTTATTTATTTATTTTGCGGTAAAAGTTATTCCTATCAAAAACTTGTCAATCCAAAAATTTAGATAATATTAAGACAATTTGTAATAAATTTAATTTGATTTGATATTTGAGAATTAACGAAGTTATGAATTGTTTTTTCCCCAAAACTCTGTATTGTCTCGTTTCTTGAGACTATTTTTAATTTCAACAAAAATCTGAAATACGTAAATTTTTAGCCTAATTTTTGGAAGCAATAAAACTTTAAAGTGAAGTTCCTTTCTAAGTTACTCGCTCCTTTATCTTCCACTAATTTTCACACTGTTAAAAACTCTTTTGACTTTGTTGATAAAATTAAACGCCTTTCTCCTTGTAATTACAAAATGGTTTCCTTAGATGTTAAATCCCTCTTCACTAACGTCCCTGTTCAAGGAACAATTGGCTGTTTGGAAAGAAGGCTACGCGAATTCCATTACTCTTCCATCGAGATTGACGAGATCCTGCAATTAGTTAGTATTTGTGTTAGGCAGACCGCTTTCCAATTTAATAATTCCTTTTATTTTCAAACGGATGGTTTGGCCATGGCCAATCCTTTGTCTTCTCTTTTATGTGATATTTATATGCATTTTGTGGAAGAAAGACTCTTCAGTATATATATGATTTTCCCTTCAGGTGTAGATATGTTGATGATACTTTTATCTTAATTCCTTTTGAGCTGGATCTCCAAAACACCTTTCTCTTGTCAATGCTGTTGATCCTTGCATCCAGTTTACTCTTGAAGTCGAATAGAACGATTATCTTCCTTTCCTTGATGTCTTGGTTACTAAACACCCTGATCGGTTCGCTACCTCTATTTATAGAAAACCTTTCGCTGTATCTCTTCCTCCGCATGCTTTTTCTAACCATCCTCCACAGCATAAAGTGGCTTCCTTTTATACTTTTGTTTACAGAGCACTTCGCTTTGGTTCTGACTCTACTGCTCTTAATAATGAAATTAGTTATCTCAAATCTCTTGCCCTCATTTGTGGTGATAATCCCTCTTTGATTGACAAAGCTCTGTATAAATTTAATAAGCTTAAACGTCTTCTTACTGATTCTAATAATTCGTCTAATGTTAACTCTATAGTTCTACCTTTTTATTCCCCTCTTTGTTTCAAAATTGCTAAAATCCTTTCTCGTTTCAATTTTAAAGTTATCTTCAAACCTATGAATAAAATTAAATTATCGTCTTTGAAAGATCCTTCGATGAAAGGTCTTCGATTGCTTCGCACTGTTGGTCTTCCGGTCATTATTTCAATTTTTCCATGGCCAGAATTATTTCTAATAATGCCTCTGCTTCTCATTTAGATAGTCACGAATTTATTTTATTTGTAAAAATTCTAATTCTCTTGTCAATGATCCCTCATCATCCCCCTCCATTTCTATTGCGTGGAAATTACTTTTGTAGTTATTATTAATTTTTACTTTTTAATTAATTTATTTATTTTATTTACTATTTTTACAATTACTTTATTATATTTTTAACTATTTTTAGTTATTTTAATTTATATTTTATTATATTTTATGTCATTTTTTTCCACTCTTTTCTTTCTGTTTTATTAGTTTATCATTATTTTTCTCTTCCACCTGGGCTCTTTTAGCCGACGCCAACTGTGGCACTCTTTGTAATTTCCTCCCTCTTTCTTTAACTTTATCATTATTTTTCTCTTCCTCCTTGGCTCTGTCAGGTAGCGCCACCTGTCGCACTCTTTGTAATCTCCTCCCTCTTCCTCACACTTTATCTCGACTCTGTCCCTAGTGACACGTGTTTGGATTAGCTGATGACGAGCTTTTATTTTTGAACTTCGAAACGCGTCCTAATTAGTTTTCTTTTTATGGTGATTTTACAAAGTTATTTATCAATTTATCGCCAGTGATTACGGTGTATTTCTATAAAACATAAATATATATTGAAAGAAATATTTTTCTATTAAAGAAGGTAATTATACAATTTATAAATTAAACTAATAGATGAATATAAATATACATAGGACTGGGGACATCATCCAATTTAAAATGGACACGAATAACTAGCCTTAAAACTAAAGAGGCAAATTTGTTACAACGCCCTAGTAAAGAAAAGGAAATCTGAAATTCATAAACTAACGTGTATGAGTCCAAAATCAAAAGTAACATTTAAATAAATATTTTTGCACCATTGTATCTAAACTAAGTTAAATATATGCAAATATATACAATGACGAAAAATATTTATTTAAATGTTACTTTTGATTTTGGATAGCGTAGCACAAAAGAAAAGCCAATTTATTCAAATAAAACATTTCAGTGCATTATATATATTCAGTGAAAGTGATGTATTTAACAGTGCATTGGAAAATGAAAAGTATTGTTTAGATATGTAAATGTATTTAGATAATAAATAAATAAATAAATGGAATTTTAAAACATCGTTTAAAGTCTCATCAAGGCGTCACTTAAATTTTGATATCATAACTTTTAAGATTCATATTTCGAAATTATGAAAGATGTAAATGATAAAGCATTAAAGAATAAATTTTAATATATATATATATATATATATATATATATATATATATATATTAATAGCATAGCGTCACATAAATTTTGATATCATTAGTTTTAAGTCCCAAATTTAAAATTCTTAGAGATGTAAGATAAAGTGCTGCGTCACAAGCTTTTAACCCGTTCAGGGTTTTTTTGTATTGATATCATTGCTTTTTTTAGGTTAATGATAAAAACAAAAAATTAAAGACTAATGCAAAAAATTCATATTCATGATTCATTCACCTTTAATTACCCCTCCCCCATCCACTTAAAAAAAAGATATTTCATATTTTATTAATGTGTGCTGTACTACTTGACTTTGTTAAAAACAACTGTGTAGTAAAATACGTTAGTAAAAGATAAGAAGGTAATGTACATTCAGCACCATACATCTCAGAAAGGGTTTTATAATTTATGCTGCATGTATCATTTCTCATTCTTGTTAACTATATTTATTCTTTACACATGTTGATACATATACTGCAGATGGATTAAAATGATCAGGGATACAATATTCAGAATGTGCTGGAAAGTATTTCATAATCTATGCCGCATTCATGATTCTTGTTAATTATGTTTCAACCTATGTATAGGTTGGTAATATTGCAGATTGATTAAGACTATATGCGTTACAATATTCAGAATATGCTGGAAATGTTTCATAAACTATGTTGCACACATGTTTTTATTTCTTGTTAGTTATGATTTGTTCTTTATATAAACTGTTAAAATTACTGCAAATAGATTAAAATGATAGGTTTACAATATTGAACATGGATTGTAAAGTATTTCATAATCTATACTTATGTGTAATTTTTAATTCTTGTTAGTTTATTTATGTTTTGCTGTTTGCATAGGGTTGGAAGATTACTGTACAAAGATGAAAATTATAGGTTTAAAGTATTCAGAATGAATTGGAAAGTATCTAAACATGCTGTATGTAAAAATTTTTACTGTCGTTAATTATGCTTTGTTTTTTGCACAAAATGGTAAAATTCTTGTACATGAATGACAATAAGTTTACAGTATTCAGAATGTGTAGGAAAATGCATCATAATCGATGCAGTATGCATGATTCTTTGTTCTTGTTAGTTATGTTTTGTTCTTTGCACTGGGTGGAAAAATTACTGTATATGGATGAAAATAGTAGGTTAATAGTATTCAGAATATGTTGGAAGTTGCATCATATTCTATGCTGCGCACATAACTTTTCGTTCTTGTTTTTTCTTTTTTTTTTCTTTACACATTGATAAAATTATTGCAGATGAATGAAGGCATTTAATTAAATCAGGCTTATATTAAAATTGACAATATATATTCTAAATTAAACAATGTACCTGTGATTTGTACAAAAGAATGTCCTGATTGGTAATTGCCCCGGTGTAATTGATAATTACAATGTTCCCAGGGTAGTTATCGAGAATCAAAAAATTTTAATTAAGCAAACTTTAAATAATATTTTAATCAAAGCCTATATTTTATTGAATAGAAACATGGTGAATCATTAACCATGCCAAATTTGGTCACATCTAATGTAAAAATTAAAAAGATATTTAGATGTTAGTGTTTTTTGATCAGGAATTACCCTGGTCCACCCTATAAGTTTCATACTTCAATTAGGAAAATGTTTAACTGACAAAGAAAGAAAATCAGGACTCTGTTATTTATTAAATATTTTTATTTCATATGAAACTTTCCATTCTTGGGCGACTTAACTTACAAAATAAAACTAATATATTTTTATTGAACATTTCAGTCACTAAGCATAAAACATGCAAAGTACATAAATTTAAACATTTCATGTTTTTTAGATTTTAATTTTTTTTAACATAATTTTGTGAAAAAAGCAGACAGCTATTAAAAAATATTCCGTATTTGCTTAGGGTTTCTTGCAGTGCAATACATCAAAAGTCTTTTCTAGATTTTCAACATTGTATGTAATATTTTGACAACTTGAAATTTTTTTATTTTTTTCTCATAAATCATGTAAAATAATATTTATCCATTAAGAACCATATTTGATTTACTAAACAGCTATAAATACAAATTCCAATTGAAATCTACCCTAAACCCGAAAAATTTAAACCAGATTCAAATGTGTGCAACATGAATTGGAATTTTCCGGTTCTTGTCGAGTTGCATTTCAAGTACTAGTTTTAAATTCTGGTCAGTGGATAGGGACGGAAATTATTTTGTCTTTCTTGAACAGATTTATATTTCCTAATTTTTTTATTTGACTTTTTTTTGGGGGGGGGATTGGATTGGGTTTCAGGTTAAGAGTTCGGATTGGGTTTGAGATAGACTTCTATTGGAATTTCCATGATCTGATCAGTACATATCGACATAAATTGTTCTTTTTTTTCTAAAATCTTGATTTGATTGGAATTTTTTTTTTTTTTGGGGGGGGGGGATTGAATCTGGTTTCGGATTGACTTCAAATGGAATTTTCAGGTTCTTGTTGAGTTGCATTTCAAGTATATTATTTTGTCGCAGATAAATTGGGTTACAATTGGATTCTTTTTTTTTCGGGGGGGGGGGGGAGGTAGTGTTTGAACTGGGTTTAGGATAGATTTCAATTGAAATTCTTGTCAGTGTATGTGGACAGAAATTATTTGGTCTTTCTTGGACAGACTTGTGTTTCCATTGTTTTTTCCTTTTCGGTTTTCGATTAGGTTTCATGTTAACTTTCAGACTCTTGTCAGTGTGTATCGGCAGAAATAATTTTCTCTTTTTCGGATTAGGTTAAGGTTCGATGGAAATTTTTTTCAGGTTTCAATCAGGTTCAATACAAATGGAATTTTCAAGTTCTGGTCAGGTTGCGCTTTAATGGAAAATATTTTGTAATGTATAGATACAGGGTTCCGGTTATATGGAAATTCCTTTTTCAGGTTCAGATTAGGTTTAAGATAGACTAATTGGAATTTCCAGATTTCTGATCACGCGTATCTATGGAAAATAAGTTTTCTTTCCCGAATCAACATATGGTTGGATATTTTTTTTTTTGGGGGGGGGGGGTTTCGGTTTGACTTCAAATGTAATTTTCAGGTTCTTGTTCAGTTGCATTTCAATGTATTTTATTTTGCAGCAGATAGTTTGAGTTACTCTTGGAGGGATTTTTTTCTTTCTGGTTTTGGATTGTATAGGATAGATTTCAATAGCAATTTTTAGATTCTGGTCAATGTATGTCAATGGAAATTATTTTGTCTTTCTTGGACAAATTTATCTTTCTATTAAATTTTTGTTGGTTTAGAATGGGTTTCAGGATAACTTGTAGGTTCTTGTTGGCAGACTTGTATAAAGACAAAAACTTTCTGCAAATTAATTTAATGTTGGGTGTAATTCGCATTTTTTGAGCAATTCATGGTCATCATTCGTGTTTTTTATGCGATTTATGAATGTAATTTGCATTTTTGAGCAATTTATGGACATAATTCGCAATTTTTATGCGACTAATGAATGTAATTTACATTTTACATGATTTTTTGGATGTAATTTGCTATTTTTATGCAATTCATAGACATAATTTGCGTTTTTTCAGCTTTCTGTCGACGAAATTTGTGTTTTTTGATCGATTTATTGACGTTATTTGTGTTTTTATAGGATTTATGAATGTAATTCGCTTTTTTTACACAACTCTTGGACATAATTCGCATTTTTTGCAATTTATGAATGTTATTCGTGTTTTTTTGCACGATTCATGTAAGTGATTCGCATTTTTTGAGTGATTTATGAACATAATTCAGATTTTTATGCAATTCATGGATGTAATTTGCATTTTTTGAGCGATTCATGAATGTAATTCGCGTTTTTTATGTAAATCATGAATGCAAAATGCTATTCCCTATTTTTATGCAATTTATAGACGTAATTTGCATTTTAGCTTTCTGCTGCCGAAATTCGTATTTTTTGAGCGATTTATGAACATAATTCCCGTTTTACTACACGATTCATAGACATAATTTGTGTTTTTCATACAATTTCTGAACGTAATTCTCACTTTTTTACACAATTCATGGACGTAATTCACGTTTTGAGCAATTTGTGTACCCAATTCACGTTTTTATGGAATTCGCTTTTTTGAGCGATTCATGGACATAATTCACGATTTTTATGCGATTAATGAATGTAATTTACATTTTACATGATTTATGGATGTAATTTGCTATATTTATGCGATTCGTAGACATAATTTGCATCTTTTGAGCTTTCTATCGAGCTTTTATCGTTTTTTGATCGATTTATTGACGTTATTTGTGTTTTTATAGGATTTATGAATGTAATTCACTTTTTTTACCAATTCTTGGACGTAATTCGCATTTTTTGCAATTTATGAACATTATTCGTGTTTTTTTTGCACAATTCATGGAAGTGATTCGCTTTTTTGAGTGATTTATGAACGTAATTCACGCTTTTATGCGATTCATGGATGTAATTTGCGTTTTTTTGAGCGATTCATGAACGTAATTCACATTTTTTATCCAATTCATGAATGCAATTCGGTATTTTTATGCGTTTTATAAAGGTAATTTCCGTTTCAGCTTTCTGCCACCAAAATTCGTGTTTTTTGAGCGATTTATGAACATAATTCATGTTTTACTACAAGATTCATAGACGTAATTTGCGTTTTTCATACAATTTATGAATATAATTCTCGCTTTTTTACATGATACATGGACGTAATTCACATTTTAAGCAATTTGTGGACGTATTTCCCATTTTTTATGCAATTTGCTTTTTTTTGCGATTCATGGATGTAGTTCACATTTTTTATGCGATTCATGCATGGAATTCACATTTTTTATGCGATTCATGCATGGAATTCACATTTTTTATGCGATTCATGCACGTAATTCACATTTTTTATGCGATTCATGCATGGAATTCGTATTTTTTATGCGATTCATGGATTGAATTAATGTTTTTATTGCGGTCTTTGGACGAAATTCACGTTTTTCGCGTGGTATTTTGTCGAAATATTAGGTTTTTTTACATGATTCTTTGTTGAGATACTTTTTTTTTACACAATTCTTTGTCGAAATAAATAAATAAAAATTGTTTCTTCATAAAATTTTCTGCACATGGCGTGCGTCTATATTATACAACTCTGCCTGACAGTGTGTATTGTCAGAATTTTTTTTTTTTTTTTTTTTTTTTTTTTTTTTTTTTTTTCAGATCGAATTAAGTTTTGCTAACCCATAGACTAATTGGAATTTCCAGATTTTTGATCACGCGTATCTGTGGAAATTAAGTTTTCTTTCCCGAATCGAGATATGGTTGGATAATTTTTTTTTTTTTGGGGGGGGGGGGTTGAATCTGGTTTTGCTTTGACTTCAAATGTAATTTTCAGGTTCTTGTTCAGTTGCATTTCAATGTATTTTATTTTGCAGCAGATAGTTTGAGTTACTCTTGGAGGGATTTTTTTCTTTCTGGTTTTGGATTGTATAGGATAGATTTCAATAGCAATTTTTAGATTCTGGTCAATGTATGTCAATGGAAATTATTTTGTCTTTCTTGGACAAATTTATCTTTCTATTAAATTTTTGTTGGTTTAGAATGGGTTTCAGGATAACTTGTAGGTTCTTGTTGCCAGACTTGTATAAAGACAAAAACTTTCTGCAAATTAATTTAATGTTGGGTGTAATTCGCATTTTTTGTGCAATTCATGGTCATCATTCGTGTTTTTTATGCGATTTATGAATGTAATTTGCATTTTTGAGCAATTTATGGACATAATTCGCAATTTTTATGCGACTAATGAATGTAATTTACATTTTACATGATTTATGGATGTAATTTGCTATTTTTATGCAATTCATAGACATAATTTGCGTTTTTTCAGCTTTCTGTCGACGAAATTTGTGTTTTTTGATCGATTTATTGACGTTATTTGTGTTTTTATAGGATTTATGAATGTAATTCGCTTTTTTTACACAACTCTTGGACATAATTCGCATTTTTTGCAATTTATGAATGTTATTCGTGTTTTTTTGCACGATTCATGTAAGTGATTCGCATTTTTTGAGTGATTTATGAACATAATTCAGATTTTTATGCAATTCATGGATGTAATTTGCATTTTTTGAGCGATTCATGAATGTAATTCGCGTTTTTTATGTAAATCATGAATGCAAAATGCTATTCCCTATTTTTATGCAATTTATAGACGTAATTTTCATTTTAGCTTTCTGCTGCCAAAATTCGTATTTTTTGAGCGATTTATGAACATAATTCCCAATTTACTACACAATTCATAGACGTAATTTGCGTTTTTCATACAATTTATGAATGTAATTCTCACTTTTTTACACAATTCATGGATGTAATTCACGTTTTGAACGATTTGTGGACGTAATTCCTATTTTTTATGCAATTTGCTTTTTTGAGCAATTCATGGATATAATTCGCAATTTTTATGCGATTAATGAATGTAATTTACATTTTACATGATTTATGGATGTAATTTGCTATATTTATGCGATTCGTACACATAATTTTCATTTTTGAGCTTTTTGTTGACGAAATTAGCGTTTTTTGATCGATTTATTGACGTTATTTGTGTTTTTATAGGATTTATGAATGTAATTTGCTTTTTTTTACCAATTCTTGGACGTAATTCGCATTTTTTGTAATTTATGAACGTTATTAGTGTTTTTTTACACGATTCATGGAAGTGATTCGCATATTTTGAATGATTTATGAATGTAATTCACGTTTTTATGCGTTTCATGGACGTAATTTGTGTTTTTTGAGCGATTCATGAATGTAATTCGCGTTTTTTATGCAATTCATAAATGCAAAACACTATTCGCTATTTTTATGCGATTTATAGACGTAATTTGCGTTTCAGCTTTCTGCTGCCAAAATTCGTGTTTTTTGAGCTATTTATGAACATAATTCCCGTTTTACTACACGATTCATAGACATAGTTTGTGTTTTTCATACAATTTCTGAACATAATTCTCACTTTTTTAAACTATTCATGGACGTAATTCACATTTTGAGCGATTTGTGACCCAATTCGCGTTTTTTATGCGATTCATGGACATAATTCGAGATTTTTATGCGATTAATGAATGTAATTTACATTTTACATGATTTATGGATGTAATTTGCTATATTTATGCGATTCATAAACATAATTTACATTTTTTTTTAGCTTTCTGTCGACGAAATTTGCGTTTTTTGATCGATTTATTGACGTTATTTGTGTTTTTTTAGGATTTATGAATGTAATTCGCCTTTTTTACCAATTGTTGGACGTAATTCGCATTTTTTGTAATTTATGAATGTTATTAGTATTTTTTTGCACGATTCATGGAAGTGATTTGCATTTTTTGAGTGATTTATGAACGTAATTTGCGTTTCAGCTTTCTGCTGCCAAAATTCGTGTTTTTTGAGCGATTTATGAACATAATTCCCGTTTTACTATACGATTCATAGACATAATTTGTGTTTTTCATACAATTTCTGAACGTAATTCTCACTTTTTTAAACAATTCATGGACGTAATTCACGTTTTGAGCGATTTGTGGACCCAATTCATGTTTTTTATGCAATTCGCTTTTTTGAGCGATTCATGGACATAATTCGCAATTTTTATGCGATTAATGAATGTAATATACATTTTACATGATTTATGGACGTAATTTGCTATACTTATGCGATTCATAGACATAATTGGCATCTTTTGAGCTTTCTAACGACGAAATTTGCGTTTTTCGATCGATTTATTGACATTATTTGTGTTTTTATAGGATTTATGAATGTAATTCGCTTTTTTACAGGATTACAATACAGGATTTTTAACCTGGCATTCTCATAAAATTTTGAATATACCCTGCCTCCCCCCTCTAATTCATAAGTTTTCATACATTCTATATTATATTCCATATTAAGAAGGCGCCACTTGTCTAGTTTTGTTTTGAATCAGAACGCGTTATTAGCATTTTTCATTCAGGTAGAATTTATTTATTTAGAATGGAATTGATAAAGAAAATGCACAAATTGAAAAACATCGAACAGACATGATAGAATCATTACGTAATTTTCATGGTTTTAATAATCCACATGGATGTTTCTTGTTATGCCAATTCAATCTTGCAATGTCTTAATATACAATGAATAAAGTCTGCAATAAAGTTAACCAGAGAATCTTGCAATGGATTTTTGCCGCCGATTATTCAAATTTACTTAAGAGGAATCGAGTTAATGAAATGTTGTATAAATTTTACTTGTTAACTTTATAGATTACTAGGTACTACTAGGTTATCCCATCGACCAAAAAATTATCGCCAAACTATAAGATTAAATTCCAATAATGGATGATTGTGAATGTCACATTCAATGACATTAAATACAATTTGTGTGTTTAAAATATCATTGATTTTTATTTCGACTTTTTATTAATATTTTACTAATTATTTGTTTTTTCATTATTTAAAATAAAAAAATATGTCATTATGTATAATTTGGCGAAATTGGTCGACGGAATAAGAGTAGTAGCGATTACTAAAATATTTCAAATTGAAATAATTTATGAAACTGAAAATGTTTTATATAACATTTTACTTAAGTTTAAAACAAGCAATATATAGAAATTGTAAAGTCCCTCAAGTGTGTGTAACTTGGGACCAGACATTGCACAAATATAATGTGCTCATCTTTTGTTTACATTTTTAAAAAGAGCAATTTGAATGTAATAATCTACTAGAAATCATAATGAATGCTTATAATAGAGTATAATACAGTCAACTCTGTGAAATCCACAAAATGTATTATCTGCAAAACATGTTAAAATGCAAACATTGAAAAGTGTTTTAACAAACAAGGCAACACTAGATACCGGCCTTGCTCATTCCTTTCATGACGTCACAAAAGGTGGCTGAATGATATCTAGCGATTGGCACAAAACGATGGGTGCGTCACTTTTAGCCCTATTTTTACCAATCACAGATAGCGGCCAGCCACCTTTTGTGACGTCGTGATAAGGAATGAGCAAGCCCGGTATCTAGTGTAGCCCTGCTTAAACTCAAAGATAAAAGATATGCAATAATTTTATTTTCATGAAATGACAAATTTTAATAAAATAAACTGGGATTTAAGAAAATTCATGTATTTTGTACCCTGTATTTAAAAACAATATTTTAAGCAAGCCAGTAAGTTTCCGTTTATTAATTATGAATTAATGCAAAACTATTCTTTGCTCAAGCAGCGAAAAAATAAAAAAAATAAACAATTTTACCTCCATATATTTTTTGTTTATCAAACAATACACATAAAAAATTCCTTGGCGAAGGAGAGTAAACTGCATTTCACCCAAAATTACTGACAACAAAACAAAACAAAATGCAGTCCAGATTTTTAACTGGCATTCTCGTAAAATTTTGAATATACCCTGCCTCCACACTGTAATCCAAAAGTCTTCAAAAATACAAGCAAATAACTTTATTGCTAAGTTACACATTCTGTATTAATTAATAATCCATTGCAAGATTCTCCGGTTAACTTTATTGCAGAGCTTATTCGTTGTATATTGACATTGCGAGATTCAATTGGCGTAACAAGAAACAACATGTGGATTATTAAAACCTGAAAATTACATAATGATTCTATCTTGTCTGGTTTATATTTTTTAATTCGCGCATTTTCTATATCAATTTAATGGACATTATGTAAGAATATTACTACCTGAATGAAAAATGCCCCGTCGTAACTTGCCGCGTTCGGATTCAAAACAAAACCAGACAAGTAGCGCCACCACGAGTATGAATACATACATTTCTAAGAGCAAATAATTTAAAATAATTTTTGTTTGAAAACTTTAAAGAAAAATATGTAAGTCGAAATTATATTGAATTTGTATAGTTAAAAAATATTTTCCTATTTTAAAAAAGAATTCAAAATATTTTTTCCACAAAATGCAGAAATATGCGATGTAAGAAACGTAATATTTTCTGCTTTACGAAAAATAAAGGCAATATAAATAGAAATTTGATTTAGTATATATTTATTGAATGTTTTAAAGCACATGATAAGATGTTTTTGTAGTTTAAAAAACATTTATTGCTTCTATTCGGGTGTTTTAACTGTGACCCTAACTACATAAGGCTTTTCACTCAGGCTTTGTCTGCTAACCTATAGAATAACATGTAATCCGCGAGCTGATATAGTCCAATTTTCCAAGACCAATATATAACAAACAAGAGTTTTCCTAGAAACTAGGCAAGTCTTATTCACTCTATCTTAAAGAGATTCATATTATATAAGTTTTATATTCATAAATTTTAATAAAATCTCCCAGGCTGTTTTCTAGATCTCATTATCAGGAACAAACACCATCGATTTCGGTTTAAACATGGTTATCGAGATCTAAAAATATACGGCACGTAGAAATGTAAAAATTATAGGATAGGATTAGACTGGGAATATAAGACTATATTAAAAAAATTGGACCATTCTGACCATTATTTGCTGAGTTATTAGAAGGCGGCTTTTCCGATTTCCTTTGATGTTGAGTTAGCTGTATATATGAAGTTCCGCATCTACCTTACGTGGATACCTTATGACGATGGTAGGTTTAAAGCTGCGTCACTTGAAGGCTGCCGCCTTCTATGATAATTAAATATACAGGGTGTTTCGCTACCAGACCGACAAACTGTGAGGAATGATAGTAGACACGAAGACAAACATTATTAAATGGGAAACCATGGAGCGCAAATGTCTTCCGTAGGAGCTAGGGGCCATTAAAATTTAAGGTCCAAAATTTCAAACTACACTGCTCAAAACAATTAAAGGATATTTGAAGTTTTATAAAAAATAAAGATATAAACGAAATTTTTTTGCCGAAAATAGAAGAAGAGAATCACAAATGAAAATTTTTCTGGTTTTCAAACTGTGGAGTATGCAAATTTTGAGTTCGATGTCTAAAACGTCGCTTCAGCGGCAGAGAATGAAATTTGACTTCCAACTGGATAAAAGAGAATGAAGACAAGGATGATCGGCATTCAGTGATTGCTTTGTTTCGATGAGTACGATGCCTCAGCGAAGTCATTTGACAGATTCAGAAGCTTGGAGAATTGTTGGTAGGTTAGAAGGGGGCCAAACTCATGCCGAAGTAGCGCAAGCCATTGCAGTGACACAAAGTGTCATTTTCAGGATCTGGAACCGTTTTTTGTAGAGTGGATGTGCAGGCCGAAGACCAGGGCAAGGTCGTAGACGGGTAACAACGCCCAATGAAGATCAGTATTTAGCGTTAACAGCTCGGAGACACCGAAACATGAACGCTACTCTTCTCCAACAACACCTTCGCTCAGCTACAGGCACCGCGATTTCAAATCAGACTGTCCGAAACCGGCTCCATGCTGTAGGTCTGTATGCTCGCAGGCCGATGGTATGTGTTAGATTAACATCAAGGCATCGTCGAGACCGCAGGGAGTGGGCGACCGAGCATGTCAACTGGAGGAAAAATGAATGGAGCAATATTCTGTTTTCTGACGAGTCACGTTTTTCTGTGCATCCGGATAATAGGCGTATTTTCATCTGGAGGGACCGTGGCAGTAGGAATAATCCTGCGTTCGTGCACGAAAGTGTCAGATTTGGCGGTGGAGGAGTGTTGGTGTATGGTGGCATCTCCATTGACGAGCGCACTGACCTCTATATTAATCGAGATGGAGCTCTGACTGGTCGCCAATATAGGGATGAGATCCTCAGACCTATTGTAGTCCCTTACGCTGCAGCAATCCGAGATAACTTCATTTTAATGGACGATAACTGCAGGCCACACCGTGCAAACCTGGTGGAGGATTTCCTTTTCGAGGAAGGAATCGTTTGAATGGAATGGCCAGCGTGTTCTCCAGACATGAATCCAATCGAGCACGTTTGGGACGCTCTAGGAAGACGAGTTTCTGGCCGCCAACAATCCCCACAAACTCTCCAAGAACTGGAAAGAGCTCTTCTGGAAGAGTGGGGCAGAATACCCCAACTCATCATTAATAACCTCATTGAGTCCATGCCTCAAAGGTGTTCAACGTTGCTGGCCTCCCGTGGAAACCATACCCCCTACTGAAAATGATTTTCTTTGAAGAAAACACCTTTTCTTATTCTTTTTTTCTCATATGCACAAATTGTGTTTTTTTCCTTTTGTACACAAATGCGCAATAAAATGCATTTTTTTCTGCCAAACATGTGTAATTTATTCTCATATAACCTACTATGTTTGTCGACTATGTAGCAATCAGCTAAAAAGTTTCCCAGATACAAAATCCACCTAAAACTGCAATATCCTTTAATTGTTTTGAGCAGTGTATGATAAAAAACCAAAAAAAGGGTCCATTCGTTAACTTCACTAAATTATTCGTTATTTTCACTAAAATTATTCTTTATACAGCGATTTTTCAAGAAAATTTTTTTAAAGGTTCTGTTAAAAAATTGTCGATAGAGGGCGCTTTAGACTTTAGAGTAACGAACAGTCACTTTTTACCGTTATTTTGTGCATTGGGTTGGAATTATTCTACAGTTTAGACTTTAACTTAAATTTAAAGCGCAAAATCGGAAACATTGGGGTCGGGTAACTAGCGAAAATTGAACTGTGAACAGAGGGAGAGATTTTAAACGCTCATAAATAATGGACAAACAAATCGATTTTGTTGCTGTTTTCGTGTAAGTTATTCCCTTGGTAATTATTTTATTCAAAATGGCGTACAACTTTGGTGTCCTCATTTTTTGATAGAGGGCGCTTCCGACACATCCCTGATATTTCAACGGCATTACTCCTGGGTGTTTTACTACCAGACCAACATACGTCGAAGAAGTGTTAGCGATGCAAAGACCACTCGGAATCACATAGGAATGTAATGTTGGCAATGCCTGTTTTGCGAGTTAAGGTTAAAAGAAGCAGAGAAAAGAAAAGAGAAACAGCAGAGAAAGAGCAACACGTTAATGTGACATAAATAAGACAATTTATTAGACTAGACAATTTATTTACATGTTTTACAGGAAACGGTGTTCGAAATTACGACCAGAATTAGTCCGGTAAGCTTGACAGTGACGTCGCGTGGAATTCCTCACGCTTTGAAAGATTCCTGGCATCTGTGACAGTTTTCTGGCAGCTACAGAAATATCAGCTGCGAGGTCTTCAACTGATGGTACGGGAGTCTCATACACCCAATTTTTTAAATGACCAACATACTTCCAGGAAATGTTATGGATACAAAGACGAATCGTAATCACATAGGAATGTAACGTTGGAAATGCCCTTTTTGCGAATTACGGTTAAAGGAAGCAGTGAAAAGAAAACAGAAACAGCACAGAAAGAGCGACACGTTAATGTGACTGAAAACCGTTTATTTAAATGTTTTACTAGAAAAAGGTGTTTGATATTATGACCAGAAGTAGTCCGGCAAGTTTGACGGCGACGGTAGATGGCGCTGCGGTTTCCTTGCGGCAGATGGCGCTAAACGGTAATGCGCCTGAGCAGAGATCACAGTGAAGTAATCATTCGCGAACCGGTTCTAAAGGTAGCAGAATGAAGTATCTGAACGATGAACAGCACGATAGGGCTCCTCCAGATTTTACCAATGACGTTTGCCGACACTTCAAAGTAACATATAGACAGGGGTGGATAGGTCGTGGTGGCCCGGTTCATTGACCTGCCAGATCTCCCGGACCTATCACGTGTGGACTTCTTCTGCTGTGGTCAAATGAAAAATTGGGTGTATGAGACTCCCGTACCATCAGTTGAAGACCTCGCAGCTGATATTTCTGTAACTGCCAGAAAAATATCAGAGATGCCAGTGATCTTTCAAATCGTGAGGAATTCCACGCGACGCGACTGTCAAACATGCCGGACTAATTCTGGTCGTAATTTCGAACACCTTTTGCAGTAAAACTTTTAACTAAATTGTCTAATCTAATAACTTGTCTTCTTTATGTCACATTAACGTGTTGCTCTTTCTCTGCTCTTTCTGTTTTCTTTTCTCTGCTTCTTTTAATCTTAACTCGCAAAAAAGGCATTTCCAACGTTACATTCCTATGTGATTCCGAGTCGTCTTTGCATCGCTAACACTTCTTCGACGTATGTTGGTCTGGTTTTAAAACACCCAGGAGTAATGCCATTGAAATGTCAGAGATGTGTCGGAAGCGCCCTCTATCAAAAAATGAGAACACCAAAGCTGTACAAATACTGTACGATCTTTTGAATAAAATAATTACCAAGGGAATAACTTACACGCAAACAGCAATAAAATCGATTTGTTTGTCCATTATTTATGAGCGTTTAAAATTTCCCCCTCTGTTCGCAGTTCAATTTTCGCTAATTACCCGACCCCCCAAAGTTTCCGATTTTGGGCTTTAAATTTAAGTTAAAGTCTAAACTTTAGAATAATTTCAACCCAATGCACAAAATAACGGTAAAAAGTGATTGTTCGTTACTCTAAAGTCTAAAGCGCCCGCTATCGACAATTTTTTAACATAACCTTTAAATTTTTTTTCTAAAAAAATCGCGATATAAAGAATGATTTTAGTGAAGACCGTAAACGAATCGACCTTTTTTCCGTTTTTTATCATCGTTTGAAATTTTGGACCTTAAACTTTAATGGTCCCTACATCCTGCAGAAGACGTTTGCGCCCCATGGTTTCCAATTTAATAATGTTTGTTTTCATGACTACTATCATCCCTCAAAGTTTGTCGGTCTGGTAGCGAAACACCCTGTATATAACAAATTTTTGAAGTCCTATTTAAATAATAACTCATTTTCGAAGACTGTGCATGAATTTTAATTTAGCAATTTTGAAAAAGAGATTGGTTTTTAGAAGTTTCAAATGTTTGAATACAAAATTGAAGATCAATTCGTTAAGCAGTTTTTGAATTATAATTAAAAACCTGACCATACAACAACCTTCTAAAAAGAATACATTTGATTTTAACATTAGAACTTCATAATTCCTTAACCACTATATCCAATGTGCTCCTATTAGGCATTGAAATTTGAAATGCGCGTAAAGCCAAATGTGTAGTAAAAATCAAGTACTTGTATGAAAATTTCAGATTTTGGTACGATAACAATATGAAAATGAAACTCTTAAACATTATTTGAAAGAAAACTTTTCAAGCCCTTCTCGCGTGGATAATTTTGTAATTAACTTTAAAGACGCTATGTGTGCTTTTGTTTGGAGTAGTATATCCCGTTACGGATTTGAAAATAATTGAGACCAGAAGTTCTTATTTGCATAATTCATGCATTCTAGTTGCAGAAAAACACGCGCTTATAGTCCTAATTCTGACAATTTCTCAGGAAATTATTAATCAATGGCGGCAAAACATTCTTTTATTAGAAAATTATTGATTAGCAATATTTTTTAACACTGCTTGTAAAGACGTCTCAAGTATATAAATTATTTAATTATTTAAACTAAATGATAATATTTATATAAATTTGAAGTAATTTTTAAGGTGCAAGTTTGTGTATTGCATGCTCTAATTCCGACGTTCTGGAAAGAAATCATCTCCTTAATATTTATACATTATTATATCTAATGGCAATGCTATAGTGTTCGAATGATTCAAAAATTCTGCTTAACTTTAAATAAGAATTAATTTTGTCAGCATTTTAAATTAATGATTAATTTCTAAAATCATATTTAATATGTAATATATCAGTGATAATATTTTTTTTTCATTTTAGAATATTTATCTTGAGAAGAGATTGAAAAATTATGAATGAAAGTGATGATGCGTTATCCGATGTTTTAAATTATCATGAATTACTTTCGTAAATATTTTCGTAATAATTTCTTAATACTTCGTAAATATTTATTTTAACATGATATTTTGAGAATCATCAATTGATGAGTATGATCTAAAAGCAGAATCCGAAATCATAAGGCGTTGCTAATCATTTCTACAATATTTAAACGGAAATTTCAAAGGAAATGTTTCAGAGAAAACAAATTCATTTTTTGTTCAAACACGAAACCATCACACAGCCCACATAGCATGCATGGTCACAGTGACGTCACTGAGAGTCACTGTGGTCACGTAACATCTGTGACCAAAATGCCACCCCTCAGTGACGTCACATTGTGACTGAAATGTGACTTCACACCTGTGACCAAAATGCCATCTCTCAGTGACGTCACATTGTGACTGAAATGTGACGTCACATCTGTGACCAAAATGCCACCTCTCAGTGACGTCACATTGTGACTGAAATGTGACCTTCTTAGAAAATTAAAAAATATCTATAAAAATTCTTCAAAAGATGTTATTTAATGTAAAAAATATTTTTTGTCAATTGAAAAAGTTTTTGTGACGTCACTGTACCAAAAGGCCACCACTCAGTGAAGTCACATTGTGACTGAAATGTGACCTACTTAGATAATTTAAGAAAAATACAAAAATTCTTCAAAAGATGTTATTTAATGGAAAAAATATTTTTCTGTCAATTGAAAAAGTTTTTCTAACGTCGCTGTAATGCCACTGCAAATAACGCCCTCATAGCATGCATGGTTACAGTGGTCACGTCACACCTGTGACCAAAATGCAACCACTTAGTGACGTCACATTGTGACTGAGTGGTGATCTTCTTAGAAAACTTCCAAAATCTGTTATTTATTGTAAAATTACACTTTTTTGACAATTAAAAAATACATTGTGACATCATTGCTATGTCATTGCATGTAATGCACGTCATGTCACATTTGTGACAAAAAAACACCATATTGTAAAGCTGCAGTGTAACAAAAATATGAACTTAAAAAATCTCAATAATCTTAAAAATTTTTAACATATAAAGAGAGAAATAATTTGAACTGTAATTTAAATAGGCCGTGTAAATGTATTTCGAGCTTGAATGAGATTGATAATCTTACAATTTTTTTTATTTAATATTTAGTAATTTATTTTTCGACATTTGGAAAATGATTAAATTTTTTCCTGTAATAACAACAACTACAAAGAATCACTCACGCAAGAACAATTATCTATTTTCCGTACCAAATATGCAAAACTTGTTTTACTTGTCACAAATCTTGTAAAAATCTGGCTATGAAATGTCATTAAAATATGCAGTTATATATTACATAACGTTTTTATCATTTCAAAATATTTAAATAATTTTAAACATTATTGTATGGATGTGTATCTAACATTTCAAATCAAATGAGTAATTTGTTATCCTTGACAGTGAAAATGTGTGCGTAAATATAGAAAAACATTTGTATTAAAAAATGGATGTATTACACATAATTATTAATTAGGATAGACTGAAAAAAGATTTTTAGACCGATATCGAATCGAACGACACAAATAAAAAGCTTTTATCCTCTGTAACCCCCTTTTTTTGTATTAAGAAGATACTATGTACGTTCACATGCGATACAAACTTTATTTTAAAACAAGTTTTTTTATTATTAGCGTTAAATCTATTATTTTAAATCTTTAAATACTTAAACAAAATTTTATCTAATGAACTTTAATTTTGATTATTATTAACTATTATTTACAAAAAAAGAAAAAAATGATTTTACAATTCATTTTAACTTGAATTGTTTTGAAACTAATAAAAATAAAAAATAAAAATACATCAAAAATTTTTTAAATAAAAAAAAATTGATCAGAATCATTCTCATAAAATTAGTGCGTATTTAAACTCCAAAATATTGCATAAGAAAATAAAAAACAAAACGGTCATGCGCATGGAAAGTGAAAATCGTCTGCAAGACAAGACTGTAGCGGGAGTCCGTGCAGGTTACTCTCGTAACCAGAGATTAAACAGCTTCGGTTAAGAAAAATAAAACCATATGAGAAATGACGTAACAGGAATGTCACATGCGAGAAATATATTTTTTATTTATTTTTATTTTTCGTTTGTTTATTTATTTGTTTATTTTGTTAAACTTTTTTTAACATGTAATTTTGATACTTTATTATTTTTTAACACCTTTTAAGAAATTTTACTGAAATAAACAACCTACACTTCTGTTTACTATCACAACAGCTGACTAGCGCAAGGCACACTGGGAAAATAAAATATCGCTGTTGTTGACAAACCCTGGTAACGAGAGTGCCTTGCACGATAGTTTGGACTCTCGCTAGAGTCCATAGTCTGAAAGCGAAAGAATAAATAAACATAAACAAAAATATTTTAAATTGATGATAGAAGACGCGAGAAGTTAATTGACTGGAATTTATGGCAGATGTGACTTGTGAGCAGATGCGTTTTGACACGGATTTACAATTTAAACAAGAATGTCAACTACAACTCTTCGAAGCGGCAAAACATAAGTCCGAGAAAATTAAGGGGGCTTTGACTGTTAAAATGATTTTGTCTTTGCCACTTTAATTATTATCGGATTTAGTTTGTGCGGCAAAAAGAATAACTAGACGAATGAATTCGATGGAAAAAAGGTATGGAAAAATATTATTTTTCATGGTTGCATTTATTATTATTATTATTCTGAGAAGGATTTTAATTAGCTTCTCAAAAACATACTATAAAACATTAATGCTTTATTAACTTAATAAAGTCTAATACATCCATTATTTATTTTGTTGACATAAAAAACTTGATTATTAATAATTTGGATTAGGTTGTCAAAGGTAGTGATTTTAATTGCATTTTAATCTGCGTTGTTTCCTTTTTTAAAATAATTGGTTAAAATGTTTCCATAAACATAAAATCATATGAAAATATATTATAATAAATTGTTAATATAATTATTAAACATTTAAAGATAATTATATTTTGTAATAAAGAAGCTTTTTTATAGAATAAAATTATTAACAAACATCCTTTTTTAATTTTTGTATTAAGTAATCTTTGGAAATATTGCATAATGCTATTTTTAAAAATGCATCCGCTCAGAAGAGGAATTTATAAGAGAACGAGAAGAACTATTAAAAGAAATCGTAAATGTTTGATATTTTTTAAAAATAATAAAGTTAATGACTGTTTAATGTATTTTTTAACCTGTGAAATGTTTTAATTTTTTTTAATAGAAAGTCATTGTGGGTGAAAACGTTTCAGTTGTGAATATTCTTATTGGAATGTTTTCAGAGAGAATTTGGAAGACAATCAATAAGAATTTAAACATGATTGTATTTAAAACAAATAACGTAAATACTTGAACGGTATAAAGCTAAAAAGTATAATAACTGTATTTTATTATTAATTTTTCATTCCAGACACTTTTATTATTTCCTTTAATGAATCATTTTACAGAGGTAAATTTCAAAATATCCATTATATGTAGTATTAGTATACATCGTGATTAAAGTGGGTATTATAAATACTCTCTAATATTAGAAATAAAATATTAATAATTATAATTAACGTATTTGTTGTTCTATTTTATGTTTATCGTCGGAATTTTTATTAGGTAGATGTGTCTATGATGCACAGCCTTCCATTTATGGATATCCCCTTAATGTTTTTTTTTTGTTTATTAATATACAAATAAATATTTAGCTTTAATTTTTTTATAAGTCCTCTTTGCATGTTTTAATAATATTTTAATATTCATAGAAGACAGTATGTGAGGACACTGGGACACAATTATACAGTTATGAATATTGTTATGTAGTGTAAAACCACTTACATCTATAATTTTATTATACTTTGGCGATACATCTCAATTAAACATTAGGAGCTGCTATAAAAAGAATGTACCAAAAGAAAGTTACTGAATCAAAATGTAATGCTATGCAGACTTTAATCTTTGTTACATATTTTTTTCTGTTGCAATAAATGAGAATATTTAGGACAATTGAATATTCAATCTATTACAATTATTTCAAATTTAGCAATTTGTTTTTCTAATAAGCATTAAAATTAAAAAGAAAAAAATTCTTCCTTTAAGTTGCAACACTAGCCACAGAAAAAGACCCGGATGATAATATAAAGTCTGTGGGAGCGTTCTTTTCAAATATCTCGCTCAAATTTTAATATTTTTACATGATTTTTTTCATAGGATAGCTGAAGGCGATCCACAACCAGCATAGTTTTTACTTTTTCAATTTTGGTTTCAGATTTAAAAAAAGAATATTTTAAATTTCAAAACCGGTTTAAACCGGTTCTGATATTGAAACCATCATAATATAAAAAATATATAAGCAAAATTGAAAAAGTAAAAAATAGGCCGGTTGTAGATCGTCTTCAGCTATCCTATGCAAAAAATCATGCAAAAATATTAAAATTTGAGCGAGAAATTTGAAAAGAACGCTCCCACAGACTTTACATTATCATCCGGGTCTTTTTCTGTGACTATTGACCTTAAAGGAAGTGTTTTTATGATAATTTTAATGCTTATTAGTAAAACAAATTGCTAAATTTCAAATAATTGTGACAGATCGAATATTCAATTGTCTTAAATATTCTCATTTATTGCAACAGAAAAAAAATGTATCAAAGATTAAAGTCTGCATGGCATTACATTTTGATTCAGTGACTTTGTTTTGGTACATTCTTTTTATAGCAGCTCCCAAATTTTAATTGAAATGTATCGCCAAAGTATAATAAAATTATAGATGTAAGGGATTTTACTCTGTATAACATTGTTCATAACTGTATAATTGTGTCCCAGTGTAACTTCACAACATTGACAATGCTGCCACCGTCACAAAGTTAGTGACAAATTTGTCACAAATCAAAAAATAATCGCAAACTGTTTTCACAACCTTGTCACTATCGTCACAGAATAGTCACAATTTTAATGACAATTTTGTCACAAATGACACATTTTTCACATTTTGGTTACATCGTGACGTCACAATGTGACGTCACAAACGAGCTCTAAAACGGCCATAACGACTTCACATTTTAGTCACAGTGACTTCACATCGACGTCACGTGACGTCACATCGACGGTCACAAAGTCACAATGTGACTTCACAACCACGTCACCGTGACGTCACCACGTCTTACGGGAGCCAATGCGTTTAAATATAAAATTGTAAAGTCAGAGATGTACATATACTCAAGATAACTTTGAAATGTCCTCGTGCTTAATTATCAGGTCTAATTCAAAAATACTTGCCATTATCATAAATTACAACTATTATGTCATGTGATCAATAGTTTGAGATTAGAGAGTTACTTTTAGATTACAGAGTTGAAATTATGGAATATAAATTCTTGTTGTCAATTCAGTTAAAAATAAAACTCTGTCCCTGCCCTTCCTGAAACATTCACCTGTGGATAAGCAGATGGTCAGATTATCACTGAATCATCAATAACTGTACCTTATACATGTATGCATTATGCACTATTTAAACCTAATCATTTTAGAATATTTTTTTTGTTTTACATGCTAGGGATGAATCTTACCTTTGACGTGTTACTTACCCTTGAAAAAGAACTGTATCAGCTGATGATTTTAAAAACTTTGTGTAGTTAGAAACATTGTCAAATTGATGTCTAAAAATATACCAAGAGCCAACACGCAGGGTATCTACACATATCGATTTTCAATAGTGTAAACTGTGACAATGAAAAAATTCTACAAAACTGAAATGTTCAAGCATAATAAGCTTTCAACGAGGGGAATTGTGTGAGTGACTAAAGAAAGGAAACGTAAAATAAAATGGAAAATAATATATCTGCTTCTTTACTTTCAGCTTGTGAAAGTATAGATATAGACAGCAGTTGACTTATTAAGTTAGCAGTTAACTTTTCTTTATCTTTTTATGAAAAAATCCCTTTTTCAAAGTTTAATTCTGCGCTAAAGGAGCTTATGAGGAAAGGAGATCGCAAATTTGAAAAAAAAAATGCATTGCCCTGCGACGCATTTTTCCAGATGGGTTTTTAATTAACTTTTAAAGACACAAAAATCTTAGTGAGAGATTTACTCAGTCCAAAATAGTCGCGAACCCAATGATATTTATGCAGAGCTCTCGCGCATAAAAAATTAAAAAAAATAGACATTTCAGCACCAAAAATTTCGTAACGTAGTTGACGCTATATCCGAAGTAAGGAATGTTTTGCATTAAATAAGGCAAATAATACCTTTAAAAATCCTCCTACTAAAATGGTTAAAATCTTTTTTGAATTTCTGATGCGTACGAACACTGATCTATGTGATTATTTCTAATTATATTAGTCTTTTTTCTAAAATATGATGCGTATTGATTTTTACTGCTACCACGTATTGCATTACACAAAAATATTAAATGAGGTTATCTAGGCTTAAAAAACAGATTTTACGCAGAGTATGCCACCCCATTATTATTTCGGTCCAAAGAAGTCTTTAAGGGTTAATATCTCGGATAATTACAGACTATTTTTTTTTCAGAAATCATTATCAACATTGGTTTTATACTTCTGCTACGATAAGTACCTCCAATGCTCCTCAACACCTCAATGCTGACAAATCAAAATTTGTGTGTGACAAAAAAAATTTGCTTTTCTCAAAAACTATGTGATCTAAAGTAATCGCTATAGTTTTTCTGCAAGACTTAAAGTAATATCTACTATCTTTTTTTTTCATAATTTTAGTTTCAGTATATTCGGAATTAGTAAATAAATCTCTGCACTATATTTTCGACAATATCTCTAAAAATATAATACCTAAAATTAAAAGAAACATATTTTTGAGTTTAGCTTAACGAAAGCTTTCTCATGATACCCTACACGATATGCAAATAAAAGATTTTTTTCTTCAAGTAACTTAATTATTTCCCCTATCCCCCTCCAATATATGTTTGTAAATACATAAAAATCAGTAAATATGTGGGTCAATAGTCTATCACTTCCCGTAGTTTGAGATTTCCACGTTTCTTAGCTTACGAGTAAAATGTCTGCTGCAGACGGACAGACAGTCACACGGAGTGATTTTGCTATGGTTCTGGTTTCACTTTTTATGTGCGGAACCCTGAAAATAGAATTTTTAAATTTTTTCCCTTAAAAATTATAATTTTAAATTTATGCTGACAACAATATCATGATAGAATTATCATTTTCAAGAAATTTTGAGGAGTAAAAACTAATTTTTAAATATTAAAGCTTCAGGAATCTGTTTATTTTAGAAAAATTCTCTGTCGAGAATACTGTGTCGACAAATTCGAAAAAAGCATTTCATTGTAGCTTCCTTGAATATTATATCCTTTTAATGATTTTAAGCATAAAGAAAGTTAAGCTGCTTGTCTTAAAACTAGACAGTTGTTTATCCCTATTAACTGAAATTTTTTTAAAGACGAAAAACGCATTTTCAACTAATTAGAAAGATGGATCTTAAAACTGTTATTTCTCAAGGGAGAAAAAAGTCACATGGTTTCGCGAATATAAATATATTTGTAAGTAGTTATTTTAATTCACAAATTTGAAGTAATTTTGAATAATTTAGTTTAAAAGACGTCAGATTTAAAACACTGTTTATCGTGGATAAAAGACGGGAAAATAGGATAAAAAAATAGGATTATTGCACTTATTTTTACATTAAAATTTAAAATAATATTAATTATTATTAAAAAGATGATCAAAACTATGTAGTGATGAAATAACATTTCTCAAGAAAATTAAAAACATATATATATAAACTTAATTTTACATATTTAAGTTTCAGGAAACAGATTTTTTTCTCAGATAAGAAAAAATATTCAGTCGACAAATTCTCGGATATCATTTAATTTGATCTTTTTGAGTATTATATTGCAGCAAGGAAGTTAAACAGAAACAAAGCAATTCATTTCCTGGTATGCAACTTAGATTTATTTCCCGGATTTAGTCGAAATGTTTTAAATAGCAAACACGTATTTTTAACTAACTATTTTATACAGATGATATTAAAACTTTTCACAAGGCAGGGAAAAAATGGAATGATTTCTCGGGTATCATTAAGATTTTATAACCTTTTTTTTAAATTCATAAATCTAAAATGTTTTTGAGAACTTTCTCCGAAATGACATGAGTTTTTCATATGCTGTTGTGGATAGGAGGTAAAAAAAGGAAATAATATGGATTATTAAATGTTTATTGACTTTTTTAATTAAAAGTGAAAAAAAAGAATTATTAAACAGTTTGTAAAGAAAAGGTCGAGATTAAATTTCAACTGTCAAGTTAATTCTCACAATTTGAAATTTATTTTCATATATCCAGGATTTAGAATTTATTTTTTCTTAAACAGTACATTTATCAAGAATTTGATTCAAGGAATGTATTCCATCGTAATTGGTTTAAAATTTAATTTTCAATGAAAAAGGTAATTAAAAAATTAAAGTAAAGAACAAACATACAGGTTTCATACGAATCGGGCATTTCCTCAAAAGTAT
Source organism: Maratus speculifer (assembly GCA_964019185.1). NCBI lineage: Eukaryota > Metazoa > Arthropoda > Arachnida > Araneae > Salticidae > Maratus > Maratus speculifer. The sequence continues at coordinate 35,438,941 of OZ025293.1, forward strand.
TACTCCCTCTCTCACAAATTTGTTGCTACATTTAAATATTTTTGTACTGATTATTGATACTAATGATTTTATTATTTTCTGTGATCATTTTTCAGCGATTCTAGGGTGCTATGATTCAATCGGCTACATTTACTTAACAAGAATTCCCTTCGTCCTTTCGTAAATCAGTAACATATTTGTTTATAAAAAATCCAGAGTTCACGCGCTCTTAAGCCACGCCCCATTTTGTTTTGTATTTACAACGTTCCTTAGGGCGATGTAATTGCAAATTGCATCCATTTTTTAAACATTCTCCTCTGATACTGGAATCATCCATTGCCAAATAAAGCTAGGAATTGTCCTGTTCTATGTGTATAGTATTCAATTTTTTAACTACTGGGAAATGTTTCACGTATTGCTGGAAACAACTTTTGTATAAAGAATTTTCGGATTTCTCCTTTTTTAACAATTTCATAACATTCGTCAAAGCATTTTTTTCATAGTTTTTTTTTAACTTTCTTTTTGCATTTTCCGAATAAACAAATACCATATATTTCAAATGTTCCACTAATTATTTTGTTTTTAGTCGAGTACAATACTGGTCTTGCTGCCATAAAAATTAATTTGGCAATAGACCTTTTACTTTTGAAATGCGTCTAAGTTTCAGTTTCGGATTGGTTAACGTACAATTCGGTAGGTTAATTATTTTTGAAAAAGATTAAATTCATTAATCGATTACCCACTACATTTGCAAACGATTCGTCTAACAAGGGAAGGTCCTGAGTTTAGGTTACCACATCTGATGAACATTTGCCTATAGATAGAGTATAATAATTATTTAAATATATAACAGCCATAAAGCGCAACCCGAGTGTGGTCTTGAGAAAATAAGTTTCAAAGTTTACGCTACAATTCATAATGCTGGTTTTGGGATATTTTTACGTGAATTCGAATACCACTCGGACTGTTATTTCAAAAAGAAAATTTTTATTAATCCATTTTGAACCACTATTGAAGAAATGTTTTTAATAATCGAAATTCCAAAAAATATAACCTCAATGTATGTTTTGCACCGTATAATTACTTTTTTAATCATGAAATTTTGCATGGTTAGAAATATATAATGAAAAATAAGAGGGAAAAATAAAACAAATTATAGCTCTACAGTTCAGAATATTTTGCTGTTGTTTAAAAATAGTAAATAAATAAAATAGAAAGGTATATATGTCTAAACCAGAATAATTTGCTTTTGTTTAAAATTATTTACAGTTATTTGAATTAATAATCTATTATTTCTGATAGATAAATAAATTTTAAAGCACATGATATAAATGCCTGAATAATAATATTATTTTAAATTTGTTTTATTATGAAAACATTTCGAATAATTAATGATTTTTTAATACTCTCTTTAAAATTATATATATATAAATTTGTCCATTTCGTATTTTAGGTGGATTTCGTATGAGATACTACATATTGCGGTCACTCCCATGTTTTAATTTCTGAAAACAATTTGCAAATCTACACCGATCATGTCTCTTAGACCTTAAAACTAACATCAGTAAAAATCTCTATCTATCTATCGGTCCATATCACTTTTTTATGGACACGATATCTTTTTTAATTCTGCTCAAATCTCCTCCAAACAGATACGTAAAATGAAAGGGCACAAAATCTCGGTTGAATTCGTTAATGAGCAAAATCGGAACGGGGGGGGGGATAAGGAAAGTTATTGTGAAAACAGAAAACCCATAACTTCTTAATGAAAATATATATCGAATCGGTTCAAAGTTTGTAATACATTTCAAAAAGGTGTCATAAATTCGTGCATGACAGATATTTCATAACGTTAAAAATCGGCTCAAGGGGCTTAAAAAACAGGGGTTTTGGAAGAAAAAAAATCGTAACTTCGTCAATTCTGAAGATATCAAATCTAATTAAATTTTTTATATATGTTCTTAAAACTATCTAAAACTCTTGCATTTACATGTTTTTGATAGGACCACCACTTACAGTAAAAATAAATAAATAAATAAATAAATAAATAACGAAAACAAAAGGTGGGGGGGGAAAGAAAAAATCTATAACTTCATCAATTCTTAGGATATCAAATCCAATTAAATTTATTTTACAACTAATGTCTATAACTTTTATATTGACAAGTTTTTTATCGGACCAATCCTTATATCAAAAATAAATTAAACAAAAATAGGAATTGGAAAAAAAAATCTCAAATCTAAACTGCTTATATTCTCTCATTTTAAATTAATTTTTATTTTTAAACTCATCAGGTTCTCTTATTTGGGAACTATAAAATGTGACGTATTCGCCAATTTTTTTGATAAAGGCAGAATATATTTCAAAAAGGCTGTTAAAATAGGCCTATAGGATTTCGATCAGAATTTCCCGAAGCAGTCGTGATTAAAAAATTGAGGAAGTATTCAAATAACAAATTGCTTATTTTTTGACTTCTTCTTAAATCCATTTTTTTCTCTCAAATGCATGCAATGTATAGGTTCTCTTATTTAGGAACTGTATGATTTGCCGTATTAGTCATTTTTTTAATAAAATCAGAATTTTTTTTTAATGTTGTGAAAGTGGACTTTTTGGTAGAATTTCTCGAGGAGAACGTTATTAATGAATTGAGGATGTATTCAAAAATCAAACTGCTTATTTTTTGATTCATTTTTAAATTCAATTTTGCTCTCAAACGAATTCATTTGACAGTTTTTCTAATTTAAGAACTATAAAAAATCACCGTATTACTCAATTTTCGAATGAAGTCACAATATATTTCAAAAAATTCTGTCAAAGTGCGCATTTTGAGACGAATGTCGTTTAAGAAGATTCTGATAAAACCAGCTGTCACAGAAAAATAAAATTAAAATTTCTTCTAAAGCGGTTAAATAAATTTTTTTTAACTGGGTTTTTTTCTAATTATATATTATTTTGTGTTGCTGAAATGTGCACTCAACGAAAACTGTCTCAGCCTATAGGTCAAGCCTACAGGGATTTTTAGTTTTGTAATTATTTTCTAAGTAATAACTATTTTTAGAAACTTAATATCTTTTTAAAACTTATTTTTAAGCACATAGACAGTTATTCTGATTATACTCATAAAAGATTTTAAAAATTCAAAATTAGTTACAAAATATACATTTATTTTCTGTAAAAAAGAAGTTTTTTTTATATAAATAACATTAAATAAATTTGAAAATTAAATTAATTTTATGGTATATTAATGTTCTAACATTTTTATAGTTTATTTTATCTATTACTTATTTATTTATTTCATCTTTACTTTTCGTTAAATATTTAAATATTCGCAAAGATTCGCTGTTAAAATTTTATTTATATAATTAAATGCATTGTATATATAAAAGAAAAAAATATTAATTCCGAATTACGTAGACAATTATTACAAACAATAATTTTGAATCCCAGACTTCAAAAAGTCATATTAAAAATGCAAGACATATTTTTAATACAACCTAAAATATATGAAGTATTTGAGTGAAGAAACAAAATGAAAATGATATATAAGATCATGTATTTTAATTTATTTGCGTGGTATAGTAGATGATCATTGAAATAACTGTCTGTAAAATTTTCTTTTCTGTAGACGTATCAAACTGATAACAATTGATAACAATTGATAATAAACTTTTTACCCCTCAAGTTGATATGGATGCATAAGATATTATCATAACTGCATCAGTAAAACTGAAAATTATTTTTCCACATTCTCTTAAATAAAAATTTAAATGTTAATTGGCGCTTTTTTCTTTACTGAAACTTTAATTTTTTTCGGCGTTTATTTAACACAAAAAACTATTTTGGACTTTCTTTTAAAAAATTGGGTCAACCTGAACTCGACCCACAAGAGTAAAAGAGCCAACCCGAAATAATAAAAGTCAAACTGACCGCAATAAAAAAGTGTCAACCCGACCCGGGTCGGGTTCGGGTTAAAGCAGGTAATCCGACCCGATGCAGGACTTTAGCCATTAAACACAAACTCCAAGTATACAAATGAACCACTCTGAGTGATCCATTTAAAAAAAGAAAAGAGAAAGAGAAAGAAAAAAGGACTTATTTTCGATTCTCCTTTTAAATTATTTTTAAAATCGCATTAAAGCCTTTAAATATTTTGAAATACATTTTTCACTTTAGTTAAAAAGAAAAAAAAATTCTCAAACCAATGATTTTTACATCAAATAGGCTCAGGCTGATTTGAACTTCTGTTATGATGCCATCTACTGCCATCAATATAAAGTTTTCGATTGAAACTAATGTTAAAATAAATGAATAAAAATTGCCGGAAAAAGATAATGTAATTAGAGATCATTTTTAAATCTTTTACGTTATATAATTTTAAAATATCATTCAACAGGTATAAATAGAAAGAATATTTTTATTACGATTTCTTTTCTAGAATTTAAATTTAGTTATATCATTTTTTTAAGATGTTAACATTTATTCGCTTAATTTTTAAAATTTGGTTTCTGTTATAAGTAAAGTTGCTTTTTAAAGTGTGTAATGGATATATGTGATATTATAATATTAGTAAGACTGAAAATTACTATTTTTTAATTTGAATGTTTTTGTGTAAATTTCAGAGATTGTGTTATGCTTTGCTAATTATCATTGTTGTTGTGATAAATACTGTTGTTTGTTTTGCCCAATTGTTGAACTATTTCAGAAATTGAATATGAAGTTAAGAAAGAAAGAAAGAAATAAAGAAAAACACCTCATCAATTGTATTTATAGAAAACTATTGTTATCTTAAAATATATTTTTGTAGAATACAAACTATTCAATGATACAAACTTTATTCTACTTGTTTGTATGAAATCTTATGAAAATGAAACGCAGGTCGAAATTTCGTCATTTTTGACGGTGGTTATATACTAGTGACAAATAAAAACAGATGGAATTTAAAAACGATGAACCAAAGAGAGTCTATTAGGAAATAGTGGTACAAGCGTGTGATGACGTCTCAATGGTTACGAAAAGTTGAAAAGGCACGAATAAGTAAAAAAAAAGAGAAAAGGGAGTTAATATTCAGCTATTCGCTGCTGTCGGCAAAATTTGGAAAAGCGTCCCACGTGGGGGTAAATGGCAGCAGAGGATTTGAAAGTGATAACATAAAAAGTAGTAACAGAGTTTCCAGTGACATATCACATGAGGAGCGTCGTTAAAAGTTGGGAAAATGTCCCGCAATATTTCAGCTATCTTTCTCCTGGAATACAATGTTCCCCTCTCTCATTGAAATTTTCATACATTATAAATAATATTTATTGGAAATTTCCATAAAAAAAATTCGATCTAAAATGATAAAAACGCAACGATTTCAAAAGTGCCCCCGGGGAGACAATTTCCGAGAGGAGGAGGAGGGAAGAAATGTTCATCAGTCCGAGGACTTTCCGTTCATATCTCACATGGAGGGGTCCAGAAAAGATTTAAAATTTTTTACCCCCACCTTAACCCTTTAGAATTCTAAATTCACTGAAATATGTGTTTAAATATAGTTTAGTAGATTTATTTTCTGCAATTTCACACTCGCACCTAAAATTGTTGCTGTGATGCGCCAAATGTTCTAAAATTTTAAACCTAATTTTAATCCTTTTTGGGAGTTATTTGTAAATTCGCTAAAATAATTGTTTAGTTGATTTGTTTTTTGGAATTTCACGCTTTTACCTAAAACAGATGCTGAGGTACAGGAAGATGTTCTATAATTTTCGACTGATCCCTTATCCCGCTTGGAGGGGAGGGAAAACTTTCTAAAATCTTTCTGAGTGCACGCTTACGTCATCAAAAGTATTTCCTACCAAATTTCCATGCTTCTAGATACTGTAGTTTTGGTTGTGTGTTTATTATGAGACAGTCAGGACAAACTATTATACATATATATATATATATATATATATGTATGATTTATGTACAATAATATATTTATATGCATTATATAACTATATTTTATCAATACACAAACGTCCATCGAATTCGGCGACCCCAACCTGAAGGCCTTCCCATGTAAGTGTTTATAAACATATGTGGATACAACACAAATAATTGGCTACAGTTGCTATTAGGCTAAGTAAGGTCGCAATAAAGTGTAGAATTCCAATTAATGAGAGTTTTAGATTACTGTTTAAGTATTTTTCGAGACTGAACTAATAATAAATTCATTTAATTTGTATTTTAAATAAAATTAGCATTTTATTTGTCCTATGTTTTGCTAAAAAATATTAAAAAAACCTTACAGCATCATACTTAATCTATTCATAAATGTAGCGCAACATGTCTGCACTCGAACTCTGCTCTCGCTGACTCCCCTATAATTTATATAAATGTTTTGTTTTGTTTTTCATGCAGAATTATTCGATTTGCTTCATTTTTTGCATATAGGGATGACAGGGATGAACACACCGGGAACCCAGCTTTCGTTTAAGATTATAAATGCAATCCTGGGGGGGGGGGATTTTTAAATGATTTCATATATGTTATTATTAAGAAATTATATGTGTTTTCGGTTTTGAAAAACCCATCTCTACTTCCACCCACTATGTTCGATTTTACCCATTAACTACCCAACAAACACATAATTGGTGGGCCACTATAGGCGTAGTTAGCGGTGGCCCAAAGTGTTTGATAACGGCCCGCCATCTTTGGCCGTAACGGCTCCGTCAAAAAACTGTCACGCCGGCCAGAATACGCCACAAGATGATGGGCCAAGATGATACAAGAAGTTGCCCAAAAATGTGCCACTAACATTTTATTGAAAATATCAGACAGCCACAAACTGGCCACAATTATTCTTTTAAAGGCCATTAAAAATAAAGGTTGGCCAGGAGATGACCCTCACCCAGCCATTTGTGTTTGTAAGAATTAAATTTAGCCAAAAGCTGCCATAAAAAAGCCTTTTCTGGTGTATTTTCAATTTTAACTAGCCAAAAGCCTGCTAGTTTCGTGCCATAAAGATTACTTAAGAATAAATTCAAAATTTGATCTATAAAAAATATTTCTTGGGAGATTGTTTAAATGATAAATGTTTTTGCGTGAAAACAATATATTAATAATTATTTAGGTAATTTTTTCAAAAGCATTATATGTATGTATATATATATATATATATGTATATACTTTTTTGAAAATTTTCCAAACTTATTATTTGATTAAGTGAATTTATTATTATTTTTTTTTAATTATTCTATTTTAAAAATTCATGTGTAATGCCATTTCTAAATAATTGCATTTCATATAGCTTTTAAAAGTATTAATTGAAAAAAAAATTAAATTAATTAATAATTTCACTATGCCAAGTAATAGGTTTTGAAAATTTTTGAAAATTTTAAAATAGTAAATTCACAATTCTTTTGAAAATTGTACCTGCATAAAAATTAATACATTGTTTTTCATGTAAAAACAGTTATTTAAAAAATCTTCCAGAAAATATTTTTATAGATCAAACTTTGAATCTATATTTAAATAATTTTAAAATTATATAAATTGTTATACATTTTAAAAGTTTTAATTGAAAAGAATAAATTATTTATTTAATTCACTATACCAAGAATTGTGTTTAAAAATAATTCAAGATAAATAAATTTATGTATGTATATTTTGAAATATATACTGAATGATTATTAACATTTTTTTTCAGGGAAAACAGTTTGTTATTTAAACAATTTTGCAACAAGAATTTTTCATAGAACAAATTTTGAATTTACCCTTAAACAATTTATATAACCTTAATATGATCTGTTATGTGTGCTACATTTAAATTTCATGTATTTGTAAATATATATATGTAATAAAATAAAAAAAAAAATTTTGCGCCATTTTTTTTTATTCTCTCTTAGCTTCAATTCTAAATTTGTGGAACATATTTCAATCTTAGTTTCGTAACTTGTAACAGCTAAAATTCTTTTTCTTACTTTAGTTATTAATAAATTATTTCTTGCTTCTCAAAAAGGCGGGAAGTATTTCGTAAGCTTTTTACTTTCTGGCATATTCCTGCGATTTTAATTTTATTTTTTATTTTTTAACATCGCGTGACAAGTGTTACTACGCGTTGCTAAAGGGCTTAGTGTTCCGAGAAAAAAATATAGTTCTTGCCAGTAGACCGCCTATTACGGCCAATTAGAATTGATCATTTTGTCCGTTAGAGGCTCGAGTCCATCCTGATTGGATTTTTAAAATGATTGACGCGGAGTAGGAGGGCGCTAGTTTTGTCGTGAAAATGATTTTTTCATTTGGCTTTTCAGGAGAGTAGAATGCACCTTTTCTTTAAACTATCAAGACGCGCGTTTTATTGCTCCGCTGAATTAGAAATGACATTTTTTCCGAGATTGTAGAACGCCGGAATGTTGCAGCTTAGTGAGCGATGGCCGTAGTGATAGATGTGTGGAACGGTGATCTGTGGAGTAACTTAAGTTCGTGCTCTAAATAATAAAGAACTAAAACACTGATTTTCTTGCACTGTTATTGGAGAAACTCCTACGAGAACAAATCCATGGCTTATCCACTTACCAGAACGACTGCTCATCCCACTATTGAATCTTAGTGAATAGTAGTATTCTACAACCAACATGGTATTCTATTAGTGATTATACACTATTATAGAACATCGTCGTCGTTTTATTACATTTTAGCCGGCAGGATGAAAAATGAACCGGCGTAAAACTTTTGAGAATAAGCTGCATGCTCTTCATACACTTACAGTTGTTCCTACATTTTTCCTGGTATTGTTTTCATCTTAACATTTAATACAGAAAAAAAAAATAATAACTATGATATCTTCCATCTAAATGGTATGTCCAAGACTGAAGATGGATGGGATCAGCTGCTGTGTGTTAATACTAATATTGTAATTTTGTTTCCTGCAATAAGACTCAATGTGTGTTACTAACAGTCAGAGTTTTTGAGATTTTAGCTGCACGCATCTTTAACCTCATCTGCGTCTACTTCCACCCATGTTACGACGAGATGGCCTGCATGGAAAAACATCTTCATGTGCATAAATGATAAACCTTTCAGCTGAAAAAAGATCGTCTTATAAAGTTTTGTTTGTAATTATGTGTGGTATCTACATCTACAAATATTTTAATTGTGAAAAATACCTCGCATTCTAGTGAGAAACTTTTCAACTGAGAGATATGCAACCAAACTGTGAGATATGCAAAATAAAAATTACAAAAGATCACCTGCATGAAATCAATTCAACATCATTTTCTTTTATTTATTTATTTATTTACTGTATTTTCTAGGTAAAAGTGCATAAATATTTTGATAAATTTTCATTTCATAATAAATGAACACCTGCTGTATGGTTGCGAAACTACGGTAGATTCCATCAGTAATACAAGATAATTGAAATTTACACCTGTGAGTCGTATCTACGAAGTTCTTTATTTTTGTTTAGTTAAATAAAAAATTAGGTATTTGAACAAGGCCACATCGAACATGTCTGTAAGTTATTATTTATTATTTTATTGTTTTATTGATTAAGAAATTTAATGATAATTTCTTTGTTTAAATTCTTGATTTTTTTTTTCTCTCTCTTTTATTACAAATATTAAAAAATAAATTTGTTCTTAATTTATAATTAATTAAAATTTTCTGCTCATAGAAATTTTATTTAGTTTTAAAGGTGTTATTTTTTTTTTAAATCGAAAGATGGATTAATTTGTTGTTAAAAAAATACTCTGTTGCAAAATTTATTTTCCATACGTAAAGAAAAGTATTTTTGTTTTTAAAATTATTTGTTATTTCCCATGTATGGAAACCCGATATTTATTATTTTATTACTTATTTATTTATTATTTATTTATTTTTATTATTATTTATTGAGGTATTTGAAGTATAGTAATTGAATTTTAATAATTGAAGTATAGCATTTAAATATTTTCCATATGAATTATCCTTCTTATATGCTATTAAGATCAGGTAGTAAAAGAAGAAAAAATGTCAGAAAATAAACTTGATATTGTCCCTTTTGAATTTGGGTTGGGCATGGATATTTTTAAATGGTTTAAACATTTTGATCGAGAATGTTCTGTAGAAAAAAAAGATAATGAGTGGAAACACCAAAATATTTCAAAATATTTAAAGGGGGAAGCGCTAAAAACTTATATAAATGATTGTTTGGATTGTGCTACTTATGAAGAAATTGTCGAGATTTTAAGTGAAAAATTCATTCAAGTTAGAGTTCCAAAATTTTCTGAATTTACTTCCTTAAAGTTAAATGATCTAAGTGATTTGGATTCTTATTTTAGAAAGAAAGTTGAGATTGGAAGGCAACTTCAGCTTGAGGAAAATTTAATTATACAGGGATTAATTGATGGCCTTCAGCCGGAGTATCAAAATTGTTTGATGGTTAACCCTCCTTCCAATACTCGTGAATGGTTTCGCATTGCTAAACAATTAGCAGCGATTCCAAATCATACCTCTAATAACGGCAATAGAAATTTTCAACAAACTAGACCAATGCACAATCCCAATCCTCAGCCCAGACATTGGACTCGACCTACTCTAAACAATCCATTCCAAAATTTTAATCCTAGGTTTTTCACTCCTAGAATGCCTACGACTCATTATCAGAATAACTACCCAAGTCGTCCGTGTCGTATATGTTTAAACAGAGGCATAGAAAATGCATATCATTGGGAGAGGAGTTGTATATTTAACACAAATTCCTTTCAAACTCAAACTCCTGCTCATATTCAACCATCTCCTACTAATAATATTTGACAATTAATCATCCCTGGATATGTGGGCAATAACAAAGTGTATTGTGTGGTGGATAGTGGATCAACTGTCTCAATTTTACCCCTCAAATTTGTTCGATATTTAAATGGTAATTTACATAATGTTACCCCTATTACTATCAGACAGGCACAAGGAACTCTTACAATTAATAAATCTTGTCGATTATGTATTAAATTTGGTAATATAAAGAGATATGTTAATTTTTTAGTAAGTCAACTTGATTTGGACTATGCTATTTTAGGTTTACCTGATTGTGCCGAATTTAAATTAAAAATTGATTGTGCAAAAAGCCAGGTGTCACAAGACAATATTTCGTTAAACCCATATGTCAACATATCCAGTGATAACTTAGAATTGCTTCATTTTGATATTATAAAAAATGATACTACTGTGCAACCCGATTATGGAAATACCATAACTCCTCAATCCTTGTCGCGAACTAATAATGATGATTATAATCTATTGGGGGATCTGAATGCTATTCAAAATAAAAATGTAAGGGAACTTTTAAGGGATTATTTAGATATTTTTGCAAAAAATAAATATGATGTAGGGAGAATTAATATTGAACCTCAGCGTATTTATCTTAAATCTGACCTACCAATATCTTTGAGGCCTTATCGTACATCCACTGCTGATGAAAAAGAAATATCTCAGCAAATCCAATCATTATTAGCTGCTGGGTTAATTAAAGAAAGTTATAGCCCGTACTCTTCTCCAGTTACGTTAGTAAATAAACGAGATGAAGGTAAAAAAAACCCGAATGTGTGTTGACTACCGAAAATTAAATTCTATCATGAAAAATGACGCTGAACCTTTACCCCGAATAGATGAAATTTTAGACAAATTAAGTGGTGCCCAATATTTCTCTACACTAGATTTAGCCTCAGGCTATTGGCACATACCTATTCACCCAGCCGATTCCGAAAAGTTAGCCTTTACTACTAATTGTGGGCTCTGGGAATGGAATGTTCTCCCCTTTGGTGTAAAGGTAGGCCCCCCAATTTTCAACAGGACAATTAGAAGAATTCTTACAAAATATAAAATAGACTTTGCTTGTTATTATTTTGATGATATAATTATTTTTTCTAAATCAATAGATGAACATATACAGCATCTCATCCAAATTTTTGATTTATGCCGAATAGAAAATATTAAATTAAAATTATCTAAATGTACTTTTGCTCAAAAACAAATCAATTTTCTAGGGTATGAAATCCAAAATGGAACTTTAACTCCAGCTAATACTAATATAGAAACGATTAAAAAATTAAAACCTCCTACTAACACTAAAGAATTACAAAGATTTCTTGGTTCTATAAATGTGTATCATAAATTTATTGACAAATATGCTGAAATTAGACACCCCCTAAATAAATTACTTAAGAAAGATACTATTTGGGAATGGAATACTGAATGTCAAAACTCTTTTCAAAAATTAAAAGATGCCCTCATTGCTAAACCAATTTTAAAGATTTATGACCCAATATTACCCCTACACATGTTTGTTGACGCTTCTCAGGTAGCGGTAGGTGCAGTTCTTAAACAACCCGACCATAATAACTTTTTACATCCAATTGCTTATTTTTCTAGAGGATTGAGAAGTTATGAGAAAAATTATTTCATTACCGAACTAGAGTGTCTTGCTATCATTGATACTTTAGATAAATTTTATCATTACTTTCACGGTGTACAATTTACCATCCATACTGATCATGCATCTCTTGTTTGGTTAAAAAATGTCAAACATTTAAGAGGTCGATTATTTAGGTGGTCATTGAAGTTAAGTATGTTCGATTACAAAATAGAGTACTTAAAGGGATCTACAAATGTCGAAGCCGACATGTTGTCCCGAAACCCTATTTCTCATTTTTGTAAGCCCCTTACTTTTCTTCTTGACGTTAAAGAGATTATTGAGATGCAAGAAAAAGAAAATGTGTGTGGATCAAATTATATTAATGACAATGGACTGATTATAGTTAAAAGAAAAGGTTTTCGTAAAGTGGTAGTTCCCATGTCCCTAAGAAAAAAATTGCTTAATGTTGCTCATGAACAGTTTGGTCACCCTGGTGTTCAAAAAATGCAAAATTTAATTTCTCCTAACTATTATTGGCCAGATATGACCCAAGACATTACTAACTTTGTTAAATACTGTGATATTTGCCAGAAAAATAAAAAACCTAGACAGAAAAAATTTGGCTTATTACAAGCTATGCCCACTACAGATCAACCTTTTGACTGTCTGTCTGTTGATACTGTAGGAGGGTTCAATTATTATAATTCTACAAAAAAATATCTCCATATTATAATAGACCATGCCACAAGATATGTTTGGGCATTTCCTTCCAAAAGTGTCACTACAGAAACTTATACAAATTGTCTGAAACAAATCTTCAATATCAAAATCCCTCAACAATTATTCTGTTTTAGTAAGATTTCAAGTGTACAGTCCCCTCAAAAAATACTTAGTGACAGGAATGCTGCTTTTACTTCTTCAAGATTCAAAAAATTCCTGCGAAATCATAATATTAAACAACGTTTGACCACTGCCCATCATCCACAAACGAATGGGAAATGTGAAAGAGTAAATCAGACAATAGTAACTAGATTAAAATGTAAAGTAAACTCCACTACCTCTAAAATTCCCTGGACTAAGCTTTTAACTGAGGTAATTAATGAATATAATAATACACCCCATTCTATTACCAAATTTCCACCTGCGTACTTACTTTTTGGCCAATTACCCTATGACTCCCCCTTACAACAAAATTATTATCCCCCTGTTCATGAAGCACTTAAAATTGCTAAAACAAGAACTGATGAATTTCATTAAAAAAATAAAAGATATTATGATAAAGATTATATCGAACCAAAATTTAAAATAGGAGATCTAGTTATCTATGAAGAATTTCAGTACCCTAATACTAGAAAGCTATCACAAGTATTTAGTGGCCCTTATAAAATTCTTAACAAATTATCCGAAGTAAATTTTGAAATTGATAGGCAAAACCAGTTCAAAAGTTCAGAAATAGTACATGTATCTAAATTAAGGCCTTATTATTCCCCTGATAAATTTAAATTAAGTCATGAGCAACAACCCCCTAATCAACAACAACAAACTCAGGTAAAAACTGTAGCTTAAACTATATCTCTAGTTTATCATTTTATAATTTTTTCTCTTAAACAGTAAATTTCTTTTCATATTTTAATTCAGATAATATCCTGTAATTCTCACAGAATGGCAATGATATCTCTTGACTGCAGCGAGAGTGTCACTTGTCTGGAAATTTTTATATTTGTTTATTTATGCCGGCGTAGACGAACAAAGTGGAAATTTCTTATTCTGTACTGAATTACTCTACTTAGAATATTTTTTTTTCTTTCAACTGAACCTATTTGTAATATTAAGTTTAATCTATCAATTATTAAATTAATTATTTGCCAAGTAACAAAATTTTTATCACTTTATTTTAATATATTTTTTTTTCTTTCTCTCTTTCTTTGCTTCTGCATTCCAGTCCAAGTACATGTCAATTATAATATAATTTTGTTTCTTTTTCTCTTTCCTACTTGCATCTTGCAATGTTTTATCACACCGAGAGAATATTTATTGCGTAATTATTTGACATGAAAAGATCTTGTTTTTTATTTTTATCATTTATTAATATTTCTTTTTAAGAATCTTAGTAGTTTAAAGGTCACGTGCATTCTCAAACATGAATAAAATTTTTATTTATCTTTATTTTATTTTAATTTATCATATTATATTTTAATTTTTTTTTTTTTTTTTTTTTTTTTTGTACATATTCCTACTTAATCCTGTACTCGGATTACCAGATTAAGTAAATGATTTCATAGTTGATTGCATTTTTTATTTTATTCCACTTCTCTCTATATTTCATCCCAAAAATATGAGATGAGATAAACGAGATTAAGTATTTAAAGAATGTCTTTTGTGATATTTATTATTACTTATTAAGAGATTTACTTATACCCATTAGGAGATTTACTTACACTTATGATATTTATTATTATTGATATTTTTCCTTATTATGTTTCTTAATTATATTGTTTATTATTTACATTGTTAAATTTTATTATTACTATATTATAAAATGTGTTATTAATTAAAAATACAATTATAAAAGTATTTTCACAAAGATTCCAAAATGGAACTGTTATGAATGTTCAAGGACTTACTCACACAAAAACTGAACTAATATTATAATGTTAGCTGATGAATTTGGACAGTTAAATGAATTAGACATCCTTGAAATGAGGTAATGAACTATGCCATTCCAAATATGACTCTTAAATGCATTTTTGAAACAAACTTTCAACATTGATGTCAAGAAAGTTCTATTAAATTCCTTCATTTCTAGATTTGACATTGTTAAAAAAGAATTTAACGTTATTGTTTTTCATTTTTATGTTTCATTTTTATGTTATTACTATGGGTAATTGCTTATATTTTCAAATTACTTTTTGATGTGTACTTTAAACAAGATTATATCTTGTATTTGAATTGAAGCCTATTTTATTGTATTTAAATTTGAAGTTATTCCACGCATCACCTTGGTGTTTTTAAATTTGAATTCTATATTTATATAAAAAAGAGAAATTAATTTAAATTTTTTTTTATTCAGTATCTAATTATTATTACTTATATCAACAACTTCGTGAGCTAAGTCTGCATCATCTCCCTTTCTGTGAAATTGCAGGTCTCAGACCTACTTTTTCACCCGTCTTTCTGGGAGGGGGGATTTGTAATAAAATAAAAAAAAAAAAATTTGCGCCATTTTTTTTTATTCTCTCTTAGCTTCAATTCTAAATTTGTGGAACATATTTCAATCTTAGTTTCGTAACTTGTAACAGCTAAAATTCTTTTTCTTACTTTAGTTATTAATAAATTATTTCTTGCTTCTCAAAAAGGCGGGAAGTATTTCGTAAGCTTTTTACTTTCTGGCATATTCCTGCGATTTTAATTTTATTTTTTATTTTTTAACATCGCGTGACAAGTGTTACTACGCGTTGCTAAAGGGCTTAGTGTTCCGAGAAAAAAATATAGTTCTTGCCAGTAGACCGCCTATTACGGCCAATTAGAATTGATCATTTTGTCCGTTAGAGGCTCGAGTCCATCCTGATTGGATTTTTAAAATGATTGACGCGGAGTAGGAGGGCGCTAGTTTTGTCGTGAAAATGATTTTTTCATTTGGCTTTTCAGGAGAGTAGAATGCACCTTTTCTTTAAACTATCAAGACGCGCGTTTTATTGCTCCGCTGAATTAGAAATGTCATTTTTTCCGAGATTGTAGAACGCCGGAATGTTGCAGCTTAGTGAGCGATGGCCGTAGTGATAGATGTGTGGAACGGTGATCTGTGGAGTAACTTAAGTTCGTGCTCTAAATAATAAAGAACTAAAACACTGATTTTCTTGCATTGTTATTGGAGAAACTCCTACGAGAACAAATCCATGGCTTATCCACTTACCAGAACGACTGCTCATCCCACTATTGAATCTTAGTGAATAGTAGTATTCTACAACCAACATGGTATTCTATTAGTGATTATACACTATTATAGAACATCGTCGTCGTTTTATTACATATAAGGTACCCTGGGGTAATAACGCCACGTTAAGGTTCTAGAAATTTTCACGGCTCAGTTTTAGTTTGTATTTTTCAAACAAATATATGATTTGATACAGCAACTCATTGACTATCTATATAAAAAAAAATAATTTAACAGATATGAATACATAAAATGTAATGGCGTGATTTCTTGACCAATGTTATTTGGCGTTATTACCCACCTATATGGGTAATAACGCCATGCAAACAAAGCTATGAAATAAGTTGGAATAATTGCATGTAGATTACCCAATTCTAAAAATACAAACTCTCAGTTCTAGAAATTGACAAATTGCATCCTAAGCTATTGAAAATGTTCATTTTTTTTGTGAAAGTATAAGAAAAATAAAGGTGTGGTGTGTGTGGGGAGGGACGAGGCAAAAGAATATCAGACAGTGAGCTTCTTTTTGCTTAAAAAGGACCGTTTAAATAGAATTATTAGAAACATTGCACCGTTTTAACTGTGTTTGTTTGAATCAATATTTAGGATGTAGCTCGGCCACTGTAGGGAATCAACCGGGGTAAAAATTGCAAGGATTGGCGTTATTACCCCGTTATAGTTATTGCGCTGTACATTTTAAATTACAAATTATCTCGAGAAGATATCCAAAATCCTCAACAACAATTTGAAAGGCCATGAAATGTACTACAAATTTATGTAATTAACAAAGTATTTCCGGATAAAAAAAATAGTCTTCACATCACAAAACGTATTTCGCAAATTTTAGATCAAGCGTTAATTTTAGCTGCTTGTAAAAACAATAAGACCTAAAAATGAAACAAATAAACTTGAAGCTGTTTTTTTGCGATTTATATGACTCAAAACCCTTCTGCGCAGAACACATGGGTGTCATTTACCAGATTATTTCATAATTTTGAAAAATATTAGCACTTGGCGTTATTACCCCGTCTGGCGTTATTACCCCAGGGTACCTTATATATATATATATATATATATGTATTTTTCATTTTATGTGATTTTTATATTTATTAGTAAGCCTATTACCAGTATATGCATATTTATTAAAACTTTATTAAATTATAATCTGAGAAACAATCATTATATTTGCACCATTTAAATATTTTTAAATTTCACATTTAGATTTTTTTTTTACAGCTTAAGAAGAAATTTTACTCACACGAAAAACGCACTTGTTAATGCTAATCATATCTTAATTAAATTTTAATTAAAATTTTCTATACTAGTCGAAATTTTACGAGCATTAAATTTTGCGAATAATATTTTTTTTACAATAAAAATGAATTGAAATTACCAAGCTTTCACAGTATTTTTAATGATATAATCGGAAAATAACATTAAAAAAAGATCAAATTTCAAACTTTAAGAAAAAAATAAAAATATATGGTTGATATTTCGTAATTTACACAAAATGTTAATATTATAAAAGCAATCTATTTTAAATATTATGTAATATTATCCATCCGCGGTTTTAAAATATCAATCATTATTCGAAAAGGTACAATAATAACAATAAGAATAAATTTTATACAAATTAAGATCATCAAGTTTTAGTGATATTTTTTAAACACATGCTCTGTATTGCTAATTCAAACTAACGTGTGAAAAGAAAGCATATTTTACCTGTTAAAATAAACATAAATTTTACGCATATTAAACTATTCAAGGAGTCGCAATATGTTTATCGCATACGTGTACATCGTCGTAAAATGAAAATAATTACTTCGAAAAAAGATGCGACAATAAGAATAACCTTTAACTAAATTAAAATTATCACATTTTTGCGATTGCTTTGCGCCAGATATATCGCAAGTAAATATTCTGCATTTAATAAAAATGTCTCATAGATTTATTTTGCATTATTTTACAACGAATTTATGTTAAAAACAATGATGCAAAAGAAAATTCAGAATATAATTTAATAAAATTTTAATGAATAAATACATACTAGGTAAGACTTACCATTTATAATCTGGATAATATTCTTTCTAGAATTTCTGCAGTCGTTAAAGTCAACAACATACTCATACTACAGTGCAGAGAAGAATGATAAGGGTATGTCCAGATTCTCCTCTACAGCAATGCCAACCCCCTCAAAATTCCAAGAATCCCGTCACCCCATTTTGCCTCAGGCAATAGTGACCTTGAGCGCAAGCAGTACTCAACACTTTTGCTTCCAGTATACACCAAATGTTTTTTAGCAGTTGTAATGGGAAAAAAAGGTTTTTAGGGGGATATTTTTTTGCGAGTTGTTATTTATCAAAATCTATAATTATAAATTAAATAGTTTAAAAGAAAACTTTTGTCTTCAGTCATGTCTTTTCAAACTTATTTTTTTTTTTACAAGATTTTTTCTCCTCTGTTTTTGAAATATAAAGAAAGTTTTTATAAATTTTCATCATGTGCTGAGAAATGGGGGGGGGGACGAAATTGTCTTTTAACGAAAACGAAAATGCCTTTTAACAATCACAATTTAATAAAACAAATATTTTGTTTAAGTTCACAATTATCTTCTTAAGAAATTAATTTTTTAACAAAATAAATATAACAATACAAATACAGTATACTATCTAAGACGGACTCTGTATAAGATGGAAATTAGTTTAACTCTGAAAGTTTATCAACTTCTTGTGAATCCATAGACATAGAGTAAAATTTCTCTAAAATGAAATATTGTCTACTATGGATAATTTTCTCTGTCCCAATAGATTGCGTCTTAGACAGAGTTTACTGTAAATATGAATTATATCATATAAAATATTGATAATAAATATTTAAATATATAATCTATATTTACACAAATAACTTTATATAATGTTTTGTTTTCACAAAAGATTTCGTTCAGCTATAAGGCGACTGCCAAATTCCCTGTTCAACAACGCTAAATATTTATTCAATTTCTGACTCATTTTTAAAGGAAAAGACATTAAACTGGCTAGCCTGATAACTAAAGCGATTTGAAATTGAATAAGTTGTCCATTTTCTTATAAATAAAAAAAATATTGGGATGTAAGCGGTTGTGGTCACGTAACAACCGTTTTCCTCCTGTCTCGCAATAGTCAGTCATATCCAGAACACAGATTCAAAACACCCAATTTAACAGTATTTGCTGGTTTTTTATTTATTTATTTTTTACATTTACTAAAAAATATAAACCACCTTTCGATTCATAGTTTCTGAGTAACAGCTCCTGCAATTTCATTCGTTTCCGAACAAATATGAATTTAAATAGATGTTTTTATTAGATGCTTCTTCAAATTGGAATTCGTTCAACGTTTAAAGGTTTATTTATTTATTTTTTCTTTAAAAGAACATTTTTCATTATTCTATTCAATATGACATATTTTGCTTTTGTATATTAAGGAAAATGCTTTCAAATGAATTTCATTCCAGCATGTTTATAAAAACATACATATATACATTTTAATACGAAATTTACAGAGAAGATAATTTTATTCGTAATTTTTAAGAATGTGTGAAAAAGAAGTCGTTTAACGTACATTTTAAAGCATAAAAAATAAATTCCACACTTTATTAAATACTTTCACCGAAACAAACATTTTGAATAAGAAAAATTATGATCTTTCCTTAAAAAGAGAGAGAGAGAGAGAGAAATTAATTGTATTTTTAAGCCAATTTTAGACATACTGCAATCGCCAATTTTAGAAATATTTATGCATTTTTGGCTAAAAATAATATTGCGTGCGTAATGCAAAAGTTTGAAATTACTGAGAGTGGTGAAAGATAGACTGCTTTAAGTACAATCTAAATGAGTTTATTTATTTATTTATTATAAATCATTTTAAATATTTATTCAATTTCTTTCTTTCTTTCTTTCTTTTTTTTTGTGAGTAATGGATGTAATAAGGCGTCGCTGAAAAAAAATACTTGGAATATTATATACATTTTTAAAACCATTTCTATTTTTTTTTTCAATTTTTTCAAACTAAATAAAAATATGCCATCTATTTCACTGTTTTAAATATATATCTCGCATAATTTTTATATGCTTATTTGAACTCAGATAAAATAATTAAACTTACGCTGAAAGAAATGGAGACAAAAAACATTTCCTCTTTTTAAATAAAAATGCTGGTTAAACGATATTAGCCCTCTGCTTTCTACAAAATGGTGGGCCGTTACATGCTAGCCAGAAACCGACCCTTAAAAGTTGGCCGGCAAAGTAAACGCAACAGTTCTTTCATCGCCGATCCGTTAGCGGCTTGACGATCGCTGCCGCAATTAGCGGCGCGTCATTTATGGCACAATACTGTTTAGTCACAAATGGCCGTAACTCTTTCTGGCCGCAACGAAACCAGCTTATGGCCATAAGTCGAGTGTCTGTGGGGTAACTTGTCCCAGAATTTCAACCCCGTGATTTTTTGTATCAGTTTAGAAGAGATTTGTGAAGAAATATGAAAGTCTTAGCATTTCTCACGAAATCTGTCTGACATCGTATCTTGACAAATATAGAAAACAATTCATCGTAGTAGTTTTATTCTCATATGTTGGAAAAGAAGTCACAGGCGCACTGGGGTTGGCGTGATTTTTATATTTATTTGGGCGAGAGAATCATTTTTTGGGCGTTTCGAATGCCGTTTAGGCCTAGTTTTCAGATGGTTTTATTTTATTGAGAAAAAAAAATTATAAGGCACGTTCATTTATTTTAATAAGAAATTCACATTTTTTATGATAAACACACACAGTTTTTTAAATTATAAAACACACACTGTGTCAACAATAAAATACAGCTATTAATACCACAGAGATTAAAATCGCCGGGTTACCCTGCCATGCAAAATTCGCCATTTTGCTGCCCCCCCCCCCCAAAAAAAACCGTGTGTCTGCGACATCTGTTTTTTTATTGTTTTTAGTTTTCCACTAAATTATGTGAGTAAAACAGGATTACCTTTATCTATTTAACAGAACCTATTGTATGTATCACTTTTGCAAGAATTGAAAGTAGATTTTTTAGTATTTATTTCTGATAGATGGCAGTTGAAAATTGTCACGTGGTACCTAGCAATAAAATTGTATTTGTAGTACTTTTAATATTATTGTAAAAATCTTTTAAAATTAATTTATCTGTGAAATATAATTTTCACAATTTCTATTAACCTAAATTGAGAATAAGATTGTAAAATTGAAACTTAGTATTTAATAAAATTAAAGCTGTGATTTTTTCTAAATGTACATGATACTGGATTTATTTTCTTCTACTGAAAGAAAAAGATATCTTTCGATATATATATAAAATATCATGTTGACACTTAGCTACTATTTTACGATTCCAAGACAACAACAGTTGCAATGAAGTATATCGCAACCCTTATATAAAGAAGCTATAGTGTCAATATTTTTTAGCAAAAAAATACACTCCGATTCTGCCATTGAGGGCTGAAAACTTAACATGAAAAATTGCTGTGAAAGTAAGAAAGATAAAAGCAATTTTTCACACATAATTATCCATATTTTAACAAATAGGTGAGATATTACATCGTGTTAAATTGGAGTTTGTAATTTAGGTGCTTAAAACCAATAAGAAGAGAACTAATATTGAGTTATAAAAGTCTTCCCGACTTAAAACTCAATAGTTTCGCTTTTCTCTTAGTCATCAATCAAAGTCATTGACAACCATTTACAACTTCTTTTGTTACTTTTACTTATTGAAATGCTGGCATTTTATTAATAGGTCTAATACAGCCTATTGATCTTTTAAAGAAGAAAGAGTTTCTCTTTATCATTTGAAAGAGAAAAAGGGCAGTGAAATTTATTCAGTTATTGGTATTATGAACATCTAATTTTAAGCAGTAATTTATATATTTTGTTTTTTCTACTTTATTTGTTGACTTAAAATTGTCCATACATAATAAAAGAAGTTTTAATAAAGAAGTTGTTGATATACGCTTAAATAAGATAT
This sequence comes from Maratus speculifer, assembly GCA_964019185.1. Lineage (NCBI taxonomy): Eukaryota > Metazoa > Arthropoda > Arachnida > Araneae > Salticidae > Maratus > Maratus speculifer. The sequence continues at coordinate 35,461,222 of OZ025293.1, forward strand.
GTGAAATAAATGGATATTATGGTAGTGACGTGGTATATTGAAGAAAGTGTAACTATGTTTAATTGACAAACAAGTTCAAAATAAACCAGTAACTCGTGAAGTGTAACACAATCTACAAGCTTTTCTATAATATACATGTGTGTGTATGTATGTATATATCTGTATACATTCTAACGAAAATAAAAGCAATTTGCGAATATGCGACTTTCTCGGTCCGTTTTGTAAAATATTTTATTTAAATACGAATTTTTATAATAATAAATGAACACTAACACAAGTAAGGAAAATTTTCTTGTATTAAAATATCAGAAATCTGATTTTTTATAAATTAACATTTGTACCAGTGTTTGAAATTTTATCAGATAAATGTTTTAAAATTTAATAGTCCTAATGATTTTTGTTTAGGTTTTTGGGATTTCGAAATCTGGTTATTTTAAAAATTTCCACAGGCAATAATTATTTATTAAATTATAAAGCTTCTGATCTAAAATTAACACAACCTTTCTTTTAGGGTATAACTGATGTTTAACTTTAACGAAAATATATATATTTTTAATTTTTCGATTTTTGTTGCAGATTTTTTTTTCTTTCGGAACCGGTTCCGAATGTGAAATTAATCTCATAAAAAAAGACTGCAACCAAACTCTAAAAACTTTAAACCACCTTGTTTAAAAATTGACTTGAACTACAGCATGCAAATAAATAAATAAAATAAACTACAAGCAAGATATTTAAAACTAATGCTGCCACTGATTTAAAATTAGCGTACAGGTGTTTCCAATGATTTTTGTAAGATCCTAACAAAATCTGTCCTTCCATTCTGAAACCCTATAATTCTCCAAGTAAGGCGTTACTAAATCAAAGGAGCATTCTAGGAAATGTACTTCAGCAGTTGTGGCTAGACATCTACGCCGAAATGCTACGTTGCTATTAAAGATTTAAAAATAATATCCTTATAGACTTAACACTAACTTAGCGGTATTTACGCATGAGTAATATAGACTCTTGATAATCATACAAATTTCACAACTGACTTTAGAATCCTTACATAACAGAAAATTTTCTCTTTAAAAAAGGTTAGAATGAACTATCTAGTCATATAGATAGTATCGACCAGTAGGATTTAACGTTCTATACCATAGGGATAGCATTTTAGAATACTAACAGCGTAAGAGCTTGCTTTGACTTTTCTTGAGTTTGATTCAAAATTAGCAGAGTTCAGTTCTCCACACAAATGAAAGTAATGGTCAAGACGATGATTGAAAGCATGTGATGTAGAAAGAGTCTGTCATTTGTACCGCGTGACAAACGTTGTAGATCACGTGTGGCTAAATTTTTTGTCTAAAATTCCGTTGCCACCGTTTCTTAAGAACTACAATTTTCTCCTTTTGAATTGAAGAAATCTTGACATTAAACAAGTAATTTTGTTTTCTATAGATAAATACCGGTATATCTGTGGCACGCATGCCGCAAGTTGGCCATCCCTGTTGTAGATGAATAACAGAAAAACATTAGTGAGGTGGCTATTTAATAGCGTGAGTAATGGATATAAAAAGAAGAACAACCAATGAGTACAGACGCCATATTTAAAACCTATGTTTCGCAGACAACCGAATGGTTGGTTACTTCCGAAGTAAATAGAAGTTGAATATTTTCTGCACATCAAATAGCTTGCGAATTCATTAAATTTATTCCAAAGGAATGAATTGCGTTATGTTTTAAAGATAAATTGAAAATGCGGTGTTCCACGAAATACAAGAGAAATTTCTCGAAATTTTTATTCAAAGATATATTGCAATTGTTGAGCACGCATTTGTTATAACTGTATCAAAAAGTTGCCATTCAGCATTCTCAAAGCTGAACTATGTTATCAAAATATGATAGACACAATCACACAGATTTTTTTCAGATGTACACACAGATATTTTTCTTTATTTTTGTAATTATTTAACATTTATTTACGAAGATGTTAGTTTTTTAAACTGTGTTTCTATAAATTAACTAATTTTTTTATGAAATTTTTCTCCTTTTTAATTATTGAAGAACGTGTTTTAATTTTTTACCAATTTTTTTCTTCAGGATTAAATAGTTTTTTCTTCTCTGTATATTTTAAAAAAGTAAATTACTAAAGCAGTTACCCTATACGTCAATCACAAATGTTTTCTTTCAAATCCTTCATATTTTAATCAGAAATGCACAGATCCTAAAATTATGGACATTTTTCTTAAAATAAGAAAATATTTTGCTGGATGGGATGAAAAAGGATTTATCTATACCTTATTCGTTTAACTTAGATTCTGAAGAGAAGAAAAAATATTTTAAAGAAAGGATTGAAACTTCTGTTCAAGAAACTTATAGGATTTTGGCAGATTATACTTCAAGTTGGAAAACACTCTGATTGCAAGTGTCATTTGCAAAGCTGAAGATGTGTATTGGAAAAAATTCGATAGATTCAAGTAAAATAAGATTATTCTACCACGAAAGTAAAAAATAAAAAGAAATATGAAGATGCTTATTTTATAAAGATAAATCAGTGAAAAATTATTAATTATTATTTTTGTTTAACTTTCAACTACATTTAACGTAACTTTTAAGTAAGGTGACATGGGGTAATAACGCCAAGTTAAGTTTTTATCAGTTTTTACGGCTTAGTTTTAGATCGTTTTTAAACAAATATAGGAGTTGATACAGCAACTTATTCATTATGTATACAAGAAAGAATATTTTAGCAGATATGAATATGTAAAATGTAATGACATGATTTTTTGATTAATGCTATTTAGTGTTATTACCCACCAATTTGGAATATCAGCATACTGTAATAATCAACTGGTATTTTACTCATGTCATCATTTTAGAATGCCATGCAAAAAAGACTTTATTATGGGAAGGATGACATGCAACTTGTCTAATTATTAACATACAAACTCTAAAGCTTTAGAAATTGACAAATTTATTTTACTTACCATTAATTGCGATACTAGGATGTAGTAATAAAAAACTCATATTTTACTCTCCTCAAATGAAAAAAATGGAAGTACTTAGGCACATACATTTCTATTTAACTTTTCTTGTTTTCATCAATCACAATAATACTCTCTCATGCATAGAGTAAAAAATAAACCTTATTCGATAGTAGCTGTGTATCTGTGAAAAATCTACCCTGGCGTTATCACCCCGGTTTACTTATTTCGCAGTATATTTTAAATTACACACTACCTCACGAATACATCTAAATTCTTTCAGAATAGTTTGAAAGTATATGGAATACACTACAAATTTATGTAATAAACCAAGTATCTTCTAATAAATATATATTCTTCAGATCACTGAGCTTACCTTGCAATTTTTAAATCGGCCGTTGACTCTAACGTGCTTCTTCTGAGATAAGAACTACAAATTGAACAAACTAATTTATAGTGGTTGTTTGTAATTCAGATGAATCATAGACCTTCTGCGCAGAACCAGCAAGTACCATCTCCTGGATTCTTTCTCGTAATATTAGCACTTAGCATGCACTTAGCCCCTGGACACTTTATATTTAATGGATTTGTATTATAAAAACAAATATTTTAGAATAAAAAGTATTTGTAACTTTGAATGTGACTTTCTGTAAATATATTTAGGTAGTTCTTTTAGAATGAACACTCTCGTATTTCATACATGTTACTGAAATTTTTAAAATTTATATCGCAGTAGGGTAGCGGTACCCAAGAAGGAATGTACGCATCACAGGAAGGGGTGATTGCAGATTTGTGATTAACAATGTGATGTAAAGATTTTTTTTATTTTATAATATATAGTTTTTTTAGCGTAAGTAATACACAAAAATATCTGATAATGGTGGAAGAACGCTGTATAAAACTCATTTATAACCAGACAAGATTAAATATTTTAAATAATAATAATTAAAAAATCTAAATTTGAATGTTTTTCTCACATTTTTTCTAAAACATCCTGTAATTTGAATTTTTAAATGGAAATTTCTTAAAATTTTGTTTTTGAAATGTTCTTGTATTACTTTAGTCTATAATACAGTTTTCAAAAAATATTAATAATAAAACTGTCAGGGATTGTATGACCTAAAATATGCATTTACGCGCACTTCCCATGTTGAGAACCATTCATTTAAATCAATTTAAGACTTAAAAATTTGCTTAACATTTATGAAATATGAGTGCTATGTTATTGAATATCTTTGTTTCTCAATGAAGTAAGTGTATAAGGAACAACTAAACCTTAAATAAAAGCGGAGCAATATTGTGTTGTTGAATTTATAGGTTTAAGCTAAAAACAACTTTGTGACAAAATTTTTACCTCTTCGATAAACTGATAACATGATATATGAAATAACTATTATTTGTTAATGTTCTTTCTCCATGTGAATGACAATTCAAATTATAATAAATATAATGTTCACATTATGATATTTTTTTGCCATATTAATCGAAGTGACAGCAAAAACTTTTACCGAGCTTTAATATACAAAAATTAGCGTTTTTGGAAACACTTCATTAAAAAGATTACGTCACATTGAACAAAAAGCAAAACAGGAAATAATCATAGCATAACATATTATTTAACTATAATCAAGAAATTGTACCAGTTGCCTAAAATCAAAAATTAGAAAAGCAAAACGAAACGAAACGAAACGAAACAAAACAAAACAAAACAAAACAAAACAAAACAAAACAAAACAAAACAAAACAAAACATTAAAATGGGTTTAGAAGTTCAAAAATGTAACTTTTCTCCCTCTTCAAAATCACATACATACCAGCATCTGTGATGACTATTTTACCCAGTTCGTGCATAGCCGGTCACTATACAGAAAAAAAATTAAGGAAAAAAAAACTCAAATGGTCACGTTTTCCTCACTTTTATCTTTGCTTCTTTTAAGTATTTTAGTTTAACTATCCCAAAACACAGTTCTAAAAAATATTTTAATTCATTATGGCATTTTAGTAGGATTTCGTTGGACTACGTTGTTTTTTCAGGTGAAATATCAGTATTTTTTAAATAGAAAAATAAATTTAGTACAATATGTATTGATTTTTTATAACAAAATAGTGGTACAGAAGAATTTTTTGGCCTGGAAATTCCAGGTCTGTACAAACCCTGGTAGGATAAAGAAATCACAAACATAAAAATTAGTATTTTCGCTATTACTTGTATTCAAATAAATAAATAACAAGTAAATGCTCCAGTTGTGTAGATAAAAATTTGCATTACATGTTAATGTTTAATAAAGAAATAACTTATATGTAGATCTTGAATAATGTCTTTTTAAATATCTTCAAATATGCAGAAATTTAATTCAATTTGAATGCTTTTCTTTAATTTAGAAATATATTTTTTCCTATTAATGGTTTAGGTGACAATCATAACAATGCATTGCATGTTACGAGCCATTATTACATATCCTTTTGATATATAACTAGTTCACAAATAACTTCATTTAATTTCTTTTTTTCTTTTAAGTGAAATAGATTTACTCAAATGTCGCTTAAAACATATATTAAGAAATAAAAACTGCCTGAAAACATTCGAAGTTTATTTAAAAAAAAAATACGCAATGTTCGTTTTTTTATAAAAGGGAAAAGAAAAAATACCTAAAAAAATAGGAAGTAATAATTTATCAAAGTCACTACCGGTTTTTCAGTCAATAAATTTGTTTTAAAAAAATCTCACAATTCCTCCTAGTAAATTCGAAATCCGAATCAATCATGTTTTGTCAGTTAGTCTGATACCAGTTGAATGCTCATCAAGACCAGCCGAAGATATAAGTTAACTTATGGACTTCAATATTTCTCCAGAATATTTTGATATAACAATTTGTCACTACTTTAAATAGCCTGTAATAAATAGGACGTAAACTTTTGACATACATCGATAATATTTTTTGCATATATTAACCTTTATTTATTTATGTTAATCGCGTACATTTATAAAACATTCATCAAATATTAGGTTTAGTTTAAAGTCCTAATGTAATACAGACATGCTTTTTTCAATTGATCGGTTTTGATATACAAAATTAATAAATTCTAAAAATTCATCCAATAACCATTGCTACAATTTTTAAACTAAAATTCGTTATACGTTTGTATTAAAGGAATGAGTTAAATAACATTTATTAAAGTTTTTCAATACCTTATTTAGTGTAGTTTTTTAAAAATATTTTTACAATTCAAACTTTAGGTTTGATTACCGTTTTAGGTCAGAAGTATTTTATCTGACACCCTTACTTATTTTATATGCAGAATAATAATTGTATTAATATAGTAATCGCCGCGTTGATTCGACTGCGACCAAATGATTTAATGAGAATAGGCGCTTGAAAGTTTTTCATAAACTAAATTTAAAAAACGCAAAAACATGTTAAATAAAACAGTTGAAAATTTTTAAATCAAAAGTCTGGTGTGAAATATTTTCATAAAACTTCAGTAAAATTTCTGGGCGTTCTAGTGTTAAATTCTTTTCGCTACACAAAGAAATCTGTCTAGTGCACAAAATCGTCGTAAAAAGCTTACAGTCATTGAACAACCTGGTGTTTTGACTTTATTCGAATTAAATGTTCTTGTAATTCGTAAAACTTTAGATTTACAAGCTCAAGGCAAACTATCCATGTCCTAAAACAGTCAAGGACAACTTATCTCATGACAGTATACGAAAAATAAAAATCGGTTGAAAAAGACCGAGAGAGACTTCAGCCACGTCTGATATTTTTTTTAAGACGTGGCGTACTATTAATACCAAATGTAGAAACTGCAGAGATAATAAAATATGCTTTACTAATGGACGTATCAGAAAGGATAAATCTCACAAACTCCACATATTTTACTGAGCGTCAAGATATTTTTGCTGGCACTGTACTGTGCACATAATTTTATACTATATACATTTTTAAAAATCATCACAAAATTCGCACTTATTCATTTACAAAAAACACTCCACATTTTTTTTTACGTTTTGTCAACACCGCGAAACTAAAAGTATAAAACTACAGGCAAGTTTTTTTAAATGTTAATTTCACGTTTACAAATATTCTAAACGAAGCAGACTCCCTTTTTTTCGTGCAAGCTTAATAACTGTTTTGTTTGCCCAAGAAAAATGTGGGTCAGTGATTCAGTGTTAAAAAATGAAATGAGTTGCGCCATAAAAGTTTTATAAAACAGCTCCAGAAACAGTTAAGTTAATGAAAGAAGTTTACAAAGAAGCTTACTCTCTACAAAAGTTTTGATTAGTCTACGACGTTTAGATGTCATGGAGATTTTTAAAAAAATGTCGTTTGTCCTCAGAGCTGGTTCGTAAGCCTGGCCGACCAGAAAATGTTATGAATTATAGAAATGTTATTACTGTTCAGGTAATCTTACTAGAAAATCGGTGAATGACATATGAAGAGATACCGCAAATTTTGAAAATGTCAATGTTTCGCATTCTACACTTTATAGATTTGCCATGTTTGTTCCATGTGGGTCCCTAATCATCTTAAAACCCTTCGAGCGTCTTGCAAATGGGTAAAATTGTAATGTTGTTTTGACTGAATTTTGTTTTAAATGCTGATAAAATATTATTCTTTCAATATTATATAAAAAATCTTATTTAAGAATATAAATGTAACCCTTGAGAGTGTTAATCCTTTTTCAATGCATTAAATCTGTAGAATTATAATATCTTAAACATTGCTTATATTGCAGTTAAACCTGGAGCTTAGTGTACGGAATATTACGTTCCAAACACTTAGAGGGTTAATAAAGAACAAATATAAACAAGAATTCATTAGTGTTGTGGGAGAAAACAGATGCTACAAATCGATCTGAATTTATTAAGGGTACAGTAGACTTTCAAAATCACAAAAAATCATCAAATTGTCGAGTTTTCATTTTTAACATAATAACATTATATGAAATCCCTGCTATTGAACGTAAAAAGGATTTTGCAATTTCGACTGTTTTTACTGGAGTTACAAGCATTTTTCTCCAATCGACTGATTCCGCCACGCCCTTTGTTTACTTTTTTGTCGATTCGCAGCCGTAAAATTTAGCCTAGTTTTTCGTTTTACCTTCCTCAATGTTATTATTTTGCTCTGAATACTTATTAATTTTGTGATTTCGCAAAACAATACTTTAACTGTAACTTTTAACTGTTTCTTTTAGCGTTTGTTTACAATGTATTTAGAAGAATTGCTTTTTGTCCCCAATCTTTTTAGCGTAAAATAAAAAAAATTCTATTTCTCAACAATTATTTAATATTTGTAACAAAATATTGTACAATAAGATGTATTTATTCCATGAATATTTCCAAAAAAAATTTTTTACAAATTCATCAGAAAAAAAAAAGATTTTTTAAAATTCAGATACTTAACGTCCTTTGCATGAATTACTGTTGAAGCCACATATTTTAAGAGATTTAGCATAAAAACGTAAAACACTTAGGGGAAAGTCGGATAAAACCGGGACCCTAATATGTTTTTCTTTTTATTATTCTGGACTATGTGAACAAAACGGTCAAAATTTGTATTAAAACGATATATTAATTACTTACGAAGAAGAAAAATACTCATTCAGTCGCGAACAATAGCAATTGAGATCATAACAACACTTTTTTCAAAAGCATACAACGTCCCGGCTTTGTCCGACCTGGTCGGAGAAAACCGGGAACTTGGAATAAATAATTAAAAGCACATTGTAACTTTGCAATAATACCATTTATTAAATAAAAAATTGCAGAAATTGTCATATTATACTTATAGACTGGGAATCTACATTAAATCTACGTTCTGTTTTAAGAATTAAAAATGCTAGGCATAAAAATCACAGATGAAAATTCGATCTTGTTCATCTGCATTGTTGCACGGTTCATGTGACCACTCTCTGAAATGAAGTCATGGTATCCAACTCTCCTTTGGTTTAGCGTGTTAAGATGCATATATCCCTTTTTTCCTATCTCCTTGTTTGATGTCAAGTTTTTTTTTAGCCACTGTTTTTTTTTCAGTTCAGTTTTTTTACATTTTTTTTGTCATCTTAAAAAGTTTTCCTTCATGGCTAAGTTCTTCTAGACTTTCTATTACACCCTTCTTTTTTCTTATCATTCGAGTTCTAATTTGTAGGGGGTTGAAGAGTAAGAACAGCTTTTTTCCTTCGCCACATGTCGGAATTCCCGATGGTTCTAGGGTCCTTTTGTTCTAGAATAGGTTTTATACCCTGTAGTGAGACAGTAAAAGGACACCTGATATCTCTGCCCAGGCCTTGAGAAGACGTAGAAGGTTATACAGCAACCAGAAAGTCCACATCGTTGTCTTCTACAGGAACTGGAACCTTCGTATTCGGCGTTGCTGCTTTCATATAGACTCATTCGGTTTCTCAGACTGAGGCTAATGGTTTTCTACAAACAGGTCTATCAGGATTTTGTTTTTGGTCAGGCAATTTTTGAGATTTAGCAAAAGGATTATTTTCCATTTCCTTTCAGTTGATGAAAATCGATGATTCCACAACTCTATGATTTCCTGTATTTTTTCCAACTTAATTTGGAATATAAAAGTCTAAAAACAGTTTCCCATGTAACAACTTAATTTAAATAATAATTTTTGCATTTTAAACAAGTTAATTCTATTTCAATCACGCAAATAAAGGAGCTGTTCCAAAACGGGAACATCCCTGTTATGTCCGACTACGCCATTTTGATGAAAAATTATTCTAGAATTGTTCAGGCATCTCATAGACACCAATACAAAACGCTAAAATAACAAGTAAATAATAGGCTATCAGACGTTATACTAAACTAAATTAAATCTTTAGGCATTTCGGATTAGTAATGTGAAATTGAAGACGTGAATTTTTTCATGCGAAACTTTAAAAAATGCATCACTGCGAAATGAGTTGGTTTACACGACTTCTGCTTAGTGGGAGCTGGCATGCCGCTTGCCTAGGAGTTATTCTAGAAGATTCCACTGAAACTTCCACAAATAAAGCTATAAAGCCTGGTTACCTGTTTTATCCAACTTTCCCCTACATATAAACTATAATTGATTTTATATCCCTTGTATACAACTGAAACTGTGTCATTAGGAAAATATTAAGCATTTATAACCATTGTAGTTACTGAAACCTGTTTTTCTCAGAATGAATATTTTCGTCGTTTTCATGATTTCAAAATGTTCCATGCGCAATACTTTATGCCCAATTTTTGTATTTTTTTTTAAATGCTCTCTATGTATGTGTTAACAAGCGTTACTAAAAATAAACTTATTTAGACGCATTCAAATTTTTTAAATTTCAGTTATATGGAATTTTTAATGATTTTTTAACGAACACTACAAAAAAAAATTAAGTTAAAATCATTTTGTTAATGTTTTACAAGTAATATGCTAAAAATGCTTAGTATATATCAAAGGCTAATTATGGAAAACTTTTGAAAAAGTATGTGAAAACGCAATTCATTTCTGAATAAATATCTATTAGAATCATTTACCTAAATTTTTAATTTTGGAACTGTATAAGAAAAGATTTATAATTTGAATTCAACTCACACCTGAAATGAATTATATTTAAAAAAAACTTTAATGTATTTACATAAAATTCCCATCTAATCCTTTGTTTTACGTTGTAATACTTTCAGATAATGATTAACAAAATTTCTCCAATAAACATTTAAAAACTTCTACATAATGATATTAAAATAGATTGATTTTCTTGTTAGTAAATTACTTCTTAATTTTTACTCGTGTTCTTGTGGACTCACTCTTATTTTAATTAAGTACAATGCAAACATTTTCTAATTAATAGTACTTTTTTTATAAAAATATAATGTTTCCTTAAAAATAGTTTATTAAATGAAAGATTCAAAGAAAGTAAACGAAAGAAGAAATTAAAATGCATCAGAAATTTTGAAACTTTATTACAAGTATTAAACAGATGCAAGCCGCAATATATAAATATTTATAAGTATTTTAACTTAGAGAATATTTTGATAATCACTAAAAATAACGGAAGAAAAGTATTCAATCACATATTTTTTTCTTATAATTATCTATTTTGAAGTTTTCCTTTCTGTAAAATTATTAAATTCGTAATTTAACATAATTCTTAAAATTCAAAGTGTTTTAAGTTTTCTTTCTTATTATTACATTTATTTTCTTATTATTACATTATTACATAGCCCCACCTTCCATTATTTACAATTGAAACTTTGCAGATTAACATAATTTAAAAAACGCATTTTTACTGTATGCACAAAGATACTGGAATGTCAATTTTTTTATCTTTTTTTAATATATATATATATATATATATATATATATATATATAAATGAATGAAATAAAGCGAAAACAAATTCTCATTTTAAAATATGCTTCTTGATTGTAAAATAGACCTATTTCAAATAGCATAGGATGAAACCAAATCTAATATCAGATTGCCCTATCAAATTCAAAATGATGTATCTTTTGGATACCGGCACCTGAAAGTCTAAAAAGTAGTTAGAACTCCAAATAGTTTGCAAGGAAACCAATATTGATTTTTTTGAATCAGCGTAGTACAAAAATAAACTTGCTTACGGAAGTTTTATTTATTTACTTATTTATCTTTGACCAAAACTTCCTTCTGGAACGACTAAAATATATATTTTTTAAATTTTATCAATTTTACATATTTCAGTTACTTTTTCTATGTTGCAAAATACGTGAATAAACAAACAAGGGTTACTCCATACAAAATGAGCAAATCAGGTATGGTTGACATGTCAGAGATTTTATTGAAAATCATCATGCAAGTCGATCATATTCATTTACGAGTTAATGCAAAGTGATAGATTTCAGATTTTTTTAATTTCAGTATAAAAAATTACAATAAATGTTGATGCAAAATCGAGGTTTTGTGACATGCTTGAAATTTCAAGTTAGATTATTAGCCTTAGGAATGGAAAGACTGTATTAAAAATTATTTACAATTAAGAAAAAACAATAAGCAACAGATTTGAATAATTTAGTAATTGTGTTTTAATTCTGTAATAAAAAAAATGCTCTATTTCGCCTACATATTTCGAGTGGTGACAAATAGTTATATAGAAATATTCCAGAGAATTATTGAACTTCATAAGTTACCTTTTTAAAAATAATCTTCTTCATGGGCATTCAACTGGTATCAAACTAAGTGACAACCATGATTGAATTGAATGTCGAATTTACTTGGATAATTTGCGAGATTCTTTTATACAACTCTATTAGCAGTAAAATCTCTCGTGCGTTTCTTAGATAAATGTACAAATAATAAGGAATGTATAAGAAATAAAATTTGTAAGAAAGTGATATTCGATGCAGAGATCTGCAAGTTATCTGTCTTAATTGATACATACATTATGCTACATTCAAATTCTGATTGTTCAATGTAATCATTTTCATGGCTTTTTGTGAGAAAAATAGACTCTAGCTAACTATAAATTTATACATTTATGGCAACTTAAGTTCATTTAAAATAAATATATTTGTCCATTTTTAAATGTGACCTTTGTTAACCTCTTTACAAAAAATAAATAAGAAATAAATAAAAAATAAATGACGGACCACTTAAATTTAATAACACTATTACATAACAATTTAAACAGTTCAATAGGTAGATACACAAAAGAAATCCATTTCTTATTGAACGCTGTATTTTCTCAGCCCTGTTATTTCTACGTTATATGTCAAAATGTAGAAATTGACCAGTTCTAATAAACAGAATTTTACCTTAATGCGGAACTTCCACTCAAGAAAATGCAATATAATTTTGTGAGTTACTTTTGAGATTTATAACTGAGCCGGAAAGAAATGTGTACATAATAAAATATTATAAAAAACTTGAATTATTATTTCGTATAGATTTTTTAGATCTACTCTTTCTTTTGATTCACTTTTTTTTCAAAATTAACAAAAACATTAACCTATGAAAATTAATTTTGAATGTTTTTAGGAACATCTTAATTTCTAAATATGAGCTTATAAGCATTTATGCAATTGCATTTCACTCTAAAAGTGCAACTATAACAAGTTTTTTATAGTAAGGCAAATATTTGCATATAAATAAGATACAGCGCGACGGTTACCGGGCGTTTTAGCGTTAAGAAATCCCTATTTTCATATTACCACCAGAACTAGAAAAAATAAACAGAAAAATCTAAATCATGTTAAGCTGCAAGAACCACCCCTCTATATAGCCAACACGTCATAGAAACTTTCAACCACATCTTCGGTTTAAAACTAAATAAATAAATAAGTAAAACATTCAATTCTGGCTTAAGTGTCATGAATTATTTTTGTTGGTGCTGTATATAAAATAACTGGAACTTGAAAAATGCGTATATATTTATGTACTGAAATACATTTACTTTCAATTATGGTAATTGTTATAACAATTTTTTAAGATTCTATCATTAGTAATAATAATAATTTTTATTGAAATCATTTTTTCTGAAAATTATTTTTTAAATGATATTTTTCCGAAAATAGAAAGTAAAATTGTGTGCAAATATCCAAAGTCCATATGAAAGCACATAAAGGCTAAAATGAACTTAATATTATCTACATTAATACTTATGGACACGCATAATTTCCATAAAAAAATATCCTCCGCATAATTTATATGCGAACTTTCAGTTAAATATTTTTTTTGATAATTTACATATTATTAAATACACGAGTAATGTATTTACATATGAATAACAAAATATATATCGATTGTCTCTAAAATATATATTCTCAACTGTCCATTGGATATAAATTAAGACGAAATAATCGTTTACTTGGATTATAATTAATGAAATGCATCCCTGAACATTTTACGAAAGAATCTGGTTCACCTCAAGCAATGTAATTCATTATTTATGAAATGTTGCGCATCAATCAAAACGCTTTAAAGCAAATGGAAGTCACGAGGAACTTCGTTTTTCGTATATATAATTTGGATGTGATATTTTAATATTTACCTAAAAATGTTAAACTTTAATGTTTTTATCCGAAGGCTGCGTTTTACAAACATATTGTTCACTGACAATTTTTGGGAATCAAATAGAATATAATAAAAACGTTAAAACTATTAAATATTGTTGATTTAAATGATTTTCTATACATACATTTTTAAAAAGTTTCCATTATAATAGATTGAGACAAAAATATTTATTTATTTGTTTAATTTTATTTCTTCATTTTTGTTTTTGTAATTTTACAGCATTCTAATTCCCTTATTTCCTGTGTTATATTTACTTGAAGTGTTTTTATTAAGAAGTATTTCAAGAAGATAATTTACCATGAACTACATTCAATCATACGGATTCTTTCCGATTGTATGATTTTTTTTTTTTAAAACACGTTTAAATTTATTGTACATATCACACTTGAACGTTTAAAATTTCAAAAAGCAAAAGCAGTCTAATATACATGTTACACTAAAACAATATATATATTTTTATTTAGATATATATATATCTCTCTCTACATATATATATTGGTTTTCTTGAAAAATGGAATTATTAACATTAGATTTTATCAGAAACATGGCATGTGAGGAAACATAGGGCCAGTCAAAGCAAGAGTGAGGCCTTATAAAAAATCCCTGCTGAACCCACCTACGGGCACAGAAAGATTTTGAATTTAAATGCTAATTTCGACTAAAAATAGTAAATTATTATTAGAGATAAACCTAGTTTAACAACTTTATATGCCCGGTTTAGGAGAATTTTTAATTTTATTTTTCTCTAAGAGCTGGTTTTATGAGAATAACATTAAGACAGTATTAAAATATCAACAATTAAAAATTTTTTAACACTGATTCAGACACATTTTTAAAAAAAAAAAAAAATGTGAAACTTCCTGTCGTGATTTTTGAAGATATTTGTAAGGGACATGCTGTTTTTATTTTTCTTTCTATTAATTTGAATTTAATTTCTAAACAATTAATTTCTCGGCCATAGTTTTAGGTAGATTTCGTATGAAATAGTACCTATTGAAATCGCTCCTATGCTAGGAATTTCTGAAAAGTTTCTGCAGATCTACACTTATCATGACACCCCCCCCCCAGACATCAAAACTATCATTAGTAAAAAAATTTATATATATATAACCTTTTTATGGACACGATAAATTCTTTAATTCTGCTCGGATCTCTTCCAAACTGATACCTAATATCAAAGGGCATATCATCTCGGTCAAGTTCGTTAATGTGCAAAATCGGACTAACGGAGTTGAAATAGTAAGGGGTTTTGTGAAACCCGACAAAAAACCCAATAACTTCCTTATTAACACATTTGCTCCCGCTTACGTTAAGATGTGATGATAGTTAATGCCGCACTGTAGAAGTGGGTTTTTCCCAGAAACCGATTTACTTTTTATAACAAAAAATCAGTGAAAGATTTTCCCACGCCAGCGCGCGACTGGCTATTGGACATCCTCCAACATCACGCGCTAGCGTGAGTGGCCCCTTAACGTTGGCGCAATATCACGCGCTTGCGCGTGATCGGCAGCGAATGTGTTAAAATAGATATCGAATCAATTTTGAATCATTTATTGAATCAGTGCTCTCAAACAAATCCTAATGGCATGTTCTCTTATTGAGGAGCTATATAATGTGGCGCATTGGTCAGTTTTGTGATAAAGCCAAAATGCTGTCAAAATGATTTCAAAAATGCTGTCAAAATGTCATTCTGAACAGAATTTGCCGAAGCGATCCTGGTTGAAAAATTGAGGAAGTATTCAAATAACAAATTACTTTTTTTCTGAGTCATTTTTAAATTCATTTTTACACTGAAACGCTTTCAATTTACAGGTTCTCTTATTTAAGAACTTCATAATGTGCCGTATTGGTCAGTTTTTTTATAAAAGCAGATCACATTTCGAAAAAATCTGCCAAAATGGGATATTCGAACAAAATTTCCCGGAGCGATCTCGATTGAATAATTAAGGAAGTATTCAAATAAAAAATTGCTTATATTATGACTCATTTTTAAACTCAATTTTTCTCCCAAACGCATTCAATTGACAGCTTCTGTTGTTTAGGAACTGCATAATGTGCCGTATTGGTATATTTTTCCATAATTAGAATATAAATAAAAAATACTGTCAAAGAGGTCATTTGTGCCGAATATCACTTAAGATGATTCTTATAAAACCAGCCATTACAGAAAAATGAAATTAAAATTTCCACAAAAGCGGCCAAATAAAGAGGTTGTTCAGCAGCTTTTATCTCTAATCATACTTTATTTTTAGTTGTTGAAATGAGCTTTGAAATCCACCTCCGCCTACAGGCCAAGCCGACAGGGATTTTTCATTTCCAAGAGTATCGCGTCTGGAAATTCGAATAAGAATTACTTTGACAGCATTTTTATTAAATATAATTTACCTTTATTAAGAAATAGAACAATATGGATTATTACTCAATTTTTAAATAAGAGAACTTGCCAAGCGCATGCGCTTGAGAGCAAAAATGATTTTAAAAATGAGTCAGAAATTAAGCAACTTCTTATTTAAATTCACTCTTAATTCTTCCAGGAAGATCGCTTCGAGAAATATGGTTCAAAATGCCTACTTTAATGGTAATCTTTCCAGATATATTCTACCTTTATCGAAAAATCGACCAATAAAGCAATTGTATATTTTCGAAATAAGAAACCTGCAAATGTATACGTTAGAGAGCAAAAACGAATTTAAAAATGAGTCGTAAAATAAGCAGTTTGGATCTTCTACTCCTATTTTTGTTTGATTTTTTATGCTATAAGAATTGGTCATTTGAAAAACTTGTCAGTATAAAAGTTGTAGATATTATGGAGAAGTTGTATAATAAAACTAAAGATATTGTATATTAGAGTGGAGCGAAAAAAAATATTTTTTAAAAATCAAAAACGGGTAGGTGCCAAAAGTTGCCTTTATTCTAGTACATTAACCGTGTGAAATTTTATCGCTGAAAAAAATGGCTTGAGTCTGCGGTTTTGCTCCAAAAATCGAAATTTTGGGTAAAATTTCTCATTTTTTGATATTTTTTCAAAAAAATAAAAAATTTCCTACAGAGCTGGTTACTATTTAAAAGTGTTACTTAAACCTTTATATTTATCTGCTTAACATATTTAAACTATAAAACAATATCTTTATTCAGTATAGATGGAGCAAAACAGACAACTTTTGGTTAGTAAACGGCATTACCACTCTATTGGGACATACAAAGAATTGTTGTTTTTATTACATCTTTTTTTCAAAACTACCTTGGACATATGTCGCGGAGGTGGCTATATTTCATATACCAACCGTCCCAACTATTTGATCATCTTAGTACAGTGTTTTATTTAGATATTGATTTGTGATTTTCTTTATAAAAATCTCGCATGTTTTCGATGCATCCAGCTAGTTTATCTGTTCTTTGTATCCACATGCTGCTGTGACTATCTTAATATATATATTTTACAGCCTATACAAAAAAAAATGAAAAGCAAAGTAATGTACGGGAATATTATTAAAGGGATCTATTCGGCCATCTATTATCTTTATCACATTTACATCCAGTTGATGAAAGTGATTGGAAGTTCTGTTACCACAGCATTTTTTCAATCAATTATATTTTTTTACATAATGACCTGCTTCGAAGATGATTTCAGGTATTTCAACTATAAGTATCCATCATTTATTCTGCTTTTGCATTTTTTATATTTTGAGAAGCGAGCTGTTTAATGTGATTTCTGGTGATCGTCGCGTCAGAGAGAATTGCAATGGGAATTTGTCCTGCACGTGCAGAGCAACCGTTGTTGTAAATAACTATTTTTTGCATTAGTTTTATGCCATTTTCTAAGTGTATTCGTAGTCAGGCAATTTACCATTAACCTTTAGATCCCCCATTTTATAAGTAAACAATATTTGATGGTGAACTGTCCTGGGCATAAACTTGTATGCATAGTACTTTTTGAGAGAATGTTCGGACTCTAATCGACTATAAGTACTCATTTAAATTTAGGAGAATTCTATTTGTCGCTCTGAATCATTTTGCATTGGGCAAGGCTAGACTTGTGTATAATAATGGATCATGTGCTACTTCAATTCCAGTGAATTTCCTCTGCTTCAATTATTGGAGAAGTCGATGTAAAACGTTATAATCTACATGGATTCACGGGATCAATAATAAAATCTTTGTCTACGTTACGTACTATTTACTTTCTATTACAAATTTTTATAAAATAGGTAATAATTTTGAAAATTTATTTTCTTAAATTAAGTAAAATATACTAATAATAGACTAGAAATTTCTGTCGGATATTGGAAAGCTAATTCAAAGGGAAAGCTATTTCTTAGAAGAAATGGGGAATAGGAATTTAGAAAACATCTCGCACAAAAAACAGCTCATAAAGCGAATAAAATGTTCCGCTTTATATAAGCACAGATTGGCAATAAGAGTCTATAGATTCACAAAATGTATAATCAAACTTTATACCGCGGGATATTCTATACCAAATGTAATGGTCTAAAAACTTATTAGAAATTACTCGACTACGAAACAACACAGGTAACGACATAAAACAAATACTAAAACTTATTTCGAGATATTGTTGCTTTACACGCAAATTTTGCTTGAAATCCCTTGTGCGATCGTCATAATATTAAACTGCTAGCTTCTCAAAATATATTCAATGTAATAGGTACAGTAAATGATGACATACTAGAAATTGAATTCATACAATCAATTTTTAGGTATATCATTATACATATAATGCAATTGATTGAAAAAATGTTGTGGTAACTGAACTCCCAATCATAATGTATTAATTGTATGAAAGTTTAATAAAGATAATAGACTGCTGAATAGGTTCAATTAACAATACATTACGCAGCTTCTCTTCTGTTATACAAGGTATAAAAATATACGTGCAGCAGGTCACACCAGTAGCATCCAATGTCAGTGAAAACAAAGAAGCGGTAAACTACTTTGATACGTAGAAAACTCCTTCGGGAAAAAAATACCTTAAAATGGGGTGAATCGGAACGCTTTTGAACTTTGACGTTAATAAAAAGCAACAACTGATTTTTTAATTTTTTATTTTTCAACTGTAAACTTCGGTCTTGTTTTGTCCTTTAGTTTTTAAGCAAAAACGAAACATTTTTACTGTTCATATGCATATTATATAATTTATTAATGGTGTTCCGATTCACCCCGCAGATAGGGGTGAATCGGAACAAATGTTATAATCTTTAATTTTTCCGATTCAGACTTTAATAGGTTTAATAAAAACAGGTAATAATGATAAGGGAGGAGTAGGAACGCATAGCTATTGTGAATCAAGCCTTTATTTTACATACAAGTAAAGTTATGATTTTTTAAAAATTATAAAACAACTTTGAAATCAATATAAATTAAAATTTATTTTAAAAAATTATATTCGAATTGCAGAAGTAGAATTTAATACAAATTCAACCCTGTTCTGTGTTATAACTTTACTAGTAGTCATTGGGTAAGTGAAAATATTGAATAGCCCAAATCGCTGCATGTATTAATACAATCTACTAATGCGCCCTCATCCCCAGCCCTAGGTACTGTTTGCATCCCTCTATTAGGTAGCTTTCATTACAAAAAGTAAAAAGATACCTATTGCAGCCGTCCGGAGGAAAGCACTGATTTTTGTCATGCGATAACTATCGTATTTATGAACCGATTTGAATGAAACTTGGTATGTACATAGTACATACAATTCGAGTTCGTTAGCCAGCATCATCCGCCATCTTGCTTCGAAATGGCGGCCATTTAAAAAAAAAATTAATTTAAAATTAGGTACAAAAAGGTGAGAAATTGAAAAAGATTTTTCTTTTGTGTATTTGACCTTGATACAAAGATTCCAGGGCATTTTTTGTTTCATCTATATCTTGAAAAATAGCTGAGTTTTAGCACTTTCAATTTCCAGTGTGATTGACATTTTGAAACGGTCTGAAATTTGTCACGCGATAATACGCATATTAAAAAACTCATTTGGATATAACTCCGTGTGTACATAGTACACATCAATGACTTGACCGAGTTCATTAGCCAACTTCATCTGCCATCTTGTTTCAAAATGGTGGCTATTTAAGTTTGTCAAAAATCTTTTAAATGTATAATGATGTACAAATAAGAAATTAGAAATTGAAAAAAGATTCTTTCGAATGTATTTATCTTAATAATGAATTCCGGAGTATTTTTTGCTTTGTCTTTATCTTAAAAAACGCCTGAGATATAGCAGTTTGAATTTCTAATGTGGGTGATATTTTTAAAAAAATCAATTTGCCCGCGACAGAACCCGTATATATTAATCGATTTCGATATGAGAGTGCATGTCCACATGAATTAAGATTTCGACCAAGTTCATTGGTTTGTTTTATCCATCATTTTGCTTTAAAATGGCGTACACTTCATGATATCGTGGAGTTTGGCGACTCTCTAAATCGCTGAAAATAAAACCACGTTGAATAAAATATGACTAATTTCTAAAAATTGCTATTAATAATCAGTATTTACAAAAATTAGCATTCAATCTTATAAAATCGGGTTTCACTAATTTGAGCTTCGTATGTTTGACTAATATAACTTAATTTTAAATAAATAATATATAAATAAGTATATGAAAGCTACCTCTACCTCCCGGCATTGCCGGAAGGACTTTTTTAAATTGTTTTTTCATTTTGAGATGTTTGTGTAATGTTGTGGATGTCAGAGAATAATTTTGTGAAATTTTTCTAACTAATTTGCTATTTTTAAATTCTTTTATTGTGTGTTCCATGTCTGTTGAATTAGGCATTGACTTTTTTTTTTAACCAAGCAATTTCTTGGCACATTTAAACTCTTCAAGTAATTAGAACGAACAAAATATTGTTACAATACATATTCACACATATGTTTTCATATATTACATGAAACTATTACTGTATAGAAAAATAAACCATGAGAGAATATATGTTCCGATTCACCCCATAAATCTTAAACCTCTGATGTTACAAGCCATTTTTCATTTTTTCATTATGTAAGTTCATATGTTCATTTTCATTATACAGCATATCGTTTACAAGACTATCATTAATTAAAAATCCCCATCTCTTAGGTTTAGAATACGAAAAATACTGTAGTTACAGACAGTTTTGAAGACGTTGACAAAATGAGTGTTTTGAGGAGCCTCTTGAAGTTTTTTTATATACCCCAGTAGTAGTGCCAACATGTCGAAACTGAATTTCCCAACTCTTAATGTTATTACCTTCTTATAAAAAAAATTGGCTAATACAAATATCATCACATATATTTGTAATGAATTTATTTGTGTGATCGGGAAGTTTCGTTCCTATTTTTACCAAAAGTTTACCAAAATTTGTCAGATTTGCTCCGATTGAACAGACTACAGATATTGTTTTATAGTTTAAATATGTTAAGCAGATAAATATAAAGGTTTAAGTAACACTTTTAAACAATAACCAGTTCTGTTGGAAATTTTTAATGTTTTTTGAAAAAAAATGTCAAAAAATGACAAATTTTACCCAAAATTTCGATTTTTGGAGCAAAATCGCAGACTCAAGCCATTTTTTTTCAGCGACAAAATTTCACGCAGTAGATGTACTAGTATAAAGGCAACTTTTGGCACCTACCCGTTTTTTATTTTTAAAAAATAATTTTTTTCGCTCCACCCTATTGTATATCTTTATTTTATATCTTTTGAAATGACGAGTTTACTGATTTTTTTTCTTCTTTAACACCCCCTTTTTGTTTAAGTTTTTATTGTTTTTGGAGCTAAGAATTGGTCTTGTCAAAAACTTGCCAATATAAAAATTGTAGATAATATACAGAAGATTAATAATAAATTAATTGGATTTGATATTGATTGTATTTGATATATTGAGAATTGACAAATTTATGATTTTTATCCTCCCTAGAACCTTATTATTTTGCTCCTGAGCTCATATTGAATTTTTTCGAAAATCTTTCATATCCAAATTTTCGACCCTTTTTCAAGAAGTAATAATAACTTTAAACTGATTCGATATCTTTTTAATAAAGAACTTATGGGAGTTTTTCGGGTATCACAAAACTCCTCCCTATTTCCACTTTTTGTTTCCAGTTTTGCCCATTAATGAACTCAACCGACATTTTATGCTCCTTGATATTATGTATCAGTTTGGAAGAGAATTGAGCAGAATTATGGAAATTATCATATCCATAATAATATGAAAAATATAGATTGATAGATAAACTTTTTTACTGAAACTGTTTGTGGGCTCCAGGAACCATGATTGGTGTAAATCTGTAAAAAGGTTTCAGGTATTCCAAAAGGAAGGCATGTAATGGATAGCATTTCATACAAAATTTACTTAAAACGAGAGTCATACTAAACAGATTAACAACTTTTATTATACTAATAATATTGACTTTGTGACTATTTTGTAATATATTCATCATGTTATTCCTATCCATTAAGAATGCACTCAAAATGTAAGGAAAAATATCTCATAAAATACATATTGCGCAACCGTAATTTTTTTATGAAGAAGAATTTACTGTCCGACTTCAAAACTTTTGATGTACAAAACGTAAATTAAACATGAGGTAATTTATTCTAATAGGCTTTTACTCCGAAAGGAATGGGAAGTTTTTTTAAATTTTGGAATATTCTTAAAGTAGTTTTAGTTACTAATCAACAAATCCTGGGAGCTAAAGTAACAGGTTGCCTTATAGGAAACAGCGTGTGGAGTTAGTATAAAACAGTTTAAGGGGCTCATGTGGAAGAGTACTTGGACCTGATGCAAAGCAAAACAAGTAAGAAAAATCATGCGTTAAGCATAGATTATGAAGCACTTTCCAACACTTAATGAAATCTTTAACAAAACTTTGTTATTTAGGGAAATAATAGTGTATAGCCAAATGTACCCAAATATGTATTCCAGTACTTTTAAACAGCCCTGTATTTCATATGTCAGGTAATATAATGGGAAAATTTAGTTTAGCAAGAAAATACCCAGTAACTTGAAATTTCTTTTTCAGCAATTCATACTATTAGATGGAAACATACTTGAATACTTTTGTTCAGCCCTGTAGTTTACATTGTACTTTTATTACACGTCAGCATTAGGTAAAAATTTATTGTAAACTAAAACACTTTTAAAACAATTGAAATCACATGCTCATAAATAATCATTCATAAGCGTCAATGTACCGAATTCTTTGCGTGGCCCTGTATATCCTTTTATCTATATTCTGCAAACATTTCTCAGTAAATTGAGTGAAGCTCAGCGTAAAAATGCATAGCTTATTTAAAAACCACGCTTAAATAATTTACGCTGATATTCAGTAATGTTGGTGAGCTCTTTTGAGTAGCCCTGTATATCAACTATACATTTATACACACCATATAATGTGCATATATTTAGCGAAATATAAACGCGCATATCATAATTAAAATGCATTTCATCCCTCAATAAGCCATCATCGGATACATATACGGTATTTCGGAAAGAATATACTATTTGAAATCTTTTGTATGGCCCTGTAAATGCTATATATTTCATATTATGCAAGACAGTAGCGAATAATTTATATTAAGTTTCAGTGACATATATCAATTTTATTATACATGAAAAAGCTTAATATATTTAAAATATGTCACACACAATTCCCCCTTTTACCATTATCTAATCGAATTCTTTTGTTTGGCCATGTAAATGAATAATAGCTACATTTTCACCTTATATTTTATAGAATGCATATTTCAATGTTCGACAGGGTATAAGATCTTTAAAATTCCTTTGGAACGATTTTTCCACATAGGCCGTAATGTAATGGGAAATTTTGATTTGCCCTGTAGATAAACTAATCATGGTAGAAACTTCATTTTCGATAGGATTTGAGCTAGGGTAAGCGTCAATAACGTCCTAAAATTTCATGGCAATCTAAGTATATTAACGATTTTTCTCCATGGGCCATAATGTAATGGAAAACTTTTGATTCGACCTGTAGATAAACTAATCATGGTAGAAACTTCATTTTCAATAGGGTTCGTGCTAGGGTAAACGTCAATAACGTCCTAAAATTTTATGGCAATCCGAGTATATTAACGATTTTTCCCCATAGGCCGTAATGTAATGGGAAACTTTTGAGTCTCTCTGTAGATAAACTAATCATGGTAGATACTTCATTTTCAATAGAGTTCGTGCTAGGGTAAACCCCAATAAAGTATAAAAATTTCATGGCAATCCCAGTATATTTACCGGAGTTAGAGCGCGGACAGACGCACAGACAAACCGAATCAATAAGCACTTTTCAACTTTGTTGGAAAGTGCTAAAAAGCAGAAATTGTTAATTTTTGTCTTTGTTTAATATTCCAAATAAGTTTTTCTCTCTAGCCAGGTCTAACAGTATATTGTTCGAAGTTTGTCACCGATATGTTTTACATGTTAACTTTAAAACTAATAAGTATTAAAATATTTCATCCATGCACTAAAAATGCTATGTAATTTTCTTTATCTGAAAGCTACCATCAAAATAAGTTTAAAAACGAACTTTAAAATATATCTTTTGGCACGAGCAGTTATAATATTATCAGTTAGATATTTTAGATTACTACAAGTAGACTTACGATGTAATCCATGCCCAGTTAAAGCACATAGAAATACAAGATGCTATTTCCCGTAAGTATACAGTTTGCCCATTAAAGTCCTTTGCCACCCTAATTCTGATGCTATACTTATAAAAGTGGTGTCTAGGTACAGTAATGTAACAATGCACTAGTGAATAAAACCACCTGCAGCACCCCATACTATTAAAAAGATGCGGAGTTACCATTCCTATCTCGAAAACGGAAACTGATAGAAAAATAAACGGTCAAGTGCCAGTATTACTCGCGCTCAAAGGGGTTCCGTACAATAAGTATATGAATTACAAACTGTATTTAAAAGAAATCGTTTCTAAAAATAATAATATTTTATTTAAAAAGAAAACACAACTATACAACATAGGATTGGATATAGTTATATATACTAGAAAAGTATGGATGGATTTACCATGAAATTTCAAAAGATATGAATCCTAAAATATCAAATATTTCTATTCTATGTAACTTTTTTAAAATCTTACCCTAATCTGTTTATGATTAACTTTGTTCAATACTGACAATAAAAGTAGGGCATATTTAAACTTCATTTGGTATTTCATAAAAATTAATTTAAAGCAGTAATAATGTTTTATTTTTAAAATATAGCTAAAGCAAAATACTTTTTCAAAGCTTAATCTTGTTATATTGCAAAGCGCTCTACAAAAGTCGTTGCAAATTTGCAGCGCCGCCATGATCCGTTTCGCGTTTTTCTAGATTGGTTAACTATTATAAATTAATAGATTAATTAACTATTAAATACATGGGAAGTGTATTGAGAGATTTATTCAATACAGACTAGTCGCTTATACACTATATTTATGTGATTAATTTTTATTAAGTTATTCTATTTTTAATAATTTGCCATTCATTGCTTTTATACAGCTAGCCATTGAATTATACAAATGTATCATTAATAATTGTTGTCTAGGCTTTAAAATCTGATGGTACATAGAATACTCCGCCGCTTTCATTATGTATATCCAAACCGTTCGTGCTTTTAATGGTTAATTTCTAAACTACTTACCGACGCATTTTGTCGAAAATAATTATCAACAATGCTTTTATACTTCTGATAAGATAGGTACCTCTAGCGCTCCTCAACACGTTTCCTGAATGTTCTCAAATCAAATTTGTGTGTAACGAAAAAAATGCGATTTTCTCAAAATCTGTGTGACCTAGGGTAATCGCTAAAGTTTTCCTGCAAGGTTTAAATTAACGTTTACTGCCTCTAATTTTTTCATAATTTTACTTTCTGTAGTTTTGTAAATAGATGGGTATAGGGACTCATTTTTGCAATAACTATACACCTAATGCCTAAAATTATTTGAAATATATTTTTCAGTTCAGCGTTGCGAAAGATTTTTCAGGATATCCCTCTACATCTTCTTCAAATGTATTTGTGAATGATTAATAACTTATAAATATGAGGCTAAATAGTCTTTACTGTTTCCTCAATTTGAACTTCCCACGTTCCATAGTTTACAAGTAATATGGATGCGACACACACACAGACGGAAACAGGACAGATCTTATATTGGTTCCGTTTTTACTTTTCAAGTATGGTACCCTAAAACGTTATTTACAAAGTTGTAGAACATCGTCGATTTAATATGAAAAGACACATTGTGGACATTGATACAAAAAATAGAACAGTTAAATGGCGCATTTATTTTTTCGTGATTTTGTACACTGTGACGTCACGGAACTTGAACGGAGATAATTATGTTGAAATGATTGTCTTTCGGACAAAACATGCCACAATGTTGTACAGTGGTATTGCTTGAGATTCCCAGTTATAAAGACTGTGGTTAAAACCCTGAGGATTTTATTCTTGTAATGATTACCTTTATATACAGAGTAGACAATATATACATCGTACAAAACAGTATCATATACACTTAACGCAACTCGCTTGGTGTTGAAAGATTTTGCAGTGGGTAAATACGTAAAAAATTCATGCCTATTCACCTGAGAAAGGTATTAAATAGACAACTTCTTGGAGATAGCTGTATGATGATACTCGGGTTCATGAAGCAATTTTCCAAAGTTGAGTATTGCGAGATGGTTTATTTTATGGGAATGGAGATGCAAGGCACGATCAGTAGCAAGATTATACCACCAACGTTTCCATGCATGTCCCTATCCTTCTCATCAAACTGTTTTTAAGGTTGTAAAATGTTTAAAGGTTTCAACATTAGAGCGTGCCTGCTCACAACACATCTCTAGCGAAGCAGTACCCCGTCAAAAAATACGAGAACCAAATAAATTGTGTATGGTGGTTTCGAAGATTGACCTTCTGACTCAACTAAAATTTTTCCTGTGGATATACTTGAACAGTAGCTGCATGCGAATTTGCTAAAACATTGCAAGAACTTAAGCGACGCATTATTGACTTTTGTGCCAACGTATCATCTTCTATGCTTCAACAAGTGCAACGTGAAATTCAAACAAACATCTAAATGTGCATTGTAGCTGACGGTGAGAAGCTTTAACATCTAAAATAAACATATATTCTTATTACTTTTTTTTAAATTTGTGAGATCATTTTGTCATTCTTCACTGTAAAAAATCAAGAAAAAATTGCTTACTTGTCAGATTTATTAGTAATTACTCATCTGTCTTATAATGTCGCTTATATACACTCTATATGTGGCGTAAAACCTAGTTATTAGAAATAAAAATTACATTAAAGTACAATTCATTTTTAAAAGATTAGTTTTACACATGAAGAGATTACAACCGTAGTAGACGAGCACCATTTAGAGACCTATGTTTCTGAATGAACCTATTTTATGACCTATGTTTTTAGCTATGTTTCTGAGTCGCTCATAAATTACCATTCATACAATAGAGAGGCCTTCCAAATGCGTTTTTTTCACCGAATCCCATATGGTTTCATAGATAGGACTACAAATACTACAGTTTTCGCTAGGTTAATCTACCAATTATTTTATTGTGTAGTACATGTCCGTTTCACTATACCAAAACCTCACAGTACAAGAGCCCACAGCACAAAACCTAAGGTGTCGAGCACAATAAAAAAACTCTGTTATATGAAACAGTAGAAATATGGGAATCTAATGATCCATGTCTGCCGGAAGTGAAGTGGTGCATAAGCCGAAAATTAGTATCACTAGTGGTTTATTCGTAGGTTTATCATTGTGTTTGTCGTACAATCTTTTCATGCCTTTGACTGTCTTGACTGTCCGGCAAACGCAATGTTAAACTTACGAGCAATATATTAGTGGTATTCATTTTTAGCCTATACACAAATTCACTTCCGGCAGACATGGATCATTAGTTTACCCTATTACTACTCATCCACACTGTAAAAAAAAATTGGGAAAGTTACAAAATTTTTTCTAGTAGAATTGTATTCCAAGAACTTTTTATGTAACGGCAACAATAAAAATTCATGTAACAGATACAGATTTGCACTTTGAATCAAACAAATTTTAAGGTTACTAAGAATTTTTTTGGGAAATCGTATTCCAAGAACTTTTTAAGTGACGATAACGAGCATTATAGATAAAATTTTAGTAAAGTTACCAACATTTTAGTAAATTCTTTTGTAAAGTTACAGATGGTTTTAGTTTTGCTTACAAGTTTTGTAGATTGACATCATTTTCTTGTACAGTGTACACATAAAATTTTAGTAAGCATAAGAGATTTCGGTTAATTTAGATTACTAAGGTTACAGATTTTTTTTACAGTGCATTTAACAAAGTTTTTTTTTATAGCGCTCGATACCTTTGGTTTTTGTGCTGTCTGTTCTTGGACTATCATTTTATGTTTGCAATCATATGAAGGATGGTGGTGGGTTTGTTATGACCTATTATGCTACGAGCGATATACGTATAGGAGTGAAATTTCCTTCCAAGGTAGCAGCTAACTAATATAGACCATATTACATAAACCTTTACACAGATTCAAAATAAACGCAAAAAACTACAAACAGTTCGTTCGACGAACAAGAAGATTTGAAACTAAAAAACAACTTTCACCTATCAGTGCCGTTAAGGAGCCGGTATTTGCATAAATTATTATGATTCACAGAAACAGCTTTTTAAACTATTTTTCTCATAATCTTCTTCGTGTTTGCAATTTAAATACAGAAAAAATGAAACTATAATGCACTTAAATGTATAACGAGGATTACACACGAAAATATTTATCATAAAATAACTCTTTCTTTCAATACAAAATTTAATCCTTCAAAATAAAAAAAATCCGTATTTTTTTCCCTTTATTTTCCTTCTAATTCATTGAAAAAAAGCTTGCATGGATAAATATACAATTATATGCAATATTTTTTAATCCACTTGTTTATGCTTGTCAACAAAATGTCGAAGCATTAAAACACAATTAAAAAATGAGCAAAAAAGAAGCAAATAAATCCACTGTTAATGCACAATTAAATAATCACCGGAAGAATAAACGTCATGAATGAGGAATAAAGTGTAGCAGAGTGATTTTTTTTTAATCCATAGGCATTTAAAAAACATTTTTATCTGTTTATTTGAGTTGCATAACTAAAAAAGAAAAATACAGTACTTTTTATTTAAAACCGCTATTGTTTTAACATAGTGTATCGTTCTACATCATAAACCCGTAATCTAAATACAAATGTCACATGCTATTATTTCAAAGCTTAATTAATATTAGTTTATCATGAAATATGATAAATTTATAAAAAAGCTGAATGTGAATCTGAATTTAAAATTAATTTATAGTAATTTCTTACCATTTATTTGGCTACATGACAACGAGGTATGTTTATTTACCTTGTATGAGACTTTCCAATTTCTGGAGGTAAAAAGAAATCCAATATTATTGTCATTTAGTAAACAAAATGCAACATTATGCTTATTAAGTACTAAAATGCAATTAATAAATCATATTTATAATGTAGGTTATAAATAGAAATAGCAAAAATTGATATTTCGGAGATTTCGGTGTTTTTGTGTAAAATTTGCCAAAGGTATATTCTTCTTTAACGATTTCGTTCGTTATTTTGCAGCTGTTGGAAATAAAAGAAAATCACTTTCACAAAGCTAATATAAAAAAACATGGATATAACTTTGTGAATAAAATAAATAATTTAGAAGAAAAAATATATATTATTTATACAGGGTGAGTCATAAATATCGAAACAATAGGCTATCTCCTCAAATATTGTCCCTAGACCCATACTTCCAATTGCAAAAATTCAAAAAAAGGTGAACTTTCTAATAAGATAAGTTGCAACTCCATGGGGGGTCTATTTGAAAAAAATACGAAAAATAAATTTTTAAAAGGCCCCCGGAGGTCAAAATTCCCAATTAGGAAATTATTCCTTATCCATTCCTAAATTGAACAAAACAAATTTAATCTCCGTATCTAAAAATCCCACAGAAATATTAAATCCCAAAATCTTCAAAAAATCCTGATTTACATCACTTTTCCCTGCCTCTAAACTGTGATTTCCTTACTCAATTTCAACGCTTGTTAGGGAACATTCACAAATTGCAATTTAATAAATGTCTGTTTAAGATAGCGCTTTTTCTTTGGACATAAAATAGCAGAGTATAGTTTTTACGCTAAATTGGTATACCAGACGCCTGTCCGGGTCAAAATATCTAGGTCAGGTCCCAAATCGTCTCATAGAGGAAAAAGTTCGGCGTGGCCTGAAAAAATGTCAACATCATAACCCGGACCGTTCTCGAAAATAGTTTAAATCATAGCCCGGTTCAGTCGCAAATTTCTACATAGTTTTTCAATTCGGCGTGGGAAAAAATGTTTTAAATGGAGGAGTTCTGACCAAAAAATTCTTTTATAGCTTTTCGTTTTTTATATTTATATTTTTTATTATTAAAGAAGCGCCAAAAGCTGTAATATATTTATTTTATCAATGAATCTCTATTTATATGTAAATGTTTCACTTATATTTTAATATCGTTAATCCATATCCCATGCGTTGGAGACTCTGAAAAATGTCATACTCTAAAACTTTTTAAGACGGAATCACATAGAAAAGAAAAAATACGTTATAGACAGATGCTCTCCCTAGAAGATGCAATTGGAGCTTATTTTCTTTTCAGGCTTTTATTTTGCATGGATCAACATATTTTCCGTATAAGACAGAATTCCGTCATAGGCAAATTTTTTTTTCACTGGTTTTATTGTATTTAAATTTTTAGCCTTTGAATAATCTATTTAAAAAAATGAATTTTAAAGTTTTTTTTTGTGCGTGTGTGTGTGTAAAATAAAGATTTTAAAATCTATATGTTTTTCGTAAAAAAATCGATTGAGCCGAATTTTATTTATTTCATGCACGTATTAAGTCAGTCAGAGACAGTGATTTTAATACAGTTTTTGTCGAGACCGGGTTTGAAAATTACATCCAGAGTGCCCTTAAGTTGAAGGAAGTAATCCCCTCCTTTATGAAAAGTACGCTAGGCCCGGCCTGGCGGGTCTTCAGAAAAAAGTAACATCTCGGTCCTGGCCCTACCTGGGCCCAGAATACAGATTTTTTAACATCCTCTGGAGGACGAAAAAATCCTGAAGTTGTCAGAGGTAAATTTAAAAAGAAAAAAAAAAGACTTAATCTGCATCTTAGAAAAAGCATTTTTTAAAATAACTCACGGACATTTAATCAATACACTTCGTTTTTCTGCATAATGAAATTTTTATCCTCTTATATTTCTTGTCTTTAAATTATTAAATGTTGAAAATTTAAAAAAAAAAGAAACTTGAAAATTGTCATTTTTTAATTTTTTTACATTAGTTTTGTTTCGGCAAATTTGAAAAAATGTTTACTTTTGAAAAAGTGTTTGCTTTTGAAAATATGATTTTTTAAAAGTTATATTATTTTTTCAATAAACATTTTTAATAGTTTTAAAATTAATATAAAACAAGTTGGAAATTGCACGGGAAGCGTAGCAAATGAGGTGCGTTCGTACGATAACGAAGTTTTAAAAATATTACTCTCATATATCAATCTCATAAAATTGTAAATAGTGAATTACAATTAAAACGCTCATCAAACAATGTTCTCCCTAACGGAATACTTTTGAATCTCCCTGTAATTGACCTATGCATCCGATTGTCATAAAATTTGAAATAACTCGAAAAAATTATATAATAATTATGTATTTTAAATTTCAAACGTGTAAAATAGATTTGAAACTTTTTCCCCATTGACCATAATGCAATTGAATATTTTTGATTGCCTCTGTAATTTATCTATGCACCCGATTTTCATAAAATTTGAAATGCCTCGACAAAATAATGTAATAATTATGTATTTTAAATTTCAAACGATTCGGTTGGGTAGTTTTTGCGTTGTTATATGCGGACGGACAGACGGACGGACTGAACGACCACTATAGGTGCTACGTATTTACATAATTACGAACGCACCTAAAAACCTTGGAACATAACTAAAATCAGATTTTCATCTTTAATTAAATGGAAAGAAACTGAAATCCGATAAATAATGCTAAGTGTTATAACGATTTTTGATTGTCCCATTTAAACCAGTACTAACCACATGAAACTTTTATAAATTGTATCAGAAATTTTAGAATGTGATTTTCTAAGCAAATTATAAGGCTAACCATCACAAAAAAAGAAAAAAATCAAAATTCTAACTCAAGAAATAGATTTTTTACGCGTTTCTAGAACTGTTAAAGCAACATTGTTTTTTGAATTGCGCGCATTTCAATTTGTGTCTAATCCCTTAAAACCTGATGAATTTTTTAAACGACTATAACTTTGCGAATTTTGGAGATATGAAGATGCAACTTTTTGTGTCTTATTCAGGACTGAATAAGGAAAGTTTTCCAAATTGGAACTTGTGGCCTACGGGGGCCGTATAAAAATTTAATTTTGGTAACTTTTCAACTAGACCCCCCATGGAGTCGCAATTTATATTATCAAAAATTACACATTTTTTATGAATTTTTGCAATTGGAAGTATGGGTCTAAGGGCAATATTTAAGGAGAATGCCTATTGTTTCGATATTTATGACTCACCCTGTATACAATAAACCATTTTACTTTTAGCGTCTTTGTGAAAAGTTCTAACCTACACCTTACAAAATTATAGAATAAATAAATAAAAAAGCATGCAATCTTTATACATCTTTTGTTTTAATTCCTATTCTTGTGAATAGAGGTCAATAACTCAGCTCTTCGAAATTGAAGTTTTTAAAAAATACAAGGGTAATTTAGTTGACGTATATCCTATTTGGTGTGCGATTTTGAAAACGACCTCCATTTTTCCCATCACGTTAGAATTTTTTGTAAAATTGATATCAATAATCTTTCTAAAATCTTGCTCTTGAACAATTTTAGACATACTATCTGCAACAACGGTTTTTATACAATTATATCTATATAAAATAATATTTTTTACTGACGAAATTGACTTTTCAGCAATCGATTATTTTTTATATTTTTAAAAGGATGGAAATCACTTTTGCCGGATCGCATCCCTTTTTGACCCATTGTTGAGTCTTAACGCGGTTGGTAAATTCACTACATTGCATACTGGATTTCATGATTAAAGACAGCTTTAAGGCTCGTTTTCGATAAAACAGCCTCCATTCATTTTTACCGTAAGTAATATTAAAATTGCTCACTAGTCCGAAAACAACAGAATAATAGACCAGACAAAAATATAAAAATATAATGTAACATTTGATGCACTAAATTTGGAATGTTTATAATTCGAAAATCAAATAGTCAAATGACTTGAAATTTAGTTCCTACGCATATTTTGAACCGAAAATTAAAAATATCTTGTTAAAATTTGATGTTGCATTTCAAAAAAATAAAGTTTGGTTTTGTTTGCATATGTAGATGAACCCCTAAGCAATTTTTATATCTATTATTTAAAAATAGACTTTATTTCCATTCACCCCGTATCAGTAAATTTCTTTTACGATAATTTCTTGAAGCGTTAGTAAGGGGCCGCCCATTAATCATGCGAGTCTCGAGAGGGGGAGGGGGGTCCATAAAAAAATCACGAAATATCACAAGGGGGGGAGAGGGATGTAGTAATATATCACGAGTATTTATTTTTTCGGCAAACGCTCGATACTGAACCGAAAAGCGGCGTTTCGTGTATTTATTTTTTCGTCAAACGCGTACAAAGTCGAAAGCAGCTTGTAGTGTGACCTTGATTCACCGTTGCCAGGCAACGAACGAAGTGAAGTTCCCGCGAGTCGCGACAAGCGCCTGCCGGACTCAGCTTCTCAGCATCAGTTATTCTGTTGTTTTGGCACTGAATACATGCGTAAATTGTTTAACCTTGTACGTTTTGCATTAAAACAATGTCTAAAATAGGTGATCTGAGCAATAATAGTCTAGAGATGCACAATGTCCGTCCTTCTCGCATCCTCACGCTACGAACGAATGATAGATTGAGAGAGATTCTCTGCGTAGTGCACGAAAATGATGACGCCGAGTGGCTCGATCAAACCGATGTTAATATTCAACAAAGCACTGTGCCTACAACTAACTTGCAAGATGCTTATCCAGTTATTGGTGTTGAAGAAAGTCTTGCCAATCCGTGGTCTGAGGACATTGTAAATTAAATTATATTTATGTATTACTACAAAAAAGTTTTTCATATTTCTTTCATTATTTTTATGTCAGTCCAAAACAACTTGCAACCTTTCTGTTTACCTCTTAAGGTTATTAATATAGTTTTTTTTTTCTATAATAAAATTTGATGATACTTGAACCTGTATTTTATAATAAATATTCTAAAAAAATTAAGATTCTTTGTAGGTACTAAAAAATACACATGATATGGAATGGGGGTGGGGGTAGTCTTGAACCTCACCATGTATCACCAAGGGGGAGGGGAGGTTAAAAATGCAAAAAAAAATCACATGATTAATGGACGGCCCCTAAGGAGTATTTACTTATCTTTTCTACGACTGTACATTATTTTATGTATATAAACAATGTGTAAGTTTTCTGAGCTAATAGATTTTTTTAATTAGACATTTATTATTTTCTTGTTTATTAGCAGACACATTTTGAAGAGTAACTTTGTATTTAATTTAAAGATGTAAGTTTTCTGTTAAAGATGATAATTTTCATAAAAAAGAACACGCTTTATTAAAAACGAGGATCATTATTAGTTTGCTCAGTTTGCAAAACCTAATTTAACTTTACTGTAAACAAACTTTTCATATTCATCTTTCTCGAAGAACTTTAGTTTTTTTCTTTAGTTATGTTAGCAGAAGAGATTTTTGATTCTATTAAAATATTTAGAGTCATAATGATGTCAACTTTTGAAATTTGAAGAGAATTTTAAAAGGAACTTGCGCATATGCGTAATTTATATAAAAGCTATTTCACCGAGTTTTGAAAGAAATTAATATATAACGAAGATTATTTTTATTGCAGTTATTTCGTTTTATATACCGTAATCATTGGCTATTTTAACAAATATTTTTACGGAAAAAGTTTCAAATACTTTAGAAAATAAACTAATAAATACTTTGTTTCTTTAAAGAAATCTAGACTTGTGTTATGAAAGCAAATTCATTATCTAGAACCATATATATTTTTAAATAAATTAATTAATTATAGTTTTTTTATTGCAGAATAAATAATCTC
Organism: Maratus speculifer; assembly: GCA_964019185.1. Taxonomy (NCBI): domain Eukaryota; kingdom Metazoa; phylum Arthropoda; class Arachnida; order Araneae; family Salticidae; genus Maratus; species Maratus speculifer. Next base: position 35,496,445 of record OZ025293.1, read on the forward strand.
ATTGCTCATTCATTAAAAGTGTCGTAATTTTTTTTATTACTTTTACAGCAAGAATATAAGTTATATCTTACAGAAACATTCGGATTATAGAATTTGATACGTCATAACTTGTATTTTAAGATATAAATTAAAACAAAACTATAAATTATTTAGCTTAAACAAAAAGTCAACACGAATAATATTTCACGAGGTTTCAGTTTCTAGTTGAAATGATTCAAATTATCATAAAGTTTAAGTATTAATTTAGATTATCAATTTAAATATTTTCTGAGAATAAAAGAGATTAGTAAATATACGGAAGCAAACATCTCTTTCAATATTTTACTTAACTTCCGACTGAAAATAAAATCCTGGTCGGCTAGGCCTATAGGCGGAGGTAGATTTCGAAGAGTGCTCATTTCAACAAAAAAAAAATATATATATATGATTAGAGATAAACCCAGTTTAATAACTTCATTTGGCCGTTTATGAAAAATTTTTAATTTCATTTTCCTGCAAAAACTGGTTTTATCAGAATCATCTTAAGAAAAATTCAGCTCAAATGCCCATTTTGACAACATATTTTGAAATAGATTCTGAATTTATTAAAAAATTGACCAAAACAGTACATTATACAGTTCCTAAATAACAAAAAACTGTCAGTTGAATGCATTTGAGAAAAAAATCGAATTTAAAAATGAGTCATAAAATAACCGAATTGTTGTTTGAATACATCCTTAATTCTTTAATAATGATTGCTTCGGAAAATTTGTGCGAAATACTCACTTTGACAGCATTTTAAAAAATATATTCTATCTTTATCAAAAAACTGGCCAATGCGTCACAGTATATAGTTCCTAAATAAGAGGATCTTTAAATTGGATGCATTTGAGAGCGAAAATGGATTTTAAAACGAGTCATAAAAAACGCAATTTGCTATGTGAAAACTCCCTTAAATTTTCAAATCTCGAAGACTTCGGGAAATTCTGTTCAAAATACCCATTTTTGGTAGCCTTTTTCAAAATATATTCTGTCTTTATCAAAAAACCGATCAATGCGTCACATTATATAGTTCCTAAATAAGAGGATCTGTAAATTGGATGCATTTGAGAGCAAAAATGGATTTAAAAACGAGTCAGAAAAAAACGTAATTTCTTATTTGAACACTTCCTATTTTCAGTCACGATGATTTCTGAAAATTCTGTTCAAAATACCCTTTTTGGTAGCCTTTTTTGAAATATATTCCGTCTTTATCAAAAAACTGACCAATGCATCACATTATAAAGTTCCTAAATAAGAGGATCTATAAATTGGATGCGTTTGAGAACAAAAATGGAATTAAAAACGAGTCAGAAAAAAACGCAATTTCTTATTTGAATACTTCCTTCAATTTTCAGTCCCGATGACTTTCGGAAATTCTGTTCAAAATACTCTTTTTGGTAGCCTTTTTTGAAATATATTCTGTCTTTATCAGAAAATTAACCAATGCGTCACTTCATACAGTTTCTAAATAAGAGGATCTACCATTTGGATGCGTTTAAAATCAAAAATGAATTTAAAAATGAGTCAGAATATAAGCAGTTTGGATTTGAGGTTTTTTTCTCCAACTTCTATTTTTGTTTAATTTCTTTTTGCTATACGAATTGGTCCTATGAAAAACTTGTCAATATAAAAGTTGTAGATATTTTTGAGACGATGTAAAATAAATTTAATCAGATTTGATATCTTAAAAATTGGCGGAGTTATGGATTTTTCTCTTTTTTCAGCGCCCTTTTTCTTTTCGTTTTTAATTTTTTTCGTTGGTAAAAGTTGGTCCTATCAAAAACTTGTAAATACAAAAGTTTTAGATAATTTTAAGAACATTTACAAAAAAATTAGTTGGACTTGATATCTTGAAAATTGACGAAGTTATGAATTTTTTTCTCTGAAAAGCCCTGTTTTTTTTCGCCCTTTGGGCCCACTTCTAAATTTATCAAAAATCTGTCATGCATATACTTTTGGCCCATTTTTAAGAAGTAATATAAACTTTAAACCGATTTCATATCTACTTTAATTAAGAAGTTATGTCGTTTTTTCGGTTTTCACAAAAACTCCCCCTATTCCGACCCCCTTGGTCCGATTTTGCCCATTAATGAACTCAGCCAAGATTTTATCCCCATTGATTTTATGTACCAGTTTGGTGGAGATTGGTGAAGAATTATAGAAGTTATCGTGTCCATAAAAAAGTGAGATATATAGATAGATAGATAGATAGATAGATATATAAACTGGTGCGATTGCAATAGGTAGTATTTTCTTACGAAATCTACCTAAAATTCTACGTTTTATTTTGAAGTTGAAAGTTTCGTCTTTTAAACTCTATTCCACTTAAAAGCCACCACTACTGGTAGAACAAGAGCCGGATAATAAAGTGCATAGGGGCGTTCTTTTCAAATCTCGCTCAATTTTTAATATTTTGACATGATTTGTTTTGCATAGGATAGCTGAAGATGATCCACGAGCGGGCTAGTTTTTACTTTTTCAAATTTCGTTATATTCTTTTTATGGTTAGGATAACTTCAGTTTCATAACCGGATCAAACCGGTTCTAAAAGTTAAAGTTAATTTGTTTTTTAGGTAGATTTAGTAAGAAATACTGCCTATTGCGATAGCTCCCATATTGGAATTTCTGGAACATGTTTGCAAATCTATACCGATCACGACATCCAGACCCCAAAACTACTATTAGCAAAAAAGTTTATATATAAATATCACTTTATTATGGACACTATAACTTCTTTAATTCTGCTCATATCTCTTTCAAATTGATACATAAAATCAAAAGGCGTAAAATCGCAGTCGAGTTCGTTAATGGGCAAAATCGGACCAAGGGGGTAGAAATAGGGAAGATTTTTGTGAAAACCGAAAAAATCCCGATACCTGGTTTATTAAAATAGATATCAAATCAATTTAAAATTTATATTACATCTAAAACGTAGGCCAAAAGTTTCTGCATAACACATTTTTGATAAAATTAAAATTGGGCTCAAGGGGCGCAAAAGATAGGTTTTCGCGAGTTAAAAATTTACATCCTTGTCAATTCTCAAGATATAAAATCCAACAATTTTTTTTGTAATTGCTCTTAATATTATCTAAAATTTTGCACTGACAAGTTTTTAATAAAAACAACTCGTATTGCAAAAAATAAAATAAAATAAAACAAAAATGAAAGCATAAAGAAGGTTGGAGGAAGAAAAAAATCCATAATTTCCTCATTTCTTAAGATATCAAATCCGATTAAATTTATCATACATCTTCTCAATATCTACAACTTTTACATTGACAAGATTTTCATAGGACCAATTCTTATATCAACAGTAAATTAAAGATAAATTTCAAAAAATGCCGATAGAGGGCGCTTTAGACTTTGAAGTAACGAACAACTACTCTTTACCGTTATTTTTTGCATGTCATTAAATTTTTTTAGAAGCTTAGATAAAAATTTAAATTTTGAGATGATAATCTGAATCGTTGGGAGTGGTTAAGTAGCGCAAACTGAACTGTGTTCAATGGGGGTGGGGAGGTTGAAATTTCAAATTATTATAAAAAACGGAAAAATTGGTCGATTCGTTTGCCGTTTTCGATAACACTATTCTTTATGTCAATATTTCCTTGAAAATAAATTTTAAAGATTAATTTAAAAAAATACCGTTAGAGGGCGCCTTAAACTTTAGCGTAACCAACAAATATTTTCAACCGTTATTTTTTGTATCTAATTAAATGCTTGTAAATGTTCAAAGTTAACTTTTGAGCTCAAAATCTGCATCGTTGTGAGTAATTAATTAGCGGAAAATTGAAATGTGTTCGAGGGGTGGGGAGGGTAACATTTCAACTCCTGAACACATTTCAGTTTGCGCTTCTTAAGCCATCCCATCGATTTAGAATTTAAGCTCAAAATTTAAATCTAAGCATTTGCAAGCATTTAATTAGATACAAAAAATAACGGTTTAAAATAGTTGTTGGTTACTCTAAATTTTAAGGCGCCCTCTAACGGTATTTTTTAAAATTAATCTTTAAAATTTATTTTCAAGGAAATAATGACATAAAGAATAGTTTTAGCGAAAACGGCAAACGAATCGACCAATTTTTCCGTTTTTTAAAATCATTTGAAATTTGAACCTCCCCACCCCCATTGAACACAGTTCAGTTTGCGCTACTTAACCACTCCCAACGATTCAGATTTTCATCTCAAAATTTAAGTTTATGTCTAAGCTTCTAAAAAATTTTATGAGATACAAAAAATAACGGTAAAAAATAGTTGTACGTTACTCCAAAGTCTAAAGCGCCCTCTATCGGCATTTTTTGAATTTTATCTTTATAATTTATTTTCAAGGTAATACTGGCATAAAGAGTAATTTTAATGAAAATCGCAAATCAATTGACCATTTTTTCCGTTTTTTATAACCATTTGGAATTAGAACCTCCCCTCACAGTTCAGTTTGAGCTGCTTAACCACTCTTAACGATTTAGATTTTGAGCTCAAAATTTACGTTTATGTCTAAGCTTCTAAAAAAATTTAACGAAATGCAAAAAATAACGGTAAAAAATCGTTGCTCGTTACTCCAAAGTCTAAAGCGCCCTCTATAGGAATTTTTTGAAATTTATCTTTATAATTTATTTTCAAGGCAATACTGACATAAAGAATAGTTTTAGTGAAAACCGCAAACGAATCGACCAATTTTACTGTTTTTTATAATTATTTAAATTTTTGGACACTAAACTTTAATGGTGCCTATCTCCTTCGGAAGACGTTTGGGACCCTTAGTTTCCCATTTAATATTGTTTGTCTTGATGTGTACTATCACCCCTTAAAGTTTGTACCATGAATTTAGAAACACCCTGTATATTCCAAACTGCTTATATTCCCATTTATTTTGCTCTCAAACTCATCGAATTGGCAGGTTCTCTTATTTATGAGCTATATAATGTGGCGTATGGGTCAGTTTTGTAATAAAGGCAGAATATATTTCAAAAAATGCTAGAAAAATGGCATTGTGAACTAAGTCTCCTGAAGCGATGGTGATTGAAAATTGAAGAAATATTCAAATAACAAATTACTTGTTTTCTAATTCATTTTTAAATCCATTTTTGCTTTCAAACGCTTTCAATTCACAGGTTCCTTTATTTAGGAACGGTATAGTGTGCCTTATTGTCCAGATTTTTGATAGAAGCAGAATATATTTTTAAAAAAGCTGAGAAATTGGGCAATTCAAACAAAATTTCCCGATTCGATGGAGATTGAAGATTTGAGGATGTATTCAAATAAAAAATTGATTTTTTATGACTCATTTATAAATTCAATTTTACTCTCAAATGCCTTAAATTGACACTTTCTTTTATTTAGGAACTATATAATGTGCCTTATTGTTCAATTTTTCCATAAAGACAGAATATATTTCAAAAAATTCTATCAATCTGAGCATTTGCGCCGAAGATCGCTTGAGAAGATTCTGATAAAAGCAGCTCTTACTGAAAAATGAAATTAAAAGTTCTTCAATAGCGGCCAACTAAAGTTGTTAAACAGGATTTATCTCTAATCATATTCTATTTTTTGTTGTCGAAATGGGCACGTAACTTCGAAATCTACCTCTGCCTATAGGCCAAACCGACAGGGTTTTTTTAAATCTGAAACCAACATCGAAAAATTGAAAATTAGCCCGGTTGTGGATCGTCCTCGCCATCCTATGCAAAAAAAAGTACAAATATTACATTTTCAGCCAGAAATTTGAAAAGAACGCCCCCATAGATTTTACATTACCATCCGGGTCTTTTTCTGTCAGTAGAGTGGCTTCTTAAGTCTCTTTGCTTTATAAAGTACAAATTCCATGAAAAATACAACATCCAATGCGTATAAATACAGAGGTGCGTCGGTTAATGAGCACATACTATTCAAAAGATATATTCGAGAAATCAAGCAAATTTTATTACAAAGAATAATGAAAATAGTTTTAATGAATTTCCACCTCACAAATTATTCATTATATTTACTGTTTTCAGAGACTACACTGCATAATGAAATGCGGGAAATAAAAACCATTTTTAAAAACGGTACTTTACGTGATATAAAGACAATATATATTTAAAGGAAAACTTAACAAAAATCTTACCAATACCTGTTTTTGGTTAAACTCTGAATAAAATGGGATGTATAAGAAGATGTTGAGCAGGGATTCATAAGAGTCAGATACATGGTAACGTGTCCTTTTCCAAATCATTTCATTTCGCGGAATATTTCATTTTAACTATTTCTTTCAATTATGCAACACATGTGTGCATAACGTACTTATAAAACGAAAATAAAAAAAAACCAAACTGGCAACAATTAGTCATACTCATCAGCCTCAAAATGGTGAAGCTTAGCTAGAAATTCTAAGCTTGGACAACGAATGCCGGAAGGTATATAAAATCTGAGAATTAGCAAAATTAGGTAGTTTGATATTCGACAGAGGGGCGATGTATTTTATTTGAATTATACTGTCTGACATCGAAACCACAGGATAATGCCATTGAACAGAGAACTCAAACATTTTGCATTTGTATATGCACTTCGCTCTACGCTCTTGAAATCGCGAAGCTTTCACAGTAAAGCATGAAAAAAAATACTGAAACTTTAGGAAGTTTTAAAGTGTTTCATAATTTAAATCGTTTGTTAATAGATATATACCGAAATTATTTTTAATATATTTTAATTAACAGACTAGATGGAACCCGTCAAAACTTGACGGCACCAAAGAAAGAAAAAGGTATTTTCCAGCTATTAACGGATTCTCTAACGACTAATCTTCAGCAAAATTTTAATAAATAAAAGAAAAACCTGCATTTTACATCCAGGCAAATGACCCGCATTTTCCCGAGTTACATTCAAACATGCTTTCATAGAATTAGAATCTCTCTCATTTGATAATTTTCCATTTACAAATACAACACCAATAAATTGTACATGACATGAATAAATCATAAATTACTGTCATTACTCATTTCAAACAAAATATACATACTTCACTTACTTCGCAGCAAAATAAGACTGAATTTATAGTTTGCCATTTAGCAACAACTATAACAATGTTCCTCTAAGTGGTTAATTTGTTGTTAAATTACCCACCCCATTCAACAAAGAAACATTTGCATTTTCAACTAACTTTTCTATTACCTTTTCATAAATCAAAAATACATGTAAATTCCACATATTAAAAAAATTAATGATAATATTTATTTTGGCTAGGTGAAACCCGTCAAAACTTGACGGCAACAATATGAAAGAACCAAAGAAAAAAAGTATTTTGCCCCTATAAAATTTTTGTTAAAGATTAATATTTATTAAAAAATTCAATATGCTTTTCCATTTACCAACGTAACACCAACATGACATGATTCCGTACGCAGAATCGGTGCAACGCTGCGACACACGTCACAGAATCTTGAAAATGTTTGAAGATTATTTTTCAACTGTTAAAGTTTTTTTTAAAAAGAATGCTAGAAATCATTTGCTATGTACCAAAATTTGTCTAGGTACCATAAAAAACGCAAATTTTGGCAAATAATCACAAAAATACCAAATTTCGTCAAAATACTCACCCTTCCCCCCTCCCAAAAAAAAAACAGCACCCAGAAATTTTGTAAATAGATGTGGAAAAAAAACAGCAAATTTCGACAACAGATCGCAAAAAACAATAAATTTTTTCAAAAGATCTCTAAAAAAATTGTCAAAAAACTGCAAAAAAAATTGTCTAGGTATCCCAAATAAAACAAATTTCGCGAAAGTATTGCAAAAAATCAAAATTTTGCCAAAACTTCTAAAAAATTGGTAATTTTTATGAAAAAATTTCGAAAAAAGGCAAATTTTGACGAAAAAATCCCTAAAAAATGGCAAATTTGTAAACATATTGTGAAAAAAAATTCAAAATATTGTGAGAAAACAACAAATTTTGACAAATGATTGTGAGTAAGCAACAAATTTCGTCAAAGGATTGTAAAAAAAGCAAATTTCATCAAATAATCACAAAAAGATAAATTTCGCAAAAAAACAACAAATTTTGCGAAAACATCTTTAAAAAAACCGGCAAATTACACAAAAAATCCTGACAAAACGACGAATTTCATCGAAAGAACTCGAGAAAAACGATAAACTTCACTGAAAGACCTCAAGATGACGAATTTTGTCCAGGTTTCATAAAAGACACGAATTTCGTCCAAAGATCTCAAAAAGCATATAAAATTTGTCTAGGCAATTATAAAAAAGGTAAATTTAGCTAAAATAGAGAAAAAAATGACAAATTGCTCAAAAAATAACAAAAAACGACAATTTCGCAAAACAAATCACGAAAAAAGGATAAATTCGATAAAACAGCAAATTACATCGAAAGATTGCGAGAAAAAATGACAAATTTCACCGAAAATCACCGAAAAAACAAATAATTTTGTCCTGGTATCATAAAAGACATGAATTTCATCAACAGATCGCGAAAATACATAAAATTTGTCTAGATACTTCAAAAAACGCAAATATTGGTAAACAGATTGTGTGAAAACAACACATTTTGTCAAAAGATGAAAAAAATGAGCACATTTCATCAAAAGATCACAAAAAAGGTAAATTTTCCAAAAAAAAAGTGAAAAAAATGACAAATTTCTGAAAATAACAAAAAAACGAAAAATATTGCAAAAAAAATCACGAAAAAAGGATAAATTCGATAAAACGGCAAATTACATCGAAAGATAGTGAGAAAAAACGACAAATTTCACCAAAAATTCCTGAGAAAACAAATCATTTTGTCCTAGTATCATAAAAGACATGAATTTCGTCAAAAGATCATGAAAATACTTTAAATTTGTCTAGGTACTTCAAAAAACGCAAATATTGGTAAACAGATTGTAAGAAAACAACACATTTTGTAAAAAGATGAAAAAAAGAGGCACATTTCATCAAAAGATCGGAAAACAGGTAATTTTTGCAAAAAAAGTGAAAAAAATATGACAATTTCTGAAAATAATAAAAAAAAGGAAAAATTTCACAAAAAAAAAAAAAAAAAACACGAAAAAAGGATAAATTCGATAAAACGGCAAATTACATCGAAAGTAGAGAGAAAAAACGACAAATTTCACCAAAAATCACTGAGAAAACAAATAATTTTGTCCTAGTATAATAAAAGACATGAATTTCGTCAAAAGATCATGAAAATATTTTAAATTTGTCTAGGTACTTCAAAAAACGCAAATATTTGTAAACAGATTGTGAGAAAACAACACATTTTGTCAAAAGATGAAAAGAAGAGGCACATTTCATAAAAAGATCGCAAAACAGGTAATTTTTACAAAAAAAAAAGTGAAAAAAATGACAAATTTCTGAAAATAACAAAAAAACGAAAAATTTCACAAAAAAATCACGAAAAAGGATAAATTCGATAAAACGGCAAATTACATCGAAAGATAGTGAGAAAAACGACAAATTTCACCAAAAATTCCTGAGAAAACAAATAATTTTGCCCTAGTATCATAAAAGACATGAATTTCGTCAAAAGATTATGAAAATACTTTAAATTTGTCTAGGTACTTCAAAAAACGCAAATACTGGTAAGCAGTACATACTTAAAACAGTAGCGATCTTTTTTCAGCACAGCTAAAACTGGGCTCTACGCATACGCGCTTGCGCAGAAATCTGAGAACCTATCGGAGAAGACTGTACCATCGCGCATTTCCAAAGCGCGATGGTAAATATGGGATAAGATTCCCTTTTTGCTATCACTGTTTAATGAAATGCTATGATAATTATATATTTTTCTTTACTTATCTTATAATGATCGGAATATATTGGTTTTTTCACTTTACGTAAGTTATTTTATTTCCATTTGTATTATTTTTTCGTGTTAAACGCTATTCCCTCCTTCAAACCTTGCGATGTTATTGCCGGCAATCTTAGGCTTAATGTAGAGATGTTTCGTATGAAATTGAAACATTCAATAGTTAATGATTAAAGTGTTTATTTACGTTCTTGGCAGATAAAGCATTTTCTATGTTGTATATCATGATTGAATGCTATGCAAAAAGAGGGATCTCTTCTAATAATTTTATTTTTCTTTGTTGATTATAATGATTTTCATATTTTTAAAAAAACATTGTTGAGAGATCAAGATCATGCGATTGAAAAAAAATAGCAAATTTCATCAAAATATTCCCCCCTCCTTCTCGTCAAAAAAACTCAGCAAATTTTGTCACGGGAACACTTTTTTTAAAAAAAGGACTTTTTTTTAAAAGGGAACTTCGAGTCAACACAAAGAAAGTCAACACAAAGAAGCATTAAATAAATATTAATGATTTACAAAGCTGTTTATAATTGCGCATATTTTCATTTCATATGCAATTCTCCATTCTTCGGCGAAAACAATGTAATGTAAATACTTCCTAAAGGTTATGAATTTGCTCAAAAATGAAATTATAAGGGGGAAAAAATCACCGTTTTTTGACATGAGTATAATAAGAAACTGAAGCAAAAAATAAATAGTGATTTGCGAATCTGCTTACATTCTTGAAATGAAAACATCGGTCGAAAATCGCAGCTTCCCCTCCAAAACACAAAGCAAAAAACAATGTGATTTCCAGCCATTTTTGTTATACATACTTAGTATAAACTTGAAAATTACAATATAGAAAATGATTTTTCGGCCAAGAACGTAAATAAACACTTTAATCATTAACTATTGAATGTTTCAATTTCGTATGAAACATCTCTACTATAAGCCTAAGATTGCCGGCAACAACATCGGCATCGCAAGGTTTGAAGAAGGGGATAGCGCTTAACATGAAAAAAAAGTCTTTCCGGCAATGCCGGGAGGAAGAGGTAGCTTTCATATACTTACTTATTTATTTATTTATTTTAAATTAACTTACTTTATTCAAATATACAAAGCTCAAATTAGTGGAACCCGATTTTATAAGATCGAATACTTGCTTTTGTGAAGACTGAATATTAATAGAAAGTTTTAGAAATTAGTCATCTTTTATTCAACCTGGTTTTATTTTAAGAGATTTGGAGAGTCGCCAAATTCCATGATATCATGAAGTGTATGCCATTTTAAAGCAACGTGATGGATAAAACAAACCAATGAGCTTGGTCGAAATTTTAATTCATGTGCACATGCACGCTCATATTGAAATCGATTAATGTATACGAGTGCTGTCGCGGGCAAATTCATTTTTTTAAATGTCACCCACGTTAGAAATTCAATCTGCTATATCTCAGGCGTTTTTGAAGGTAGATACAAAGCAAAAAATATTCCGGAATTCATAATTAAGACTAATACTTTAAAAATAACCATTTTTCATTTTTCAATTTTTAATTTTTTGTTTGTACATCATTATACATTTAAAAGTTTTTTGACAAACTTAAATGGCTGCCATTTTGAAACAAGAGGCCGGATGAAGTTGCTAATGAACGCGGTCAAGACACTGGTATGTACAATGTGCATACAAAGTTATACCCAAATCAGTTTATAAATATGCGCATCGCGTGACAAATTTCAGTTCGTTTCTAAATGTCAACCATACTGGAAATTGAAAGTGCTATAACCCAGTTATTTTTCAAGATATAGATGAAACAAAAAATTCTCTGGAATCTTTGTATCAAGGTCAAACACACAAAAGAAAAATCTTTTTCAATTTCTTACTTTTTGTACCTAATTTTAAAATTTTAAATTAAAAAAAATTAATATTCCGCCATTTTGAAACAAGATGGCGGATGGAACTGGCCAACAAACTCGGTCCAGACATTGCTATTTCTATGTACGCACCAAGTTTCATCAAAATCGGTTTATAAATACTCGTGTTATCACGTGACGAAAATCAGATCATTTCAAAATGTGAACAACACCAGTAAATAAAAGTGCTATAACTCAGCCATTTTTTTAAGATACAGACGAAACAAGAAATGCTCTGGAATCTTTGTATCAAGGTCAAATGCATAAGAGAAAAATCTTTTACAAATTCTCACTTTTTTATACTTATTTTTAAATTTTAATTTTCTTTTAAACTTAAATGGCTGAAATTTTGAAACAAGATGGCGGATGGAACTGGATAACGAACTCGATTCAAGCCTCAGTATATATATATATATATATACATAAATTTGTTTTTCGAGTTTCTTGTTTAAGTTATTTATGAGTTGTTATTTTGTTGGATCAGTTTATAATTTATGGATTAGTTATAGTTCACGTAGTGGTTTTTCATTTTTGTTTAGCGGTATAGATGTTCGTGAGTTTTTGTTTTTAAGAATATTTTTATAATTTATATATATTTTTTAGTTAATTATATATGGTGTGCGATTTAAATTTAATATATCAGTTTTATTTAAATATATATATATATATATATATATATATATATATATATATATATATATATATATATATATATATATATATACATATGTATATGGTTATATATATAAATATGTCAACATTTGAACGGAGGGTGGTTTTGGGGTCTGACGGTCATGATCGGTGAAAATATACCGAAATTTTCTGGAAGTGTTTTCCTCCGGACAGCTGCAATAGGTAGCTTTTTTCTTTTTGTAATGAAAGCTACCTAAAATGTGATAACTCAGCCATTTTTTAAGATACAGACGAAAGAAAAATGCTCTGGAATCTTTGTGTCAAGGTCAAATACATAAAAGAAAAATATTTTTCAATTTCTCACTTTCTTGTACGTAATTTTAAATTTTAAAATTTATAAATTTTTTTAAATGGCCGCCATTTTGAAATAAGATAGCGGATGTAATTGAGTGTCGAACTCGAATCAGGTCTTAGTATATACTATGTACACACCAAGTTACATCCAAATCGATTCATAAATACACGTGTTATCACGTGACAAAAATCAGTTCGTTTCAAAATGTCAGCCATAAGAAAAATTCAAAGTGCTATAACTCAAACATTTTTTAAGATGTAGACAAAATAAAAAGTGTTCTGGAATCTTTAAGTTCTAACACATAAAATAAAAATATTTTTCAACTTTTCATTTTTTCTCATTTAATTTTAAATTTAAATTTTTTTAAAAAATTTAAAATTGCCATCATTTTTAAACAAAATGGCGGATGATGCTGGCCAACGAACTCGGTCGAGATATTTGTATGTACTATGTACATACCAAGTTTTATTTAAATCGGTTTATAAATACGCGTCTTATCACGTGACAAAAATCAGGTTCTTTTAAAAATGTCAGCCATAAGAAAAATTCTATAAGTCAATAAGTTCTATAACTCAATCATTTTTTAAGATATAGACAAAATTAAAAGTGTTCTGGAATCGTTGTTTTAAATTTAATCACGTAAAAGAAAAATATTTTTAAACTTTTAATTTTTTCGCATTGAATTTAAAATTTAAAATTAAAAAATATTAAAATGGCCGCCATTTTGAAACAAAATGGCGGATGATGCTGGCCAACGAACGCGATCGAGACATTTGTATGTACTATGTACATACCAAGTTTCATTGAAATCGGTTCATAAATATGTTAGTTATCGCATGGCAGAAATCAGATATATATATACATATATATATATATTACAGATTTAAAATTTTTTCGCCAAAACTAACCTTTATACTACCTTAATTTTCTTATAATAATGTTCCGTACTTACTTTAAATTATTAAATTAAAATCTTGTTTCTAAATCTAATCTGTTAATCTTTATGCAGATGATATAAATTCTTAATTTGCCTGAAAAAAACATTACTCCAGTATGCATAAATTTAAAAAGATGGCTCTAAATTAAAAATATTCTTAATTAAATTTTTATTTCTTAATATTCCAAATAAAATTCATTTTTCTATGTTTGTATTAACCCTTTTTAAAAAAGTCTTATTAAATTTATTCCAAAACCATACCTTTCAAAAAATATCATTATTTTATTTTATCTATTTATTTATTTTTCCTCCGTCAACCTTTGATGTGTACATATTAATAAATTCATTTCTTTTCTTTTTCTCTTAAAATTAATCATTTATAAAAATCGTCTGCCTAAGAAATTCTGAGTCGATTATAAATTGGTTAAATAATATATTTTTTTAAATAAATTTATCGTCTGTGGATAATAGTCTCGTAGCTGGACAAGAATTCTCTTTACATAAAAGAATGATGGTTTGAGGTTACAGAATGTCCTAAAATTTTCTTTTTAGATTTAAGAGGGGACGCCTCGAGATGAGAAGGGGGGATTCTTGGGTTTTTTCTTCGATGAGTACGGCTCGCTGAAATAATGATGGAATGTTTCGGTAAAAGACAGTTTGCAAAAGGAGCTTTTCCCTTTCTCATGACTACGGATTAAATAAATGAACTTACAGCAGCCAATGAGTAATTATTTGGATTCTCTACATCTATTTATTTATTTTCCTCGGTGGCCATGACTTCTCTGCGGTGAAAGGGAAACCCGGCGTTGATGTCTCTGGCTCCTAACTTTTAAATCATCACAATATACTCTAAAGCCGGCAGGATTATTTATCTGTGCTGCCTTTTTTGTATATTTAAAGAAAATTGCGATGGAGCAAAGTAGAACATGCTATCGCGGAAGTTCGAATGAATTTCATGTTCTGAAAGACATTCTATATGGTATTTTCAGCTTGCTAATGAAGTCTGCTGTGAAACGAAGGATGAGACGTTTGCTAATCGCCGATAATCGACTTCTCGTGAATGTTCTTGTGCCAAAATCGCCGTAATTTCTTACTTAATTAAAGTAAAAAAATATTCTTTCTAAAGAACTTCACAGCTATGCTTGGAAAGATGCTAATCTGAAAGAATTAGTGCTTGCTTTGAGTTTGCTTGTGTAATCTATGACGACTGAGATCCATTCTTTCATAGTCGAGAAAAAGTAGGCCTCGTGATGATGAAAAAGAAAAAAAAATAATAATAATTACAAGATCATTTCTTGTAAATTGGTGAATAGACAAATATTTTTCGAGATAGTTGAGTCCAATAGGATTTCGGGGAGAATTTTTTCGTAGTGTTTTGATTATTATTATTTGTATACTTTTTATGTATTTATTTAAATTAATTATTCTCTGTTTGTCAGGTTTATTTATTTGATTATTTGTCTGTGAATCTTATTTACTTACCTATTTATGAGTATTATTATTATCATTATTATGTGTTGGAGATTGAAATATTTTTGTTCTTAAAGATTTAATTGAGGAGTATGTTGTTCTTAAGTCAATTACTGTTGCATATTAAAGACTATTATGATATTTTTATGCACGATTGAAGGTACGTTTGTAATAATAATGAAGTATAAAGGAATTTAGAAGCTCAAGTTTATTTCAAAAAAGTACATTTTCTAAATTATTGATATTTTTTAGTTATAAAGAACTATTCTCAGAATGCAGTATTTTCATGATAATGTTCCTACAACTAGACATTTGAGCTGAATTCTAAGTTAACATTTATGTTTTTTCTTTATTTGTTAGAATTTCTGGTGACAGTGAGCTTTGGTTCCCGGATTCTTATAATTTATTTAAATTCAGTAAGAAAGATGGAACTGTGCAAGGCTGTTGCTAGAGTTTTGACTGATAAATATAACTAATTTTTTCAGTAAATTTTGTGATTTTAAGTAAGAAATTACCTATCATTAAAATTTTTGTATCTGTTTATGATTTATAATATAATAGAATTAAAAACTTGATCCCAATTTAAGGTATAACTATGATATTTACAATTTCTATTTTTATTAGATAAAATTTCTGGTTAAAGTTAGCAGTTAATATAATTATAATTTTCACGATAATTTTGATTCAGATTTTTAAAATGGATGGTAATGGTTTTGTGTGAGGCATTTAAAATGTATACAACTCCAGTAGACAAAGCCCTCAAAATTGAGAAAGCGCAAACTCAGGAATTTCACCTTAAAAGTAAAAGACTCTATGATCGAAATTTTGTCGAATGCCCATTAAAATACAAGACTCTGTAATTTATGAAAAATTTAAATACCCTAACACTCGAAAATTAGAACCTACTTTCTCTGGACCATATAAAATTATAAATAAACTTTCTGATGTAACTTATGAAATAGATAAATTTAATTATGAGACAGGACAGAATTCCGTTATTGTGCATGTTTCTAAATTAAGACCCTATTTTTCACCCGAAGATTTTAAACTGTTTCATGAGCAACCCAAAAAACAAACAAAACCTCAGATGCAATCACAATCACTAGATCAAACTAAAGTCAAGACAGTAGATTAAATTTTAATTCTTATTCTTTAAATATTTTATCACCATAATTTTCAACATTAGCAGGTATGTTCTTGGTGGCCAACAAGAATGTTACTTGTTTTTGGGGTTAAATTGGGCTCCTTATGCAGGCATAAGGTGTACACTTTGATTGTAAAAGCTTTCAAATTGATGTTGATAAATTAATTTTAAGTGTATATAAGTCTTAACTATATTTACTCATTTATTTGACATTAGTATTACTCTATTTATTCAGCAGATATTATGTGATAACAGTTATAAAATTTGATGACTCTACTCAAACCTATAACATAATATGTGATTTTCAGTGATTATGAAAACTACAGATATTAAAAGTTTTTCAAAAAAGTAAAGTATTTTTATTTCCATTTCTCAATTAAGAATGACAACTTTTATTCCTCTTTGTTTTTATTATTAATGTTTATAAACCATGTGTAGATAAAACATTATTCTACATTTGGCATTTGAAAACTTATAACCAAATTTGACAATTTTGTAAAAGAGTATCAGAGAGGAATTACTGTAAGGAAATACTGGTTGAGAGTCCATTTTCTAAATACTTAGATTTAATTTTATTTGGATTTTGAAATTATTATGATTTTTTTTCTGTATACTTTCGGCTAGCAAAAAATACTTTCTTATGCTATTAGAAGATAAGAAAATTATTTAGTTGCTATGTAATTATTTTTATCCTCAACCAATATTTTCCCTATCAATAATAAACAAATAATGATATTTTCTTTTGATTATACTCTTGTTTTATTATTATTATCATTATGATTTCTATAATGAAGTTTAGTATTAATTATACTTTTATTGAGAAATATTAGGATATGGAGAATTATTGTTATTATTGCTATCAATTATGAGTCTTATTATACTACTACTTATTATTGTTGTTATTATTTAAATTTTTTTATATTATTTATTATTGATATTGAGAGTGATGCTATTTATTATTGAAAAATTGATATATTATTGAAAGATGTTGATTCCAACGTAAGATTAAAACCAAAGATTAAAAATAGATTCACAAAAAATATACAATTTACTAGTGAACTAACTACATTGAAGAATTGCATTTTTAAAAACTATTAGAGACTTTTGATTTGAATGACTGTATGCAGTCAACTAAGTTTGAGAAGAACGTTTATTGTAGCCTTTAAAGACTATGTTTACTACAAGGACTATACTAACAAATTTAATTTCTGAACTGAAATTACTACTAATTAAGTCACTGAAATTCTATAAACTCCCATGAAAGAGATTTCTTATTGTTTTTATTATATCTTTAATGTCTCTTGCTTATTAATATTCATAACTTATTTACTGTTATTGTATGTATTATCTCCTATGCACTTACAAATGGTAAGTGATATTGTAACATTATTGTATTTCTTTCAGGGAAATGCTTCTACCTAAATTTAATTCAGTTTAATTTTCTCTTAACTATTTTATTTTAATCGCTAATATTTTTTATATTGCGTTAATTTTCTTTTCTTCCATCTCTTGGCTTCCGGAGTTTGACAGTTTTATTCCAAAATTTAACTTTTCTAAATTATTATATTTCTGTTGTCTGAACTTGTAGTTTTATTTAACTATCAATTTCATACAAATTTTCGGGGAGGGGGGATAATATTACAAATTTAAAGTTTTTTCGCCAAAACTAACCTTTATACTATCTTAATTTTCTTATAATAATGTTCCGTATTTACTTCAAATTATTAAATTAAAATCTTGTTTCTAAATCTAATCTGTTAATCTTTATGCAGACGAAATAAATTCTTAATTTGCCTGAAAAAACATTATTCCAGTATGCATAAATTTAAAAAGATGGCTCTAAATTAAAAATATTCTTAATTAAATTTTTATTTCTTAATGTTCCAAATAAAATTCATTTTTCTATGTTTGTATTAACCCTTTTTAAAAAAGTCTTATTAAATTTATTCCAAAGCCATATCTTTCAAAAAATATCATTATTTTATTTTATCTATTTATTTATTTTAACTTCGTCAACCTTTGATGTGTGCATATTAATAAATTCATTTCTTTTCTTTTTCTCTTAAAATTAATCATTTATAAAAATCGTCTGCCTAAGAAATTCTGAGTCGATTATAAATTGGTTAAATAATATATTTTTTTAAATAAATTTATCGTCTGTGGAAAATAGTATCGTAGCTGGACAAGAATTCTGTTTACATAAAAGAATGATGGTTTGAGGTTACAGAATGTTCTAGAATTTTCTTTTTAGATTTAGGAGGGGACGCCTCGAGATGAGAAGAGAGGATTCTTGGGTTTTTTCTTCGATGAGTACGGCTCGCTGAAATAATGATGGAATGTTTCGGTAAAAGACAGTTTGCAAAAGGAGCTTTTCCCTTTCTCATGATTACGGATTAAATAAATGAACTTACAGCAGCCAATGAGTAATTATTTGGATTCTCTACATCTATTTATTTATTTTCCTCGGTGGCCATGACTTCTCTGTGGTGAAAGGGAAACCCAGCGTTGATGTCTCTGGCTCCTAACTTTTAAATCGTCATATATATATATATATATATATATATATATATATATATATATATATATATATATATATATATATGTCAACATTTGAACGGAGGGTGGTTTTGGGGTCTGGAGGTCATGATCGATGAAAATATATCAAAATTTTCTGGAAGTGCTTTCCTCCGGACGGCTGCAATAGGTAGCTTTTTACTTTTTTTAATGAAAGCTACCTAATACAAATGGAAATATAATAATTTACGTAAAGTGAAAAAAACCAATGTATTTCGATCATTATAAGATAAGTAAAGAAAAAAAATATAATTATCATAGCATTGCATTAAACAGTGACAGCAAAAATGCAGTCTTATCCCATATTTACAAACGCGCTTTGCAAATGCTTTTACAGACAGTAAGTAAAAGCATTAAGTAAAAGAACGTCTTCTCCGATTCGTTCTCAGATTTCCTGCGCAAGCATGTATGCGTAAAGACCAGATTTAAGAATGCTGACTTTTTTTCCTTATCGTTTTAATATATAGATACACATCATCTGATATACAGGGTGTCCATTCTCAACTAATTTCTAAACTGTTAGTCAAAATCAACTGGCATAAAATCTCAGTGAAGGTCGTAAATGGGCAAAATCGAAACAAGGGGTAGAAATAGGAAGGAGCTTTGTGAAAACCGAAAAAAAAACATAACTTCTTAATTAAAATAGATGTCGCATGTTTTTTCAGTTTATAGTACTTCCAAATAATGGACCAGAAGCTTATGCAAGACAGATTTTTGATAGAAATTAAAAATGGGCTCAAGGGGCTGAAAAAATAGGGATTTTGTGTGAAAAAAAAAATCATGACTTTGTCAATCTTCAAGATATTATAGCCAAATAAATTTATTATAAAATTACTTAATAATATCTAAAATTTTTGTATTTACAACGTTTTGATACAAGCAACTCTTATTGCAATAAATAAATAAATAAAAACAAAAAGGGGGATGGACGAAGAAAAAATCCATAACTTCGTCAATTCATAAGATATCAAATCCGATTAAATTTATTATACATCTTCTCAAAAATATCTACAACTTGTATACTTACAAGTTTTTGATAGGACCATTTTTTATTGCAAAAATAAATTAAAAAATATATAGGAAAGTGAGAAAAAATCTAAAATTTAAACTGCTAATATTCTGACTCATTTTTAAATTCACTTTGTTCTCAAATACGTCCAATTACCAGGATCTCTTATTTGGGAACTGTATAATGTGCCGTATTGGTCAGTATTTTAATAAAGATAGAATATATTTCACAAAATGCTGTTAAATGGAGCATTTCGAATAAAATTTCCCGAAGCGATTGTGATTGGAGAATTGAGGATGTATTTAAATTACAAATTACTTATTTTCTGACTCATTTTTAAATCTATTTTTGCTTTAAATTAACAGATTATCTTATTTACTAACTGTATAATGTGCCATATTGGTAAATGTTTTGATAAAGGCAGAATACATTTCAAAAAAGTTGTCAAATCGAGCATTTCAAACAAAATTTTCCGAAGCGATCGTGATTGAAAATTTGTTTGTGTATTTAAATAATAATTTGCTTATTTTATGACACATTTTTAAATTCAAGTTTCCTCTGAAGCACATTCAACTGACAGCGCATTCAATTCTCTAATTTAGGAACTATGTAATGTGCCGTATCGGTCCATTTTTTCATTAAGTCAGAATATATTTTCAAAAATGCTGTCAAATTAGGCTTTTGAGCCTAATTTCGCTTAAGATGACTCTGATAAAACCATCTATTACAGAAAAATGAAATTAAAAATTCTTCAAAAGCGCCCAAATAAAGTTGTTAAACTGGGCTTGTCTCTAATCATGTTTTATTTTTTGTTGTCGAAATGCGTAGTTAACTTCGAAATCTGCCTCCTCTTATAGGCCAAGCCGACAGGGATTTTTTAACATTGAAATTGACAATTTGCGAAAATTCGAAAGATTAAAAATGGAGATCATTTTGAGTTTCAGCGGTAAAGAAAAAATAAATACATTAACAAAATTTAAAACACACATCTTTTTTTATAATATTAAATTTTCGAACTTTTTTTTTAACTTTAAAATGTATGATTTGTAAAAATCTTTGCTTGGTGGTAAAAAATGAAGGTCAGTTTTGGATTTAGCGGTGCATACGTTTTAATTATTGAAAGCTGAAAAACATGTCGTAAGCCATGTTTTGCAGGCTAATGTTATGAAATAATATTTTTAAATATGCATGTATCATTTTGTATACATATTGTTTTCATCAATTTATTTGATAAAATTTTCCCTTCTTATATGCATATTGTATATTTTGCATTCATTGTCATACTGATTAAAGGTTCAAATTTATATTGTTATGTGTTTTACGCTCAACTATTTTTTTTCCAGATATTTAAAGAAATATATTCCTACTAAATTTGCGAATGACCCCTAATTAGAGGAGAAAAATATGCTCCAACTTTTAGCAGGTATTACTCGGTCAATTTTAATTGTAGAATAACGGGAGTTTGTTTGTTTGTTTGTAAAAGATAAATTTTTCTTTATATAACTTATAGGACCGGGGGACTATATAAATTTCGCAACTTTTTAAGAAATGTTTTTATTGATCCACATTGCTTTTAAACTTCTTCTTTACCTCAGTTAAAACATTTTTGTAACTGGAACTGTATATCTATAACTAATGCCTTAAGAATTAGCCATTGGCCACTGTTAAAAATGGACACCCTGTACAACGTGTATAAGATACATTTCTAATTGAAATAATAGATTAAACTAAACGAAGTAAATATTTTAATGAAATCCAATTTCAGGTTTGAATTAAAAGTTATACAAAAAAGGATTTTAAAAATTCCTTTTGAATAACACAAAAAAAAAGAAAAAAATGGCGTAATTCCAAAATTATGTATTCTATTTAAAAACTTAAGAGAGAACGTAAGATAAACAATTAAAATATGTAGAGAATAATGTATTATATTTCAATACATTCTCTAATTTTATAATTTAAAATATATTATAAAAGAATATCAAAAATTAGTTACAATGAAGAGAAATTCACAAGGATTGTTTTGTAATATGATAAAACAGGTAAAGAAGCTTTTTACTCTTTATATTCCATGTATTTAATTTATATATACTGAAAAAATAACCATACAATATTTCTAAAATGAGAGGATGCTAATATAAATCTCAAAATATCCTACTTTTGTACCTCAAGTTTTTGTTTGTCTAAAAAAATTAACAGAATTAAATTTGAAAAAACTACTATCGTCAAATTTAACTCATTTGTTGCACATTCTGAATTTCTTTATATTGATTATATCTTGATCGCATAAGGCATTTAATTTTCCATTAAACTGCTTTTAATCGAATACTTTGTATTTTGATCCTCATTCTACTTTTTCGCAAAGAAAATTGACAAAAATACTACTGACGAATAATGGAGAGAATCTAGAGGGAATATAGGGAAGTTTATGGAAAATTGCAGTTGGCGTCGTATAAAAGTAATGTCGTAAATGTAACATCTTGTTCAACAAATAAACTCCATGTTATTTATAGAAATAGACTATGATCATTAAACAACGCAAATGCTATTAACCTAGGACCACGACGTGACGGGTTCTCAGAAAAGTGTAGTAAAAAATGTTTTATAACTCATTTCTTAGATCCAAGTAGGCGCAAACACCTTTTTCTTAATTTCATGTATTCTGTTAAAAGCCCAAAACAATGTATACATTTGTAATTTATGTGCCGAAAAAAAATTTAAGAAATTTCTTTTATCGAAACCATTACAAAAAGGTAAGGCTATTGCTCAATAATACATATGTAAACTGCAAAGTAAGTAGAAAAAATCAAAGTATAATATCATAAATTCTTAAACTTTTTAAAAAGTCGTAATAACACAATACGCCAGTTTCATATTTATCATTTTATACACTCTCGATATAGTGAAATTTTCTTGGGATACCATTTACATATTTTTATAGGTTGAAAATATCATTAATAATTTCTATATTTATTTAAGTAATTGGATCATCGTTTGCCACATATTCAATATAGATTTTTTTATTAACTGATATTACAGCTATTTAATTGAAAATCTTGAAAAACATTAATATCTCAAAATCTTAAATAAATAAATAATAAATAAAATTAAGAATTTTAATTTAACAAGTTACAACGACTGTTTGGAAAATATTTTCAAAGACCATTATTTTAGACTTATAAATGATTTCTATATTAAATTATATCCCAAAAATTAATAATAAAATCATTTTTATGATGATAAATACATAGCTTACGTAATAACAGAATCATATTAATATGCCTGGACTTTTCGAGACATGTTAATATTCCTGGAGCAATCAAAAACAAATATTAAATGACATTTCAGTTTAATATCTTTCGATATTGTAAATTTTAAAACTTCTTAAAATCGCACATTTTCAATTTTTACACCATCGTATAGAAACAAAATTACTTTTAAATGCAACTTGTTTACAACCCGTATCTAAATTTGTTTTTGAATTATTAATTTTTGAGTAGTTTTATATATATATATATATATATATATATATATATATATATATATATATATTTTTTTTTTTTTTTTTTGTCATCATGTCAACAGAAGTTTTCCATTTTTCGACATTAAATCTGGATCAATCAGAAAACGAATAAAATAAAAAAAACAGAAAAATTTAATTTCTAGAAATTAAGCATGGACCAATCAGAAAACGAATAAAATAAAATAAGTCACAGAATTCAACTAATAAAAAGATTCAGATATACTTCGGGTTTCCCAATTATCAACTGAGAACAACAGCTATTTTCCCAAATAGTTAAAAAGAGCTAATTGTAAATTTAAATATGTTCCGATGCTACACTCTAAATAAAAAGGAGTGAATATTCACTCCGGAGGAGTGAATACTCACTCTATTGCAGACTCAAAATATGCCCAACCTCTTTAGAGTGACTATTCACTTTGGGCAAAAGTGAAATCGTTGACTCTCTGAAAGAGTGAATACTCACTCCTGGGGAGTGGATATTCACTCTAAACAGGAGTCAATAATCACTCTTTCTGAGGAGTGACTATTCACTTTTGCTAAAGGAGTGCGTTTTTTCACTCCTGGTAGGAGTGACTATTCACTCTTACGGAAGGAGTGGCTATTCTCTCTTACGGGAGGAGTGACTATTCACTCTTACGGGAGGAGTGACTATTCACTCTTACGGGAGGAGTGAGTTTTTTCACCCTTGGTTGGAGTGAATAGTCACTTTTTCACAGGAGTGAATGATCATTTTTTATGCAGTGAATTATTTTTTTATTGCTATTATGGACTTTTAAAAGAATCGTAACTTTTAAAGCATACAATGAAAATAAATAAAAGCATGGTAAAGATTGGAATAAAATATTTTTATTGACAATATTTAATTCATAGTATATAACATCGATTTTTTAAGGGAAGACTTAAAGTTACTATAAATTAAATTAGATTATTGACAGATCTTTCCCTTTGTGTTTGCTTTCATTGGTAACCCCATAAATGTATGATAGTTTTTAAAAATCCATAAGTACAAATTATTAAATGTTTTAAAATCTTAAACAGTCAATATTTTTTGTTTTCGATGCCCATTAAGTTTTACATATTATTTTAATAATTCCGTGATGCAAGTTTTCTATTTTTTTTTTTTTTTTTTTTTTAATAAGTAATTACATTGTGCATTTCAGCAACATATTATTTTGTTGCTGAAAAATTGGGCTACTGTTAGATTTTTTTTGCTTGTTTTTCTGGTTTGGATCGGGTTTTAAATAGAGTTAAACTGGAATTTCCAGGTTCTGGCCAGTACGTATATTGATGAAAATTAAATGTACTTTTAGGTAGATTTCGTATGAAATATTAGGTAGATTTCGTATGAAATACTACCTATTGCAATCTCTCCCATGTTTGAATTTCTGAAAAATTTTTGCGGATCTACGCGAATCATGACTCCTAGACCCCAAAACTACCATCATTAAAAATGTTTATATATATATATATATATATATCTATCGGTGTATATCACTTTCTTCTAGACACGATAACTTCCATAATTATGCTCAGATCTTTTTCAAACTTTTACATAAAATCAAGGAGCTTAAAATCTCGGTCGAGTTCGTTAATGGGCAAAATCGGACCAAGGGGGTGGAAATAGGGAGGGTTTTTGTGAAAACCGAAAAAACGCGATAACTTCTTAATTAAAATAGATATAGAATCAGTTTAAAGTTTATATTACTTCTAAGAAATGGGCAAAAAGTTTATACATGACAGATTTTTGATAAAGTTAAAAATGGGCTCAAGGGGCGAAAAAAACATGGTTTTTGGGAGAAAAAAATTCATAACTTCGTCAATTCTCAAGATATCAAATCCAACTAAATTTTATATAAATGTACTCAATATTATCTAAAACTTTTGCATTTACAAGTTTTTGATAAAACCAATTTTTACCGATGAAAAAAATTAAAAACGAAAAGAAAAAGGGGGGAGAAAAAAGAAAAAAACCCATAACTTACTAAATTCTTAAGCAATCAAATCTAATTAAATTTATTTTACATCTTCACAATAATATCTACAACTTTTATGTTAACAAGTTTTTCATAGAACCAATTCTTATAGCAAAAATAAATTAAACAAAAATAAGAGTTGGAGAAAAAACCTCAAATCCAAACTGCTTATATTCTGACTCATTTTAAAATTCATTTTTGATTTTAAACGCATCCAAATGACAGATCCTCTTATTTAGGAACTATATAATGCGACGTATTGGCCAGTTTTTTGATAAAGGCACAATATATTTTTAAAAAGGCTGCCAAAAAGGGTATTTTGAACAGAATTTCCCGAAGTTGTCAATGAAAAATTGAGGAAGTATAACAAATTGCGTTTTTTCTGAGTCATTTTTAAATTCATTTTTGTTCTCAAACCCTTCCAATTTACAGGTCCTCTTATTTAGGAACTATGTAATGTGACGGATTGGCCAGTTTTTTGATAAAGGCAGAATATATTTTTAAAAAGGCTTCCAAAAAGGGTATTTTGAACAGAATTTCACTAAGTTATCGTGATTGAAATTTGAGGAAATTTAAGAAATTGCGTTTTTACCGAGTCATTTTTAAATCTTTTTTTGTTCTCAAACGCATCCAATTTACAGGTTCTCTTATTTAGGAACTATATAATGTGACGGAGTGGCCAGTTTTTTGATAAAGGCAGAATATATTTAAAAAAAAAGGCTGTCAAAATGGGCACTTTGCACAAAATTTCCCAAAGCAATCATGATTAATGAACTGTGGGTATTCAAATAACAAATTGGTTATTTTATGACTCATTTTTAAATGCAATTTTACTCTGAAACGCATTCAAATGACAGTTTTTTGTTACTTAGGAACTATATAATGTGCGTATTCGTCGATTTTTTGATAAAGGGTGAATATATATTTTTTAAAAGCTGTCAAAGTAAGCACTTCGCAAAAAAATTTCCCAAAGCGATCATGATAAAAGAATTGAGGCTGTATTCAAATGACAAATTGTTTATTTTATGACTCATTTTTAAATTCAATTTTCCTCTCAAACGCATGCAATTGACAGTTATTCGTTATTTAGGAACTGTGTAATTACTGTGTATTGGTCAGATTTTTGATAAAGGTTAAATATATATTTAAAAAAATCTGTCAAAGTGGGCACTTCGCACAAAATTTCTCAAAGCGATCTTGATTAAAGAATTGTTTATGTATTAAAATAATAAATCGGTTATTTTATGACTCATTTTTAAATTCAATTTTGCTGTCTAACGAATTTAATTAACAGTTTTTTGTTATTTAGGAACTATATAATGAGCATATTGGTCAATTTTTTTTAAATAAAGTAAGAATATAATTCAAAATATGTTGCCAAAATGGGCATTTGAGTAGAATTTCGTTTAAGATGATTTTGATAAAACCAGTTCTTACAGAAAAATGAAATTAAAAAATTTTTAAAAGCGAGTTAAACTGGATTTATCTCTAATCATTTTTTTTTTTTTTTTTTTTTTTTTTTTTTTTTGAGATGAAAACTTTTCGAAATCTACCTCCGCCTATAGGCCATGCCGAAAGGGATTTTTTCGAATTGGGATATGGTTGGATAGATTTTTTTCGAGGGTTTGAATCTGGGTTCGGGTTAACTTCAAATGGAATTTTTAGGTTCTGGTCAGGTTGCATTTTAACGTATATTATTTGTTATTGACAGATTCAGTTATAATTACATATTTTTTTTCAGAGAAGGGGGAGGGGGGGAGGATAGATGTCAATAGGAATTTTCAGGCTCTAGGTAGTGCATGTTGACGGAAATTATTTTGCCTTTCTTAAACAGATTAATCTTTCCATTGATTTTTTTTTCTTTTTTTTTGGGGGGGGGGGGCGGATGCTCAGATTGGGTTTTTGTAAATGTATGTCAGCAGAAATTATGTTTTCTCTTTCGAATCAGGTTAAGATTTGACAGAATTTTTTTTTTCAGTTTAGATAGAGTTCAATTCAAACGGAATTTTCATGTTCTGGTCAAATTGCATTTCCACCAGAAATATTTTGTCATGTACACATACCGTGTTATGATTATATGGATTTTTTTTTTTTGGGGGGGGGGGGGCAGGGCGGTTTGGATTGGGTTTAAGATTTATAGGTTCTGTCTGTTTATATCGACAGAAATTATATTTCCTTTCTCAGATCAGGGTATGGTTGATAGATTTTAATTATTTTTCTTTTTTGGGGGGCAGGAGTGATTTATCTGGTTTCGGATTGACTTCAAATTGAATTTTCAGGTTCTTGTCGAGTTGCATTTCAATGTATATCATTTTGTCACAGATTTTTTAGGTTGCAATTGAGTGGATTTTCTTTTATGGTGTTCGGAATAGGTTTAAATTGATTTTAATTGGAATTCCCCGGTTCTGGAGAGTATGTTGACAATAATTATTTTGTCTTTATTGAACAGATTTATGTTTCCATTGATTTTTTTTTCGGGATTGGTATTTGGTTTCAGGTTAACTTTCTGGTTCCTGTCAGTATGTATCAGCAAGAACAATTTTTCTTTTTCAATTTAGGTTAGAGTTTGATTGATTTTTTTTTTTTTTTTTTTTTTTTAGAATGGATCGGGTTTAATTCAAAATTTTGAAGTCCTGGGCAGGTTTGCATTTCCATGGGAAATATTCTGTCATGTAAAAATACTGAACCATGGTTACGTGATTTTTTTGGGGGGGGAGGGGGGGCAGGAGTTGGATTGGGTTTAAGATAGTGTTCATTTGGAATTTTCAAGTTCTGGTCAGTACGTACAGATGAAAACTACGTTTTCTTCCTCGAATTGGGATATGGTTGGATAGACTTATTTTAAAATCTGGTTTCGGGTTGACTTCAAACTGAATTTTTATATTCTTCTCGGGTTACATTTAAACGTATATTATTTTGTCGAAGACAGAATGAGTATAATTTGACAATTTTCTTTTAGGGTTTAGGATAGATTTTAATAGGAATTTTCAGGTTCTGGGTGGTTCACATTGACAGAAATTATTTTGTCCTTCTTAAACAGATTTATGTTTTCACTGACTTTTAGGCTCGGATTGGGTTTTTGTAAATGTGTATTGGCAGAATTTTTTTTTTTTTAATCAGGTTAAAATTTAATAGAATTGTTTTCAATTTGGATGTAGTTCAATTCAAATGGAATTTTCAAGTCCTGATCATGTTGCATTTCAATGGGAAATAGTATTTTGCCCTGTACTGATATCGTATTATGATTATATGGAAATTTTTTTGGATTCGGATTGCGCTTATGATACACTTCAGTTGAGATTTATAGGTTTTGCCTGTGTATAATGATGGAAATTATATTTTCTTTCTCATATCAAGATATGGTCAGACCTGTATAAAACCAAAAACTTTATGAAAACGTAATATTGGATCAAAAACTTTCTGCAAGTTAATTATAATGTCTAATAAAATACGCCTTATTATATTTATTTAGTATGTACAAAATTTGCTTTTATTACACAATTCATGGACATAATTCGAATTTTTTATGCAATTCATAAAAGTAATTCACGTTTTTTATGCGATTGATGCACAAAATTCCCGTTTTAAGTGACTTATGACGTAATTCGCTTTTTTATGCAATCTGTCGATGAAATTCGCGTTTTATCAGATCTGTTAATGAATTTCGCATTTTATTAGAGATCTGTCGCCGAAATTCACGTTTTTTATGCGATTCATGAACGTAATTCACATTTTTAAAGGGATTTAGAGACATAATTGTTTTTTATATGATTTATAAACTAGTGTTCACTCTAGAAATATAAAGGGCATGGTGCTATTCACTACAAAAGGCACTACTGCAGCAGAAAAGGGCACTTTTGCCAGAAAAAAATTGTTATTGCCTTAAGAAGGGGAAAAACAGAAAGCAATGAAACACATAATTTTTAAATATGATAAATCAAGTAACATTAATTTTGAATGATATTATGATATAAAAATTAAAAATACAATTAAAACATGATTCAATAGTTTTATGTTCTTTTTCTTAAAGAAATGAAAAACATCTATCATTTTTGGGCACACTAATTTAGAAATACTACGGAATTAAAAAAAATATTTATTAAAAATCTTTGGGTAAAACCAGTGGTGCATTTTACTACTTTTAAAAAGGGCAGGGTGCATTTTGTAAATTTGAAAAAGGGCAGAGTGCTGCACCCTTCAAAAATGGCCTAGAATGAACACTATATAAACATAATTCTCTTTTTTATGTGATCGGTCGAAGAAATTAGTGTTTATTAAGCAATCTGTTGATGAAATTTGTTTTTTGAGCAATCTGTCGGCAAAATTGACATTTCTTATGCGATTTATGGAGGTAACTCACTATTTTTAAGAGATTCATGGATATAATGCGCTCTTTGAGCTTTTTGTTGACGAAATTTGTGTTTTTTGAGCTACCTTCCAACAAAATTTGCGTTTTTTCAGGAATGTGGATGTAAATCACAATTTTTATGCAATATGTCGGCGTAATTTGTGTTTTTTATGCGATTTATGAACATAATTCGTGATTTTTATGAGAATTGTGAACGTAATTTTGTGTTTTTTACGCGATTCATGGAATAATTCGGGTTTCTTGAGCAATTCATTGATGCAGTTCGTGGTTTTTGAGAGATTGCTGGACATAATTTGAGGTTTTTACGAGATTCATGGTCGTAATTTGTAGTTTTTACGAGAACCACGCACAAAATTCGTGTTTTTTACGAGAACCATGCACGAAATTCATGGTTTTTATGAGAACCACACACAAAATTTATGATTTTTACAATAATCATGCACGAAATTCGCAGTTTTTAATGAGATTCATGCACAAAATTCACGTTTTTTACGTGGTTCATGGATGGAACATACGTTTTTCTTGGAGGTTTTTGTCGAAATGTTCGTTTTTTACACGATTCTTTGTTGAAAAATTTTTTTCAGAGAGGGGGGGATGTCAATAGGAATTTTCAGGCTCTAGGTAATGCATGCTGACGGAAATTATTTTGCCTTTCTTAAACAGATTAATCTTTCCACTTGATTTTTTTTTTTTTTGGAGGGGGGATCAGATTCGGTTTTATAAATGTATGTCAGCAGAAATTATTTTTTCTCTTTCGAATCAGGTTAAGATTCGACAGAATTTTTTTTTGAGTTTAGATAGAGTTCAATTCAAACAGAATTTACATGTTCTGGTCAAATTGCATTTCCACCGGAAATATTTTGTCCTGTACATATACTGTGTTATACCGGGGGGGAGCAGGGCGGTTCGGATTGGGTTTAAGATTTACAGGTTCTGTCTGTGTATATCGACAAAAATTATATTTTCTTTCTCAGATCAGGGTATGGTTGATAGATTTTAATAATTGATTTTCTTTTTTGGGGGGTGGGAGTGATTTTTCTGGTTTTGGATTGACTTCAAATTGAATTTTCAGGTTCTTGATGAGTTGCATTTCAATGTATATCATTTTGTCACAGATTTTTTTGGTTACAATTGAGTGAATTTTCTTTTATGGTGTTCGGAATAGGTTGAAATTGATTTTAATTGGAATTTCCCGGTTCTGCAGTGTATAGTGACAATAATTATTTTGTCTTTATTGAACAGATTTATGTTTCCATTGATTTATTTTTTGGGTTTGGAATTGGGTTTCAGATTAACTTTCTAGTTCTTGTCAGTATGTATCAGAAAAAACTATTTTTCTTTTTCAAATCAGATTAGGTTTTTTTTTTATTTTATTTTATTTTTTTTTAGAATGGATTGGGTTTGATTCAAAATTTTCAAGTTCTGGACAGGTTTGCATTTCCATGGGAGATATTCTGTCATGTAAAAATACTGAACTATGGTTACATGTTTTTTTTTGGGGGGGGGGGAGGGTTGGATTGGTATTTAAGGTAGAGTTATTTGGAATTTCCAAGTTTTGGTCAGTACGTACTAATGAAAACTACATTTCTTCCTCGAATTGGGATATGGTTGGATAGACATTTTTTAAAATCTGGTTTCGGGTTGACTTCAAACGGAATTTTTATATTCTTCTATATCAACATATATTATTTTGTCGAAGACAGAATGGGTATAATTTGACAATTTTCTTTTAGGGTTTAGGATAAATTTTATTAGGAATTTTCAGGTCCTGGATGGTGCACGTTGACAGAAATTATTTTGTCCTTTTTAAACACATTTATGTTTTCACGGACTTTTTAGCTCGGATTGGGTTTTTGTAAATGCGTATCTGCAGATTTTTTATTTATTTATTTATTTATTTTTTTAATCAGGTTAAGGTACAATAGAATTGTTTTCAGGTTTGGATGTAGTTCAATTCAAATGGAATTTTCAAGTTCTAGTCAGGTTGCATTTCAATGGGAAATAGTATTTTGCCCTGTACTAATATCGTATTATGATTATATGGAAATTTTTCTGGATTCGGATTGGGTTTATGATACAATTTAGTTGGGATTTATAGCTTTTGTCTGTGTATATCAACGGAAATTATATTTTCTTTCTCATATCAGGATATGGTCAGACTTGTATAAAACCAAAAACTTTATGAAAACGTAATATTGGGTCAAAAACTTTCTGCAAGTTAATTATAATGTCTAATAAAATACGCATTATTATATTTATTTAGTATGTACAAAATTTGCTTTTATTACACAATTCATGGACATAATTCGAATTTTTTACGCAATTCATAAAAATAATTTACGTTTTTATGTGACTGATGCACAAAATTCGTGTTTTTTAAGTGACTTATGGACGTAATTCGCTTTTTTTTGCGATCTGTCGACGAAATTTGCGCTTTATGAGACCTGTCAATGATTTTCGCATTTTATTAGAGATCTGTCAGCGAAATTCAAGTTTTTTATTCGATTCATGAACATAATTCACATTTTTTAAGGGATTTATGGACTTTATATGATTTATAAAATAAACATAATTCTTTTTTTTTCATGTGATCGGTCGAAGAAATTCGCGTTTATTAAGCAATCTGTCGGCAAAATTGACGTTTCTTATGTGATTTATGGAGGTAACTCGCTATTTTTAAGCGATTCATGGATATAATGCACTCTTTGAGCTTTATGTTGACGGAATTTGTGTTTGTTGAGCTATCTTCCAACGAAATGTGCGTTTTTTCAGGGATGTCGATGAAATTCACGATTTTTATGCGATTTATGAATATAATTAGTGTTTTTTATGCGAATTGTGAACATAGTGTTTTTTACGTAATTCATGGATAAATTCGCATTTCTTGAGCGATTCATTGATGCAATTCGTGGTTTTTGAGCGATTCCTGGACATAATTTGAGGTTTTTGAGCGATTCCTGGACATAATTTGAGGTTTTTATGAGATTCATGGACGTAATTCGTGGTTTTTACGAAATTCATGGTCGTAATTTGTAGTTTTTACGAGAACCATGCACAAAATTCATGTTTTTTAAGAGAACCATGCACGAAATTGACGGTTTTTATGAGAACCACACACAAAATTTGTAATTTTTACAATAATCATGCACAAAATTCACATTTTTTAATGAGATTCATGCACGAAATTCACATTTTTACGTGATTCACGGATGGAATATATGTTTTTCGTGCAGCTTTCTGTCGAAATGTTCATTTTTTACACAATTCTTCATTGAAATGCATGCTTTTCATGCGATTCTTTCCCGAAATGCACGTTTTCTTATGCGATTCTTTGTTGAAATTCATGATGTTTTTAGGGTTTTTTGGCAAAATTCGCATTTACAGTAAATAATTAGGATAGCTATCAAGAGGAATTTTCAGGTTCTAGGTGTGCATGTTGACAGAAATTATTTTGCCTTTCTTAAACAGATTAATCTTTCCACTGATTTTTTTCTTTTCTCTTGGGGGGGGGGGGGGTTGCTCAGATTGGGTTTTTGTAAATGTATGCCAGCCAATTTTTTTTTTTTTTTTTTTTTTTTTTTTTTTTAATCAGGTTAAGATTTGACAGAATTGTTTTTGGATTTTAATGAAATCAATTAAAATGGAATTTTCAAGCTCTGGTCAAATTGCATTTGGACTGAAAATATTTTGTCCTGTACACATACAATGTTATGATTATACGGATTTTTTTTTTTTTTTTTTTTTTTTTTTTTTTGTGGGGGGGGGGGGGGTTGGATTGGGTTAAAGATACACATAAGTTGGGATTTATAAGTTTTGTCTGTGTATATCGATGGAAATTATATTTTCTTTCTCGGATCCGGATATGGATGGATAGATTTTAATTATTATTTTTTCTTTTTTCTTTTTTTTTGGGGGGGGGAGTGATTTATCTGGTTTCGGATTGATTTCAAATTGAATTTTCAGGGACTCGTCGAATTGCATTTCATTGTATATCATTTTGTCACAGATTTATTGGGTTACAATTGAATGGATTTTCTTTTATGGTGTTCAGAATAGGTTTAAATTGATTTTAATTGGAATTCCCCGGTACTGGAGAGTATGTTGACAATAATTCTTTTGTCTTTATTGGACAGATTTATGTTTCCATTGATTTTTTTTTTCGGGTTTGGAATTGGGTTTTAGGTTAACTTTCTTGTTCCTGTCAGTATGTATCAGCAAAAACTATTTCTCTTTTCAGATCAGGTTAGGATCCATCCACAAATTGAAGAGGTAAAATTTTTTAGCAATTGTGCTTTGAGGAAATTTAAGCATTACTATTAATTTACAAATTTGATTTTCATGTTTCATAAACATAAAATTTTTGTCAATTGGTAATTTTTTTTTCTACAAATGACAGTAAACAGGTTGTAGATTGTACTAGAGGCTCAGTAAAATGCTTAGTGTAGCTTCAAATATTGGCAGGAAAAATTATAACAACTGCTGAAGAATTTGCTGAAATTGCTGTAAAATGAATCTTAAAATAACTAGTTTATGTCATCAACTATGATAAAGGAGTATATGTTGAAAAGCTCACAGAAAGGTAGGTAGAGGTTTTTCGTCTTCTGGGTAGACATAGCACACACTATTTGTAGCCTTTTAATATATATGTAATTAAATATAGAAAATACTTATTTTCTGATTAAAAAGTTTCCTTTAGCTTCATAGAAGTTAAAGAACATTACTGAAAAGCAATAAAAAGCTAATAAGAATTTAAATTAAAAACAAGCTTTGACATGCAAGACAATATATGAGACTATATCCTTTCGGTGATTACAGAAATAGTTTGAGTACTTTTGGGCTGGGTAGATGCCAGTGTTACATATAGGGGTAGGGAATTTTTAAAAAATCTTACCACCAAGGATTTATTTCACCAGCCCGCAAGATGCAACACACACACAGTTGAAAATAGTTACGACAAAATCGCACACGCTTACAGACGAAATTACTATTACTACAATGCATTTTCGTAGTTCTTTTTACCTATAATATTAAGAAATATATACAACAGAGGTAGCTTAATAAGATTGAATTTAGTGCCATATTTACACTGTAATAATTTGGAAAAATAAAATATCAAGATTAAAAAAAATGTTTTTGATGATGTCTGTATTGCCTGCAATTTTTCAAAAATTTAAAATGCACTCACCTTGACAGAAAATCCACTTGTCACTGGTGAGAAAAATGATGTTTTTCCCTACCCCTGGTTATATATATACTACAAACATATATAAGTATGTATATCCATATGTATACAAATATATTGTATACGCCAACATGAAAATATATATGTGTGTGCATATATATAACATTGATGCCCAGCAAACCAAAAAGTATCCAAGTTTGTTTGCTGTTATGCTGCCAAGATAATTTCTGTAGATTATACCTAAAAATTATCATATATAAAGAAGCAGGAGGGTAAAGATCTAATTTACTTATTCCCAGAAAAAACTATAAATGCTGAGTAGATAAGAACCAAAATACAAAATCATCAATTATAACTTATGGAATTACAAAACAGTTTATTTGTAGGGCCGTACCAAGTACTCGGTATTTACTCGGTATTTGGCATACTCGGCCAATATGCCGAGTACTCAGTATTCGGCCAAAATTTCGACCGAGTACCAAGTACTTACCGAGTAGTTGTAAGTTGTAAGGATTTAAAATCTAAGCATTTATTATCATTACAGTGAGAAATTATTTGGCACAATACATTACAAATGAATAAATTAAAGTTTAAAGCACTAAAATAGTTAATTTCTTCTTGCAAGCTAGTTTTGGTCGCCATGGCATACCATCATCATCATATTTTGCACTGATGATGGTATGCTATGGCTACTGAAACTAATTTTCAAGAAGAAATAAAATATTTTGGTGCTTTAAATTAAATATTTTTGATTTATTTATAATATTATCGAAGACAAATGAATTTATAACTGATCTGTAAAAGTTATTTGAATATAAATGTATAATATTTGCAATTATTCAAAAAATATTTTATTTAATACATAAAAATGTCTAAAATATGGAAAAGTAAAAAAAAAAAAGACACAAATGCAAATTCTTCCCTCCAGTTCACTTTTAATCCGCCTTTCATTGTACCACAATTAAAATCAGGGTTTGAAAAAACCCGGTTTCTTTTGAAAAAGCCCAACCCACTGGGCCCAGTAGTCTAAAACCCGGGTTTTTTCGGGCTTTTTTGAAAAACCCCGGGTTTTTTCGGGTTTTATCAAAATTTTTTAGAGAACTCTTCACATTTCTAATTTTCACATGCATAGTACCTAAATTTTTCATTTATCACTGAAACAAAGGTATAATTTTGCATTAAGTATAGATTAACAATAAAAATAAATATATAAAAAGAAAATATAAATATATTTAAAAAGATTATTTTGTATCTCATAGAACTAGATTACTGGAAGAATGATATTTTAAATCAAGTGCAACTGAATTTCTTTATATAAATCTCAAGTTAAACAGACTAATTTATGCAATTTCTTTCATTTACTTCAATAGAAGTCAGTTTAAAGCAGCAACATTTATGTAAATATTTTTATTTTTGTGAAGAAAAAAATAGAATTCACACATATATATGTATATATATATATACTACAATTTAAGCAATAGTATTAAATTGGATTATCTAAAAGTCAATGTCAGTCATATCTATAAATTTAGATCGTAAATGGCAATACACTTTTACTAGTTTATTTTTGTATGCCATCTGTAAGCAATCTTTTAAAGTATCTGGATACATTTTAGATTAAATTTTATTAGGGTTTTTTGGATATTATGAAGGTATTTATGTTAAAGAAATATGGTTCAGAATGTTTGAAAACAAGGTACTTATACTACTAAATACAATTTAAAATAACTAATTGATTACAAAAAGTTTATGAGGTTAAAGATTAAAAGGTTATGACAATAATAAACATTATAATTTGCTTTTACAAAAATTAATTATTAGTAATAATTTTAGCAATGAAATTATTAAAGTACTATATTAAAACTTTTTCACTTTTTTTTTTTTTTTTTTTTTTTTTTTTGTTATAACAGGATTTTCCGCAAAACATGACTGGCATATTCCTTGACTTTCCATGACCAAATCTCAAAAAATTCCCTGACTTTCCCAAACCAAATCTAGAAAAATTCTCTGACCAAACGAGCATACAGCAAAATTTGATACTTATTTTCACAATCTTTTGCCAAAATTAGCAATTTTTTTTCTGCAATCATACTTCAATCTTTTTTTATTTTTCCCCAACTGTTTGATGAATTTTGTGTCATTTTTCATTTTTTCACTCAAATGTTTTCCATGACTTTTTTAGAAATTATTTGTAAATTCCCTGACTTATCCTGTATATTTTGATATTTTCCTGACTTTCCATGATGCTGGGGACCCTGTATAATCTGTCACCATTTTTGTGTTGAAAATTACTGTATAAACATTCATTGAACATTGAAGCAGGATAATAAATGTGCTTAAAAGCTATAACAATACAAGCAATCAGGATGGGGATCACATTTCAAGTGCCATCATTAGGTATACATTAAGATTTAAAGCACTTGGATGCATTTTAAAATATATAGCCATGAAAATCTTCCTTATTTACAAATTAATATATTTTATGGTCATTTTATCAATACTTAGAAATTCTTTTAAATATGGTTAGTTTGAAATATATTTAAATTGGCATTTATCTTTCCATTTTCATATCTTAGATTAAATAATGATACAGTTGTGAAAACATGAGAAAATTTGAAAAAACCCACAAATGGGTTTTTCATGGGTTTTTTCAAGTGGGCCCGCCCGAAAAAACCCGGGCGGGTTTTTTCGGGCTGGGCCCACTTCTGCGAACCCTGATTAAAATGACCAAAACTTTCTTTTTCCAAATAATATAGTAATGTTTTAATTGGTAGTTTAACTCCTAATATGGGAATCTATTCATTTGAGCTCATCAATGTTATGATTACTCTGAATGAAAATAACAATTTCATTACACTTCACAGTAATTGCTACTAAACTGTGATTAAATTTATCTTACTTTCAGCAGAATAAAGGCAAAAAAGCTATTTTAATTCATACAACATTTTCAATATATTATATTTTGAGCTCCATCTCATGGTTTATTACAGTTAATTACTCTAATAATTAATTTTTTTGGATCCAGGCAAGGAAACTGAATCTTTTCAAAATTTAAGCATGCAACTATATGGAATGGTCAAAATCCTCCTACAATGTTTCTAGCTATAGCTAACATGTCTAAAATAGCCTGTTAGGCAATAAGCCTGATTTTATTGCAAGTTGCATATTGTGAATAATGCAAGCTTACATCATTACTTTTAACAACAGTTATTTGAATTATTCAAAATTACAGCAACCAATGATCATTCTTGATACAGATTTCCAGTATCAAAATGAATTTGTAAATTGAAGAATCAGTTAATTTGCATTGGTTGAATTTAATTTTTATGTATCACTTTTATTTTCCATTTTTTAAAACTAATGCTACTGTTTTAAACTGTTTGAAATTTCAAAAATTATCTTTAAAGGATGTATAATTACATTTCAAATTAGTTAATTAGAAATTATTCAAAAGTTAATTAAAAAATATATGATTATATGTTAAAGAAGTATGTTTATTATATTTGCACAGACATGTTACTCTTAAAGCTCACTTCATGTGCATTGATAGTTCTTTGTTATACACAACTACTCGGTACTCGGCCAAAGTGCTACTCGGTGCAGCCCTGTTTATTTGTTATATATATGTAGACTCATACTTAACTGCAGAATAATGCTTGATATATGCATAAATTTCATTAATTTTTAAACTGAAACAAAGTTTGCAAACTATATGGAATTTTCTGTCATTCCGTTACCAGAGTAAGATTTTTTTTTTCCATTACTAAGACTTATTTAGTGGTATTAAATTACTTATATACACTTTATTCAGGAAAAATAACAAATATAATATTGTGAATAGTTTTAATTAAAAAATAAATTTGTATTAGAATTTGATAGTTTTGAATCTTTCATGAAAATAATATTAAGGACATAGCAGTTATTAAAATTCTAAATAAATGTAATGATTTATAAAGAAGTTAAATACTTTACAAATGTTAAAATCAATTGCCACTGCTTTAGATAAAAGTACTGTTCTATTGCAGCTGCTCATACAATTTCCTTAACTTTATTTAATAATCAAAATATCATGCAAACTCACAAATGCAAGATTCAAATCTCATTTAATACAATGCGAGCTTTTATGCTATCTTATTTACTTCATTCTAAGTATATGGCATCAAAATTGACATTTGAGCATAAAGAAAGGGCAAGGAAGGTGCTTTTTTATATCAATCTAAATTTTGTGCGCTTTTTTATATCAATCTAAATTTTGTGCCATACATAATAACTGCTTGTTTTAAAAATTTAAATATAAATTCAATGGTAAGCAATAATATCAATAGTTAAACTTGTACAGCATCAGATTACTGTTATTAAAATTTCTCAAGGTATAGAAAATTATGAACAAAAATGAGTGAATAAACAAAGTATTTATATTATTCTTTTCAAACTACTTGCTACTTTGAATAACATTCAGAGTATTTTAATCTTTATTTTAATGTTTTAAATAGTAAATTCCTTATATATTAAACATATGTGAGTTATGAATCACAGCAGGCTAAAATTCTTATTAGTATTATTTCTTAGTTTCTGTAAATTTTTGGCGCTTACTGGCAGAAACTAGTTTCTGCCATGCCAGTTTTAACCGGTTAAAACCACCCCAGCAGACATTTGCCAGCCCTGATTACTCTATAACTATTTATTGATTTAGAAATTCAAAAATCAATGAATATATCACAATTAGCCCCTTGTTGGTCCCGATATTTTCATACAAGCTTTATTATATACAATTTGGCTGAATTTTGCATCATAAGCTTATGGTGAAATACTAGGGTAGCAAACATGTCATTCTGTTACCATGAATAAAATTAATGTAATTTTTATTCCTAATCGCTTAAATCCTAATTATTAAGTATATTTAATAAAAGTTAATGGTGGTGCTTAAAATTCAGATAAAACAAATTTCCTAATTCCAATAATTTTTCATTCTGAGATTAAAACAACATCAACTTGTTTTGTTACTTAAACCGTTATTCTGTTATCCTGGAATGGACCCAATCACACCTGTCGGTTTATTTTTTTGGAGTTTTCCATGGTTTTCTTCTAACCTTGGATTTTCACTGAACAACCATCCATGAAAGGCACCCCCTCCCTCTTTAGGGCCTATATTCCATGTGTTCATAATTGGCTGTCATACAAACAGCCAACAGCTACTTATGCTCTTCACAATAAAGCTAAAAAATTTTAGTTGTTAGTATTTCAAAATATTTATTTGTTAGTGAGTTAGTTATTTTAACCCTTAGCGCTCTGTTGGCTTCGCTATGGAGCCGTCAGTCATAAAGTACAAAAACATGTGGACACTAATTGAAAAAATATTAATTTGTGTTAAATCTATCTTTTTTTTTAGGTGTAATTTATTTAAATAATGGCTTTAAATTTTGATATGAGTGTTTTGCATTCTTTAGTAGAAACAGTACCTGATTTTTTTTTTCTTTTCTTATATAAAAGAGGCTAGACTATGAATATTAAATTAAAGCTTCTGATAGGAAAAAAAAAAGAAACAGTTAAATAAATATTTTATGAAACTCAATGTTAAAATATTATTATAGAGTATAAGTCACTTCTTTTAAAACCAATGCTATTGCTAAAATTTGGCAAATGAATTTTTTAATCAAGCAAGTTTAATAAGTGCTTGTAAACTAACATTATCAAACTACATTAAGATTCTTATAACTATTTTAGATGTCCAGTTCATGAATGCTACATTATGAATTAAATAACAATACTAAGTTCTAAGCTGCAAAAATTATGCTTTCATATTTTGTTTATTGATTTGTATAGTGCATATACCTACATTTTTTTTCTATTAGAATACTTTTGTATTGGATTTATAATTTGTCACGACAAAAAGTTTTAGAATTAAAGTTAAATCATCAGGTTCTTAAAGAGAAAAAAAATCTATTGGGAACAACATCTGATCACAGACCACCATGATGCACTGTAGTACCTTTATAGCAATAGATAAACAACATATTTAAAATAGAAACATGGATTTTCAAAATTATTAATGTAAAAATATGATGCATGAACCATTAAAAATTAAAATTGCAGTAACTGATGCATATCAGTGCTCTATGCACATAAAATTCATGGATGCAGCAAACTTGTACAATGATGTCTAAAGTGCATGAAATTTGTTAAAGCCGAAGTCAATAACACATGTATAAACACTTTGCCCATATGAAAACAAACAACAAAAATTAATGGATACAGCAAACTGTTCAGTAAATTCATTGGAAAATCATTAAAAAGGTCTAATGCATGTATGGGCACTGTGTGCACACAAAAACAAAAATCATGAATTCCATCCTTCAGCTTCATAAAAATTGCAAATTTTGGCCATCAGCTTCGTAAAAATTGCAAATTTTGGCCATCGGCTTTGTAAAAATTGCAAATTTTGGCCATCGGCTTCGTAAAAATTGCAAATTTTGGCCATCGGCTTCGTAAAAATTGCAAA
Organism: Maratus speculifer; assembly: GCA_964019185.1. Taxonomy (NCBI): domain Eukaryota; kingdom Metazoa; phylum Arthropoda; class Arachnida; order Araneae; family Salticidae; genus Maratus; species Maratus speculifer. Next base: position 35,537,817 of record OZ025293.1, read on the forward strand.
TTTTGGCCATCAGCTTCGTAAAAATTCGAATTTTGGCCATCCGCTTCGTAAAAATTGCAAATTTGGGCCATCCGCTTCGTAAAAATTGCAAATTTGGGCCATCCGCTTCGTAAAAATTGCAAATTTTGGCCATCCGCTTCGTAAAAATTGCAAATTTTGGCCATCGGCTTCGTAAAAATTGCGAATTTTGGCCATCGACTTTGTAAAAATTGCGAATTTTGGCCATCGGCTTCATAAAAATTGCAAATTTCAACCATCGGCTTTGTGAAAGATGCGAATTTCGTTGATTAACTTGGTAAAAATCCTGAATTTTGTTAATTGGCTTTGCAAAAATAGCTAATTTTGAAGATATGCTTCGTAAAAGTAACAAATTTCAAGAATCACACTCGAAAAAATTCCACCTGTGACAATCCGACTCGGAAAATCATGAATTTCATGGATTGCACCCAAAAAATTGTGAATTTCATCAATCGGCTTTGTTGAAATTGCGAATTTCGTTGCTGTACTTGAGAAATATCGTAAATTTTGTTGATCAGACAAGAAACCAGTATGGAGCTAGTCGATCAAGTACAGAAAATTGGAAAATTTTGACAATCAGTTTTATAAAAATCACAAATTTCATCAATTGGTTTCGTAAAAATTGTGAATATTTGACCAAGAACAGAAAAATTGTGAATTTTTTCGCGCGGTGTTATAAAAGTTGCAAATTTGTGGATAGGTTTCATAAAAAGCACAAATTTGGTTGATTACGCATAAAAAATTGCAAATTTTGTTGATCAGGTGCAGAAAAAATTGGTATTTCATTGATTAGGCATGGAAAAATCTTGTCAAACTGCTTTTTCTTTCTCTTTCATTGCTGAAGTTTACATTTTTTGAGCACCATCCACTTATGTTTGTTTTTTAGCACTTTTAATAAAACAAAATTTACTCTCAAGAATTATTACATCTTGAAGATAATCCTTGCTACATCTGTTATATATGCAAACATAAAAACTGCTGATATAGATTATACACCCCTACCGTTCCGTACATGAAAAGAAAAGAAAAAAAACAATGAATGCAACAAACCCGCTTTGCAATCGCTGAAATCTTTACAGCTTCAGTCACTAATGAAGGTATCTTCTTCCCCCCCCCCCCCAGAAAAAAGAAAAAACATTAAATAAACTTTGGTGGTGATCTAGGATCAGGAGAAATTTTGTAAAATCATAAACAACTGATTACGATTTTAACGACAAATTTTAAAATACTGCAAATTTTGTCCAAGAATTCCAAAGAAACACAAATTTTGTCATTATATTTCAAAATTACCGCAAATCTTGTAATAGGAATACAGAAAAACCTGCTAATTTCTTCAAAAGATTGCGAAAAAGTTTGCAAAATTTGTCAAAAGATGTGAAGATTTTTTAAAAGGTTGTTCAAAAAATCATCATATAACAGAAAATTTCATCAAAGAAACGTAAAGAAAGAAAGAAAAAAAAACACAAATTTATTAAAAGAGCACAAAATCAGCAAATTTTCACAGAAGATTGCAAAAAAAATTGAAAATTTAATTAAAAAATAGTGAAATAAACGGCTGCCATCCTTTTATACAAATCAAATATAAGTAATTACATACAGCTGCAATAGCAAAAGTAAAGTGAGATTGAATTTAGCAAGAAAAATAAAATTTTCAAAGGTATTGGCTGGCAAATCTTAATTTAACATTTTGAAATTGAAACCATAATGAATTTCATAAAAGGACAAAACATATTATATATTTTTTAATTATCAAATACTGCTATAGTTGGTTAAAAAGTAATAGTTTGTTCACACTTCCCAATAATAATTGAATTTGTATATATAAAAAATTGTATGAATTCTGGTTTTACTACTCTTTAAACTTAGCTAAAATTGACACAATTTCAAAATGAAATTAATAATGACAAAAATGCATAAGAAAAAGTAATGTTGGCATTTCTGAAAAACATATTCAAGCAATTTTAACCTAAAAATTAATTTTAAGGGTTATAAATTTAAGAAATCAATAATTGAAATATAGAAATATGCGAAAAGGCACAATTCTTACAGCACATTAAAACGTAGTCGTAGTATTGTTAATTAATTTACGATATAACATTGGAAAGAGTTATTAACATCTTGAAAGTTAATAACATCTCAATATATTTTGAGAATTTTAGAGTTACAAACAATTGTTAAACTCATGATTAAATATAAAAACTTTGTTTACCAAAATTTAGCAATAGCGTAGCGTATGTGTTAGTTTGAAAACGCGTCGAAATAGTTAACTAACATAGCAAGAAATAGCACTTGCTTTTTATTACTACTTTAATAATGAGTTTCAAAAAACATTTATTTACCTTTGTTTTTTGCTTCCTTCGAATCGAAATCACTAACACCAACGAAAGGCGAGACGAACAAGGAATATCGCGCCCGTTTTTTAAAGGATGGTTGGTTGTTTGAATTTTAAGACAGAATAGATTATCCGCTATTATATCGATAGTGACAAAAATGTAATCGAAACGCTAAGTAGAAACTAGAAAAGCACAGTTCGAGGCACAGTTTGTTTGATGTCGGATAACAGGAAAGACGATCTTATTCTAAAATGGCGGATACATTTGGATAGAAACGACAAGACACTGATTGACTCTTTTGAAAGGAGTCAGTATCGACTTTTTTGAAAGGAGTGAGTGTGACTCTTGAAAGAGTGAGTATTAAAAATACGAAATAAGCATAATTTTCCAGTTTATATTATGAAATAGAGGTTTTGGAAATTAAAAATTGAAATATTTTGGTGTTTTTTACCATTTTACGCCATATATTGGTTCAAAGTTTAACGGAATTTTTTTTTAATTTTTAATGTCGGGCTTTCACTCTCATTGGTGGAGTGAGCCCGTCACTCTCATCCATGGAGTGATCCTCTCACTCTCGATTATAGAGTGAGATTATTCACTCCTTTGTATAGAGTGGAAAATTCCACTCTTTTTGGAGTGTATTTTTACAAAAGTCAATCTAAAAAGAGTGAAAATGGCTCTCACTCTCCCAAAAAGTGAGCTTTTCACTCTTTCCCCTTTTAGAGTGTATATTTTGAAATGAATTTTCAAAATTAAATTACATTAAGTTAATGATTGATACTGTTAAAGATGTAACAATAATTAGTTAACGAAAATAATTATATTCATGAAAAACATTTAGATTTACCTGTATTTAGAATACTACATACATTTTGTGCAAAGAGCAATTTTGGTGTATAGCCTCGTAAATATGTCGATTTTAAATATTTAATGAAAAGTTGACATCTGATGGTCAGATTTCGACAGAAAAAATTTTATCCATTCCACGTGCAACAAAATTAAGGGTACCCTATAGTATATGTATGTATATTATTAAAATTTTTAGTTATGTATATTATTAAAATCAGTTGAATCTTTTTATGGTCATTTTATAAAAATATTTTTTTCCTAAAAACATATTCATTGTTCATTTGTAAATATGAAAAAATATTAATTGACACGTCCGCAAAATTCCGAAATTTCAACTGTCAATTCCGCAGGGGCTAATTGCCACCGTGGCAAATAAAAAAAAACTTTATCCGTTTTTAAACACCTTATTCATACTGAATTTGTGTTATAGTTAAGCGAAAGATATTTGTTAAATTTCCTTTTGGCATTCCCAGCGTTCTACCATATTTCGACTGCATAATCAATTCACTTATCAATGTTAATGAAAAAGATTATAATAACCCTATGATAAGACATCAACAAATCCAAAGGAATAAAAAAATGCTTTATTTCTGACAGAAATTTTCAAAGAATAAGGCCTTTAAATAAAACAAAAATTTCTACTAAAATTTTCTGGCACGAATTTGACATAGCGGTAATGAGGCCCTATTGGTCCGAAGTAAACAAACAATAGCTAGAATCTTGTAACTATATTAGTCAACTGATTTAGTCCGCTTCTACACTGTACATATCGTAGACACTGCATTATCAATATCTTATTCTATAACTCCTTTCATTTAACTTTGAGACTGGTGCAAGTTTAATAGAAAAATGGAATTATTATTCTACTAATCAAAATTCATAACTCCATGAATGCAATATGTTTTTGGGAGTGAAGGTTAGAATACTGGTTTCACAAGGAGAGGTACAAGGATCAAATGTTTATTTAGCCTTAAACAGTCCTCTAATTTTCTCATATTTGAAAAGGGATAAAAGTAGCAGTTTTCTGCTTTTTATCAATTTATTATTGAAAATGTTATTACCAAATTGTTGAATCTACATAAGTATATGGTGTAACTAGAGTACCAAATGTTTCATCATTTTATGGCTGTAGTTATTGCAACAGTAAAAAAAAGATGTTCAAAACACTAGGGAAAAAGCACAACTTGCTGTAACTTTCTTAAATATTTTAGTTTGAATCCTTGTTGGATGTTATTTGGAATAGATAAGGATATATTATGATGTGCTATAAAAATCATGCTTATCAAGCAAACTGAGTTTAATTATTCGCTGTTATTTTAGAAAAAAATTATGTAATATTATTTAAATTTACTGGGAACGCTTTATTTTTTTATTTCACACCAATCTACTAAAACCTTAAAAAGAGTAAAATTAACTGAACAATGTAAAGAATATAAATGACCCAAGAAAACAAGTTACGATCTGTGAAATAGTGCGCGAATTCTTAATACAGCTATTACCTCATTGGTTGAAAAATTAAAACAATAGTCTTATTTTTGTGCAGAATTTTTATCATCTTTTAATTTATTTATTCATCAATAAAAAGCAAAATCAAGTTCTGCAGAAAATGTAATTTTCACGATAAGCGGAATACAATATTGCTTTCATGTTAATATAGATAATTTAATATTGCATTTAATACTGGATCTTAGTAATGTTAAAAAACAATTAAATAAAATAAAACAAAGTACATTAAATAAAATAAATACTTTAAGTCAATGCTAGTACTTTTTAAAAAAATTTATGTTTATATGCATCTATTAATGCCTGTTTTCTGAGGTTATGATTTAAATATGCAGTCTAATAAATAGAAAAATAAAACCTTTCATTATGAAAAGAGAGATAACAAATGTGAATAACATTTAAAAAAAAATTAGTGGAAATTTCTTCTTTATTTTTAAAAAGTTGTATTTGTCACATCGATTTTAATACATTTATAAGATTTCGCTGATGTACATACTCCTCTGTGATATACTATTAATTTTTCACTACAGTAAGAGGAAAGCGTAAAACAACAATATGCCGCTTGACTGGTGCCATATGAAAACGGTCTCTTAGCGACCACATATAAAGAATTTGTCCAAGAATTCAACATAATTATATGAACTCTGTTTATTCTCTTCCATGTGAAAACATACCCATTATTAGAAACTAATATATAATTCTGTAGAGATATTCTTAAAAACGTCTAAAAAATTCTGTGCTATAAACATTACAACAAAAGTTTAAGCAATCAGAAATGTTTATAAAATGGTGTAATAGTAAAACCCGTATATTTAATATTTATAATTTTTAATTGCAATAAAAATATAGTTGTCTATTTAAATGGCATGTCTCAACACTTATTAGAAAAAATATAGTATTTTAGTAATATAGTATTTAGTAGACCTATTTGCCTTACCAAAAAATAATTCTATAGAAAAATTTTAGTTCAGTTCTAGGACTAACTTCATACACTTTTAGGAGGTGCAATATTGAAAATGACATAAAATTGGCTATTGCTGCGCCCCCTTCAGTCGGATTTTTTTCAAATTCAGGGAAAATTAACTAGCCATAGCCATACACTTACACAACAAATTTGGTTCAATTCGATGCATAACTTCATATACTTTTGGTCGGTACAATATTGAAAATGGCACAAAAATCGCGATTGCAGCGCGCCCTTCCGGCGGATGTTTTTCAAATTCAGGGAGGACCAATTAGCCATAGTCATACACTCACACAAAAAATTTGGTTCAATTCGTTGTATAAATTCATATAAATTTCGTCGGTACAATATTGAAAATGGCACAAAAATCGCAATTGCAGCGCGCCCTTCCGGCGGATTTTTTTCAAATTCAGGGAGGACCAACTAGCCATAGGCATACACTTACACAAAAAATTTTGTTCAATTCGATGCATAACTTCATATACTTTTGGCCGGTACAATATTGAAAATGGCACAAAAATCGCGATTGCAGCGCCCTCTTCTGGCGGAATATTTCAAAACTGGTGTATTTTTTGCCGTCCGATTATCTACACTAGGGATATAGGACGAGGGGAGTGCCCTTCGTGGGGGTCTTTCTAAGGGAACCTAACCCGTATTTACGCAAGGTTCGAAGAAAACCACGAAAACTCCGAACGGTTAGGCCGACAGCCGCAATTGGGTTCGAACCCAGCACCTGCCGTCTACCAGTTGAGAGGTCCGTACCTCTCGGCCACTGGTGGGGCCTATTTCAAAACTGAAGGAGGACCTGCTTGCCACAGCCAGAAACATTCACAAAAAATTTGGTTTATTTCTATGCATAACTTCACACACTTTTTGATGGTAGAATGGAGACATACACACAGACAGACACACACAGAGACACACAGACACACGGACAGACAGACATTTTGTAAAAACTGGTTTTTTGGAATCTCTGACCACTAAAACGTGCAAATCCGACGAAAATTTTTTCGATTACAATACTTTTTTCTATTGAAGATTGAAGAAAGTAAAAAAAGAATAACATGAACCCTTACTCATCAGAGTGATTGCTTCCACAGAGTTTGTAAACTAGAAGAATTATGCAACTGTTTCGTGTGACATATATGCCTAGACTAGTCTATAGTTTAGTTGACATTATGCGATGCATGAGGCAAAAATTGTAACATAGAGTCATATGGAAGCCATCGAAGGACTGTGTATAAAATTTTACAAGGAATTAAGTTAGTACTTTTCCGCTGAAGAAAAAAAATAAAATTAGTAACGCTCATTGTACTTCACTCAGTACTGAGTCTTTATCAGTACATGGACAGAACTGAATAATTAAAAAACATCATATGAAGATATTGATCAAAGTTCAAACATTGAACTTTAATTTTGTTTAAAAGTGTTACCTAAGTAACACTTAAAATAACTTTAGGAAGACTTTGATCTCACATTATGATAGCAGTACTATCCGTCGGAATATTGAATGTGGAAGGCTGCAGTAACGGATACCTAAAATGATTTTACTACTTGTTTCAATTATTAAATTTTGGAATTCCTCTGATTCTTGTGATTATTAACTTAAATTTCATTTTAAGTTTTATTTGGACATCCTATAACAATTCATTAGGAAATTTTGATTATTGTCTTTCGTTTGAAGAAACCATTATTTGTTGGATATTGACATAATAGTTTTAGAGTCTACATTCTCAGAACAAAATTGTTGTTCTTAACGCATTAGGTAAGTTATGGACAATCCGATTGGTAATGTTTATTGTAAGAAAAAAAATTGTGTATAATAAAATACATAATTTAATGTGTGATAGTTAAACTTAGTGCTGTGAGACTAAAACATTTACGCCAAAATCTTATAAATCCACATTCATTTCATAAAACATTTAATAACATATCTAGAGACTGGAAAATCACCATTCCCTATAAACAACGCCACAATTATCTAACAATGCAACATTACCATTTAGTTATTATTCTAATTTAATATAATTTGACAATTCAAGCTAACGAATAATTGATCAAAAAATGCTCTAAAAATTCAAAATTCGATGTAATATAATTTAACTTTTGAAATATTATAAATAACTCAATCGTTCACGTGCATCCAATAATATTATATTACTTTATATATGAGGACCCCAGAAGCCAAGGGGTACAAGTGACAATATTTCGATTTGGAGTAAATTGAGTTTAAAGATAATTGATGTTAAATTGGAACATCAATAACAATTGAGTGAATTGAAATAGGAAATTTCTGCTTGTTGCATTCTGGTCTTTGAACTCTAATTTCAATAACTGTTAAAAAATAAAGTACAATTTTCTTTAAATGTATAATTAATCAATATTTTTTGTTTTTCGAAAAAAGTGGTTTGCCTCTATAACTCAGCAAATAATAAGACAATCACTTATATTTCTTTACCTGAAATGAAAAAAGCATATTTTCAGGTCGTCTGTGTACTTAGTTTATTTTTTCAATTTTGTCACTTATACCCCTTGGCTTCTGGGGTCCTCATATATATTTTTAATTTTTTTTCAACTAAATATATTTTGACAAAAAGATATTTTAAGAAAGAAAAATACAAAAAATACTTCATTTTAATCTAAAAGTGTCGTTTTCTGAAGGGTACAAATCTAAAAATGTAGCTTTTCTCTCTGCAATAACAAAACATTATGTGGAATGAGACAAACTGAATTTACGATGCCTTATTCGTTTTACTTAAAGTTTGAACAGTGAAAAAATATATTTAGTAGAAAAGACTGAAACTATTGTTTAAGTATCTTGCTAGATCTAGACGAACAATACTTCAGTGAAAAATATTTGGATTCAAAATGTCTTTCTGAAAATTATACGGCACTGAAGAGATAGAACAAGAATCCAGTGTTCACATAAATATTGTACTTTTTCTCAATAAGTAAATATCTTTCTATATATAAAAATATATATTATTTTTTTTATTTATTTGTTTCACTTATTATTTTCACAACCTAATTTAGTAATTTTGTTGAGTCTTGTTTTTTGATGTTTTTTCTTCATTTAATTTGGGTTTTACGTGTGTTGGTAGCCCCAAGTTCGTATTATTTTGCTTTTTCATGGCTAATACGGGGATGAAACTACACACGTTATTTGTAACTTTAGTTCCAAAGTATTTGGGGCTTGAGGATTCTGCTTTGGATCTGCAAATTTCATATGTATTCACTTTTTTATATGTTTAAATGTGGTAATTTTCTGTTAAATTTAATGGTTCATGTATTATAATACAAGTAATGGTTATATATATATATATATATATATATATATATATATATATACCGGGTGTCCAGTAAATAACTGACCCATTTTGAACTTAAATAACAAATAAACGGTTTGAGATAATAATGCGCGGTTTGCGGTATTGTTATTAGAAAATTAATAAATTTTTAAACATGTACTTTGTTAATATAGTTCAAATTTCGGAAAAAAATATCGCGCTGGCGGTAACAGGCTGTTTGAATACAGACATGACTCTAATTTTCATAAATATGAGACTTTCGGCTGAATCTGAATCTATATGTTGTCGAATCTGAATCTATATGCTGAATCGACTCTCGAATCAGCTTCAGAAATAGGTTACGTTGGTTGGAAAATGATTTAAAATAACATTTGTGATTTAACCATTTCTATTATATTTCCCCTCCTCAGTCTTGATAGTGAGATATTATTTTAAATATTAATATATTACATTAACAAAGTGCATATTTTAAAATTTATTTATATTCTAATAACAATACAGCAAGCCGCGCATTTTTATCTCAAACAGTTTTTTTGTTATTTACATTCAAAATGGGTCAGTCATTTACTGGACACCCGGTATATATATATATATATATATATTATATATATATATGTATATATATATATGTATATATATATATATATATATATATATATATATATATATATATATATATATATATATATATATATATATATATATATATATATATATGTATGTATATATATATATATGTATGTATATATATATATATATGTATGTATATATATATATATATATATATATATATATATATATATATATATATATATATACAACATGCAATGTTTTAGGAATTATTTGCTTATCGCAATTTTTAACACGACATTGTCATTGTTTATAAATAAAGTTGCATATCCTCCGCAGAATGCAGATTTCTTTGATCAATCAGGGAATCCGGAGAAAAAAAATATGATGAAATACGATATATGGACGAACCAGGATCTTTGTGAATTCTTTATCAAATCACAAGATGAAACAGAGGTATATCATTTAAGAGATATACATCGTTAAAAAATTAGCTGTATTATTAATTAAAAAAAAGAAGAAGCTGAATAATCGTATGTTAGCACAGTATTTTTAATAAAATTCGAGATAAATTTTTTCCTTAAATATTGCTTGAAATCCCATTCTTCTGCGATAATTTGTAAATAGCCAAACAGATGTGGCGGTGTAATAGAGAAGTGCCTGATCACTTTTAGCTTATGACAAGACATTTTAATTGAAACGAGATAGATTATTATATAGAAATAAATTTCTATATTTGCATATAAAGCCATAAACTTTTTCTTCAACTTCAGAAAGCAAAGAAATCATCACCAAGACTTCCATAAAATGTGTGCCTCTTAAACAACAAAATTGATTACAAGAGTTCATTTAATTTTGCGCCATATCCCGTCATCTGAAATTGGACAATTGGATGTGGAACCAACTACAGAAGATTTACAGACGATAAGAATGTTATATCAATCTGACTTTTAATTTAAAACTTATTCATATGAATCTTAAAACTGTATCCATAAAGCGTTAATAGCTATTATTTGTTAATTGACGCACGTATATGTAAAGTTTGCCTAAAAAATATTTCTGGTCTCAATTTTTTTTGTTAAATTTTCACCAAAAGACTCTTTTTAAAATATGCCAATTGGTAATAAAAATGATAATAGAAGATATGTAAGAGATAGTGGCAATCTTAGCTATCAGATTTAGTAGGTACCTATTAAACTAAAAAATTATACATTCCGAAGTGAATTCTCGGGACCTAATATATATATAAATTGAAATGAACACAATCAAGATTTGTAGAGTCAAGGCAGAATCATTAGGCCCACAAATACTTTGGAACTACAAAAATGTGTGTCATTTCATCTTTGCATTAGCCATCATAAAGCAAAATAATACGGATTTGGGGCTACCAACATAAATAAAAAATAAAATAAAATGAAGAAAAAGCCTTAAAAATAAATTATAATAACATTATTATATTGGATAGAGAAAGTTAGAAAAAAACACACCATACACTATAGTTAACCCTAAAATGATGTAGCACAAAATCATTTAATTTGACAATTCTAATTTAAACTCAATATCTTAATTTAAGATAAAATAAGGAATAAAATAGTTATTATATGATTTTATACACTTAGAAGTAGTATTTTAGGTATTATCCAATTTGTTAAAAGTTAGGTACAAGTTAATCATTAAATTATATTAATAGATATAATTAATATAACTATACAATTATCCATACATATGTGTTACTTGAACATACAGTACAAAATTATTGCAGTTTAGCAAATGCCACCCCCGTCAGTTTTTTTAAAATAATCATTGCGTATTGTCCGATCAACACCGCCCTCCCCCGTACTCTAACATCTACCCACTCACACAGCCTATTATATATATATTATATATTTTTTAACTTTTAATTTTGTTTATTATTTTTATGTTTTAATAATTTTTTATACATTTTTTACGAAATGTGTTATATTTTTATGAGATTATTTAATTACTAATTCCATATTAAAAGATATATGAATTTTTTAGAAAAAACATTATTCAAAGGATCATAAATTAGCTTTTTAATATTTATAGTAATAATAAGAAAAAAATATAAACATTTTATTATATATATATATATATGTGTGTGTGTGTGTGTGTGTGTGAGAGAGAGAGAGAGAGAGAGAGAGAGAGAGATACACCTATAAATCTGAAATTATGTATTCCGCAGTCAATTCTTGGGTTTTAATATATATATGTGTGTGTGTGTGAATCTTTTTTCGATTTCATGTTATTTCGATTTTTCGGGGATTTGTCCTACATTAGTAAAATGGAAACCGATTTCAATCTTTTAGCTCAATCTAACAAATTTTGTTTTCTTTTAAATATATTTGCTATCGGCAAAAAAGATTTTCATTTTTAGTGAGTGTTTTCCTTAATTATTTTAGCGATTTTTAGAATTATTTTTTCTTTCGTGAAAAAATTTTTGACGTTTTTAAATGGAATATCAATTGATTTTTTTACTCTATTATGACTCCATTTAAATATCTTCCCCTCTTATGAATAAATTCCATACTGTATCTGTCACAATTCTGAAGTTAATAAAGTAGACATGGCTTTATTCGAAATTCCTGTATAATTGTCACCTTTTAATAATGCAAATAAAATGTTTCTTTCAGTCATGTACAACAAATATATATCAAATTTTTAAAAATTAATAATAAAGAAATACAAAATAATAGATTTGAGATACCGAATTCACGATGAAATGCACTAATTCTAACCTCCTCGGTTCAATTTCAAGTATCACAAAGTATTTCAAAACCGAGAGGAATATAAACTGAATTATACGATATTTTTGCATTTTTACCATAGATCTATATAGTTGAATGTTTTTGGCATTGTATCAAAATCTATCAATGACAGCACCTGATGCTTATTTCCTTTCAAAATAAGCGTTGTTTTTATCTAAATCTTGCAAAATGCATTCCAGACAATGTGTCCAAGAAAATATGTACATTGCATGACTAATTAAATTAACCCATTAACACCCGCATTACTTTCTTCGCTAAAATTTAAATTTTGTATTTCCTACCACTTTCAGAAGCAAATTAACTTTTATCCAAATTTATCTAGGATTCTGTCTCGCAAAATAAGGTATATATTTATCTTCCTCTTTACTGGTGGGAAAACTGCTTTCTTACCGTTTTTGTAACCGTCCTCAAAAAAGGACGCTCGGCGCTAATGTGTTAAGCGATTTACAATATATATTTTTTTGATGATTTGAGAGTATTTCAGTTAATTAAAGACTTTTAGTTTAATACTGCTGGAATTCAGGTTATTGTTAATAAAATCAATATTTTAAGGGGTTTTTTCTGTATTTATGAATCTGAATTACCAGCCCAATAAAGTACCAGTTTCAGAAAAAAATGTTTTTTCTGTAAAGTATGGTGTCTTCTTTTTGTGCAAAATCAACGAATATGTGTTTCAAGTTTACCTTCGTGATTTAAGAGGTTAGAAAGTTTTTTTAGCGATAAACATACAGTAAAAGAATACTCATTTAAAATTTCTACATTTAAAATGTAATAAACTCCATGCCAATTGAACTGTGGATTGACTTAATTAGTGTTTAAAAAAATAAAATGTCATACATTTATAGCTAACAGCTATTCGTTATCATATGAGAGTGATTGCAGCCCCTACTGTCTAAATAAAAAAAATAAACGTCATTTCGAAACCTATGATAGCTATCGAATGGATAGATGGCTATGGCCGATAAGTGATTCATTTTTTACTTATCAGTGATGCAGAGTTTGGTTTTTGACCCGATGGCGAAATATTTACTCCTTATAATTACCATTACAGTTTTCAAATTAAAGTGTGTAAATCAAAATCTAACGATGTAATTACAATCATTTATAAATCTTAATTAGACCTTTCAGTTTCATTACGATTCTTTAGATAAGGTGGTGTGGTGTAATAACGCCAGGCGGGGTAATAAAGCCAAGTGCTAATATAATGCATAATTATGAAATAATCTGGTAAATGACACCCATGGGCTCTGCGCATAAGGGTTTTGAGTCATATAAATCGCAAAAACAGCTTCAAGTTAATTTGTTTCATTTTTAGGTCTTATTGTTTTTACAAGCAACTAAAATTAACGCTTGATCTAAAATTTGCGAGATACGTTTTGTGATCTGAAGACTATTTTTTTTATCCGGAAATACTTTGTTAATTACATAAATTTGTAGTACATTTCATGGACTTTCAAAATGTTGTTGAAAATTTTGGATATCTTCTCGAGATAATTTGTAATTTAAAATGTACAGCGCAATAGCTATAACGGGGTAATAACGCCAATTCTTGGTTAATTCCATACAGTGGCGAGCTACATAATAAATACTGATTCAAATAAACACAGTTAAAACTTTGCAATTTTTCTAGTAATTGTATTTAAGCGGTCCTTTTTAAGCAAAAAGAAGCTCACGGTCTGATATTCTTTTGCTTCATCCCCTTCCCACACACACACACCACACCTTCATTTTTCTCACACTTTCACAAAAAATTGAACATTTTCAATAGCTTAGAATGCAATTTGTCAATTTCTAAGTTTGTAGAGTTTGTATTTTTAGAATTAGGCAATCTACATGCAATTATCCCATCTTATTTCATAGTTTTGTTAATTACCCATATAGGTGGGTAATAACGCCAAATAGCATTGGTCAAGAAATCACGCCATTACATTTTATGAATACATATCTGTTAAATTATTTTTTTATATAGATAGTCAAAGAGTTGCTGTATTAAATCATATATTTGTTTGAAAAATACAATCTAAAACTGAGCCGTGAAGATTGGTAGAACCTTAACGTGACGTTATTACCCCAATTACATCAATTAATGCATCTACTTCATACCTCTACTACTTCATACCTTCTACTTCATAAACTTACATCATAAATGCATCGCACTCTATGCTGGCATCATGTAAGATATTGATTGAGAACAACAAATGAGACACTAGTATAATCCACCGAAATAAATTTAGAGCGTTTAGGCATCTCATGCAATTGGACGTTCAAAATAAATCTTTGAAAATTAATTCGTGTTATTTTTCGCGATTGTTTTTGGCATTTTATGTGTAACTGAATATTGCTAGAAACGGTTCAAGTTTTTGTATGAGTTTTTGAGAATTGTGAGTGGGTTGATTGATCGATTCTTCCAATATGTTTTCACTTTTTTATCCAAAAACTGTTTGAAATATCGTAATGTAACATTTTGTAGGCAATAACATTCTTCTTTTTACCATGATAATTTTAGTGTGAGTTATGCAAGTTTTTCTATGCTTCCTAAGGATAAACTAGAAGACAGAAAACAACACCTTTTTGAAAATGTTATTTTTGATTCTACGTTGTCTAAATATTGGAAAGAACTTATAATTAAAGGTATTTTTACTATAAAGCACATACCTATGCTCTAATTTTATATATACTGATAGAAAGAAACATGATTAAAATCAGTATAAATATAAGTAAGTCCTGCAAAGAAAAGCGCTTAATCTATTGGAGTATGTTTTTATTTAAGCAGTTTTATAGAAGATTCTACTAAGCCTAAATTTCTCCGTAAGATCTATCTTACTGAAAAATATGTAAAGGAAATATTTCTATTAAATTTTTCTTGGAACACTATTTTCCTAAAATACATTTTAGATGGTGTTTGTTCTTGATATAATCCCTGGAATTTTATAAAGATAGGATTTTAATTTAAAGCTTATAATTTATTGTTTTGAGATTAAAAAAAAAACTAGGAATTTCTTTGTAAAACACCACAGTATAATGATTAATAATTTTTCCTCCAACTAATGCAACAAAATATTTATTTTGAAATGAAAAATATGTCATTTAAGTATGATTAATAAAGCTAGATATATTTATAAAGATAGGACTCTTGATTACGAACTACTTCATATATACGAGTTACGAAAATATACGAGGATTTTATTGCATTTTACTATAGAATGACGATGGTCTTTAGTTAAATCGATTGCACATTCTCTCTGATACTGAGAAATATACAAATCTATACATGTCTGTGGAAATAGCTGTATCTCAGCAATTATTATTTAAATATCAGTCTCATATTCAGAAATATACATTTAGTAAAATATTTCTTTAATTTATACCACCAATGCCATACTTCTCGAGTGTATAACATTCGAGAGATATTCCTATAATATAAAGTACTTTTTCAAAGAGAAAACTGGAAATGAATAAAAGTGAAAATCCGAGTATTTCTTTGAATAAGAATTTTTCCTAATTAAATTACTTTAAACACTGCTCATGAAAATACGGTGAATCCAGAGTATTCCGGCTTTCCTATTGGTATAAAAATAGATAAAAAGTTATAACGTTGCTCTATTTTACGACAGTTTAGGACTAGAAATCAAATTTGGTTGTATATAAAAAATATAATTTGGTTGGTATAAAAAAATATACATTATGTAAATGCATCGCACTCTATGCTGGCATCATGTAAGATATTGATTGAGAATAACAAATGAGACACTAGTATAATCCACCGAAATAAATTTAGAGCGTTTAGACATCTCATGCAACTGCACGTTCAAAATAAATCTTTGAAAATTAATTCGTGTTATTTTCCGCGATTATTTTTGGCATTTTATGTGTATCTGAATATTGCTAGAAACGGTTCAAGTGTAGTCCTAATATTATAAGTCTTCCCATTTTGTTCGTTTTTTTTGTAATGTTGACTTCTGTTAAGTATTGTAGATATTAAAATGGCTCTTATGATGTGTTCCAAAATTAGTCCGAATTCAGGGACATTAATATCACTCAAAAGAGAATTTCCCGAGGTTGGGGTACCCGAATACGATGAATATTTGTGATACTAAATATCGGTTTTTAAACATATTGATAGAGCATAATTAGTATAAAAATATATGACAGCTGTACAGTACAAATGCAGGGGATCATGAGACTATAAGTCGCAAAGTTTAAGTTACAGTTTATAGTTCGATAAACTTCCCTCAAGCGCCTCAGTATAGTCCACAGAATGCTGGATATAAGATTCTTCTATGTCAGACCGAATCCCGCAAGGGATTATTTTTTGGAATGAAAATTTTCATCAATCATTTCTAAATCGCAAATGAGAAAAAAATGTATAATTTGATAAATTTGCAAGAAATATTAATTAAAAGTTTCTTTTGTAGCATATAAGCACTTTTTTAAGTGCGGAATTTTGAATCTTTAAATAAATAAATGACCAGATGTCAGTCAGATGATGTTTGTGTTGATTTATCAAGTGATTTTAGGACATTTGATAAATGTAGTATGAAGACTTTTTTACCATTTTCCAACTTTGTTGGAAAGGGTATATGCATGCGGTTTTTCTGTTCATCTCTCTATGCACTAACCCACGTAAATAAACTCTTGCAATTTATAAACGTTGTTTAGAGTTACCTAGACATGTGTGCTATTATGTGGAAGTCAACTGTTCGTCTACAGGTGTATCCAAATCACTTTCACTACATTAGAGTATGTTGGGAAAAAATCGTCTACAGAATTTTTTAATAACATTACACTACTTCAAATGTATTAAACTAATATAGATCACTGAATATGTCACTATAAGATGATTAATATATAATAGAGCATTCAAAGCACTTGTCCTTTATTTACAGGGTCATATAAAAGAAACCGATTACAGCGCTGTCTCTGAGTAATAATTGTTTGAATTGCGTTTTCAATTTTAGTACAGACTTCTATATTTAACTTTGTTTTGCATTTTATTGCTTGTATATAAATTCTATACCTTATTTATACGGTTGCACAAAAGAATTCACGTGCCATTCTCCTTATTATTGGAAAATGCAGAAGGGAATTTCGACTAAAAAATATATTTATTCTTTAGTTGAACTAAATTTCGTCACGCACGTAGTTAATAGATACAAATATATGTATCCTATACGGGAGACCACAAAGAATTATAATAATTACATGCACGGCCAGCTGTAGGTTTAACAAAAACTGCTTATTATGAAAACTTTTTGTATTTTTAAATTCAGGGTAAAACACATATTAAATTTTATCAATAAAAAAACTTTTTTGCATCGGAAATTCGAGAGAAAAAAATAAGAAAAATCTGACAAAAGAAGAATTAATGATGAAGTAGTAGATGTGTTGTTTAATGCAATTTGCATCTATGTTACAGCAAGAACAGATGATTTGCGACTGAATGTAACCAAATCAACCATTCTTATACATTTTTCTTCTATAATTTTCTATTTAACTATATGAGCAATCCAGTATGAACAATAATAGGAAAATTTGAATTGTCTTTTTATTTTTATTTTAAGATATGTATGCGTACGAAATGTATTAAAGAGACGACGTTGGATAACTTTCTAATTGAGAGTTGCCTCATATATCAAATAGCTTAATGCATAGCTGCCAACTCTTTCGATTTTTTGGCCTTGAAAAATTTGACTTATTTAATCGGCAGATTACTACGATTTGAAATGGTAAAATTTTCTATAAATTTTTTCCAGGCCAAAAAAGCGGAAGATGTTGGCAGCTATGTTAATGCATGAAATTATAAATTTGCTCGATTTGCTATGAGTCTAACAGCGAGCGGACTCATTGTGGCACCTATACTCACTTTCCCGAATATTCCTATTCCTGTACCTATATCTGTTCTCAAAATAAACCAATGCGAAATCTACATACTTTCCTCCCTGTATAAATACAGAGTACAACGGATATGATACATATAGAAAACTATATAGTTTACAGATGGTAAAACTATTTTAGGACTCTTTAAAGGCATATACAATTAAAAGGTTAAAGGCGTAAAAAGATGCCAGTGTTTTACCTAAGATCGTACAAGAGTTGTGCTTGAAATTCATGCTATGATGGCTTAATTAAATAAGACATATCCTGGAAATAATAATGCGTAAATGCAAAATATCAATATTTTGCAAATTTCTAAACATATTTGTTCAAATATTTCAAATATGATAGTGATAAAGAATACTATAATATTGTATTACCCCTTTTTGTCCATTGTTTTAATTTCCAAAATTCTCAAAAGGTGTATTTTAATATCGTAAAAGATATTAATCAATCAAAGTCACTTGAAAATTTTCACTGAGTAAATTTATTTATTTTACTCACAATTTCTTTAAGTTGCTTCGACATCCGAATCAATCATATTATGTCAGCAAGTCTGTTTCTACAGATGGATGCTCATAAGGAAACACAAAAATATAAGCTAAACTTATGAAGTTCGATATTTTACTAAAGTGTTTTCGTATAATAATTTGCCACTTGTCTCAATCGAGCGTGATAAACAAGTCTCAAATATATAACCAATTAATGCAGTTATTTTTCTTATAGGTCTGTCCTTACTCTTTGTTCCCTGGAGTAACATTTTTACAAGTATGATTTACAAGCAAAAATAATTCTTTTTCGCATAATGTATGTAAGAGCGATAGATTCTATATTTGGACTTTATTTGAAGCAAATTTGTGAGAATTCCATAATTTTAATTAATTTGAAAATGTATGAATACATAGATGTTTCATGACGAAATTTTAAGTCATTGCATAATTTAAAAATAATTTAAATTTAATTTTTAATATATTTAGTTGCGTAAATTTGATAAACAAATATTAGAAATGTGAACATTTATAATGAAGAAATTGACTGATGAACAAATATTTTTTAAGACAAACATTAGAAATTGTTTAAAATACGTGATTTTACCTTTACCGCTTTTGATCACAATTTTGACAAACATTTTCTCGTTAAAATAATTGAATTTTTGTATGTTTGATTGACATTACTGAAATAATTCTAGTTCCGTGAACTAATCTGAAGACAATTCATATAATTACTTGTCATAACCATTAATTACTGTCAATGAAAGAAATGTAGATATATTTTGAGATACGTAAGCGTTGAAATCTTTTCCATACATTCAACAATTTATGTGTAAACACTGCTATATTAACTTAAAAAGCTTATATATGTTCTATCTAATTTGTTTAGCACAATATGTGGCATTTATAAATTATGTAAATTCTACTTAAAACTGCACACACGAATAAGAATACACTATCGTCTAGTGGCAGTAATATCTAAAAGTGAAATATTTACTTTGTTTTG
The DNA here is from genome assembly GCA_964019185.1 of Maratus speculifer. Taxonomy (NCBI): domain Eukaryota; kingdom Metazoa; phylum Arthropoda; class Arachnida; order Araneae; family Salticidae; genus Maratus; species Maratus speculifer. Next base: position 35,557,519 of record OZ025293.1, read on the forward strand.
CGTTATAAAACTCACTTAAATTTTTGCATACTGTGTGGTATTTACAAAAGTACACAAAACAAACACAGGGCTGCAACAGAAAATTTGTATGTCGCCTTATGAAAGATAAAGTTGGATTACAATTTTCCGAAACTGTTGGAAAGAGGTTTAAGTCAATGCAGTGCAAATGATTTTTTCCCTCATTTTATATAACTAAATACTTAATGAAAATTTAACGTTTATTCGAATTTTTAAGATTGTAGAAATATTGCTTTTTTTATTAACATTTATTCTAATTAAGTTTAGTATTCGAATATTATTTTTGGAGTATTATGAGGAGAAATAACTTTTTTAATCTATAGAATGGGAATACAAGATGCTGTTCTTTGCGTAGACCTTCATTTATTTATTTATATTTTACAAACATCTATAGTAAATATAGTTTAGTTTGAAAAGGCATAACTCAATTAAAAACCAACTTTAAGAAATTCATACTCAGTATTACATACAAATTCTTTTATGCAACCCTGTATATGTTCTATACACACCACTTAGACCTAGTATGCAATAATTTAGTAAACTTAAAAACACGTATGATAACAGAAAACGCTCTTCCAAGAATTATCCTACGCACTCCCAACCAAGGGCGCACTCTTTTCGAAATATATCCGAACGAAACTCTGTTATTCCACCTATCCGTAGAAATGTAAGTTAAGTCGAGTAAGTGCTGATGCAAATAAGAAATAAAAAACTTAGAAGGAGAACTGGGGGATAGGAGGTGCAAAATAGAAAGGGGCATTCAGAGGGACGTCTAATCACACTGTCGGGAGTCTGAAAAAGTTTCAAGGTAATTGAGGCGAGCTAATACACGAGGTACTTAATTAGCGTTGCAAAGGTTAGAAAAAACCCGGTTTAAACCCGGCAATAAACCGTGTTTCTAGGAATAAACCAGGAAAAAACCCGGGATTTTTTGGAATAATTCGGTTTTTTGGGAATAAACCTGGGAATAAACCTGGTCTAATGGAAATAAACCCGGGAATAAACCGACTTTTTGCAACTCTATACTTAATATGAAAGGTTGTCAAAGGCATGTCAGGTAATATATCGCATATTAGAGTAAAAAAAAATAGATAAATTGACCCTCAGGACGGGTAAAATGTGAAGATTGAAAGTTCATAATATGAATTTGCGGTCGAAGTTCTGAGCGGGGAATGAAAGGTGCATAATATGAAAGAGCGGTCAAAGGGTTGCTTAATGATATATAACATAACGGGCTTGAAAAAATTAGAAATGTGTCCTTAGGCAGCAGATTGGGAATACAGGGTTTGAGAGATACATAATATGAAAGAGTGATCAATTCGCTGTCAACACGAGGAAATTGTAAAAAGTTAGAAAAGTAACCACGGGGACAAATTTGGGGAAATATATGAAAGAGTGATCAAAGAACTATTCAGTGATACGTGTATATTCAAAATAAGATATTCGAATGCAGAAATGTCTTCTCCGAAGCTATACTTAATTTCCAATAAATACTTCAAGTTGTTTTCTTTATTTTTCTAAATTAGTGAAAAAAATCTATTTTCTGTGAATTTAAATGAAAGCAAGTGCTTTATTTTCAGATAAATAGGAATGCACCGAATTTTCAGAAATTTTAAATTCTGAGTCTCGGATGCCCTAGGAGAGGACTTAGACTGACTTCACCCAAATTTGTAGCATTGTATAATGTATAGTCGTGAAAAAAGTAAAGACTCCCAACTAATTCCTCAATAAAATATCGTAGAAGAAAGTTACTGGTGCCGAACGATTATAATTTTATGATATGTATTATGAAATTAATATTCCAAAATAATATGAATTGCAGTCTACAATTTTTTGATGATTTTAGATTTCTTAAGTCCTGCTTTATGGAAATCCAAAATTTCAAATTTTTGTTCTAAGCAGTTTTCAAATTATGCTTAAAAATAGCAAAATGATGGTTTAAGGTGCCGTCTAGGATAAAAGTGGCTAGATATTTTGAAACTTCTTATACTATCCTGTTATATATAGCAGTCTTCAATGGCTGCATGAGGGGCGCCAAAGATGCCTCGATGAAGAAGGATGCTCTTTATATCAACAACTGGATAGAAAACTTATTGTACGAATTGCATGAAAATTTGTTTTTGGGCTAATTCCCGGATGTTGAGTTCGTTTATACTACAGAATTGGGTACTTTCTTCTACTTTTGTAACTTTCTTCTACAATAATTTTTTTGCAAAATTAGTAGGGGTGTTTATTTTTTTCCATGGATATACATGCATTTTCCTCGCCATCGTACACACACAGGCAAACAGACAAAACAATTATTTTATTAGTATATAGATTGTTTAACATAATTGAATACGCTGAAAACTATTTTTCTCCATAGACCATTATATTTTGAGGTCCTGTAAATTAATAGAGAATGCTTTATGGCTAAATTCTACAGAATACATGTTTTAGTGCATTTCACAAACTTCTCTGTTGCTTTAAACCAACTATAAATTCTATACACCAGGTTTTCAACAGAAAAGTCAATAACAAGAAAATTAGAGGTTAATCCATGTTTATTTCTAATAGTTTGAGCACGGCCTGTTGGACTGATATCAGACAAACCACACTCCAATCAGCTGAAATAACTGAAGTCACAAACACTTCGTAAGTATGTTAGGAAAGTCTCATAAAATTCCTATCCTTAATGAATCAAAGTTAGAAAATAAACATACTAACAGAATAGACATTGATTAATAAACATAAAAAAATAAAGAACTTCAAGGTTTCAGATAGGACATGCAAAACGCATATGATGTAGTTTACTAATTGCACTGATCTAAATATTTTAACCTAAAAATCAAATATATTTCCACGCATGCATTAGTAAAACAAATAAGAAGATTAAAGCACAATAAGCGTCTGTAAATTTCAGGTAAAAAAAAAAAAAAAAAAAAAAAAAAAACTAAAGGATGTATATTAATCTTTATCTGAAAAACGGCTTTCTTTTCATATGTAAAAAATAGAAAAGGAGGCATTTTTAACATTATAAATATGGGTTTAATAAATTTTCGCTCAAATGAATATTTCGTACTAGTAGAAAAATTTAGAAAGAAAAAAAACAGTGTTTCTTATAATAGATACTTTTGAGCGGTATTAAACATCCTTTTGAAATAAATTTTTATAAAGTTTTTTGATATGCTTTGATTTTTAAAAAAAACTCCAATTGAAAGCTCATCTTTAAATGCTCTTGTAAATAAAATTACGCTTTTTAATAAGCATTTCCTGTTTAAATAAATACATATTCGAAAAACACTAAAACGTTTAATGTATATATATTTTAAGAGATATATTACCTTTATAATTAATCTCTATAAGCGTATGAATGTGAATTTCTTTTAATATCCATGCGTTTTATTTTCTATCTTTTGCAAGAAACATTTTTCTAATCATTATTTAATAACATTCAAAGGAAAATCTTCTTTTGAAAAAGGTACTTTTATTAATTGAAGTAAGATATTACTTAATATAAATATTTACAAGGTTCTAGTAATCATAAGAGAAAAAGATGGACCACAAAAAATAGATCATATTTAAAAACATAATGAAACTACTCATTAAAGAATATTAATAATAATAACTAATAAATCCTAATTCAAAGTATACAGAAAAAATGGTTAAATTTGTTTAGGTTATATATAATCTGAAAAGATTGTTAATCATTTTAAATTATATTTACATAGTCAGTACGTCTAATAATGTTTTTCCTTGTAATAAACGGACTTTAAATCAGAAATATTTATAAAATTTAAACCGAAAAATAATGTGTACGGCACAGATTATGAAACCCTTTCCAAGACATTTCATTTACTGAAATATTATCTTTACTATCTATATAACATGTTTTCTTTTCATCGGGGGGGGGGGGTGGAGCACAACACTGCCTTGACAAAAATCAAGAATTCCTGCTTGTTGCTTGTTTTTGCTATTTAAAAAATGCAAGCACTTGACTTTTATTAAATGATATGTACATGATGTTGACTATCAATAATAATTCTTAAGTCGTTCCTCTGTTTTTTTCTACTTGAACATGTCCCCGTTACCCAAAATAGGGAGATGAATAATAGAACGAAGAGCTAACTCACCAATTCACTATTTTTAGCAACAGCATCACCTTTTCAATAATAGTAATTTCATAAAAATTTTTAATGAGCAAATAATTTCATTAAAAATTAAATCAAAATTAAAATGATAGTTTTGTTACTAACCTCTCAATATCAGTATTTTTCGCATGAATTTTATATTCATATAAATGCATTTCTAAACAGAATTAACTTAAATGTATTTTTTTTTTCATAATTTTAACTCGTGATTTTTTTAGTGACAATTACTCTCTACATGTTGAGATATTTCATAATTTAAAGTACATATATTAAATTTAAGCAATCTGTATATTTTTTAAATGAATATAAGTAAATGTAGATAAGCAATAGACCTTTTTTTACTTTCACTGACAAGTTTTAGTTGACTGTAGAGCAAGTACTTTATTTTTCAAATAAACGTTACAAAACAAAACTAATCACATTTTAGTACTCATTCTATCATTATACAAACAAAACTTTATTTTGCTCGCTTCCGCTTCGTTGAATCTTGATTGGTGCAAACACGAATAATGGACAGATTCCAGGGAAAAGTGAATGTTTATGGAAAATATTAATTGACGCCGGATAAATGTAATATCGTAAATGGAACGTCATGTTCACCATTTAAAGACTGTTATATGTAGTAATTTACAATGATTATTAATCAAGGGAAAAGCTTTGACCTAAGAACTCGACATAGAAGAGTATCAGAATAGTGTATTAAAAATTGTTTTATGATTCAGTTTTCAGATATTTCTAAGCGTAATTTTGATAAGCATAGAGTTGTTCTTCTAAGATTTAATGAGCTATCGGTTTTTGTTTAAAAGATTTTATCTGATACCAAAAGTTCGTGCCTTTGTATAAGTATGGAACAAAACAAATGTAATTTTTTTGTGTGACTTATTTAGAAAAAAATATGTATTTAAAATATATTTGAAAAAATAATATTTACTTTATTAGTAAGCTATTTATTAATTTAAATCTATAAAAAAGCTAGCAATGTCAAACGATTGGGCTGAATTAAACGCTGCTAATAAACATGTATAAATATAATGCATTATGGCGTATCTTAAGATTAACATACATGCTAAAAGAACAATATTTTTATTAGTCTTCTTCATTTTAACATTTTCCAACAAAGTTGAAAGTGTTTACGACTCCGATTTATCTGGCCATCTTTCCGCGCTCTAACTCTTATAAATATACTCGATGGCTCTTAATTTTTGAAAGTTATTGACGTTTACCTTACCACGAATCCTATTTCAAATGAATTTCTAGCATGTTTAGTTTACTTACAGGAACAATCAAAAGTATTCTGTTACCTACTTTTGATTTTAAAAAGGAAAAAAATGATTTTTAAGATTGTTACACATTTTTAGACGTAATAAAATTAATATGCACTTACAAGTGTACAAAAATATGGCTTTTGTAGAATATTCGGTGTAAAATATAGTTGTAATTCCTTTACAGGACCACACAAAGAAATTTCATTGCATAATGGTATAGGAGAGGGGGATTGAAGCGTCTGTTAATTACGCTAAACTATATCATGTGTAATGAAATCGATACATGTCGTCGAGGCTTAATATAAGTTATTTCATGTATAATACGTAGTGCGTAATATTTACAGCTATACATCGCTGAGTTATAACGTGTATAAATTATTTCATGTACAATACGAATTATTTACAAAAAAAATGATAATTCAAATAGTTAATTCAATTCGAAGTGGCTGGAAATGCATTTTTAATAATATTCCCTTTTAAGTTTCACGTCATTTATACACATATGATTTGTATATAGAGGTGCTATAGAAGATATACAGGGCTATACAAATTTATTCGTAAAAGTTACTGAGTGTGCGCGTAAATTACTTAAAGGTGGTTTTGAAATGAATTGTGCATTATTATGCGGAACTGTATGCAGTTTATTGAGAAATTTTTGTAGAATATAGATAAAATAATATACATTGCCACGCAAGGAATTGGTGATATAGCCGTCTACGGATAATAAGTTTTGTAAATGTGATTTCAGTAGCTTTAAGAGAGTTTTAGTTTAAATTATTTTTTTGCTAAATACTGGCATATAAAAGAGGCATGTGGCAAAGTAACAGGGCTGAACAAAAGTGCCCAAGTATGTTTACATCTATTCGTATAAATTGCTGGGAGAGAGATTTAAAACTGTTATGCGTTTTCATACTAAGCTAAAACAAAAACATCGATAGATTTTACTCTGCCCCATCTCCCCTCATACATTCGCAGACAGTTGGATCTAAAAATCATATCAGAGTGGCAAGATTATTGCGATGTGTCTGCCAAAGGTAGACACATTTACAATCTCATACCTGTAGTGTCTAGAGAAATGTATTTTTCTCTCATCAGCTACTACAGCATTCCTCTCTGGTCATGGGCCTTTCAAAGATTATTTGAAACACTTTCATCGAGCAGCCAATCACTTATGTGAGTGCGACGAGGTCGGCACCCCTGTGAATAGCTACTTTCACTGTACGCTTACCCAAGCCTGGCATATTAAACGTCCCTCCATCCTTCCCAAAAACTGGCTATCTAACGTTTTATCAAGACCCCTTCTTATAGGCAAATTAAACAGGATTTTTAATTTCTAAATGGAACTAACAAATCTCACCTCATAGGCCTGCATGGTGCACCGACCTACTGTTCCTACGCAACTTCTAACAATGACATCACTCACTCTTCTAGTCCGCCCCTTGTCGCGAGGGAGCAGATTGTGCCCCGGCGGATGGAACTTGTTTTGTACATAATTTTTTTTTCATATTTTGGCTAATTGTAACGAATACCCGCGTGTCGGGGAGCATTCCGGGTGGAGTTAATAGAGTCTACACCGGACTTTTGAGGTCTGGTGATTCTGCCCCACTTAGGAAATAAATAAATAAATAAATTATATAGTATATATATACCTTCATATCAAATACAGGGTTCTTCAAAAGTATTGGAATACAGATTTGACTATCAATAGTAACATGTTATTTACGTTTACGCTTACGCTTATTTTTATCATGAAGTTTTGTTAATGATTTCACGAAATGTTTTAAAGTGTTTCATAATCTATGCTTAACGCATGATTTTTCTTAATTGTTTTACATTTGAGGTGAAAATCTATTGCATTTAAACATTATTTAGCCTAAAAATTGGTTGCTTAGAAGGAGATTAGGGCTCTGACTACTTCATAAGTTTGGCTGTTCTTAATTTCGGATTCAGACATTTCTTTCTTTGCAGTGGGTAAAATTTCCCATTCAGTGGGCGTCCTCATTTATTTAGCTCTTGAATAAAAACAATGAACAAAGCCCTAAAATCAAAAGAAAACAAAAAATTAAATCATAACAATAGTTATTTATTTGGATGAAGAAAATTTTAACATACATATATATATCACGAGAAACTTGATAAGAGATTTTTGTCTCGTATGTATTAAATGCCAAAATACAAAACGCCATAAATTACATTTATTTATTGAAAAAAATATTTTTCTGATGTATGTCTCTTTAATAATAAATGATTGTTATGACATTAAAATTCTGGAATGGATTTCGACTTTCCAGAGTTAGGGTATTTTTTGTCAACAGCCAAAAAATGGTCTAACTTTTTCCAGCTGATATATGTTCATTTTCATACCCTGAATCCAAAACCCAAAACGGTTTCGCTCTATCAGGTCAATTTTTTGTGAAAATGTCCATTTTAGGCTAAGTGATTTCCGGCATAAATCCCTATACTTCATTGCAGTAGTTGTGTGTGTTGCATTCCGAGAAGTCGTATTTCGTTGCCCTGGATTACTAATGATAGATTTTCTTTCATTACAGGATCTATGTGAAGTAAATGGTGTCTTCAAAAAAATCATGTAGGAATAAGCCGGATGTATTTTGCTATAACTGTGGCGAATACACCCTTGTACGAAACAGGAAGCCAATCACCAGTTTTATAAAGCGCACTTACCTTGCTTACTTCCAAATGGCACTAGGTGACCAAGATAAAAATTGGCCATCACATATAGTATGCAAGAAATGCACCGAGTATCTTCGTGCGTGGACCAAAGTCTAGAAGACGGCTCTGAAATTTGGAATTCGTATGGTCTGGAGGGAACCTATCAACCATGTCACAGATTGTTACTTCTGCGCAGTAGATCTGACTGGTATAAACAAAAACAACCGGAGTAGCCTGGTATATCCAGATCTGCAGTCAGCACGTCGTCCTTTAGCCCATTCTGAAGCCATTCCTGTACCCGTGTTTAAAGAACTTCCAGACATTGACGAAAAATCATCCTCCTCCATCAAGGTTGCTGCTGATGACGACGACTATGTGGTCCCAGAATACTCCAGTTCCGTTTACAAAAATGGAGCTAAAGGATCTCGTTCGCGATCTTAACCTCTCCAAGTCATGTGCCGAACTATTGGCATCCAGATTAAAGGAAAAAAACTGTCTCACTGAGAGTGTTCGCATCACCCTCTACCGCAACAGACATCAAGACTTCCTACAATATTTCTGTGAAGAGCTTGACCTGGTGTACTGTAATGATATCGCACGGCTGCTATACACGCTGAGAGTGGCAAAATATGACCCCGAACATTGGCGGCTGTTTATCGACAGTAGTAAGCGCTCACTAAAATGTGTTTTGCTACACAATGGCAGCCAGTTTGCCTCTGTACCATTAGCTCACTCAACTACATTGAATGTGAAGTATGAATCAGTGAAGTATGCTCTGGAGAAAATTCATTATGATGACCATCAGTGTACATTTGTGTGGATTTGAAAATGGTGAACATCTTGTTGGGGCAACAATCAGGGTCTACAAAGTACCCCTGTTTTATCTGCATGTGGGAGAGTAGGGACAGGGCTCATCATTACACAATCAAGGACTGGCCTCTTAGGGAGGACCTGGTGCCCTGCAGAGCGAACATCATCAACACTCCTGTTGTGAACAGAGAGAAGATCATATTTCCTCCATTGCACATTAAGCTGGGGTTGATGAAGCAATTCACCAAAGATCTCGACAAAAATGGTGACTGCTTCATGTACTTGTGCCAGGTTTTTCCCAGATACATTGATACATTGATTGATTTTGTATAACAGCATTGAGAAGCTGAAAGCTGGCATCTTTGATGGTCCACAGATCCGTCAGCTAATGAGAGATACGCAACTCGAAACACACATGAGTGAAGTAGAACTGGAAGCATGGAAGGCTTTTGTTCTAGTTGTGAAAAACTTTCTCGGCAACACGAAGCCACTAACTACGTTGAACTGGTGAACAATATGATAACATTTCAGAAACCCACAATAACACATTCAGAAACCTCGGATGTAACATGAGCATCAAAATGCATTACCTATTCTCGCATTTGGATCGCTTTCCTAACAACCTGGGCTCCATGAGTGATGAACAGGGAGAGCATTTTCATCAGGAGATCAAGGAGATGGAGAACAGATACCAAGGTCGCTGGGATACAGTAATGATAGCGGATTACTGTTGAAATCTCCACAGAGACATTCTTGCTGCCGTCCATGCTCGGACCTCAACGAAGAGGAAATTCCTACCATAAGTGTTGCACAATGACGAAACAGTGAACTAACCGAATGTTTTTCTGTCTATTAGTTGTTAATTAACTATGTAATTAACTAAACATGTTTTCTGTTAACATACGTACATTTTTTCGGTTCAGTTAATTACACTTCTATAGTATATATTTGTTTTTTTCAATTCAACTTTACAGCAAAACCTTACCTGATGTACGGAAATGGATGCCATATTCGGGTTCCTGGAGGTTGAAATATCTTAAATTCATTAAAACATGTCAGACCATGAAAAAAAAAATTTTTTTGTTGTCTTGTGTAATCTAAACAATTAAACTTTAAACTTGTTTAAGTAAATAAGTACTCTAGAGAAATGTTGATACATTTTATCTACCCTTCATATTTATCGAGGAAAGTTATTTAAATCTTTATTACGTAAGATGCCTGATACTTATATCCAAATTCATAAGAATTTTTGTGGCAAGAACACCCGGTGTCACTGTCAAACACATGTTCTATATTTGATTGCCTGTGAGTCTAATCAGAAATGCTGAGAAATGCTCAGAAATGAATCTCCATGCCTATAATTATTCGTGAACTACAATGTTGAATTTAGTACTTTCATACTAGAATTTACAACTAACATAGTATTTGTTACTTCAAATGCGCTATTATTATTCTCACGCTAAGCATTGTGAAAATATTTTTAAAAAAATCTTCACTAATAACTTCATAAGATATTTAGCACAAACATTCATTTACATAAAAACTGCAATATAGAATTTGTTGCGGAAAGATAATAAAAATAAAAATATTGAACATAAAAATGCTATAGTACCTTATTATAAAGTAAACCAAATGTACAGTTTTACATTTCTTTCGAGAAAACTCGAAAAATAGATTTTCAAAAATATTTTGCTTTTACTTAGAATTTTATCCATAATAAAAGTTTATTTTTGGTTGAATATACGTAGTGTGTTTTTAAGATTTATAAGCATTTATTTTATATATTTGCTTTATTCAATTTAAAGTATCAATATGACGGATACATACACTCAAGTAACGTCAATCAATAACTTACAGCGAGATCAAAGAAGCATCGTAAAACAGAAAGATTTCAGCAAAAGGAACAGGAAATTCAATAAGTCTTGGAAGATCGGAAGCAATAAAGATACTGACAGGGTTAACAAAACAGAAAAGAACAGAAAAATCAGCATGAAATGCTAAAAATCCAATAGATGAAAATACTTTTTCTGCATTGTTACTCTCAGAAAACGGACAAAATAAATGCGACTCACGTTATCTTGTTATATTATTTAAAGATACTAACCTATTCTTTATTGGACAAAGATCATTTTTTTCTTTTTTATGAAAATCTATTACTCAGTTTTATATTAAAATAAAGGGACATTTCGCGGTTTGCGCTGAATTCAGGAAATCTAGAATAAGATATTTTGATGTAGATTTGTTAATAACTCATCTATTGCTATTAAATAAATCCTTTTTAAGTTTGGTGGTATTTTTTTTTAATTTGATAAAGGCTTTCAAAAATGTTTTCATTTAAGTTGCTTTTACATTCAAACAGGTACGTCTTGAAAAGGCTGAATGATTTTCACTATTGCACGCGTAAAATATATTTTAATTATATTTTTAATTAAAAAACTTTTATGGTTTATAAATTATATTTTAAAACATGCTTATTCGGTGCAATTATTTATTTTTACAAAAAAATAGCACCTATAAATTGGAATTTATGTAAATTTTAGACCGACTATACTACCATAATTGTCAACGTGTATGTTTTTTTGCACCCAATTGCAAAACTTAATAGAAATATTTCGAATATTAAATAAGAGCGAAATACATTATTAAACATTAGTTATAAGAAAAAAGTGTAAATATTGGCAGATATGAAATTATTTTTCCTAATATTTAATAGTATTTAAATTTTAAGAATTATTCAATCTTCTATGGATATAATAAAGAAAACGTTAATAACTAAGAGAAACGGATTTCAGGGAGAATAACGATGATAGTCCAGTTGTTAGTGTTTTAGACTGACACAATTAAATATTATTTTGAGAGTCTTTCTATGATTTGATAATCTGTTAGAGATCAAGAATATAGCTAGTTCTTTGAAAAATACAGCAACACACCTATCAATACAATCTTATTGACCTGTATTAACACTAGAAGCGCCGTTGGTGTCATTTCGCATTTTTTTTCAATTTCCAATACTTTATTTCAAGATGTAAGCGAACACCGCAGCTTATATTTTTTTACTTTTACTAAAATTATATTAAGCGTACTGCGACAATGTTTTATCTTTCTACATTAATTATTAAAAAAAATATTCAAAGAAATACCTAAAACAGCCAACAGGTGTCATTTTGACCCCCATAAGAAAAATAATAAATTTTCAAGACAAAGTCTGTTTTTGAATTCACCATATCTCGGTTTTGATTACTGCGCATGGGGGAACACACATTTCTTATCGCGATGATAAAAAAGTGAAAAGTAAATTCCAGTTTTACTTTGTTTCGATGACGCTTAGCGACGCGGAGGGGGGGGGGGGGGGGGTTGAGGGTAGTCTTCTTTCCATTTCGCGCGCGCCTTCAATTAGGGGGGGGGGGCGTTGTTCTAAGCAGGCTGACTCTTTTCTGAAATGCGCACGCATCCTAGCAACGCTGGCGTACTACAGAATTTTTGGAGGGAAAATCGTTCTTCTAGAGCTACGGCCGAAAACGAAATTTGAAACCATTTTCTACAGCAGTGTTTTTCTCAAAGATTTCGATTTCAACAAAAGTGTAGACTTTTTCCTTCATAAAAAATGCAGAGAGGATTGAGTACACAGGAGTGCCTTGCGCTCTTGGAGCAGTTAGATTCAGATATGAGTGGTGATGACAGTAATGATGAAGATTTTCGCATAGATAATGTGAATTTACAGAATGCGTCGTCATCTGAAAGCAGTGACAGTGATGCTGAAGAATATATTACCAATGTGATTTCTCCTGTTTCTCGAGGATCAGGAACCTCACGTGGACGTGAGCAAAAAAAGGTAATAAAATAGCTAATCTTTCTTTGTCAGCAGTAACGAAAAGTACACGTCATCCAGTGGTATTCTTTGGACTCCGATGAACCTTAGCACCCCTACTTCTACTACAGGTCGCACACCAGCTCGAAATATTATAAAAATTGCTAGTGGACCAACACCTTATGCTCGTCGCAACATTTGGGCTAATCTAGCTTCAGCCTGGCATTTGATGGTGACTGAAAAAATGATGAAACACATTCAAACATGCACAGTTGCTGAAGCACGACGTCAGCTAGGAGATGACAGCAACTGGTATGTTACTCTGGTAGAACGGGATGTTTTTTTCGCCCTCTTATACGCCCGTGGGGCAATAGGTCATTCAAAGCTTTGTGCAGATGACTTATGGAATAAAAGTTGGGGACCACCTGTGTTCAAAGAGACAATGCGCAAAGAGATTCGATTGGAACGCTTGGCCACGGACAAATTTGCTCTCGCTTCAGAAACTTGGAAGAAGCTGATTGAAAATTCTTATTTAAGTTATAATCCTAGTGAAGAAATAACCGTTGATGAAGAGTTGTTACTTTGTAAGTCAAGGTGCAGATTCATCCAATACATGGCAAATAAACCGGACAAATTCGGCATCAAGTTCTGGCTAGCAACTGATGTAAATTCGAAATATGTGTTAAATGGCTATCCTTTTTTAGGTACGGATGAAGAGCGGCCAACTGATTTACAACTTGGAGAAAGTGTAGTGCTGAAATTACTACAACCATATCTAAACGCCGGTCTCAATGTCACTACTGACAATATTTTCGAAAGCTTTTTTGAAAGCTTGCCGATGAACTTTCGGCAAAGAAAACCACAATCGTTGGGACGATGCGTCTAAACAAGAAAGAATTACCTCCTATTGCCCGCGACATATTTTCACCACGATACTCATTTTCTGCACTGAAAAATGGAAATAAAATACTCACGACATACAAGTGCAAGAAAAAAGAATGTCGTGATTCTGAGCACTATGCACACGAATTTCTTTGCAGAAAGTAGTGCAAAGAAGAAGCCGAGCACTGTTGTTTACTTGAATAAAACTAAATGTGGTGTAGATGTAGCAGATCAGATGCTACGAAAATATTCTGCCAGATGTGGAACTCGCAGATGGCCTCTTCACGTCTTTTATAACGTCTTTGATATTGCTCCACTAAATGCTTGGATAATTTTCAAGGAATGCTCAAAAACCTCAATTTCACATCGGGAATTTATTCTTGCCCTTATGGAAGAATTGAGAAGTAGCACGTTGCGCAACAGATGCCCCTCAATTGATCGATCACAGACCCTGAAGCGAAAAAAAATGTGCTTTTCAACATTGCAAGGGACGAAATAAAACTTCTGCAAGCTGTGAGGGATGTCAGAAACCAATTTGTGGTAAGTTTGTTGATGTCACCATCAAGCACGTATATTGTATTACTTGTGCTAATGTCTAAATAACTTTAGAACACATTTATATGCTTATTCAGGAATTATGTTCTTTATTTTCTCTCTTTGAAACATGTTGTACGCTAATTTCTATTATTTGTATTTTTATTTTTTGTTTCTTTTCTTATAAATTTTATTGTGTAATATTATATATATATATTAAATCTATTGTATTTGTGTACTATTATGTAGTAAAATATTTTGAATTATACATTGTCATTTATATACTGTCATTTCAAAAGAATGTAAAAATTGGGATAAACGATCTCTAAAAACTAAATAAATAAAAAAGAAAAAGTTATAAAACCTTTAAAAACTTTTATATTTTTCAATTTAAACCTCATCTATCATTTAAAAAATATATTTATTTTAATATGGCTTGAATTTCTCATGGGGGTCAAATTGACACCAAACGGCGGTTTTAGGTATGTCCAAAATCCGGCTGTTCTAGTGTTAATGATAATTCTCATCTTTCCAAAAGTCTTATTTTTTTCGTCTACAGAGGCAACAGTTTTTATTTTATTAGTCACATCCCACGAACTTCATCATCATAAATATATTGCAATATATCAATAAATTAATCCCCAAAAAAAGGTTTATAAAAAAAAAAAAAAACAATAACAGTCGTTACGTTAAAGCATGTTCAATCATCATAATAAATTGAAAGCAATAATATTTCACAGACAAATCAGGAAATCATATCTTTCTTTATCCTTCTTATGAGCAATATTCATTGAAAACATAATTTCAAAAAACGCGGTAAAAAAAGATTCACTTTCGAGGGCACTAACTGCTGAAATTATTTGATTTATCAAACATAGCTTGAGGTCCATATTCTAAACACTTAGGATATGCAAAGAAGTTTTTTCAAAACTGCTTTTTTCGCCACGACTTTAGTAAATTTCCGAAATCCTCCATTAAGAACTCACTAACAGCATGCGACATTTGTATATATTATGTAAAATCATATGGAAGCGTTCTTTCGTATAATTAATTTATAAGTAATCCTTAGTATTTTACAGTAAATTTCATTATTAGGATGTATAGTAGTTATTTTAGCAATGCGTATTTTATAAGTATCTTTCTTATAAATATTTTTAAGTATTTCAAATCATTTTAGTGTTTTTTTGCACATGGTAACTGAGGTCCAAGGCACTAGTTGCAGTGAGACTTATCATTTGTTCTGGTATGGTTTTTTGAAGATATAAAAAAAACGATAGGAACAACCTCAGCAGTTTCAAAACTGAATGTGTGATCAAGCTAAAACTGCAGTAAAATGGCAAATAAAAAAACTTAGATTTTATCTTTGAAACTATGACACTATTTCATACACTAAGGAAAAAAAAAACATTTAAATATAGGGTGAGTCATAAACATCGAAACAATAGGCTATCTCCTTAATTATTGCCCTTAAACCCATACTTCCAATTGCAAAAATTCACAAAAAAATTTGAAATTTTTGATAAGATAAATTGCGACTCCATGGGGGGTCTAGTTGAAAAGTTACGAAAATTAAAATTTTATACGGCCCCCGTAGGACAAAAATTCCAATTAGGAAAACTTTCCTTATTCAGTCCTGAATAAGACACCAAAAGTTGCATCTTAGTTGCCCTAGTAGCAAAATGCGTCTGGCCCTTGAATGGCATCTTATCGAAATTCGATGACACGATAAGAGGCCGATTATCATATTCTCATAAGATTGGGATGAATTTCATCGGCATTTGCTCAGAAATGTCTCATTGGCCTTAGATATGTGGATGACCGAAATCCCATGAATTTTAGAAATAATTATGATGAAATCCCGAGGACTACGATTGCATGATGATGTGTTTACGGTGCTTTTTAGATGAGTATCCGAGCAAATGATGATGAAAAAGCGACGAATTATTGGTTAGTTGGTTGATTGGTATATAAATGAAAGCGATTTCCCAATATTTATTTTCTGATTACACACATTAAAATTTTACGAGTTAAAAATTTAAATATGGTCACTTTTTATTTCCATTAGCTTTACTTCAATAGTTAGAAAAAATATTTAAACATAAATTTTCAAATATTATTTCTTTTTCAGAAAGGGACTTAATTCATTTTCTTAGTTTATTTCTAAAAAATATACTTCTTTTATGTGAATTTAAAAGAAATCCTAATAGATTAGATTTTTTTTCTTTTCCTGAAATCTTTTATTTTAAATCAATTAAATTTTCTTGCTTTCGACAAACTGATTTACCTAATATGTATATATATTTATATCAAATACATTGAAATATATGCATTTGATTTTGTTTATTATTATTACTATTATGTATATCAGTTTGTTGAAATCAAGTAAATTTAATAGATTTAAAATAAAAGGCTCAAGAAAGAGGATAAATAGAATTTAATTGAATGGTTTAAATGAAGGAATGGTATTTTTTCAGAAATAAAGCAAGAAAATATGGAACTTTTTAACTAAGCTCCCCCCCCCCTTTCTAAAAAATAAATAACATTAGTTTTAAATATTTTAATATTCAATTAAAGATTACCATTCTTATTGTAGATTGTGTTTCATAGAAAAATTTTAAAACAATTTTACTAATTGATAATTATTGCAAGTTTTGCTTTACGTTTTTGCCTTTTTGAAATTTTTCATTACAAAATGTCTATAGCTCAATTCGACTTTAAACTGATAAATGTATGTACCTAGATAGAGAAAGGACTATGTCCACTTGTAACATTTAATAAAACAAAATATTTCAATGCATATCTTTAAACTTTCTTTTAATTGTTGAACAAAAATGTAGTTATAACGAGTATGGTAAATTGTTTGGTGCAAACAGATGAAAAATGAATTAAAGCATAAGCACTTTTTTTCTACCAATGCACAGATGAATAATCGAGTAAGTTACATTATTGTATAAACACTTATAATTTACCTCAGTACATTTTTTAAGAGGGGGAGGGATTCACATTTTCTATGTAGAATTTTGGTCTGTACACAGATCTTTGACAATAGATGTATGCAAAGAACCTCACATCCTCCTCATTTAAAATAAAGACCATTTATCTCATGAACTGTCCCAAATGTGTACCCATATTTGTCAATAACCCACTTTTTCTATATATAGAACTTTAATCTAAAAAATTTAAATGTGTTTTGCCTCCATGAGGTAGTAATTTGAAATCTATTTTATTTAATTAAATAAAATTTCTGGTTTAAGGCCTTTTTTATTTCTTTCTGTATGTGGCAAGTGTGTAATGTCTGCTCATCACTTTATTAAATATTTCATCATATGTGTAACTCTTGAAGAAACACATCTTAATAATTGATTATACTTCTACAAGAAATTTATTAATTAGGTTCCAATTAGCTTTGCAAGTCACATTTTTAATTCAAATCCATTTCATTTAATATTCACAAATTTCATGTCTATAATTAATTTCTTTGCTATTAGTATTATCCGGATGTATAAAGAAAACTTACGTCATGCTGATACTTCAAGATTGTATTGATTGCAAAAACTTCGATAAGCAGCCCCCCTCCCCCCCCCTCCTTTGCTGAAATCTTCGTTTCTTTAATATTATTTAAGATTGGTAGACAGAGGCGACAAGTGACACAAAAAAAACGCTGGTCAAGAGACAATTTCTCCGGAATTAACCAGTTTGAACACTGCAATTTGTCTCCGGTTTTAGGCTCAAGTCTCCTTGGTGTGCAGCCTCTCCCCCAAAAAAGCATGAAAAGGAAGGTGGTACAAATCTGAAAGGAAGGCCATTTTTTTTGTTCAATTTTTACAGCAATATTAAAAAGCAGTCCATTTATAATATGAACAAAATAAGGTTTTTAATGTGTAACTACACAATAAATACTTAAATTTTTAAATAAATCATAATAAAACTTCCATTTCTGTATGAAATTATGGAAACTATAAGCAATAAAAGGAGTGCACAAATAAATTACTTGAAACTATATAATTCATAATTATTTATTATAATTTGAAATATGACTGAGAAAATACAATTTTCATATTACTTTCTTAAATGTTTACTGTAATATTACACATTGAAAAATAATTTTTGTGTGCAAATTATAGATAGACTGTTCCATATTAGATAAATTAACTTCATTTCAAATTAGCGAAAGACTTATTTTTGTGCCAATTCTTTGGAAAGGTGGGTGATGTAAAATTTCTTTAAACTAATACCCATTGTAAATTCATATCACAAAACAAGTTTTCATCACCATTATAGTTTCAAAATATTCTCATCCAGAATTAATCTTTTTTGTATATTTCAACACCTGTAACATTTTTTTCCCCTGAAACAAACAAATACTGCACAGATTTGTGTTAGATCATTTTTTGTCAATTTTGCTCAGCAAACATTTGAATTACATGAAATGTTAAAATTCCATTGCTTTAACAATGTTTATTTAATTACATTAGTGAAAAAGTTTTTACTTGTGATGGATGACTCAAGGAAACTACATTAATTTAATAGTGAAGTCGTTACATTGAACACTCAACACTAAAATTATTCACTGGAAGTGTAGGAAAAGATATTTTTGTCATCTAGATTTAACAAATCCACACAAAATGGAATAAGCAAAGGTTTTAATGCTCATGTTATTTAAAAATTTGATTGATTTTGCTTAATCCATAATTTATTTTTATGACTAAAACAAAATTACTGCTGTAGTAGTTATACAATCAAACCTCATTTACATATATCACAAGGTTTTGCTGATGTTATTAATAATTTATATTTTTAGTTTCAAAATCTCTGTATTAATTTTGACAGGCATTGTCAGAACAATTTATATTAAAAGTATATAAGGTTAATTCTGTAAATGTTAATGAGGATTGAATATAATTTTCATCTTTAATAGCAACATCTCTCTCAAATTCATCTCAATATCAATCTCCTTTTAATTTCTGTTTAGATATTAGACCACGTGACTGATAAAATACTCCCCCCCCCTCTCACTCTCAGTTTTAGACCTCTATGCTTGTATAAAATATCAGGTTGTTAACCATTTTATGTTATTGTTTCTAATCCTGAAGTGCTGTTATAGGAATCTACATATACTATGTGGCATATTTAATCACTATATTAATAAAAGCAAAAACTAACTTCTAATGTAAAATATGCTGATGAAACAAACATATTTATACCTAGAAATTTTAATAAAATTTATCATATTTCTATTTTCGACAAATTAGGCAATATTTAAAATAAAACTTTCTGGTGTAAAACTTATTTACAGATGAAGTTAGAATACACAAAATGCACTTAAATTCTGTTCAATTAATTTAATATTTATTTTCTAAATTATTTGTAAATTTTATTAATGTTTAACAATGCCAGAAAAAAATCTTTTTTTATTGTTACTATTTTTCCCCTCTAGCCCTTACTATAATTTTACGAAGCTAAGTAATTTTCTGAAAAAATTTGTCACAAAATCATTAAAGTGTTGCTTTGTACATTCACATCAAATAAAAAAATAGAAATAAAGTATTTTCTGAATATTCAAGCATAAGAATAAAATACAGCTAATAATTTCAAAATCAAACTTGAATTAACTCATTTCACATAAATTTAAAATTTATTTATTTCTAAATAACACAAAACATAACATATACATCAAAAAAATATATATATCAAGGTAAGTTTAAATATATAAGTGCGTCAATTACACTGTTTATTTTTATAAATAATGCTCCAAAGGAAAAAAAAATACATGAAGGAGTTTTTGTAATTCCACAAAAAATTTGCAATTGATTCGTTGATGACTAGCCAGACTCATGGTTTTACAATGAAGTAACTTGCTCTGGCCAACTTATCAAACAGGACGAATGCCACTTTTTCTTCAAAAAGTGTAGATAAACTGCTACATTTCCATTTACCATTCCCATACCAATTCCATTTTCTGAACTGGCAAAGATAGGTGATCTAATGAACTCTGTCCGGTGTAAAAAGCCATTCATAGAGCTAGATAAAGAGAAAAAGTAGATTAAATTTTTATGCACAATCATGCATTATTTATACAGGGTGAGTCATAAATATCGAAACAATAGGCTATCTCCTTAAATATTGTCCCTAGACCTATACTTCCAATTGCAAAGTTTCACCAAAAAAAGTAATTTTTTTGATAAGATAAGTTGCAACTCCATGGGGGGTCTACTTTAAAAAATACAAAAATTAAATTTTTATACGGCCCCCAGAGGATAAAACTTCCAATTAGAAAAATTTTCCTTATCCATTCCTGAATTGAACAAAAAAATTTCCATCTTGATATCTCCAAAACTCAGAGAGTTATGACAATTTTAATAAATCATGAGGTTTCAAGGGATCAGACACAAATTGAAATGCGTGTAATTGAAGAAACAATGTTGCTGTATGTTGTCCAGTAAACATTTAATTTATTTATTTATTTATAGAGTTTGAATTTTGAATGTTTTGTGATGGTTAACCACATAATTTGTAAGCACTATCACATCATAAGCTTTCTTAATATTTTTTTTTTTCAAAAAATTTAGAGTAAATTAAAATTGTCATAACTCAAAATATTATTTGTCGCGTGGAATTTTTTTCTTTTAATTAAATGAAAACGTTTAATTTTCAATTTGATTCAGCATTTTAAATAATATTTAAAAAAAAATAAAAGTATTTGAAACAGCAATTTAAAAAAAGATGCAATTTTTTGTGAACAAATCATATTTTTAAAAGTAAATTTTCTGAGGTGAAAACATCTTTCGGCATTTTTTTTTTTTTTTTTTTAATTGAGGTGTTAAAAAACTATTGAATTGTTACCGTAACCAACGGTTACAGACTTATGATGTAAGTTTAAAAATGAAAAATACTGAAATAAAAATATCTGATGAAGAAAAGTGCATTTAGTTTTAAACAAACATTGGCTCCTAACGTTTAAATGCTTTTTTAAAAGTGTCTAGGTAATTAACTCCTTCTTGTGTAGTTTCGATTTCAGATTTTGTTTAAGTTTTGCCATTTTCGCCTTCTTTAATTACTATTTAAATGAGTCAGCTTATTTAAACTTAATTTTTTTATAACGCCGACTTCAATTTTTTTCATTGTTTTATCCCTGTCAACTGCATATTTTTCTTGTTAAAATTGCCACTACACGATACGTAAAAGATGCCTCTAATTACGGGCCTCCAAATTGGTAGACGGTAGGTACTGGGTTTGAACCCAATCGCAACCATCGGCCTAACCGTTCGAAGTTTTCCGTGGTTTTTTTCGAACCCTGTATTTCCTATTGCAGATAATTGGCCGGAAAGAAAAAAAAAAAAAAAAACACAATCCCCAACGTGTTAACCGCTGTAAGCGGACTCAAAGGCCGCTGCGCTTTTTTTTTTTTTTTTTTTTTTTTTTTTTTTTCATTTTATAGTGTTTAACATACAGTTTTCAGTTCAAATACAAATACATTTTAAATTTTGTTTAACTTGCGAACCAGTTATCTTTTTAAAACAAGAACAGGTGTTTAATGAATCTTCGGCATATTTCATTTAAACGTTTTAAGTTGAAATTATTCAATTGAATTTCTTAAATGATGTTTGGTTCGAACGCATTAAACCTTGATCAATTAAATACACTTAGAATGAAATGTTGGGGGGAGCTTAGCATAAAAAAATACGCAACAGAAACATTATACTCTTCGACTTTAACATTCGAATAAATATATTTTTTTTTAATGCCGTTTGGAATAAATAAACTACTCGGATGTAGCAATCGGAGGACTCTAAAGATACGAAATTCCGTGGATTAGTA
The DNA here is from genome assembly GCA_964019185.1 of Maratus speculifer. Taxonomy (NCBI): domain Eukaryota; kingdom Metazoa; phylum Arthropoda; class Arachnida; order Araneae; family Salticidae; genus Maratus; species Maratus speculifer. The sequence continues at coordinate 35,579,454 of OZ025293.1, forward strand.
CAAGATATCACTGAAATCGTGTAAACTATACATAATTCAATATGAAAACGCCATCCGAAAGATGATTGATACAAAAACGTAAACAAAACCAATTCATCTCAAGAAGTAAGTGCATCTGACTTTTTATGGAAATTCCTGCATTAGTTCTTAAAGTAGAGCTATTGCAGAAATCGTAACAAATTCAGTGTTGTAGCGCCTCTCGTGGAGCCATATACAACAAAATATAAATAACATCAATTCATGTCAAGGAATAACTGAATCTGAAGATTGATGATATTCCTTGCATTCTGGAGATACAGCGATCACGGAAATCGCACAAAAGCCTTTACAGTAAGGTCACATGTTAAGCGATTCACACCAAAAACTAATCAGCATCAACGCATATCAAGAACTAAGTAAATATAATTTTTTATTAAATTTTGTGTATTAGTTCTTGAGATAGCGTGCTCACAAAATGTATATCATATACAGAGATACAGAAGCAGTGACTCACAGACAAACATTTTGTAAAAACATGTTTTTCTGTATCTCTCAGCCCTAAAACATGTGAATCCGTCGAAAACCGCAATTCAAAATTTTCATGAATCCAATACTTTTCTCTTGAAAAGATAGAAAAAAGTAAAAATATGTTTAAAACCACATAAATTTTGAAGCTGAATAGTACAAACCAGATTTTTGAAAAAAATTCTAAATAATTTATTAAAATATATATCCATTAACATTAAAATGTACAATAACATTAAAATATATTCCATATGATCCAGTTGATAGAAGGGTCATTATCGCTATTACTATTTTTACTAAACTTATTGCCTGCGGCAATAAGTTTTAAAGACACGGTTAATGAGAGTTTAATTAATATCACTTAATTTAATAACACTTTTAATAAGTGTTTAATAAGACGGTCCGGCCAATCGGTCGTGCCAATTACGAGCCTGGCGCCAAGCTCGAGATATTGCAGACATCTAGCATATGTCAAGGAAGTTTAACCCTCCAAGCGTCTTGCAAATGGGTAAAATTGTAATGTTGCTTTCTCTGCATTTTGTTTTAAATGCTAATAAATTATGATTATTTCAATATTACATAAAAAATCTTATTTAGGAATATAAATGTAATCCTTGAGAGTCTTAATCATTCTTCAATGCTTTAAAAATTCATTAAATTTATAGAATTATAATATCTTAAACATTGCTTATATTGCAGTGAAACCTGGAGCTTAGTGTACGGAATATTACGGACCAAACGCTTAGAGGGTTAAAGCAAAAAGCTACACGCTTTTATTTTATATTTAAAAGTTAAAGTATTGTCTTGGGTCTACATTTAACAATGCGTAAATTAATGGTCGATCCCTAAATTGTATTTCAAATGAACTGATATCGCTGCTCTCAGATGTATGCTAAAGTGGTGTAAGTCACGAATTTTGAAAAATTTTGGATTTTAATATCATCCAGGGATTTGCAGATATCGAGATGAATTTTTTTTTGTTCGATTCAGAAGAGGATAAGGAAAAATTTTCTAATTGGAAGTTTTATTCTCTGGGGGTCGTATAAAAATTTAATTTTCGTATTTTTTAAAATAGACCCCCCATGGAGTTGCAACTTATTGTATCAAAAAATTTACCTTTTTTGATGAAACTTTGTAATTGGAAGTATGGGTCTAGGGGCAATATTTAAGGAGATAGCCTATTGTTTCGATATTTATGACTCACCCTGTATACATATAAAACTATGGTTAATTTCAGTTAGCTTCATTAAGCACTCTTGCATTACAGTATTTTATTTCAATGGTAGAAATATGGAGGCATTCTAAAAACAAATATTCATTTTAAAATTAAAAAAAATATCTTTTGAGATGGTTAAATAATTATTCAAAAACAGAAACTGAATGTTAATTTATGATTTTCGCCACAGCTTACTACTTTTTTTTCCTTAGGCTTTTTGGGGTGTGCAAAACAGAAAAATTGTAAAAAATTTAAGCCAAGATAGAATTTCTGCAGGACCGGCCTGAAAATTTTGGTCTGTGCAGACCTCTTAATGTGTATTTTTTTCGATATTCAAGTTAAAATTAACAAATATTAAACTTTCAAATAATAACCCCTAAATTTACACACATAAAAAAAAGGTTTTATATCAATACATTTTGCTTATGCAGACAATTTCAGTATTAACCCTTTAACAACAGCCAATTTCGGAGATATATCTCCAAATTGAAACCTCTAACTTTGATCAAGTACACCCCTACAGATTTCACCCAAAATCTTACTTCAAACAACAAAACCAGTTTATTCATAGAAAAAAAAGATGATTGTATGATTTCAAGAGATCCTCTATTTTCTTTAAAAGCAACAAACTATTCAAAATTCTTTAAGATTAAACATAGGTTCCCCCCCCCCCATAGAAAGAATAAAATAACTGAATATATCCCATTATTATTTATAATTTATAGTACAACAGATATTTTTATTAAACAACTATTATTAAAAGTGATGAAGATATTATCAGTTGAATATACAACATTTACAGCATGATGTGTAAAATAGTTTAAATGGATCAATCAATATGTTTACTTGTTTCTGGAAATATCAAAAAGTTTGTGGGGCTATCTTTCTTTTACATATGTATTAATAGAAAATAAAAAGTGGAAAAGATTACACTTTTCCTAAAAACCAATTTGTTTCTCATCCATCCCACCCCCTCTCGTTAAAAAAAATCAATTTTAATGAGTTTCTGTAAAATTTGTAATAGGTTTGTTTACACAAGAATTATTACATTATGTCATGCAAACCTCTTGATTCGAGTCTTATTGAAGACAAATACAAGAGAAAATTTTACTATTTTGGTTTTATTTTCAATCAGACAGACAAATATTTTACAATATCTGCTTTCAGGACCCATGTTCTTTAACCAAACAACAAAAATCTACACTTTAGTATAAAATTATTCATGCAAGCCTAAAAAAGCCAAATTTTAATAATTTTAGTGTTATAAAATTTAAAATATTTCAAAATCAAAATATCGATTTAAAAAAAAACTTATATTTAATTGTTTTTACTTTCTTCTATCTTTACAAGAAGAAAGTATTGGATTCATGAAAATTTCCGACTTCCGGTTTTCGACGGATTTATTTTTAGAAGGTCCTGAACACGTTTTGACTATTTTTAAAAAATGTCTGTCTGTGAGTCTGTCTGTCAGTATGTGACAAAAAATTTGTGGGCGCTCTATCTCAAGAATTAATGCTCGAAATTTAATAAAATTTTATGTTTAGTTAGACCTTGGTATGAATTAGTGCCTATTGGTTTTCGGTGAAAATTGACCTGCAGGTGGCGCTGCTATACTACGTTTTTCATGATTTTCAAGATTGCTATATCTCAAGAACTAATGCACAGAATTTCATCAAACTTCAGATTCTGTGACCCCTTGATTTACATAGACGCTGATTAAGTTTTGGTGTAAATTGGCCTGCACGTTATGCTGCTATGCCACTTTTTCATGATTTTCATGATAGCTATATCTCAAGAACTAATGCACAGAATTTCACCAAACTTCAGATTCCGCGATACCTTGAGATACATGGCCGCTGATAAGGATTTGGTGTGAACTGCCCTATAGGTGGCGCTGCTATGCTACATTTTGTACGATTTTTGCGATAGCTATATCTCAAGAACTAATGCAGAGAACTTCATCAAATTTTAGATTCTGTTACACTAGAATATGTAACGTAATTAGACGCTGATTACATTTTGGTATTAACCTTGCAACAAGTGTTGCAGCTGTGCTGCATTTTGCACGATTTTTACGATAGCTATATCTCAACAACCAACGCACAGGATTTCATCAAACTTCAGATTTTATTACAAAACTAGCTGAGCCGCCCGGCGTTGCCCAGGTCCGTATTAACAATATTAAACGAATTTGAAATTTGTATGATTTTATCGTTAACTCGTTACATGCAGAAATGCATTGTCTGAAATACTTAGCCACTGACTGTGTGAAAAATTGGTTTTAAAAACAACTAACATTAAGTTCTTAAAATACTCAAAATAAGCAATGAGAAACGCGGGAGGAAATATGTATCCAACGATTGCGCGATTTTCGTGTTAAAAAGTTGATATTTACCCGTAAAAATCACTGTTAAGTCACGTAACTAATTATTATTTTCACATACAAATCCCAAGTGAAATATTTTGAATTTCAAACTAATTATATCACTCTTAAATCCGACTATACCATGAATGAAATCGATACTCGATGGTAGCTAAAAGATTGGTATATAGTATTATAATTTCAGAGTTATTTAACAAAAGTAAGTGTTATTTTTAATCAAATCTTGCGTAATGTTCACTCTGTGTATAAATTCCTAACCTTAAACTTTTGTACTGTAACCAGGACCTGTGTGTAACCTAACAGCGACTTAACAGTACCCTACCGTAAATTAAATATAACATAAATGTAACCTAGCCTTCACTTTATTGTAACATATCCTTATTCTAACCATAACATAAATGCAATTTAACTTTAACCTAACTTTAACTTAAATGATATAATATATATAAAAAAAAAAAAAAAAATTCTAAAAAATTACCATTTCTTCGTAAAATATGCTTCAGCTGTAATTCATTTCTTTCAATTCGTTTTATTAGTACAAAATTCCTGCCTCGTGCTTTTGTTTGAGACATTAAAATTTCAGCGATAAATGGTTTAATATTGGAAACCTTTTTTTCGGTTTACTTCGTCTCCACCTATCTTTTTCTCCATGGCGTACAGCAACTGTGATAAAAAAAAACCCTCATTTAAACTGGCAGTTTGCCAGTCTATGAATTTTAAAGGTCTGTCCCAGCTTTTTTAATTATTTCTGCGAAAATTTTATGCAACCAATCAACCATAAGAAAATGAAAGAGAAAAAGCGAAAAAAAGGCGATTTTTTATGAGAGTGAGCTTTGGAATTTAATTAATTACTCAGTTAATAAATAGAATTTTGAAATTCTGAGCTTCAGGTGCATCAGGAGAGATATTGGGCTACTCTCATAAAAATTTTGAGCCTCGTACGTCAAATAGATTTTGTTAGCCATCGCAGACACACACACAGACACACACACAGATACACACACAGACAGAGCGTTTTGTTCTTTTATTAGTATAGATGACATATAAAATAATTACACGATGATTACGTTTTGTTATAAATCGTTCAACTGATGGTGCTGCTGTGCTATATTTTACCCGGTTTTTTTTAACTAGCTATATCTCAAGAACTAATGCACAGAATTTCATCAAACTTCTGATTCTTTTACACCATAACATAATTAGACGCTTTTTTACGTTTTGGCATAAATTGTCGAAGATATGGTGTTCCTGTGCTACGTTTTGCAAAATTTTTATTATAACTATATCTCAAGCACTAATGGACGAAATTCCATCAAATTTCAGATTCTGTTAGGTCTTGACATAAACAGATGCTTATTAGGTTTTAGTATAAATTACCCAACATGAGGCACTACTAAGCTCATTTTCTCAGAATATTAGTTAAATTTTGCGTTTTAGGCATTTCGGATACCAGAATCTCATTAGGCTAGATCAAATGTTCGAGGAAATTCGATAGTGGGTAACTTTAGGGTCACCACTTTTTTTTTTTTAATTAAAATGTACTTATGAGATAGAAGAAAGTTTTGGGATTGACACATCCAACTAGTTTTATTCTTAATATCCATTTAATTGATTCAAAGATAACAGAATAGTATCTTACTAACAACGATGGGATGGTTGTCTCTTATCTGGCTATAATTTTATGTCTGATATATAAACAAACAAATAGGAGAGAGTGTGGGGAAATGGAACTGTTTTATTTCAAGAATCAAAAGTAAATTTACTTTTCCATACTTTATATTTTTGTATATTAATGAATTTAGTTCTAGATATAATAGTTTCCCTACTTAAGGAACATATACCATTATACATTATATTATTAATAGTTTAGTCTAATTTTACATTTTTCATTATTTATAAGAAATAGTAACATGCTTAAAAAAATCCCTTCGATTACACTAAACTTTTTTAAGCAGATTTTACTTTTTTAAAAAAGTAGTGCAATACATGTTAAATATTTTTGGATAATTACGTATTAACGCCACCGCGGCACAAGTTGGGTGAATAAAGAGCAATCTTGCTGTTTGCACTCGCACAAAAAGAAAGTGTCAAATAACAAAACAAAAAAGATCTAAAGCACTAAAAAGTGGTGTTTAAGTGAGTGACTGTTTTTGTGTGCGAGTGAGTGAGCGAGTGAGAGAGAGAGAAAGAGAAAAAGAGAGAGAGAGAGAGAGAGAGAGAGGGGGAGGGGAGAGAGAGAGAGACACTAAAAGGCACGAACAACAAAATTGCTTTTTATTGGTGCATTAGTGCAACTTCTGCTGCAGTGACGTTAATACATAAGTACCTATTTTTGTTATACATACAACACGTTTATATCTAATCTGTCATATACAATTATTTTCTTTTTAGGTCTAATTAAAAATATCATTGAAAGAAATATTTTTTCATGTAGTAAAAGGACAGATATTAAAGTTCCCATTACGCTTTAAAAAATATATAATTTGCTTGTAGATATATGTTATAATTTGTTGGTTTGCAACCTCCAATTTCATCATTTCAATATGTTCAACAATATTAAACAAAGTATTCATCCTAATGCTTTAAGTTACGGGTGCACAACCTTTTCAAGAGAGGGATTACTTACAAGCATGTCTGGATTGTCGAGGACCAAATCAATAACATGGAGAGAGTTCTCTTTTAAGGAAGATGTGACCTATTATCAGATAAAAAAAATACAGTTTCACAAATGGGGGAGGGGAGGGATTTATTTAGATTTGCTTACCCAGACAAAATATCCAATTCAGTTGGTAAGGATATATCAACACTTTTTATGTTTGTATATATAAAATAGATATAGCAAGGATTATTTTCAAGATGCAAAAATATTTCTTGACTTTATACAGGAATGTAAATTTTGTTTTAAAGCGCTAAAAAAACAAACATTAGTAAATAGTGCTGAAAAAAAAAGGGTACTACTAGGTTATCCCGTCGACCAAAAAATTATCGCCAAACTATAAGATTAAATGCCAATAATGGATGATCATGAATGTCACATTCAATGACGTCAAATACGATTCACGTGTTTAAAATGTCATTAAGTGATTTTTATTTGACTTTATTAATATTTTTATTAATTTTCTACTAATTGTTTCTTTTTTTTCGTTATTTAAAATAAAAATTATGTCAATATGTATAATTTGGCTATTAGTTTGGCGATTTGTATAATTTGGCAAAATTGGTCGATGGGATAAGAGTAGTACCAAGAAAGTGAACTTCATGAATGTAGGAGAGAAAAAGAGCCGATCAACAAAATTTTTTCATACATACTTGATCAATGAAATTTGCAATTTTCCCATGGTCAATCAAATTTGCACTTTATACGAACCGATCGAAAAATTTTGCGATTTTTTATGAAAGTGATAATGGAAATTCAGTTTTTCTGCAGCCAATCAACAGAATTATGTGATTTTTACTAAGTCGATCAACAAAACTCACAATTCTCCCACACATGATCAAGGAAATGCATGGTTTTTCTGCTCCTTATTTCCGAGTGTTCAAAGCGTCATCGACAAAATTCACGATATTTCCGATTTTGAACTAACTCTGGTGCAACCTCCATTTTTTCCTTTGCGGCATATTCATTGCAACAAAATTTGCAATTTCTTGGGCTTAATCGACAAAATATGTAATTTGTTAGGCCTAATCGAGAAAATTCAGAGATATTTATGAAGCTGATCGAGAAAAATCAAGATTTATACGAAGCCAATCGACAAAATTTGAAATTTTTTCAGACCCAATCGAGAAAATTGAGATATTTATGAAGTCGATCAAGCAAATTTGAGATTTTTACAAAGCCAATCTACAAAATTCGAGATTTTAAAGTCGTACAACAAAATTCAAGATTTTAACAAAGTCGTACGACAAAATTCGAGGTTTTAACAAAGTCATACGACAAAATTCGAGATTTTAACAAAGTCATACGACAAAATTCGAGATTTTAACAAAGTCATACGACAAAATTCGAGATTTTAACAAAGTCATACGACAAAATTCGAGATTTTAACAAAGCCAATCGACAAAATTCAAGATTTTTTACTAAGTTCTACGACAAAATTCAAGATTTTTATGAAGACAATCGACAAACCTCGAGATTTTTATGAAGTTGATCGACAAAATTCAAGATTTTTATGAAGTGGATCACCAAAATCCCAGATTTTTATGAAGTGGATCACCAAAATCTCAGATTTTTATGAAATGGATCACCAAAATCCCAGATTTTTATGTAATCAATCGCCAAAATTTGTCACTTTTCTGCATTTAACCAAGGAAACCCGCTATTTTTTGGAGCCTGATCAATAAACCTTGGGATTTTACCGTGCCCGGTCAATGAAATTTGTACTCTTTCCATATTTGATTGGAGAAATTCAGATTTTTTCTGCGCCCAATAAATTAAATTTGCGATTCTTAAATGTCTGATGAATTGTATGCAGCTGATGAATGAAATTTTCAACTTTATCACACCTCAATGCCAAAATTTGCAAATTTTACATGCACTGATCGCCAAAATTTGCGTTTTTTTCCTATCCGATCTACAAAACTCGGGATTTTTCCTCTTCTAATTGACGATATTTTCCCCCGAGCACAACATTAACTTTTTTTTTATTCTTTTGAGCAATAAACACACAAATCATTCAACTTTTCTTAGCCGATGAAGAAAATTTGCAATTTTTTTTTACGCATCATCATCAAAGATCTGTTCTTGTGCGATCATCAAACTGTACAATTTTTCACGTTCACTAATTGATAAAGTTAGATTTTTCCATGCTTGATAGACAAAACTTAAATTTTTCTGCACCTGATCTTCGAAATTCAATTTTTTTTCTGCAATTCATCAGCAAAATTCATGACTTTTCCCATTTTCCAACAGTGAAATTTGCAACTTTCCACAGCTCATTCACAAAATTCGCCACTTTTACGCATTCTATCAACAAAATTCATGGTTTCCTTGTGCCTAATCAACAAAATTTGAATTTTTAAATGACTAAAGAAATTTTTATTTTTTTACAGTAAATTGACAAAAATTATGATTTTTTTCCTGAAACTTATATACACAAAAATTGAAATATTGTTAACACTAATTGGCTGATATTACCCTTGATCACATTAAGCAGAATCTACTGCAAAAAGTAGCTTCTTTAGAGCATAAACACTAAACATGATTATAGTTACCGTTAAAAAGATCTGTCTTAAAAATCTTGCTGCAAGTAAACACAGTTTGCATCTTCAGAGAGTAGAATCATACGAACTTTAAAAACAACCTAAGGTTTTAAAAAATGTAAAAAATATTGCATTTTATGAAACGTCTGACAGACACAATCATAATTTTTGAATTTCTTGGATGCAATGATAAAACACAAAAATTTTAAAATGGAATTTATTATTTTTTTAAGGATAAGGATTTTTGTAAACATAAAAAAGTGTTGACTATAGATCAATTTTGCAGGGCTCAAAACTGGCAGTCCTATCGAAACTACTTTGCACTAGTGAAGGGCGATTCTTTAAATTTTGAAAATCAATTATAATTGAGATTGTATAGAACACAATCGATCACAATAAGAATCGATTCCCAAAGCCTACAATCGATACTTGAATTTATACTTTGATTCACTCAGATATGCTGAAAAATAGCAGGGGTGCCCAGAGAGGGGTTTGGTGACGCAAGATGCGTCATACAATTTAGTTTTTTTGGAGGGGGGAGGAATTTGAGAAAAAGTACATTTTAGGGGGGGGATTTAAATATTTAATATTTCCTATTTTTTCTTTTACTGTTAAAAAAAATCTTGATTTTTTTTAATATCACTTTTAAATTTTTTCAACATATAATTTCCAGAAAAGATCCTGTTTTTTGCCTCTAAATTCTAAATAAGGGCATTAAGAACTCATTCTGATATACTCAACTCGCTATCTTTTGGAAATCTTGATTCTTTTAAGATATTTTAAAATTCTTTCAACATTGAATTTTCAGAAATGTTAGAGTGTTTTCTTTCTTTAAATTCTAGATAAGGGCAATAAGAACTCATTCCGCTATGCTCAACTCACTATCTATTGAATGTGCAGTAGAATATATTTTACAATTGATATTCTGTTTAGGGGGGGTCAATGTTAAAGTATGAAATTTTTTTTTGGGGGGGGGAGGGGGTTAATTTACGTCATTGGGTTTGGGGGGTCACCACTGAAAAATAGCAATTCAAAAAGTTAGTAAAAATTAATACAGCAGTAGCGTAAAAATATATTTTGACAAAGGACCATGCAAATTTCATGAATCATGTAAAAAAGCCTGAATTTTGTCAATGAATTACATAAAAAATGTAGATAGCATTAAAAAAAAACTCATTTCGTCGACAGGTCACGTGAAAAACAAAAATTTCGTTGACCGATCACATAAACGCAAATTATGTCCATGAATTACATACAAAAACACGAATTTCGTCAATGTCAAAATAACATAGCACAAAATTTCATTAAATTCATTTGCTGAAAGTGGTTGACCCAATATTTACGTGCACAGAAAGTTTTTGGTTTTATACAAGTCTGTACATCTATAAATACAAAACACATATTTTTCTATAATCAGGTTCATTGCAGTTTTAAATTTGGTACAATTCAGCCTTTTGAAAAAGATATTTGTTGCTAACAGATATATAAACAGCTATACAATAGAAATCAAACCTTGTTTATACATATACATTTTAGGTACTTTTATGCTAGCTATGTGAAGGTTATGAATTGTCAAATATTGTTCTCATTGCAATCAATCTTATGCATTCATTTTATTTACAAAAATATATAAAACTTTCACTTAGTAATGGACATTTTTGGAAAAATCAAGTATCGATAAACTGAAAACCATACAAAACAGCATTGATCACAATAAAAGTATTCCAAAAATTTCAGTCATATGTTATATATTCTAGAATTGATACAAACACAGATGAGATTAAAAATAGCAATTCTAAAACTTAGCAATCAAATTGATAGTAGTCATGAATAGTTGCAGAAATAATATCAATGTTTAAGTAATCAAATTACTTGGGAAGAATGTCAAGAAAAGTCCAATATAAATTGGATCATTAAAAAGTTTTATTAAGGAGGAGAGGTATAAACTTAAAAAATACAACTTAATAAATCACTAACCCAAATAACTAGGCTCTAGACCTAAAATACAACAATTTATACTGGAAAAAAAAGACCCTTTATACAAAATTTGACAGCAGCTCTGCCACTAAAATAGTAAAATCAAAAGAATAAATATATTGTACTGCTATGATATTAATGGAAGAATTACCTGTTCTCATTAGAAACTGATAGGAATAGATCAATCCGCAATGACAATTTAAAAAATAAAAATGAACAATACTATCTGCATTGATGCATTGAATTGACCAAAATCTATTTGAAGGAAATAAAAATGAACACTACTTATTGAAAGTACCATTTATTCAATAACTCAAGTTCTATGGATTTGATCCTTGCACAACTTAAACCATTTGTCTCAGTTTCTTTGCCAACATCATTTAAGTTATTGTTCTCCCTTCCAGAGAACGGTACAGCAATTTCCTATAATATTTGCTGCATACTGTACATTTCTTCTTTATTTAATTTCTCTATTTCAATGAGATCCTCATTCAACTTGGAAAATTCTTCATTTGCCCACCCCTCTTCTCTACATACTACTTTAGTTCCGGTTCGCTCCAGGGGGGGGGATCCCCAAACCAGTGTTGAATTCAGACTTTTTTCCGGAAGGGATTTCTGCGATTCCGTCGAAGACATTCTATTCTTCCGGAAAAAATGCGAATTTCATTGAAATGTCGTTAAAAAGTACTAATTTTGTCAAAGTGTTATGGAAAAAGAGCGAATTTCGACAAAAGATCGCAGAAAAAGCACGAATTTTGTCAAAGGCTGCACAAAAAACGTTAATTTTGTCAAAGTATCGCGGAAAAAGAGCAAATTTCAACATAGGATTGCTGAAAAAGCGCGAACTTCGACATAAGATTGCTGAAAAAGCGCTAATTTTGTCAAAGTATCGTGAAAAAACGCGAATTTCGTCAAATGATCACTGAAGAAGCTCGAATTTCATCACAGGGTCGCGGAAAATGCGAATTTTGACAGTTGATCACGTAAAAAACGCGAACTTTGACATAGGATTGCTGAAAAGGCGCGATTTTTGTCAGTGTTACGCAAAAAGCTTGCATTTCGTCAAAAGTTCAAGGAAAGAGCGCTACTTTTTTCAAAGGGTTGCAAAAAACTGCTAATTTTGTCAAAATGCCGCAAAAAGTGCGAATTTCGTCAAAGGGTCGCGGGAAAAAACGCGAATTTTGACAGAGGATTGCGTAAAAAATGCGAACTTCGAAATAGGATCACTGAAAAGGCATGATTTTGTCAAAGTGTCGTGTAAAAAGCTCGAATTTCGTCAAAAGTTCGCGGAAAGAACGCTATTTTTTCCAATGGTTGTGAAAAGGGAAGGCAAAGGAACTCGGAAAAAGTGCGAATTTCGACATAGGATCGCTGAAAAACCGTGAACTTCGACATAGGATTGCTGAAAAAGTGCTACTTTTGTCAAAGTATCGCGAAATTCGTCAAATGATCATGGAAAAAGCTCAAATTTCGTCAAAGGGTCGACAAAAAAACGCGAATTTTGACAGAGGATCGCAAAAAAACGAACTTTGACTTAGGATCGTTGAAAAGCACGTATTTCGACATAGGATGGCTGAAAAAGCGTGATTTTTTGTCAAAGTGTCACGTAAAAAGCTCGAAATTCGTCTAAAGTTAGCTACTTTTTTCAAAGGGTTGCAAAAAAAGGGCTAATTTTGTCAAAAGGTCGTGGAAAAAGCGCTAATTTTGTCAAAAGGTCGTGGAAAAAGCGCTAATTTTGTCAAAGGGTTGGAAGAAAGTATCTCGGCAAAAGTGTGAATTTCGACATAGGATCACTGAAAAGCACGAACTTCGACATAAGATTGCTGAATAAGCACTAATTTTGTCAAAGTATTGCGAAAAAGTGCGAATTTTGTCAAAAGGTCGCAGAGAAAACACGAATTTTGATAGAGGATCGCGTAAAAAACATGAACTTCGACATTGGATCGCTGAAAAGCGTGTACTTCGACATAGGATCGCTTGAAAAGCGCAAGTTTTGTCAAAGTGTCGCGGAAAAAACTTCAATTTCGTCAAAAGGTCGAGGAAGAATTAGCTACTTTTCTCAAAGGGTTGCAAAAAAATGCTAATTTTGTCAAAGTATCTCAGAAAAGAGCCAATTTCGTCAAAGGATCGTGAAAAAACCCGAATTTTGACAGAGTTTCAAGGGGAAAAAAGCAAAATTCGTCAAAAAAATGCGAATTCTGTCAAAGAGTCACGAAAAGAGAGCGAATTTAATCAAAATATCGTGGAAGAAAAGCATATTTCGTGAGAAGATCGCGGAAAAGCATTTCATTTGATCATTCATTTAATAATAACTGTACAAGAAATGATTTCATGAACAGAAATTATGACTAGTGTAGATGTGCCAGTAATGGACCACCCTCCAGTAATGGGCCACCTCGCACTTTTTGATTTATAAAAAAATAATAAATAATAGTTAAGCTTTTATTATTTTTTTCTGAGCTCCATCTTGCATGCTTTATAAGCTGGATTAATTTTTTACAATTTCCGTCAAAACAATTAGGAAGCAGAAAATAAAGTTTCGCAGTTTTTCTGTTTTTCACTGAAAATCTTAATGAACATGCTAAGAGCTGACTTTACTTGCTTAGTTTATATCTTTTTTATTTTTCCGTAAAAATGGAATGTTTTTGTTTGGTTAGCAATATAAAACATTGAATTTACTATACCAATGGCCAATTACAAAATTTTATTTATTTTTAAGATTTTAGGAGGGGTGGTCCATTACTGGATTGCTTTTTTCGTTATTTTCTAGTAATGGACCACCCAAGTGACCAATAAAAAAAGTAATTTCAGAAGAGAAAATATTTTGATTTAACTAAAAAGCTAAATAATCAAATTTAATACTTAAATTTTCCTATTAGAATTTAATAAAGGCAATTTCTTTATAAATAGTTGTATTTAAAAAGTCATCCAAAATTGGTACAAAAAACAAGCAGAACATTTGACAAAATCTAGATGTGCCGTTACAAATGAAGTTGTTTTAAGTTGGTTCAGAAGTATAAAATAATATTTTGAAGAAGATATTAATATTTTCTTCCGAATTCTAAAGCATACAGAGAGAATTTTCAATGGAGTTAAAACTGGGTTTCTTTTGTGCTCTTAAAACAGGGAAAATTTTGGGACCAAAATCAGTTAAAGATGAGTATTATGTAGTTCCGAATAACGAAAAAGAACAAATCACTTTTATGGGATGTTTTTCAGCAAATAGTGAGATTGTTCCATTCATGATAATATATCCATATAAGCATCTCTAATGCGAAATTGTGGAATCAATCTGTGCCAAGTTGATGGGCTATATGATTGTCTGAAAATGGTTGGATAGTGCAAGAACATTTATTATTTTAAATGCATTCTAAAATTCCATATTGAATAGTTTGGACTATCGGAAAGGGATGATAAAATTGAAGATTTGTTATTTATATTTCATATTTGCACAGCACATCATTTATATAATGATATGAATGAAGACTGGAGACTTTTTTTAATGCCTTATTTTATCTAAACTTGATTTCAGTAAAACATTATCTTTATCTTATAAATCCTTTAAATTTAAATATTTTGTTTCATATCTTTTCAATATAAATCCTTTAATGTAATAAACAGTTAATAATATCATTAATATTTTGTTTTATATCCACATTATAAATCCTTGATTATAATAAATTCATAACTTAAATTTAAATATTTTGTTTATTGTTTTTTTATTATAAATCCTTTAATGTAATGAATTTCTAACTTAAGTTTTAATATTTTGTTTTATTAGTATGCTTTCATTAAGTTCTGGAGCAAAATTAATTGAAAAAACCATTGTCTGTTATTTTTTGTAGGGTGGTCCATTACTGGGCTTTTGGGTGTTGAGACATATTTCTATTATTTAAAATTAAAATTTTATTTTTATTGGGAAATGTAACTTTGGGATTAGTTAAATATTGTTGAAAGATTAATATAATATGAAAAAAATTGGAATACAATAATTATAACAATTAATAAAAAATTATTTTTTGGAGAAATTCCTTAAGGGGGTCCATTACTGGCACATCTACCCTATGTTGATTCTATGTTTCTTAGTATCGTCCCCTCCCCCCCAAAAAACGATCCTCTGGATCCGCCCCTGGTTCGCTCTGAAAGGAAATGCTGTAATGTCCTGCATTCACTTTTAAATTGACTTCAGCTCCCCTTTTGTGATGGGATTTCAAGTGAACAAAGCTGTCCTCAAGTTTTTTTGGCTTCCCTCGGCTCCTCTTGAAATGGTATAATCTCTAATGTCTCAAGAGCAAATGTCAAACAGTTAACCCTTTCCGGAAGACTGTGTCCAGTCTAAGTACATAATTTTAATTCTAAACTTGCAATCGGCATCAATAATGTTACAGTAAAACTTTGCTTTTAAAATAAAAGCTTCAATTAAGAATTTCAAAACATCCAAAAAATTCGTTTGTGAATTCTGTTGTCAATCGGTAATTTCTCATTTTACTAACATATTTTGCTCATTCTGGAAAGGGTTAATGCAAAGTTAGTAATATTACAGAGAAAGTAATATAACAGTAACACTTAATTTTTTTCTGATGATTCTTCATAAAATCAAATCTAAAGTAGGTTAAAAATAACTATTGATAACACATTGATAAACATTGAAACACATTGAACTACATTGATAAAAAAAAGTGTTAGTATAGATAAAAATCAAATAGTTCATAATATAGATTTAATCACCAAAGCAAAACATTCTTAAAAGTGTGACGTATGTCACAGAACATTTCAAATCATAATTCACCATTCAATCAAAGAAAAATCAAAAATTCGCACATAGAAAAAAAAGGGACAAATTCAGTGTTGAATTCAGACACTTTTCTTTGGGACGGACTGCTTTTTGAAAATTGAAAACTGAATTTGGGGGGGGGGGGGGATCTTCCCTGGACCATCTGCTGGATTCAACACAGCATAAAATGTACTGTGAATTTTGATGAATGGTCGCCGAAAATAATCAATTTCTTCAATCATGCGAAGAAATATTGCTAATTTCCTCAGAGGATCACGAAAAAAAAGTAAATTTTGTCAAAGGGATGTGAAAAAATAACAAATTTCGCCAAAGGATTGCGATAAAACGACAAATTTTGTCACATGATTAAGAAAAATGACAAATTTTACCAAAAGATCACGAAAAAGCTACAAATATAAGAAAAAACTGTAAAAATGGCAAATTTCGTCAAAAGATCTTTAAAAAACAGCAGATTTCTTCAAAATTTCTTCGTTGTTTACAAAAAAGTGTCAAAAATTGAAAAATTTTGTCAAAAGAGTGCGAAAAAATCAAGTCTTGACAAAAAAAAAAAAAAAAAAAAAAAAAAAAAAAAAAACCACAAAAATCTACAAATTTTGTCAAAGAGGCGCCAAAAAATGCATTTCTATAAAAGACGCACTTTCTCATATGTAAAAAAAAATCTTATTGCGCCTCTTTATCATTTCTGCAGAACATTTTTGTTCAGCTGAATTTCATTGCAGAACATTGCAAAGTATTCTGCTTTAAGAGATTTAATGTAAAAAATTGAAACTGGTGTTATACACAATTGAAATGAAAAAAACTCCTTTAAACACCATAAAATAAGTTAACTGCGCAAGGCCTTTCGAAAGAACTTAGTCTTTCTTCGTCAGGCGCAAAAAAGACGTACGTCCACAATGAATGTAGTGGCACGACTGAAGGGGAATGCGGGAGGGAGATTGAGCAAGTAGAAGGAACAGCCAATTGGAAAGAAGAAGGCAACAGCCAATCATGGAAGAGCATAAACAAAACTAGATAGACAATGAAGGAGAGGAAAGGAAGAAGGGGGGAAGGGAAATGGGAAAAAAGCGGGGTAAATTAAAAAATTAACTAAAAGGAGAGATTAAAATGAAATAAAATGTACGCAAAAAATATATAAATTAGTAATAATAATAATAAAAATAAATAAATAAATAAATAAATAAATAAATAAATAAATAAAATAAAATAAAATAAAATAAAAATACATAAAAATAAAAAACAGTTTATACAATTATAAACACACATGAATATACCTGAAAAATAGTATATATATATATATATATATATATATATTATATTCCCTTATATATATATTATATAAGGGATTTAATTATATTAACAACCAGCGCCATGCAAAAAGGGCAGTCGCCCCTGGCGAAGAAATTTAGGGGGCAACAAATTTATATTTACCAACATCATTTTTGGCCTGTCAGAAAAAAGTTGGAGAGGCGGGGGGGGGGGAACCAAATTCTAGCTTTCCCCTGGACAGGATTTTCCCTTTCCAAGCCCCTGTCAACATCGTCCATCACTAACTTCATTCAAATATCAAAATCCCAAACATTTTATTCCAATTTTTTAATTTATATTCAAGGAAAATAAAAGCTGCTAACAATGAGAAATATGCTATTCTCCAGATTTGTGCACAGCTAACATAAAAATACCATATGTATACGTATGTTTTTTTAATTACTTATGTTTGTATATAAAACAGATAAATAGCCTTTTTTAATTTTTTTAATTTTAGACAGACGTGTAGCAACCAGAACATATAAAGTAACATGCATAAAATATTAAGTAAAGTTTTAGTTTAAAAACAAGCAAAAAAAAAAAAAAAAAAAAAAAAAAAAATGAAATTTTGTGTCGATTATTCTCACAACTAAGATGCACTAATGCCATTTACAGTCAGATTTTTTTTTAATAAGCATTTTTTGACCTTATCTTTTAATTAAAATCACAGCGATTGGAATTTTTAAAAAGAAAAACATGGAGAAAAAAGGGTGGGAGTTTTTATTTAAATCCAAAAAAAAAAAATACATAAAATAACACACAATTTTTATTCTATAATAATTTTTTGGAAGGGTTCTTAAATATCAAAATAGTCAAATATTCACAACTGATTATAATTATTTTCAGACTTCATATAAATTAAAAACAAATATATTGCATCTAAAAAAATAGAATAATTTTCTTTCGATTTAGATCAAAACTGGCAGTCAACCAGCGCTGTGCGAAAGGGAGTGATCACTCAGGGCACAGAAATTTATACTACCACAACATTATTTTTAGCCTCTGACAAGAAAAATTCAGGACTGGTGTGCCAAATTGAGACTTTGCCCCAGGTTCAATTTTCTATTCACAAGTCCCTGCAGTCAAATACTTGAAACTATTACTTTTCATAAGTTGCCGTACATAAATTAGGGATTGATTGAATAGCGGATAGTTGATTCGATATTCGACAAATAAACCAAACTTTTGGCTTTGGCCGAATATTCCAAGTAATTAGTTTAATAACATAATTTAAATTAATTATAAAAAAACAGTAAGTAATGCATTGCTAGTTGTTAAATTACATGATGACCAATGTTTATTTGATGTTATTTTAATATGTTTCAGTGATAAATGATCATTTCCAAATGTATAACATTACTATTTGTAATCAAAATTTAGCATAAGGCAGTGTAAATAAAAAGAACAGTTTTTAAGCATTATCAATGTTTTTAAGCAGTTGTAATCTGCCCCATTTCAGAAAATAAAATAGTATAAATACTACTGGTAGGCAGACTTAGATATAATATAAAACTGTCTGCAAACTCTAATAATTTCTTACAAGTTTTCCGTAAAAAAAAATGCTGCGCCTTCCTAAGATCTATATTTCCGCTATCAGCACAAATGAAAAGTTATATGCGAGTGGAGTGCCACTAAGCAACACCACTAAAAGATAAACATTAATTTACAAGCATTATTAAAACTCAGTCAAGAAATGTTGTATCGAATGATATGCTTAAAGAAGACAACTAATAAATAAAAGAAAAACTAATGAAAAAAATATATATATTATTATTGTATTTATTAAAATATGAACTATTTTATTCACTAACTTTTACAAAGATATCAATTTATGACTGCTCAACAAAACTGTTATTTTATTAATCTATAAAATAACTTAATAATGAATGTTAAAAAAATATATATATTAATCCACGCTTGGAAAATATGAACTCATTTTTACCAGTTTATCTGCTGTTTTGGGGGAAAACCATTCCTTAATATTGTGACTCTTTCTTGAAAAATGCTAGTCACTTTGCTTAACCAAGGATTTGTTCAAAACATTATTTAAAAGAAGATAATAAATATTTACTAAGATATTAAAACCGAATTCCCCTTTTGAATGTAAAAAATCGCAAATCACAGAAATACATTATACAAGTTCATAAACATTTGCAAAAATTTCCAACCAAATAAACTT
Organism: Maratus speculifer; assembly: GCA_964019185.1. NCBI lineage: Eukaryota > Metazoa > Arthropoda > Arachnida > Araneae > Salticidae > Maratus > Maratus speculifer. The sequence continues at coordinate 35,599,012 of OZ025293.1, forward strand.
TATTTAAAAGACAAACATTTAACATTTTTGAACACAAATTTTATTTTTAATCGGCAGTATCCGTTTCGGCGCTGCACTGTTTCTACTACCGGCCTTGGCAGGAGGAAAAAAAGCATTATTATCCATCATTCCAGTATAAGCACTGAACTTATAATTTTTTTAAGTTTCTAACTCGTATGTGTTGCAGCGCGTTTTCAAAAAATACTGTATTATGGTACATGACAAATAATTTTAGTGTTCATTTTAAATATTCGGTAGCCGAAAGACGGATACTCGGCATACACTTTGATCGAAGCTTTGGTATTCGGCAAATTTCCTGCTAGCGTGAAACATAAAACAATAATGAAAACAATGCATACATCTTGCACATTCAAGAATAATTTTTAGGTTGTTTTAACATGAATACATTAAACAAAGTAGCGAATACATGTAGTGAATACACTAAACAAAGTAGCAAAATTGGAAAGAATGAAATAGGTACTTACCTGACTACATTCCCGAAAACAAACCTGAAAAAACACACGAACGCAGTTAGAAATAATGGCGGCGCTTTCTACTTCCCGCCGAGCCGACCGTCAACAACTTCATCCGGGGTTTTCGGCTGCTTCCTGTTTCAACCAATAAGATTTGCGTTTGGAGAAAACGCTGTGATTATCCCGAAATTTCATCGTTATTTGATATGGGGCCATTATGTTATCATGTGAATATGCGATCAACAAATTTTTAGTGAGAAATCTGAACACTAATCGAAAACCGGTTCTTAGATATAGCTCGCAACACGGAGTAAGACACAGGAGGGGAAACTTAATGCGTATGACTCTTCGAAAATGCAAAGTGAAATTTTGGTAAATAATGAGGAGGCTGCGATCGGTAGTAGGCTGATTTTTTTAGCTACTGCAATGCTTTTCAATGGGAAAAATGGTAATTTTTAAAAAAAAATTTACGAAAAATCTGAATTTTTAGAAGATTGTAGAAATGAAAATCTGGTTAATTGTAGTTTTCTTCACAACATACATATTTTTTATAGGTATTTGGCGCTTCATTTTCGTTTTTAAGCCCTTTAAAATACGAGATTATTCTGACAATTAAAGGGCAGGCCATTTAAAAACATTGAATGTCGCGGATTAAAATGACTGCTGTAAATTAGTTGCATATCGCAAAGAAACAGACTTATGATTTTTAGAATTTAAGTATTAATCAAATATTTTGGAGTAAATTTTAATTTCGCGTATAGTTTTTATAACCTTAGACCATTTTAATAATCCATAACGTTGGATATTTATGCAATTAATGCAATTTTTAAGCTAATTTAAGCTAATTTTTATTAAAGCTAATTTAAAGCTAATTTTTATTTTAATTATTTGGAGCAACTGATTATTCATATTATGGATGTCTTGTGTATCATCCCCCCCCCCACTCTGCCCCCCCCCAGGGGGGCACATTTTTAATTTCTTTACAACACCAGTCGTGTGACACATCATTTCAAAGGTCTGTAACTGCTTATTCATATTATGGATGTCTTGTGTGTCACCCCCACTCTGCCCCCCCAGGGGGGCACATTTTTTATTTCTTTACAACACCAGTCGTGTGACACATCATTTCAAAGGTCTGCAACTGCTTATTCATATTATGGATGTCTTGTGTGTCACCCCCTACTCTGCCCCCCCAGGGGGGCACATTTTTGATTTCTTTACAACACCAGTCGTGTGACACATCATTTCAAAGGTCTGCAACTGCTTATTCATATTATGGATGTCTTGTGTGACACCCCCCACTCAGCCCCCCAGGGGGGGCACATTTTTAATTTTTTTACAACACCAGTCGTGTGACACATCATTTGAAAGGTCTGCATCTATTTATTCATATTATGCATGTCTTGTGTTACATTCCCCAAAGGGGCCACACTTAAGCTGTTGCATAGCTTTTATCGCGGGCTTTGAGCGCGGCGACCGAATCTAGAAATTCCGTAATGAGAAAAAAAAACCTAACACTCCGGCTAACTTCGTTTCATTTCGGCACTTCGGTAGACTTCTCATTTATTCAATAATAGAAAAGAAATTGTTTTGTTATCGGTCATCACGCGCAAAAAGTGTAATATTAAATAAGGATAATAATAGTAAAATAAATAGTATAAATAGTAAATTAATATCAAAGAAAAAGAAAAAACTTGAATTAATAAAAAATAATGCATTAAAAAACTGCATACATAAAAAATAAAAAAAACAGCATAAATAAAAAATAAATAAATAATGGTTGCATAAGTTGATAAAAAATGCTATGCAATAGCTTTACCGCAGCAGTTTCCGCAGTGCTACACGTATTTATATATTTTTTAACTTTGCTTCTATCTTTTATTTCTGACTGTGCAGTAAAAATAAATCTATTAATCAAAATTGTTCTTAGCTCATTCAGGAATTTTTGCTTTTAAATACCCATTTTTTCCATCCGGACATTCAGGCCCATGTGAAAGGCAAGGGGGGGGATCGCCCCGTCCGAGGAGATTGAGGGAGCAGCATCAAATTTATTCTACCAGCACCAATTTTTTTCCCTTCTATCTCTACAAGAAAAAAGTATTGGATTCGTATAAATTTTCGAATTCTGGTTTTCGACGGATTGTACACGTTTTAGGGGTCAAAGATTCCACATAACATGCTTTTATAAAATATCTGTCTGTGACAGACATTTTGTGGGTTCCCTATCTCAAGAAAAAATTCCCGGAATTTATTAAAAATTGATATTTAGGTAAGACCCTATAAATTATTGCTAATTAATTTTTGGCGTAAATCGCTCAACAGGTGTCACTGCTGTGCTTCATTTTTTATGATTTACGCAAACAGCTGAATCTCAAGAACTAGCGCACAGATAACAATAAAAATTTAGTTTTAGGTAGTCCCTGATATAAATAGATGTTGATCAGTTTTTGGTGTAAATCACTCAACAGGTGGCGCTGTTATGCTGCATTTTTTACGGTTTACGCAACGGCTGTATCTCAAGAACTACGCACGGATTTTAATGAAAATTTATATTTAGGTAGTCCCTGATATAAATTGATGATGATTAGTTTTTGGTGTAAATTGCTTAATATGTGTCGCTGCTATATTGCATTTTTTAAGATTTATGCAACAGCTGTATCCCAAGAACTAATGCACGGATTTTAATAAAAAAAAATACGTGGGGCACTCGGGGACTGCCGCGGTAAAGCTATTGCATAGCATTTTTATCAACTTATGCAATTATAATTATATATATTTATTTTTTATTTATGCAGTTTTTTTATATTAATTTAAGTTTTTTTTCTTTGATATTAATTCAAGTTACACTTTTTGAGCGTGATAACCGATAAGAAAACAATTTTTTCTTTTATTGAATAAATGAGAAGTCTGCCGAAATGAAACGACGTTAGTCGGAGTGTTACGGTTTTTTTTCTTTATTACGGAATTTCTAGATACGGTCGCCGCGCTCAAAGCCCGTGATAAAAGCTATACAATAGCTTAAATGTGCCCCCTGGGGGGTGACACACAAGATGTCATGAATATATGAATAAGCAGTTGCAGACTTTGAAATGATGTGTCACACGACTGGTGTTGTAAAGAAATTAAAAATGTGCCCCCCCTGGGGGGCAGAGTGGGGGGGGTGACACACAAGACATCCATAATATGAATAAGCAGTTGCAGAGCTTTGAAATGATGTGTTACACGAGTGGTGTTGTAAAGAAATTAAAATGTGCCCCCACCTGGGGGGCAGATTAGGGGGGTGACACACAACACATCCATAATATGAATAAGCAGTTGCAAACCTTTGAAATGATGTGTCACACGACTGGTGTTGTAAAGAAATTGAAAATGTGTCCCCCCTGGGGGGCAGTGTGGGGGTGACACACAAAACATCCATAATATGAATAAGCAGTTGCAGACCTTTGAAATGATGTGTCACACGACTGGTGATGTAAAGAAATTAAAAATGTGCCCCCCTGGGGGGGCAGAGTGGGGGGTGACACACAAGACATCCATAATATGAATAATTAGTTGCAGACCTTTGAAATGATGTGTCACACGACTGGTGTTGCAAAGAAATTAAAAATGTGCCCCCTCCCCCCTGGGGGGTGCAGAGTGGGGGAATGACACACAAGACATCCATAATATGAATAAGCAGTTGCTCCAAATAATTAAAATAAAAATTAGCTTTAATTCTGCATGCATTAATTGCATAAATAATCCAAAGTTATGGATTATTAAAATGGTCTAAGGCTATAAAAACTATACGCAAAATTAAAATTTACTCCAAAATATTTGATTAATACTTAATTTCTAAAAATCATAAGGCTGTTTCTTTGCGATATTCAAGAAACTTTCAACAGTCATTTTAATCAACGATATTCAATGTTTTTAAATGGCCTGCCCTTTGATTTTTATCAGAATGATCTCGTATTTTAAATGGTTTAAAAACGAAAATGAAGCGCCGAATACCTATAAAAAAATATGTATGTTGTGAAGAAAACTTCAATTAACCAGATTTTCATTTCTACAACTTTCTAAAAATTCAGATCTTTCGTAAAAAAAATTTTAAAAATGACCATTTTTCCCATTGAAAAGCATTGCAGAAGCATCGATCGCCAGCCTGCTAGTAGCGGTTTCGCCGTCTATTGTCAAAAAATCCGCATGGCAAAATTTTAACACTACTTTCCCCTCCTGCTTCTTACTCCGTGGCTCGCAATGACATACCCGTGTTATCTGGCGAGCACATTTGGAGGAATCGATGAAAGGCCCGGCAAAATATGATGAGTGCTTGCTACCATGGATTCATATCTCCAAAATTCGCAAAGTTATAGCCGTTTAAGAAATTCATCAGGTTTTAAGGGATTAGACACAAATTGAAATGCGCGCAATTCAAAAAAAATGTTGCTTTAACAGTTCTAGAAAACGCGTAAAAAATCTATTTCTTGAGTTAGAATTTTGATTCTTTTCTTTTTTGTGATGGTTAGCCTTATAATTTGTTAAGAAAATCACATTCTAAAATTTCTTATACAATTTATAAAAGTTTCATGTGGTTAGTACTGGTTTAAATGGGACAATCAAAAATCGTTATAACTCGTAACATTATTTATCGGATTTCAATTTCTTTCCATTTAATTAAAGATGAAAATCTGATTTTAGTTTTGTTCCAAGGTTTTTTTTTATATTAATTTTAAAACTATTTAAAATGTTTATTGAAAAAATACTATAACTTTTAAAAAAATCATATTTTCAAAAGCAAACATTTTTTTTTCAAAAGTAAACATTTTTTCAAATTTGCCGAAACAAAACTAACGCAAAAAAATAAAAAATGACGTGTTTCAAGTTCCTTTTTCTTTTAAAAATTCTTAACATTTAATAATTTAAAGACAAGAAATAGAGGATAAAAAATTCATTATGCAGAAAAACGAAATGTATTGTTTAAATGTCCGTCAGTTATTTTAAAAAATGCTTTTTCTAAGATGCAGATTAAGTCTTTTTTTTCTTTTTAAATTTACCTCTGACAACTTCATGCTTTTTATCGTCCTCCAGAGGATGTTAAAAAATCTATATTCTGGGCCCAAGTAGAGCCAGGACCGAGATGTTACTTTTTTCAGAAGACTCGCCAGGAAGGGCCTAGCGTACTTTTCATAAAGGAGGGGACTACTTCCTTCAACTTAGGTGCGCTCTGGATGAAATTTTCTAACACGGTCTCGACAAAACCCGTATTAAAATCACTGTCTCTGACTGACTTAATACGTGCATAAAAAAAATAAAATTCGGCTCAATCGAATTTTCTACGAAAAACATATACAGCTCATATTCAAAATATTAGAATAATTGAGAAAAAGTAATAAGAAAAAATTATTTGTCATTTATTTATTTTTTATACTAAGTAAATGCAATTAAATTTCTTATAAATTAAATCTGGAATGTTTAGATAAGATTTTAACGTTTATAAAATATAAAATACAGCACAATAAATTAGGTATACAGCTTCCTTAAACACACCAGATTATTAGAATAAAATTTAGATTGGTTCAAAATATTAGAATATTTTATTTTACGCAACAATATTACCTTATTAATATGAAGTAAATGGTAGTTAATATTTTGTAGCATCCCCTTTAGCTTTCATAACAGCGTGCAATCGATCTTGCATACTATATACAAGGAGTTTACAAACATTTCTATCAATATTAGCCCAAATAGACTTTATACGTGCCACTAACTCAGTTTTACTTGAAGAAGGATTTTCTTGAAGTTTTTTCTTCATTATACACCATAAGTTTTCGATGGGATTAAGATCTGGTGAATTTGGTGGCCAAGAAAGTACCTTAATGTTGCGTTGGCGGAACCAATTCTTAGTTGACACCGAGGTATGCGGGGACGCTAAATCTTGTTGAAAGATGAAATCATCTTCAAATAAATCTTCTGATGATGGAATCATGTAATAGTCTAAAATTTCTTGATATATCAGAGAGTTAACCTTTTCGTAGACGATGCATAACTTTCCAGGTCCTTCTGCACTCATACAACCCCAAACCATGACACTAGCAGCAAATTTTACGGAACGTTTAAGGCATTCTTTATCAAATGCTTCTTGCTTCATTCTCCAAACTCGAATACCTTGATTACCATATGAAACACAAAACATACTTTCATCACTAAATAATATATTTTTCCAATCTTCATTGCTCCATAAACGTCTTGATTTACACCAATTCAATCTTATACGCTTTTGTCTTGCAGTCATGAGAGGTTTTGTTTTCGGCACACGAGATTCAAATTTAAATTTATGGAGACGTCTTAATGTTGTCGATGTAGAAACTTCAACTCCTTCTTCTTTCCATTTTCGGTGCAAGAATCGCACACTTTTAAAACGGTTTTTCTTAACTATACGCTTCAGTTTCCTGTCATCTCTAGCAGTTGTTTTTGGTTTTCGGCCACCATTTCGGCGATTATTTTGAAATTTTCCAATTTTTGAATATTGTGTTAGTATTTTACTAACGCTCGATTGCGAACAATGTAAATAATTCGCTATAAAACATTGATTTTTACCGTGCCGATACAAATCAACCATACGAAGTTTAGTAGATTCAGGAATATCACTCACACGGCCCATTTTAAGACGAAAAAGAAACAAACTGCAAAAAAGAATACTGATTTTAAATAAAATAGTCTGAATTTAATCAATGATGCCACCAGTTAAGAATTGGTAATAATTAAAGGAGAATTAATGTGAAATATTCTTATATTTTGAACCACTTGAATAAATATTCTAATATTTTGACTTTTCAAAATAATTTTTTTTGCAATTAATTTTTTCAAAAATGATATTAAATTTAAGATAACAAGTAAGTTTAATCAACAATAAGTTCTTAATAAAAATATCGTTTGCATATTTTCATTAAAAGACATTAAATTACCAAACGATATTTTCAATTTCTAAAAAAAAGGTAATTATTCTAATATTTTGAATATGAGCTGTAGATTTTAAAATCTTTATTTTACACACACACGCACAAAAAAAAAAAAAACTTTAAAATTCATTTTTTTTAAATAGATTATTTAAAGGCTAAAAAAATTAAATACAATAAAACCAGTCAAAAAAAATTTGCCTATGACGGAATTCTGTCTTGAACGGAAAATATGTTGATCCATGCAAAATAAATGCAATTGTACCTGAAAAGAAAATAAGCTCCAATTACATGTTCTATGGAGAGCATCTGTCTATAACGTATTTTTTCTTTCCTATGTGATTCCGTCTTAAAAAGTTTTAGTGTATAACATTTTTCAGAGTCTCCAACGCATAGGATTTGGATTAACGATATTAAAATATAAGTGAAACATTTGCATATAAATAGAGATTCATTGATAAATTAAATATATTACAGCTTTTGGCACTTCTTTAATAATAAAAGTATAAATATAAAAAACGAAAAGCTATAAAGAATTTTTTGATCAGAACCCCTCCGTATGAAACATATTTTTCCCACGCCGAATTAAAAAACTATGTAGAAATTTGCGACTGAACCGGGCTACGATTTAAACTATTTTCGAGACCAGTCCGGGTTATGATGTTGAAATTTTTTCAGGCCACGCCGAGCTTTTTCCCCTATGGGTCGGTTTGGGACCTGACCTAGATATTTTGACCCGGGCAGACGTCTGGTATACCAATTTAGCGTAAAAATTGTACACTGTTATTTTATGTCCAAAGAAAAAGCGCTATCTTAAACCGATTTTTATTAAATTGCAATTTGTGAATGTTCCCTAACAAGCGTTGAAATTGAGTCAAGAAATCACGGTTTAGAGGCAGGGAAAAGTGGTGTAAGTCAGGAATTTTTGAGGATTTTGGTATTTAATATCTCTGTGGAATTTTTAGATACGGAGATGAAATTTGTTTTGTTCAATTTAGGAATGAATAAGGAATACTTTCCTAATTCGGAATTTTGACCTACGGGGGCCGTATAAAAATTTATTTTTCGCATTTTTTCAAATAGACCCCCCCCATGGAGTTGCAACTTATCTTATCAGAAATTTCACCCTTTTTTATGAATTTTTGCAATTGGAAGTATGGGTCTAGAGGCAATATTTAAAGAGATAACCTATTGTTTCGATATTTATGACTCACCCTGTATATTAAAAAGCAAAAAAAACGAATTTATAGAGAATGCTAGTAGTGTCTAGTAGTTTATCATTATATTCTGAATATGATATGTCCCGAATAGTAATTCTTAAAACCAAATTATCCTGACCGTATGTTTAACCCTTTGAGCTCTGATTGTTGAACTTTCTACCAATTAATTTTAATACTGAAATATCCCAATGACACCAGAATATTCGACCAATTTTATTTGAAAAAGTTAAATGCTCATTTTCGTGTAACCCGAATTTTTTTATTGCAAAATACTAGTCCAATGTGATATTTGAAATTTTGAAGAAATTTACCCACAAGAGCTCAAAGGGAGTCATGAGAAAAACCAATTTTTTCTTATCATATGCTTAACCCTTTGAACTCTTATGGTTGAAGTCTACATGTATTAGACGTACGCTGCTCTTCTCTAATTTTTAGAATCTCAAACCTATGATACAGTTTAGAAAGTAAAATATTAAAATATTTTATGTGGAAATGTAAAACGTCTACACGATACGATGACTATTTTAGCTTAAAACCTTCTCTAGCATACATGAATGGTAATGTAAACGTTTCATACAAATCTCTTAAGCGTTTGTGGAGAAAATTGTGGTCATACGTACATAATGGCAGGAGGCATAAATTTCATTTTTTAGGGTTTCGTTCATCTGACGAAATCTTATTCGTCCCTGACGTTTTTTCTGTCTGTCCGTCTGTTTGTCACAAAGTCCGTACACAAAAACTACATGTCAGATATGTCAAAATTTGTGTGCTTATTTGAAAGTCGTCAAAAAAGACATTAGGTTGCATTCCCCTCTACTTCTGCTTTCATTAAAGTTCAAAGAAAGAAATAACACAGTGCTAAATAAATCGAATATTTGTATAAGTTTAAGTCTGTAGCAACTTCTCCTGTTTATTATGATTTAAATATTGCTCTCTGTATTAGAAATTCAGACAATATCATTTGGTGTTAAATATTTATGTAATATGGGATACTGGAACAGTATAATTACTGGAACAGTTCAATTTCATATTTAATGCATTTCGTCTTATGTATACGCTCTGTTATAATTACATTTTAATGATTGTTCCACGTATTTTTTATTTTTAAATAGCACGTTAACATTTTTAAAATATTAGAAAACTTTATAAAGTAATGTTTTTCTTATTTGTAATAAATTGCGATTGTAGAACCCTATTCGAATTTGTTTGGTTATTCCAGATTTTGAATATTATTATAAATAACCAAAGTTTAAAACAAAAATATGTTGCTATTAAAACGAGTTATGAAACATAGTTTTGATAAATTTCAATATAAAAAATAACATCGAACTAAATTTAATATCCATAATACACATTTATGTAAATTTTCTAAAAATATTAATCTGGAATTCTTCAGACATTTAGAGATAGGTTACCTGTTGGATGAAAAAAAAATTTTACTTTTTAGAAATATTTTATACTATATTTCTACAAAAAGAAGGAAAACTTTTCAGAAGTTTCAAGAATTGTCGTGCTGTTATTGGAACAAATTTCTTTGCTTCGTCATCATTATTGGCTTTTTAAGAAGTAACAATTTTCCTCCGCCTTTGTGAATATCTTTTGGGATATCTTTCTTATGATAGAAAAATCAAAGAACTTTTCTTTAACTCTTCACGTTGTTACAATCAAGTCAATACTAGACTTTTTTTATATTTTAGAAATGATACAAATAATGTAGTTTATTTTTTATCTGATAAATGCATGTTATCTAGTTAATTAAACGATATTACCCAATGTTGCAGAATATTCTGCACAGATTTTATTAAAAACTGTGAAATTGAATTTAAAAAAATTCATTAAAACAGGTTCTTATTAAAAAAATGAACGAATCTCCAATATAAATATGACATGTAATTGTACTGTAAGTTAATTTTCATCGCAATATATATGTGTAAAGATCGCTTTTCGCTATGTATCTCGCATGGTGGTCCGCGAATTTTATGTTTGCGTAAATTCGTAGATTATAGATTTTTGTATAAATGTTCGTGGTCGACTGAAAAAAAAACAGTAACTCTAAAGAGGAGTTCTTGAGTCCTGGTTCATCGTACTTTTTTATACATAACTCCTTCTTTAGGACTAGGTCCGGCTGGATGGCTTAATAGTCACAAACACGCTCAGAAAAATGGTCAGTTCATTGATGTATGTTGGTATAACAATACATAGTCGTAAGAATCTACGGAAAAAACTTCCTCCCGATTATATATAAGTGGTAAAGTGCGAGTGTTACTAGAGCTCAAAGGGTTCCATACTGGAAGTATATGAATTATTAGCTGTATTATTGAAACAAATCGCTGCTAAAGGTATAATTTGTTAAAAACTCCACAACGTAGCTTTGGCATAGCTGTATAAACTATAAAAGTGCGAAGGAATATACCATGAAAGTTCCAAGATATATGAAGACTAAATACTATGAAATATTACTATCCTATGTAACTAAATTTTTAATCTTATCTTAAAATAGTTTTAATGAAATTAATTCTATAGTTATGACAAAAGTAGCGTATATTTAAAATTTATTTGGCATTACATAAAACTGAATTGGGCGTAGTTAAAAAGCTGCAGCTAAAACAAAAGCCTTGTTTAATGTTTAATCTTGGAAATGTGCTAAGCGCACTTCGAAAAGAGGTCGCAAAATTTCAACAATACTTTCGTCGTTGCAGCGTTTTACTGAAAGGTCTTTGATTAACTCTTAAAGATAAGTCAGGTGCATTGAGAGATCCATTCAATGCAAACTAGTTGGGAATCCCCTATATTTATCTGATTATTTTTATTTAAATTATTCTGCTTTTAAAACATTGTCGTTTATCGCTTTTATGCTTCGATTGCGTACTGCATTACACAAATAAATGAAAAAAGTTATTATCTAGGATTTAAAAGCCGATGATACATAGTACGCCGCCCTCATCATTATGCATGTCTAAATTGTCCGTGTATTTAAGGGTTTATAACTCGGCTAATTACCGACGATTTTTTTCGAAAATAACTTTCAGCAATGCTTTTATGCTTTTGATACGATGGGTATCTCCAACATTTTTTTTCTGAATGACTGCAAATAGAAATTTTTGTGTAATGGAAAAATGCGCTTTTCTCAAAAACTATATGACCTATGGTAATCGCTATGGTTTACCTACAAGGTTTAAATTATCGTTTATTACCTCTAATTTTTTCATAATTTTAGTTTCAATAGATAAGGAAGTAGATAGAGAAGCAGAACAAATTTTTGCACGACATTTTAGAATATATGTCTAAGAATAGAATACTAAAATTAAAAGAAAGATATTTTTGAGGTGAGCAATATGACATATTTCACAGAGTACTCCACACCATATAAAAAGTAAAGATTTTCTTTTAAGTAACTTAATTAGTCCTACATTTTTCCTAAATACATTTGTGAATGTTTAATAATTTTTAAATATGTGAGACAATAGTCTTTATTACTTCATCCAATTTGAACTTATCCCACAGTGTAATAATACATTAAGTGGCTGAGGCACACAGACAAACATATGTGCGATCTTAAAATTGTTTCGTTTTTACTTTTTGAATACGGTACCCTAGTAATTCACATTTTTTTTGGGGGGGAGGGGGGAGAAGGCAGAATTGTCATCTGTAGAAGAGCTGTATAACTTTTGAGATCTTTAATGTATGGAAGAAGACTTTACACAGAAATTTTAAACATATCTTATGTCAGAAGAGTAAAATATGAAATGAATATTACTGCATCCTGATATCACATTTAATGATAAACAAGAAAGAAAAAAATCGTGTGTCAACCACAGATTATGAAACATTTTGTAACACATGCATAATAATGTAACAAAACTGCACCGTTTAAAAAATTAAATCATTGCATCGCATGTCACCATATGGAAATTCATAACACATTTTAAAACTTAATTTTAGATGTTCACATGCATAATTGGAAAATTATCCGAGTGCCCTTGTAAATAAACTATTAATGACACATACTTCATAAGAGACAACTTTAAATAAGATTCTTTAAAACCAGAAACATTTCTGAACTGCCTGAGTGTATTCTGATCGCGAGGCAATTAGCAGACGTATTATTGTCCATGGACCTTGAAGTAATGAAGAAACACATAGAATATTGCACTGATTGCGTTCATATCGTGAGATAACTGCTTCGAGAATATACATGGTATATATTTGGATTCATACGGATGAAATGTATTAAAACGTCTTACTAATTTTGCTATATATATGCACTTAAATAGCTTTTGCAGTTTCAGAGAAATAGTAACTTCAACATCAGATGTTTTCTTGGGACTTCTGTACATTGTTATTGCTTCCTTAGGATTATTTTGTATTATTTTCGATTATGTAGTTATAAATTCAAGAATTAAAAATAAAGAAAAATCGTCTAGACAGCCCTATTTCTACTGTTTTATCCCTAAGAGTCCCGTTATTAACTTTTGTTTGAAAACATGCGTTTTACAAATACTTTTTATGTTTAAATAAATTAAAATATTTTATAATGAAGTGATTTGAAATTATCATTTAAGATGATTAACTCTTTTAGATCTTTAAAAATAACGAGACATTCAAGTTTATTTATAAGCTATCCTGTTGTGATAATGCCAGGGTGGAGAATGCTGTCAAGTTTCTAATATTACGCTCACAGCCTACGAGTCATATGAGTCACAAACAACCACTAAAAGTTAATTAATTATATATGTAGACTTTATTTCTGAAATAAGTACGTAAAAGTCAACGCGCGATCAAAAGTTTGATAAGTAAATTCTGAGATGTGAATATTATATATTTATGAAGAAGTACTATGTTACTATATGTATACTATAATATAAACTTGTACATTAAAATATTATGTGAGATTTGAATGTGTTCCAGAGGTAGCTCGTCGTTTAAAGCATACTGCCAAAATGTATACCAAGGTAATAATGCCCTCCATTTGTGTTATTATCCCTGCTGATTCTTTTCAGTGGCGGAATTACATTTATTGTTATTTTTACTAGTATAAATTCCCGTCCTAGGACGGTCGTTCAAATTGTGATTTTCAGTTAAAATTTAAAATAAATGATAAAATGATTGACAACGTGGAAGCGTTCAGATGAGCAAAGTTCGGATAGTTTATACTCTAATAAACACATTATTAGCATTGATACTTCTGTGTAAAATAGGTTTTACACAGAATGGTAAAACCTAGTTTACACAGAATTATGGTAAATATAATTCTTCTCAGTGGCGGAATTACATTTATTGTTATTTTTACTAGTATAAATTCCCGGCCTAGAACGGTCGTTCAAATTGTGTTTTTCAGTTAAAATTAAAAACAAAAAATGATAAAATGATTGACAACGTGGAAGCGTTCAGATGAGCAAAGTTCGGATAGTTTATACTCTAATAAACACATTATTAGCATTGATACTTCTGTGTAAACTAGGTTTTCCGGTTAATATAACATAACAAAATTAAGATTTCTTAATAAAACAAAAAGTTAACAAATATGCAAAAAAACTGCGCAATTTAAAATTCTGCAGCAACTATTGAAATAATACTAATGATTAATAGTAATTTTTTAATAACAATTTGAAAATTTTATTGTTTACCCCTGCCCCCCCCCCACCTTTAAAAAATATATTGATTAATAAATGGGATAATTTTTAAAGAAATAAAACAGTCGCAGTGTGCTTTAAATCTGCACTGCAAAGAAAAAATCCGTTAAATTTACGTCACAGCAATGTTGCCAGCAATTAATAATGTAATAAACAAATTTGCATATTTTACTGCTATTTTTTATGGCAAAAACTGCTGGCAACATTGCTGCCCGAATTTTTTGTCGTAAATGTTACAGAATTTTTTTCCACAGTGTGTCAATAAAACTTATAAGAAAAAGACAAATATTTTTATACAAGGATAAAACTTATAAAAGCTTTTGAGTGTTTCGTAACCTTAATTTTTTTATATTTATGTAGTTTTAAATATATTGCAATACGCAGAATAATCAAACCTAGTTAATGCGCTTTTTTAATAGCTGTACAAAACTTCTGTACTTAATGCTTTAACGTATCGAACGAAAATAATCGTTTATTCTTTCTTTCACAAATGACCCTAACTTTGCCTGTGAATTGATCTTAAGTGAGGCACCGTAATCCCAGCATAATGGAAGGCGTTATTAAAAATTTTGTTCACGCCCATTGGTGTCTTTCGTCTGCGTACTCGCGACTGAAAGTCTAACGTCACATGATTAAACTAGGACAGGTTTTAGTGACATATAGTTCCATGGTTTAAGTTTTTCTCAATGAATGATTTTAAAAAGGAATGACTTTCTACTACAGATCTTATTTACACTTTACACTACGGTTGTTTACAACTCGATTTCTGAAATATTTTTTAACTGTGTAAAGGATTGAAATTTTATTAGTTCTGGACCTTTTAAAGAAAATTATCTTGACCAGAAGGGATTTCAGATAGAAAAGAATTTATTTTTAGCAGTAAAATATATCATACCCATCTCGAAATTAAGCCTAACATTGCTGTGATTGATCGTTTAACGTCCTAAAATCGATGGACTTGTCCCGGATTTGTTGCATTGTATTTTATTATACACAGCCATTATTGTCACTGTTGAAAACTAAAAAGGATAAAGAGAAATACATACGTCCTGAATGCTGCTAATTTTTTTATGTCAGAAGAAAAAAAAATATTAAATGAATATTACTGCACCCCTAATTACTGCATCTCAATAAATGGGAAGAAAAAAATATTTTGTCAATTTTAGAGCTTAAGATTGTATGTATTTAGAATTGGAATACTTACATCCCATTATTCCATCGTATTTTATAATGTTGTTTGCATGGCGTTATTACTGATATAAGAGGATGATAACACCAAATAGTATTGGTCAAGAAATCACGCCAGTACATTTCATGAATACATGTTTGCTGTAAAAGTCTTTCTTGTATAAACAGTCAAACTTTATCAAACTGTACGGCTACATCAAATTCTATATTCGTTTTTTACAGAAATCAAAGACTAAGCTTCAATAATTGGTAGCACCTTAACCTTCTCACTGAGAAGCTAGTGTTAATACGTCCACTAAGCTCCTGGATTCGCTGCAATTCAAGCAGCATCTATACTAATAAAATCCGTGCGCCTCTGTCTGTCTGTCTGTCTGCTTGAAGCCGATTACAGTTCGCAACGCGGGCGAGTTGGAAGTCGCGAGAGGTGTCTTTCGATTCGAAAAATTCCGGGAAAGTCATTTCGGGCATTTTCGAGACCGTGGGACCAAAAGTAAAAAGTTATGAATTAAAAACCGGTCGGGAATCGGAACGGAAAACGTCTTATTTCCCAAACAGGTCTCAAACGGAGCTCTGAGGCAGAACACTGCGCTACCTTGCGGTGAAGAACAGGAACTTTTCCCCTTTGGCTAAAAGAAGAAGCAGCCGAAAACCTATTTTTCTCCAGTCAATTTGTCAATGAATGTATAAGAGAAAAAGAAGTAATTGGTAAAAAATATTAAACACTGTTTAATTAATATAATAAGTACAACTATTTAAGCACAGCAAGATATGTTCACTAAGAGGTAATAGTGTTGCTAATTAATATTTTGAGGCTCTCAGATGTAACTGGCTATTCATATATTTATTCTGTATGTGAGTATTAATCGTTGTAGCTCATTTTCATACTTTTTCTTTTTGGTAGCATACACGAATATTGTGTAACCTAAGATTTACGCGATTAATACTAATTTCTGTTAGTACAAACGGAAAACGAGCTGCCAAAATTATTTGTTAGTTATGTTCTTTGTGATATTAATGAAATTATTATTTTTTTTTAATAGCTGTGTTTTGCAGTTTTTAATAAACAAACTTTTTTTGCGCGTTTTTTCTTAAACCATCATGCAGACAGTTTTTAAAGTAGAAAAAAACTGATTAGATATTCAGAATCTGCGTAAAAGTCTGCTTCTGATGATCCTAAAAATACGAGAAAATGTATTATGGACGCGCAGCGCCAACCGTGCAAAACCAAATATTTTTAACGGGACAATGGCGACCATGGCGCGTAGCGCCAGTGGGCCGGCTTCGCACGATGGGCCCGTACCGCCCACTGTGCGAAATCACATATTTTAACGGGGTAATGGGCGCATAACAACCATAGCTCTTTAATTTACTTTTTTTGTGCTGAGGATTCGAACACCAAGACTTGCTTATTAAATGAATTTTTTTGTTTATTATATATTGCTTAATATCGAGGTTCGTTTGGAAAAAGTGGCCCAGCTAGCGGGCGTAGCTCGCTAGTCTATACTAATAAAATCCGTGCGCCTCTGTCTGCTTGAAGCTGATTACAGTTCGCAACGCGGGCGAGTTGGAAGTCGCGAGAGGTGTCTTTCGATTGGAAAAATTTCGGGGAAGTCATTTCGGGCATTTTCGAGACCGTAGGACCAAAATTAAAAATGTTATGAATTAAAAACCCCTTGGGAATCGGAACGAAAAATGTCTCAAATCCCAAACGGCGCTCAAACGGAGCTCTGAGTCAGAACACTGCGCCACCTTGCGGTGAAGAACCTGAACTTTTCCCCTTTGGCTAAAAGAAGAAGCAGTGGAAAACCTCTTTTTCTCCCTTTTTTGCGCGTTTTTTCTTAAACCATCATGCAGACAGTTTTTAAAGTAGAAAAAAACTGATTACATATTCAGAATCTGCGTAAAAGTCTGCTTCTGATGAACCAAAAAAATACGAGAAAATGTCTTATGGGCGCGCAGAGCCAACCGTACTAAACCAAATATTTTTAATGGGACGATGGCGACCATGGAGCGTAGAGCCCACTGCGCGAAATCACATATTTTTAACGGGATAATGGGCGCATAACAACCATAGCTCTTTAATTTACTTTTTTGTGCTTGAGGATTCGAACACCAAGACTTGCTTATTAAATGAATTTTTTTGTTTATTATATATTGCTTAATATCGAGGTTAGTTTGGAAAAACTGGCCCAGCTAGCGGGCGTAGCTCGCTAGTTTAAAATAATATAATTCTATTGATTTAATGAATTTTTAATACATTTAACAATGATTAATACTCTCAAGGATTACATTCATATTTTTAATTAAGTTTTTTTAATATAATGTTCAACGAGTTATTTTTTTTTTACCATTTAGAAAATTCAAAGAAAACAACACTACAATTTTGTCCTTTTGCAAGACTGCCGTTAATACCACAGGACGCCTTATAAAGAAATAAAACGATGCTTTTAACCACTTAACTTATTTTCCCATACAACGTAAGGGCAAGAAAGGTTTCCTTAATGCGTTAAATAAAGCTTATAGACACCATTAATTTTTTTAAATAAAATTTAATGCTATTCAATGGCTGAAATGCTTAGATTGCATATTACGAATATTTTAAATCAAAAAGTGGTGCTTAACCCATATTTTCAGTTTATTGCGCATAAAAAATAGAAACTGTTAAGTGGTTAATCTTAATAAAATATTGTATACAAATTTTGCAAAATAATTAATATGATACATAATAAATTGTTGTCGACTAGTATTTTAACTACATATCTGTTGATTATTTAGAGTTTATATGTTTGAATGCTCTGTATGCCTTATTCCGAAACTGTATGCTCATTAACCAAAATATTTGTGACTAAGAATCTGTTTTCACTGCAGCAATACTCAATAGATATAACTCTAGGTAACGTTTGTAGGTGTGGTGCTGATTTAGTAGTAGTTGTCATAATTTATGCAAATTGACAATAAACGTTATTAGGCAGATATTAGAGATAATGAGCAATGTACAACAGGTTATTAACTGGATAGAGATGTTTCGGCTTCAAATTCATAAACTTCACGTTATGATTGTTGAAATACATGTTATATTAAAAAGCAATATATTGGATAATCATTTAATAAAAAATATGTTCTCTGAATCATTTGTTACCTTTCTAACATAATGATGTAGCAAATTCATTTGATAATTAGTAATGTAATAATTCATGATTTAACTGCCAATATAAAACCTATATAACTACTAAAAGATCAATTAGATGTATTCAATGCATTCAATAATCTCTTCTAAAGTGTGTTTTCCCTGAATCGTTCGCTATTTTAATAACTAACATGTTAAATTTACTTCTGCTTTTCGCTTCATATACATATTTTTTACTGACTCTATTCGCATATATTTTTGTATTGGATAAATGTATTTAGATTCAATGTACTGAATACACATATTTTAATCACCGATTGTATTTAAACAATAGATAATAAAATATGCAAATATTTTATTATTAAACATATACTGGACAATTGCACCATAAAATATAACTAATAAGAATGTATTTATTAAAAATAAAAAACTTTGTTCATTATTGCACAAAACAAGATCTTTAATAATAATCTGTACAATTAAAATAAAATAAAATATAACATCAACGATTCCAGCCATCTTCTGTGGCCGTATTCAGGAAAATATGATGGTGAAGACACTGAAAGTTTGCTTCCTGAGCGAACTATAATATTTCTAATAAAATAAAATCGAAATGAATCAAAAGTTTGAATATGTTGCCACCTATGCGCGAGGAAAAATTAAAATAATTCAAACAGATACAAATTTAAGATTTTATGATGTTGTATGTAGGGGGAACTGGGGCACATTGATACAGCCCCTCTACTGCTCACAGGGTCATTATAGGAAGTTTCATAATAGCTCCAAAAGGTGATGCTAGTGCAGTAAACTACATACAGAAAGTCTTGGAATGATTCAGTAGTTTGATGTAATGGAACGGGTGATTTATTGTTTTTGTAGGTCAAAAGTAAATTTGAGTTGTACAAATGAAATGGTATTATACAACTGTTCCAGTATTTTCAACCAAAAAGATTACTCTCCCTGGCAAGTCGAGCTACTCTTTATAAGTTCCTCATTCTTTATTGTTAGATAAATTGTGAAGTGTTGGATTTGAGACTCATTTTATTCAAAATGGCTGTATGGGGCACATTGATACAGTCGGTGTTGGGGCACATTGATGCAGTCTGTGTTGGGGCACATTGATACAACCTAAATCCTTCACTAGTTCATTTTTTCATTACCTTTTATTATATTTTTTTTTTACCATACACTCCTTAATCCAACCATTTTTCTCCAAAAATTTCTAATATTAGTTTTTATTGAAGTGAAATAGCTCTAATTTCTTTATAGTATTTTTGAAAACAGATGACGTACGAACTTATGAAACATCTAGTGCCAGTAGAACTAACAAAAGAAAAGGACGGCAGCCTGGAAAATCTCAAATTTATATCGATTTTCCAGAGAAAAAAGTATTTTCGACAAGAGAAATGTTAAACAAGAGAAACAAGATGCAGAACAGCACAGGATAATTGTGTTATAAACAGACTTTTAATATAAATATCTTTTATTTTCTGTTCAAAACCAATTAATAAACAGAAAACCTGGTAATATTTTCATCTTTCGTAAGAAAGAAGATAATGCTGGGGTTGAAGTGCCAGATTTGACAAAGTTACCACAGCCAACAATCAGAAAAGGAACAGCCAGAACATCAAGTCATTATACATTTCATTTTAATTGCTATTTGAATTTCTATAAATAAATATAAAATGGTTTGCTAACTATTAAAAATATGCATTGGGTTATTTTATCTCCATTTTTCCGAGACGCATCAAAGTGCCCCATGAGGTGTATCAATCTGCCCCGGGGATGGGGCACATTGATAGAAATGGCTTTTTTTGATTTTTTTAAAATTACATGCAAAAATAATATATAAAACAACGATTGTACATTTTTATATCACACTACACAAATTTTGCTGACACCACATGGAAAAAAACTTGAAATTTCCGCTTTCTGGACACCGAAAAAATTCTTAGAGAAAACCTGTACCAATGTGCCCCAGTTCCATCTACTTTATAATCTATTGAATACATATTTTAGTCCATTTTACAAATCATATCAATGTGATTATGATTGAAATATAAAAACTTTATTGAAATACAGAACAAATTATAATTTTTTTCGCATGGACCATAATGATTGAAATATAACAACTTTATTGAAATACGGAACAAATTATTATTTTTTTCGTATGGACCATAATGTACAAGAAATATTTTGTGCTTTGCTGTAAATGAAGTATAAATAGTACTTAATTTATAGAAAGTATATTGCACTCCATCTTAATGCCGCACATCAGCTTTTTTGTGTTTGAAACTGTGTGACAGCATTGAAATACAGTACAACGCCCACCCCATAAAATGTAATTATATGGATTTTGTCTGTAAACAAACTGTAAATGATACACACACCACTTTAATATTCTAGTGTAAGCGCCAGTAACCTAATCAGCAACTCGGCAATGCTAGTATATTTATGAGAGTTTGTGCACGGGCAGGCAGAGGAGAAAAAAACGATGGCCGGAACAATTTTCAACTATGTTGGAAACGTTTAAAAATAATTGAGGGAAAAAATTGTTTTGCTAACACATAATGTCGAGTAGGAATATAATCATTGCAAAATGAAATACTTTTGTCTACTCTATCAGTGAAATACGATGAAGTTATCCCTACATAAGTTTTTTAAAATTCCAAAAAAGTGTATCAGAATTACACACACACACACATATATATATATATAAACGTAATTGTCTATCTATAGACTTAAGTCAATGAAAAAAATATTAATTTATAAAAACATTAATTCAAAAATATGTAATCTTAATACGTATATATTATATATATCTTTTAATAATGAACTCTTATGAAACGAAACTAGAAGCTGTTACACATATATGAAAATCTATTCATCCGCTATAGACCTTATAGTCTTACTCGACTTTTCAATAATAGAAGATTAGACTTCAAAAGTTAATCACTTAACTGTGTTTTAATAGAGATTCTGTACAGTAAGATGGGCAGCTTCTCAAGAAAGTGATTGATTGCAATCGTGATTGAAATATAACGACAATCAATCATCGGAATAGAAAAATTGCAGCATTCAACGCTTGTAATTCAAAAATTTTAATTTTCAAGAAAAGCTCCTTCAAACGAAGTTAAATAAAATTACCCTGTACAAAGGAATAAAGTCATTCTTCATTTTCTTTTATTAACAGTGAATAGGATTTGCTCATGTAAAAAATAAAGTTTTTGTGTAGGAATTGATTTATTTATAGTTGGGTATAGTAAAATATTTGAAATTTTGTTTTAAAATATTTTAATATTTTCATAATTTAAAATAAGAAATTTAAATAATTTAAATAAGACCCATATTTCAAGAAAAATATTGAAAACAATTCTTTTTTTTTTCTACAACATAAAGAATTACATAGATAAGAGAAGAGACTTAAAATATTTTACTTGATTATATTTTATATAAATGTAGAGGGGATAAATGGAGATTATTTGGTTATGTATTATCAATAAGGAAGGTCTCTATACGTGTATACTCAGAAAAATACAAGAAAAATTGCAGAATTCACTTTACATATGGATAAGTAAGTTTATAAAAAATCACGACGAAATCTCGATATAGCGTCCGTAGAAAATAATGAAAATTTCGTGGATTTCGCAATTAATAGCGGGCTGACGACGGAAGAAAATTTAAAAATACAGCTAGAGGATTTAATGTCAAGTTTCTCCTAACCTTTTCAGCCCTGGTATATAAAATTGAATACATATCTTTATATTTTTTCGTATTATAAATGAATTTAAAAAAAAAGAAATTATTGCGAATGGAGCGAAACAGATAGCAGCACTAATCGAAACAGGATTTCTTATAGCGCTTTTTAGCGCGTTACCTAACAATGCCTTGCAGTAAAAATTCGAAACTTACAAAATTGAAAACATAAATAATTTTCTGCTGCATGAAGTTACCATTGGTAGAGTCCATTAGTAGTAAAAAATTATCAAATAATTTTTTATTTAATGTTTTTCAGTATTTTTGCAATGCAAAATGTAAAATAACAATAATAAATAAAGCTAGTATATTGTCAAAATATGTACTTATTAAGTTCCCATGTATTATTTTTAGGTAGCTTCCATTACAAAAAGTAAAAAGCTACCAATTGCTTTTCCGATGGACCAATCCGAAGGACAGCACTTCCGGAAAATTTCGGTATATTTTCACCGATCATGACCTCCAGACCCCAAAACAACCCTCCGTTTAAATGTTGAAATATATATATATATATATATATATATATATACACATATATCTGATTTTTGTTATGCTGTAGCAATCGTATTTATGAACCGATTTGAATGAAACTTGGTGTGTACATTGTAAATACAAATGTCTCCACCGAGTTCGTTGACGATCATATTCCGCCATCTTGTTTCAAAATGGCGCCCATATATTTTTTTTTTATTTAAAATTTAAAATCAAGTGCGAAAACATAAAAAAAAAATAAAAATATTTTTCTTTTATGTGTTAGACCTTAAAATAAAGATTCCAGAGCACCTTTCATTTTGTCTATATTTTAAAAATGACTGAGTTATAACACTTTGAATTTCTAGTGTGGCCTACATTTTGAAACGATCAGACATTTGTTACGTGATAACACGCTTATTTACGAACCGACTTGGATGTAACTTGGTTTGTATACAGCATATACTGAGGCTTAGAATCAGTAGGGCTGCCAGTTCCATCTGCCATCTTCTTTCAAAATGGCGGCCATTTTTTTTTATTTAAAATTAAAAATTAGGTACAAAAGATTGAGAAATTGATAAAGATTTCTCTTTTATGCATTTGACCTTGATACAAAGATTCTAGAGATTTTTTTCTTTCGTCTGTATCTTAAACAAGTAAGAAAAATCATGCGCTAAGCATAGATTATGAAGCACTTTCCAACACTTAATGAAATCTTTAACAAAACATTGTTATTTAGGGAAATAATAGTGTATAGCCAAATGTACCCAAATATGTGTTCCAGTACTTTTGAACAGCCCTGTATTTCATATGTCAGTTGATATAATGGGAAAATTTAGTTTAGCAAGAAAATACCCAGTAGCTTGAAATTTCTTTTTCAGCAATTCATACTATTAGATGGAAACATACTTGAATACGTTTGTTCAGCCCTGTAGTTTACATTGTACCTTTCTTACACGTCAGCATTAGGCTAAAATTTATTGTAAACTAAAACAATTTAAAACAACTGAAATCACATTCTCATAAATCATCATTCATAAGCGTCCATATACCAAATTCTTTGCGCGGCCCTGTATATCCTTTTATCTATATTCTGAAAACATTTCTCATTAAATTGAGTGAAGCTCTGCGTAAAAATGCATAGCTTATTTAAGAACCACGCTTAAATAATTTACGCTCATATTCAGTAACGTTGGTGAGCTCTTTTGGGTAGCCCTGTATATCAACTATAACATTTACACACACCATATAATGTGCATATATTTAGCGAAATATAAACACGCATATCATAATTAAAATGCATTTCATCCCTCCATCAGACATCATCGGACACAAATACGGTACTTCGGAAAGAATATAATATTTGAAATCTTTTATGTGGCCCTGTAAATGCTATGTACTTCATATTATGCAAGACAGTAGCGTACAATTTATATTAAACTTCAGTGACATATACAATTTTATTATACATGAAAACGCTTAATATATTTAAAATATGTTACACACAATTCCCCCTTTTACCATTATCTAATGGAATTCCTTTGTTTGGCCCTGTAAATGAATAATAGCTACATTTTCACCTTATATTTTATATAATGCATATTTTAATATGTTTGACAGGGTATAACATCTTTGAAATTCCTTTAAAACGATTTTTCCCCATAGGCCGTAATGTAATGGGAAACTTTTGATTCGCCTTGTAGATAAACTAATCATAGTAGAAACTTCATTTTCGATAGGACTTGTGCTAGGGTAAACGTCAATAACGTCCTAAAATTTCATGGTATTCCGAGTATATTAGCGATTTTTCCGCATGGACCGTAATGTAATGGAAAATTTTGATTCTCTCTGTAGATAAACTAATCATGGTAGATACTTCATTTTCAATAGGGTTCGATCTAGGGTAAACCTCAATAACGTATGAAAATTTCATGGCAATCCGAGTATATTAACGATTTTTCCCCATAGGCCATAATGTAATGGGAAACTTTTGATTCTCTCTGTAGATAAACTAATCATGGTAGATACTTCATTTTCAATAGAGTTCGTGCTAGGATAAACCTCAATAACGTCCTAAAATTTCATGGCAATCCGAGCATATTAACGATTTTTCCCCATAGGCCGTAATGTAATGGGAAACTTTTGATTCTCTCTGTAGATAAACTAATCATGGTAAATACTTCATTTTCAATAGTGTTCGATCTAGGGTAAACCTCAATAACGTATGAAAATTTCATTGCAATCCGAATATATTTACGGGATTTAGAACGCGGACAGACGTCCAGACGGCCATCCTTACATCCGACCAGACGGACAGACGGCCAGACAAACCGAATGCATAAGCACTTTTCAACTTTGTTGGAAAGAGCTAAAAATGGCTGAATTATAGCACTTTAAATTTCTATTGTTGCTCACATCTTATTTTCGTCACATGATTACGTTATTTATTTATTCATTTTAAATTAAGTTACATTTTTCAAATATACGAAGATCAACTTAGTGGAACTCGATAATATAAGATTGAGTACTAGTTTTGTCAATAGTGAGTATTAATAGAAATTTTTAGAAATTAGTCATCTTTTATTCCATCTGGTTTTATTTTAATCGATTTATAAGGTCGCCAAACTCCTCGATACCATGAAGTGTATGCCATTTTAAAAGAATATGATGGCTTAACCAAACCAATGAGCTTGGTCGAAATCTTAATTTATGTGCACATTCACATTCGCAACGAAATTTATTACTATATATGAATACTGTCGCGGGCAAATGATTTTAAAAAATTAGGCCCACATTAGACATTCAAACTACTTTATCTCAGGCGTGTTTTAAGATAATGACAAAACAAAATATACTCCGGAATTCATATGTTAAGATCAAACATTTCAAAAAGTACATTTTTTAAATTTCTATTTTTTTTTACATTATTATACATTTAAAAGATTTTTGATAAAATTAAATGATCCCCATTTTGAAACAAGATGAGCGGATGAAGTTGGTCATTCATTGGTCAAGACATTGATCTGTCTTGCAAGTACATACAGAGTTATATCCAAATCAGTTTATAAATATGCGTATTATCGCGTGACAAATTTCAGACCGTTTCAAAATGTCAACCAAAGTGGAAATTGAAAGTGCTATAACTCAGCCATTTTTCAAGATATAGATGAAACAAAAAATGCTCTGGAATCTTTGTATCAAGGTCAAATTTTTCTCAATTTCTTACATTTTTGTAATTAATTTTTAAATTGAAATTTTAAAAATAATTTGAAATTCCGCCATTTTGAAACAAGATGGTGGATGAAACTGGCCAACGAACTCGGTCCAGGTATCGGTATGTACTATGTACTCATCAAGTTACATCCAAATCAGTTTATAAATACGCATAATACGCAAAACTTATGAAAGCTACCTCTTCCTCCCTGTACTGCCGGAAAGACTTTTTTCTTCTTTATGTACAAAAAAGCATTTTTTTTCGCTTTTGAATTTTTCTTAGTTTCCAGTTCGTTAAAATAAATCTATAACTGAAATTTAAATTTATATACAAATAAACCCTGGTGTCTAAAGACGTTAAGTTTAACTTAAATAAATACACTTTTATAAGAAAGGATTCATCATACACATTTACATATATATAATATGAAATTTAGTTTTTTTTATACTGTTAAGAACAATCTTTAATGGACAAAACTGATTCAAACTGAAATTAACTTCCGATTCTCAATTTTGCTAATTTACCTTTGATATTCTTTGCATCTGAGTGAGAATAGACAAGAGAATAGAGTTGTTATCATAGATATAATGTTTTATTTAAGATGGAAAAGTATAAGTCCTTTCTTAAACGCTCAGTTAAACTGCTAAAATGCACTTAAAATTTATCCAGTCAGTAAAACCATGCAAAATTAAATAACTCCTGCAAAACGCAAGTAGTATATTTTATATAAACTTATAGAAAAAGTGATAAAATATTTCATATCTTAAGTTTTAATTCATTAAATACTGCGCATTTAAAAAACCATCTAAATATGATTTTTTATAAGAGGAACCGCTTAGACAACGAAGCCAAGTCTGTAGAGCATAGCGTCCCTCCTGATTGCATTTATTAACGTCTTAAAAAATACAGATTTCAAAAGAGCTGAAGCCGCCAAAATTACGACAGTTGGCGAAATCCCATGTCTGGGCCGCACCCGCCAGATGCAAAAGTACCTTGCGATTCAGTTGGCATGTAAAGAAGGTATGCTGAGAATATTACACAAGAAAATTCTTTCAGCATGGGAACAAATTCACTACGCGACAAGGTGCAGAAGAATGTGCCACAAAACTACCTCGCGACCAGGTTCATCAGAATCTATTGCAAGCCTAGGATATGTATTTAATATTTAGATTTCTAAAAGGTGTTTATGGATGGGTTTATTTTATTTAGTAGGAGGATGTGTGTCAGTACTCACACAACACATACGTTCAGATTACATTCAGTTTTCCTCTGTTAATTCCGAAATTCGTCTATAGATGTATTTTGGACCTAGGCAGTGGGTTAAAATGCGTCCAGAATTTGTTGAATGTTTGACATAGACGTATCTACAAAATATCTATATCAGTTCAAAAACGTTAATTGTATGAAAATTCGACTAATCCAATTTTCGCCAATTCCGTAACCAAATCTTAACCTATTTGTCCCATTTCATGATATAAAGTAGACAAAAACGAAATCAGTTCAATTTTTGTCATTTTTGGAACTAAATCTTAATGTTCCTACCTCCATTTGGACATAAATTGGATGAAAACGGAACTAATCCAATTTTCGTAAACTTTCAAACTAAATCTGAACTTTACGGTCGCCATTTTAAAATGGTGGTAAATGCAGGAATCTAAGCGCTAATTTCTATTGCATCTGTATTTTGATTATAAAAATATTATGTAACCAGCGTGCTCCAGAGTTTCATCTTTTATTGTCATTTTTTTTACGTAATGAGAACATTACGTAACACTTGGATTAGTACGTATTTTATGATTACGAAGTTTTCTACCACGAAGCCTAAGAGACTTGTACCTAATTTACAGAAACTTGTAGGATTTTTTTAATTAATTATATAAAATGTGGAATTATTAATTATATAAAAAACCTTTTATATTACCATTAAATAGAAATGCCATATAGACTCCACATCTATCAATCAACAATTGGATTTTGAAAACGTGTGTTGTGTTTGTTTTGGTGAGCGAAACGATTTAATGGAATCAGGACGTTTCGGTCCCGCCATTTCGGTCCTGCCATTTCGGTCCCGCCGTTTCGGTCCCAAGACATTTCGGTCCCGAGACACTTCGGTCCCAAGACATTTCGGTCCCTAGCCGTTTCGGTTCCAAGACATTTCGGTCCCGAGCCATTTCTGTCCCTTCTCCTGCACACTGAAATTTTATAAAATAAGACATAATTTTAAAGGGAACATTGCAGAGTTTTTAAATTGAAAGCCATAAAATTTTAGTATAATGCGATTATAAGTGCCGAAAGCCGCAAACACGTATAACTCTTATCCAAAATATTATAATTCACACAAATTTTGTATGGTAATCCTAATGATAATTGGTAATCCTAATTCTCAAAACAGTTTGCAATTTTAATATAAAAATTAAATTAATATTTTATTAAATATATTTATTAATTAACAACATTATTAATTTACATAATGATTTTTACCTTAAAATAAACCCAATACATAATTAATTTTATATTCAATACATCATTATATTTCCTAGTAGTTCTAAACTGAAATTTATCTTTTACTTGCTTATTTATTGTATATTTAAAACTACAGAAATTTAAAACAATTAGTATAGTTAAAAATTAAACTAAAATAAGTATTATTATTGTTTTTTCTGGGAAAGTAGGAGCGAAAAGGTGATACAAATAAATAAATAAATAAAAGCTTAGTTTTGACACTTAAAAATTGAAAATAAAATTATTTAAAGTAACAATATATTACATTTTAATATATTTTATTAAATTATACACTATATTTTATATATAACATTTATATTATTATTTTTTAAAATATTATTATATTTTATGTAAATAAAAAAATAATAATCTGTTTAGAGGTCCAGTTTCAATAAAATTAACTCAGAAAAATTGTCTTCATGGTTGAGAAGACTGTTAAACGATGAAATCATTAAATACTATTATTATTAGTAAAAAAAAAGTGGCGGAGGCAAATTTCTAAAAACAAATTTTTTTCATAGCATACCCAGTTACTAGATCACTATTGCTTTCGCAATGTTAATAATGGAAAGTAACTTATGAAAACAAATTTATAAGATGCAACATTGTATTATAAAAATAATAAAACAAATAAAAAATTTGTTCTTCAATAAATATATCTCATTTCTGAATTATCAAAGGAGAGGGTGTAGGTGGGTGATTTGAGGAAATACGTATATATTATAACTTATAACTGTCTAATTGAATTATTAAAGTCATTTATTATTAAACTAATTCCAAGAAAAAAATAAGCACTGTTTTTTTTAATTATTTAATTAATGCTAATTTAAAGGTTCTAAAAAAATGTACGTAAACAGCCAAAAAATATTTATGGCAGTTTATATAAAATAAGTTTTAGTTTATAGTAGTTTATAGAAGTTTATATAAAATACTGATACTAATAATTAATAATAAAATCTAAAATAATTATTCTGATTAATAATAATACTACTAAAAACCAAAGACAATAGCCCCTAAACTTATATCCCATTGTTTAATCAAAGAAATTTTTCAGCTCGCTGGGATTTTATTATCACGAATTATAAAAGTTTAAATTTATTGGACTCTTATATTTAACTTTTTATAAAACTTGGGGGGAGGGAGAGAATTAAAAAAAATAAAAAAGGCCCGGATAATATTGAATTTATACCATTTTGCAGGCCCACAACAATTAGAATTTGACTTATCATGTAGGGAGCAAAGAAATAACAAGGGACCAAAGTTGCTGGGACCGAAATGTCTTGGGACCGAATTGTCTCGGGACCGAAATGTCTTGGGACCGAATTGTCTCGGGACCGAAATGTCTCGGGACCGAAATGGCCAGGGACCGAAATGTCTCGGGACCGAAACGGCGGGACCGAAATGGCGGGACCGAAGTGGCGGGACTGAAATGTCGTGTACCCCGATTTAATATAGGTAAATACATTTAAGATTTTGTTTTCTACATATATCGTAGTAATGTGTACACTTTAGATAAATTTTACTGCAACGCTTCTTTAATTTGTTAGTTATTTAAATTATCAATAATTTCCTAAAGATTTCTTGATAGATTGATACCATATTTGATTACGAAAATGAGAAAGTTTACAATGAATTTTCTCGATCTTAATACAGTTTTGTAGACAGCAAACAAACAATTATTGGGAGGAAACAACATTTAAATCGATTTTGGTTGATCAATTTGATTGTTCAATTTCTTTTAAAAAAATTGCTATCCAATTTTTTATTTTGTTTGATTTTAATTTATATAATGTAATTTTAAAAGGAAATCTGAATTGTTTTGCTAAATGACAACAACAACAAGAACAAAATATTATATTCTGTGCATGCTTTGTTTTTTACACTAACTATAAAAGCAATAATAATTTATATGATTTTAGAAATAATGCATATATAATGGCATTATGGAAAATTAGTTCTTTCGGATTTTAGCAGCCCCTACAACTATGATTATGCCAACATCATAAAAAAAATCTGATATATTCTACATATAAACACAAATACGCACATATATAAGTAGACATGTTATTAAGTAGTGTTTACTTTGGAAAAAAGAAGAGAACGGTGCTAGCCACTTATTGAGGCATAAATACAGCAGAAAATGGGCTTTAGTTCAATAAAAAAGGGCTTTTTTTCAGGGGGTAAGGGTAGGGTGTATATTATATGTAAGGCTGTTTTCAGCTGCTCTGCTCAACAAGCACAAAACATTTTGGCGCTTTCGTTTTTTAGCAGAAAAATATGGAATTGGAAAACCTATCAATACAAGCGATTTGGAATTGAATCAAGTTTTCCATTTTGTGATCAATAAATTACCCATTGAATTATAAGCATTTTTATCATGTGACAAATGTGTTTTTCACTCCTGTTGGAGTGGTTATTCTTCTTTCGTGCAGAAATTTGGTTCACAAAATTTCCTTTTTTGTTTTTAGAATAGCTTTAAATAATAATTAAAAAAATCATAATGACTGCTCATAATTTTTGTAAAGAGATAAGATATAATTTTTTGCAGGGGTGTGCAAAGAGAAAACTGCACCTGGGGCAAAGTTTCAGTTTGCTCCCCCTCCACTCATCTTTTTCTTATAACGGGCCCAAAATGATTTTAATAGTATAAATTTCTGCGTCCGGAGCTATCGCCCTCTTCGCCCCTCCTTATGCACGATGCTGAGTGCTTGAACTCTTGATTTAAAAAACACTGCGGTATAAGGAAGATTTTTGCTTTTGCATTATTGTGTTAAGTATTATGGGAAACATATTATTGTGCTAAGTAACAATAAAAAAAATCAGCATGTAAGCCCAAGATTTTCTTTAAAAAAGGAGCATCTGTGATTTTTACAAGCTTCTAAAACATTTATTTCAAAAACACCACTGTATGAGGAAATTATTTACTAAAGTGTATTAGATCGGACATGCTACTTTTCCGCGGAAACGTGGAATTCCGCTTTTTTGGCAGTGAATTTTAATATTTCTGGGATAGATGCAAATATGCATTAGGGTCATTTTCTCTTAACTGGTCAATTTGGACATAATAAATTTTTAAAAAATAATGTTCATTTTTTTCTTTAAAATTGGTTTGCATTGTGTTTAGACAATGTCTCTAACTAATAAAATAGAGTCAGCAGTAATCTTTTACTACGTTAAATACACAAAAATAAATTTTCAAATTTCAACTAGACAGGGTAATGACAAACAGGTATAACTACAAATTATTTTTTTTTCACAAAATTTTATAGTAAATAAGAAAACATTATTATATACAAAAGCTCAAAACCAATTTTATTTTGAAAATTTTTTATGAAGAAAGTCAGTAAAATAAAATGTGTTTGTCTGAGATCTATATGGTTTGGGTTCAGAGATTTTGGCTCTTATATCTTCAAACGTACCTTTAGTATTGTAACAAAAAATCCAGTTCGCTGTTTCCGCAAATATTCCAAACTATAAAACTCTTATCTTGTGTGTTATGTGCATTTTGGAAGGTAAGAACTTTCTTTCACTTACTACCTTGTATATTTTAAAAAGGTCCCCTTGCATTATTCCTTTAAAAAATTGTTTTTCTTTTTCTTTTTTCGAATTGCTATTTCCATTTGCCAAATACTTTGTCAATATTTCTTCAAACATCACTTTTTTTTAAATTTAGGCGCTGCGATTATCTTTTTTGAGATATTTCTAATGTATTTTCCAATTGATTCTTGATTGGAATATTTGTCTCTAAGTCTATAAAACTTCTTCCTGTACGTTTCAGAAGCTTGACGAGTCTTTAATAGTTTCTTTCTCAACTTTTCCAATTTGTTTAGCTAATATTGCTCGATCCCTTCTTACTCGCCAACTATGACCAAATTTTTTCCTTCCATCTGACTAAGTTTTGGAATTTCTTTTCTGTCTTTTGGAATAATTTAGATTCAACTAAAATAGTTTTAATAACCTTATTACCTTTTCCCGAGTTTTGCCTGATAGTAAGACTGTTGTTTTGGCTTATTTGGCTATAGCAGTCTTTGCTTTTTGATGGCCATAACCACTGGATTTCATCATGTTCAACTTAGACAATATCTTCAGTAAGGTAGAAATCTTAATGTTCAGTGATATTTTTATTTTTTGCACGACTATTTCTGTGATACATCTTCCATCGTTTCCTTTGAATTCTTTGCCCTTTAGATAATAATTTGGATACTGATTTAATGTTTCCAGCTGCTTTCTCATACAATATTTTCTGGTCATTTTTTCCTTTTTTAGAAGCTATTATAAATCTAACAGTTATTTTTATGAAGAACACTCATAAAAACCATAAAAAATTTATATTTTATTGAGTTTACAATGTTTTTAACTAAGCTGCCGAATACCTTTTCAAAACTGATAAATTATAAAAAGCACAAACCATTTTATTGAGTTAATGCTTGACAACTATGTAATCATCCTGCTTTGTCCGATTCATTTGCTTTTTTTAGAGCAGTGAGTGTTTATTTTTACTCAAATTATGTACTTATAAAAAAGAAAAAAAGAAAAAAAATTCAACTTTTTAAATAGCAATTTTTTCTCTTTTGATGAATAAAACTAACAAAACAGCAAATAGTGTTTGACATTTATATAAAATATTTAATTTTCTAATTAATTTTCTAATAAATATTCATAATTTGTGAAAATTAGAGACTGTAGCCACTCCCCTACCTTACATATGACAAGGGAATGACCACAGAGGAAAGACAAAAATTAAGGTTTGCTTGTATATTATCTTAACTACACTGGTGGACAAAATTAAGAGATGGAAGGAATTTTCCCAAATATCTCGAGAAATACCGGATAAAAATAAATGAAAATTGGTATGGATGTAACGTATAGTATGACAATAATATATGCAAAGCAAAAGTTAAACTGTCATTCATTGACAAGAGTTATCGCCAACAGTCCAATGTGGACTGAAATTTATGATGAAAGATGGCAATGAAAGTGAGGCTTGTATGGTGTGTGGTCGCCTCTAGTATGGCGTGTGGTCACCTCTGACAGATAGACAGCATGCACAACGAGTATGCATGCTGTTAATAATAGGGTTAAGGATTGCTTATGGGAAACTCTCCCACTCTTCCACCAGAGCAGTTTTTAACTCCGAAATCTAGGTGGGAGTTGGAATCTCGCAATAGCCCTTTCAAGAGCATCCCAAGCATGTTTAATGGGGTTCAGGTCAGGAGATTTGGTCTTCCAATCCATTCGATGCATATCCTCGCTTTCCAGATACTCCTGAACCAGGCGAGCCCTATGTGGTCGCGCATTATCGTCCATAAAACGAATTCAGGGCCAACAACACCTCTGAAAAGACGCATGTAGGATTGTAGGATCTCCTGGCTGTAC
Organism: Maratus speculifer; assembly: GCA_964019185.1. Classification (NCBI taxonomy): domain Eukaryota; kingdom Metazoa; phylum Arthropoda; class Arachnida; order Araneae; family Salticidae; genus Maratus; species Maratus speculifer. The sequence continues at coordinate 35,632,910 of OZ025293.1, forward strand.
CTCTGAGCATTCACGGAACCAGTGTCAAACACATGGAGCGGTGGGAGAGTATCTTGCACGATCCCTGCCCAAACCATCAGTCCTCCGCCAGCATAATGGTCCCTTTCCATGATGTTACTGGGATGGTATTGGGTCCCAGGTTCACACCATATGAATGCTCGCCGAGAATCAGGTTGAAGACTGAATCTGGACTCATCTGTGAACAGAACATTAGCCCATTGGATCTGTGTCCAGTGTTGGTGCTGTCTGCACCATTGTGCATGCTCTCTTTTGTTAAGGGGGAGTGAGTGGGATGCAAATGGCAGGCTTCCTGGTATACAACCCTCTTTCACCGAGCCTCCTGGAAACAGTCTTCCTTAAAACTAATGTTCCTGTGGCAGCAGCAAGGTCCCTAGACAATTGTGGGGCTGTAGACGTCCGTTGAGGAGTATCTGGAAAGCGAGGATATTCATCGAATAGATTGGCCAGCCAAATCTCCTGACCTTAACCCCATTGAACATGTGTGGGATGCTCTTGGAAGGGCTATTGCAAGACGCCAACCCCACCCAGAACCATTCCGGAGTTGAAAACTGCTCTGATGGAAGAGTGGGAAAGTCTTCCACAAGCAATCCTTAACTCTCTTATTAACAGCATGTATACTCGTTGTGCATGCTGTCTATCTGTCAGAGGTGACCACACACCATACAAGCCTCACTTTCATTGCCATCTTTCATCATGAATTTCAGTCCACATTGGACTGTTGGCAATAACTCTTGCCAATGAATGGTACTTTAATTTTTGCTTTGTACATATTATTGTCATACTATAAGTTATATCCATACCAATTTTCATTTATTTTTATCCAGTATTTAACGAGATATTTCGGAAAATGCCTTCCATCTCTTAATTTTGTCCACCAGTGCGTATACACAAAATTAAATTGCACTTAAAGTAAACTTTAAAAACTTAATACAAATAAGGCTAAATCGTTGATTCGGCATTCTTTATAAAATTTAGGTAAATAAGAGAGACAGGGTAATGACAGACAATAAAAATACTTACCAATGTGTAACTAGAAATCACCAAGTTTTACTAGTAAAAATTAATGCTGCAAAAAAGAACAATTTAAGATATCTTCTCTGATGATGTCATTGTTCACAGATGAAATTCTGGATTAACATACACTGGTGTCCAAAAGTTAAGCATAATTAGTAATTAAGTAATTATTTTTAAGTAATGAAAGAAATATTAATCGGAATGTGCTAAAACTCCAGGTGTGTAAACAAAATAGTACGCCTCACATATTTTCGCGAAGAGTTTTCCCCGAAATCGAACAGGGGACCGTCAAGAAATTGAAAAAGAACGAAGATCTTTTGGATAACCCTGTCAAAACTAATGTAGCAAAAGCGTTCAAACTGCACATTATGATTAATTGGCTTATTGTAATGTACTGTGTTAATTTTTACGAGGATAGCATGTATACTCGTAGAGAAATTAAGGTTTTTATAAAAACAGTCCTAAATTTTTCCAAGTTTTTTGCTTATAATTTGCAGAGTTCTTATTATAAAATAATGTTCTTTTCTGAAAATATGACAAACATAATTGTACACAATACCCTGTCATCAGATTTTTAAAATAATAAAAATTGTATGAAAGATGAGTATGTTTAGTAAATAATTTTTCATTGCGCATGCGTCAACGATATCAAAATGTCATTTGCATATTGTGTTAGCTAAATGCATAGAGCAACTTCTGTAAAAGTTTCAAAAACATAGCTTGAAAATTCTGAAAATGGGAGCCTATAGAATCAACTCAAAATCCTTTATTCCCTAAATGAAGCAAAAAGATGAGGGGCTGTATCCATATTCCATTGTTTAGTGCCTACACAATATTGCACGTACAACTATATTTAGGTAAAACCCCTGATTTTTTTGCTTCCTTTAGGAATAACGGATTTTAAGTTGATTCTATAGGCTCCCATTTTCAGAATTTTCAAGCTATGTTTTTGAAACTTTTACAGAAGTTGCTCTATACATTTAGCTAACACAATATGTAAATGACATTTTGATATCGTTGACGCATGCGCAATGAAAAATTATTTACTAAACATACTCATTTTTCATACAATTTTTATTATTTTTAAATTCTGATAACAGGGTATTGTGTACAATGATGTTTGTCATATTTTCAGAAAAGAACATTATTTTATAATAAGAACTCTGCAAATTATAAGCAATAAACTTGGAAAAATTTAGGACTGTTTTTATAAAAACCTTAATTTCTCTACGAGTATACATGCTATCCTTGTAAAAATTAACGCAGTACATTACAATAAGCCAATTAATCATAATGTGCAGTTTGAACGCTTTTGCTACATTAGTTTTGACAGGGTTATCCAAAAGATCTTCGTTCTTTTTCAATTTGTTGACGGTCCCCTGTTCGATTTCGGGGAAAACTCTTCACGAAAATATGTGACGCGTACTATTTTGTTTACACACCTGGAGTTTCAGCACATTCCGATTCATATTTCTTTCATTACTTAAAAATAATTACTTAATTACCAATTATGCTTAACTTTTGGACACCAGTGTAAGTGTTGCCACAGCTGAGAATCATTACTTTCATTTTATGACAGGGGAATGGCCACAAAACCAAGGGACATATTTTATTATTTTTTTTAAATACAAAAAATGAAAAGTTTTTATTTTTTCAAATTTTAGTATTCTATGATATTGTTTAATAATTTAACCAACAAAAAATTACAAATATATTCGGATAATCAGTTTTGGGAACTACTTTTGTGTTAAGGCGGTGACAGGGACGTACAAGGGAATAACATTTTTATAACATATAAAATTATTTAACTGGCTTTTATTTATTAATAGTATGTTTTATCCTGTTAAACATACATAAAAACATGTAATTAAAGTATTCTAGCATTTATTTAATTTTCATACAAGTTTATTAATTATTTTTGAAGCAGGGACAAAAATATCGCTGTTTAGAGAAAATGACCCATTAATGTTGACATTTTTATTGGGGAAGGGGGGAGCGTAATGGATGGAATAAACAAAAACATGATTACAAACCGTGTCAAATTAAGCAAATTTCTTCAAAGGATTGTAAGAAAATGCACAAGTTTCCCCAAAGGATCTCAAAATAAAAACTAAATTCATCAAACGATCACGGAAATAATACTATTTTCTAGAGAGGATTGCGGGAGATAACGCAATTTTCGTGAACAGGTCGCAGAAAAATATTCGAATTTTATCGAAAGATCTTGGGAAATACTTGAAATTTTTTGAAAAATCATGGGAAAATATGCAAATTTCATTGTAAGATCGGAGAAAAATACGCGTATTTTGTCGAAAAATCGCAAAAATATGCGAATTTTCCCAAAAGATTGGGGGAAATATGCGCATTTTCTCGAAAGATCGCGAGAAATATGAGATTTTTGTCGAAACATCGTGGAAAGTACGGCAATTTTGTAGGAAGTTCCCGGAATATATGCAAATATTGTCAAAAGATAGGAAAATTATGTGAATTCAGACTAAAGATTAAGAAAAACATGCGACATTTGACGAAAGATCTTGGAAAATGCGTCAATGTTGACGAATAATCGTGAAAAATACTAAAATTTATTCAAAAAATCGAGGAAAATACAAAATTTTTTCAAAAAAGTGAATTTTCTCGGAAAATCGCCATATTTTGTCGAATAAAGGTTTAGAAAATCGTGAATTTCGCTAAAAGATCATGGATAAATGCGAATTTCATTGAAAAGACTGGAAAAAGTGCACTTTTTGTCAAATGATTGAGGAAAATGCTAATTTCGTAAAAAATTGCAGAAAAACGCAATTTTTTTCAAAATGCTGCAAGAAGATACAAATTTCATCAAAAGTCTGTGAAGCTGTGAAAGTTCAGCTTTTTTCTTGCTGAGCCTGTTGCAAGTGAGGGTTCGTTTCATAAATTTTATAAAGAATAGGATGCACTTTGTCAATTTCAGATGAAGCAGGGTGCTTCACTCTTAAATAATGACTTAGAGGAAGCACTATCACTAATGCCCATGTATGTTTTTTTATATCATTATATACTTAAACATTTATCGTTTTATAAATCTTATACACAGGGATACACAATCTAAGGTCTGTAGTTTTCCTCAGTTTATAACTGAAAAAAAATTGTCCACAGATTGAAAGAAAAAATTCTGAAATTCCTCAAGTTGCCGAAAAATTAAAAATTTCATTTGCCATTTAAAAATTGCAAATTTCATTGATTCGGTGCAGACAAGTGGCAAATTTCGATGATTGAGTGCAGAAAACTTGTGAATTTTGTCATTTAAGGTCCGAAAAAATTGTAAATTTTGTTGATCAGGTGAAGAAAATTGATGAGACAAGGAAAACTCATGAATGTTTTCAATCAGGTGTAAAAAAGTGGCAAACTTTGTTGATAGAGCAAGAAAAAATTGTCAATTTTATTGATGTGTGAAAAATTACAAATTTTATGGACCATTTCACGAAAAAACGTAAATTTCAGTGTCACAAAAAAATCTTAAATTTTGTTGATCAGTTTTAGAAAAAGTGCATGTTATGTCTGTTTATTGTAAGAAAAAATAGCATTATTTTGCAATTTACTGTGGGAAAAATTGCAAATTTTCTCAGAGTCACTTGAGAATTTCAAATGATGTTGCTCAAGCACAGAAAAATTGCAAATTTTGTTGATCGATTGCATAAAAAATGAGTTTCTTTTGTTAAAGCATTTGGACGTAATTTTGACGAAATATTGACCAAGTCTGAACGTAATAAGAACAAATTTTGGATGTCCAATTTACGTAAATTTTATATTCATTCTATGCTCATTTTGCGGCCCAAAAGACGTACTTTTTACGTAAAGAGGGGTGACATTTGGACGTAATTTTGACGAAATATTGACGAAGACCGGAGAATTTTTAAACTTAAATTGAACACGTCCATTGGTCTAAATTACGTACTTTACGCTGAAATTCGACCAGTCTGTGTTGTGTGGGTATGTTATAGAGCCAGCCTTCTGATGGAGATACCGGCCGTTTTATGTACTAGCGTCGCGTGATTTCACAGGGAAGTAGGCATGGCTTACCGTGCCCCCTTTACCGCATTCACACAGGCTGGAAGAAGCGAATTTATATCTGTCTTGTTAGGCCTGTAGGAACCATGACCCTACATGTTTCAGACATTTTTATATTTCCGCTTCTGCAGAGAGTGGAATTTTTTCAAACATTTTTTGACCAGATATGTGATATATCATTTTTAAATCCTCGGACCTCCCTTTCAAATTATAGACTTTTTTTTCCTATTCCAAATTTGGCCCCCGGTCGGACAATTGTCAAACGTTTTTGAAATCGCAGCGTTTTTATCATATTAATTTGAATTTTTATTACGGATTCCACGGATAAGTATTATTTATAATGTATGAATATTTTAAAAAGAGAAAAAGGGGGACGTTTTCCGAGGGTGTGATATTTTGAACACTTGGGATTCCGCCCCCCTGAAATTTTGCTGACAGCCGTCATGCGACATATCATTGGTAAGCTCTGTGAATACTATTTCATGTTATACAGCTCCCGAAACTTTCCTCCTACTGTTCCCCCTCTCGGGGGACTTTTTTCTATTTAGGCGACACCATTCATGTGATATGGCGTTGGTACTCCATGTAACCACTCATTCATATTACGTACTTCCCTTGCCTCTCCCCCTATTGTTTTCCCTCCATGAGATTCGTTCAACGTTTTCCAGCTAAAGGTTTTTTTGTAATGGGAAAATTAATGAACTGATTTAAAATTACTTAAAAGAAATCAATTTTAAACATTGATCCCATTCAACATACTTTTAGTTCCTGTTTCTGCCACAAAGGGTGTGGTTTTAATTCCTATTTCTTTGACTGTTTTGCTGCTAATAGACAAAAAATTCTAATAATTAATACTTAAACTCTCTTATCTTTTTATACTTAATAGCGCTTTTTTACTTTTTACAATCCAATTTAAATAAACCGTCACATGACTTTTCCATTATATGTCGCCCATACCTTTGGTTTGTTATTTTTTTAATTACCTCTGTTTTTAGTTTCAATATATTTATTAAAATAGATTTTATAAGCATGTAAAAACAATGAATTTTATAAACGACTAGCAGTCTTCGCACGCTACGCTTGTTGGTTTCTATAAAGGAGTCTTGCATCAAATGAAATCCATCTAGTTTGAAATACAATCATTTTAAAAATATTTTTAATTCACTGGTATAATCAAAAATATTATATTTTTATAATTGAATACAAATTCTAAAAATATGCATGTTATTTTTCACTCAGTTTACATCCCAAACTCCTTTTTGAAAACTTTTTAAATTGTTCCGTATATTATATACAAAAGCAGAAAACTTCATTATTAATTTACAAATTAATTGAATTTTATTTAAATTAATCGCTTTATTCAAAAGCGTTCGAAACTGTATTCTGTTGAATAATAAAGAAAGTCTCTGTGTTGAAAAGGTAATTTAATTATTATCAATAGTTCATTGTAGTTATAAAGAGTGCATAACGTGGAAATTAACGAATTTCCTTTCGAGAATGTAACATCCTTTAAGTAGCGATTGGTTATCTGGATCTGATCTCTATGGTCACTTTTGTTTAGCGTTAATATTTATCATTCAATATTGTACATTTATATTAGCTTCAAGTGAATTGTTTTACAATAAATGTAAATCTTGTCAGCAAATTAAATTTTCTAATATTTCAACTTGTTTTACACATTTTCAGTGCAAAATTAGTTTTACTTTCTTGTTGTTTCATTAAAAGGAAGTTGTTAAAGCAAATTATGCATATAGAATATAAATCAAATTTCAAGATTTGTCTATACATATAAAATAAGAGATGCCTTTTTGCCTGCCTGTCTGACCACGGATAACGCAGAAATTATAACACCGGAAAATACAATTCGCAGCCGGATTTTTAAATTTTCCATTTCGATTTTTTAAAATTAAAACTTAGTGGGTACGAGGATACTTGCAGCTTTCCACAAACCCACGGCAACAAAGCAGCCAGATTAGAGGCTATTTGCAGCTAACCACCAATCCGTAGCAACGAAGCAGCCATCCGATGTAAGCAGACGGTATATACGGGATTTAACGACTGCATTTCACTGCTGAATGCAACACTGTTAAAAATTTGAAACTTTTGTACCAGAGTCACTCCACCGCTTTTATAGAAAACGATTACTTCACTGTATTATGGAGCATTCTCATTTGTTTAAATAGAGCTATTCTATAAAAGCGGTGGATTGACGATACAGCAAAGGTTTCAAATTCTTAACAGTGTACCAACAAATTGCCCGCACATTTATTAATTTTTCCTGTTTTGATGATTTTATTTTCCTATTTGATTTACAACCGATCTTCAAAATCTATCCATGGCACTATCCAAACAAAAGTAGTAAATTAGGTAAATACTCTTTGTATGTTTTTTTAGGGTTTTTTTTTTCGGATATGCCCATATTTCTTTGGCGGTGACTTTTGTAACTTTTTTTTTTCGCGAAATTCTTCGTCTCCCGTCTTCTTTAATCTTTTTACAAAATTTTGTGCAATCCTTTCAATAAAATCGCGCTACAAAAGACCTTACCGCCTGTTTAATTATGGCCACATTGTATGTATATATACAGATATATATAGATAGATTTTGATTTCAAAAATAAAGAAAATAAACTATTTAATTTAACTTATTTTCATATGCAAAAAATTACATGTCTAATGAATTTAGAAAATAAATATGCATGTTTAAATAACAGAAATATATATACATTCTTACTATTGAGTTGGTGAATATATTTCCCTATTTATTAAGAATAGTTTTATATAATTTTCTCAGTAAAAATTTGATGAAGCGTCAGGAAATCTTATTGACCCTCATCATGAACTTATTTCCTTAACGAATGTGAGAGTGACACAAAAGTGGTGATACAGCTTGAGATGGTCATCACTACTTAACATCTGAGTAGCTCTTAATCACAGAGATATTAGTCTTTCTTTTCCTTAGTCGTATTTTTGATAAGAGCTTTTTCAATAGAACAATTCACTTATCTAAGAAGTATCCATAGCATATTAATCACAGAGTGCAAAGATAACACATAGGAATTTTTCACATTTAATCTTTGTCTTTGTTAAGGTGCTTAAATATGTATAAACTTAATAATATAACAGTTGAAAAAACATAGGAATATAGAAGTTTATCATTTGATAATCGTATATACATTTATTTTAATGCGTTTGGTTTATGATTTATGTAAAGTTAACTTTAGAATTTATTTTTAACCAATTTACTGATTCTTTTTTACCCTACAATAAATTGAAAATACCACTTTCCGTAAGCTAAAATATTCGTAATATTTAGTCTAAAATTCTCTGCCATTAAATTGTATGAAATTGTATTTAAAATTTAAATGGTGTCAAAAAGCTTTAAGTAATGTATCATCAAGTTGAGACTTCGTGCCCGTACGTAGTACGAGTAAAGGAGGTGGGTCAATAAGGGCTTTTTTTCGCCCATCATATACCCGGAAAAAAAAGTTTCGAATTCAGATGCTCTGTGGCTTCGTATAGTTAAAGATATGTAGTTTTGTTTAACATAAGTTTTACGTGATAAATAAAATAGTAAGTCATGTAAATGATAGCCCGAAAGTAGAGTGTTTTGGCTTTTTTCTGCATTTTTGACGTTTTTTGCGTCTTTGAATTAATTTTTTAATAAGATACGCTCAATGAACCCAATTAATTTTGACATGCACTGATTCTACTCTTTATAAGCTTTTATATGAGCATTATTTTATTCGGGTTCAGTGTGCGCTTCTACCAGTAAAAGGAAAAAATATATCATGTGAGAGAATCGAATGCACTACTATCGGAGCGCGTTCAGACGTCTTTCGCCGTACTTAAAAAGTATTAACGTTGTTCAGACGTCAATGTTGTTTTCTAAAATTTTTTTCGTAAATATTTATTAAAAAAATTACTAATAAATAATGCTTGGATACCAATGTCATAATTGTAAAGTCTCGCAGAAAACTTTTCGTATCTGTTCTAACAGAAAAGTTATATTGATACTTAGATGTTCGAAAAACTGAGATTTACAGAGTGGTTCTAAATAGTGCTCTAAATACAAATATTATGTATTTCGTGCTCTCCATGCTCTAAATACTTCTATTTCCTCTTTTGATGTAACAATAAGAGATTATGCGTCAACGATTACTGTCGATGAGACCACAAATAAGAAATCTATTATACATTTATCAGTATCTCATTTTCACAATTCTAACACTTGTTGTACAGTATGTAAAGGTAAGGACTGCCTCGTTATTGTAGCAAAAACTATTAAAACTCAAGCCTTTTATAGAAACTTACATCTATATTTTGTCGCGAAAACGATGCTGTAAAACTGATATTACTTGATCGGTAAATTGACTCTGCAAGATTTTCCTGTAAATGAGAATACATCGATGTATGAAATGCGATGCATGAAAATATTTAAACCAATATTAGAAATGTAGGAAAGAAGGTCTCGATTTTGATACGCCGGGAATCTTTTCCGAAATCTATTATTATATTCTCATGGGTATATTTATGTCTGATTTTAACGATATCTTTAAACTTGTAAAGTCCAAAATATGTTCTTCAATAAATAGGTCATCTCGTACTTTCTTTGCAATGTTACTTGTAAAAGTGGTCAACTTGATAACTGGCCTCTGTCATTGTGTTCTGTCTACAATATTTAATATAGGAAAAATAATAATATCTTCTGTAAAATATGAAAACCAGGCTTTGATTGACAACGTTGTTCAAAAACACTGTAGAATATTTTCATATTATGGTTTCTGGCTTACAATACTACTGTAATCGCTCAATCAAAATTAAAAAACCAAATTGTTAGACAATTGCTTCTTTTTGTACTAAAATCTACCGCCAGATGGCAGCACCAGACATTATTCTGTTTTCACTGGAAGAGAACTTTAGAACAGTTAGTTGATGTAATGACTGAGCTGGGTTAGGCAGCAAAATGCTGTCAAGGATTAACAATCCATTATCATACATTATGATTCCAAAGGAATAATTACTGTTCATGAAGAACTGCTTCAAACTGAAGCTAATATATGTTTCAAAGTTATTTTTTGTTATTTTGTTGTGTTCTGTAAATATTGTGAAGACTGTGCATCTGTTCTTTTGTGTTGTGAAGTGTTTCCAAGTATTTGTTCATCATTATTCTACTTTATTTCTTCAAATAAATGTGTGCCAACTAAAAGGTAAAGTTTTTAACTCCTTTTATTATTGAGGAACTTACTTGCTCACGCCTTATGGAATAACATTCCAACATTGTTGATTATGAGACTGAGAAATGAGTCTCAAAATTTAAATATAATAATATCAAAACAGAAAATATAATATTTAAATTCAAAAGAAATAATTATTTTCTGAATATTGTATTTTTTAGAAGTGAATGATATAAAAGAAAATTCAAAGAATTGTTCTTGTTTTGAAACCAAAACTATTATTTGTTGATATGAAAAGAAATTATTTTGCTTGTTTCTTATTGAAATTTATTATTTATTAGTTGAAAATACAAATACATGTTTTAAATAAAGAATTTTGAATATTTAGGAAGATTTTCTGAAACCAGAAGTAACTTTAAAGTTGTTCTCAAGAATTCTATTATGTTCTTATTTCATCATTAGCATTATATATGAGTTTATAATATTTTATTGTTGTAAATTAATAAGATAAACACTATTTTATTTTGTGTGAAATAAGCAAATATTATTATATAATGATGTCTAGTCTTAAAGAATCTCATTATATTGATAAGTTAACTGATGATAATTATTCAGTATGGAAGTTTAAAATTGAACAATTGTTAATCAAAGAAGGTTTATATGATGTTGTATTTGAACCTAAAAAAGAAAATGATGACAATTGGGTGAAAAATGATAGAAATGCTAGAGCATTAATTTGTTTAAATATCTCAGATTCTCAAATTGTTCATGTCAGACATGCTAAAAGTGCTAAAGAAACATATGATCAATTGAAATCTGTTCATGAAAGGGTAAATCTTACAAATAAACTTTATCTTCTTAGGAAGTTGTATTCCATTAAATATAATGAAAGTATTAAAATGCAGGAACATATAAATTCTGTCTTAGAATTGGCAGAAAAATTAAGAAGTATAGGTGAAGTAATACAAGATGATAATTTAATAGCTATTTTGCTTTGTTCTTTACCAAATTCTTATAGTACCTTTATAACTGCTATTGAAAGCAAATATGACACAGATTTATCATTAAAATATGTTCAAAACAAGTTAATTGATGAATATCTTAGAAGAGTTGAAACTAAACAAATTTCAACAAAATTTGAATCTATTGCTTTAAAGGGTAATAGGGATAAACCAAAACATTTGAATAAACAAAAATTTTGTTCTCATTGTAAAAGAACCAATCACAACCGTGAAGATTGTTTTCACTTAAAGAATAACAACAATAACAAAACAAAACCAAATTTTACTCAAGATAGATCACGTCAACAGTTTAAAAAACAAAATAATTTCTCTGCTTCTACTGCTAGTCAAAATGAAAATCCACCAAATTCTCAAAACTATCATGAATTAATGAAAGAATCAAATTCTTCAGGTTTTGTTATGAAATCTCAACAAAATGGAAATCAAAACAAAAAGTTAACTTTTGTTATTGATTCAGGCGCATCTGTTCATTTAGCTAATTCTTTAGAACTATTCTCAGAATTAAAGAATTCAAATAAAGATACAATTACAATTGCTAATGGAACTAAATTAACTGCAAAAGGAAAGGGTAAATGTACTTTTAATATTGAAACAGTTAATGGTCAAACAAATAAAGTTACACTAGATCATGTGCTTTATGTTCCCGAGTTAGACAGTAATTTGTTGTCTGTACAGTCTTGCACTGAGAAAGGTTTTGTTGTAACATTTAAAGATGATATGTGTTTAATTAAAAAGGGTAACATATTAGTTGCAGATGCAAAAGCTGATGAGGGGTTATACAGATTAAAAATAAAACCCACAAATGAAAAAGTATACAGCGCTTCAGAAATATTACCTGTATGTTCTAATGTCAATTGCATTCTAAAATGGCACCAAAGACTGGGTCATAGAAATTTGGAATCCATCAAGAAAATTCAAAAGAATGATTTAGCTTTAGGTATTACTCTGAATAATTGTTCTCATAATACTGAATGTTCAAGTTGTATAAAAGCTAAGCTAACAGAAAAATCATTTCCAAAAGAAACGCAATACAGAAGTAGAAAACCACTTGATCTGATATATAGTGACGTTTGCGGTCCTGCTGAAACAAATAGTATGGGATCAAAAAGATATTTCGTTACGTTTATCGATGATTATTCTCGCTATACACAGGTATATTTTATTTCCTCTAAAGATGAAGTATTTGATAAATTAAAGGAGTATGTTGCATCAACAACAAATAAATTTAGATTGAACATTAAATCCTTGCGTACTGACAATGGAGCAGAATATTGCAATGAATATGTTAGTAACTACCTAAAGAACTTAGGAATACATCATGAAACAACAACGCCATATTCGCCGTCTCAAAATGGAGTCGCGGAAAGAAAGAATCGCTCTCTAATTGAAATGTGTAAAGCCATGCTTATAAATGCTAAATTACCAAAAACATTCTGGGCAGAAGCCGTAGCTACAGCAGCTTATTTGCAAAATCGATTACCCACAAAATCAACTGAAAAGACACCATATGAACTGTGGAATGGGCATAAGCCGAATATGAGTCACCTTAAAGTATTTGGATGCAAAGCATATGTGTATGTTCATAAACAGAAGAGGCAAAAATTTGATGAAAAAGCCACTGAAGGAATCTTTGTTGGTTATGATTTAAGAAGCAAGGGATATCGAATTTATACAGGCGGAAGAAAAATTGTGATAAGCAGAACAGTAAAGTTTTTTGAAAATATGAACGGTGAAAATTTTTTCCCAGAAAATGTAGAAGAGCGAACTTCTGATTTAATTCATTTCAATTTTTCAGAAGAAAATCTTGAAAATGATTGTGAATCTATTCCAATAGAAAATGTTGCAGAAGAAATAGAAACTGATGGCAAATCAGTAGATATCCCAACCACAGAAAAAAGTGAAGAAAATTCACAGAGAAGAATTTCTAACAGAGAAACAAAAGGAATTCCACCAGAAAGGTTTTCTTACAAAACTGAAGACAGTTATTCGAAAAATCAAGATCCTGAAACTTTTAAAGATGTTCTAAAATTACCACTAAAAGATCAACAGAAATGGTTACAGGCTATGAAAGAAGAATTTAACTCTTTAAAGGAAAATGAAGTATTTGAGCTTGTTACTTTACCAAAAGGTAAGCGCGCAATTGGCTGTAAATGGGTTTATAAGACAAAATGCGATGAAAATGGAGAAGAAATAAAATGCAAAGCACGACTAGTTGCCAAGGGTTTCACTCAACAACTAGGCACTGATTATGATGAAACCTTCTCTCCTGTCGTCAAACATACAACTATTAGAGCTTTTCTGACCTGTGCAGCTTATCGTAAAGCCAAAGTATTCCAAGTAGATGTTAAAACAGCCTTTCTACATGGTAAATTAGACAATGAAGAATTATACATGCTTCAACCAGAAGGCTTTCAAGATAAAGAAAATAAAGACAAAGTCTATAAATTAAAAAAGGCCATATATGGTCTCAAGCAAGCCGCCAAGTGCTGGAATGAAGAAATAGAAAATACTCTAAAGGCATATGGATTTAAACAAAGTGAAGCAGATCCATGTTTGTTTACAAAAGAGAAATCAAAGAAGACAATTCATCTCATACTATATGTAGATGATATGTTGATAAGCTCAGAAGATGAAGATGAAGTCAATGAAGTAATAAACTATTTAAAGAAGTCTTATCCTATAACATCATTAGGAGAAGCAAAATACTTCTTAGGTATAGAGATTCATAGAAAAGAAGATGGAAGTTATCTGCTGTCACAAACAAATAAAATAAATCAATTAGTTAAAGATTTTCAGCTTGAAGAAGCCAAACCAACTTATACCCCAATGGAAACGAACTATTATAGTTTAGACAAAGAAGAAAATCTTTTATCATCAAATGATAACTATAGACAAGCTATCGGAAGTCTATTATATATTTCTTCATGCACAAGACCTGACATTACAGCTCCTACGCACATACTAAGTCGAAGATGCAATAATCCAAGACAAAAGGACTGGAATGCTGTTAAGAGGGTAATAAGGTACCTAAAAACCACAAAAGATCTTGCACTTCATATTTCCTCAGAAGATTATCCTAATATAGTTGCATACTCAGATGCTGACTGGGGTCAAGATACTACAGATAGAAAATCTACCTCAGGAAATGTAATCTTCTTGGGCAATAGTTGCATTTCTTGGTTCTCAAGAAAACAAACATGTGTTACATTATCGTCAGCCGAGTCGGAATATGTGGCACTCTCACAAGGAACTCAAGAAGTGTTGTGGATTTTAAAACTATGTAAAGATCTCAAATTACATCAACATTATCCAATTAAAATTTTTGAAGATAATCAATCAACTATTAAATTGGTTGAAAGTGAAAAGTTCAAGTCGCGAACTAAACACATTGATACAAAGTATCACTACATACGAGATTTGAAAATGAAAAATATAATAGATGTCAAATACCTGTCAACAAATGAAATGATAGCAGATATAATGACAAAGCCATTGCCAAAGACCAAATTTGAACATTGCAGAAACCTTATCCATCTGGTGTCAGATTCTATCACAAAACGGGAGAGATGTTAGACAATTGCTTCTTTTTGTACTAAAATCTACCGCCAGATGGCAGCACCAGACATTATTCTGTTTTCACTGGAAGAGAACTTTAGAACAGTTAGTTGATGTAATGACTGAGCTGGGTTAGGCAGCAAAATGCTGTCAAGGATTAACAATCCATTATCATACATTATGATTCCAAAGGAATAATTACTGTTCATGAAGAACTGCTTCAAACTGAAGCTAATATATGTTTCAAAGTTATTTTTTGTTATTTTGTTGTGTTCTGTAAATATTGTGAAGACTGTGCATCTGTTCTTTTGTGTTGTGAAGTGTTTCCAAGTATTTGTTCATCATTATTCTACTTTATTTCTTCAAATAAATGTGTGCCAACTAAAAGGTAAAGTTTTTAACTCCTTTTATTATTGAGGAACTTACTTGCTCACGCCTTATGGAATAACATTCCAACACAAATATCGAATATGTTCAAATATTGTACAAGACGCGGCCGCTGGATGGTCCATTAATGATTTTGGTGAAGCAATCGATAATGAAAATAATCTAAAACACATTGTCCAAAAAGTCTGAAACTGTATGATTATTATTATTATTATTATTTGTTATTCATTATTTCCGATATTCATGTATTGAAATAATAATCTTAGTAAGCTCCATTTATCTTAATTTTACACTTATTGTTGTATTTACTATTGATTATACGGATTAAAACTAATGACAATTGTGTTTATGCTCATTAAAACACATAATATTTACTTAAATATATATATATTATTTTCTCATCAATTATTAAGCTTTCATCCAAGATGTTATTATTTTCTTACTTGTTATGAGGTATACTAATGAAAAAATGTATGTCACGTCTAGGTGCTGATGGACGAAAAATGGCCCTTATTGACCCACCTCCTTTGTTAAGTGGTCAACACTTCAGAAATGAATACACATGGCCACTATCATCTGTGTATGAATCAAATAACATTAATTGCATTGAATTTTTAAATATTTTTAATTGTGATATTTATTAAAAACATATTTTGTTTTCATTTTAGACAACAAAAAATATGTAAATACCCTGTTTTAGTATGAAAATTATTACTGTCACGATAATTTTATATAAGGTACCTGTACCCAATATGGACACCCTAAGGAAAATGTATTTTTTCACCCCATGTACAAATGATATAGAATATGTGACCACTATCCTTGGACTATTGACTATCATTATTAAAATTAGTGACCTTGTAATTATTCTGGTTTAATTTAAATGATAAAAACAAAAAAAAAATTTACAAGTGTCCATATAACGAACTACCTGTCCCTATTATGGACAGGTGTTTCCTTATTGACTTTCTACACAGTGTGTATGGAAGAGCCACCTTTGCCATAGGATTTTAGAGTAAAAGGGATAAAAAATGTATCTTAAAATATTCCGAGGAGGAAGGAGACAGTAAATATCGTCAGAACATGCATTTTAGAAAGATGTGGGGGGAGACATTCTCGGTTTTTACCCTTTCGAAGACCCATGCAAAGCCCCTTAGTTACTAGTAAATATTATGAAGTAATATTGTTGGATTTGCTTAGTTGTATTGCATCTGTCTGCGAATTTACATCTGTTATTACCCAGTCCTCATAGCTTGGACAAATAGAAACTTTTTCACCATGGGCAGTAAGTCCCACATAATCCTCATGAACATAACTGCCACATGTGATGCATGGCCGCATATTTGAAAAAGCATCAACACTGCAAAAGAAGCTGTACCAGCTCTCCTTTGTTGAGGAAGTCATACCATTGGTACCTACGATTTCGCCAACAGATATCCTACTGGGGGGGTTCTTTTTACTTTTCTGCAAGGGTTTTTGGAGGAAGGTTTTGGGGGGATTGTTCAAAGAGCATCTTGTTGAACAAAGATTTTACCACTTTGATGACTTTTCAAGTTGTTGCTTAGCAACTTTGAATTTCCTTCTTTCTCACAGTTGTAGTCGATGGGGACATAAGCTGTCCATATTGGGAACCGGGCGTAGTTTTACTAAATCTTGTACCAAATGAATAAGGAAAATTATTTTAAGCAAAATATGCTATAGCAATCGAAAATATGTTTTATTAGCTTTATAAAATACTCCACTTTTCAATATTTAATGTAATTTTACCATATCTAATAAGAATTTAAACTTATAAGTAATTAAGATCAGCACATCTCGAAATAACAAGTTTCCTCCTAAGTGGCGAACAACGCGCTTTTTTACACTTTCCAGACGTAATTATCTTTTCAAGTGCTTTTCTTCGCGAAAATGTTTAGCCATCTCTCGATCAAAATTATTACCTTTATAAATATTAGGGGTGTCCATATTGAGAGCCCTGTCCATATAGGGTACAAATACCTTATATTTTGATGTTAAATTGTAGTATTGTATAATGGTTTCATATATATATATGTGACGATTTAAGGAGAACTCGAATTATTTCCACTGGTTAAAAAAAACACACAGTCATGGCAAGCGAGGAAAAAAAACAAAATAAATAAGTAAATGTAGAAGATCCAATAATTAGTCATTGGCTGCTGTAAGTTCATTTATTTAATTCGTAATAAGGAGAACGGGAAAAGCTCCTTTTGCAAAAATTCCATCATTATTTCAGCGAGCAGTCCTCATCGAAGAAGCAACCCAAGAAATATTCTTTTTTTTATCTCGAGACTTTCACCTTTTAAACTAAAAAGAAAGTTCTAGACATTCTGTAACCTCAAACCATCATTCTTTTATGTAAAGAGAATTCTTGTCCAGCTACAAGACTATTATCCACAGACGATAAATTTATTTAAAAAAATATATTATTTAACCAATTTATAATCGACTCAGAATTTCTTAGGCAGACGATTTTTATAAATGATTAATTTTAAGAGAAAAAGAAAAGAAATGAATTTATTAATATGTACACATCAAAGGTTGACGGAGGAAAAATAAATAAATAGATAAAATAAAATAATGATATTTTTTGAAAGGTATGGTTTTGGAATAAATTTAATAAGACTTTTTTAGAAAGGGTTAATACAAACATAGAAAAATGAATTTTATTTGGAATATTAAGAAATAAAAATTTAATTAAGAATATTTTTAATTTAGAGCCATCTTTTTAAATTTACGCATACTGGAATAATGTTTTTTAAGGCAAATTAAGAATTTATATCGTCTGCATAAGGATTAACAGATTAGATTTAGAAACAAGATTTTAATTTAATAATTTGAAGTAAGTATGGAATATTATTATAAGAAAATTAAGATAGTATAAAGGTTAGTTTTGGCGAAAAAATTTTAAATTTGTAATATTATCCCCCCTCCCCAAGACTTTGTATGAAATTGATAGTTAATCAAACCATCATTCTTTTTTTGTAAACAGAATTCTTGTCCAGCTACGAGGCTATTTTCCACAGGCGATAAATTTATTTAAAAAAAAATATTATATAACCAATTTATAATTGACTCAGAATTTTAAATATCTTAGGCAGACGATTTTTATAAATAATTAATTTTAAGAGAAAAAGAAAAGAAATGAATTTATTAATATGCACACATCAAAGGTTGACGTAGGAAAAATAAATAAATAGATAAAATAAAATAGTGATTTTTTTGAAAGGTATGGTTTTGGAATGAATTTAATAAGACTTTCTTAAAAAGGGTTGATAAAAACATAGAAGAAATCAGTTTTATTTGGAATATTAAGAAATAAAGTTTTAATTAAGAATATTTTTAATTTAGAGCCATCTTTTTAAATTTACGCATACTGGAATAATGTTTTTTAGGGCAAATTAAGAATTTATATCGTCTGCATAAGGATTAACAGATTAGATTTAGAAACAAGATTTTAATTTAATAATTTGAAGTAAGTATGGAATATTATTATAAGAAAATTAAGATAGTATAAAGGTTAGTTTTGGCGAAAAAATTTTAAATTTGTAATATATATATATAATATATGTGTATAAGTATTTTATGATTGGGTACATAAAGTGATAAAATGTTAACATCAATTTCCATTCACATCATACTTCTACCTTCGATTTATGCTGATGAAATTCTAATAAGTTAAATTTAGCACACTGTTTATTCCGCTCTATACATATAATTAACTAACTACGTACTTGTATTTCATTTCATGTTTATACCATGTAACGACATCTAATTCTGTTTAAAATTTACAGAAAACTTTAGAAAATATCATAAAATTTCGTTAAAATATTTATAAAGATAGATAATTTATATGTTTGGAGTTTCAGTACATGGTTACAGTCTCTTAGAATAATGAAGATTAACTATTTTAACATTAATCTTTGTGTCTTTTAACTGACAGTTATACCTGAAGTCATATTTTGTATATAAATTCTTATTTTGCATAAGACTAGAATAAGATATTTATTTTTTTCCAATAACTCCTGAATAAACAGGGTTTTAATTTCCCACGTGATATTATTGTTATGGAATTCAACTTATTCTACACTATTAATTACTGGCTAACTTGTCCGGCGTTGCCCAGAAGCGTCAAAAAAGTGAATTGATTGCGAAAGCGCTCTTGGAAATCAAAATCAAATATTGCGAAATTTTTAAATATTGCTGCATGAATTTCAAATAAACTTCATTGAAAAAATGTGAGGGGGTAATACTTTAATGTGTTAGAAATTTGAAAGGGGATTTATCTTATTAATGTGTAAAAATCATAGCACATTGTTAAAATACACTAAAATTCGCATACAAAATCAACGAAAAATTCGAAAATTGCTACATGAAATTAGAATAAAATTTATTAAATAGAGGATAGAATTTGCCATATCACATGAAATATGAAATAGCAACCATTCGTAGCGGAACGCGAAGAATAATAAAAATGTTAGTAAAATCGAAAATTTTCAGGAATAATCACGAGGGTCAAAATTAATCTATTTCCTTTAATGAACGTGAAACTTTGAAATGCAGAAAAATCTAAAAATTTGCAATAAATGAGGCTAAATAGCAAAAATAGCATGTGATAATATTATTATATTAGGCTAAAAGTTTGAAACTGAATTCCTTTCCCGTATATCAAAATATCAATAAGAACTCTAAATAATGTTTTCTACCAAAAATAAAACCGATTTCAAACACCACTGCAAAGTGCATTTTTTTTATTTAATAGTGATAGGGAATTAAGTTAAGAGCATAGTATTTACCATGCGTACTATTATATTTATGTACATTAATTTGAATTTTGGAGTCAGTGCTTAGCGAAGCCAAGTTAACTGTGATTTTTCAATAGACACATATCCAAGTATCTACCAGTCTTTATACGATTTAATATATTTTTTTTAATTTAACTTTATTTTTTTTAAATATTTCTTCTGGTGTTATAAATGTGTATTTTCAAGTGATTAATTACGATTATTATGATAATTACGATATAATATTTAATTAAAAAAATTATTTTATTATTTTTAAACATTTTTTCTGATGTTATAAATGTGTATTTTCAAGTAAGATTAGCAACTATAATTATGTGTCTTAAATAAAGGATTATTTTAAAATTTATGCATTTATAGAAGATATTCTGTAAAAAAATCGTAACCAATCAGAGATTTTAAAATGTAGGATGCTGTCTCAGCTGACTGATTCAGAATGGGATTTTTTTTCGCAACATTTTTGCTGAACTTTGCTACGATTTGCATTGGATACTTAATTTTCTTCTTCAACTTGTCTATCTGACAACAACTCCAAAAAATCAAATTAATATACATAAATATACTAATACGCATGATAAATATTATACTCTTAATTTAATTTCTTATCAACATTATGTAAAAAAAAATATTTTTCACTTTACATTAGTTTTTGAAGTCGGTTTTATTTTTGGTACAAAAGTTTATTTTTCTCTTTTTAGTTAAAAGTCAACTATTTTTGCATTACTTTTTCGATGAAAATTGCTAACTTTCTCGCATGAAAAAGTATCTTATGAAAATAATTCTACGAAATAGGGCAGAGAGGCCCTGTAATTTGTCCAAAGATGACCGGGAAAAGACTAGAGTGTAAAAAACTTGGAAAACGTTTCATGAAATATCTTGTCATTAATTAAGTTTCTATTGGGCCAGCAGATAAGTTTACGATTTTTTTATTTATTTGGGGCTTCAATAATTTTAAAACAGAAATTTATTTTATAGTGCATTAATATACTCTCATTCGGAGACATTACGTAAATGACAATATATAAAGTATAATATACAGTTTGAGTCATAAATATCGAAACAATAGGCTATCTCCTTAAATATTGCCCCTAGACCCATACTTCCAATTGCAAAGTTTCATCAAAAAAGGTAAATTTTTTGATAAGATAAGTTGCTACTCCATGGGGGTCTATTTAAAAAAATACGAAAATTAAATTTTTATACGGCCCACAGAGGATAAAACTTCCAATTAGAAAAATTTTCCTTATCCATTCCTGAATCGAACAAAAAAAATTTCATCTTGATATCTGCAAATCCCTGAAAGATATTAAAATCCAAAATTTTCCAAAATTGGTGACTTACACCACTTAAGCATACCTCTGAGCGCAGCGATATCAGCTCATTTGAAATACAATTTAGGGATTGACCATTAATTTACGCATTATTAAATGTCGATCCAAGATAATACTTTAACTTTTAGATATAAAATAAAAGCATATAGGTTTTGGCTTTAAACTTCCTTGAAATATGCTAGATGTCTGCAATAACTCGAGCTTGGCGCCAGGCTCGTAAATCGCACGACCCATTGCCGGACTGTATTATTAAACACTTATTAAAAGTGTTATTAAATTAAGTGATATTAATTAAACTCTCATTAAACTTGTCTTTAAAACTTATTGCCACAGGCAATAAGTTTAGTAAAAACAGTAATAGCGATAATGACACTTCTATTAACTGAGTTATATGGATTATATTATAATGTTAATGTATATTTTAATGTTAATGGAAATATATTTTAATAGATTACACAGAAATATTTCCAAAAATCTAGTTTTTATTATTTAGCTTCAAAATTTATGTGTGTTTAAAACCTATTTTTACTTTTTTCTATCTTTACAAGAGAAAAGTATTGGATTCATGAAAATTTTGAATTCCGGTTTTTCACGGATTCACACGTTTTAGGGCTCAGAGATATCGAAAAACATTTTTTTTACAAAATGTCTGTCTGTGAGTCACTGCTCCTGTATCTCTGTATATGGCATAAATTTTGTGAGCGCGCTATCTCAAGAACTAATCCACGGAATTTAATAAAAAATTACATTTACTTATTCCTTGATATAAATTAGTGCTGATTAGTTTTTGGTGTGAATCGCTTAACAGGCTACCCTACTGTACAGGATTTCCGCGATAGCTGTATCTCCAGAATTAATGCAAGGAATATCATGAATCTTTAGATTCAGTTAGTCCTTGACATGAATTGATGTTGTTTATAATTTGTTGTACATAGCTCCACGTGTGGCGCTGAAACACTGAATTTGTTACGATTTCTGCAATAGCTCTACCTTTAGAACTAATGCAGGAATTTTCATAAAAAGTCAGATTCAGTTATTTCTTGACATGAATTGGTTTAGTTTACGTTTTTGTTTCAATCATCTTTCGGGTGGCGCTGTTATAATGAATTTTGTATAATTTGCACGGTTTCAGTGATATCAAGTACTAATGTACGGAATTTCGTATCTTTAGAGTCCTCGATTGCTACATCCGTGTAGTTTATTTATTCCAAACGACATTTAAAAAACAAAAATATTTATTCGAATGTTAAAGTCTAAGAGTATAACGTTTCTGTTTCGTATTTTTTTATGCTAAGTTCCCACTAATATTTCGTTATAAAGTATATTTAATTGATCAAGATTTAATGCATTCGGACCAAACATCTTTAAGAAATTTAATTGAATAATTTCAACTTAAAAAGTTTAAATTAAATATGCCAAAGATTCATTAAACACCTGTTCTTGTTTTAAAGTAAATAATTGATTCGCAAGTTGAACAAAATTTAAAATGTATTTGTAGTTGAACTGTAAACTGAATGTTAAACTCTAAAAAGGGAAAAAAAAAAACAGCGGCCTTTGAGACCGCTTACAGCGGTTAACACCTTGAGAATTTTCTTTTTTTATGCCGGCCAATTATCTACAATAGGGATATAGGCCGTGAGGGGAAGGGTGCCCTCCGTGAGGGTCTTTTTAAGGGAACCTAACCCGTATTTACGCAAAGAAATCCAGGGTTCGAAGAAAACCACGGAAAACTTCGAACGGTTAGGCCGACGGTCGCGATTGGGTTTTAACCCAGCTCCTACCGTCTATCAGTTTGGAGGCCCGTAATTAGAGGTACCTTTTACGCATCGTGTAATATCAATTTTAACAAGAAAAAAATGAAGTTAACAGGGATAAAACAATGAAAAAAATTGAAATCGGCGTGATAAAAAAATCATGTTTAAATCAACTGACGCATTTAAATAGTAATTAAAGAAAGCAAGAATGGCAAAACTTAAACAAAATCTGAAATCGAAACTATACAAGAGGGATTTAATCACCTAGAAACTTTTAAAAAGCAATTAAACGTTAAAAACCCATCTTTGTTTAAAACTAAATGCACTTTTCTGCATCAGATGTTTTCATTTCAGTATTTCTCATTTTTAAACTGACATAAATCAATAACCTTCCGTTACGGTAATATTCCCACGAATTCAATAGTTTTTTAACACCTAAAAAAATGCCCAACACGCCGAAAGAAGTTTTCACCTCAGAAAATTTACTTTTAAAAATATGATTTGTTTACAAAAAATTGCATTTTTTTTTAATTGCTATTTAAAATAGTTTTTTTTTAAATATTATTTAAAATGCTGAATCAAAATTGAAAATTAGACATTTTTATTTAATCAAACGAAAAAAATTCATCGCGACAAATAATATTTTGAGTTATGACAATTTACTCTAAATTTTTTGAAAAAAAATATTTCATTAAGAAAGCTAATGATGGGATAATGCTTACAAATTATGTGGTTAACCATCACAAAATATTCCAAATTCGAACTCTAAATAAATAAAATAAATGTTTCCTGGACAAAGATCGTTTCTTCAGTTACACGCATTTCAATTTGTGTCTAATCCCTTGAAACCTCACGATTTATTAAAATTGTCATAACTCTCTGAATTTTGAAGATATCAAGATGAATTTTTTTTGTTCAATTCAGGAATGGATAAGGAAAACTTTTCTAATTGGAAGTCTTATCCTCTAAGGACCGTATAAAAATTTAATTTTCGTATTTTTTAAAATAGACCCCCCATGGAGTTACAACTTATTTTATCAAAAAATTTACTTTTTTGATGAAACTTTGCAATTGGAAGTATGGGTCTAGGGGCAATATTTAAGGAGATAGCCTATTGTTTCGATATTTATGACTCACCCAGTATAGTCATGACAAATATGCTTAAATGTTTGCTAACCATTGCAGCATGTTACTTTTGTTCTAATTTATTTGGTTAATTTTTCGCCAAATCATAAAATCTGATACTATCGGGAACTCATTGTGATCATGGCTGCATTTTGATTATTTTTGGTTGTTATGTATTTCGTCTTTCTTAGTACAAAAACAGCTTAACTCACTTAAGCATTTATAATTCTATTGCATATATGTTTGGTAATGGGGAGGTTTGAATTCTATTAAGTCTTCACTTTAAGTAATAATAATGCGATTTTGCGCATAGAAGTGTTTTTATGAAGTAATCCTTTTATGACGCCCACATTTTACGTTACAATATGTTGTTGCTATTACATCTTTGTTTGACACTTGAGTTTTCCGTGAACTCGATTACGGAGGATTAGAAAATCCATATTCATCCCCATCTAATAGTCTTGTTTAATGCGTCATAATCGTATTAAGATCATAATTAGCATATTATAATATTCTCATATCTATTAAACTATAGTAGATCTTAAAATTACCCACTTTTTATTTTTGTGGGGTAATCTGAATAAAATTCAAATACCTGGTTAAAGTACTGAAATTTCTTCTCTTTGCTCCCATTTCCGGATACAATTCAGAAGGCTTCATAATTGTGAACTCACTGAATTTGGCAATTGTGTTTAATGTCTTCTGCCGTTTAACATGATTGCCATGTTAAAACATCGCACTAACAATGTCGGTAATAATTATTGTAGTAACATTTTTTTCTATGCTGTAAATATGGGTCAGTAAATATATTGTTATAAATTATGCGTAAAAATTTAATTCTCTTACCAAGACTCCTCCACTGGAAAATTACTGTTATTATTATACCATAGAATAATTAAAAGCAATCTCAAAACTCTCATATATATATAACTGTTTAATATAATATACATAAATGATGCATGTAATATATGTATATATAGCTAGTATTTCCCGCCAATCTGATATTATGTGCTCAATTAAACATATTCTAAATTATTGTTTCGTATTACATTTTTTTTATTGTTTTGCTTCTGTGTTACTTAACATTTTAAATAGCGTTTCATATTTAATAAATGTAAATTAAGTTAACATTCTAAATGCAATTGGCTGTAGACAATTGTACATATGACTGGCGATTAACAAATCCGAAAAAAATCGATTGGAAAAGATCCATTAATGGGAACGTCGCCAAATAACTTGGCTACATCAAAATTAGCTTTATTCATGGCGACTTAATTTGGTTGCCAAATTTCGCTAAATGGCGCTAAGCCTGGCGACAACTTGGCGCTGACACAGATAAATATATAGTTTGTATATATTTTTATGATTGATACAATGGCTACAAAAATGAAAGTTAATATGCGAGAAATCACTAATATTGATAGTTTTTGCCTAATTTCTAAAACAGAACTGAGCCAATTTCGATGAAATGGACGTGATACTAAATCAAGAGCAACCTCTTTCATTTAACACAAACACCAAATAAAACGTTTGAATGGTTTCGGAGTAATCGGTGAATATACATAAAAAAAAAAAAAAAAAAAAAAAACATTCGTGTCGACTTGATAACTCCTCCCCCTTTTTTGAAGTCGGTTAATAAATGGAAATAAACGCTAAAAATGCTTTAATAATCGCATTAAAATTGCTACATTTAATAATTTGCAGATAAGAACATTTACAATAATTGATGAATTGTTTGAAATCAAATTCCTATTAGATTTCCAGGAGAATTCATTAAAAAAATAATAAAATCAATGTGAAATCGGAACAATCGTATTAAAAATTGCAATATAATAAAAAGTCGCATATGAAACAATAAAACATTTCAATCGAAAAATTTACTGCATTAGACAAAGTTTGAAAGCGAAATCTGTTCCCTAGTGTCAAAAAATCTCCACGGAACTAAGAAAAATAGCTAAAGTTTATATTGAAAATTGTATTAAGAATCCAAAATGTTTGAATGTCACTGCAGTAAAAATTTAATATTAAGAGGTAAAAACTTTTTATTTGGAAATCTTTCATGAATAGCAAAAAGTGTACAAGAAACGCCAAACATCTCACAAAATCTTTAAAAATCACATTGAATATCTCGTTAAAAATTGGTAAAATTCAAAAAGCTTGAGGACAAAATGTACTATATTAGGCTAAAAGTTCGAAACTGAAATCCTTTTATCAATATTTAAAAAAAATTCCCGCGGAGCTCAAAAAATCATTAAAGTACATATTAGGATTCATTAAAATTAAAAAATCCCAGAAGACGAAATTTATTGTAATAGGATAAAAATTTGCAACAAAATTCCGTTTCCGAATGTCAAATAACCACCGTAGGACTCGGAAATTTTTTTAAAAATCGCATTAAAAATGCATTGAATGTCACAGCCTATTCAAAATACCATCAGACAAAATTTACTATAATGGGGTAAGATAACGTAAAGTGAATTCTTTTATTATATACAAAAATTCGATTAAAAACACTGTAATCGGAAATCTTGCAGAAATGACAAAAAAATAGACGTGGAACACATAAAGAATTTAGAAAAAGAAAAACGCTAAAATACGCATTGAAAATGCATCAAGATCACGACTTCACGACTCGGAATTAAGTTTTTGAGCGAAGCAACGTTCTATATCACAGGATTCGAATGTCACAGGACTTGTGTTAGACTGGATTTTGGAATATAATACTGAATTACAGTTAAACTCTAGTCCAACTAACTTATCGAATCTTAATTCGATTGAGCGGATTTTGGATGTCACGGAAAGGTATCTCAGTGCTAAATAATTTTACCATGTTGTAATACCGTAGATTTGCGCGACGGCTGCTTGAATATCTGGACAATCTGTCTCCGGGCATCTACCAAGAATTTTTGGAATCCATGCCAAAGGCAAGTTGCAGCTGTTTTGCGTGTCAAAGTTGGGATAATGCATTATTAAATATATGGCAATAATGTTTTATTTCTTCAGTGTAGAAGATTTAAGATTAGGTCTAATCTGTGAATTGTTAGAATGATAATTCCCCTAAAGGCTACAATGTGACATTAAATGTGTCATCGTAATATTGGTTTACGTTAAGTATGAATGTTGTGCATTTTTATTTACTCCAAAAGAGACACCAATATATTGAATTATTTAAATAAATTTGTACACCGCAAAAAATCAGAGCTCTTAATTATCTTTTCTGAAATGTGTATAAATCCAGCATAAGTATATTTAAAACTTTCTAAAACATTTTCATAAAATGTTAGATAATATTTTATGTTATGTTATTAAACTCTATTACGGTAGAATATTTTATAACTTTGTTTAAATCACTAATTTAAAATGTACAGAAAAAATATTAATCTTATATACAAAATAAAAAATAACACAGTATGTATTAAAGCAAATATTTAAAAAAATTCACTCGATTAAAAAGCATTAAATTTCATTTTTTAAATCACAAGTTTCTAAAGCTTTATTTTTAAAAATTTGCATTACTTAAAAAAGACATTTTAATGGAACTTTTTTCTTTTGGCTTAGTATCAACAGCCTTATCTTTTCATCATTAAAAATATAGTTTTACTCTTTAGTCATTTTTATCTACTTTGTCAGCAGCGATTCAAAACTTATGCTGCATATAAAAAAATTAAAAAATAGTTAATAATTTATTATTCCTAAAAACCATCGCCTTTTTTATATGCGTTACAAGATGAAACTCCGTAAATGCTACACAAGATTTTTGAAATTTTAATGAATTGACGTACAAATTTTAATAAGAGTATAGATTAGTTAATGTATAAATATTCTACTTTCGTTTTTTATGAAACACTTAAGATGAGTATAATTACATTTGTCAGTGAGTTGCTTGAAGGGTTAACTCATATTGTTTATTCTTTTTGTGATGAGGTAATTATGGATTGCGTGAGTTTATGCTACTCAATTTACTTTTGGAAAGCAGAAGAGCTAATCAGCAATTCATATTTAAGGCATAATAACTCAGAAATGTGCTAAAGAGTAACAGGATTCTTTGAAATTAAGTTAAATAAAAAGTACGCATTATTTATATTTTTATACTTTTTTTCATA
Organism: Maratus speculifer; assembly: GCA_964019185.1. Classification (NCBI taxonomy): domain Eukaryota; kingdom Metazoa; phylum Arthropoda; class Arachnida; order Araneae; family Salticidae; genus Maratus; species Maratus speculifer. The sequence continues at coordinate 35,661,259 of OZ025293.1, forward strand.
AAACTTAATTTTGGTAGGAAGAAAACTAATTTCCTATGTAAACTTTTTCCTATGTTATACAGAGGCAGTTAAAGAAGCACTCTAAACGACACATACATCGAAATTCAATAAAGTCATAAACTGTCTTAACACTGTTGTATTTATTTTTAATAAAAATATGAAAAACAACATCATTACAGCTTAGAAATGCTGTGGACTAAGCTCAATTTAAATTAATTGATTAAAAGAGATACAATTTTTCCCTACGAAACATGATTATGTATTTTTTATACATTTTATTTATTTTATTTTTTCGCCAGACTTTCAATTTGAGGTAACAATGCAATAAAGTCTTAATGTATTTCAATGAGTTCTGAATCTTTAACAAAAGGTATAAGAAAGAAGTTAACTACTCTTTGTCTCCATAATCGTCATACAAGTGCTCCTGATTTAAAAAGGTACATTCAAACACTTGTGATGTTGATATAATTGCTCGAACTGTCCAAAGACAGCTTACGTAATATGCTCTGCAAGCTTAATGAACGTCGAAAAAGTCTTTTCTGGCATGAATAAATAAATAAATAAATGTGGAAGCAACTTGCTTTAATTTAAAAAAAAAAGATCTGGTTAACGGATCAGTAAGAGTTAGAAACTGATTCAGGAGAATCTAAACATAAACCATGTGAATCAAGTGGCTAGCTGTTTGTTAGAAGACCAATGAGCCAAACACACCATCAAGTTAGCATTTCGTCGACTGCTAAATTCATAGTAAGTTAAATGGACTGAAAATGCACATCAAGCAAAGTTTGCTACCAGTGTTTTAAACGACAATTTGTCGTGGCAGATACTTTAACATCTACAATTGTGCTGTACAGCTAATATTATCACTTTACAATTGTAATAGAAACGTGCAAAATGCTAGGAAAGCTGCGGTCACTGCACTACATTATAAATATGTAAATTTGTCTTTAAATTGTCCACGTCTGACACAGTCCCCCTGAAGTTGATAAATTTATATAAAGGGATGTTTAAAAGCTATTCGCATTTGTTAAAACAAATTTTTGAAAAAGCCTTTAATTTAAAAGAGTTAAAACAATATAATTTTTATGACCAATGTGCGGGTAAAACAGAAGTATTTTTCTCATCAGTTCATTAAATCATAAAATCTATTCATATATTTCAAGATCAGCAAATCTTGGATCTGTGTGCGTGTGTGTATATAAATGCAATTTTTATCTCAAACACGCTTTGACGATTTAAAATAAATTTTGGGACGTTTTAGGATATAAAATATCCTTTGGGTTATATCACATGTTGAAGGTAATTCGATATCTGAGTCAGTTTGGGTGACTGCGGTTTAATATATTTCCATAAATATGAAGGTTGAAGCAGTTATTAATTTGTTCAACATTTGTCAGTCAACAAAGTCGCAAAATTGACAACATTTCCCCATTTGGCAAAATATTGACGGCAATGACGAAATTGGCAGAGAAAATCTACTTTCTTGCCAATCAATCAAATGCAAAAAAATACATAATAAATAAATTGCATCTAATAGCAAAACTCATGCGCACACAAAAACAAAAACAAGAGAGAAATTTGGCGATATTTAGTTAATTCGGTGAAATTTGGTAAAAAGTAATGGCTTTGCGGAATCTGCGGAATTATCTTGAAATTTTTATTAGGCGCCGAGATACATGATACAACCAAAGTCCATAAAAATTTCTTGCAAATATTATTCAACCAATCTATGTATGTGGAATATGCTGTACCTGTCATAAAATATTCTGATGAAAACACCTATAAGTTTTAAAATAAATATGCTAAAAGCTAAACTTCCATGTAACGATAAACCCTGTTAATGAAAGACTTCTAAATTTTATACATTATGAGTTTGTGCGTGCGCTTGTGTGTACGTATTCGGGATGAGGATATGGGGATATTAAAATGAGACTGCTTTTCCTTCAGAGCTTTCAATGAGGCTTCTACTTCTAATTGCGAAAACTCAAAGAAAGAAAAAGACGTACATATTTTTTCTTTTTCGTTCAGTAATACCTTTAAAGAATTTAGAATGCATAGGAGCCTTCTAAGTACTTGAATTAATCGTACTTAGATGTCAGTACTGAATCATTTGTAGCATTATTTACAAATGTTTCTTTATTGTTTTTGCATTGGTTTTTTGAGACGCTCTATTTTTAGAGTTATTTAACTTTTTTGTGAAGCAAATTAATGCTTTATTATTTTTTAACTTCCTTTTAATATGTGGATGCTTTCAAATTAATTTTAGAAACAACGGATTTCTTTTTAAAAAATGTGGAAGTATTTTGACCCTAATATAAGGCTTAATAACAAACAGAGCAACATTACAAAAAAAAATATTTTGCATATGATTAATAATAGTATTTTAGAAATATTAAAAGTGATATATTTTTTAGTCTTCTTTTATAATAATATGATGAAGAGAGGCTTAAATAGGGTTTTTAATCAAAAAGAAATATTTTTAATTAATTATATTTCGCCATTTAAATCTGTCTAATTCGTGTTCTTTTTCAAGTGAAGCATGATTCTAACATAAATGTTATTCAATCAATAATTGTTAATAATGTTGCATTATTTTAAGATATTGCATAGCTTTTATCGCGGGCTTTGAGCGCAGCGACCGAATCTAGAAATTCCGTAAAAAGAAAACCTAACACTTCCGTAACGAAAAAACCTAACACTTCAGCTAACCTCGTTTCAGTTCGGTAAACTTCGGAACGGTATCCTTCGGTAGACTTCGGCAGACATTGACGCGGTATTTTTCAGATATTAGGATATCAAGTCCCAAACTTATGTTTCTTATGATCTAATTTTCATAGCGTGGCCAAATTTTGTTTGGTAATTTATTATGAGACAGTGTTAATTTTTGGTGACAGGAGACCCCCCCCCCCCGTGAGAGTCGAAAAATTTAAAATGCTTATAACTCGCGATCTAATTTTCGTAGCGCGGCCAAATTTTGTTTGGTAATTTATTATGAGACATTGTTAATTTTTGGTTACAGGAGACCCCACGGTGAGAGTCGAAAAATTTAAAATGCTTATAACTCGCGATCTAAATTTCGTAGCGCGGCCAAATTTCGTTCGGTAATTTATTATGAGGCAGTGTTAATTTTTGGTGACAGGAGACCCCCCACGGTGAGGGTCGAAAAATTTAAAATGCTTATAACTCGCGATCTAATTTTCGTAGAGCGGCCAAATTTTGTTTGGTAATTTATTATGAGACATTGTAAATTTTTGGTGACAGGAGATCCCCCAAGGTGAGGGTCGAAAAAATTAAAGTGCTTATAACTCGCGATCTAATTTTCGTAGCTCGGCCAAATTTCGTTTGGTAATTTATTATGAGATATTATTAATTTTTGGTGACAGGAGACCCCCACGGGGAGGGTCGTAAAATTTAAAATGCTTATAACTCCCGATCTAATTTTCGTAGCGCGGCCAAACTTTGTTTGGTAATTTATTATGAGACAGTGTTAATTTTTGGTGACAGGAGACCCCCACGGTGAGGGTCGAAAAATTTAAAATGCTTATAACTCGCGATCTAATTTTGGTAGCTTGGCAAAATTTTGTTTGGTAATTTATTATGAGACAGTGTTAATTTTTTGGTGACAGGAGACCCCCCCACGGTGAGGGTCGAAAAATTTAAAATGCTTATAACTCGCGACCTAATTTTCGTAGTGCGGCCAAATTGTGTTTGGTAATTTATTATGAGACATGGCTAATTTTTAGTGACTGAAGTCCCCCACGGTAACAGTCGAAAAATTTAAAATGCTTATAACCCACGATCTAATTTTCGTAACGCGGTCAAATTTTGTTTGGTAATTTATTATGAGACAGTGTTAATTTTTGGTGACAGGAGGCCCCCCACGGTTAGCGTCGAAAAATTTAAAATGCTTATAACTCGCGGTCTAATTTTCGTAGCGTGGTCAAATTTTGTTTGGTAATTTATTATGAGACAGTGTTAATTTTTGGTGACAGGAGACCCCCCCACGGTGAGGGTCGAAAAATTTAAAATGCTTATAACTCGCGATCTAATTTTTGTAGCGCGGCCAAATTTTGTTTGGTAATTTATTATGAGACTGTTAATTTTTGGGGACAGGAGACCCCCCCCCCCCACGGTGAAGGTCGAAACATTTAAAATGCTTATAACTCACGATCTATTTTTTGTAGCGCGACCAAATTTTGTTTGGTAATTTATTAAACTATTGCATAGCTTTTATCGTGGGCTTTGAGCGCTGCGACCGAATCTAGAAATTCTGTAACGAGAAAGAATCCTAACACTCCGGCTAACGTCGTTTCAGTTCTGCAGACATTGGCGCGGTATTTTTGCATAAGTTGACAAAAAATGCTGTGCAATAGCTTTACCGCGGCAGTCCCCGAGTGCCACACGTATTTTTTTTTCAGAAACTATAAGAGTAATTAATAGCCATTAAAAGATTGTGCTATGTGCTTCTCCTCTCTGTTTGTATGATAAATGGGTCTCAAATTTTAATAGCAGGTGAAATAATTTGATGGAAACAATAACTTCATAAACAGCTGAGAACGACTATAAGGTAAGATTTTAAAAGATGTTTGGATTTTAGATTTTTTATGCTAAAATCGAAGATTTAAATAATGTTAAAATAAATAAAGGCCAATAATAACAAAGGTAAAGAATTTTTAGAATTTTTTCAATATTCAAGTTTTAAATAATTTATTTTTTTTTTTTTTTTAATTGAGACATAATATTTTCAAATTAATTGTTAAATGAGATTTGCTTGTGAGATATCTTGAGTTATATAACTTATTTATTTTATTATATGAGTCATGAAATTAACCGAAAAGTATCATATAAAACTGAGTTTTGTTACAACCAATTGTTTTACCTATGAAAATACTATTGCATTTCTCTAAATTTAATGAGTTTTACTTTAATGAAATTTTAAATCGATTTGTAGTTTCCGAGATTTTAAATGTTTGGAGAATTTCTAAGTTGCACTGAGATGCGAAAAGCAAATCAAAATAAAGTGAGTGATAATCAATGCAATGCATTTGTAGAAATTCTGAGAAGTCTATTAGGGAACTAAAATAAAAATTATCCTCAACTATTTAGTAGCAGAATTTATAATATTTATTAAGCGATATGAAATGAAGACGCATACTTTTCACGCCATTCTGTATGCATATGCAGGATGTTTCACAAAAGATTTTCAAAACTTTAAGGGGGTCCGGGAAACATTTTAAAACAATTTTTATTTATTGAGTTAAAAGTAAAAAAAAAATATTGTTACCCAGATTATTTGTAAACAAAATCACCAAATAAAACTTCTCATATTTTTAAAATTAAAATTTGCAGTAATTAAATTAAAATACGGTGCAATTTAAAATTGTTGCAACTCGAAATACTTGTAGAATTTTATTTTTTTCCCCTTTAAATAACAGAAAAATGTAAGGTTTAATTTTGATTCCACATTTTTAAATATAATAATTTAAAATAATAATTAAATAATAATAATAATTAAAAATACTGATTAAAAAGATATAAAGTAAAAATTTAAGGAAAATTATGTAACTTAGAAAAAAAGTAAAATTTTCAAAATTAAGTGTTTTTTTTTTTAATTTGCTGGATTAAAATTAAAGTAAAACAGAAGACATGTTTGAAGTTTGGACTATTTATCTTATGACTTATATTATTTTAACTATGAAAAATAATGAAAAAACAATCATGAAGTAATTAATCTACATTTTCACAAGAAATCATCTCCTTAAAAACCATTGCTTGAATGCTAAATTTTGTATAAAAAGAAATAATAAAAATAAATAAATAAACGGAAAAAATAATATTTCTTGTTCCAATTAAGAAAGAAACATTATTTAAACATCATTTTAAGCAGAAAATAACAAAGAAAATTTTTTAAACCAATAAAGTTTTTTTCAGAAAATTTAGCGATTTTCATGTCTTAGAACTCCTTAGAAGGTAATAGTATGCATCAAAACAACGCATGGTGGGAAATAAAATGCAAAGGTGCTTGCACATTTGGAAACTTGGTCAATACACTCTAGGGTGGATCGAAAAGTATACGAAAAAAATTTTTTTTTAGAAATCACTAACGGCGCGGCGTGCAAAAGTTACCTTTTATGCATACTAGTTTATAGCATTTTTTTTTATTAAAATCCATTCATATCTTCCGGTGCCCCAAGCGCCCCAAAAATGATTAAAAATTGAGTTTTTTATGATTTTTTTTATATTTTTTTGTTTATTTATTTTTAGGTGCGTTCGTAATTATATAATACGTAGCACCTATAGTTGTCGTTCAGTCCGTCCGTCTGTCCGTCCGTCTGTCCGTCCGCATATAACAACGCAAAAACTACCCAACCGAATCGTTTGAAATTTAAAATACATAATTATTACATAATTTTGTCGAGTCATTTCAAATTTTATGAAAATCGGATGCATAGATCAATTACAGGGGCAATCAAAAGTATTCCATTACATTACGGTCAATGGGGAAAAAAGTTTCAAATGCATTTTAATCGTTTGAAATTTAAAATACGCAATTATTACATAATTCTGTCGAGTTATTTCAAATATTTTGATAATCGTGTGCATAGATCAATTACAGGGGCAATCAAAAGTATTCAATTACATTATGGTCAATTAGGAAAAAGTTTCAAATATATTCTATACGTTTGAAATTTAAAATACATAATTATTACATAATTTTGTCGAGTTATTTCAAATTATATGAAAATCGGATGCATAGATCAATTACAGGGGCAATCAAAAGTATTCCATTACATTACGGTCAATGGGGAAAAAAGTTTCAAAAGCATTTTAATCGTTTGAAATTTATAATACGCAATTATTACATAATTCTGTCGAGTTATTTCAAATAGTTTGATAATCGTGTGCATAGATCAATTACAGGGGCAATCAAAAGTATTCAATTACATTATGGTCAATTAGGAAAAAGTTTCAAATATATTCTATACGTTTGAAATTTAAAATACATAATTATTACATAATTTTGTCGAGTTATTTCAAATTATATGAAAATCGGATGCATAGATCAATTACAGGGGAAATCAAAAGTATTCCATTACATTACGGTCAATGGGGAAAAAAGTTTCAAATGCATTTTAATCGTTTGAAATTTATAATACGCAATTATTACATAATTCTGTCGAGTTATTTCAAATATTTTGATAATCGTGTGCATAGATGAATTACAGGCGCAATCAAAAGTATTCAGTTACATTATGGTCAATTAGGAAAAAGTTTCAAATATATTCTATACGTTTGAAATTTAAACTACATAATTATTACATAATTTTGTCGAGTTATTTCAAATTTTATGAAAATCGGATTTATAGATCAATTATAGGGACACTCGAAAGTATTCCGTTACATTACGGTCAATGGGAAAAATGTTTCAAATGCATTTTAATCGTGTTACACTCATACGAACTTAATAAAATTTATATGCAACTATAAAGTACATATTATAATATACATCATACATAATTTGTGGTGCAAAGAACATTTGTTATTGATTTACAAGGCCACACAAAAGTATTACATTATATAATGGTATAGGAAGAACATTGTTTGATGAGCGTTTTAATTGTAATTCACTATTTACAATTTTATGAGATTGACATATGAAAGTAATATTTTTAAAACTTCGTTATCGTACGAACGCACCTAATTTGCTACGCTTCACGTGCAATTTCCAACTTGTTTCTTAATTACTTTTGGCGCGGGGTGCAAAAGCTATCTTTTATCTATCTTAGCTTACATATGTTTTAAAAATAAAATTCATTCATATCTTCCGGTGCCCCAAGTGCCAAAAAATTGTTTAAAATTGAAATTTTCTTGAAAAAAAGTATTTTTTGTTTTATTTTGTTTTATTTTGTTTTATTTTATTTTATTTTATTTTACTTTTTGAAATTCATTTGGCACTGGGTTGGAAAGTGTTTATTACAACACTACATAACTCTGCAGTTCCCATATATTTTTTTTTAATCAAAATCAATTCACATCTTTGATGCACCAATTATAATTAAAAACTGAAGTTTTTACAAAAATGTATTAAGAATTATAATTTACGAAAAATACTTACAAATTTTGAAAACAGTTTAATTAATTACGTATAAGGTTATAAATAACATTAATTTTACAATAATAAGCAACATATAAATTTAAAAATCAAAGCATTAAATCATAAAAATTACAAAAATCGAACTTACGTAGAGAAAAGTTTTACATCCTTCAATTTAGAAATTTACATATTTTTAAAGTTTGTAATCTTTTTTGATATCATAGTGTTTTATATGGCTTCTTGATTTTAATCTATTCAATATAAAACCGTGTCTCTTTTCTTGACCAGATACAGTTTCTGATGCCTCAGACACTAGTCGAACGCATCTTTCAACCGCTTGGGTATGGCATGCATATTTTGACCATTCATTCGTTTTTACAACTTTTATCATATTCTCAATTTCTTCGCAAGGCACATTCATCAAAAGAGGTGGTTCAAAATGTCCAACTCGTTGCCAGTCAATAAGTTCGAAATAATCCTTCGCTTTGAAGTTTATTTGGGGTACTTTGAAAATTCTCACTTCTGGTGATTTTCTCTTTTTATTTCTAGCATAAATTAGCTTTCGCATTGCTAAAGATCTGATATGCTCTCTGTTATCTGTGAGCATTGACAATAGCAAATTTTCAAGGTAGCAAAAAAAAAAAAAAAAAAAAAAAAAAAAAAAAAAAAAAAAAAAAAAAAACTATTTTGTTGAATAACAGTATTTGCGATCTTTCTTCAATTTGTTTTCCAAATATCTAGAATATGTGATAAGTTTCCAAATACGACGCGCTCCTTCAGTTATGGATGGCTTTGTTCTGATATGGAACCATATCGGTGCATATAGCTTCATAATATATGTTCTAAGAGTAATGAGATTATCAGAAGGATTTTCTGTAGCCACTTATAACCTTAAAATTCTACACGCAGTTGTTAGCCATCTTGAGTGATAAACTGGACCAGGTTTCATTAATGTTAGATCAGAACCACATTCACCATGTGATGTTGCTATGCAAATATTATATAAATATTGCTGGTCATTGCTGAGAACTCTTCTATCTATGTTGACTTCCAAATAATAAAGTATAAAAAGTTTATTTTATACATTTAATAAAATATAATAAACGATTTCTCATCCTCTCGATCTACGTTTTACGTTAGATGAATTATTCTTTAACTGTTAATTCTACTTGTATTTTCTAGCTCAAAATTTGCATGAAACTCGATTTTCGGCAAATAATTAAAAGTTTTGGGGCACTGGAAAAAATTTATCAAAGTCGAAAATTAGTTGGATGCATGCTAATATACTATAAAATGCATCTTTTTTATCCCGCTGATAAAATAATTTAAAAGAAATTAAAAAAACAAAAATTATAAATGTTTATAAAAATTCCAATTTTTTTTACTATTTTGAGGGCGCTTGGGGGCACCGGAAGATATGGATGGATTTAAATTTAAAAAAAAAGATCTAACTAATATATATATGAGGCAACTTTCGCAACCCGCGCCAAAAGTAATTTTAAAAATATTAAAAAGTAAAAAAAAATTATAAAATTTATAAAAATTTTAATTTTTAACTATTTTTGAGGCGTTTGGGGCACCGGAAGATATGAATGGATTTCAATTAAAAAATATATGTGAATTAGTATGCATAAAAGGCAACTTTTGCACCCCGCGCGAAATCGATTATCCGAATTTCGATTTTTCGATCCACCCTAATACACACGTTTAATAATCATTCCTGCTTCGAGTAATCGGGAGAAGAACGATACTAATATGCAAATAAGCATGCAAATCTGATATGGGGTAGAAGAAAGCTTATGCAGAATTTCACCTCAATTAATATGTAAAATCCATTGATCAAAATATGCAACTATGTCTATTAGGGAACTAAAATAAAAATTATCCTTAACTATTTAATGGTACAATTTATAATCATTATTAGACGAATTCAAATGAAGACGCATTCCGTTCACGCCATTATGTATGCATATAATGTGTGTGTTTCATAAAAGATTAGCAAAACTTTAAGGGCGTGCGGGAAAATAAATTAAATAGATAAAATTTTTGTGATGGTTACCCACATTATTTGTTGACAAAATCACTTAATAAAACTTTTCATATTTTCTAATTAAAATTTTAACTTTATTAAAAAGGTAGTGTAACTTAAAATTGCTATAACTCGAAATATTATTTGTAGTACTTTTTCCCCTCTTTAAATAGCAAAAAAAAATGTAAGTTTTAATTATGGTTAAGCCATTTTTAATATAATAACCTAAATAAGAATAAAAAATATTTAAAGTATAAGTTTAAAAAATATGATGTAACTTAAAAAAAAAAGTCATATTTTCAAAATTAATTTTTTTTTTCAAATTTGCTGAATTAAAATTAAAGTAAAATATTTGAAAAAAAAAACATGTTTGAAATTTGAACCATTTGTCTTTAACGGTTCTTGACTTATAGCAATTTAAATGTGCGAAAAGATGAAAAACTTATCATGAAGAAAAGCGTGATTTAAAAAGAAGCCAAAGATGGTGAGAATTATTGAGTGAAAGCTATATTTTGTAAACAAACCAAAACGAAAAAAATATATTTCCTGTTTTCATGAAGGCCAGTGTCAGACGACCTATTTTTATCACGTTGGTGGTTTCTGCATGAAAACGCGTCACCTGTCACACGAGCGTTTTTCTCGTCTGCGTTCAAACAAATGCGGCAAAAGAAAAATAAATGATGAAGAGGAATTGAACAAGAATTTTGCTTTATGGTATTTAGCAAAAAATGGTTTAAAAAAGAAAGGAAAAAAAGAAAGAAAGAAGAACCGTCTTTGTATGTGTACAAAATAATAACAATAATAATAATAATAATGATAAATTACAGATAATTACGTGATCTTCATTACATTTTTCTCATTCTTTTTCTTTTGTTTACTTAACTTAACATTTTTTTCTTTTAAATAATGACAGATGCCGCATGTCTCTAACAAGGAAGGTCTCCATTGGGGGCATAGTCAGAATTTTTTGGAAAAAATACAAACTAAACTACTCATGTAGGTAATAAAGGATCAGTGAAAATTAGCTTCGGAATTACATTATTAGATATGTAAAAAAATAAAATAGTTTGGAATAATTGGCGTGAAAAGCTGAAAGCGACACGGGATTTGGCAAGCAGTGCATTTCCTCGCCAAAAACGGACGATTTTAACGAATCTGAAAATTGAATTTAATTGACTTCACTGTTAAAAATCTGCAGCATTTACTGCAACGTCACTCCACTACTTTTATAGAATATCTCTCTTCTGACCAATGAGAATGCTCCGTAGCACGTTGAATTGACCGTGTCATACACTGTTAAAAATCTGCTGCATTTTGTTGCAACGCACTCCACCGCTTGTATATAATATCTCTATTCCAACCAATGAGAAAGCTCCATTTCACGGCCAAGTAACCGTTTTCTATACAAGCAAGGGAATGTGTTGCAACAAAATGCAGCAGATTTTTAACCCTCCAAGCGTCTTGCAAATGGGTAAATTTGTAATGTTGTTTTCTCTGCATTTTGTCTTAATTGCTAATAAGATATTATTCTTTCAATATTACATAAAAAAATCTTATTTAGGAATATAAATGTAATCCTTGAGAGTCATAATCATTCTTCAATGCTTTGAAAATTCATTAAATTTATAGAATTATAATATCTTAAACAATGCTTATATTGCAGTGAAATCTGGAGCTTAGTGTACGGAATATTACGGGCCAAACGCTTAGAGGGTTAACAGTGTATTTTTCAATTTGGAAAAATTTTAATCAATTTAAATTGTGTTTTAAATGATAAAATATATTAATTTCATTTTGTTATAAGTACATATAAACGTATATGATAAAATTACACTTAAAGTAAAGTAAAGTAAAAATGCAAAACTAAAATTACTTAAACTAAACTTATAAATTGAACATAGAAAGTTTTTTCTTTAAAAAGTATTCGAAGCGTAAAAGCGTATTTTTCAAAATTTTGTTTTTTCGCCAACCGGAGATAAATCGCCAAATAAACGAAATTTTTATTATTTTTTTACGGACGTTATAAGGAGATTCCGCCGAATTTTTTTTTATAAACATATATAACTATATGAGAAGAACATTCTGTAATTTTTTCAGATTTTTCTGAGTATGCCCGTATGGAGACCTTCCTTGTAAGTTATTATTATTATTACTATTTTTATATAATTCGGACAACGAATACCACACATAATATTGGAAATTCTTATATTTAAAAAATTACATACTTCACGTAGAGGTCTGCAAGGGACTATTTTCATTCATGACAGTTGGGCCGGGCGCAGCCCTTTCTTTTGTTAAGGAGTCGAGCATATCTAAACTATGACCTCGGCTTTACTTTATTATGAAGGATCAGACCGGGCCGAACCTAACTTATTTTCTCATTATCGAACCGGTATTGATAATCATTCTTCTTAGGTCTTTACGGGCCTAAATTTTCAGTCCCGAGCTCGACCCAATCTGTAAGAAAAATCTTGTATCGATATAACTTTGATATAAACAAAAATTTTTATCAAAGAGTGCATCTATGTTTAAATCGCATTTCTCTATATTTAAAATTTATTCTTTTTAAAGAATAGTAGATTTCTAGGCAATAAATTTAACATACAGTAAATTTTTGAAAAAAAACCCCGTTTACGACAGAATTCTGTCTTTAATGGATAAATGTGCTAATCTATGCTAAATGAATATAATAATACGTGAAAAAAAGTGCCATACATTTACACCTGCTATGATATATATTATAAAAAATGCATTAGAAACAAGTTCAAAAAGGAACTTGTTTATTATGCATTTTTTGTCTTTTAAGATTCCGTCTTAGAAGATTTTATTCTATAGCATTTTTCTTATTTTTGATTCTCCAATACATGGAATAAAGATTAATTATATTAGTGATAGATGAAATATTTGGATACAAATAGTTTTATACATATATGTATTGCAGTTTTCTTTAAAAATGGAAATTATAAACATAAACTAGTAGGATGTGGCTATCACAAAACTTTTTTCTATGCCATACATGTTAATAATAAAAAATTCGTTGGCACAGTGCCAAAATTAATGGCAATCTATGCCTTTCATGAGAATTCTAATGATATGAAATTCCGTGCATTAGCTCTCGAGATAAGATTGTCGATAAAATAATGTAAATCGTGCAAAATACAGCATAACAGTGCCACTTGTTAGACGATTTACATGGAAAAAATATTTGGAACATCTTAGGTCAACATCTAACTCAACCTAAAGTTTGATTAAAATCCAGGCTTTCGTTCTTGAGATAGGGGTATGGCGGAAATTGTGAAAAATGCAGAATAAGAATAATTGAAAGAATAATTGAATCTGAAGTTTTATGAAAATCCGTGCAATATTTCTAATGATAGAGTTATTGCTGAAATCGCAACAAAATGAAGCACAGCAGAGTCATCTGTTGTCCTATTTACTCAAAAAAAAAAAAAAAAAAAAAAAAAAAAAAAAAAAAAAAAAAAAACGTTAATTTATGTCAAGGATTAACTAAATCTAAAGTTTGATGAAATCCGTACATTAGTTGTCGAGAATGACCTATTGCGGAAGTCGTGAAGAATACTGTGTGTCAGAGCCACCTGTTGAGCGATTTACACCAAAATATTGAAAATGTCATTTCATGTCATGAACTACCTGAACCTGAAGTTTAATGAAAATCTCTGCATTTGTTCTTGAGATAGTGCTATTGCGTAAATCGTGAAAAATGCTTCATAGCAGTGCCACCTGTAGACGCAATTTACACAAAATTTAAGAAATGTCAATTCATGTCATGGACTAACTAAATCTGAAGTTTGATGAAAATCTGTGCATTAGTTATCGAGACTGAGCTATTGCGGAAATCGTGTAGAATGCTGTATAATAGAGCCACCTGTTGAGCGATTTAAACAAAAATGTTGAAAATTTCAATTCGTGTCATAGAGTAACTGAACCTGAAGTTTGATGAAAATCCGTGTATTAGTTCTTGAGATTGAGCTATTGCGTAAATCATGATAAATGCTGCATATCAGAGCCACCTGTTGAACGATTTTCACCAAAACTAGCCCAGTACCAGTATTTTTCATGATTAATTGAATATATATTTTTATTAAATTCCATGCATTAAGTTCAGAGTGACAGACAAACAGATTCACAGACAGACATTTTGTAAAAACATGTTTTTGGTATCACTGACCCCTAAAGCGTGTAAATCTGTTGAAAACCGGAATTTGTGAAAATTTTCACGAATCCATTAATTATTTCTTGTAAAAATTGAAGAACAACTTGAAAATTGTACACCAAACGTGGCAAATAAAGTGCATTCATATGGAACTATGTTTATATATATTGAGATTTTGATGCAATAGCTGTTAAACTCTTGTGCAGAAATGCATGAATACAAAATATGATATACGATTATAGATCTTAAATTCAGTAACACAAAAATAATACGATTCTATATTAAATACTACGTAATCAATATGGCAAACCTAGAATCATTACCCATGAAGAGATATCATTCAGTTGATTACACATGATAGGATTTAGTAGAATGAAGAAAGCCTTTATTATTACCTTTTTAAGTTTTGATTCTATTGTCATAGAATTTGAAGTGACTCGACAATATTCACCAACAATTACATGAATAAAATTTCAAACCATTTATTTAGTAGATTTGTGCTGTCGTATGCGGACAGACGAGCAGACCAGATGGCGATTATAAGTGCATCATACTTATATAAATCGGACATTTTCCATAGACCAAAATGTAATGGAATATTTTTGTGGGGTTCTGTAAAAAAAAAAACTATGAAGTTACGTACTTTATTTTCAAAAGTGAGCATGGTATAGTAAGCCTCAATAACCTATATCAATTACAGAGCAATCCAAGTATATTAACAAGTAGAATACGGACCAAGCAAACTTAGAGCAAATTAGAGTACGGATAGACAAACGGAATTCTTAAATTTTAAAATGTTAAAACGCCTAATAGGTTGAAATTTGACTTGCAGAAATTTATACCCAACAGACAATAGCGGTTTTTTTTCAAAGCCGTTTATTTAGCATACCATCTTTACATATGTATATGCCACTATTTAGCTAAAATTTAATTAAGGCTAAAACACTCTTAAATCTAATGAAATCACACTTTCAAAGATTATCTTACAAGGACAGACATGTTTCTAGTTTTTTACATGACCCTGTGTATCATTTTTTATATTCTATAAACGTATCTTGGTTTACTAAATGCAGTTCAGCGTAAAAATGCATAACTTATTCAAAAATCACCTTTAAACTAATTTAGTTCATATTCTGTAACCTGTGCAGTTTCTGCTGAGTTACCCTGTATATGATGTGCAGCATTTATACAAACAATGCAATATGCAGAAATTTAGTTACACTTAAAACTCATATCACATCTAAAAATGCACTTCAAACAATCATCTTTTATATGCAGTATTTCGGTTGCAGAATAGCATCCGATATTTTTTGTGTGCCCTTGTAAATACCATGCATTTTCTATGACACAGGATGTAACTCATTGTAAACCTTATCAACGTTTATCAATTTCATTATATGTGAAATAATTTAACATGATTAAAATATGATGAAAATAAAGTTTCATCCTATAACATTATTTAAAGGAATTTTTCTGTGTGGCAATGTAAATAAATAATAAGCATTTTTGTGCATCACATAATGTAACCGCGTGTATATTTTATACACTTCCGTAAATGCATATCAATTTCATTCTGTTTGAAAAGCTGTAACACCAATAAAATACACTTGAAACATTTTTTCCCATTGGCCGTTATGTAACATAAAAAATTCGACCGCTTCTGTAATTATATACATATTTTCATAAAATTTGGAGTAACTTGGCAAAATTTTGCAATAATTATACATTTAAAATTCCAAAACATTCGTTTGGTTAATTTTTGGTTTGTCATATCCGGACGGACGGACTGAACGACAACTATAGGTTCTATGGATTTATATAAGTACAAACGCAACTAAAAAGGATAAAATATGTATTTCTTCTCAGAATTCCTCGACCGAAACAATTTTTAAATTTTTACCATATCGACGAAACAATCCATATATTGTAGAATTAAAGCCTGGACGGGCCGAAATTTTTTAATGGGTCGCACCGTGCAAGACCTGAAAACTTTGGTCCGGGCCACCATCTAATTGCAAATCTATTAAAGCTATTTAAAATTACAAAGGGAGAATTCGATAATGAACTTAAAAAAAAAACCCTCATAATGAAATTCCTGCGTGAAAGCATCGCTCGTCTGAACAACTTCTAATCATATCCTCCAAAACGCAAAGGCTGCCCAGCGGGTTGAGGGGAAAAAGCATTGTTTTTCGCATTTTTTCACGCAAAGGAACTGAGTCGTCTGTGTGGACTGCGCAGCAGACGAACACACCGTTGAGAGAAATCGTCCATTTAACATTGGCCTAAGATAGAAACATGATTTAAACATTATTTCAGAAAAAAATTTAAACCAATAAAATCTTTTTAGAAAATTTGTAAATTTTCGTCTCCAGGGACCACTGTAAGAGGTAATAGTATGCATCAAAACAAACAACTTTTATAAAAGAATGCATGGTCGGAAATAAAATGCAAAGGTGCTGGCGCATCTGGAATCTTGGTCCATACACACGTTAAATATCCATTCCTGTTGCGAGTGATCGAGTGAGAAGAATGATACTAATATGCAAATAACCATGCAAATGTGATATAGTAAAGAAGAACGGTAGTGCAAATGTTCACCTCAATTAAAATGTAAAAGCTATTGATCTAAGTGTGGAACCATTAACCGCGATAGAATCTATTGGAAAACGCTGTCCTTCATTAATAGGGAGAAGAGTGATAGGAATTTTTACCTGTAGGATTTCGCAAAAAGTAAAAGGTAATTCGAAAAAGCGACGTTTTTGTTTAAATGACCACGATTTTATAAAGAATCGAAATTTGAAACGAAATATTGAGGAAAGATCTAGAGAATATACTCCCCTTTCATTATATGGTGATACCGTTTGTTTCAAATGTTTGTGATGTCAGAAACATGGTCGCCCAATGGGAAATGCAAGACGCGCATCTCCATTCTCACTTGACGTAAGACCATGCCAAGAGGAAATTGCTGGCCAGCCGCAAGATAGGGGCTGGCAATGATGGAGAACTGCCTGCTAATGGTGTACCACTGCATGATCACAGCTGCTCAGCTTCAGTCAACTTTGCTGTTGGAAATCATTAGAGAAAATTCGGATCGGCCTCCATTTTATCTCATGCGTTGGCCCACCACACGATGTAAGCGCACGAACATTTGCAGCATTATTGCTGAGAACTTTTATACTAGATGGCGTTGCAAATATCGAAGACATTGAGTATTTCGGAATTCATCATTCTGAGCATTTGGAATTTCATTCTGGAATTTTTAATCTTTTATTCGCGACTATAACGTACGTTGTGATTGTGATCAAGAACAATAACAACCATTAATAATAAAATAAATCAGTAAAACAATAAATATATTCTTTATTTTAACGGATTTTTTTCTTCTTAAATCTGATTTAAGTTACAAATGACTTCGGTTTTCATAATTCACAAACTTGAGAATTAGTGTATAAAATACAGGGTGTATCTAAACTCTTGGGCAAAACTTTAAGAGTTGATAGTACATATCATGACAAACAATATTAATAGGAAACTAAGGGTCCCAAATGTTTTCCGAGGGAGATAGGTGTCATTAAAGTTTAGGGTCCAAAATTTCAAATAAAGAAAAAAAAGGAAAAATTGGTCGATTGATTTGCTGTTTTCACTAAAACTATTCTTTATGTCAGAATTTTCTTGAAAATAAATTTCAAAAAGTACCGATAGAGGGCTTTTAGACTTTGGAGTAACGGAAAACTATTTTTTGCAGTTGTTTTTTGAATCTTATTAAAAGTTTTCGGAAACTTAAACTTAAAATTTGAGCTCAAAATCTGAATAGTTGGGAGTGGTTAAGTAGCGCAAACTGAACTGAGTTCAAAGGTTCACATTTCAAATGACTATAAAAAACGGAAAAATTAGTCGATTCAATTGCGGTTTTCGCTAAAACTATTCTTTAAATCAGTATTTCCTTGAAAATAAATTTTAAAGATAAATTTCAAAAAATGCCGATAGAGGACGCCTTAGACTTCGGAGTAACGTACAATTATTTTTTTAACCTCATTAAATGCTTGTAAAAGCTTGTACTTAAATTTTGTGCTTAAAATCTGAATAGTTTAAAGTGGTTAATTAGCGCAAACTGAACTGTGTTCAGAAGGGAGGAGGGGAGCTTCAAATTTGAAATGATTATAAAAAACTGAAAAATTGTTCGATTCGTAGGCGGTTTTTGCTAAAACAACTCTTTAAATTAGTATTTTCTTGAAAATAAATTTTAAAGATAAACTTAAAAAGTGCCGATAGAGGGCTCCTTAAAATTTGGAGTACAACTATTTTTAACCGTTATTTTTTAATCTCATTAAATGCTTGCAAAAGCTTAGACATAAATTTTGAACTTAAAATCTGAACCGTTGGGAGTAATTAAGTAAAGCAAAATTGAATTGCGTTCGAAGTGGGGGGGAGGGTCAAATTTCAACTCCTGAACACAGTGAAATTTGCACTTCTTAACCCCTCCCAACGATTCAGAATTTGAGCTCAAAATTTAAGTATAAGCTTTTGCAAGCATTTAATTAAATACAAAAAATAACGGTTAAAAAATAGTTGTTGGTTACTCTTAAGTTTAAAGCGCCCTTTAAAGAAATTTTTTGAAATTTATTTTTAAAATTTATTTTCAAGAAAATACGGAAATAAAGAATAGTTTTAACGAAAACGGCAAACGAGTCGACTAATTTTTCCGTTTCTTATGATCATTTGAAATTTGAATCCCCCCCCCTCCCTTGAACAGAGTTCAATTTGCGCTATTTAACCACTCTTAACCATTCAGATTTTGAGTTCAAAATTTAAGTTTATGTCTAAGCTTCTAAAAAAATTAATGAGATGCAAAAAATAGTTTCTTAACATTAC
This sequence comes from Maratus speculifer, assembly GCA_964019185.1. Taxonomy (NCBI): domain Eukaryota; kingdom Metazoa; phylum Arthropoda; class Arachnida; order Araneae; family Salticidae; genus Maratus; species Maratus speculifer. Next base: position 35,680,429 of record OZ025293.1, read on the forward strand.
AATGTTTCTATATACTTCTTTCGATTAAACTAGCGTACAGAAAAACGAGTCATAAAATTATGTTAGAAATTTTTGTAACGGTGCTGGATGGGTTTCTGCCCATTGAAAAAAACTGCCTGATGGTTTAACATTGTATAAACAATGCAGGATAACTGATGATGCTGGATTAACAGTGTTGGGCATTATTTTCTATCCAACAAAGGAAAACCAGTAGGATAGTTTCTAGCACTGAATTAAAAGTGCTGGATAGAAGTAATGTGATGGCATACTAATGCTGGCCTGTGTTGGCCATCACTGATGGTGCAGCTGCATTTCGCACGGACACTTTGTACTGGTTTAAGTAATGTCACCATTGTACTTTACTGCGAATGGCACAGCTGGATGTCATCTTTTTTCCAGCTGATGACCAACTGTTTCTTTCTTTACTGGGAATATTTTTTTAACAAAAAATAATTGCATATAATTAAAATGTCAATATATATAATGTAAAATGTCTGGAGATAACACCGTTCTTCTTTGTAACGGAAAGCAAAATGTAAAAATTATATAAAATTGAGCCAAAGAAAAGAAGGTAAGCTTAATTTTCAATCCATATTTAAATTACTAGGTTCTAAATGATTTCTGAAGTAGCCGAGTTTCTTTAAAGAAATTTTATTAACAGTTTGGCACACCTTAAGAAGAAATTTGATAAAATCCGTTATCTCTAACCAAATATAAAAAGAAGTGAAAATAAAATTAATTTTAAATACTTTACAATGTAGTTGAAACGGGTGTATGAATTCGGGTCTGTCTGGGCGAGTTATAATTTGCATAAATATTCTCTTATTCTCATGTAATTTCTATATGTTAATGAGGTTAACTATCACTATTGAAACTGAAGTGTGCAGCATTTATCGATCGTTTACAGGGACATACAAACGAATCCGACTACATTATTTTATATGAAGGGAAATCTTTTGAGTGCATTTTATTTAAATTGCTGGTGTAATTTCTGTTGTGAACTCTCATGTCATTGGTTGAAATGAAATTTCTTAATATTATGTTACTGTAAGTTATTCATTACAGTTTTCATGATGATATACGTCTTATGCATATTTTTTCATTCTCCATTATGTTTTCATTTATGTATGTCAAATTTGAACGGATGTTCGAATTTTAGAAAATTGTGTCTTAATATGTTATTTTCTTTACAAAGTTTAACAGGATTAAAAATTCCCTGCTTTTCCACTATCTTTTTTTATTTGTTTGTTTTGTTACTCTCAGCTGTAGTTCATTATAATAAAATCAGATATATATTATCAGATATTATATCTGTGGCTTCCGGTGATAATCAGGTAAGGCAGATTTTTGAAAAAATTGAGATAATTTGGGAAAATGTAACAAAGCACTTTCATCTGCCATAGTATTGAAAAATGAAAGTCGAATACTTTTGGTCATAGGGAGACTATAAATTTTCATTTAAAAATTGAAAAAAATTAATTGGCTCTGAATTAATAAAAACCTTTTTTGACCATTGGTAAACCATTTTTTAACTATTTTGGCAAAAGCACAGGTTCTTATATCCTAATTGAATGTAGTGAAAATTATTAAGTTCTAATCTATTTTATAAAAGTAAAGTTAAAAAGACATTTGAAAACTTTAAACGTTAATTACTCAAAATATTAAAAATGTGCCTTACCTGGTTATTACCGGAAGCCACATATATAATGGTACACCAAGGAATTTCATATATTTGCAATAATTTTCTTATAGATTTTATGGACATGTTAAAAGAATGGACACGTTAAAAACATAATGTAATACCTTGACCATGCATGAAAATGTATAGCAATAAAATTTAAAGTTATTGTGAATAAGGTAAGAATATATATGTGGAATGTATGTAAATAAGCATTGAATGTATGCACAAAAATAATAATAAACCCTGTTGTGACTAATCACTCTCTGAAAAGTATGCCTTCTACCGTTCAATATGTTTCGAAAAAGTAATTTGGGTTTTATTTCTTAGCAATTACTTAAGGTACTAAATCTGTTCACAAAGTTTTTTTTAACATATAGTTAGTATAAGATCTTAGGCGAATTTTTTGTAGTGTTTTAACATTTATATTGCCCGTGAGTATGCAAACTTGCTATATAATAAAACAAAAAAAAGAAAAAAATCAAACAGACATGGTCTTGTTTATTTTTTATGAAATGAATCTTTTAAAATCATGTTGCAGGAAGATATTTATTTTTAAAGATCTTTCTTTTATTTCATATATCAGTTTTTAAATTCAAGATTTAATTATTTTAGAGAGAGCCGATTACTATAAAATTTAACTCAGATACGGCTTAATCTAGATTCCAATAAAGAGCATACATTAAGAAAAAAACAATTATGCATCAAGCCAATATTATGAAACACTTTCAAACAGATTGAAAATACTGTAAAATAAGTCACTGTTTAATATGATAGGTAAAAGATAATATCTCATTTAGGGGGTCCCAGACACATTTAAAAAAATATTTATTGATTTAAAATTTTGAACTTTTTTTATTATTAACTGTATCACTTGTAAGCAAAATCACATGATAAAACTTATCGGATTAACTTTTAAAAAATTGAAAATTGAAAATTTATTAAAAAAGAGGGTAATTTCAAATCGTTATAACTCAAAACTTTATTTGTAGAATTTAATTTTCTTTTTACTTTTAAATAAGCAGAAAAAACACATTTTCATTTTTACTGAGCATTTATTATCAGCAATATTAATTAAAAATATATGTATATTTAGTGTAAAAATATGAAAAAAATCTGATGTAACTTTTATTTAAAAAAAACATATTTTCAAAAGCAAACATATGTATATATATACTAATTTTCTAAATAAAAATTAAAGTAAAACAATCAAAAGACAAGTTCCATGTTTGACGCTTTCTGTAATGGTTTTTGGCCTATAACAATTTAAATCTGAGAAACTTTGAAAAAACTCATTGTCGGAGTTTCCTCTTAGCCCACACAACTTTGAAGAAATTCCGTATTATTTATTGCTGCCACCACCGATATAATTTAGGTGATATCGGTCACGCACTGGGAGGATTGTTTAAATGAAAACCAACGCTTTCAATTAACTAAATTAACAGTTTATTTACACTCTATGTACACAACATAAAATACTATTTACACTTAAAACTCTCATGTAGGTGATCCGGTTCAACATTAAATTAAATACAGTAAAGGTTGGCTATGCACTGTTAAATTTACGTATTATCACTCTCACTCTATACACGTTAACTTAACTTTACCGGAGATCAATTTCGAATCTCCCAACACATGGGTTCTCAGCCTGAGCTCTATCCAAGAGCTCTACACATAGGGACAAACGTCCACACTGCTATCTCGGTCCCAACTCCTTATTTCTCAGCAAAACACTGCCCATTCTCAACTCCTGCTTCTCCCCAATGTAAACCCCCCTCCGGAGTTCCTATGTTGCTCGCATTTCACGTTGTTTCCTTGATTAGTGAAATGTCCTTTATTTACCCATCTTCCACAGACATCTCTGAAGGTCGGACACACCCCTCTGCAATCTTCTTTTTTTCCCCTCACTACACCTGTACGTATTCACCTGCTCAATCCAGCTTTAGACAGGGAAAGAATGTCACTTTGAAACTTCAGTGCACAGCCCATAAAATACATAATATATTAAGACAAAAATAACATAGAACTCCAGTTCTAATAGCATTTGTTTCTCAGAACCTGTCACTCATAATGAAGAAAAACATATTTTCACAAGAAGTTATTTCCATCACAATCATTGCTTGAAAGCAAGATTTTTAAAAACAAACCAAAACGAAAAATACAACATCCCCCCCCCTTTCAAAATAGAAACATGATTTAAATGTCATTTTAAGCATGAAAAGCAGAGAAATGTTTAATGTAATATTTTTTTGAGAAACTTTAAAGATTTTTGTGTCTCGGACACCCCTTAAGTAATTTTGAAAACGTACCACACATTAAAAAAAACGAAAGTTATATCTATAATCAGAAAAATATCGAATTATTTTCTTCAACCCTGTGTATTATCCATAGGTTTGAATATAAAATATATATTATGTCGATATTTGCTTCAGTTAGGCAACGGAAAGTACAGTTGAAAACTCCCTTTCAAATTCCGCCAATAACTACAATAAAACTCAAGAACTTTCCTGCATCCCTGAGTATTATCTATAGAATTTATATATACAGAGTAATGTACAAAAATTTAATTAATTTTAAAAATGCGTGCCACACCTGAATATAGGCTTTCAGCAATTATTTTTCAAAGAAAACACTGTAATGAATTGTTTTGTGTGTACCTGTAAATTAACTATGAACTTTGTGGTATCATATTCAAACAACAAGCATCTTGTAGTAAATCTCAGTGATATAGATCGAACTCAATATGTTTGAAATATTATAAAATCATTAAAATTCATCACAAACAAGTAATGAAAGGAAATTTTTGAGTGTCACTGTAAACAGTCTATAATTGCTACACATTTCATTGTAAATGCTGCTTATTATTATTTTCCTTTCATACGAAAACGAAATTTTATAAATGAAATATTTGTATTTTATATTTTAATCTGTACGTGAAAGGTAAAAGTAATTTTAAAAAGTGTCCACAGATGATATATATATATATATATATATGGTAAACATTTAAAAATAAAAAATGTCAAAGACTTTTAGGCCAGTGCAATAGAACGTTCCTTTAATAACATCTATTATATTTTTAAAAATAAATTACTTTAAATATGTATTCATACTAAACAAATGTAATTATTAACTCACTGTACCTAATATGCGTGAAAAATTATGTTTCTCACAATGGATTTAAAATTCATTATAAGTTTTCATGTATTAAAACAAACTTTTCTAATATTTTACATGGAAAGAGCTTATTTTGTTATTTATGCTTTTGAAAATTGATTACTTATGTCACTACGATTGGCAGAACAATCAATAACATTTGACATATCAAACAATTCGAACACATAGTTTCTATTTTCAGCAGGAACGTGATTAATCTCCAGAATAGTAATATGTTAATAACTTTCCAATACTTCAGTAAAACACTAAGTATTTGACAGTGGTGATAACATTTCAGAACTAAGTTACCTTAAACAGTTTTAAGTTCCAGACTAATTAATTCTAGCCATAGTTTCTATGATAACAATGTTCTACTTTCATGATTTACTGGTAGAATTTAACTGAATCAAGTACTTTATGCAGAATGTGGAAGAAACCTTTCTAAAAGACATTTAATATATTGAATTAAAGACCATAATTTTTAGTTACCTCAGAAAAATAATTTGAATTTAAAAGCTTATTAAATAAAAGTGTTGAAAATTGTATAAAAGCAGTTTTTCATTTTATATTATTCCTTTTTTAGCACGTAGTTTTTTCAATGATAGTTTACTTTTAATTATGTAAATTATGTAAAATTTCAAATATGCATTTTTTGTCTTGAAATTTCGTGAATAAATTAATAATATATTTAAAAGATATTTTTTCATATCTAGAAGTCCAGTGAGAAAACTTTAATTTTTTTATTGTTTCTAAAACATGTCTTTTGGCACAAATATGCTTATGATTTCATCCATTACAATTTTCACCATTTCTTTCATCTGTTAAACAACAAAAAGTAAAACAATCTCATAATTGGAATTGGCACAGAATTCTTCACAATCATCATCAGCATAATCTTGCACAATTCACAATATAGATATATCTAAAGCTAGAATTTCGAACATGCTTATTTTAATTTGAAAGTATTCAAGACACAAAAGTCTGGATCTCTATCAATGTATTCAGAACAGTTACAGTTACATTTACATATATGATATCTGGGTATAAGGAATTGTCTAGGCACTACGTGATAAATCCGATTAAAAAGACAACTAGCTATCAAATTCGAATGATCGTTCCAATCCTGAAAATTGTACTGTAATTCCTTTAAAAAGAAACATTTCAAAGTTATAGAGAGTCGTCGACGAAGTATGAAATTATGTCTTGCATGCAAAAATAACTTTATAACAATTTACCATTTTAATTACTTTTTTAATTGTTTCCAAATGTGCTCAATATGAAGCCCACCCACAAAAACATGTTCAATAAATTTATCTTCCTTTAATACCATAGTATTTGTCGTTACTATGGCGCAACATTTAAAAAAAATCTTTATAATTTTTCTTTATATGACCCCATAAACCCCAAATCGCTATACCATTAATTGTAATACAATCAATGAACTATTGAAATTACCACGAAATTACCTCAATTAAACACGGAAAAAAAATTGAAATGAATACAAACGAAATTTGCAGAACCAAAGCAGAATCATTTAGCCCTCAAACACTTTTAAATTACAAATAAAGTATTTGGTTTTATCTTCGCATTAGCCATAAAAAACAAAATAATACGAATTTGGGGTTACCAACACACATAAAACCAAAATAAAATGGAGAAAAATCATAATAACTTTATACAAGTATTGGGTGTATCAGTCACAATGTTCATTGAAGTCAAATGGGAGAGCAATTAAGATTAAATGTTTATTAAATAAAATATAATTTGAATTATTAAAATAGATATCCAGGGTTACACTATTCTCTGATATACAGAGCCAACAAACATATTCCTTGGAAAACAGTCATGAAATCACGATAGAAAACAGTCAAAAATTCACATGTTCTCTGCCTGATTGCAAAGTCAAGAAAATACACATTATCCGCTTGGTTGCAGATTCAAGACTGAACCCCTTTTTGGGGAAATATAATAAGAAAAAGCATAGAGATAAAATTACATGATCATAAATTTAAAAAATTATCATTAACTTGACATAAAATAATTTAAAAAACCAATAAATCTCTAATAATGATTTAAAAACTACTCAAGTTGACAACTTATTAATAAATAAAACATTAATTTTGACATAAAATAATTATAAGACTAATAAATATCCTTAAATTATTTTAAATTCAATTAAGCTGTCAACTTGTCAAGAAATAAACATTAATTTAATAATAAATCAATATTAAGTAGTTTTAAATTATTATTTTACTCATAAATATTAATCAAGAACTTTTATTTGACAGTAATTAATTTTGTCAAGGCCAAATCCATTAATATCAATAAATTTTATTTCTTTATTTAAGGCTTGCGCCTAAACATCCTCCGCCTCCATGAACTGAGTTCATCAAACGTAAAATTAATATAAATTAATCTTACCACTTTTCTTAATCAAATATTAAAATAATAAAATAAAAAAATTTTACCTGGAAAGTTTTTTTAAATATAAAATAAAATAAAACAATTTCAATATGAATTCTAACTTTCCTCTGGAGTTAAAAATTGCATAACTAAAATAGAGAAAGAAAAATTAATATACATTATAATTCAATGAATCACAAAAATTAAACATATAAAAGAAAATAATAAATGAAATACAGTCATTTTCTGCTGGTAAAGGAGAGAGTTTTTGTATGGGGCGTTTCAGTTCCCCGTGCAAAGTTTTCAGTTTAACAACCCGAAAATGACTATCTTCACCAGGAAAAAGTTCAATTATTCGGCCCCACTTCCACCTTAAGGGGGGCTGGTTTTCTTCCTTTATCAGTACTAAGTCACTGATTTTTAAGTTCGGATTACTCTTAAACCACTTTGTTCGTTGTTGCAGTTGTGAGAGGTAGTCTGAAGACCATTTTTTCCAAAAGCTCTGGAAAATCTTTTGCAGCAATTTCCAACGTTCCAAAGGAGTAATATATGTTGAGGAGATGTCAGGCTCAGGCAAGGATGTCATTGGTGCTCCTATAATGAAGTGTCCTGGTGTCAAGGCAGTGAAGTCATTGGGGTCAGAAGATTCAGCTACGAGCGGTCTTGAATTTAAACAAGATTCAATCTGTGCAATCAATGTTAAGAACTCTTCATAAGTCAAAATTTGGTCACCAATTGTTTTTTTTAAATGATTTTTCAATTGTTTTATTCCCGCGTCCCAAAGGCCTCCAAAGTGAGGGGCAGAAGGTGGATTAAATCTCCATATTATCATTTCGTCAGTCAGATATTTGTGAAAATTTTCATCAGAAACAATTCGAGCTATCATTTTCTTAATTTCTCGGTCAGCTCCTACAAGGTTTGTTCCTTTGTCTGAATATATTTCTTGAGGCTTTCCACATCGAGCTACAAACCTTTTCAACGAGGCCAGAAATGTTTCAGTGGTAAGATCTGTGACAATCTCAAGATGGATAGCCTTTGTTGCAAAACAAATGTAAAGGCAAATATAATGCTTAAAGGGTTTCACACCACGCCCCTTACGAGGTTTGATCAAAAAAAGACCAGCTAAATCCACTCCTACCTTCGAAAAGACTCGAACTTGTGTTACACGTGATGATGGAAGATTTCCCATTAATTGAGATGAAAGGTGTGGCATATTTCGGAAGCATTTAATACATTTCCTTATTTCTCTTTTTACAGCTTCTTTAGCATTAACTATCCAAAATTTTTGTCGAATGGCCGAAATTGTTAATTGAGTGCCACTATGAAGATGTTTCTCATGAAAGTATTTTATGATCAAATCTGTAACATGATGTCTTTTAGGTAGAATAATTTGGTGTTTTTGGTATTCAGAGAGGTTTGCGTTTTTTAACCTACCTCCAACACGAAGAATACCATTTTCGTCAAGGATGTAAAGGAAGTAATTTACTTTTAGAATTTAGGTTCTTTTTTGAATTTAGCGTTTTCAGTTCGTCTCCGAATTCATGACCTTGAATCAGTTTCACAATTGCGTTTGTTGCCCCTTCAAGTTCTTGAACAGTTAAGAAACCACTGATTTTTTTAGATGGATATCTACTATTCTTAATAAATCTGAGACACTAAGCCATAATTCGTCTCAATTTGGTCCAGGATGAAAATTTATACAAAAGTTCGAATTCAGGAATATTTTGGGATGCGGAGCAAACAAGCATTCTACGTTTTTCCTGCAGGACCTCTTCATCAGACAGATTTATTAGAATTTCATGCGTAAATTTTGGTAAAGAATTTTCCTTCAACCAGCAGGGACCATTTAACCACACAGAGTTATTAATCAATTCAGATGCAGAGCAACCACGAGAGAGAACATCTGCAGGATTTTCTTTTCCCTTACAAAATTTCCATTGCACAGGAGCAACAAGTTCTTGAATTTCACATACACGATTTGCGACAAAGGGTTTCCATTTACTGGCACTGCCTTTTATCCAGTGCAAAACAATTTGTGAGTCGCAAAGACAAAATATATTTTCATTATCAATTTCAAGTATCCCCCTTAAATAATTTGCTAATCTTGCAGCTGTAAGGGCTTCAAGAAGCTCAAGGCGAGGTAACGTAACTTTTTTTAGAGGTGCCCCTCTAGATTTTGCAATAACAAATGAAGTTTCACAAGAAAGGGGATCACGAATGTAGGCTACTGACCCATATCCCTTTATACTAGCATCAGAAAAAATAAAAAGATGAGCAGTTTCAGGATTTAGTTTTCCATTATTTACAAAATATGTTCTATGCATTTCAAAATTTACTAACTCCTTAACCTCACGAAACCATTTTCTGAAATTTTCACTTAAAGGATCTGGCGACATAGAATCCCACTCTATTCCATGTTCCCAGACTTCTTGCATCAAAAACTTCATTCTTATTACAAAGAGAGAGATGAGTCCAAGGGGGTCATAAATTTTCGCCATAGTTTGTAAAACAAGACGCTTAGTGATAATTCGACTATCAAATTCTACCAAAAGTGGTTGTAAATCTAATTTTAATGTGTCACTTTCTGTCATCCATTTGATTCCTAATATCTTTGAAAGATTTTGTTCAAGGGTGTATTCCTTAAAGTTTATCCCATGTTCTTTCCATAAATTTTTTAATTCCATTGAATTGGTTTTGAATTTTCTTAATTTCATATTGGCCTCACTCAATATCTTCTCTGCACCTTTCGATAAAACAAAAGCTTCATTTACTGAATCCGCGCCATGGAACAAGTCATCAACATACAATGAAGTATTTAACATATTAACTATTTTCTCAAAAAGATCTTTATATTCCTCAATGTGATGTTTGATGGTTGTAGAAAGGAGAAATGGTGAGATTGTTACACCAAAAGTTACACGAGTCATGCGGAAGACCTTCAAAATGGGATTATTACTAGTGATATTATCAAACCACAAGAACCTCAAAAAATTTCTATCTTCATCTTCTATCTGAATTTATAAAAATGCCTTCTCTATGTCTGCTGAGAAGGCAATCTTGTCAAGACGGAATCTTAAACTAATGTCCAAAATATCGGGATTTAAATTGGGACCAGAAAATAAGCAGTCATTTAAGGATTTTGCTCCTTTATCTTTAGACGACGCGTCATATACTATTCATATTTTCGTTGTCAATTTGTCTTCCCTTATTACTGGTCTGTGAGGCATATAATATGTGTTCACTTCGTTTTTATCAAATTTACATTCTTCAATTATACCTAAATTAGACTGCTCATTTAAAATTTTCTTATATTCATTTAATAACCATTCATTTTTGCATAATTTTGATTTTAATCCCCTAAGTCTTTGTTTAGCTACATCAAAATTGGATTCCAATTCATTTTTGTTTACCTTCCACAAAAGTTTCATTTTATATCTTCCATTAACAAAATTTAAATTATCTTTAATTAAATCCATTGTGTCTAAATCCTTTTGTGAAAATAGTTCACTTTTACTATCAGAAATACCCAATGATTCTAGATCCCAAAACCTTTGCAAATCAAAATTTTCCCTTTCATTCACCGATACATGATAAGCGTTAATTGTTTTGTTGCTTTCAGAGTTAATTTTTCCCACTATCGTGTAACCAAAAAGTGTATTAGCTACATATAAATGCTCATAAATTTCTTCTACGATGCCTTTCTGCACATTCCAAAAATAATCCGCTCCAAGAAGGATTTGCACTGCTGATTCCTGAGGGGTAGAATCTGCTAATTTCCATACTTTACTCTCAACGTATTTCGTAATTAAAGGATCAGAATTTGGAACTTTCAAAGTTGTTGCGCTTATTAAATCCGTGGCTAATACCTCAACATTTATGAAACGGCGATAATTCAATTTACTTCTTAATTTAATTTTGAAAACATCATATTCTTCTTCCCGACCTTGATCAATACCAAAGGCAAATACAGTTAAATGTTCTTTTCGTAAAACAGGCAAATCTAATTCACGAGCTAATCTTTTTGTTATGAAGCTTTTCTCGCTTGCAGAATCAAGCAAAAAACGAACTAATTTTGATTTCGAGTTACCTTGAGCAGTTACGCAACATGTTTGCAATAAAACAGCATGATTAGAATTTTTCAAATTACAATGAGAATTAGATACAATTGTTTGATTTTCGGATATTTCTGGTTTCAAGTTTTCCTTAAAACAAAATAATTTGTTATGTTTGGTACTTTTACAGTTTATACATGGCTGCAATTTTATGCGGCACTGCGAAGATAAATGGGATTTAAAAAAACACCGATAGCGTCTACCTTCTTTTTTTAACATTAATCTTTTCTTTTCATCAGCTAAATTTTTACATTTAGATGATAAATGTTCATTACTCTTACAGAATACACAAAAAACTTTAATATTAGCATTTAAAGTATTAGCATGTTGATTTTTATTTGATTGTTTTCTTTCACGATATTCAGTTTTATTTTTATATACAAACGAAGAAGTTGTATCATTTTTAGAACTAGTCATAAGCAGAGCTTTTTCTCTACATTCTATTTCGGATTTTAGAAAGGCAATTAGATCTGTTACATCAAGGTCTTTACTAGTATCACGTCTTCTGTGATATTCAATTACAAGTTCATGGGGTAATAACTTAATCAAAACAGGGTTTAATAAATGCCCATAGGAATAGATGTTACTCCTAAATTTCTTAAACTTATAATATTTATTTCACAAACGTCATGCAATCTTCTTAATGCATTTAAATTTGAGCAATTTTTAACGGTTTCCATGTTTAAAAAATTAGACATATGTTTATTCATAATTACATCAACTTTACCAAATCGGTCCTTTAATAAATCAATACAGGTATCATAATTTTGTTCTGTCAATGGAAAGCCTTCTACCACATTGTATGCACGATTACATAACAAAGATTTAAATATGCATATTTTTCTAACTTGGACAGTGATTTATTCTGGAGTATCGATGTTTGAAAACAATTAAAAAATTCTACCCATTCTTCGATTTCACCAGAAAATTTTGGAACATTTAATTTGGGTAATTTCATGGCCGAATAACAACTTGCTTCTGTTCTACTGACAGAATTATTCAATGCATTCACAGAACTACCTGATATCGTACTAGAAATATTGCCTTTATTGCATTTACTCAATCTATTTTTAATTTTAAATTTAGCACTTATCGACTGATCATTATACCTTTCACTGCTAGCAATATACTTTTCATATTATTTTAAGTCTGATATTTGAGCTTCAATTTCATGATTTAATATTTGAAATGTAGATTCTTTTAAAGACAATGTTTCATGAAGCTCTAATACACTATATTGCCATTGATTATTGGACACTTGCGATTTTAGACATTTTACTAAATATCTAGAAAAATACATGAGGAATCATATCGAAACTCTTAGTGTATAAATATAATAGTATACGCCATACATCGCCGTGAATATTTTTTACTGAAACTCCATAGGGGACCGTCAACAAATTAAAAAAGAATGAATATCTTTTGAATAACACTGTCAAAACTAATGTAGCAAAAGCGCTCAAACTGCAGATTATGATTGAATGCCTTATTATAATACGCCTTGTTCACTTTTATGCAAATAGCATGCATACTCGCAGAGTAATTAAGGTTTTTATACAAATGGTCCCAAATTTTTCCAAGTTTTTTCCTTATAATTTTCAGAGTTCTTAATATAAAATAATATTTTTTCAGAAAATATGACAAACAACATTGCACACAGTACCTTGCAATCAGAATTAAAAAATAATGAAAATTTTGTACAGAATGAGTAGGTTTACTAAATAATTTTTTACTGCGCATGCGTCAACAATATCAAAATTTCATTTGCATATTATATTAGTTAAATGTATAGAGCAACTTTTGTGAAAGTCACAAAATCATAACTTGAAAATTCTGAAAATAATCGTCAATTGAATTAGTTGAAAATCCGTTATTCTCAAAATGAAGCAAAAACAAAAGGGGTTGTATCCATATATTCATTGATTAGTGTCAATATAGAATACACAATACGGGATGTACTACTACATTTGGATAAAATCCCTCATTTTTTTGCTTCATTTTGGAAACAACGCATTTTGTCCTTTTTCTATAGACGATTACTTTCAGAATTTTCAAGCTATGATTTTGAGACTTTTACAAAAATTGCTCTATACATTTAGCTAACATAATATGCAAATGAAATTTTGATATCTTTGACGCATGCTCAGTAAAAAATTATTTAGTAAACCTACTAATTTTTCATACAATTTTTATTATTTTTTAATTCTGATTACAGGGTACTGTCTGCAGTGTTGTTTGTCCTATTTTCTGAAAAAAATATTATTTTATATTAAGAACTCTGAAAATTATAAGGAAAAAAACTTGGAAAAATTTGGGACCATTTTTATAAAAACCTTAATTACTCTGCGAGTATGCATGCTATTTGCATAAAAATGAACACAGTGTATTACAATAAGGCATTCAATCATAATCTAGAGATTGAGCACTTTTGCTACATTAGTTTTTACAGGGTTATTCAAAAGATATTCATTCTTTTTTAATTTGTTGACGGTCCCCTATGGAGTTTCGGTAAAAAATCTTCACAGCGATGTATGGCGTATACAATTATATTTATACACTAAGCGTTTCGAGATGATTCCTCATGTATTTTTCTAGATATTTAGTAAAATGTCTAAAATCGCAAGTGTCCAATAATCAATGGCAATATAGTGTAATTCATCAGTTTTTGTATTGTCAATATCGTCTGTTAATAAGGTTTATAATTTTGTGATTAGTTTAGTGAAACTTGTTCGTTCAACAGACAGCTTTGCTTTAAGTTTTTTCTAAATTATCCATAACAAATAATAAAATCTTAATTTCTAATTGATAATAATAAAGCTTCTTACCTGTTTATTTCAGGTAACCCTTATGTAATCCAAGTGTTCACTCACAGTAATCCAATTACAAGGAGAAAAATACAACTATGTTCATGCACAATAATCCAAATTTAGTCACTATTTAACACTCCCGGGTGTTGAGGCGCCATAAAAAAATGGGTTTATCAGTCACAACGTTCATTGAAGTCAAATGGGAGAGCAATTAAGATTAAATGTTTATTAAATAAAATATAACTTGAATTATTAAAATAGATATCCAGGGTTACACTATTCTCTGATATACGGAGCCAACAAACATATTCCTTGGAAAACAGTCATGAAATCACGATAGAAAACAGTCAAAAATTCACATGTTCTCTGCCTGATTGCAGAGTCAAGAAAATACATATTATCCGCTTCGTTGCAGATTCAAGACTGAACCCCTTTTTGGGGAAATATAATAAGAAAAAGCATAGAGATAAAATTACATGATCATAAATTTAAAAAATTATCATTAACTTGACATAAAATAATTAAAAAACTAATAAATCTCTAATAATGATTTAAAAACTTCTCAAGTTGACAACTTATCAATAAATAAAACATTAATTTTGACATAAAATAATTATAAGACTAATAAATATCTTTAAATTATTTTAAATTCAATTAAGCTGTCAACTTGTCAAGAAATAAACATTAATTTAATAATAAAACAATATTAAGTAGTTTTAAATTATTATTTTACTCATAAATATTAATCAAGAACTTTTATTTGACAGTAATTAATTTTGTCAAGGCCAAATCCATTAATATCAATACATTTTATTTCTTTATTTAAGGCTTGCGCCTAAACATCCTCCGCCTCCATGAACTGAGTTCATCAAACGTAAAATTAATATAAATTAATCTTACCACTTTTCTTAATCAAATATTAAAATAATAAAATAAAAAAATTTTACCTGGAAAGTTTTTTTTAAATATAAAATAAAATAAAACAATTTCAATATGAATTCTAACTTTCCTCTGGAGTTAAAAATTGCATAACTAAAATAGAGAAAGAAAAATTAATATACATTATAATTCAATGAATCACAAAAATTAAACATATAAAAGAAAATAATAAATGAAATACAGTCTTTTTCTGCTGGTAAAGGAGAGAGTTTTTGTATGGGGCGTTTCAGTTCCCCGTGCAAAGTTTTCAGTTTAACAACCCGAAAATGACTATCTTCACCAGGAAAAAGTTCAATTATTCGGCCCCACTTCCACCTTAAGGGGGGCTGGTTTTCTTCCTTTATCAGTACTAAGTGATTGATTTTTAAGTTCGGGTTACTCTTAAACCACTTTGTTCGTTGTTGCAGTTGTGAGAGGTAGTCTGAACCAATGAACCAATGCAGATGTCTTCTGGAATTCCTACGAGAGTCGCAATGCTCTCGTTTACTTCCCATCGATGGTGATCATTCGAATTATCTTGATGCATAGATCTTGAGCATATTATTGGAGTTTGCATACAAACTCCATAGCATTGGGTTGGTCGAAGCAAACAGAGGGTAAGGGAAAAATAGAAAGGGGCCCCCCAGAGCCAGATAAATATATTTCAATTATTTAAATATATATATAAATTAAATAAAACAATATTGAATTTAAAAAAAAAAAGAATAAATAGCAGTAAAAAACAATACAAAAGGTTTTTTTTTTTTTTTTTTTTTTTTTTTTTTTTTTTTTTAAGAAAGTAGATTAAATCCGATGCCAAATGTATAGGCAGGAACAATGTCAGAAATACTAATTAAAATAAAACAGAGAGAAAAAAAAAAGAGAATAGATATTAAAATAAAGGATAAATACATACATAAAGAAATAAAATTTAGAATAACCACAACAATACGTTTAAGGTGGTTCTTGCCGTCTTCGTTTAGAAGGTGGAGCAAAACCATCATCTCGACTTAGGATGACAAGCGGTCTTTTTTTACCAATTGAGTCGTTAATATTGTATGGCTTTATTGACCGCAACGCATTGTTGGGTATAAGAAAACGATCTCTATGGAAATTTTGAGCAAGTTTTTTAATAACTTGAGAAATTGGCCGAATTTTGAGATCTTTATGAATGACATCATTCCGGACGAACGTAGTTGCATTTACAATCTGCCTTAAAATAGTATTTTGCATGATTTGAAGTTTTCGTAGTTGAGTTTCGCATACAGATCCCCAAAGAATTGACCCATAAGTCATGGTAGATCTGATAAAGGCTTTATAAAGCAGTAACTTGTTAGGAATTGACAGACAGCTATGTCTAGCTAATAAAGAATTGAGGGAGGACTTGGCAACGGTAGTTTTAGAGCGTATGTCACAAATCTGCCGTGCCCAGTTTAATTTGGAGTCTAGGTAAATTCCCAGATATTTATAATCGTTGACCCAGGGTATATCTTCATCATTAAGAGTAAGATTAATGTCAGGGGTGATAGGAGTTTTTGAGAAAATCATGGCAGCACTTTTAGAAGCATTTACTTTAATACGCCAATTTCTCAGCCAAACAGAAAGAATATGGAGGTAGGATTGGAGTTGTTCAATCACAATGTGTAGTGATATGTTTCTGAAAAGTATGGCCGTGTCATCCGCATATAATGCTAAGAGGATGCGGGGAATCTGAGGTATATCATTAATGTAGATGGTTGAAGAGCCAGGTGCTTAATAATCCCCCTTGGGGAACTCCTGCCTCGATTATGCGAAAAGAAGAAATAGAATGGTTTACTCTAACAGAAAATGATCTATTTTTAAGATAATTATATATAATGAGAATAAGTTGAGGGTTTACATTAAGTCGAATGAGTTTATAGATTAGAGCTTCATGCCAAACTCTATCAAAGGCTTTAGCAATGTCTATGAATACAACACCAGTATTTTGTCTGTTTAGAAAACCCTCGTGAATGAGTTCAGTTACCCTCCAAAGCTGGTGTTGCGTAGAGAGTTTGGGTTGAAAGCCAAACTGCTCTGGAATAATTATCGAATTAGTGGGTAGTCTGAAGACCATTTTTTCCAAAAGCTCTGGAAAATCTTTTGCAGCAATTTCCAACGTTCCAAAGGAGTAACATATGTAGAGGAGATGTCAGGCTCAGGCAAGGATGTCATTGGTGCTCCTATAATGAAGTGTCCTAGTGTCAAGGCAGTGAAGTCATTGGGGTCAGAAGATTCAGCTACGAGCGGTCTTGAATTTAAACAAGATTCAATCTGTGCAATCAATGTTAAGAACTCTTCATAAGTCAAAATTTGTTCACCAATTATTTTTTTAAATGATTTTTCATTTGTTTTATTCCCGCTTCCCGCTTCCCGAATAAATAAAACATTAATTTTGACATAAATTAATTATAAGACTAATAAATATCTTTAAATTATTTTAAATTCAATTAATCTGTCAACTTGTCAAGAAATAAACATTAATTTAATAATAAATCAATATTAAGTAGTTTTAAATTATTATTTTACTCATAAATATTAATCAAGAACTTTTATTTGACAGTAATTAATTTTGTCAAGGCCAAATCCATTAATATCAATAAATTTTATTTCTTTATTTAAGGCTTGCGCCTAAACAAGTATAGCAAGATATAGAATTTAACATATAGAATAATTATTATATCATTAAACAACTAATCTTAGCTATAAATAATATATTAAATCCCTATATTATATGATTAGACGATATATTGCAACTTATAATGGAATTTCCTACGATAAGGTATCAGAAAACTATATAATAGAAATCTTGATGACAATACACTAAGGTTATGCGTAACGCAGCAGTTACCTTAGTGCATAATATTTATAAGATTGCCAAAACATTTAGCTATCTCTGCTATACATAAAAATATATACATAAGATACCGTAAATAAGAAAAAATTCATAACAAATATTTTATTAAAAATGAAAATATACCATAATATAAAATATAAAATGTGCGTACATTCATAATTAATTGCACTAAACGCAGCATAATAATTTGAATGCTAATATAATACCATTAATTGTAATGCAATATATGAACCATTGAATTTAATACAAAATTAACATATGGAAATATGGGGGAAATTTTTAAAGATATACAAACGAAATATACAGAACCAAAGCAGAATAATCAGGCTCACAAATACTTTGGAATTTTAAATAAAGTGTGTGGTTTCATTTTCGCATAAGCCATGAAAAAGCAAAATAATACGAATTTGAGGCTACCAACACATACAAAACCAAAATAAAATGAAGAAAATGATTAAAAATAAATCATATTAACATTATAAAAGTATAGCAAGATATAAAATTAAACGTGTAAAATAATTATTATATGATTAAACAACTAATATTAGCCATAAAAATTATATTTAATTCTTATGTGATTTTATAAATATATTCCTTTTAATTCCTTTTTTTTATATTTTATTGATGTATATTGTTTCATAATTAATAGATTTACATATACATGTACACTTAAGAGCCAAAATATTATGACCACCTGCCTAATAACTTGTTGGCCCACCTTTGTCCCGCAATAAAGACACAAACTGTCTAGGCATTGATGCCACAAATTCTTCATATATGACAAGTGATAAACAACATTAGTTGTTCAAGCAGCGATCATGCATATACGCGATATTCCAAAGTGGTTGTTTTTGAACTCTGGATTGCCGTTGAATGACAATCGAAATATGCTCTGTAGGATTAAGATCTGTCGAATCAGGTCACCAGGACGTTAACTGGAATTCAAACTTATGTTTCTGTAACCAATAGAGCACAATTAGAGTCATGTGACATGGAGTGTTATCTTGCAGGTAGACTCATTTCGACTTCAGAAAGCAGATATCATGTAATTATGCAAATGATCCGCAATGATGTTCAGGTAGTCCGTGTCGATCATGGTCTATTCTACAATAGCAACAGGTATTAGAGACGCCCATGAGAACATTTAACAAAGCTTAATATTACCACAAACGGCCTGTCGTGACCAGCAGTTTTAAAGTTACTCATTCTGATTCGTCAGATGAGTGTAAAGAAGTATCAAAGTAGCTTAGAACAGCAGCCTTTACCATCACAAGCACATGTAAGCACAAAAATGATTCCTGTGTCTCTGTAGCGTCATTTAAATACCATTCTCACAAGTGTATGTGCCTTCCACGTCATATACATGAGTTCATTGCAAAACTTGGGGTGGTCATAATGTCTTGGATCTTGAGCGTATATATATGTATATATATATATATATATATACAAAACCTTGTCCGCACGATAAAGTTCACACTTATGCACGAATCGTTTTCAAATTCAGCAAAAACATTGATATGGCAAACATCTCTTTGGAAATAGCAAATGGTCAAAATTGGACCAAGGGGGTAGAAATGGGAAGAAATTTTTGAAAAACGGTAAAAAATCTTAATTATAATACTTATAAAATCAGTCTAAACTTATTATTACTTCTTGGAAAAGGGCCAAAACTAATGTATCACTCGTTTTGAGAAAATTCAACTGGACTCAAGGGGGAAATAATGGAGTTTTAGAAAGAAAAATAATCATAACTTTGTAATTTTTTAAAATATCAAATTAAATTAAACTTATTATAAATCTTTTGACTATTATCTATAACATTTGACAAACAAATGTTTGATAGGACCAACTCCTACCACAAAAAAATTTAAAAAAAAGAAAAATGGATGGGAGAAGGGTTGAGGAAGAAAGAAATTCATAACTTTGTCATTTCACAAGATATCCAATTCGCTGTAATTTATTATACAACTACTTCATATTATCTAGAACTTTTAAAGTGAGAAGATTTTGATAGGACCAAGTCTTACAAGGGATACAAATTAAACAGAAATAGTTGACGTAAATAAAATAGTGTTAAGAGCGTACAAAAAAAAAACATTTCCATAGATCCTTAAAATCCAACCAGCATCTTGTATAAAAAAGGAAATAAGAAATATAAAAGAAATTTAACGAATTCTCAAATAATTCCATACTTTAAATTTTAACATTTACCTACTTAATTATGCTGAATTAAAAAAAACTATTCTAAATAATATATAATAAACGTTTAATTGTTAAATTATTAAAACTATAGCTTTATAACTAAGTTTCTTTAGAATGTCTATTGATTTAAAAAGAACCATTATGGAACAAAACTCATTTTTTAACTTCGATATTTAATATTTTTAATTTTGTATAAAAGCGCAATTATGCCTTAGATGGAAGTGCATCTATAATCTTAGTACGAATATGAGCTTTAAATTAAAAAAATGCAACTGTCTTTTGATCGGGAATAACTGCCTGCAACAATTTATGGAGGAGGAGATTTTTTGAGAAAATGCCAAGTTGTAAGGTTTTATAGCGGTCATACATGTCTCTTTTATATCTGCATCTCTCATTAAGTAGATGTCATTGGAAAATTAAGAAATATACTGGTAAAACAACTTAGAGAAATATCCTATGATATTTCGCATACAGGTCATATTAAATTAACATGCTAGTACAAAGCTTCAATGAGAAAAAAAATACTGATTTTGGTTAAAATTTTCTTATAAATGGTAAAATAGTTTTATGTCTATGGGGAAAATAGTTAGATGAGAAAAAAAATTCGAAATTTAAAAAAAATATTATTTAAAAATAAAGCCTACTCTTATATAAATTTTAAGTTACTCTTATATGAAACTTTTTCGAAATCCTTTATCATTAAATACTTAAATATAGTATTTAAAACAGATTCTAAAAATATTTTTACATATGTGATACAAAAATAACATATAAATTCAATCTTTTAAATCACGAAAAGTATTTTCAGCATATATAAAATAAAGTATTTTAATGACTTTTCAAAGAATCATGTTCTAATGTAACATATGCACATTAAATTTTAATGGGTTAAATATGTAGCTTTTAGTTAAAATATATTCTATAATTTTTTCTATTTACATTTGTTGACAAATTTAATGCTTTCAGAGAAATATAATTCAGTAGTAAATAAACAAATGTTTAAAATTGTCTTTTTTACTCTTGTTTGATTAATCGAGGGCTTGCAGTTTTCGAAATGAATTAAAGTAAAGAAAACAACTCAATAACCCCGAAAGGAAAATAAGCCATAATAGGAAACAAAGACTCCGTAATGATCTGAGCATTACAGCTTGCTTTAACTAATAATACATAAGTTTATGTTTCGAGAAAGCTAGCTAACTTATAACAAAAGAAAAAGGAAAGTAACATTCCTATTTTCGTATCACTTACTGCAGCGTCATTTAAAGTTATAGGTAAATATGTGTTCTATAAATATCTGTATGTTTTACTGCAGGGTGTTCAGTAAATGAATTATTAGAATTTTATTAACACATTAACTATTACATATGGAAACGAAATGAGTGAAACATTGTTTAATTAGTACATAAAATTTGTATACAGAAATTTTAAAATAACTCAATCTTTCGTAAGTAGCGCTATGATGTCTCTAAGAAAACTAAAAGTTAAGCTTATTTGGTTGGTTGATTGTATGAATTTGTATGACACAAGGTCCCTATAGGGATATGTTTCGCCAAAAACAATGTGAGGGAAAAAACTTAGCCTTACGGGTAGTAGCACATGTCTCAGTACTTGCAAACCAACCAACCAACATAAAACTTAACTAACGTGTAAATGTTACATTAAAAATCATAAGTTAAATAAATAAATAAAGTAAAATGAAAACATTAATGTGATGATACACCTAATTAAAAATAATTAAAACTAGTCAATGAGATTAAAATAGAAAGCTTAAAAAAAACCTAGTTAAAATCTTACGAAAAGAAAAATAATGAGACATGATACGAAATATTAAAAGCCAAATACTGCATAATACCTTATACATTTAAAACACCGATTCATAAAAAAACAGTGTAAATTCAATTAGGCTGATAGTCTTCTAGCATTATATCTTCATCGGCATCCGAGTCATTGATGCAAGACTCAGATTAAATAATCTATTCGACATTCTGCTGCAGCTGCTTGGGATCCTAAGCATTTCTAATACATGCGATAAGGTCGTAATTTTCTCTTCCTTCTCCCCACACTCTTCCGCTATAAAGTGGCTGGAGTTGGGCTTTTCTTTTTCTAAGTGCACAAGATTTGAAACATTTCATAAGAACTGATTCATTGATTTTGTAAAAAACCTACAAAATTTGTTAAATAAAAAACCATCTTCCATTGGTTAGTCTAAACATCAAACAAATATTACTTTAACCTAATGTTAGAAAAATTGTATTTCTATAAAAGACAGTTGTCCAAATTATTGAAAAACGGCACTTTAATCGTACACGTAATCAACTAAATATAATAAGGATCAGTTGTATTGGTGAAGTTTTCAGTTGAGGGTCTTATGCTTGACATTCCGCAATGAAAAAAAATAGTAATTATTTTTCACATTCACACGATCATAGAATTTCATTATTTTCATCGTCTCAAATTTTACATACGTTTTCTCATATCCGTGTTCCCCACACTTATAAAAAACTGATATTTTAATTTAATCATTTTAAAAACGTTTTAACTTGAAACTTAAAAGCACGTTTTAGAGCTACGTCTTTTCATGTGAAGCGGTCAACTGTTGAATTGTGCCTGAAAGATTTCTTAGTATCGGAAAGTAAAAATTGCCGTAATTCGTGTCTTTTGGACACATTTGTGGTAAAATATTTAAATAATTAATAGTTTTATCTAAGTGAATGATAGTTTTTTTTTAAACTGTTACATCATTTCACTTACTTAAGCATAGAGGCTTGTGCCTCAAAATTAGTATCAACCGTATCAAAAAATTTGGAGCTGCAGTAACTGTAAGAAAACAAAATGTGTGTTTTCCAAAGCAATGCATGTTTCCTTTGAAAATACTTTGAGGCAGAATGACTCTAAAAATTTTTTGCGCCAATAAATTTTATGAGCAGTTTACTGATCGTTCAAATAATGAACGTGCTCCATTTGACACCAATTTGGAGAAATTTCATTAAAAAACTTTTACAATCAAAATAAATAAATATATATATATTTTAAAAACAGCTAGTGTAAACACATCTACAAAAAAACAGCTTTCAATTAAAATAATTATTAGTTATATTGGTTCAATAGAATGTCTCATGTTCCAAATATATAGATTATATATTTTTTTTCATTCATATTTATGATTTCGGTTAACTCTTAAAAACGAAAAATTACATTAAGCAAACTGTTATTTTGATAAAATTATAGCAGAATGTTTTAAAATATAACAATAAAATTTGATTAATCGAGAGATTTTCGACGAGATTTTCGACCTTACATTAATATCAATCTGGAATTATTGCGAAAATCATCTTTGTACACTTGTCTACTGCGGTACAATGAATTCTTTCAGAAGAGAAAAACGAAGTTCTAGAAATGAATTGCTGTCTTTTTGTACAAGGACTTGACCTGATTATGCATACTCTATGTCACTGCACTTCTATAAAGACGCTTTTTTTCAAAACATTGAGTTTTATCAGTGTGTGATTTCAAGCATGTTATTTTCAAATTCAAGCATAAGAATACCTTCAAAGAAATTCAGTTAAGAATTTTAAAGTTGCTGGAGAAAAAATGACGTACTTCTACAAACGTACTTTAGTTTTAAGAAGTACAATACACGTCTTTTTTTAATTAAAATGACGTCATTTTCATCCGCTAAGTCATTTGGCATTTACGATCCAACAAGAGAACAACTAAGATGTCAAAAATCAAAGAGAAAAATATGCATATGGCATCATTATCACGGAATAATTCACAAACCCCACAAAAAAGCGATATCGTCATTTCAGAAACGCGGAAAACAAATCGATTATGTAAGCATTCATATGTTTTAATTTTTTGTTATAGTAGCTCCATGTTTTAAATTCTTGTTTTAATTGTTGCGAAATATTATTTCATGTGCATTAATAAAATTGCTTTGAACTTTTTGATACGAATTAAGTAAATTCTGGGAAAGTAAATCACAAATATATTCGTTAAATTACATTTTTGTAAAAATGAATTAATGTATCGTTTATAAAGTAAGTTTGTAATAAAATAAAAAATATTTAATCGATACACAAAAACTAAACAAAACGAAAGATCACGGTTTTTTATAGTGACGATATTTATGACGTAGCTAGTATTTATATTATCCTTATTTTCATTTTCTACGAAAAATGGCAACAAAAAGATACAATTATTTCCTACAAATATTGTGCATGTTTTTCACCGATCTGGCTTTTTGTGCGACAGCTCAACTTGTTATAGGTAAAGTTCCGAACTAAGTTATTTGACATTATGCTAAAATATTCAGAATTTCCACGTATTTATAATATATTGTATTATCTGTAGAAAATAACACGTTATAAATTACTAACTCTGCGAGAATTCTTGCTTTCGGCCTACAACAAGTTGAGAAGTACGTCTTTATTTAGATGTATGACGTTACATGCACATTATCTATTTTCCCTTTATTTGTTACAGAAATGATGTACTCACATTGACACCATTAGAGAAACAGAATTATTAACTTGAAAAAAAATCTCAAAAATTAATTGAGATACAGTTTTTAAACAAACTGCAGTTCATAGTATATTTTTTATCCTATACGACGCGATGACGGTGTGAAGAATGAAAATGTACGATGTTTAGAAGCTTCAAAATTCGCAGAAGGAAAATTAAAAACAAATATTTCATCATGAAATGTTGCCATTTGCAAAATAATGTCAGCGTTGCGCACAGATATGCTTGTCCTTTATATTACAGAAAGTAAGAAAATTATGAAAAAAATAAAAGATGAAAAAGGAACACAATTACGAAAAAGAAATATGTGATTTACTACTCAATGTGGTTTTTAGAAACATATAATTTAAATTTAATCATACGTCTTTCTATAACTGTAGCCTATAATCAATGAGTCTCTTATCAAAAAGTTTTTTCAAGATTACAATTGCTGGGGACATATCAAAAATCCTGAA
Organism: Maratus speculifer; assembly: GCA_964019185.1. NCBI lineage: Eukaryota > Metazoa > Arthropoda > Arachnida > Araneae > Salticidae > Maratus > Maratus speculifer. The sequence continues at coordinate 35,705,556 of OZ025293.1, forward strand.
AATAGAAGTTTAGATATAGATTATAGAAGACAATTTAGTCCAGCTGAAAATGCCAAAACATTTAAATTATACTAATAAGCTATGCGAAAATATTAGACATATGCATAAATAAAAGGTTGTATTATTGCTTGCTAAATTGTTTGCCTTCTTCACTATCTCAACATGCTTAAAGCAAAAGATGTATATGTTGTAAAAACATAATAAAGAGTACATAATAATATTTACAAAAGCTTGTTTCCATTATATAATTTTGTATTATGCATTACAATAAATTTGAGATAATTTACCATAATCTGACAGAATAATATTTATATATTTCTTTCGATTCTATAAATTGTTTGCATAAAATTTTCATTTCACAAAATTTATTACAGTATAAACACTTCTATTGTAGGAAATAGATCTTCGCGTTTAGAAGCTTGCAGAAATTTCAAACAACGAAAATTTAAGAAACTTATATTTAGTATTTAAATGTTATGTATCTCTTTTAACAAATAAATTCATTAAAACTTATCTAAATTTTATCTGAATTGATAATAGCTGTTATATGAGAGGATAGTAATAAGAAGCATGAAAAATACAGACTAATTACGTTTTTTAATTTTTTTATATCGTACTTTCTTTCTTTTATTTTAATTCATTTTTTTTATCAGGAGCCTCGAATTTCAGAATATTTTAACATGTAATAAAAGTTAATTAATATTTGCTAAAAAGAAAATTGAGTAAGAGGAAATAAGTAACTGTACAGATGATATAGAATATTTATTTATTTATTTATTTTAGAATTATCATATTTTTTATGCTCTGTTCATAAAGTGTATGTTATGACTATTTATAACTGAATAAATAAATGGCCAAATTAAAGAAGATTGGGGGGGGGGGTGATTTTGATTATTATTACACCAAGAAAATATATTCTGTTTCTTCGAGTTCACTTTCATTCATTTTCTACCGGTTTGTACAAATATTTTTGCTGTGGTGGCTGGTACCTTAACATGGCAATCTTGCTACAATATTTAAGAGTTAGGACTGAAAGGGAAATTACATATTTGGTTCGATATTTCCCCACTCATGCTTCTAGTTGCTGCTGCCTTAAGAGTCTGTTCAAACAAGAAAAATATTCCAACAGTGTAGATAAAAATACCAGCTAGCATAACATTTTGTAATTCAAATAAAATTAAATAGCTTCATCTCTAAAAATAACACTTTAAGAAAACTCAATTCACCTTTTCAAAAGTTATGCGTAAATATGAATTACATATACATGTGAATATGGCATTAAGGCCTGCACTTTCCCAAAACAACCTAATCTCAAAGGAAATAGATGCAGCATCTTCTCGAGAGCTGAGCAGACGTTAACAAAAACTCAAAACAATGAAGTTGATGACTTGGTAAGTTCATACTCCAAGCTTGGGAACAAATTCTATGTTGAGAGAGATTCCTTCTATTATTAGCTGAGGACGGACATCTCCGTCCGATCTCGAAAGACGACGAAAGATCCTGGAGGAACCAGAATATGAGTAGAACATGCCGAATCCATTCCGACGAAATTTACTTTTTTCAATTTACAACTTCTCATGTTTATGTGTCGTGTACATAGTAATTTGAGCAGCCAAGACTATAGTTATATTGTTTTTATACAAAAGAGAGATTCCTGAAGCACTAGTTACCACCAGTAATTACGCAGATAATTACACACATATAGAGTTAATCATTAACATCTTTAATTGGTTAATAAAAAACAGATTAAAAATAATTATTTAGGATAATTTCCATCAGATATACACAAAGAAATATAGACAAAAACTGAAAAATATCCATTCTTATTTTTTCTAAATTTAAACATAATACGTAAGGCACGAAAGCCATAATAAGGCGAAAGATTTATTAGGCTTAATATATAATATTTTTTACACATTCTAATTTTAGCTATGATAATAAAGAAGAAAATGAAACGCTGAAAATGATTTCTACTTCTCTAAAGCTAATTAAAATATCATAATACTAAGCTTTTAAACTTTATCATAATATTAAGAGTCTTTTTTAGGTGCTTTCATAATTTATAAATTGGTTTCTCCTAGATTCGTCGTTTGGTTTGTCTGTCTGTCCGTCTATTATTCCGCATATAACTGCCCAAAAACTATTCAACCGAATGGTTTGAAATTTTCAATATAAAATTGTTGTATAATTTTGTCTACTCATTTCAAATGTTATGAAAATCGTATGTATAGTTCAGACAGATACAGTCAAAAATATGCCGTTATATTACGGACGAAGGAAGCAATCGAACCAAATGAATTTTAATGATATCACAGCCGTTCGAGCAAAAGGCAATACATATGCATTTATGAAGTGCGCTAAAATATGCGATTTGTAGAATATGAAGCGTAGAAAATAGTTATTACAAATTTACAGGGCCACACAATAAAATTTCGTTACATTATGGTATAGGAGATAAATTTATTTGCGTCATATTTTAAATATATTAAAGTATTTCTTATATAATAAAATTGGCATTGGTTGTTTAAGTTTTCTACAAGTTACTTGCTGTGTAATAGTAAATGCAAAATATTTACAGGGGCATAAAAAGATAGCTAACACTACTCAGCATCATTGTGCTTTCCTACACCCAAAGGTATTAAAACATTTAGGACTGGATTCAAGAAAATACAATGGTGAACCTAGAAGTCGACCAATAAAATCGTGCTTTTAGATGTTTTCCACCAAGATAGCACTTGGCAGACCGATTGCATTTAAATATGCAAATCGAGTTTTAACTAATTCTGGAATTTTAGCCATGAACTCAATGAGTTGATTCTCTTTACTTCCGCCTCCCGGTCTATATACATGGTTGTAGTAGCACAGTTGAGTTTTATTCGAACTTCGCCATTTCGGTCTACGACATTTTTCGCACAATTGAATTATCCTTACCTATGCTATTCCATCCTTGAATATGATTATCCAGTTGATATAAGAAACCCCTCTTCATTATGACCCAATTACTTGGTATATAGGAATTTCCGTGTTATCACGCAATTTTATCACTTAAATGCCTCAGTTATAACTCAGAGGAATGAAACTAGTGTCGCATTTTCAGCCATGACCAAGATATATGATTGAATTATGTCATTAAAGTACTGTCCGAGTGACTGAAAAGGTAGAGCATTAGCACGTCAAGCAAAGGTTTCAAGTTCTGGTTCAAGTTTGAAGTTCTGGCTGGGACATTTTTCGCTCATTTAGAATAATCCCCAACTGTACTACTTCAATGTTGTATATGTAAGCATATTAAGGTAATACCTTTCTTAATAAACAAATTTTCTATAAAAAAAAAAAAAACGCGCTTGGAATACTTACTATATGAAATATTACTTGGAATAATATTAACAGGTTTTATAACAGGTAATAACAGGTTTTATAACAACACATTTTTATTCATTTATGAGTCTTTAAAGTGTTATAGGATTCATAGAAAATTCCGTTTTCTGACTTTTTTATTTTTTTTTCTTTTTCTTTTTTGTATATATTGAAAAATCGATAAACAAGAAGAACTAAAATTATTATATTATACTTTCTCTATTCAAATCACTCCTAGTTATAAATAATATTAAATTTGCTATATTCAGCTAATATTAACAATAAATCATTAGCAATCTTGCCTATCAAACTTTTCTAAATTAATATATATATAGAAATAAATAGCATTTGAGAGGTGCCATTTATCAGGAATCAATAAGTGAATATCTGGAGAATATTAGTTTTTATCCAGACTGTTCGATATCCCTGCGTAATCGAAAGAAGAAATTCTTTACCCAAAAACTATCATTTCTTGCATTGACACTTTCAAGATTTTAATCATCTGTACATATGTTTTCTAGCAGCAATGATAAGACTTTCTGGATGCATTAGTGAATTTTCTAATTTTCATGGAAAATATATTATCACGATACATAAGTATTCGTTATCGATATTAACCCGCGAGAACTCGCGCATGAGATTTTCTTTCTCTATCGTACCCTTTTTAAGACTATTTTTAAGACTATTTTTCATTTTTTTGAAATTTCAAAATGTGATTTCGATTACTTTGCCTCTTTTTTGAATAAAAGTACTAAGCCAAACAAAAAAATTTATAGTAAGTGACTGTAAAGTAAAAGAAAAGAATTGGGCACCGTGAGAGAAATTCTCATAGCGAATTCTCCCGGGTTAAAAATGTGCATGGTTTATAAAAGAATTAAGTGTTTTTTTCATGTTTTTAATAAAAGTTACAATTTAAATTATATATAAATTGTGACTGTCCGTTATCCATGCCGATTGTTATGTTCTTCACTTTAAATGAAGATACGTCATGCATCTGCCATTTTTCCAGTGTTGTAATTTAAATCTAGAATGAAATTATTAAAAAATTCATTCACTTAAGGGAGGTAAATTAAATATGTTGCACCATTGTGATTGTGACAATTTGTGATGTAAAATGATTTTATGAAGCAGTCTTTTAATCATTCATGAACTCACATATACTTTCTTGCTATGGACGTTGTCATCTTAGAATTAGTTGTTTTCTTCTTGTTTTTTTGGGCTACCAATATTTGTTCTACTTTTCAGTTATTAATTCTGAACTTACTTATCCCAAAATTAGTGCTGTTGATCACACTTATTTCTCTAATATTATAGACTAGTATGTAACCTCTGTCAAAAGTACCGGTAATTTGACATCCGTTTCATTTTTATAAAACTTCATACAAAGAAACAGAATGAATATAATTTTGTGAAGCACATTTGACACATTTTTGAAGTTATTTTTCGGAAACGCATAAGATTGGCAAATGCTCTCATTCAAAAGTTACGTAATTGAAAAACGTTATCCATTTTTGATAAAGAGAATATATCTCTTAGAGAAATATTGTCAATGTTGTGTTTTGAATCAAATTTACGGAAACAACTGCACGGGAAAAGAAATAAACTTGCAGCTACGTGACAATAATTTCTTGTTTTTCGACAAGAAATTTATTTATCGAAAAGAGAATACACTATTTAATTCCAGATCCCTTAGATAGTCAAGTTTTTAAATTTTATGCCTTTGCATTCAAAAATTAATCAGAAAATGTGTTCGTGTTGTTGAGCAGTGAATTTTCGAATCCTCTTAAGGTATATTTCCAAATATTGCGTTAATAGAAGTTCAATATCGCTAATAATACTTTTACAAAACATATTGCTAGCCCTACACATTCCGAAAAATATTAAGTCCACTTCCTGCCCGGTTCGTCTGTGTAGAAAAAAATGCAAGTCTGATCTAGGTCCGGCACGAATCTGCTGAGAAAACATCAAGCCCGTACAGAACACCATGTAACGGTCCGATGCCGATCTCTACCCTGTACATATTACATTTCGGAACTGATGCTGTAAAACTAACATCGGTTTGTGACGCACATTTATAATTCTAACAAAAGTCATATTCATTAATTATAGCTCAAATTTTACAGCCTCCGTTGACATTTTTATATCGGGCCGGCTGGTCCGCTCAATATTTTTGCCGGCACGGTCCGTTTGAAAATTCGCTTTTATTTTGCTGGACCGGGCCGGGTGCGGTCCTCGGGCTCGTCCAGATTTCTACTGTATATTCCAGGAAACGTTCTCTTTAGGTATTGCGAAATAAATACTTGTAAAATGGAATTGAATTTTCCTAGCCATATTCGTCTGTCATCGAGAAATAACTTATTGGCCATAATCGCTCTATGAAACATTGTATATTAGAAATTTTGCTCCAACAGCCTTTCTTATACCATTCACTCTTTCAACGTATTTTTAAAAGCAAGCGATTTTCTGATCTAGACATTCAAACTCATGTCATGAAAATTCTCCAAGATGACAACGTTGCCCGCAGTTTTTAAAAACAGTAGTCAAAGATATATTGAATATGACAAACATGCGTACGAATGAAAGTAAATCGTTCTTATTTTTAATTTTGTAAGAAACTTTAGTTTATCAACATATTCATTAAATTTGATTCTTTTAACATGTACCTCACTTTTATTATTCTTCTATTAGCATTTATTCTTTAGAGGTACGTTTAAAAAAATGTAATTTTTAAACACAAAATAAATAAAAAATATATTGCTCAGTAAAATGTTACATAAATCGCCAATGTCAGTGTTAAAAAACATATCGGCTTGCAGAATTTAAATCTTTATCATCGTTATATTAACATTTATATTATAATTATTTTTCTACATAATATTAAGCAATGTTATTTATTTTGCATTGAAATCAAATACAAAAGCTGACTTTTAGTGATACAGCAAATTTATTTTATTGACACTGTAAGCATATTCTGTAGCTTTAAATTATCCCATGAAAAATTCTGCTTCCTAATTTATATTTGTTCTAAAACTTACATTGTTTTTATTAAATGTAAATAAAAATATCACAATTATCTACAGGTTAGTTATTCAGTTCCCTGAATTTATATTTGTGTATCATTTTAAATAAGGTTTTTAGTTTCATCTATTGTAGAAAATATTTTATTCTCGAGTTCAACATGAGTTTTCTTTTTTGGAAACGTTTATAAATATTTAAGAACATTGTTTTATAGGCTAACTATTTCGATTTATGACGCCGTAAAAGGACATATTAAATACAAAGAATTTAAAAATAAAAAACGCATTGAAATGTAAAATTTTTCGATAAAAATGTTCATTCTAATATCGAAACTTTTATTTAGAAATACAGTAAGCAAACATCATTAAAATACAAATTTTAAATATTTGCGATGGTTTTACATAAAACAAAATATTTGTGAAATTGTAAGGATAAAGATAAAAAAAAATTAATGATTAAGAATTTACAAAAATTGTCGTGCTCTTGTGCTATTATATAATTAAAAATTGGAATTTTAGAAAGAATTATGGTTTTGTTTATTGTTTAAACATTTAAAGTAAAAACAGCAAAAACTGCGAGATACATTGAGCATATACAGGATTTTGAAAAAATTCGAAAGACCGTGTAATTAGAGCAGCTTAATATATACATATGTATATGCTTATATATATGTATTTATATAGTATATATATATATATATATATATATGGTACTATAAATTATAGGAATCGTTATAAGGATTCATCCATATTATGTTTTACATATTTGTTAATATTTAATAAAAAAATGTCTATTATATTTAGTAATATTTTTATTAAACAAATAATTTAAATTTTACTAATATATCTACTGGGCTTATGGCACCTTCTAGAGATACATAATGCATTTAATTAATTTTTAACCAAAGGTCTATTTTTTGCTACTTCATTTTATGGATAACTATGGTGTCTGATTTGTTTTTTCCTTTTCTGTGAATTTTAATGGTTATTGTGATTTATTTTTGGTGATTTTTCTCCATTTTATTTTAGTTTTATGTGCGTTGCTATCCCCAAATTCGTATTATTTTGCTTTTTTTATGGCTGATACGAACATGAAAACACACGCTTTATTTGTAGTTCCAAAGTGTTTGTCAGCCTAAAGATTCTATTTTGATTCTACATATTCCGATTACATTCATTTCAATTTATTTATTCCATGTTTCATTGTGGTAATTTTGTATTAAATTTAATGGTTTATATATTGTTTTACAATTAACGGTTATATATATAAACCTTTGTTATACGATTTATGTCTGTACATATTAGAGATATGTAAACAATGTAAATTAGAACAGGTCGGAAATTGTACATCGAACATGGCAAACAGAGATCATTTATACTGCAACTAATTTTTAAATATTCAGAACTTGGTGCAATAGCCGCTGAACTCTAATGCAAAAATGCATTAATACAAATTTTATTACGATTATATACATTGAATTCAGTAAAATGGAAATAATAAGATTCCGCTTTGATTACGACTTAAACAACGTAGCAACCTAGAAAAATTACTGATTATGGGATATCATCTTATTAATTACATGTCATAGGATTTAATAGAATAATCAGCATATAAATCTTTATTCACAATCTATCATGGGATTTGATTGAATTAATTACGTATGACACGATTTAATAGAAAGAAAAAAACTTTCGTTAAAATCTTTTTCAGTTTGGTTCAATTTTAATAAAATTGAAAATGACTTGATAAACGTATGCAAGAATTATATACATTAAATTTCAAACCATTCGCTTGACAATTTTTTGAGCTGTACCATAAGAGCCTAAAACAGGCTAGACGATGAATATAGGTGCTACGTATTTATATAATTAGGAACGCTATTTAAAATGTTCAAGGTAGAGAATGCAAAAAGTGTACTTTTATCTGCATGTGGGAAGATAGGGCTATATCCAATTCAAATTTTTTTTCTTTACAGATCGCCATATAGACAAACACCATATTAATATATATATATGTGTGTGTGTGTGTGTGTGTATATATATATATATATATATATATATATAAAGTTCGGGGACTGCGGTCATTCATGACAATGAAAGCAAGTGCTTAACACGTTCGCTGCCGCTTACGTAAAGATGTGATGCTAGATAATGCCGCACTGTAGAAATGGGTTTTTCCCAGAAGCCGATTTACTTTTTCTAACAAAGAATCAGTGAAAGATTTTCCCGCTCCAGCGTGTGACTGGCTATTGGAGATCCCCCTACATACCGCGTGTGAGTGGCCCCTTAACGTTGGCACCTTACCACGCGCTTTCGCGTGAGCGGCAGCGAACGTCTTAAAGTAAAAACGCTTGAAATGTATTCTCCCAACGCTCCCCTATTTTCTAATTTTGGTTTAGCCCATGGCATGTGACCGTGACGAGCACACAGCTATTATCTTCAGAAGTTTCTTCTCCTTAAAATGTTTATTTTTTTTTAATTTTGTATAATTTTATAGTTTTAAATTCATGTGTGAATTAAAAATATTTTCCAAATACTGCTGTATGCCCCTAGAAGGTAATTATTTTTATAGGTACTTATACGTTTCATAAACATTAATGCGGTTCAAGTGTTATAGAGATATGCGAAAATTCCAATGATTAAAAATATTTTCAATTATATTAAAAAGAAATAATTTTCTTAAAAATATATATATTAATTTAAAAATTTGTGGCTTGAAATTTCGCATTCGTTATTTTTGCCACTTCTCTTTTTAAATGAATTATTAAAATCGTTCAACAATGTTATCGAAAGTGAAAAAAAAATAATATACATATTTTTTACTATTTTCAAAAACATGAAGCAAAGCTTTAACTAACAGCCAATGAAATAAGAATGTTTATTTTATTAAGAAATTCGTGTGGTGAAAGAAATAGTAGAAAATTCATGTTCATTATATCCTAAAACCGTTGTGAAAGTCTGGGAAAATAAATATATATTAACAGTTTATGGAGCATGAAGATAATTCATTGATTGCAGTAATCAGTCTAAGAGCACACTGCAGTTCATCTTTTTCGCCGAAAATAATTTCCGTAATTTTGTGAGATTTTCTCTTATATTTCTTTCCCTGAACTGGATAATGAATTTAATTTCACTTTTCTTACGATCCAAATATAAACACAATTTTTTTTTTTTCTGTGGAAAATGCTGCAAGCACATTTCAAAAACTTTTACTTTGATGGTTTTGAAATGAAGACTATGAGGGAGGATAATATAAATGTTATATGTTAGAATGTTAAAAAAACGAAAGAAAAATGCAGAAAAATACTGGCAGTCATGGGAAGAGTATTTTTTTTATTAACTTACTTGTGGGAATAGAATGTTTTTTTTTTTTTTTTTTTTTTTTTTTTTTTTTTATTCTAGTTTAATCTTCTGTTTATTTTTTTTATTGTCGTCCTTACTGCTTATATTTTTTAATGATGAAGAACAAGGTTTGCGTTGTAGCCATTTGTTAGATGTTTTGAGTTACTTAGGTATCTATTAATGTCGGTTAAACAGGGTGTTTCAGAAAAGATTCTTCAAACTTGAAATCATATCATGGATAGGCATATTTGGAATTTGTTACATTCCGGTTTCCAGAAAATGTTCCACTATTGAGAAGTATAGGGCAGCACAAGCACATAAATCTTTAAATAGTACTTATAAGTGCAGAAAGTTTATTCGTGAGTCTGTTTCATTCGTATCACGTGAAAAGGAGTTTTATCGAATTATTTAATTATATATTACACCGAAGTAAGACGATAACAGGAGAAGCTTAAAAAATATATGATTAAAAGACCTAGACGAGAATACAATACTTATTTTATTCATTGCGTTTGAACGGGCAGGCGTTATTTTCGCTGATTAAGCTGGAAAAATTGGATGCAGTGCATTAGTCATGATTCCTGAAAATATGCAAGCAGACAAAGTAATGTTAAATTGTAGTGCTCGGAAATCAGATCAGTCGTTGCTAAAGTCAGATTCCCAAACACCACTACGTACAGAATAATGGAAAAGGGCCTGAAGCTGTTTCTCAAAATATAATGTCATCAAACGATCATAAATGCAGATTTTCAAACTGAAAGAGACTTCGCAAATCAGTTACTATAAATGACTGATGAGAGTAATTAATGTCGGCTGAAGAGGCTCATTTTCATATACAGGGATGTGTGAATGAAGAAAATTGGTAAATATGGGGCACTGGAAATACGTTTGTATATCTTACAAAATTACTGCAGTCTGTAAAAGTTTCAGGCTGATTTAGACTGTCCAGGAAAATGATCATTATGTATTTTTTAGGAAGAAAACGTTTAATTCATTCTAATATGTTGAAATTTTGCAGCAATTTGTTTCCGTATTTCAAGATATAGACGGTGTACCAGATAATTCATCGTTTATACAGAATGTAACCCGACCACACTGCAAGGTTTGAGTACCTAAGTCTGTAACTGTTGTGCTGATAGTTGCAGGGGGTGTTGCCAGATGTTTCTTGAATATCGGGGATCCAAAAACTCAGGACACCAGTATTCTATTTTTTTTTCACCCTATTTTAGCATCTTACGGCTGATTTCTGTATATTTCTATTAAATTCATTTTAATTCTTTAAATTTTTCTAAGTAATGAGAACCTCAAAAGGTTCGTGTCAAAAAACTTGAAGAATGTGTGTTTCTTTTTTGTTAATGAAAGAAATTCTTGAAAATGAATACTGTTATAAAAGCAACAAAATATTTTTCGTAGAACGCATTGTTGCACTTATGTAATTTTTTTTCACTAAACAGAAAAAAGGAAATATAGTTAAATAAAGGATTTTTAAAGAGTAAAAAAATGTTTTAATCGATTTAATTTTGCAGTTTTGCTGATTATTTGATTTTATTTCCCTGACTGAAATATTTAATCTAATTTCGTTTAGTTAACAATAAAGATACGATTTAGAACAAAAAATATATATTTAATTTGGAATCAGCAGATTGATAGTGTCACAAAACATCAAAAATATTTCAAACAATTCCACTTTCTTCATCTCTTAAAACATAACATTTCTTTTTTGAAATAAAAAATATAATGCAGTACAGAAATGCAAGAACAATAACATAGTATTGTGTTTAACAATAAGTATGTTTAAGAAAATACAGATAAATAAGGAACTCCATATGTTCTGTAAAGATCCATTAAAATGCTTTTCTTTTCTTTTCTTATTATTGAAATACAAAATAACGAACACACACCGTTAAACAAATGTTCTAAATATAAAGAATATTATCTAGTTAAATTGATGACATTGAATTTGAATGCTATTCTCACTAATTGTATATATTACAGCCTTATTTTCCCAAAGAATAATACCTCTCGAATGATTTCCTCGAATTAGGGGGGTTAGCTGCCCCATTTCCTCCTTTTATGTTTAGCCATTGAACCATCCCCCGACTCAAATCAGGGTACGCTTTATCAGAATGCGCCTATACCCAAAACTTGAAGCAAATCGAATATTTCTGCATAAAACCCCATTAATTTAATTTAAGGGGGGTGTAATCCCCGTTCCCTTTTTATATTTAACTATTAAAACCCTAAAACAATTCAGAGATTCGCCTTATCAGAAAGAATTTATATCCGAAATTTGAAGGAAACCGGATAATTCTGCATAAAAACACAATATCTATAACAAGGAGGGGGCAATCGCCTGTACCCTTTTATGCTTAATAAAAGAACCCCCAAAACTAATCAGGGAATTACTTTATCAGAATGAACGTATATCCAAAATCTGAAAAAAATCAGCAAATTCTGCATGAAGAACTCTTTTAACTAAATTAAGGTGGGGGGTACCCCTATTTCACACTTTATACTTATCCAAAGATTACCAAAACCAATATTAGAGGAGCCTTATCAAAATGACCCTATATAACCTTGAACACGGAATCCACATTTATTTGAATCTGACACTTGATATTGTCAAAAAACATAAAAAACAATGAAACAAATTTCTTCTTCTAATAACCTAATATATAAGTAGAACACAGATATAAGAAGAGTAACGTAATAAAAATTTTAACACGCTTTTCTTTTTCTCTATTATTAAAATGCAAAACAATTTAAAAATTTCGACGGAAAGAAGATTATTTTTTAAAATGCTTCGTTCAAGAGCTTTTCTAATTTTTTAACACTCGAAGGATTTGTGAATTTGGTTTGTCTGTCCATCTATCAATCTGTCCGTGCGTTAACTCGCGTAAATATAGTCCGATTGCCATGAAATGGATGGTTTTTATTGAGGTTTATTATACCATGTTCCGTATTGAATATGAAGAATAATATTTTCAGTTTATATACAGAACCACTCAAAAGAATTCCGTTTCATTACAGTCTATTCGGAAAAATTGTTTGCTGTATATTTTAATTCTATTACAGTATCTTAAATATATAGAAATTGGTATACAGCGCTGAATTTCCCTATAACGTCCTTACTATAGAATATGGTGCACATAGAGCTTGTCGGTTACATTTATCGACCAATTGTCACATTTTTTTTACTTATCGACATACAAAAGAATTTGGCTATAAGACAAAATGAGCAATAATAATTATTGAAACCCGAGGAGAATGATTGCTGGTAGTGCATTTTCAGTTGGTACCCTATTTTTTAAATTTAACAATTTTTTTAAACACTGCATAGCGTATATAAATTCTAGGATCATATACAAGTTTGCACAGAAATTCTGAACAATATCCATTTATTAGTGAAATTTCTTCAGTGAAAATTGCTGTTCTATGCGTTTAACTGCTTTTACCATACAATGTAGTATGCTTAAATATCTCTAGCTTTTATGCAGGGCTGCACAAAACGAAATCACATATTTAACGACTATTCATATTCATAGCGGACATCGAGTTTTGAAATTTGTTTCCGTTTTCCATATTGTTTATTTAGATACCATCTTTCACCTTAGAAAACTGAGAATTTTATTTATAGTCTTCTGAATGTGTTGGAAAAAGTTTAATAATTTATGATGTAAGCCTCATTTTTCGTTCTTGATTTAATAAATTATTAAAATGCAAAAAATTAAAAACGAAAACTGAAAAATATCAGAAAAGAAGGAAAATTTAGACAATAGCGTTAATCATAAAAGTTTTGCAACTTTTGTTACTTCTCATATCATGACTCAAATAATAGATTTTATTTCTTTGGCTGAAAAATCGAAATATAACCCAACAACACGAAATGTATCTTTTATTTGGAATCTGACGATTTATATTTTTACAACACATCAAAAAAGTTTCCCATTCATTCTTTCTTAGACCAGTGGTCTTGTGTTCTCTTAAATTGGAATCATTTCGATCGGTGTAAATGAAAAACACCACATGTTCTTGACCCACGTAATCATTTCGAAGCAAACGCTGTATTTAATGTCGCCACAGAATGGCATGAAGACACTTCGAGTACTGATTAAGGAATTGTACATTTATCAATTTTATTTCATTCTGAACCTTATTTGATGCATAAGAAATACATTGATTTTTGTCTTTCATAATTAATTAGTAGAAATATTCTAGTGTTACGGCAAAGATACATTTGAGGCTAAGAAATCGTACATATCAATCGCATTTTATTCTGAATCTGATTTATTATATAAGAAGAAATTTTATCTTTTGTTTCTAACGATTAATTTAAAAAATATGCCTTGTTACATATTGTAACAGTTTAATTTTTCTTTTTAGACTGTTAGTGAATATTTATTTAAAATATTGAATTTATTTTTTTCTAGTGATTTTCCTTTATTTTTATATTTTATTTTAATCTGAACCTGATTTGATGTACAAAATTTACAACTATTTTTAGTCATTAGAAATTAATTCATTGAATTTATCTGGTGGTGCAGAAGATGTTTTTGTTTTAAAAGACTGGATTTAAATATGAACTGCAAATGTTGTAATTTTAGTATTTAAATAACTTAAATTTATTTTTCATCTAAACTTGACTATTTAGATTTTAAAAAAAAAACTACACGCACACAAACACACACAGGAAAACACATATATGTTAGCAATTAAATTGTATAATGTATCTAGTGATATTTTGTAACACTATTTTTTGGTCTACTACAGAAAATAGTGCATGTGGATTATATGTTAGTTAGCTGTGAACACACTGTAATTTTTTCTTTCGACGCCATAGATTATTTTTCAGACATTATGCATTTTCTATGACAATACAATGAGTTTTTTGGTTATTCTAATGCAACAATAAATTTTTGCCAGCATCATTTTTTTTACATTTCAAAATATTAAAAAATCTTCAATTCTTATAAAAATTTAAATGACTAGTAATAAAAAAGTGCTCTGATGAGTACCAAGAAAAGTTAATATGTCTTTAAGTTTGAAAAAGGGTTTGACAAGTGATTCTAACGGATCATGGGGAAGGGAAAAGGATCCTTTCTTGGCTGCCACGCACTTTAATGCAAACTTAAAAAAAAACACATTTGTGCTTTAATTTAATTAAATTAGATCGTCTGCTGCTGTCATTCGCAAAATTACGTCTGCGTTACGAACAGATTTGTTTGTCCCTTATAATATAGAAAAGGAAACTGATATGAATTTCTTTGTGCTCTAATTTCTCTAGTGAAAATATTAATAACAAGAATAAAAAATTAATATGTATTCTGGGATGATTTTAGCTTATTTAAAGCGCTATAAAACAAGGTCTTGAAATGATAATATTATCATATAAAAACTAACAGAATAACTGAAATTTATATTAAAATAACCAAAGTTTTAAAAAGTCCAGCTTATTAAAATTAATTACAATTTAATGCAGAATTAAGAAATAGATGCCAATTAAATAATAAATAAATAATGGAAAATGTGTCAATACTGATCAATGTATTGTATATAAACTTGTAAATGCTTAAACACCTGCTTTTTATTTATCTCTACTACACTGGACTCCAAAAAATAAGGTACAATCGGTTTTTTGCGTCTAATTTGCAAAAGAATGCATATAGAAGCAACAAATTAAGAGGAAATATGCGCTAAACTGTTATTTTTCAAATGCGACATAGAATTTTACTTATGTTAAATGTATAAATGAAATTACAACAAGCAACATTCATGGTGGAAAATTCCATTCTTGGAGAAATCGGAACATCGCATTATTATGCCGTAAAATGTGACAGAAACATTAAAAATTTAGTTCTAATACGGAATATGTCCACCCCGGAGTTGAATGCATTGGCAGCATCGACTTTCCATGCTTTCAATTAAATTTCGGACACCGAAATAGGTAGCGCTGACAAGACATGGAGTAAGCTTGCTCCAGCTCATTTAAAGACCTTGGAGGAGGACTTAAAGCCACAACCTGTCTTCCAAGATAGTCCTGTCAGTAACCAGTGATTCCTTATTTCATTGCTTCGGTTCCTAACAATCCTTTAACTCTATTTCGGACATGCAGGTGACGCCACCGAACGAAAAAAGTAAAAGGACAATTATCCCGGAGCAGTTGAAGTAAAGAAAAAACTCTCTCTGCTGTATACGAAATGAAAAGACAATACAAATTGATGAGAAATGAACTTTGTAGTAATGAGTAAAGAAGTTTTATTGAATACGCGTCTTCGCTAAGACGCGTATTTTATTAGGGGCGTATTTCTCGTGCATAACAGACATGCAAACTTTAATTGCAGGATTCTATTAAAAACCATTTTACGGGAAGTTTTAAAAAAACTCTCATATCTTGCTCCAATCAATAAATATTATCTATTCGTCTAATGCTATACATATAACCAAGATTTATTTTATATTTTTTATTATAACTATTATGTACTTTTTCAGTGTGTTTAAATAGAAATATTCTCAGAATAAAATCTTCTCTCTTCATGAATCAAACTAAACATCGTCTTGCAGATAATCGACGGACTAGCGGACGCTGTGCTATTGAAAGGTGAGTTGATTATTTTACTTGCATACACTTACTATAAATGATTAATATATCAATGAGAGTTAATACATACTAATAAATATTAGACTTAGTTGTGAGGACTGTGCCAGCGAACTCTTCAAGTCGCAAAAATTTTCTGTCAGGTTCAAATCTGGACAGTGAGCTGGCAATTCCATTCTCTCCAAACCGTGATCCTCAAGCTAATCCTCAACAACCACAGCTCGGTGTGGTCTCGCATTATCATACATTACAATGGAACCACCACCAAGCACCGGCATATGAATTCACATATCAATCTCGGATCTCATCCCAATATCTCGCACCAGTCAGAGTTACTCTATGGAACACTAGCAGGTCAGTGTCGCCTCTGAGTGAGATCTCTGCCCGAATCTTGATTCCACCGTTTCTGTACCTGTGTATTTTGACAGTGTTTGATTGATGGTATCGAGTGCATTGCTCTCTTCAGATCAGAAAACGTCCTGAATCACTCTCTAGTGTGAATCTGGACTCGTTTGTGAAGAGTACAGAAGCCCACTGTTGTCTGGTCCAGGAAACATGTTTTCTTGTCCAACTTAAAAGGACCCTTCTTAGTCGCCTGTTGAGGAGGACACACACAACTCGTCGCTTGGATAGAGATCTGCATTGTGAAGACGTCTTCACATCGTAGTAGCGGAGATTCTTCTTCCTGATGTTGCAAAGTGGTCTGCAATGAGTTGCGACAATGTAGTGCGTCTTCTCCTTCCGGACGAAAGAACTAGAAAATGGTCTTGTGCAGGTGTTGTAAAACGTTGGCGGTCTGAAACATACTTTCTGGACACAGAATCTTCGGATTCATACAAACCCCCGATTCGCTGAACTACACTGCGAGACATATTGAGTCGTCTAGCATAATTAGTCTGTGACAACCCCATTTCTATCCATCCTACCGCCCGCCACTTTAATGAATTTGACAAACGACTTCTTCTAGACATTTCCAGACTCTACTGGTCGTCGTGAACAAAACTAACAGCAATAGTTCAAATACAATAAAATTTACACATGAAATTACGAAACCTTCGTAATTGAATATTTTTCTCTCATTCATAATTAGCTATTATTTTCTATAAAATAAAAATGGTAGCTGTGATTTTTGCGTAAGTTTTTTTAACCACTTAATGGTTAAACCGCATTAAATTACGGTTTAAAAATTCGAATTCATTATTCCCACCACATTTTTGAAAAAAAATATTCATTTTATTTAATGACAAGTAAAATGATACCAGAATAAAACCAATTACACTAATTTATAAAACTGGTGGTAAACAAGTAATTTTGAATAATAGTCGTGAAACTTGCAGCCCGTGAATGTCTCGGGCGCGACGATTAAGTGGTGAAAGATTATTATTTTCGTTCATATAAACTATATCACAGCCATATTTTTCTGATGAGCTTAAAAGAATGTTTCGCTCTGTTTCTCCCCTTGCATCCGTGATAGCTAGGGAAATCCACTGCACGTACAAGACTGGAAATTTGTATTGATAGTGCTAGACATATTGTAATACTCTTAAGGTTTAGAATACTAATTTTTTGGTAATCAAGTTGAGTTATTAATTAATAACTCATCCAATATGCATTACTTTTTATAAAAATTAGGGAACATGGCTGTGCATGTTCATTTTGATGCAATCTGTTTTATATGAAAGGGAAACATTTACTTCGACTTAACCTTCCTACCCTGAACAGGTCTAATCGATTCAGTCCTATAATGCGTTTCATTCGATTAAAACCAGAAAATTTTTCATAATGTAAATTAAATAAATAACACAAAGATTTATGTTAAATAAGTATGTTAAATGGATTTAAATAAAAATTTTGGTGTGAAATTTTTTAATCAAGTTTGAGTAAAATTTCAACAGGGTTCCTACCCTGTTGTCTGCATTCAATCTTATCACAAATCATTTAAACCGTACAAATTTCTGCACTTTTCTAATTTTTAAGTCTGTTTTTTTTTCTCCTATGGATTGTCAAGAGTATGTCATTTAATACAAAAAAAGTCGACAATCCAATTTTATAATTTTCACTTATATTTCCAAAAACTGAGAAACCTACTTGTGCTTTTAATTTGAAACAGTGTAAACATATGTGAAAAAAACTTTCTGCATATGAATATCCATCGTTTTCAAAAATTGATTAGTAATTATTTTCAATTTTCAATTTTCAAAAAAAAAAAAAAAAAACTCACGAGATAATCTTAAAATGAACCAGCCCGGGACCGACATCAATTAAGAAACTAACTAAAATCTTATGTTCTTCCGCTGATCCCTCCGTTTACTTTACGAAAATGAAAGAAAATAATTGTGAACTAATGAAGAAAAATTAAAATAACTGAGAAATAAATTTGAAAATCGTTAAACATATACATATAAAGCTTGAATGTGAGAATGGGAAAGCAAGGGTGTAAGCATATTTACAATGGTTCGAAGTAATGAAGAAAACTCAATCCCCTATGAAAAACTATTTATTCCGCATTCAATCTTATCACAAATCATTTAAACCGTACAAATTTCTGCACTTTTCTAATTTTTAAGTCTGTTTTTTTTCTCCTATGGATTGTCAAGAGTATGTCATTTAATATAAAAAGTATTATCACAGCGCCCCCTTCTGGGGAAATATACCATTGTTAACTTGATTATGGACATGATTTATATAATCGAAACCACATAAATGAAATTTGGTTCAATTATATTTATAACTGCAGGCACTTTTTGATAATTCAAAAGAAAATCTACGTAAACTTGCTATAACAGCGCCACCTTTATGCATGTTTTCTCCAAAGTTTTATACAATTGTCTGTGTCTACGGCATCACATCTTGACAGAAAATTTCGTTAAAAATATTCATAAATTCTGCTCTTAAATTTCAAAAATTGAGAAATGTCAACGAAAATTGCTATCTCATCGCCTCATTCTGGCAGAATATCTGAAGTCCATAATCAAAATCGTATATACATAGTATGATCCAAAAGTACGGGGACAGGTTATAAAAACATTACCCTGAATAGTTTAGTACACCGCACCGAAACATTTCCATTTTCAAGTAGTTTCCTTGGGTGGAGATACACTTCTGCCAGCTTTCGTATAAATTCTGAAAGTGCCGCTAAAAGTCGTTTTTCGCAACCTTCCATAAGGCCTCCTGCAATGTTGTTTTCACATTATATGTTGACTACACACGGCATCGCTGTAAATGTTTTTCATTGATGGGAACAAGGAAAAGTCACACGGGAGTTGATAGGAGGGGGGGGGAGGACATTAGTGACAGTTTTGACGAGGAATTGTTTTACCAGCTGGTATCGATGCGCTCGTGCGTTGCCAAGCAGAAGGTGAATGTGTGTAGCCTCAGAGAAGTTTGCCGAACACGTTTATCATCTTCGATGGTTTCTTGGCCCTCTTTAAAACGTCGTCGATGCCACTCATTAACCTTGAGTCTCACCATGGTAGATTTATGATACGCCTTTCGTAGCATTTTCAAATTTTCCATTGGTGTTTTGAATAAACGTTGGCAGAATTTAATGCTGCAACACTGTTCATGAAGAGCCATCTTTCTTACGTCGCGGAACAAAGATAACTAACTTCTGAAGATAAAAGCTGCGCGTGCGATTCGGTCACATGACATGGGCTAAACCAACAAGAGCAAGTTGGGGAGGGTTGGGAGAATACATTTCAAATGGGTTTACTTTAAGCTATTGCTTTTTTGCCATTGCCCCCTAATTTTTTTATCTTATTACGTATAAAGCTAATTTCTAACTATGAAGCTAAGTTCTAACTTCACACACTTTGCTTCGATTCTTAACTTCATACACTTCCGTATAATAAAAATGAAAACACGCTGTCATAGCGCACCCTTCCAAGGGAATATCCCCAATTTCAAGAAGACCTGACGGCCATGGTCAAAAAAATTTATTAGAGTTTGGTTCAGTTCTGTGCACGACTTCGCCCACTTACGCGATACAAAAAGTATACAGAGAAATTTTGTAAAAAAATGTATTTTTCGGGATCTCCGACCCTTATCAAGTCTGAAATCGACAAAAACTTCATGTCGAAAATTTTTTGATTATAATACTTTTTTGTATCATAGACTGAATAAAGTAAAAATTAAGAAAAAAACTTTAAGATTTCATAACTCAAAATGATGTATTTTAAAATTAGACAGAGCTGGGAGTAAATAATGATTTATGATAAAAAGAAAATAGAAATTTTGTTTTGTTTTTTAATATTTTACAGAATCTGCATATTTCAATGTAATTAAAATGTTAAGATTTCCTTACAAATTTACTACATTTGTTAATTATTTCAGATAATTGAAACATTTTCATATCAAAAGGGACAAGATAAAAAAATGTACCCTTGAGGCAACTATGCCTCAAAATGAATTTTAATTAATAATGAGCTACATAAAATTTCTTTTAATAAATAACACTATTTAATCAAATAAATTAATACGTATTCTCATTTGGAAAAGTATCTTTTTTAAGTTTATTAAATAAATTTAAACATTGGTTGAAAGAAAATGGTATCAATATCCAGAAAGGTAGAATTGACATTTTTTTTCAACGGGGTTTTAAAAGTTTATTTTTTATTCTATATTGTTAGTAAAAAAATATTTCTATAAATTATCTGAAAACAGAAGCTAATAACTCATAATTCTAGAAAATATTGTTTACTTTCTGGCGCGCAGTAATTGCTTCAAACACTTTAGAATTAAGTACAGTCCGATAAAAAAAACTAAATAAATAGTGGAAAAGCAACAACCACTTTATTTTTTTACCTTCATTAACAAATGTGAATGTTTCATTTTCACTAAAAAATGCATTAAGTACATATTGAAACTACATTTTTTTAACGTAAAATTTAGGTAGCTACCTTTTAATATTCTTTATTTATTGTTGTGTTTTATTACTTTTTTATCGTTGATTACAATGTTATTCAAGAACATAAAAAACTCCCAAGGGTACTTCTCTATTAATTTATTCAGCAGATTTTTCCTTTAAAATGTAAGCAAAAATGTATTTTAATTATGAGTAGCTCTATAAAACTTTATTAAAGCCGATAAATGTAATAAGAGAAAGTGGAACTTTAAAATTTTCCGATATTGTGCATTTTTTTTTTCACTTGCTATTAATTTAACGACTTAATTCATTGAAGTGTTTCAGTTTTAATTTAATCATGTCTATAGCTGTATATAAAAACTTAATAGCCTATATAGTTTAAAATAAATCAGTAGTTTATTTGAAATTGAATAATGTTTTCAGTTAGTTTAAAACAAGAAGAAGGGATGCGTATTTAAGGAGTCAGGTACCTTTGATCGATTAAAATAGAAGCAAAATTTGCATACAGTATTGATCTCAATATCTTTAAATCTATCGCTTTTAAGAACTTCAAATTTTTAACACATATTTAAATAATCTTCCTGTAACTGTTACAGGTCATGGAATATTTTTATACCTTCACCATAAAATTAAATTAAAAAATTACAAAAGGTCTTTTTTTCTCGAAGAAAAATCATACATAGTCTTGCGCGCAGCTTGACATGCATAAAAAATATCATAAAGACCTAAAATCACTTTATATATAAAGAAAATTAGTCAATAATCAAAATGACGAACCCTAGTTACTTTAAATTCTGTCTTTGTATAAAAAATACATAAAAACATGAAAAATAACAAAATTTAGCACTTTTTTTTGTAAATAATAATTCATAACTTAAAAAATTCATACACAAAAGTGATAGTAGTTCGTCATTTTAAGCATTTATATGTTATGTAACTTCTGTAAAAATTTCATCAAATTCTACCCAACCATTTTCGAGCAATCATGCGCGCAAGTTGAAAAAATAGCATTTTGAGAAAATCCAATTTAAAGATAAAATTTCTTTTTAAAACATATTATGCAAAATATCTTTAGATATTTAAGTATACATATATTTATTTACTTACCTATTTATATAAAAACATAAATTCAATAAGTTTCATTATAAAAAAATAGTAAATAGTGTGCTATAAAACATGCAAAATGAATATAAATACACAAATAACATATACTGATACAACATTTTTGTATATATTTATTCATTATTTACAAAATTTTTACATGAAACTGGTAATACTTCATCATTTTCAACATTTATATGCTATGTAAGAGATGTTAATTTTTTATGACATTTTAGACAATCATTTCGGAGAAATCATGCGCGCAGTTGAATCGTAAACGTAAAAACGAAAATAATTTTTCATCATATCGTTCTTCTAAGTAACCATTCATTATCTAATAAATCCTTACATGACACTGATAACAATTCGTCATTTTCAACATTTGAATGTTTTGTAAGAGCTGTTAATTTTTTATAAAATTTTAGACAACCATTTCGGAGAAATCATGCGCGCTATTGAATCGTAAACGTAAAAACGAAAATAATTTTTCCTCATATCATTCTTCTAAATAACCATTCATTATTTAATAAATCCTTACATGACACTGATAACAATTCGTCATTTTCAACATTTGAATGTTTTGTATGAGCTGTTAATTTTTTATAAAATTTTAGCCAACAATTTCAAAGAAATCATGCGCGCTATTGAATCGTAAACATAAAAATGAAAAATTTTTTCCTCATATCATTCTTCTAAATAACCATTCATTATTTAATAAATCCTTACATGACACTGATAATACTTCGTCATTTTCAACATTTGAATGTTTTGTAAGAGCTGTTAATTTTTTATAAAATTTTAGACAACCATTTCGGAGAAATCATGTGCGCTATTGAATACTAAGCGTAAAAACGAAAATTATTTTTGTGAAAATTCAATTGAAAGAAAAGATTGACTTAGGAACTTATTATGAAACATTATTTTGGACATACAAGTATTGCAGTAATTTATATAATTGTTTACTTATCTTATTTATACACATGAATTTAATAAATATTAAAAAATAAATATTGTGTACTAAATCAAGAAAAATAAAAGTAGAAATAAAAATAAATTTACCTTTACAAGAACAATACTACATCATCTGTTTACTTAGATTATTAGGTTGATAAACTTTTTAGAAGACTTGTGAAACAAAAATCTATAAATTCATTCTGATGTTTTCTATTGCATGACATAAATAAACCTTTTAGAAATTTGAACACTAATTTACATACATATACTTTGATAACTATCATCGCATGGGATAACAGATGGAAAAAAACTTTGCTCAAAGATTTTCACAAAACTTAACACATTTAAAAAGCACCGGCACTGTAAATTTCACCTTCCTCCAAGAGAAATTTATCTTTCTGAGCAATTTCTTTCATTCGCTTACTTTTTCTTGCTTCTTTTGTGTTTTGAAGAAAGCGTAAATTAGAAGTTGCAATCCTTTGGTCGTCTAACTGTTTCAAACATCCTCGAGCATGTGCACCAACTGTCAAGCCAAATTCTTGCATTACATTCATTTTTCCTTGATTGCCATCATTAAACAAAATAACTGCTTCATTTGTAGCAATTTCCACAATCCTTTTACCTACTCCTTGTGTTTTTGGACATAATTTCCATATTAAAGAATTTATCGATTCATTGTTGTTCTGGGTCTTACCTCCTAAGCACCTAGACAGAAGTTTTGGCTGCGATAAGTCATTAAAAATTGGTTTTATAGTATCCATTACACTAGTCGGGACTGTGTTCTTGTGTTTAAATGTTTTAATGGTACCACAAGCAACTGCTTTATTATACTTGCACCAAGATTCACTTCCAGTAGGGCAAAATGAATGTAGAGGCTCGGCATCCGTTGAACGAGTATGAAAATATGCAGCCCAGATAGCTTTACGCATTTCATGTAAATTGTTTTTATTCTGTCGAATTGCATTTCCATAATAATCTGTTAGCTTAGCAATGATGTTGTCCGTAAGTCTACCTTTTCCTCCAAGTGCTTTACCTTCACTACATTTTACTTTGTTTTGTTTAAGTTTTCGTAAGCGTGTGCCCATTCTCTTTTGAATGTGACCCACGCATTCAATTTTTTCAACTTTTGTATCAGAACCATATGGGCTGGCCTCTGATATGGCTTGAAAAGTTTTGGCATCACCATCACCTATATATCCAATGTACTTTACGTTTCTTGTGGCTTCTGAACGTTGAAATATTCGAACAATACCACTTAGTTCCATTTTTCCAGCAGATCCATCGTGGTTATTGAGGCAATCATTTTCATGGGTTTTTTTCCATGAATTATATTCATGCGTCCCTTTTTTTAGTTTTCATGCATCACATGACTTGCAAAATGAGGAAAGGACTTCAGTAACAATAACTTTGCCGCTTTTGTCACCAATGACAGTGCACACACCTATTCGTGAAGTATGACCCCGAGTTTTCCATGTACCGTCACCACTGATATTTAAGCATGAAGAATCAGTCAGAGTTACTTCTTCTGAAGCTGCAGATATCATAGATTTTTCTGCGACAGATGCAGAGCATTTCTGTAGCACCTTTATCGCAGCATTGTAAGATTTTTTGGAAACCGGTTGAGGCAGATCCATGATTCCACAAAACAGTTTCATTGCTGCATACCCCAGTCCAATTGATCTAATGGCATAAATATATCTGTTGTTAATTTCTGAAATTTTGTTATTTTCGCCGATCTTCTTAGAATTCTTAAACTTAATAACTTCAGCACAATTTTCACATAAAATCGAAATTTTAGATGATAAGCCACATTCAATTTCTTCTGTTATACTTACTTCACCACCACAAGCTTTACAGCATAAAAATTTTTCCAGAATGGAAAACATGTGACTGACATCCATAATACGATATCCATCAAAGCTAGAATTATATTCAAACTCCTTGTTTACAGAAAGTTTTCTCTGTGAAGCACTGTTATTCAGTGAATCATTTTCACTTTTCGTCAACTTTCTGGTATATATATTACCAGTAAATTTCCTTTTTTTCGGTCGTATCCCAGAAGCTCTTTTAGGTGTGTTTTCACTAAGAACTTCACTCATTGTAGCAGAAGATTATTAACGAAATAAATAAAATTAATTTAAAGCTAAAATAAAACTTATTCGCAAACAAATCACTATAAAAAAATCAGAAATTCAGCATCGAAAGAGTAAACAACACAACGTGCATAGATTTATTTCTAAATCAAGCTAAATAGCTTGAATCTAAAGTTGAAGTAGCAGTTGCTAATTTCTGCTTGATTTCCTGAAAGGAAAGGGAAAATAAATAACCACAGAGTAAAGAAAAATAAGAGTAGAAATCCTTGAATCTTATCAGCTACGGCCGGCGCCTGCTGCGTGAAAAATGTAAACAAACAGTCTAGCCCTTTAAATATCGCTGTTTCATGAAAAGAGGCCTTACTATTTTGCCCATAACGTCGTTTCTAATGAGAATTTTTTTATGGGGTTTGTTTTAATTTGAATCTAAAAGATTATACTTTCATATAAAGCAATAAAAAAAATCGAAATTTTGACCATTTGAAAGGTACCTGACCCCTTAAAAGCATTTTCATTAATTACTATTTAATGAAATTGATTAAACCAATTGCTTACACAATAAAACATGAAGTAATTTGATGTAAATGCTGTTTTAGCGTACAATTGCGTGTTGACAGGTTTTGCTAAATAATTTTAATTTTCTTAAATATTTCGAGAGAAATATAAATTGCATCGTATATGTTTTTTATCTAAATATTTAGTGGTATTTTCTCTATATTTAAAATAGTTAATTAAAAATATTTTTTCATCTGTTTTTTTACTGCGTTTTTACATTTAGAATTTAAGAATAGCGTTATGTTACAAAATTCCAATAATTGTCTTTATTGTTGCTTGAAACACTAACGACTAATTTCAAAATCATTGATCAAGTATCTATTGGATCTACTAACTTTTGATCTAATGATCTTATGCTTTTATTACGTATTTGCAAAACCGTCCAATTTTGAACTATTTTAAAAAAAATAGTAATTTTTCTCTTATATCAATAAAAATTTATCACAATACATAAAGGAGTCTCTCTATTCGGATATAGCGATAATTAAAGCTTTCGGGGAAAAGTTTTAATCCATTTTCTACCAGTAAGGTTAAAACGTAGTGATTAACTGCTTGAGTCAAACTTATTATTAATTATGAGTAGATAATTTCAATATTTGAATAATTTTCAAACTCGTTATTGATTATGAGTTGATAATCTGAATATTTTTTTAATATTTACCTAGCGCCCAATCCAAAGTTGCGGGTGTGACATTTACACAACTTAAATTAGTCACCAGCAAAAACTTTTTGAGCATTGGTTTCAATTTGTATGAATTTCAATGTAGACCACTTGCACATACATTTATCCAAATCTGAAAATTGTCTGATGTATCATTTATTTATTAAAAAAAAATAATTTCCACCTGTTGCGGGTGTGACATAAAAAGGACATCATTTTCATCTTTCAGTACAAAAACTGAAAACTCTGTTAATTATGACAACTGAGTGAATTGATTTTTTTTAAATATTAGACAGTAATACTTAAATAATTATTCTATGAAAAAATTAAATTACTTACTCAATTCTTGCTTTTGTAGAAAATATTCAAAATTTTCGTTGCGGGTGTGACTTGTATAGCTAATAAAATAATAACATACACAAATATTTTCAAGGCAGATTTTTTTTTATTAAAGAATTTATCAATATTACATTTATAATATCATAGAGGCAAATATCAAACAAATTTCATTTCCAATCTTGAATTTATAATTTCTGGTGTTAGTAGCTTTTTTACAAAAATGCTCTTTTTTTTTCTAGGATACATGTGACTGACTGAGCCAAATATACATGTTTTCTTGCATTTTTTTCGACATTCTAATTCTATATCGTCACCATCCATGTCTTATTTGTCCATCAAAGTTTTCACTTTTTTAATGTGGAGAATAAAACAACTTCTACAAAATCTCCAACTGCACATTCATCGTTGGATATTATATCCTTGTCAAAGTATGGATACATCTGACTGACTGAGCCAAATATATACATTTTCTTAATTTTTTTTCAGGTACTCTTATTCTATATAATTCCCATTCATTTGTTTTATTTGTCCAGCAAAGTTTTCACTTTTTTATGTGGAGAATAAAACAACTTCTACAAAATCTCCAACTGCACTCTTATCGTTGGATATTATATTTTTGACAAAATATGGTAACAAATTCTCTTGTGATCACTTTCTGAAGTTATTGCTACATTAATTGTTCCTACGTCAATAGAAACAACATGATGTATCGATTGAATGTTGAGCTCCGATTGTGCTTGGTGCAGCATGCATTAAGTATTTTCACAATGTCTTCTGAAATTTCACATTCAGCAAAGTTCTTTTATATTTTTTAGGACTTTTTCTACACACATGACAAAATCTGAAGCTGAAGTTATAGTTGCAGAGCGTTGCTAGCGTTACCATTTTCTTGGCAACTGCACCAACCCCGTCGACAACTCCTTTACCATGAGATAAAATGCAAAAGGATTGCCATATTTTACCATGATTTTTTTAAATAGTCTCTTCTTTTCTCTCCTTGCTTTGTCTCTTTCCTTCTCTTGTTGTAGATATTCTTCATATTTAAAAGGGTTTTCCTTTAATCTTTTTCCGATAAAATCGTGATCTTTCTGTACTCTCCATTCTCTCAAAAGGAGAAGAAATTAATGTGTAAACTGAATAAATATAACACTTCAAGTCCAAAAATATATGCTTAACAAATTGTTAATATTTATCCCTTGAAATTTCTAATCTTACATAAAGTTAATTATGTTAAATTTTGGTTAATTTCAAACTGACTTAATACATTTTATGCTACCTTAATAAACATTTTAATAGTTTCTATTATTCTTACTTCTACTTTTTATTTAATTTGAATTAAAAGAAAAAAAAATCTTCCCCTAGTGTTGCTTTATTTATTTTAAAAAACTAAATATATATATATTAGATAAATACTATCATATAACAAAATAATATATATATATATATAAAACAAAACAAAATTAACAAATTTAAAGACAATTGCTAAAATATTGTTTCGTAATTTTCTTTTTTTAATTTCTATAAAAATCTGATCTTTTAAATTAATTTCTTAATTATATACCACTAATAAAATAATTTTCTTGTAGTAAAGCAACAATTTTATCAATCCAAACTGAATAAATGAACTGCACAGTGTCACATGCTCAGGTGATGCAAATTTTTATTTATTAACTGGAATTCGCTCTATTAAATCAAAGAATATAGTTAAAGCTGCCACGTATATGTTTTCCAGCATATTATTTTTATATAAATTTACATATAATTTGTTCAAATATACATTTGTATTCAATTTTAAAAGACGTTTCGGGTGTGACTTTAATTAAATGTCACACCTGCAACAGGGACATGTCACGCCCGCAACGCTCAATAACACAGGTCTGCAATGGTTTTCCTCTTTGAAATCTGAGTAACATTTTCTATAGTTCCTGATGTGCTGATTACGAGAAAAATAATAAAAAAATTCCATCACGTCAGGATTTTTTGATATCGAATATTTAAGAATTTGCTGAAAAATGTCTGAGCGTCTACATTTTAAAATTTATAAAACGTCATTAAATTATTTCAGCTTAATTTTTATTGCATTTAATTAGTGTAAGGTGACATAGAAATTACTTCAAAACAGTAATTTGTTAATTACTACATAATAAGTATAAGTAATTCACATTAACCATGTTGAAAACGGGTCATTTTGGCTTAATTTAGTAATGAGCCCATTAATACATAATGATTAGGTAATATAACTTAATTGTTGTAAATATTAGTCGAAAAGGGTATAATAAAGATAAACCAAAGGGTTTTTGTATAAGTACACGCACTGATTTAGAAAATTAACAGTTGAAGTGCGCATCTTGCAACATAACCTTTAAAATGTCATCGCGAAGCTGTTTAAATTCTTCGAATTGTTTTCGTTATATTTGCGGGAAAATTTATGGTGAAAAAACAGCGAAACGGCAATACAGACTTTGTAAAAAATATTTACAAAGGTTATTTTGGATACGTTTTAAGTAATCGAGACAAAACTAGGGCACCTCATAAAATTTGTACAACTTGTTTATTAGAACTTCGCAAGTGGTCAAAAGGACAGAAAAATAGCTTCAAAATCGTTTTGCCTATGCTATGGAGAGAGCCTAAAGACCATGTTAAAGGTTGCTACTTTTGTTGTTGTGACATAACTGGATACAATTCTAAAAATAAAAGGGACATAAACTATCCAAACGTCTCATCAGTTACGTCTGCAATTTTCGGCGATTCAAAAATGGTGCAGCCCCCGTTTTCGACTATACAAATGGAAGATTCTGACTGTGATACAGTTAAACAGGATGTATACCAATCTGATCCCGAATTTCAAGTAGATTCTAACGAGTGTCAGCTCTTTTCCCAGTCACATTTGAACGACTTGACAAGAGATTTGAATCTCCCCAAAGATGCAGCGGAACTTCTCGGATCACGATTAAAAGAAAGAAATATGCTTGCACCTGGTACTTCATTTTCATGGTACCGTCCATGGAGCTAAGAACGTATATGGAGGAGACATGTGTGACGTCACTTGAAGCTTTTCCTACCCCCCCCCCCCGTTACAACGCTGCGGCCGCCATATTTGACCTGGCTAAGATGCCCTTTTCCCGTCTGCTACCGATCGTCTGCGATCGTATTGAGGAAGCTCCTCGCAGCGCGAGTCAACTACGGTAAAAGTCAAACATGGCGGATATGAAAGAGGGGGGAAAGAACTGGTTTTTCGGCGTCAGGGCTCACCATGATGCTAGATTGATATGTCTCCTCCATATACCTTCTTAGCTCCATGGTACCGTCACAGAGAAAAAGATTTTCTTCCATTCTTCGCTGAAGATCAAGATTTAGTGTACTGTAAAGATATTCCAGGCTTGACGAAAATGTACGACATTGAATACCATCCTAATGAGTGAAGATTGTTACTTCCCAGAAAATCTAGGAGCCGTTAGCGAAGAACAAGACGAAATATTTCACCAAGATTTGAAAGAGCTAGAAGTCCGGTATCAAGGAAGTTGGAATACTAGCATGATGGCGGACTACTGCTGGTTAGTGAAGCGCGACGATTCAAACCGTAAATTTAAGCGAAAATCGTACAACCGAAGCTTCCAAGAAAACAGGATCATGTTCCAGAAATAAAATTTACATGTAATTTAGATCAGTAATAAGTCATTATTGTATTTTAGTTGTTTTTTATGTTAAAAGTAATGCACTTTTTTAAATATATATTTTTTATGTGGAAACTTGTGGTTTTTTTTCTATTTTCTATCTGTATCTTTTTTTTACAAAATCTGAAGGTGATGGAACAAAACTAAGTACATATTCGTAATCAGCGCACCAAAATACCCTAGAATCAGCTCTCAAATTCTAGAGAGGAAGTTATGGCTCTCAATTTGCAGGCCTGTGTAATTATAATTGAAATATTAATTATTTTTTGTGTCTCTAATTCAAAGTATCTTAATAAACTATTTTTGAATATAAAGTTTCATAACTTTAAATCAAAAATATTTTTCTGTAGAGATATAAATGTACCTTTTTGTTGCGGGTGTGACACAAAAATTAAGAGTAATTAAATATGCTTGCCTTTTGTAAAGATGATTAGTGAACACTTCTCTGCGGAGAGAAACTCTCAATAATAGCTGCCAGATCATATATATCCAAGTTTGGAGATTTTCAGAATGTTTGTTCAGCTGTACGAGACCATGAAATGTAACAATTTTTGCCACAGTCTATTTTACAAAGTCATAGTGTCACTTTATTAATTAAAATAAGTATGTTAATGACAAAAATGTAATTCTTTTTTGATAAAATATGATATAGTACACTCTTAACAGTTAATATGCAAAATTTCAATCATATTTAAAGAAATTTAAATTTTCATCTTCATGTCCATTTTTTTGTGCATTGGGCGCTAGCCGGTGGAAGAGTTTTATATAGAATCGAGTATTCATTAAAAGGTTCTGATTTCGGCATGTACCTTTGTTACTCTTTATAACTGCTAAAAAACTATGTACAGTCGTTAAAAATAACTAAATGAACACACACCCTACTAACTCTGCAACTAATTATAATAGAAGAAAGACACTGGGAGCAAACGATTTGAAATACAGTCTACTATAAAAGGTGTATATAAAATTTGCAATACTTTTCTTTACTGTTCCTTGAAACACTAACGACTAATATTGAAATCATTGATCAAGTGTATATTGGATCTACTAACAATTGATCTAATAATCTTATTCTTTATTCGGCATTTGCGAAATCGTCCAATTTTTAAACAGATTAATCCAAAATAGTAATTTTTGTCTTATATCAATAAAAATTTATTTCATTACGTAAATGAATCTCTCTATTCGGATATAGCGGTAATTAAAGCTTTCGGGGATAAGTTTTAATCCGTTTTCTACCAGCGCGATTAAAACGAAGTGATCAACTGCAACCAGTCTTGGTGAGTCGAGTCAAACTTATTATTACTTATGAGTAGATAATTTAAATAATTGTCAAATTTATTATTAATTATGTGTTGATAATTTGAATATCTTTTTTATTTGCTTAACTGGTGGAAAAGTTTTATATATAATCGAGTATTCATTAAAGGGATCTGATTTCGGTATGTATCTGTATTACTCTTTATAATTGCCAAAGTATAGTCTTTGAAAAATAAATAAATAAACACCCTCTACTAACTCTAGAACTATTCATAATAAAAGAAAAATTATGTGACCATATGATTGAAAATACAGTCCACTATGAATGGTGTACATAAAATTTGCTTAGGAAGCCTTCTATAAATTCAAACCAGATCGAAATTTGTTTTTCATAATGGGAACACCAAATTTCCACACTATATTTTAAGACTTCGATTAAAACTATGCCAAGAAACGAAAATCCATGCTATTTCAATGTTAAGTTTTGAAATATAAGCGTTCAAAATTTAGCGCTTCTAATGCTAA
The DNA here is from genome assembly GCA_964019185.1 of Maratus speculifer. Taxonomy (NCBI): domain Eukaryota; kingdom Metazoa; phylum Arthropoda; class Arachnida; order Araneae; family Salticidae; genus Maratus; species Maratus speculifer. The sequence goes on from OZ025293.1 coordinate 35,737,890, forward strand.
ATTACATATTCATGTTTTTATTAACATCGCCTGAAATAACAATTTTAATGGGATTAATTTATGTGTAGTTACATAAATACATTTAATTTCTATTTGAAATATACATACACTGTTAATTTTGAATTATAAAACTAATATTAAAAAATATGAATTTTATCTTCAATAAACACCCTACAAACACTTGACTTAAGGCCGTAAGCTGGTTTCGTCGCGGCCAAAAAGAGTTAGGGCCATTTGTACAAAAAAATGCTGTACCACAAGTGAGCCGCCGCTAGCTGCGGCAGCTATCGCCGAGCCGTTAACGGCTCGGCATTGACAGAACCGTTGCCTTTACTTTGCCGGTAAACTGTTAATGGTCGGTTTCGGGCAAAAAAGTAATGGCCCTCCAACATCTAGAAAGGAGAGGGCTAATATAAACTGACCAGCATTTTTATTTTAAGAGAGAAAATGTATATATTTTTGGTCTTTATTTCTTTCAAAAATTATTTTAAATCTGGGTTTAATAAGCATATGCATAATTTACGAGATTTATATTTAAAACAATAAAATAGATGACATATTTTATTTAATTTGAAAATATTTTTATAAGAAATAAAAATTGTCCTTAAAATGTATACAGAATTCCAAGCTTTTTCTTCACCGGCACATTTTTACATTCATTATTCATAAAAAAGAGTTGGAAAAAAATGAATAAATATTTAAAATATAGTAAAATAATTTAGAATAAATTTTAAAACAGAAAAAAGCTTTTAGATTAAGCCTAAAGCAGTCCATCCCCCCCTCCTCCCCATTACTCGGTCATGCAAAAGTTACGCATACATGCATAAAATCATTTTTAGTCGTGCATGCATAATATATTTCCAAAAATGTCGATTTCTGTATCTCCAAAATTGGCTTATAAAATATAATTAGTTTCACATTTTTTTTCTAGGAAAGATCTTTCTAAAATTTAAAAAATGATGTTATCAGAAAAAAAAGAAAGAATGTATTTTGATTTATTTTCATCTGCAAGCGCGGATAGCATTGCATGGATATATTTTAATGGTCATACTGGAAATAATGAATGTGTCGCCACAATAAACGATCCGACGAGTAACTGCAAAAAGTGGTCAGATCTGTTTGGGCCTTAGTACAATGCATGCACTCCTTCAAGGTCAACAAGTAAGGGGGGGGGGAATTTTCCAAGAAGTTTCCTCTCTGTGCTGATAAGCGGATCATTTCAGTTATAGAAGTCACATCAGGGAGAGAAAGCGTGTTAACGAATGCTACCACAATTTGGATATATTACCACAATATAGGTATGTTTTATTATGCTTATTTATTAAAGAATTATTAATTTGTAATTCATTATAACCTCTTGAGTTTTTTTGCATCGACATTACGCTTGTTTGATTCTGGAAACCTAATAGAAAGATATAGGAAACATTAATTTTTAAGACATCATACGTTTTTAAAAATGCACTTGTATTTTAACAAATATAAAATAATATTTACTTTATAATCCGCTATTCATCGCTTATTCGTTATTTTAAAGTTTTGTTTAAATTAGGAAATGCAGCTAGTTTAAAATTATATACTTTTAAGAATGTTTTAAAAGTTTGAAAGTTAATCATATTTTCATATAACAATTGTTGTTTTGTACCGTGCATGTCATTAAAAATATTGCAAAAAATAAAATAGTTTACTTTATATAAAGTTTACACTGATTCTTAAAGGTAAAATTTATTTTTCTTTTCATATATTAGAAGTGAGAAAGTGATTTCATGTGTCTTGTATAAAATTGTGCAAAATATCATTTAATAGATGCTTCTTTAACTTAAAAAAATTCTTTTTTGTAGAGGTTGGTTGAATTATTTTAGATAAAATAGCTATCGATTTCATTTAAGATTCTTAAAATAGCTTCTTTAACGTTGTAAGTAACATGACTGTGAATGATGGTTTTTTCTTTTTTTTTATTTCGAGCGAAGAAAATTAACAATTTTTCATCGAAATATTTCATTCATTAAACAATTAAATAAAATTGTCAGATCATTCAAAATTTTGATACATTTTCAATTACTGTAAATAATTCTCAGCTAATATGAAAAGATTAAAATAATATATTTTTTAAATAGCAAATATTATTGTTATATATATATATATATATTTGTAATGTTTGATTATTAAATTATTCGAATAAAATCTAAATGAAAATTCTTTTGTATATTAAAATGATGCAAAAAATATTCGACAGGTTTCATAATAATTCTTTAATAAATAAACATAATATATTGGTGACAGCCATTAACAGGCTACTTCAGTCAAGCAAAACGATTCGTTCGGTAATATTAATCCTATAGAAGAAATCAATAAAGATATCTCTGTTACATTTTAATATTTTGGAACGATATTTTTCCTATTAGATAGCTGAAATTAATCTGTACAAAGGCCGTTTTTTACTTTTCAATTTTGTTTGCAGATATTTTTAATGAGGATGTTTTTACATTCGGAACCGGTTACGAAAGTGAAAGCATACCCATAAAAAAACTACAATAAAAATCGAAAAAATAAAAAAAAATTGCCTACGAATCGATCTCAGCAATCTAATGCAAAAGATAATAAACAAAATAAAATAAAATAAATAAATAATTTAAAATTATTGGAATGCAACCGAGATATCTTTATAAATTCCTTCTGTAGGATCGGCATTATTTATTGGGTCTTTTCGCTTGGCTGAAGTAGCCTCTTAAGTCTAAAAACCAATGAAAATAAAGGAAAAAAACATAAAGCATTTAATTTAATGCATGCATCACTAGCATAAATTCAAAATTTGTTCCATAAAAAATGTTTGTTGGAAGATTGTTTAAATTAGAAAGTGTTTTTGCATAAAAAACAATATATTATTAATCATTAGGTACACTTTTCAAAAAAGTTATAAATTTACTTATCTTCAAATTTTTCAAAAATTTCCAAAACTTAGAAGTTGAAAATGAATTTATTTGTTTATTATTTTTTTATATAATTTAAAAATTATTTTTAATTGCATTACATGTAAATTTTTAAAGCATATAATTAAATAATAAACAAATAAATTCATTTTCAACTTATATGCTTTGGAAATTTTTGAAAAATTTGAAGATAAGTAAATTTATAACTTTTTTGAAAAGTGTACATAAAGATTATTATATAGTATAATAATTTATAAAAGATATTATATAGTATATTATATAGTATATCATAAAGTATATTTGTTTTACATGCAAAGACAGTTTATCATTTAAATAATCTTCCAGCAAATATTTTTTGTAGAACAAATTTTGAATTCATGTTTAAATATTAATTCTTACAAACACAAATGGCTGGGTGAGGGTGATCTCCTGGCCAGCCTTTATTTTTAATGGCCTTTAATAGAATAATTGTTGCCAGTTTGTGTCTGTCTGATATTTTTGGATAAAAACGCTAATGGCACATTTGTGGGCAACTTCTTGTATTCATGGCCAATTATCTTGTGACCGCATTCTGGCCGGCGTGACAGTTTTTTGACGGAGCCGTTACGGCCTAAGATGGCGGGCCGTTATCAAACACTTTGGGCCACCGCTAACGACGCATCTAGTGGCCCACCAGTTATGTGTTTGTTGGGCAACTTCAACAACTTTTTAAATCGATTTATATTTATTATGATCAGTTTTGCGCAAATTCTCAATTTAAAATTTTCTTCCAAATATTTTTCAAATTACTATTAAAAAACATCAAAATGACAGTGTAAGGGACCGTCAATCGAAAAAGTCGTCATCGTAAAAAAAAACAATCGATACAGTAATCGAATACTTCCGGGAATCTACAATTGAGATATTCTACAATCATTTATAAAAATTCTTGTTTTTGCACTCTCATGAAGTCAACTTTAGTAAATACATGGAAACTAAAGAAGAGGGAATTAAGAAAACAAGAAAACAAAGGGAGGCAATAAGGGAGCCATAATGGAAATAATGGAAAAGTGATATCACAGCGTCCCCTGGTTCCAAAAAGTAGAAAACGCACGAGTAAGTGCAGAAAAAGATAAGGGAATTTAAGTATTAAAAATTATAATTTTTTGGCAATTAGCAGCAACATATCCAAAGAAATAATAATTAAAAACATCCCTTGTGGCAAAATCAGAAACAAAATGGATGGTGAAAGGGACAATATTTTAATTGACTTTTTTATGTCATTTAAGATCGGTTCTGTGATTCTACTATTATTACAATATCTTTTGTTTGAATACGTTAAATGTACCCCAAGAAGGGGTGAAAATGAGGGAAGGGGCAAAGAAAGTGCATAATATCAATAACTGGTCACAGGGCGTAACAACGATATATCACATAAAGGGTGTCGGCAAAATTTTGAAAAATGCCCCCCGTGAGGACAAGGTGGTTCATAACATGAAATAGCTCAGAACTTTCCAATTATGTATCTCATGAGGGTTTTTGGCAAAAGTTGAAAGAGTGCACCCCAGATTCCAACTATCGTGCCACCCAGAAATCATTCCTATCTCTGTCTCCGTAAATTTCTCATATATTAGAAATATTTATCATAGGTTTCCAAAAAAATCGATTTAAAATGATAAAAATGCTGGAATTAAAAAAAATTGAAAATATCCCCCGACCGAAAAGACAAAATGGGAAGTAGGGAAGGAATGCGCATAATCTGAAAGAATGGTTCGAGGGGTTTAAGATGATATGTCACATGATGGATCCAAAACAGTTTGAAATTTTTCGACGCCCAATCTAACCTTTCTCAGAGGTGGAAATATTAAAATCGCTGAAACACATGTTTCGTTATTTTTTTAATAGATTTATTTTCTGAAATTTCATGCCCCTACTTAAAATGATTGCTGATATGTGTGAAATGCATCAAAATTTTCGATCCCCTTTTAATTCCTTTGAGGGAAGTGGGCTATGTAAAATCGCTGAAATTCGTGTTTATTTTTTTTTAAATATATTTATTATCTGGAATTTCATGTTCATACCTATAACAGCTGCTGAGATATAGCAAGATAATTTTTAACCCCTCCCCCGTTTAATCAATTTTAGAGGGATGGATTTTCAAATATTCCGACTTATTGCATGTTTACAACATAAGAAGTATACTTTCACAAATTTTCAGGGTCAGTAGTTTGGGTTGTGCATTGATTACACAGGCCTGCAATTTGAGAGTCATAACTTCCTCTCTAGAATTTGAGAGCTGATTCTAAGGTATTTTGGTGCGCTGATTACGAATATGTACTTAGTTTTTTTCCATCACCTTCAGATTTTTCAAAAAAGATACAGATAGAAAATAGAAAAAAAAACACAAGTTTTCACATTAAAAATATATATTTAAAAAAGTACATTACTTTTAACATAAAAAACAACTAAAATATAATAATAACTTATTACTAATCTAAATTACATGTAAATTTTATTTGTGGGACCTGATCCTTTTTTTCTGGAAGCTTCGGTTGTACGATTTTCACTTAAATTTCCGGTTTGGATCGTCGCGCTTCAACAACCAGCAGTAGTCTGCCATCATGCTAGTATTCCATCTTCCTTGATACCGGACTTCTAGCTCTTTCAAATCTTGGTGAAATCTTTTGCCTTGTTCTTCGCTGACGGCTCCTAGATTTTCTGGGAAGTAACAATCTCCACTCATTAGGATCGTATTCAGTGTCGTACATTTTCGTCAAGCCTGGAATATCTTTACATTACACTAAATCTTGATCTTCAGCGAAGAATGGAAGAAAATCTTTTTCTCTGTGACGGTACCATGAAAATGAAATACCAGGTGCAAGCATATTTCTTTCTTTTAATCATGATCCGAGAAGTTCCGCTGCATCTTTGGGGAGATTAAAATTTCTTAAAAAAGTCGTTTAAATGTGACTGGAAAAAGAGCTGACACTCGTTAGAATCTACTTGAAATTCAGGATCAGATTGGTATACATCCTGTTCATCTGTATCACAGTCAGAATCTTCAATTTGTATAGTCGGAAACGGGGGCTGCACCATTTTTGAATCGCTGAAAATTGCAGGCGTAACTGATGAGACGTTTGGATAGTTTGTCCCTTTTATTTTTAGAATTGCATCCAGTTATATCACAACAACAAAAGTAGCAATCTTTAACATGGACTTTAGGCTCTCTCCATAGCATAGGCAAAACGATTTTGAAGCTATTTTTCTGTCCTTTTGACCACTTGCGAAGTTCTAATAAACAAGTAGTACAAATTTTATAAGGTGTCCAAGTTTTGTCTTGGTTACTTAAAACGTATCCAAAATAACTTTTGTAAATATTTTTTATAAAGTCTGTAATGCTGTTTCGTTGTTTTTTCACCATAAATTTCCCGCAAATATAACAAAAACAATTCAGAGAATTTAAACAGCTTCGCGATGACATTTTAAAGGTTATGCTGCAAGATGCGCACTTCAACTGTTAATTTTCTAAATCAGTGCAGGTACTTATACAAAAACCTTTTGGTTTATCTTTATTACACCCTTTTCAACTAATATTTACAACAATTAGGTTATATTACCTAATCATTATGTATTAATGAGCTCATTACTAAATTAAGCCATTATGACCCGTTTTCAACATGGTTAATGTGAATTACTTATACTTATTATGTAGTAATTAACAAATTACTGTTTTGAAGTAATTTCTATGTCACCTTACATTAATTAAATGCAATAAAAATTAAGCTGAAGTAATTTAATGACGTTTTATTAATTTTAAAATGTAGACGCTTAGACATATTTCAGCAAAATCTTAAATATTCAATATCAAAAATTCCTGATGTGATGGAATTTTTTTATTATTTTTCTCGTTATCAGCACATCAGAAACAATAGAAAACGTTACTCAGATTTCAAAGAGGAAAACCATTGCAGACCTGTGTTATCATTCAGTCACAACAAAATACTTTATCTGTTTATAGATTAAAAAGTTGTGAGTATTTTCTGTGTTCACAAAACCCCTCCTCATTTTTAATCTCTTAATCCGAATTTTGCCCGTTAACGAACTTGACCGATATTTTCTGCCTCTTGATTTTATGTAGCAGTTAGAAAAAGATTTGTGCGGATTATGGATGTTATGGGGTCTATAAAAAGTGACACACACACACACACACAAATTACCACATTGAAACATGGAAAAAATAAATTAAAAATGAACAAAATAGAAATTTGTGGAAACAAAGTAGAATCTTCAGGGAAAAGCACATCAAATGTAGAAAAACATTCAAAATAAATCATAATAACATTATTAAAATTTATAGAAAAGAAAAAAACTAACTATGCTTACTCCTAAAATGATGTAGCAAAAAATAGACTGTGATGATTATAAATTAATTAAAATCATTATATATATTTTGTAAAATGCCTTAAGAACATACACTCAATAGATATAAATGTAAATTTAAATTATTTATATAATGAAAAATATTATTAAATGTAATAGTTAAATGATTTACTAAATATTAAAAATATATAAAATTTAATAAGAATGAATCATTATAATGATCCCTAAACAGTATCAAATTGTAAAATCTCGATCATTAAATAAGTAGTATACCATATTGCAATTACTTAATATGTAAATAATATACTGATAATTAATAGTTAACTAGTATCATAATGTTTAGATATGTAAAAAAGGGATAAAATTGTGAGAAAAAAAGAGAAAAATTAATAAAAACAAAAATTGAAATCAATTTCATTTAATTTGACAAAACTAACCTAAACTCAATATCATAATAAAATATATAGACAGATAAATAGGTATATAAATAGATAGATATAGAAAGATAAGTTTTTTAATTAAATTTGATAATCTCGAGTGATATGAATCAGTATTTAGGAAATATTTATGCTATTAAACACTTATTAAGAAAGTTTGAGTGATTAAAATTTTTCTTTTATAAATTTACCAGATAAGGATTTTCATTCCGAAAAAATAAAAAAAGTAAAAAATCATGTTGAAGATTTTTTTTACCAAAAAGGCAAAGCGAACTTTATTTATAATTTTAATTCTTTCAGAGATAAAAATACGTATCAAAAGATGAACTAATGAAGTAACTAATGAAGTATTCCATTTTATCTTTCTTTTAATTAAAAAAGAATAATTCAAATCTGGGTCCCTTTATTCTATATCATGTTCATTAATTAAAAAAAATATCTGTCCGATTGAACATTTTCTGTATTAAGTTTTGTATATCAATTTTGATAGTATTGTAGTTTTCGAGGTCACCTCAGCAGTATTCTAAGAAGTAAATGACGTGTGTATGATAAATGACTGTATTTCCATGCAAAAGTGATGCCAAATGAAAAATTTAAACAGAAGATACTAGAATAAATTTGGAAAAAAGGTAATAATAGGAAAAAGTTTCTTTTTCATCTACTATAATAATAAACGAAGATTTAGTGCGTTATGTGACTGTGTGTGTGTGTCTGTATGCTCACACTTACGGAATTTGGTAGTATAATAACTCTATATATGTAGATATACTCTTCGAAGCCCTGCTTTGCATTTCGGAATAGTTTTTAATTCAAAATTTAGTCTATTTTTTAGGATTTTTCCACCCTTTTAGGCAATTTTTCCTCATTAGTAACATGAACCCGATTTCAACCTTTTAGCCGAGTAAAGTAAATTTTACTGTCAATTCAGTAATGTTTATTGAAATTTTGCATAGGGATTTTTTCAATTTTTCGTGAATTTTTTATGATTTTTTTTTTAGTTTTTTCTTATTTTGCAGCGATTTTTTGGCAATGATATAAGGAATTCGGTTTCAAACTTTTAAACTAACATAATAAATCTCAGCCTCAGCGGTTTTGGAATTTCAAGTGATATTTAATGTAATGGTTACACAAGGTTTGTACGAGGTCTTGATATTTCACTACCAGGAAATTCTTCTGTCCCAATATTTCCTTACAGAAAACCTCTCATTAAGTAAGAAAAAATTTCTCGCTTTTGAACTATACTTAATTTTCTATAAAGAAATGCTGGTATTTCATTTGTAAAATAACAGACTCTTACGAACGAAGTTACAGCAATATACAAATATTTCTCTGTATTTTCATATTCCTGTTGCAATGCTACAGGACCGATTATGCAAATTTTGTCTTTTGCTTTTTTTTTTAATTTTATGAATTTTTAGAGTTTTTTCAAGTTCTGTTGCAGTTTTATGGTATTCGTTAAAGGAATCGGTTTCAAATTGTTAGCCTAATATAGTTAATTTCCGTCTCAAGCAATTTTTGAACTTTTAGCACTTTGTAGTGCGATTAGCGTTTCCGGGCATTTTTTATACATTCGTAAAAGGAAATAAGTTTTAAATAAATTTTATTAGCCTCGATTTTTGAAATTTTATCTGTTTTTAATGTAATTTTTTAAGGTGAATTTTAGCGTTTTTTCGCATTTCGTGCCGTTTAACGAGAAATTTTAGAACAACCCCAATGGATAGTTTCATTTAAAAATGTATTTTTGCTTCTTTTTTGTTTAATAAGCAAATATGACCCCATGACTCTTTCTTGGATCCATATTTCTTTCAGTCTCAAAAGAAATAGAGTACTACAAGATAATTGGAAAAATCACAGCATTACATGGTCGGAACCGTTTTCCTAACGCGTGAGTAACGGCATAAAACACAAGAAAGAAAACAAAAACAGGTTGAAAATACCTCAAAGAATCAGTCTTTCCAATTTTATCATAAATTTTATCGAAGTTTCCTTGACCAAAATATCTAATTCACCCATTGTATTAAAATTAAGGGAAAATAAATTTTTCTTCAATATCCATTGTACTCGCGAATTTAAATTCGTTTAATTTATGATGTAAGGTAAGAAAAAAAATATATTGGTGATAATTTTTGGTATATGCATGCATAAATCATTATTTTTTAAGTTTTGATTTTATAATAAAACATACTAAGACAATGATTTTTTAAAAATATTTTATGTACATTTTAAAAATTGTTTGAATTTAACATAAAAAGGCGAATTAGGAGAGTGATGTTTTTCAAGTATTTTATATTAAGATAGAGATTTTAACTTAAAGAGATTAATAGAATTTAATAGAGCTTTAAAATTGAGATTTATACTATTCTAACAAAAATATTTAGAGTTAATAGCTAAAATCTTATGTGGAAATTACAATAATTACAATCAACGTTTAACACACAATACACAAACAACACACCACCATACGTATACGTTTCGCGAGCACCCGGGCTCGCTTCCTCAGTGTATAAAATTTAAAATGTTAAAAACAGAACCCCCCCCCTTTAGTCAGTTGGGGGGTTTTCTGTTTTTAACATTTTAAATTTTATACACTGTGTAAGCGAGCCCTGGTGCTCGCGAAACGTATACGTATGGTGGTGTGTTGTTTGTGTATTGTGTGTTAAACGTTGATTGTAATTATTGTAATATTTAGAGTTGTTAGAATGCACTTATGTTTGTATTACACTGTCAAGTTCCAATCTGATCCTTTGAATTATTATTATTTTTTTTTTGTAATACAGTTACTTTATAACAGTATATAAAAAAATATATATCCATATAGATAATTATATATTAAACTATTTGTTTTAGTGTTCCTCCAGAGTGAAAGTGAGATTATTTGGCAGTATGCCACAAAAGAAAGTTTAATTTTTAAAGCCATAGGAAACATCATAGCTTTCCAAAAATAGTAGTAAATTAATATAAAGAGTTTTTTATGTTGACTGACCTAAACACAAGGGATTCTATCCTCATTACTTCTCTCTCACCATAAATGAGCCGTCTCACCCAGTAAATATATTTCTTTATTGACTCTTTAGCACATGTGGAGCAGGTAATGTTATCTAGGGATTTAGTGTGAAGCTTATTTCGTTTTTTAGACAAGGAGATATATTGAACCAGACTTTATTTTAATTTCATATACTAAATTTGTTCCAAGTATATTGGACAATTTTAATCAAAGAAATATGATCAATCTACAAATGATTTTAATTTTCATTCATAAAATTATGCAAAATCGTTGCATTTGTTTTTCATCCCGCTCCCATTTTTCAAAAGTAATTTCCAGTATTAGAAAAAAAAAATTCAAATTTAACTGTGTATTTATGAAAAATTATTTCTTTAAAAAATTATGTAACATTTTTCTTATATTTTATTAAGGAAAAATGAACATATTTACAATATAAATGTAAATGTTTTTGTTGACATAATATTTTTCGCCTTTTTTAAATGCATAAACTATTACAAATTCACCTATTAAATAAAGCAAAATTTCATAATCTATAAGTATTCGTGAAAATTGGTACAAACATATAAAGCCCATACACAAATTGGTATGTATATTATGCAGCCAAAAGTCACTTGGCACTTTCAATTTTAGACAATTTGTCGAATATCTACAGAAATAGTTGACTTATATGTCTGGCAATTCAGGAATATAAATCTCATAGGCAGAAAGACATATTAATCATAATATTTTTTTAATCAATGTTTAATCCAATAGGCAATTACGGAGCCAAGAGCAAGTTGAGTAAGAAATATTTCTCTGATCAACGAGCTAGATAAATTACTCGTAAAAGGCCTGTAGCTGCAGTACTTGATTATGTTGAAATAATCGTGAAAATTTTGAAATATATCTACGGTATATTGAACTAAATTTCAGTTACTTTTTAAATGTAGCTGCATGATGAGGGATTTTAACCAAATTATCATACTGTATTAACTGTCGTGCAAGTAAGGATTTTATATTTAACGTATGCCCATGCATAGCCACTATAGTCACTTATGAAATCACACCCAAACCTCAACATGTCAATTAAATGCTACTTGTAGATGTTTACTTTCAACTCATTATCTTGAAGGAACTCATTATCTTAAACATTGTGACACGTGATATTTAAGATGTTTATGCTACTTTGTGTAAAATTAATTTTATGTTAGACTTTTTTTTTACAATTACGTACGAATGTGATGTGTTAGAATGTACCATTGAAAATATACAATCATCAATTTCGAAAATATTTGAATCTTTTAATACGTTTATGTGTCCGTATATTTCAATAATAAATTAATGTACCCACTATAAGTTTTAAGCATGAATTGGTTTCAGCAATTCTTGTATAACAAATATTTTAATGCTTTCTATACGAAAATAAAATATTGACAGTCTTATGAAAATATTCTATTTAAAAATACGTATTCTACTAAGAAACATATTAATTTATCGCGCATGTGAATCATTTACAAAATTTTTTAAATGAATCAATGTCAGACAGATAGTCATAAGATTTTGATCCTTCCTTTATATATGGAGTTGTTGTAGACTGTTACGTCAAACTTCAACACTTCATAGATGAAAAATCAAAATATTTTTTCGCCCGTTTATTGTAACAAATATATGAAATGTAAAGATAATTCCTTGCTCTTCTTACATCTAGTAGCTAAATAGTCACTAAGAACAAACCATGACGAAAATCACATGAAAAGAATTTCCAAAACACTTATTGAATACTTAATATAAATGAATAAAAATTCCAAACTACATTTAAAAAAAAAAAAAAAAAAAAAAAAAAAAAAAAAAAAAAAAAAAAAAAAATCCATATATTTTTATCCGCGACTTGCAATAGGCGACTTTTGATTTGACTTCTATATTTTTGAATCTATAACATATATATATATATATATGCATTAAATACGCCAATAAATATAATTATTTCATACTTTTATTTTTATTTTTATATAATCAACTACTTTCGTAAAGCATTTTTTTTTCGAGAAATCGTGAAAATTTAACTTTTCAATAATTAATTTTTAATATCAATAAAAACATCATGAGACAAATGAAAAAGTATATTTCTGGCTAACATTTACAAAACTATATTTTATCTAAATTGCAAAAATTACAAAGTTTTATATCGACACATTTTGTCTCCAATAGCAAATTTCACCAGACATTTTTAGATAATTTTTAATGAAATAAATTTAATCAACCGTATATTTAGTTCATAGACTGGAGTAATGACAACGAATTTATCTTCCTTACTCTGCCTGAAAACTGATAGACAAGAGTGTTAAACATGGGTAATTTATACCAAAATATATTGAAAGTAATCATCAATTTTATCTGCAGTCTTGTTTTGGCATGCCCTGTGGTATGTTAAATTACTGTTATTTAAAGTTTAGAGGATCTATTTGCTACGGTGGTAGCATTTATTTAGATAAATTGACGATTATTATTTTGATATAGGTTTAAAGTATTTACGGTACATATAATCACCATCAACCGTGTATTAGGTATTTAGAAATATATGTATCAGAAGAATTGACCATATAATAATTTGTTAATGATGTAAGGATAAACGTTTATCATACATTAATACTCTATGTAATGCTATTCTTTCAGATTGATTAGATTATTTAAAATACACGTTAGTAAATATTTATTATTTTTTTAATATTGTGATTTATTAATAATTATAAAAACGGATACCTCTCTTTAAAATAAAAGACTACATTCAAAATATATCTTTTCGTCACAATATAAAACAAATTAAGTTTTAACAAAACTGAAAAATATTTTACACAGTAATTTAAATAGTAACTCAGAGTATATCCAATAGAGGAATCTACACTGCGATAACTTTTGAAAATGTTAAAATATCCTCATAATTTTAAAATACAGATATCTTATATCGAGTTTTAAGAGCTAATCAAAATGAAGCGTAAAAATGACGTTTGATGCAACTTCGCATGTTAATTGCAGTATTCTTATACGATAAGACACGTAGTTTCACATATTGAGAAAATTTCCGATATTTTTTAAGCTATTGTTTTTTGTGCTACCTAATAAACAAGTAGTTCATCTTTATATTTATTATAATTAACGATTTTTCAAAATCCTCTGTTCCTTACGGAATGCTTGGTAATCAGACTCCTAAATTAGCTTGCTCTATTTATTGCTGTAAGTCTGAAGTATCTCAAGCACTCATAATTCATACTGCTTCCATGTTGTATAAATACAGTACTTTTTCTTAATTATTATTATTTTTATATGATTATTTTAATTTTTATTTTAATTAATATTTAAAAAAATCGAATCAAAGTTAAAGATAACATCATTCTGTGCATTTAAATAAAAAAACTGAAATTCTACAAATAATATTTCGAGTTATAACAACTTTCAATTGCATCTTATTTTTAATAATTTCTAACTTTAATAATTTTATTTTATTTTTTAATTTTTTTAAAGAGAATTTAAGAATTTTGTTTTTATCATGTGATTTTGTTACCACACGACAAGGTTAACCATCAGAAAAAAATTCAAAATTACAACCCAATAAACAAAAATTGTTGTTAAATATGTCCCGGAGCACCTTACTAAACAGTTTTCCCTGAAAACAGCATATTGCAATACAACGCACGTACGTGTTTCACTATGGGTCATTCCACATCAAATCATGCAGTAAAATATAAATATGTAACCCACCATCACAGATTATAAGGAAACTGTACGTGTTTGTTCTTACTATTAATATATGATCACCAGTAGCTTTCTTTTTTTACTCACTGATGAATTAATTTCCGAGAAAAAAAATTATCAAAATTTTGAAAAACAGCTAAAAGTTGGCATTTTTGACTGCTCGGTTTTAAAATGTAGCATGTCATAAAAATAATTATATTTCTCTTAAATTTTCTCTTAAATAATTATATTTTTCACAAATCAATTTCAAATAATTTGTGATAATAAATTGAGTGTGCATTTTTTTTAAAAAAAAATACTGTTATGCTTATAACATTTTAAGTTTGTCTAAAAATTTTTTTTAAATTTCGAAATGGTGAATTTTTTGTTGAAAAACTATGAGTTAACAAAAAAGGCATTATCACAAACGGTGCAGTTTGTATTGAATTTATTTTTGATGGAAATTATACTTAAAAGTGTCCTTTAGTTGATTATGAAGTAAAAATAGTGGGATTTTGGGTGTTTTTAATGGTATTCCTTATTAAAAAATATTTTGTCCAAACTTCGTCTGCGACTCCTACCTACGTCCCGGATAATCCGACTCTCTAGAGCAACGGGAAAAAAAGACAAAATTCATACCAGACACATTTTTAAGCACAAGTGGGTCATTTTCTTTGAACAGATCAATTTGAACATCATATATTTTTAAAAATTAATGTTAATTTTTTCTTTAAAATTTGTTTCTATTGTGTTTAGACAATGTCTCTAACTAATAAAATAGAGTCAACAAAAATCTTTTACGACGTTAAATGCACAAAAGTATTTTTTTTAAATTTCAACTAGACAGGGGAATGAAAAACAGGTAGAACTACAAATTATTATTTTTCTTCACAAAATTTTATAGTAAATAAGAAAACATTATTATAAACAAAAGCTCAAAACCAATTTTATTTAAAAAATTTTTTAAGGAGAATGTCAGTAAAATAAAGTGTGTTTGCCTGAGATCCATTTTTAATTTGGGTGTTGCAATAGTCTTTTTAAAGATATTTCTAATGTATTTTCTAATTGTTTAGCTAATTTTGCTCGATTCCTTCTTACTCGCCAACTATGACCAACTTTTTTTCTTCCATCTGACTATGTTTTCGATTTTTTTTTCTGTCTCTTGGAATAATTTAGATTCAAATAAAGTAGTTTTAATAACCTTATTACGTTTTCCCGAATTTTGCCTAGTAGCTGACTCTTCTTTTGTCTTATTTGGCTAGAGCAGTCTTTGCTTTTTGATGGCTATAACCACTGAATTTCATCTTGTTCAACTGAGACAATATCTTCAGTAAGGTATAAATCTTAGTGTTCAATGATATTTTTCTTTTTTGCACGAATATTTTTTGATATATCTTCCATCGTTTCCTTTGAATTCTCTGACCTCTAAATAGCAATTTGGATACTGGTTTTGTTTCCAGCTGCTTTCTCGTGCAACATTTTCTGGTCATTTGTTCCTTTTTTAGAGGCTATTATAAATCTAACAGGTATTTTTACTAAGAACACTCATAAAAACCGTAAAAATTTTATGTTTTATTGAGCTAACCATGTTTTTAACTAAGTCGGCAAATACCTTTTTAAAACTGATAAATTATAATAAGCACAAACCATCTTATTAAATTTATGCTTGACAACCATGTAATCATCCTGCTTTGTTCGATTCATTTGCTTTTTTAGAACAATGAGTGTTTATTTTTACTCAGATTACATACTTATAAAAAAGAAAATAAATAAAATCCAACTTTTTAAAGAACAATTTTTTATCTTTTGATAGATAGAACTAAGCAAAACATGCATTTTTTACTTTTAAAACAGCAAATAGTGTGTGACAATTACATAAAATATTTAATTTTCTAATAAATATTCATAATTTGTGAAAACTAGAGAGTGTATTCATTCCCCTGCCTTACATATGACAAGGGAATGACCACAGGGGAATGACAAAAATTAAGGTTAGCTTGTATATTATCTTAACTATATACGCAAAATTAAATTGCTCTTAAAGAAAACTTTAAAAACTTAATACAAATAAGTCTTAATCGTTGATTCAGCATTCTTTACAAAATTTAGGTAAATAAGAAAGACAGGGTAATGACAGTCAATAAAAATACTTACCAATATGTAACTGGAAATCACAAAGTTTTACTTGTAAAAATTAATCCTGCAAAAAAGAACAATTTAAGATATCTTCTCTGATGATGTCATTGTTCAAAGATGAAATTCTGGAGTAATAAAAGTGTTGCCGCAGCTGAGAATCATTACTTACATTTTATGACAGGGGAATGACAACAAAACCAAGGGAAATTTTTTATTATTAAAAAAAAATAGAAAAAATGAAAAGTTTTTATTTTTTCAAATTTTAATATTCTATGATGTTGTTTAATAATTTAACCAACAAAAAATTACAAATATATTCGGATGGTCAGTTTTGGGAACTAGTTTTGTGTTAAGGCGGTGACAGGGAAACACAAGGGAATGACGTTTTTACAACATATAAAATTATTTAACTGGCTTTTATTTATTAATAGTATGTTTTATCCTGTTAGACATACATAAAATGTAATTAAAGTATTCTAGCATTTATTTAATTTTCATACAATTTTATTCATTATTTTTGAATCAGGGACAAAATTATCGCTGTTTAGAGAAAATGACCCAGTTAAACAAATTGAAGACACGGAAAACAGGGAAGGGTTGAGCCCGGAGTGATGAAGCTACCGAAAAACCCGAGCTAAGTCTCGACTATTATTACCCGTAAGGCATGGTGACGTCACTGCGACATCATTGTGAATTTGTGACCATTGATTTTCGATGTGACGTCATGTGCGTCAATGTGAAGTCAAAGTGACTAAAATGTGAAGTCTTTATGGCCGTTTTAGAGCTCGTTTGTGACGTCACATTGTGACTACTTTGTGAAGTCACGATGTAACAAATTTGTTAAAAATGTGTCATTTGTGACTACTTTGACATTAACATTGTGACGAAAGTGTGACAAAAGCGATGATATTTAAATTGCCAGAAACATGTTTTTTAAAGTAAATAACAAACATATTTTGAAGAATATTTGTAATTTTCTAAAGATTTTTAAGAAAGTCATATCTCAGTCACAATGTGACGTCACTGAGTGGTGGCATTTTGGTCACAGATGTGATGTGACCAAAGTGACTCAAAGTGACGTTTCTTGTGACGTCAATGTGACCGTGCATGCTATAAGGGTAGTCTCGTGTGCGGTTGCGGGGTGGGTCAACCAACACGGGAGCGGCCAAATCTCGTTTGCGACTCCTGCCTAAGTCCCAGATAATCCGACTCTCTAGAGGAACGGGAAAAAATGAAAAACTGCTTGATTTGATTTCCAATGTCAATCAAAATATTTTTAAATATAAAATACTACTAAAAACACCCAAAATCCACTGTTTTTATTTCATAATCAGGTAAAGGACGCATTTAAGCATAATTTCCAGGAAAAACATATTTAATAGAAATTGTATCTTTTGTGATAATGCTTTTTTGTTAATTCGTTGTTTTTCACAATAAAAAAAATCACGATTTAAAATTTTTAGAGAAACATAAAATGTTATAAGCATAGCAGTACTGTGAAATTTTGATAATTATTTCCTCAGATACTCTTCTACCAATGAGTTAAAAAAATTTTATGTCATATCTTAATAGTAAGAACACCCACATGAAGTTTTATTAAAATCTCTGATGGTAGGTTACAGGCCTGCCTGAACTGAATTGGAAAGACTCCTACGTTATTCTCAATTTTGTTATTTACGCCTATGATAGGAGGCTGCAGTGCTGCACATGGTTGTCTTCTAAGGTATTTTACGATTCTATTACTAGCGTATGGATAAAATAACTCTGGTGAATTGTTTAGGAAAACCTGCATATTGCATTTTTAAAGCTAATGAATGGTTAAATTTATGTAACTTTAAGTTACAGGTTGTTACGTCGAAAGTTTGAAACACCACCGGCTAAAATTAATGACAAATGCTTATTTGTATATTATAACTTACAATTTTATGAAATTAAAACTATTTCTTTAAATTTTCGCTTTGTAGGTAAACAACGTCCTTGAATACATTTTAATATTTACGTCTGTGCAATCTGTTATTTTGAATTTATATCTTTGATCTTTAATCGCCCATTTTATGCGAATGTAAAAGATATAATAAATATTAAAATGTATCTAATTACAAAAGAGATTATATTGGAGTTTTAATTTCCATAAAAATTGAAATACAATTCGAAATATACATAAACTATTATGCATGTGAACATGATATTTATTTAATATAGTTAAATTAATAAATATCTTCCCAAAATTACGCTTTTCACAAACAGAAAAGTAAATTAACATATTGTAATATAAATTGATATTCTATATTCCATATTACATTTCTTAAATATTTTTGTATTTAAAATAAAAAATGGATTTACGAAGAATGAAATAAAAGATTTATACACGTTATTTCTTTGAAAATAACAAAGAAATGGTGATGAATAAGACTGCAGAGTCTCAATTTTAAAATCCCTGCAGGTTTGGCCTGCAAGCGCAGGTAGATTTGCAAGGTAAGTACTAATTTCACCAACAAAAATAAATCATGATTAGAGGAAAACCCAATTTAACAAATTTATCTGCTCTTTTTTGACGAGTTAATAATTTCATTTTAATATAAGGCCTCGTTTTATCAGAATCATATTAAGACGGTGTTCAAAATTTTTTTCCACGCTCAACAATTTGAAAATTTCTTACAAATTTTCAAATTCATTTTTAAAAGATAAAGCATTAAACTAGCTGGCGTGATTTTTGAAGGGATTTATAAGCAATCTGAGTTCGTATTTTTCGCTCAGTTAATTAGAACTTGACTGATAAAAAATATTTTCTCAGTATGGCTATATTTTTTGTTTTATACACTTAAAATTTGGTTCAAAATGCCCACTTAGATAACATATATTGAAATAAACTGACCAACAAATCAATAAACTATCTTAAATAAACTAACTAAAATAAACTATGACCAAATTGACCAATATGACACATTTTGTAGTTTCCGAATAAGAAAAATTGCCAATTGGATGCGTTTGAGAGTAAAAATGAATTTTAAAATGAGTCAGAAAAATATACAGTTTGTTTTTGAGTACACATTTAATGCAATATTTTTTTTTTCTTAAAACGCTATGCTTTTTTTATTTGTTTTTGTTTTAAGAAAAGGTCTTGTCAAAGTAAAAGTTTTAGGTAATATTAAGAAGATTTACAATAAAATGAATGCGGATTGTGAATCTTGTGGGTCTTGTAAATTGACAAAGTTACGGATTTTTTTTTTTTTTTTTTTTGTGAATTCTTGCGGATTTTGTGAATTGCCCAAAGTTATGGATTTTTTCCATCTTCACCCTCCCTTTTTTGCTTTTGTATTTATTTGTCTTTTTTGCGGTAAGAATTAATTAATTAATCATATTAATAACTTATGAATGTAAAAGTCTAAATAATATTAAGAAAATTCATAATAAATTTAATAGGATTAGATAACTTGAAATTAGTTGACAGATTTATGATTTTTTTCTGTCTAAACCTCCCTTAAGCCCATTTTCAATTTTATTTTATCAAATATCGGTCATATATGAGGAGCCCAGAAGCCAAGGGGTATAAGTGACAAAATTGAAAAAAAATGAGTTAAGTGCATAGACTATCTGGAAATAAGTCTATTTATTTGTAGGTAAGAAGTTATTAGAGATTTTTCAATTAGGTACCTGTGTTTTAGGGATCAGTTACTTAACCTCTATCCCAAAACTGTGAAACGCGTGGAGGCCAAAGGGTATAAGTATGGGTGTATCTGTTAATGTCTACTGCAGAAGCGCGAACAACGGCATGAAAAGCCATTTGCTTTTTTATACATTAAATAAATACATTTTAACTTTTAACGTGTAAGAAAATCATGCGTTTAGCATAGATGATGAAACACATTCCAACACTTTCGGAAATCTTTAAAAATCTTTGCTATTTAGGGTAATAGAGTGTTACTGTCTATAGCCAAATATGTATTCTAATAATTTTGAACAGCCCTGTGTTTTGTCTGTCGGTTGATATAAACTGAATAATGGGAAAATTTAGTTTAGCAAGAAAACGCATAACAGTTTGAAATTTCTCTTTCAGCAGTTTATACTAATAGATGGAAACACACTTGTATGCTTTTGTTTATCCTGTAGATTACCTTGAACCTTTTTTATACGCCAGTATTTAGCTAAAATTTAGTTCACACTAAAACACTCTTAAGACTACTGAAATCACATTTCCAGATATTATAATCCTTAGATGAATATGTGTAAAATTTTGTGCGTGACCCAGTATATCATTTTATCAATATTTTACAAACATTTCTTGGAAAATTGAATGCAGTTCAGCATAGAAATATATGCCTTATTTAAAAACAATCTTTAATTAAATTACGCTCATATTCAGTAACGTTTACGAAATCTTTTGTATAGCCCTGTATATGAACTATAGCATTTATATGAGCTATAGCATATATATTAATATGTAAAAATTTAGTGAAACTTAAAAGCGCAAATAATAATTAAAAAGTCATTTAGTGCATCCATCAATCATCATGGATAATATACAGTACTTCGGATAGAATATACTTTTTGAAATCTTTTTTGTGTCCCTGTAAATACTGTGTACTTCGTATTATGTGTGTTATAACTTATATTAAGCCTTAGCGATGTATATCATTTTTATTATACATGAAAATTTTAATTTAATTAAAATATGTTGTAAAAAATTCCTTCTTTATCATTCGGTAATATAAATCTTTCGTGTAACCCTGCAAATAAAAAATATCTATTCTTTTCACCTCATATTTTACAGAATGTTTGTTTTAATGCATTCGTAAATGCATATAAACTGTAATATGTGACAAGGTGTAACATCTTTAAAATTCATTTGAAACGATTTTTTCCATAACCCGTAATGTAATGGAAAACATTTGACTGGCATTGTAAATAAACTAATCGTGTCAGAAACTTCATTTGCAATAGGTTCGTGTTCAGGTAAACGTGAATAATTCCCAAAAATTTTAGGGCAATCCGAATATATTTACGAGAGTTAGGCGCGGACAGACAAAGTAAAATCATTTTCACTTTTCAACTTTGTTGGAAAGTGTTAAAAAATGTGTAATTTCAATGCTTCAAAATTTATAATAAAACTTTAAAACTTATAATAAAATTTTAAAACTTATATTAGAACAAAAAAATTTCCTGTCATTCATTTATATCAACATCGTTCATATTTTTTTTCGTAAATTAAATTTTTATTTCATAATTTTCCCTTTTTAGAATTTATATTAAAACAAAATTTGTCCTTTCATTTATTTGTATCAACATTGTTCTTAATTTTTTCATAAATACAATTTTTTATTTCATAATTTTTCATTTCTTTTGCTCATTCGGCACTTGTACCCTTTAACTTTCAAGCACATTTCATTACTCCTTGGAAGCCAAGGGGTACAAGTGCCGAATGATGATAAACATTGCTTGGTTATAAATAAAAAGAAAAATTGTATTCCCCTTTTTAAAAAACAGTTATTGAAATAAGGGTTCAAAGATCAATAAGATATAAGCAAAAGTTTCATATCTCAATTCATTCAATTACAATTGATGTTTAACTTTGAACTCAATTTACTCGAAATCTAAATTTTGTAACTTGTATCCCTTGGCTTCTGGGGTCCTCATATATAGTTTATGGATATCTTCCCAGAAATATTAATAAATTTAAATTGATTCTATCTGCACTATAATTTTGAAGTTATGTTTTTTTTTTTTTTCGTTTTCAACAAACTGCTCTATCCACTTGTCCGATTTTTTCATTTAACTTTCTTGACTGATATTTTCTTCCCTATGATTTTACATGTCAGTTTTGACCACAAAGAGATTTGTGCAGAATTATGGAAGTTACCGTGTCCGCATGGAAAAATTATATATATATATATATATATATATATATATATATATGTATGTATATATATATATATATATGTGCGTGTGTGTGTGTGTGTGTGAATAGATAGTTAGATGTAAAATTGTTAACTCAGCATGGTTTCGGGTGCTAGGGGTCGTGATTGGTGTGAATCTGTAAAACATTTTTAGCAATTCCAACATAGAGGACGATGTAATATTTAGATTTCTTTCGAAATCTACCTAAAATAGACTCGGATATGTAACATATTAATATTAATGTCTTATAAAAACTGTAAGAATGAACACGAATGCACACAGGTTACTAGCTTTTTGAATGAAACAACTGTAAAATAACAATTCAATTTAATAGGCCAATATATGTTGAAAAAATTCTTTTTATACCACAAAAAGCAAAATTCTAACGTATAACCATTTAAGTATAATTTTTTTAATTCTTGTTAAGTGAAAATCGCTCATTGTAAATAAATGCAATTACTGACATTACGCGGACAAAAATATTGTTTTGAGTCATTTGTATAAAGAAAATTTATGCGTCTCAAAATATATTTGGAACAACCACTCAAAAATCTTGAGAATTGTTTTACATACTTTTGGCTATTTACTTTTTCGGCATTCAGTTAGACTAGAAAATAAATGCTTTGTTTTACATTTTTTACTCTTTTTTTTTTCCTTTGTAAAACTAGTTCTTTCAAAAACTTGATATTCAGCTGCAGATGAATATTAAAATAATTACGACATTAATTTTATCAAATTTTTTGAATATCATAATAATAAGAAAAATTTAATATTGTTCGAAAAAATTTAATCAGATACATCTTTTTTAATACAATTATTTCTCAAAGAAATACTAAATCTTCTTTTAAATTTCTTATTCGAAAAGAAACAAAGCTAAATTATTTCCCTTGATGCCTTTAAAGTGATTGAACTTCATAAGTGTTTGGTCCTATAGTCTGCATGTCTCGAGAAACACTTTTAATAAAATTTATAAAAGAAAAACAGAATATTCTTTGTAATTTCTCCTTGGAAAGAATTTGTATTTTCTTAAGTAGATAACAAATTTATTCTGATGAAAGTTGTCCCTTTTTAAATAACATTAAAAATTATATATGCATCTGTAAAAAAATAGATAATTGAACTTCTATAGAATATTGGCTTTCCTTAAAAAAATTAATGTAAAATAATTTTTATGTAACCCCCCCCCCCCCTAAAATATTATATTTATATTTTAAACAATACATTATCTCTCATAAATATTAATTTACTCTATTATATTAACAACATATTTTGACTATTATTGAGTGGTTATAATATAAGCATCTCTATTTGGAGCTGTTTGTCGCTTAAAAAAACCCTTAAATGATTCGAAAATTGGTGCATTTACTATTCGAGAAATGTGAAGAACAATGGAGCAATAATAACACAAATAATAATAATAATAATAATAATAATAATAATAATAATAATAATAACAAATATGCAGTAACCGCGAACAGATAGCGCTACGGGAATTGTCAGTACAAGCGTCTTTGTAATCAACAATAATTCATGAAATGGTCATTTATACCGGTTATTTCTCTCATTACGTAAAATAGTATTATAAATAAAGCTATATCAGTCAAATTGAGAGGCATCTTGTACAACCGTACTCGTAGAAATGACCGGTTCTTGATTTTGCTGATGATTAGAAACAAGACCCCTAGTGCCATTTGTCTGCAGTTATTACTTTATTTTTTTATTATTATTCCATTTTTCTCCCATTCTCTAATAGTAAGTGAACCGGTTTTAATTTCATTCGGGTTTAACCTTCAAGGTACAGACATCTCCAGACAGAGATACGTGTTATATAACCAGCCGGCAGATATTGATTGACGGATGTGCAGTTTTTGAAAAAAGAAAACATTTAGTTTAATACAGTTACTGTTTCCATTTTAAGGAAATCGTGCAATGCTTTAAGCAGCAAAAGACTTACCAATCCTTTTATAGCTGTTTCGGTAGCATTCAGCACACCATTATCAGTGCAAAACGTATGAACTTTTGCTTGTAATTATTTCAAAATACTTTATTCTTGGCACTCATATCTGTACGCTGAATGCTAACGGAATCTTTTTGCAAAACTGCATAAATACTTTGACACTGAAAACATTGTTTCATTTATTTATACTATATAAAGTGTCTGAAAATGTTAAAACATGTATAATTTTTTAATCCATTTGTGATACTACGAAATTCAACTCCAAACGTCTTCAAAATAAGATAGGAAAAATAATTTGTTAATGAATTATTCCTCTCATTAAATTTTAAAATGATAAAACTTTTCAGATTTTCTACGACTTCTCTAGACAAAATTGTGCAATTATAATTGTTTTGCGATAGTTAGGAATTTTTGATTTTTTAAAAATCTCAGTTGTTTAGAAAATATTTGAAATTGATAAAAATCGTTATAACATCGTCTGTTATTCTATCTGCAGGATCAAGAACTCAGGATTATTAGAGAGCATAAACTTTTCGAAATATTTTTCCAACAAAAAAGCGCATAAAATAATAACATATTTACATAACACACCATTTATATAACAATTTTAAAAATAGTTTTGCTCTCGGTAAAAAATGGATTCTATTCACGTATATAATTATAAATGTGTTTAAACACAGCAAAGATTTGTGGTCTGTAGAATTACAAATTGCTCACATTTTTTTTTTCTTTTTTCTTATTATCAAGTTTATAAAAATGTAAAAGTTGATAAAAAATATGAAACAGAAGGATATTCTTAACACTATGCATTTTGTTTAGATTTTTGTATATTTTCATACATAGTAAATGATTATGCATCTTTTTTTTTAGTTGCAATCCTGAAACAATAGGTAAATATTTTTCAGCAAAAAATATGATATAGAACCTAGCTTATTTAGAGCTTATTTAGATATAGAACCAAGAGAAAATAATGAACTAACACCCGCCCGATAACCAGCTGAGCTGCTTTTAAAGTAGTGTAATTTTTTGATTATAACTTCGAAAATTCTTTTCTGAAGTCCGCTTAGCTTTTACGCTTTATGGCTGCTAAATGTTTATCTACTGATTGTACTTTCTTGATATAGAAATATTCACTAAAATTTTGTTTTTTACGTCAATTTTGTTTTGTTAGAATAAAGAAAGATTTGTTATACAACTTTGGTTTTGTTTCGCTAGCTACTTGTCTATTTTTCTATCAACGACTTGCAACTAAAAATAACTATCTCCAAACAATGATATTCAACTCCATAGTTGCATAAGGGCAATATGGAATATAAAGAAATAGACAAATGGAGAATGAACAAACATGGGGAATCAAATGCACTATACGTCATAGTCGTTTCAGCCAATAACCACGGCCAGATGCATCGCCCGTGCATCCAGACTACGCGGGATTGCTTTGTATATTATTGTAATAGATATATTTTCTGGAGGACGTAGTAAACGCCAATAAAAACGGAAATATAGACGAAACAGAACATATTCTTTGTTAATCTGGAAATGTAAGCAGATTTATCATAAACAGCAACCATAAATAACATATATACAGGGTGATTCTAATTTTTTTTTTACAATAAAAGAGGAGTGATAGTACACATCAAGACAAACAATATTAAATAAGAGACCAAGGGTCCCAAACGTTTTCCAAAGTAGATAGCCGCCATTAAAGTTTAGGGACCAAAATTTCAAATAAACATAAAAAACGGAAAAATCGGTCGATTGATTTGCGGTTTTCACTAAAATTATTCTTTATGTCGGCATTTTCTTGAAATTAAATTATAAAGATAAATTAAAAAAACCGATAGAGGGCGCTTTAGAGTTTGGAGTAACGAACAACTATTTTTTACCAGTAAATTTTAAATCTCATTAAATGTTTTTGTAAGCTTAGACTCAAACGTAAATTTTGAGCTCGAAATCTGAAAAGTTGGGAGTGGTTAAGTAGCACAAATTGTTCAGAGACTTCAAATTAGAAATGATTATAAAAAAACGGAAAAATTGGTTCATTGATTTGCGGTTTGCACTAAAACTATGCTTTATGTTGGTATTTTCTTAAAAATAAATTATAAAGATAAATTTCAAAAAATGTCGATAGAGGGCGCTTTAGACTTTGGAGTAACGAACAACTATTTTTTGCCGTTATTTTTGCATCTCATTAAATGTTTTCGGAAGCTTAGACTTAAACTTAAAATTTGAGATCAAAATATGAATAGTAGGGAGTGGTTAAGTAGCACAAACTGAAATGTGTTTAGGGGGGGGGGGGAAGGTTCAAATTTAAAGTAATTATAGAAAATGGAAAAATTGGTCGATTCGGTTTTTAATCAAACTATTCATTAAGTCAGTATCTTCTAGAAAATAAATTTTAAAGATAAATTTTAAAAAATCCGTTAGAGGGCGCCTTAAACTTCACAGTAACCAACAATTAATTTTAACCATTATTTTTTGGTTCTAATTAAATGCTTGCAAAAGCTTATTAAATGTTTTCGGAAGCTTAGATTTAAACTTAAATTTTGAGCTCAAATTCTGAATCGGTGGGAGGGTTTAAGAAGCGCAAACTGAAGTGTGTTCAGGAGTTGAAATTTAACCATTCCCCCCTCCTCGAACACAATTTAATTTTTCGCTACTTAAACACTCCCAACGATTCAGAATTTGAGGCCAAAATTTAAGTCTATGCATTTGAAAGTATTTAATGAAATTAAAGAAATATCAGTTAAAAATAGTTGTACGCTACTCCAAAGTCTAAGGCGCCCTTTATCGGCATTTTGTGAAATTTATCTTTAAAATTTATTTTCAAGAAAATGCTGATTTAAAAATTAGTTTTAGCGAAAACCGCAAAGGAATCGACCAATTTTTCCTTTTTTTGTAATCGTTATAAAATTGAACCCTCTGAACACAGCTCAGTTTGTCTACTTAATCCCTCCCGATTATTCAGATTTTTAGCTCAAAATTCAAGTTTAAGTTTACGAAAGCATTTAATGAGGTGCAAAAAATAACGCCAAAAAAGAGTTGTTCGTTACTCCAAAGTCTAAAGCTCCCTCTATCGGCATTTTTTGAAATTTATCTCTATAATTTAAATTCAAGAAAATGGCGACATAAAGAATAATTTTATTGAAAACCGCAAATCAATCGACGGATTTTTCCGTTTTTTATATTTATTTGAAATTTCGGTCCCTAAACTTTAATGGCGACTATCTCCTTTGGAAAACGTTTGGGACCTTTGGTCTCCTATTTAATATTGTTTGTCTTCATGTGTACTATCACCCCTCTTTTATTGTAAAAAAAAAAAAAAAAAAAAATAGATTCATCCTGTATAAAATACACATAACATTAGATACAATTTCAAGCTAAATAATTCTGATCCGACGAAGCATATACTTAGTATATGTAAACCATATGTATATAAATAAATTTTTTCCTATAAGAGTTATTTCAATTTCGTCTATATTATATATTCTTATATTCTTTTATAGATAAAGCGTCATATCATGTGCATTATTTCACGATTTTTTATGTCAAAATTCCCTAATCTTCAATTTAGCTTGTCGCATTAAAGTGCGACGGAAAATCTTGCATTTTACCATTCCTTTTCAAAATACATTGAAAAGAGACAAAGAGGTATCTGCTCACGTCCTTCGTTGAAAAATTAAATCGACTTACTAAAAAGACAAATAAAAGTAAAATATGTTCATAAATAGAATCACGAAATTTTAATTCAAATGTAACGACATGCATTATTGGGGTTAAATCCCATTGTTTGACAACGGTTCTCTTTGAATATTTCGTTTCCGACGAATAAGTTGAGAATAAACTTTTGTCTCTATATACAAAAGAATAATTCCTATTAGTAATACGGCTTCCGTTTTGATTTCTAAAATTTAGCATTTTTATTCAAATTCTAATTTTTATATATTTTACTTTAAAATTCTTACAATTCTAAAGTAAATACAACAATCAAAACAAAATTACAAATCGAAATTTATTGCTTTGCTTTTAATTAATATTTACTAAATTGTTTATGTTATAGTGGAATAAACAAATCAATAAGTAATATACAACATTTTTTCACATAAAATGTTATGACTTCTATTACTAAATCTGCAATTGCAATAAGTCTTGCGATTTGTTTTGGAAAATTGAGTATTTTTATTGAAATCTCTTAAATCATTTTCGAGTCATTTGCTTTAAAATTTCGACAACCATCTTTTATAGAAATCGAAGTACAGTTTCTTTCTTATAAAAAATATAATCGATTCAAGGCAGCTTCTCAACAAGTTAAAAAATGCCACTTGATGAATGACTTCCTTTAACATCTTTAGTTTGTTGAAGAATATTTTAACTGCATTTGTGCTTTTTTTTTCATTTTAAAATGAGATAGAGACAAAATTTTTCCCAAATATATTTTTAGATTAAGCTTTTGTTTTAATAAGTATAACTTACGCACTTATTTCAAAACTAGTCTGGTATTATAAATAATATCTCTTAAGGTTGAAAGTAACAATGAAAAAATAATTTTAATGAGTTTTTTTTCTTTTATTTAAACTGCAAAATTACGAATGATTAGAATAATAGTTTTAACAATTTATTTTGTATTACACTTATTCATCATAAAATAAAACACTGTCGAAGTGTTGAGAAATGGTCGAAATTAAAAGAAATAACCTATTACGTATAACTTAAAATATTTTTATGGTTATTTCAATTTTATTTCATTTATTCAATAATAATTTGATTTTCCATATTCAACATATAATTTAGAAAATTATTTTTTTTTGTAAGGAAGTCGAGTTTTTTGTTGTTGTTGTTGTTTTTAACACAAATATATATTTATGATTCCTTGACAGGCACTAGATAGTGATTTATAAATACTTCTCATGTAATTACGTAATGTCATCACCTACTCCATACAAAAATGTACATTTTCATTAACACCTAAGAAAACTCAATTGTACGCAGTTATACTTTGATTTTATGGCAGACTATTTTTAAACTAAAAACAGTAGTTTATTTAAATATTAATGCTATGCATACTTTAATAATTTTATATTACATTGAAAACCGTAAATATACTGCACAGTTAAAAAAATATCTTGTTTAGTATTAATAAAATATGATCCATGAACCGTCCACTTACAATCCATTATTTCAGATTAATTTCCAAAATGTATCACCTGATATCCGGGGCAATAGGAATGTGAGTCTGGCCAGAAAAAAAAAGATAACTAAAATAAAAAATAAATGTATTTCCATGAATTTATTTCTTTTATATTTTATAGAGGTTATTAAACACATCAATGCTTATCTTACTACAGATGCCAGTTGCTTTTCTTTATACAATAAATCATATTATCTCACATCTGTTTGATAATTTTTTATATTCTCCAAAGCAATGATGTACGCGCATGTTATATGGCAAACGAGGACCATTTTTTCACTTAACATAAACATAAAATCATACACTATCCGAAAACCTCGTATACAATAAATTATTCCTAATTTTTTAACAAATAATTTTCGTATATGTATAGATTCCGTACATGTTTTATCCGGAAATTATCCCCGAAAGTCTGAAAAACGAGAAGAATTGCGTTCATTCTTAGAACACTAAAATCTGAATGCATTTTAAAAACGAAAATTTAAAATTCTATAAATTAAAATTTCTAAATTAATAATAATAATAATAATAATAATAAATAAATAACTAAATAAATAAAATAAATACACTAACCAACAAAAGAATTTTTTCGAATTTAAAAATAAATAACAATTTATTTTCTAATTCTTTTAAAAGTATTGACAAATTATTTTTAGGTTATAATATGTATTCGCATTTAAAATATATTTTAAATTAAACCATTTAAAATGCGTACTTTAATTAAAATATGAAATGGGAAAAAATCGATTTTCTCAAAAACAATATAATAACAATCAAGTTTCATATAATTAACCTAAAAACCTAATATTCATATTTTCTAGCAATGTACATATAAATAGTTATAATTAAATTTTTATCTTATTTTAAATTAATAATATCTCAGTGACAATCTCATTAATAGTGAAAATTTCCGGAAATGAACTAAAAAATCCTAAACTTTTAAAATAAATTAATTACACCTTACCTATCTGAATACATACATGTATTTACTTCAAACATTCTGCTATTGTACAACTGTTACCGAGTGATTAGTGTGTTTGATCTCGTAGCACGCTAGCGTCTCATTTCCAGATAGCTATGGAAGAACGAAAAGTCAGAAAGTCCACTTTTTAATTGGGATGATGGGCAGAAATGGAGACATCTTTTTACAGAATTCATTATTTTTGCATCGACTATTTTATAATAACTTATTAAAATATTCTACTAAATTCAATTTTTAATGCTATATAATAATTGGAATACAAAAGCCTACAAAAAAATACTTTGTAGTTTTCATTTATTTTTTACGTATTTAAATCACCGTATAATGTTTTGGTATTGATGAATATACTTGAATTATTATTATTGAAAAATAATTTTGTATCTTTCATTTATAATTTTAATCATTACATAATGTGATTCGAGCGTAAACATTAAAACACATATATTGTTTTCTCTCACATATTTTCTTTGAACAAAAATTATGCATTAGATTATTTCGTTTTTCGATAGGATTTGATAAAAAAAATCATATGATCAGCATCAAAGGAAAAAGCCTTTTGGTCAAATAGGCTTGAAAATAAAAATACTAACTTTTTGGTTCTTATTTCTGTCAAAAGAAAACCCACGTTCTTCCGAAACTTTGGATCATATTGCTAGAAGTTACACTATACTTCTGCACTCAGTGTTTTTCTTTTTCTTTCTTTTTTTTTATAAATTAAAAGGATTTTTTTTACATTTTTTTCTAAATAGAATCTTCGAGATTGATTAATTGAAACTATGTTTTGCAATCTAAAAAAGTGACTTATTTTTGATTTTAATGATTAAAATCTTTTTTAAACTTAATTAAAATTTTAAAAATACAAAGTTTTGTATTTTTTCATTCAAATTCGTCTTTACAATTTAAATAAATGTTTATTTAAATCGTAAATCATGTTTTTTATTATTATAAATGTTCAACGATTTAAAAAAAAATCAATTGCAATTTTTTATTAAAATAATTTTTTTAATTTAATTAATTTTTTTTAAATTAAAATCTTTTCATTTTTCCATCCAAACTTTATTCCTTTTTTAATTATTATTATTATTATTATTATTTTACAACCTAAATGAATATATAAAAAATAAAATCTTTAACTTTTCAAATCTTCCGCAGTTCGAATTTACGATCTGCGACAACAACGTACAAACGACACGGGAAAGAGATATTGGCAGAGAGATCGAAATGGTCTAGAATAAAAAAAAAATTAAACAAATCTCAATATTTTCAACACATGCTTCCATAGGGTACCATCTAGAAATTAGACGCTACTTCGTAATACTAAGGTAGCTAGTTCTATCACAAGGTCTGTTACTTTATTTTCGTTAACTGACGTACATATTACCTCTGTAATGAGAAAAAAGAAACGGATATCCGTATCTATTAACCCTTTCGTGCACAGGCAAAATCTGTTAGTAAAATGAGAAATTATAAGTTGTCGCCGGAATTCAAAAAAGAATATTTTAGATATTTTGAAATCCTTAATTTAAGCTTTTATTGTAAAAGCAAAATTTTACTAAAAAATTATTGTTACCAGTTTGGAATTAAAATCCCAGACCGGG
The DNA here is from genome assembly GCA_964019185.1 of Maratus speculifer. Classification (NCBI taxonomy): domain Eukaryota; kingdom Metazoa; phylum Arthropoda; class Arachnida; order Araneae; family Salticidae; genus Maratus; species Maratus speculifer. The sequence continues at coordinate 35,770,081 of OZ025293.1, forward strand.
CACAGTGTGCCGGAAAGGGTTAACATAAACATTCTGGTAGTACTGACGCCATGATAATTTCCTTGAATTGAAGAAAGAGTTTTCTGAGAATGTATGCAAGCCCGATGCCATTGTACACTGTAAAAAACTTTTGTAAAATTCCAGTAGATGTACCGTAAATTTCACTGTACTTCTACCATTTTCCCTCTTTAAGGTATGAATACCGTTTCTAAGATATATTAAGTGTAAAAAACAGTTTTTTGTACTGTTTCGGTTAAAAACGATATTTACACAGTAAAATTATTATTTTTCCATAAAAACTCGGTATTTATACCGTAAAATAATTATTTTTCAATAAGGAAAACGACATTGTAAAAATTTTCGTAGCATTTCAATAGATGTACCTAAATTTTACGGTAGGTCTATGGTTATCATTCTTTACTGTATGAGTACCGTATTTCTAAGATATATTAGGCATTAGAAAAACCATTTTCTGTGCTATTTCGATTATAAACAGTATTTATACCATAAAATGACCAATTTCTGTGCTATTTCAATTATAAACGGTATTTATACCATAAAATGATTGTTTTTCAGTAAAAAGGCGATATTTATACTGAAAAAAATTATATTTCAGTAAGGGAAAACATGGTATCCTCGCCTGTGTACGGCATTCTCTCAAGCGATGTTCTTGTTGTTGCTAGGTAAATGCGCGCAGGTCTGAGGAGATGGGAGGGGGTGCAGCCGTTAGCTTGTTTTGGAGTCCAAAAATCTCCAAGGGTCACAACTCCTGCAATACACGCTGTTTATTATAATTTTTATGGATACCATAATGTAACAATAAAAAAAAGAAAGGACTGTATTTACTTTTGTTAAATAGTATTAAAGAAGAATAGATAATTATTAGAATATATAATTATTATCTTTAACTACAAGAAAATAAATAATATAATTTATGAAAGATGACTAAAGTAGTCTACAAAGTAGACGAGGCTTTATTAAAGATTCACATGCATTTTATGTGTCTTGCGTGTCTATGTAAGGGGGGGGGGAACTGATTCTGGGCCCGTCACGGTTCTCGACGGCCTGAATAGATGTCGTCTTTCTAGTGGGAACTTTTAATCTATCATACTGAATGATGTCAAATCCATCCTTAATTTTTATTGGAGAATTATACAATTCATAGAAGTGAAATTCTTAGATTTTAAACTAGTTTAATTAATCACTTATTCATAGTCATGCAATTGGAATTGTAATATTATGTACGATTGAATATATATTCCAGTGATATTCTTATATGTTAAAAGGGTTTGTTCACCTTTGTGTATGCTCTTTGTGTTTCATTCAGTTGGATCCTCATACCGGACGTGCAGGACAAAGAAGTATGTAAAATTTTAACTATTTTTAAGTGAAAGTAACTATTATGCATGTATTTTTATTACTTTTTAACTTGCATTAGTTCTTAATAAACTTCTTCTTTACTGTTATATATTTGTCTTATTAATTTATTTTGGGTTTAAAAATTATGACATTAATAATTAATATCTTTTTAGGTATGACAAATAAGAAATTTTTCAGCTAAAAATTATTTGAAATTAAAAGTTCTTTCAAAAAAAAAAATCTAATAATACAATGTTAAAAATTTCCGTGGTGGAATTTCAAAGTGGAGTCTATTCATGAAGTAAAATAAAGAGAAGCACCGAAATATGGTACTGCTTATTTTTTGAAAACTCCAAGCTGGGCAACACGAAGCGTTTTACCTTTTTCTTTTTCCTTATTTAGCGACACACTAGTAATACGCATGTTCACGTTCTCTACAATTCTAATGTATCGAACGTCGCCTCTCTCAAATAATAAAGATCGGCGGCTAGTAAGTTGTCTGTTAAAAAAAAATGATATGGTATAACATATCGTGTGTGCTCAGATGGTGAAATTTCGGGGCCTATAAAGACCCATCCCCCGCGAATCCCCACGTTCAAAATTTAGACAAAATTATCATAAAACTAGAAAAAAATACATCCTTATCAGAAAAAAATAATAAAATACCAAACAGTCAGTTGGCTTAGATTTACGTTTAAACCACCGGTAAAACTGCAAAAACCGGTCCCCTTTCCTCTACCAACCTTATAAATAACTAAAATTCAAAAATCTTTTTCGCTTACGTTGTTAGAATTTTATCGAACCCCAATCTCGATGAGCTCAGGAATTTCGTAATTAACAATTCTGTTGATCTAATCCTTAAAAAGGTGGTGAAGTTCAAAAATTCTAAAAATCGCAAATCAAAATTTTAGAACCTATCTCACTCGACGCTCTTTCGCCATACGGCTCAATATTGAATTCAGACACTTTTCAGGGACTTCTGTGGCTCTGGGGGGATGGGGGAATGAAACCTTTTTCCCCATTGAAAACACAAGAACTCTATTTTTCCGGGGGGGGGGGACATTTCATTGCACTGGGGAGGGTTCCCTCTAGGGCACCCCATTAATTCAACACTGATATGGCAAGACTATTATTTTTGTTAAAAGAAAGGTCTCTCATTCGGTAACTCAATCTCTCCCCTCCAAATTCTGGAAAATTAATCACTAAAAACCATTTAGACAGTTTAAGTTAATTCACAGTCTCATCCATATGTCTTCAAACCTTGGACAATCCCCCCTCCCCCGATCTCTCTTCAGTCCGGCTTGGATAAATTATTCAGACTAGATGTTGAATGATATTTTCAGGTTACTTCAGTGGTCATCAGTGGAATTTTGATGCAAACACTACCACTGATGTTTTTAAAAGAAACAGTCGATGCCTCCTACCCGACTCAGTATGATCCATCGGATGGATCGACCTTGCTCAGTTAAAGATGTCTGTAAAATAATGATTCCCTATTCCCTGATTTTGCACTCACTTTACCATATTTCAAGTAAATTATAAAAACGCGGTTAATTTACAAAAATTCCATTCGACCAGTAAGTGGCTAAGTGCAAATATAACGTTATTTACTTTTTGGTAACTTTGGACCCTTTCCCTGCCTTTAGATATCATACGTTATCAAACTCCCTGCCCCGGTAATGATATCGTTATCAAAGTGTAAAATTTTTTTTTAGAATTTAGTTCTTTTGTTTTGAGTAACATACAAAACGGGTTAAATTTATTTTTCGCAAACTTTATTGATTCAATTGAAGATAATTTAATAAAATATCGCTTTATTCAAATAAAAATAGTTAACAAAAAAAAAAGATAATGTACTATTTTGACTATTTTGAACAAAATACCACAGAGAAAAAGAGATAATTCTAATTGGATCAAAAATGATATCGATATGAAAAGGCAAATCCCCCCTTCCCCTAGAGATATCTTACGATATCATGTGTCAGACCCTCCCTCCCCCCTAAAAGGATAATGTTATATATGCACAGCACCTAATAAAAAAAGTTAATATATCATTCTTGTTTCTAGTAAAACCATCGTAAATATTGACTGAGACAAACATTTTCTTTGAAAATGTCTGATTATAGGCAAGATAACACAGAGCGTGAAAGTTTGCTTTCGGCCGAAGTAATGGTGTCAGATTTTCGAGGCAAAAGCCTTCTTTACGGGTAGCAGCATAAGTTTCGTATTTACCAACCAACCACAAATCTAATGGCGTCAGTTTGTTGATTTCGGGCAATGGGGAACTTGAGATCCAGTTATTCGTATTTAAGTAAGTTAATCGGCTGTATTTCTTGTTTTCCTTTAACTTACATAAGATAACTAATTTGAACTATACATGTTTTAAATTGTTTTTTCTTAAAAGTATCTTATTCATTTCTTTGGCTAAGTTATATAAAAATTGGAAAATAAATTACTTTGTTTATGAAATGTGCGTGTTGGATTAAATTGCGTTAAAAATAGCAAACTGACATCTTTAAAATTTTGAATATTTTCTGTTCAATATTTCAACTATTTCCTTTTAAATTTAATCATTTTTAGTAGAATATTTGCGTAATATTAGTAATTTACATTTTTCTTATTCAAAAGAAGGAATTCGACTTATTTCATTCCTCCTTTTGCTAGCTTGTCCCATTACTCTCCACTATTGTTTTTATGTTAAACTGCTTATATAAACAACAGTACTGCTTTTAAGTTTAGTTTAAATTATGGATAATGTATAATATTAGGTTTTCTAAAGATGGGAACTATTACAGCTACAGGTAAACAAGTCATTAATATACAGCATATATTAAAATTATAGTAAGCAAATTTATTTTTTAATAAACAATTTTTTTATACAAATCTAAGTTTATGCTGAAAAGCAACTTTTTTCAACTGAAGATTTGGTTGTCGTTGCTCCATCTCAGTGGCGTAGCTAGGATAGGTGATACCCAGAGCGGATGTAAATTGTGTTACCGCCAGCCACCATGGTGTCACCCCCCCATACCGATCCGTTATATTTTTTCATTCACAATTGTACGCAATTATAACAAATGACCATATCATTTCTCATTTACCTTTTGCCCTGCATTGAGAAAAAAACAGAGGGGCGAATTTTTACTTAACCCATAATCCGCTTAAATCAATGTGGTGTCTGTATGTCGAAGAAAATTCCTTCTTTTAAAGTTTGCTTTTGTTATCCACTCGTTGGATAGATTAGATTTTTGTTCTCTGGTGCAAATATCTTATTTAAACACACCAGTCTGCATAAAATTTCACCTTCTTTTAGAAAAGAAAATTAACTCTATTTCGTCGTAAGCTAGAAATTTAATTTTATTTCAGAATTCTTTTTCCAAATGGTGTAAGATTATACATATTTATTTTCAAATAAATATTGGCTGACACCCGGGTTGGACCGCCCCCCACTAACTACGCCACTGCCTCCATCTAGTATTGTGATTGATGTTTAGAATATTACGTAATGAGGAAAAATTTCTGTCCCATTCTATCTCATTCTCCATTACTAACTAATATTGTAATAAATATTAGTACTATTTATTACTAATATTAGAATTAGTACTAACTAATATATCCCGTACTTGAATAACATTAATTAATTAAAGTTTGAAAACATAGTATATTAACATACGAAAAAAATCATAAACACTTGATTTAAATAAAAATAATCTGATTTAAACAAAGATATGCATATATATTTTTTAAACTATGATTGTTTTGCACCTTAGTTGCTATTTAAGAGCATGCATATTCATGCATATTCCATTCATAATACTAATTTTGAAAATAGTGAGAAAATGGTGTTTATATTAAGACTTTTTTGGTTTTAAATGTTTATAAAAAAAGACTTGTGCATTGATTGCTCTTAACCCGGGAGAACACGCCCTTACCCAGTGTATGAATGGTTTTAACTTTGTCACCAATAAAATCAAATTATAACACGCCCAATCCAACGTTGCGGGTGTGACATTTACACAACTTAAATTAGTCACCAGCAAAAATATTTTTGAGCATTGGTTTCAATTTGTATGAATTTCAATGTAGAACACTTACACATACATTTATCCAAATCTGAAAATTGTCCAATGTATCCTTTATTTATAAAAATAAATAATTTCCACCTGTTGCGGGTGTGACATAAAAAGGACATGCATTTTCATCTTTCAGTTCAAAAACGCAAAACTCTGTGAATTATGACAACTGAGTGAATTGATTTTTTTAAATATTAGACAGTAATACTTAAATAATTATTCTATGAAAAAATTAAATTAATTACTCAATTCTTGCTTTTGTAGAAAATATTCAAAATTTTCGTTGCGGGTGTGACTTGTATAGCCAATAAAATAATGACATACACAAATATTTTCAAGGCAGATTTTTTTAATTAAAGAATTAATCAATATTACAATTATAATATCTAGAGAGGAAAATATCAAACAAATTTCATTTCTAATCTTGAATTTATAATTTTTGGTGGTGATAGCTTTTTTTTACAAAAATCTCTTTTTTTCCTAGGATATAGCTGACTGACTGGGCCAAATATACATGTTTTCTTAAAATTTTTTTCAACATTCTATTTCTATATAGTCACCATCCTTTGTCTTATTTGTCCATTAAAGTTTTCACCTTTTTTAATGTCGAGAACAAACCAACTTCTACAAAATCTCCAACTGTACATTCATCATTGGATATTATATCCTTGCCAAAGTATGGATACATCTGACTGACTGAGCCAAATATACACATTTTCTTAATTTTTTTTCAGATACTCTCATTTTATATCATCCCTATTCATTTGTCTTATTTGTCCATCAAAGTTTTCATTTTTTTTTTTTTAATGAGGAGAACAAAACAACTTTTACAAAATCTCCAACTACACTCTTATCGTTGGATATTGTATTTTTGACAAAATATGGTAGCAAACAATTTCTCTTGTGATCACTTTCTAAAGTTATTGCTATATTAATTGTTCCCACGTCAATAGACACAACATGGTGTATTGATTGAATGTTGAGCTCTGATTGTGCTTGGTGCCAGCATGCATGAAGCATTTTCACAATATCTTCTGAAATTTCACATTCAGCAAAGTTCTTTTATATTTTTTAGGACTTTTTCTACACACATGGCAAAATCCGAAGCTGAATTTATAATTGCAGAGCTTTGCTAGCGTTACCATTTTCTTGGCAACTGCACCAACCCCCGTCGACAAATCCTTTACCATGAGATGAAATGCAAAAGGATTACCATCCTTTACCATGATTTTTTTAAATAGTCTCTTCTTTTCTCTCCTTGCTTTGTCTCTTTCCTTCTCTTGTTGTAGATACATATTTAAAAGGGTTTTCTTTTATCTTTTTTGGAGGATATCATGATCTTTCTGTACTCTTCATTCTCTGCAAAAGAGAAGACATTAATATGTAAACTGAATAAATATAGCACTTCAAGTCAAAAAATATATGCTTAACAAATTGTTAATATTTATGCCTTGAAATTTTTAATCTTGCATAAAGTTAATTATGTTAAATTTTGGTTAATTTCAAACTGACTATATACATTTTATGCTAACTTAATAAATATTTTAGCAGTTTCTATTATTCTTACTTCTACTTTTTATTTAATCTGAATTAAAAGAGAAAAAAAATCTTCCCCTAATATTGCTTTACTTATTTTAAAAAACTAAATATATTTATATTAGATAAATACTATCAAATAACAAAATAAAAAAAAGATATATAAAAAACAAAACAAAATTAAAGAAAATTGCTGAAATATTGTTTCGTAATTTTCTTTTTTTTAATTTCTATAAAAATCTTAACTTTTAAATTAATTTCTTAATTATATAACACTAATAAAATTATTTTCTTGTAGTAAAGCAAGAATTTTATCAATCCAAACTGAATAAATCAACTGCACACAGTGTCACATGCACTGATGATGCAATTTTTTATTTATTAACTGGAATTCACTCTATTAAATCAAAGGATATAGTTAAAGCTGCCAAGTACATGCTTTTCAGCATATTATTCATATATAAATTTACATATAATTTGTTCAAATATACATTTGTAATCAATTTTAAAAGACGTTGCGGGTGTGACTTTATTTAAATGTCACACCCGCAACTGGGACATGTCACGCCCGCAACGCTCAATAACTATAATTAAAATATTAATTAATTTTTTTTATGTCTGTAATTCAAAGTATCTTAATAAACTATTTCTGAATATAAAGTTTCATAACTTTAAATCAAAAATATTTTTCTGTAGAGATATAAATGTACCTTTTTGTTGCGGGTGTGACACAAAAATTAAGAGTAATTAAATATGCTTACCTTTTGTAATGAAGATTAGTGAACACTTCTCTGCAGAGAAAAACTCTCAATAATAGCTGTCAGATCATATATATCCAAGTCTGGAGATTTTCAGAATGTTTGTTCAGCTGTACGAGACCATGAAATGTAAAGATTTTTGCCGCAGTCTATTTTACAAAGTCGTAGTGCCACTTTATTAATTAAAATAAGTATGTTAATGACAAAAATTTAATTCTTTTTTGATAAAATATGAAATAGTACACTCCTAACAGTTAATATGCAAAATTTCAATTATATTTAAAGAAATTTAAATTTTCATCCTCATGTCCATTTTTTTGTGGATTGGGCGAACAACTACTTTATTTAGACGGAAACAATTCATACAAATTTTGTGATAAAATAAGTTGAAGATTACTTTTAAAAAATTAGTGGTTACAGTTGTAAAAACCATACGCACTCAGGTCTTTTAGGCCCTGCGCGCGTCCTCCTGGGTTAAAATTAGAGTCATCGTCCTGTTTAATTTTATAGAACACAGTAAAAAGAGAAGGGGGAGGAAATTAAGTTAATGTAAATCAATAAACCAGTTGATATGGCCCTTTTAAATTTCAGCTGGCATATTTGCAAATCTGATTAAAAAAATTCACTGGCAGCTTATATCTATGTGTTATTCCAGTATTTATGTTTTTACTAGTGAGAAACTGGGTTATTCATTAAATTTTAAGTCAATTAAATGTTATTAAAACTAGTGTTTGATTAAATAGTCGATTCGGTATTTTGTGATTCCGCATGTTATACGATTATAAGTGTCATTAAACTAATTAAAAATAATTAAAAATGTGTAGCCTATAATTCAAATACTTCGCTGAATAAATGCGAATTACGGCGTTTGATTCCCCCCCCCCCTCCTCTCTAGAAAAAAAAAGCACCCAGTTAGAGTCAAATTTTTGGAGTGATACTTTTTTTAATTTGTCTTTTTTGCACACAGAGAGAGTTTATTGAATCGGATTTAAGTCTTTGTGTTAAAAATTTACTTTCTGGTAAACTTTTTTTTTTTTTTTTTTTAATTGGGATGGTAAAAATAATGATGAAGAGTCTGATTTTTTGAAAGAGCCTATTATTCAATGAATTTTTTTTTTTTAAATAGGCCCCAAATTTCGCTTTGATTGTGCCTGATTACGTAAGTTTACATTCAAAATTTACAGTTTTACATATTTAGATTTTAGACCATTGGTGTAAAAATCTAGGCACCAGCGGGAGGCAATCACTCACCACGGAGTAAATTTTAATAGCATTCTAGCAAGAAATTTATACAAATTATTAGATTATACAAGGCGAAAAAAAAAATTAGTAGTGAGAGCATAGGAGCAACTTGCGCAAAGACTTTTGCACCCCTGTCTTAAAACAAAGAGGTGTACCTACCAATCCATATTTTATCACATGTTCTCAATATTAGAAGTTTTACGGGAAGTGTAAATTATAATTATCATCTATTTGAGATCTTCGAAATCAGCCTGCGTAATTTTTGTGATAAAATATTAATAACAGTAAAAATCATTGATTTACAGTATAACTATTTAGTTTCTTACACGTCAAAACCTTGTGTGATTTCTTTGTTTTTCAAATTGATTACTTAGAGAATTATAAGAATATACTTATTATATTTTCGGGTTTTTTTAAAACATTTACTTTTTGATATTGAGTAATTTTAATATGACGGAAAAGCTAGGGGTCTTCCTCTGGTATTTTATTTATTTATTTATTTTCATAGTCATTATCGTTCAAACTCTTCAAAAATTTCTGGAATTAAAACATGTTTTCACAGTTTTTAACAAGCAATCCAGAAAAAATATTGATATATATTAATAAAATGGCTGGTATAAAGACTTTTTTTCATTTGGTATATTTAAATCGTTAAGAAATAATATATGTTTATTTTCAATAACAGAAAATTTGGAATGGAGAAGGAATATGGCTACCCAATTTCATTTTTGAAGTATGGTGGAGGAGTAGATTTGGAACTATCTGATACCCAGTACCAAAAAAAAATTCTCGATTGTCTGCCGCAGATACTACAGAGGCAGAAAATAATCCATAGGTAAAATGTTTTGCAATTGCAGCGTTAATTAAAGATTTACTTTTAACGATTTTACGCGTTTTATTCAGTTCTGTTAATAACTAACTCACATTTTTGCATTCAGTAATAAAGTGTTAAATATAACTTAAAACAAAAGAAATGTTTGATGAAAAAATAATCTACAAAGAAGAAAAGAAAATCTGTAACACCCGTCTCCATTCTTTAACTTTCTGCTATAAGGCTTGCAGTATGAATAGTGATTGCAAAAAATAGTGCATATGACTGAGTATCAGCATTTTTTATTGCACAGTCTTGATCATAGTTTCTTATTTTAATTTTTGAAAAACAAATAAAATCAAACACAAAGTCGATACTTGATTTTTTTTAAATCAAAGGCTTGATAATTTTTTTGTAATATTTCAAGCCCATAATGTTAATAATAATATAATGAATTTTAGTTATTACTAATAGCATAATTTTATTTGTAGGTACATTTAACTCACACATAATCTAGCTAAAATAGCATCTCAGTATTATCATTGTTAAACGCATGCTTTTTTCTTATTTCTAGTTAGATTTTAATTCCATACATTCATCCATTTTAATTCCTCCTTTCTTCTCCAAATAAATTGAGTTTTTTAATTGACTTCTTTTTCATACCATGCCCTTCATTATAATTACAGATTCACTGTCGCTAGATGCCACACGCGGCTAATTTTATGCTGCGACCTGTAACTTTCGGTGCTTAAGGGGGTGCGGGAAACAAAAATATTCAAATTTTATTAAACATTTTTATTACATTAAAAATTCTCTTAAAATTACGTTTAAAACCTTGTTTCTATTTTAACTGTAACAAGAAATATTATTTTTTTCTTTTTGGTTTCTTTTTAAAATCTAGTTTTCAAAGCAATCGTTCTCATAGAAATCACTTTCTGTGAAAATGCTTTTTTTCTTCATAAGTTTTTTCACCATTTCTTGTATTTAAATTACTTTAACCCAATAACGGTTTAAAAAAATCTTGTTTAAATTTGGAACAAATCTTTTTCAATTGTTTTATATTAATTTTGCTTCAGCAAATTAAAAAATATATTTAATTTTGAAAATATGATTTTAAAAAATTACATTTTTCTTTTAAATTTTTACTTTAAATATTTTTTAATTTTATTCAAATTAATGCTTTTAAAATTCCTAAATCAGAATTAAAGCTTATATATTTCTGTTGATATAAATGAAAATAAATTCTACAAATAATATTTCGAGTTATAACGATTTTAAATTACCCCACTTTTTAATAACTACTAAATTAAAAAAGAAACATTATGAGAAATTATGTCACGTGCTTTTGTTTCAAAATGATATGGTAAATCATCAGAAAAAAATTTCAAAATTTTAACTGAATAAATAACGATTACTTGATAATGTGTGCATTGTTGAGAGAATGTATTAAATTAAGGATTTCATTTCCGACAATGCCATTTTTGTGTAAACACATAGCCTACACTAGGCTCGGTAAGAAATTTTCAATCTAAATATTAATTCTATGGTATTGTTATTTACAGACCTCTTGTCCCCCCCCCTTTTAATATTTTTAAATGATTTTTTTTCACACAGGGTGCAGTACGTAAATTTTATTGTGCATTTCTACTTTTGCAATTGTTTGTTACAGTTTTAGGTAGCTTTCATTAGAAAAAGTAAAAAGCTATCTATATTGCAACCGTCCAGAGAAAAGCACTTCCGGAAAATTTTGGTATATTTTCATCGATCATGACCCCCAGACCCCAAAACCACCCTCCGTTCAAATGTTGACATATATATATATATATATATATATATATATATATATATATATATATATATATGATTTTTGTCACGCTGTAACTATCGTATTTATGAACCGATTTGAATGAAACTTGGTATGTACATAGTACATAGAAATGGCTCGACCGAGTTCGTTGGGCAGCATCAGATGCCGTCTTGTTTCAAAATAGTGTCCATTTAAGTTTATCAAAAATCTTTTAAATGTATAATGATGTACAAAGAAAAATTTAGAAATTGAGGAAAGATTCTTTCTAAAGTGTTTGATATTAATAATGAATTACGGAATACTTTTTGCTTTGTCTTTACCTTAAAAAGCGCGTGAGATATAGCAGTTTGGATTTTTAATGTGGATGACATTTTTTAAAATCAATTTGCCAGCTACAGCCCTGGTATATATTAATCGATTTCGATGTGAGTGTGCGCTTGTACATGAATTAAGATTTCGACCAAGCTTATTGGATTGTTTTATCCATTATGTTGTTTTAAAATGGCATATACTTCATGATATCGTGGAATTTGGAGACCCTATAAATCGCTTAAAATAAAATCAGCTTCAATAAAAGATGACTAATTTATAAAAATTCCCATTAATATTCAGTATTGCCAAAAACGAGCATTCAATCTTATATAATCGGACTCCACTAATTTGAGCTTCGTATATTTGAATAACATAACTTAATTTAAAATAAATAAATAAATAAATAAGGTATATGAAAGCTACATTTTCCTCCCGGCACTGCCGGAAGGACTTTTTTATGTGCAGATGCTTCTACTTTGAAAACAGTTCTGAAAATAAAACTATTTTCACCTTAAGAAATGGTTACAAAAGTTGAAGAAGTACAAACGCACAACAATATATATAAATTTAAAATTTCACATAAAAAAAGTAAAAATAAAAATACTTAAATACAAGTTAGAAATTTCTAAGAAATTTTCCCGTGAATTTAACATTAAATATTGGCATTTAGCCACGGGACTGGTGTAGGTTCTTAAGAGTCATGGGAAGTACCACACTAGTCATGGGAAGAAACGAACACACTAATGTAAATTCTATGGGAGCGTTATTTTATAATATTTAACATGGATATAAATATTTTTTAGTAATTTCTGTGTAGGATAACTGGGGGAGATGTACCTGCGGTAGTTTTTTAATTTTTAGATCTTAGTTTTAGACTTTTTTTTACTTTTCCTTCATTTACAGAACTGGTTTGGAAATTGAAACTACCCAAATATATATAAAAAATCTATAACTAAAATAGGAAAATGAAAAGTAGCCCAGTAGATCATCTCTTATATATATATATATATATATATATTAAAATCAAAGCGAGAAAATTGAAAATAACTCTCCCATAGGATTAATATTAGCATTCTTGTTCCTTCTTGTGAATATTGAAATAACTTCTTAAGGTGATTTTGTGAAACCATTTCTACAAATTACTTTTGTATTTTTTTCGATAATATATTTTAATGCTTATACCCATGTTGAATGAATCTTTTTCTTTAAGGTACTTGATGTTGGTCAACCTGTGTGTGGTACAATCTACAAATAATCAATTGGCGGATAATCAAAATGCAGCAAGAGGGCAAAACTATTGGAATTTTTATATAAATATAAATGACACACTGTGTAGAAGAAAATAAATTGTATACATAAATATTATAACTATGCATCATGATATAGTGTATTAATGTAATTTAATCGTTGTAATAAATATCTTTTTATATTTTAATTGCTTGTTTTAAATATGTCTGAATCATAATGCTATTAATTTATTTTGTAAATGTTCTAAAATATTTATATTTGTAATTTTAATATGATTCTCAAACCCTCTCCTTAACAATGCAAAGTTTTTATACAATTTTAAACTTATTTTTAAGCATGGATGTATAAATTTAGTCTTGACTATTTAAATATTTGGAAGGAAAATATATTTTTCATTTTTTATTAACTTTTTTTCGCGTTATAGGTAATTTTGCCCACGACAACTAGTTTTTCCTTTTATTGATCTGTGGGGAGAATTAAAGTTTGTTATTAAGATTATAAGCTATAAATTACATATCAATATAGAATAATATAATAGCACATTTCCATAAAAAAAATTAAAAAGTGGTGATTTTCTAGACAGTGACATTCTTAAACTTTTAAATGAATGTAAGAAATTTTAGATTTGTATGTTGAGAAAATAAAAATAAAAATCCAAGTAAGTAACAAGAATATTAATGTATATGTATAATTTTGACCACTTTTATTAATTTTACTTTATTTTTTGAAAGTGTATGTGATTTGTATTCTCTTCACGCCCTTCTGATCCTTTAGTTTTTATAATTATGTCTGTGAAACAACAAAAGAAGTGTGAAATAATTTTTCGGCAGTCAGTACTCTTGAATTATTTGTTAATATTTAATAAAATTTAATAAATTGTTACTATTTAATAAAAATAATATAAGATCAATTAATTATTTTCAGTTTTAATAATTTATAGAAATGTAAGAAAGTAATTTAATATTAGCATTTTATTTTATCAGAGATCATCTCACATTATCATAGCGGTCACAAATGTAAACACTTTTTTGTGATTTTTATTTTTAATTCTCTAAGTGCATACTACTTTTATAGCATCTTTATACCTCTATTTTAAAATAATAATTTTCGCTGTATATTTAAACCTGAAATGTGACAGCAGTAACTATTTTAAAATAGTGGTATAAAAAATAAATGTAGAAAAGGTGTAGTAATTGGCAGCTATGTAAATATAATTCAAATTGATTGTTTTTAGTTACATTTTACCATAATTGTTTTTGAACAATTGTACGTAATGACAAAAAACAAAAAGAAAGAAAATATTTCTTAAGAAATACAGAAAATTTAATATTTAGGAAAAATAATATATATATATATATATATATATATATATATATACAATCCCAATTTCATGAAAATATTAATTAAGCATCAGGTGCATAATGTATAAACATTATTAAAAACAGCAAACATATTAGCAAACATATATATATATATATATATATATTGTTTTTACCAGCATGCATATCATTGCACAACTTGATGATCTACAAATGGTTTTATTAAAATTTTTATCAAAATATTTAAATATATCCTCACATATCTAATATTTCTCGCCAAAATAAGTTTTTATAATAAGAGTAAGACTTGTGCTTACCATGTATATTCGTCGATTCTGATTACAGAATAACACATAAGAATATCCCATGTTTGACAGGATAATATAAAACAAAAAAGGACTGTAAAGAGAAACTTGTTTGTTTTAAAATATGCAATGGGTATGACAAGAGTTTAAAATGACTATGTTTTAGAAATGATGCTTGGTAAGTGTTATCCATTATAAGCAATATAAATTTCTAGACAATATCTGAAATATATCATCCCCTAACATATTATGTCTTGTGGAAGCGGCTACCTCTGCTTGAGACAATCTTGAGACAAGACCTACACTCATTCTCACCTCAAGAGTGTAATTCAGGTGGAAGTAGCAATTCTCCCACAAGACGATGCGTTCGTGATGATAGATTCCAGACATCGTCTTGAAATCTATATTGCTCGCAATGGAAGACACTTTCCAGAAATCATTTCTGAAAAATAGTCATTTTAAACTCTCGTCATATCTATTCTATATTTTTAACAAATACGTTTCCCATTAGAGTCGTTTTTGTTTTTTTTTAACCTGTCGAATGTGGGAGTTTTTTTTTTGGATCATCCTGTATTTTTACGGTATATATACCATATATTTCATTTACGGTACACATACTGATTACAAATGTTTTTACGGTACATATACTGCACATTTAATTTACGGTATATATGTTGTATAAATATTTTTTACGGTACATATATCGTACATTTAATTTACGGTATCTGTGCTGTTAAAATATTTTTTTACGGTACATATACCATGCATTCAATTTACGGTATATATGCTGTAACGATATTTTTTTCAAGGTACATGTACTTTAAATAATTTACGGTACATATACCGTCCAGTTAAATTACGGTACATATACTTTAAATATTTTACGGTACATATACCACAAAATATTTAAATTTATGTTCAGTTAAATTACGGTACATGTACTTTAAGTATTTTACGGTATATATATCGTCCAGTAAAATTACTGTAAAAGGAAGTGTCACAAAGTTGACGGTATAACCACCGTGATTCGAGACCAAAATTTTTTACAGTGTACGTGATGAAGCTATAACCTCAACAAAGTGGAAATTAAAATCACAACTTTTCTTTTACTTTTCCATCCAACACTTTGCTCTATAATGTTATGCTATTAAGAATTAAGATGTGAGCCGTGTCTGTGGTGGCAAAGTGACCAGGTCAAGTAAACATATTTTTACAGTTTAAATAATAATTATAACTACTGTTTCTTTACTTAAAATTATATTTTTGGTATAAGATTATTTTATTGACAATATTAATATATTAATGTGAGAATATTAAACTGTTGATAAAAGATTCTTTTTCGGTTATTTTACATTGATTTTTTATACTACTTGAAAAACCACTTTTATTTCTAATTGCTTTTAAAAAAATGAAAAAAGTTCAATTCTTACCCCTCTTAAATGAGAGGAATTGAGCAACCAATTCTATTTGCCATTTCAGGAATTAGAAACTATTTATTTATAAAGATTTTCGTAAAGTAAGGAGAAATGGTTATAATATTAGTGTAACAAATCCATATGGATAGTATTATTTCTTAACCTCTACGTGGGGGGGTCGGACAGCGTCTGTCCGAGAATACATGCTAAGCTCAAAAACTTTTAGCACTTATAACTAAAACTAAAGGAGAAGGGTGGGAGGTTGCTGTAAGCTTGAATTGGGGATTATCTCAACACCTTGCAGGAACGTGGTTCATTTCTGGACCACTCAATTTTAATTCCCTAAATGCCACACTGGTACCCGATTTCTGAAATGAAGATTATCATTGTTTTTATAAGTATGAAGAAAAGCTTTTCTTTATTTTAAAATAAATTTATTTGTAAATTCTTGTGTCATTCAATCATTTCTGTATTTTACGAATAGGAGTATTTTGCACCTAAAATGATTCAGAAGTAAAATAGATTTTTAAAGAAAAAATGAGTTATATAAAATCTTATGTTTAGCAAATGGATGTTAAAGCAGAATAAAAATTTAATTACTTAAATTTATGTTTTAGTTGTTCAACCTCTGTTCAGGTAAAATTATATTTTAAACTATATTTTGCGTTTATTTTTACATTCTTGCATAGTTTTTTGTTTATTTCTTTTCACATTGATTTTATTTTAAATGTCGCGCCATGTATTTAACAGTTTTTGTTACTTTATTTTATCTTGTATTTGTTCTACATAAACTTTCGTAAATGAATAAATCTGAGTGGAAACAGTTTTATATTTTAAAAATCTGATTATTTATTTTTGTCTGAAAATGGCGTTTTATTTTTTGTTCTATAGCTATATTTTTAAGTAATATTTGTTAATGTATTGTCTCCATCACAATTGCAGTGTAATACAAAATAATAATAATAATAAGAAGTAAAAAAATAAAAATTCTTCAAAATAATAAAAAACAGGGATTGAAAAACGCATTCAGAGTATTTTCATGTGAAATGGCATCAAACTTGGAAAACAATGTCAAGAATTACATTTGTAGTAAACTGATGCAGTTTTTTTTTTTTTTTTTTTTTTTTTGACAACAATGGTATTTCGTTTCAAAACTCATTGTTTATTTCATTTTCTGGGCAGTCCAATCTTTTTCTTATTTTCTTGAATTGAAACATTAAGCATAAAACTGGAAATTTATTTAACCCTGTAGTGAATCGTGTAACTGATCAGTTACATACACATTTTTTCACAACATAACGGGCTCATTTTCTGTTTTCAGAAATGCATCGTATGTTCGTCTGTAGATATTCTTGTTCTACAACGATAAACATAAGATAATGAAATGATAATTCTACCAAAACTCTTATGTAAAACAAACAGTATATGGTCAGTACACTTTTTGAAAAAAATTCTGTGAAATTATATAGTATCTACGGGTAGTCCATTATCCCTTGTCTTTTGCAAAATTACAGAGATCAGAAAAACCGAGATTTCGTTAAATAATAGAGAAGTTGTACGGTAAATTTAGCATGTATTCTGTAAATTAACATACTTAAAATTACACATGACTCTGTAAATTTATTTTAATGACAATAATTTTGTTTTTAAAATTAACGAATATTCAATCTTCAGTGAGCTTCAAATAACTCCAATGTTCCAAGTTAATTTGAACTGCTGTATCATTAAACTTAAATATATTTATTTCTAGACATCCCGGGGTTTGAACGCAGGACCTCTTGCCGCTAGAAGAACATTCTACTGACTGAGCTATAAGAACTATCTCTCTGAGTATATATGTCTTTCATGATTTCTGCGGGTAAAAATTCCTACTAAATCTGATGAGTTGAATTTTTCTCTTTTAGGTAGCTTTCATTACAAAAAGTAAAAAGCTACCTATTGCAGCCGTCCGGAGGAAAGCACTGCCAGAAAATTTTGGTATATTTTCACCGATCATGACCCCTAGACCCCAAAACCACCCTCCGTTCAAATGTTGACACACACACATATACAGCTCATATTCAAAATATTAGAATAATTGAGAAAAAGTAATAAGAAAAAAATATTTTTCATTTATTTATTTTTTATACTAAGTAAATGCAATTAAATTTCTTATAAATTAAATCTGGAATGTTTAGATAAGATTTTAACATTTATAAAATATAAAATACAGCACAATAAATTAGGTATACAGCTTCCTTAAACACACCAGAATATTAGAATAAAATTTAGATTGGTTCAAAATATTAGAATATTTTATTTTACGCAACAATATTACCTTATGAATATGAAGTAAATGGTAGTTAATATTTTGTAGCATCCCCTTTAGCTTTCATAACAGCGTACAATCGATCTTGCATACTATATACAAGGTGTTTACAAATATTTCTATCAATATTAGACCAAATAGACTTTATACGTGCCACTAACTCAGTTTTACTTGAAGGAGGATTTTCTTAAAGTTTTTTCTTCATTATACACCATAAGTTTTCGATGGGATTAAGATCTGGTGAATTTGTTGGCCAAGGAAGTACCTTAATGTTGCGTTGGCGGAACCAATTCTTAGTTGACACCGAGGTATGCGGGGACGCTAAATCTTGTTGAAAGATGAAATCATCTTCAAATAAATCTTCTGATGATGGAATCATGTAATATTCTAAAATTTCTTGATATTTCAGAGAGTTAACCTTTTCGTAGACGATGCATAACTTTCCAGGTCCTTCTGCACTCATACAACCCCAAACCATGACACTAGCAGCAAATTTTACGGAACGTTTAAGGCATTCTTTATCAAATGCTTCTTGCTTCATTCTCCAAACTCGAATACCTTGATTACCATATGAAACACAAAACATACTTTCATCACTAAATAATATATTTTTCCAATCTTCATTGCTCCATAAACGTCTTGATTTACACCAATTCAATCTTATACGCTTTTGTCTTTCAGTCATGAGAGGTTTTGTTTTCGGTACACGAGATTCAAATTTAAATTTATGGAGACGTCTTAATGTTGTCGATGTAGAAACTTCAACTCCTTCTTCTTTCCATTTTCGGTGCAAGAATCGCACACTTTTAAAACGGTTTTTCATAACTATACGCTTCAGTTTCCTGTCATCTCTAGCAGATGTTTTTCGTTTTCGGCCACCATTTCGGCGATTATTTTGAAATTTTCCAATTTTTGAATATTGTGTTAGTATTTTACTAATGCTCGATTGCGAACAATGTAAATAATTTGCTATAAAACATTGATTTTTACCGTGCCGATACAAATCAACCATACGAAGTTTAGTAGATTCAGGAATATCACTCACACGGCCCATTTTAAGACGAAAAAGAAACAAACTGCAAAAAAGAATACTGATTTTAAATAAAATAGTCTGAATTTAATCAATGATGCCACCAGTTAAGAATTGGTAATAATTAAAGGAGAATTAATGTGAAATATTCTAATATTTTGAACCACTTGAATAAATATTCTAATATTTTGACTTTTCAAAATAATTTTTTTTGCAATTAATATTTTCAAAAATGATATTAAATTTAAGATAACAAGTAAGTTTAATCAACAATAAGTTCTTAATAAAAATATCGTTTGCATATTTCCATTAAAAGACATTAAATTACCAAACGATATTTTCAATTTCTAAAAGAAAAGGTAATTATTCTAATATTTTGAATATGAGCTGTATATATGTGTGTGTCATATATATATCTGATTTCTGTCATGCGATAACTAACGTATTTATGAACCGATTTTAATGAAACTTGGTATGTACATAGTACATACAAATGTCTCAACCGAGTTCGTTGGCCAGCATCATCCGACATTTCGTTTCAAAATAGCGGCGATTTTAAATTAAAAAAAATTAAAATTTAAACGTTCTGTCTACAAAATGTCTACCTGCGCATTTTTATTTCATTTAAAACAATCATTTTAGATACAAAAGTAGTTGAAAAAATTTTACTTAGTATAAAATTATATGTTATAGTGAAAATACAGTTGTGGTTGATTTTTAGTATGCAGAATAAAAATAAACATTGCATTACTTGTCATAATAAAATACTTAAGAGGCAGATTTTATAAGAGTCGGGCAGAAAAAGGAGTGTCGTTATACAAGCCATTTTTGATTTTGCTGAAATTTTTTTATGGTTTTTTCTAATAATTTTAGAAGATATGTATATTTTGTTTTTCCCCCCAAAATTTTTTTCCTGACCCACAAAAGTTTCTAAAGCGGGTCACGACCCAGTATTTTTTTCAAATCGACATATTTCTGTATTCTATTATCTCAGTATGTTGAGCATCAACCAAAGTTATTTTTGTGATTACAACATTACATTTAGTAGCTAAATTGAATTATTTTGTAAATTTCCTGGCTGACCTTCAGTGACACCCGGCGTGGCTCGTCAAACTTTGTCGCGGAAAGTGAAAAAACGCCGTATTTGAGACCTCATGGACCCACGCGCTGAGGGTCAGCCAGAGTAACTTCTGTAGTAATACACACTATTAACTGAATTAGCTCATTAGTTGCATGGCCCACCCTCCGCGCTGCCGAAAAATAGCTAATTTTGTGTCGAATAAAACAAAAATGCTCTTTTTGGTGACCCTGTATTTCAGTGCGCTGAGGGTCAAAGTGAAACTTGATAACTGTATTTTATAGTATGAAACCTACCTTTTAACAGACATTTGACAGAACTTTGGCTAATGGCCATGCGAACACATACGGCTTACTTCAAGCCATTGTGGAAATGTAAAATATGGTAACAAAACATACATTTATATTACATTTATATTATATACTAGACTATAACTTATTCACTATATGTTACATTTTTTACGTATCTTTTCAAGAATGTATAGGATTTGTGAAAAATTTCGAAATCAGGTTTTCGATTGATTTATACACGTTTTAGAGGTCAGAAAATCCGAAAAAACATGTTTTTACAAAATGTCTGTCTCTGAGTCTGTCTGTATGTGACAAAAATTTTGTGGGCGCTCTGTTTCAAGGACTAATGCACTTAAATTTCACAAAACTTTAGATTCTGTGAGACCTTGACACAAACTAGATCTGATTAGTTTTTGGTGTATATCTCTCAGTAGGTGGCGCTGCTATACTGAATTATTTACAATTTCCACTATAGCCATATTTCAAGAATATTCATGACGGATAAGATAATAACGAATTTTCATCAAATTTCAGATTCAATAAATCCCTGATATAGATTAAAGTTTGGTGTAAATTGCCCAAAAGGTGGCGTTTCATAAAAATTCGTGCATTAGTTCCTGAGATAAAGATTTTGCGATAATCATGAATAATGCCGCAAAGCAACGTCATCTGTTGAGCTATTTACTCCAAAACTTTCTGCTTGTCGGCCATATATGTCGGACGTGTTTTCTAGTGCTCTGGTTTAAAGTATTATAATTCTGGTAAATATAATTATTTATACTTATTAGCATATGCAAAGTATTCATTTGTGCGATTTCCTTTCATGTAATATATTATCTGTCTATTGTTTTGAATTATTGAGTTTTTAAAGACTTTGAAATTTTCCAGTTGCCGCCGAAGCTTGTTTCCGTGGTGACGGCTTCAGTTTCTTTTTATTTCTTACTTTAACATATATTTAGTATATATTTACAAAATATTTTTAAAGTAATCTCTACGTTGGCTTTGGGCTTTCTTTTCATACAAGTTGTACGTCTGTATGATAATTATTTCCGTTTTATATTGTATAACATTTTTCCGGTGGGCGTTTGGAACATTTTGTTTACATCGCCATCTTGAAAATTAGTAGAGTTGATTTTGTTTGTTTGTTTGTTTGTTTGTTTATTGAACAACATACATCTGACTTGTGTGCTCGACATGAAGACTGCTTATAAGCCATCGTCAGTATACAGGGACGAGATATAGCACACAAGGAAATATTACAACACACGAGAAGTACAACCAGGAGCTCCACAGAAAGAATGTGTGCAATGGAGCCAGTGGGATTCGAACCCACAACCTCACGATCAGCGGCGTGATGTCTTAACCACTCACAAGGAAGGTCTCCATACGGGCATACTCAGAAAAATCTGAAAAAATTACATAATGTTCTTTTCATATAGTTATATATGTTTATAAAAAAATTTCGGCGGAACCTCCTTATAATGTCCGTAAAAAAAATAATAAAAATTTCGTTTATTTGGCGATTTATCTCCGGTTGGCGAAAAAACGAAATTTTGAAAAATACGCTTTTACGCTTCGAATACTTTTTAAAGAAAAAACTTTCTATGTTCAATTTATTTAAATAAGTTTAGTTTAAGTAATTTTAGTTTTGCATTTTTACTTTACTTTAAGTGTAATTTTGTCATATACGTTTATATGTACTTATAACAAAATGAAATTAATATATTTTATCATTTAAAACACAATTTAAATTGATTACAATTGTTCCAAATTGAAAAATACACTGTCAAAAATCTGCTGCATTTTGTTGCAACGCACTCTCTTGCTTGTATAGAAAACGGTTACTTGGCCGTGAAATAGAGCTTTCTCATTGGCTGGAATAGAGATATTATATACAAGCGGTGGAGTGCGTTGCAACAAAATGCAGCAGATTTTTAACAGTGTATGACACCGTGCTATGGAGCATTCTCATTGGTCAGAAGAGAGATATTCTATAAAAGTAGTGGAGTGGCGTTGCAGTAAATGCTGCAGATTTTTAACAGTGAAGTCAATTAAAATCAATTTTCAGATTCGTTAAAATCGTCTGCTTTTGGCGAGGAAATTCACTGCTCGCCAAATCCCGCGTCGCTTTCAGCTTTTCACGCCAATTATTCCAAACTATTTTATTTTTTTACATATCTAATAATGTAATTCCGCCGCTAATTTTCACTGATCCTTTATTACCTACATGAGTAGTTTAATTCGTATTTTTTTCAAAAAATTCTGAGTATGCCTCCAATGGAGACCTTCCTTGTCAGCCACGGAGGCCCCAAAGAGTTGAGTAATTTTGCTTCTCCTCTTCTGGACTGAAGTTTATTTCTCTCGGAGGAGATTGATCTTTGTGGAGTGTTCCTTTTTTGTAACTTTGATTTAGTATTGCACTTGGCTATCATTCTGTTGCTAGGTTACCATAACTGTGTTTAATTACTGTTTATTTTAATTTGTTTGTTTGTTTATTGAATTTATTGAACAACATACATCTGACTTGTGTGCTCGACATGAAGCCTGCTTATAAGCCATCGTCAATATACAGGGACGAGATAGCACACAAGGAAATATTACAACACAAGAGAAGTACAACCAGGAGCTCCACACAAGGAGTGTGTGCAACGGAGCCAGTGGGATTCGAACCCACAACCTCACGATCAGCGGCGTGATGTCTTAACCACTCAGCCACGGAGGCCCGTTTATTTTAGTTGATTTGTGTTCGGGAATGTTTTAGGTGAATATTTTAATGCTTGCTTCTTAAGTTATTTTACGTGTTAGAAGATAATCTTGTATTTATCTTTGTTATTACATTCGTGTGGCAAGTTAGGGGATATTTTGGTTTCTATTACTTTGTGCTTGCTTATTGAGTTATGTCACGTGTTAAAGGATAAGTTGTATTTACCGTTGTTTATAGTTTTGTGTCACGTGTTAGGGGATATTTTTAAAAGCATTGAATTGTAGCTGATTGGTGAACTTTGTCAGATATCAGAGGATAGTATCCTTTTGTTGGTATTTCAGGTTCGCAGGTTGCGGTATTTAACTTAGTTTAATCTTTACGGAGTTTGAATTTTTTACGACAGTTATAGCTTTTGTACATTCTATTTTTTGGATTCCCACCTTGTTAGAGAGGGATCATACGTGTGTGTTTGGGCATTGCAGTGTTCGCTTCGATTGACTTGTGGAATTGGTTTCAGCGTATTTTGTGTTTGGATTGCTGTTCATTTTTTTTAGGGGGCCTTTTGCGATAATTTCTGGTTAGTTGATTTACTGAAAGTTGCTATGAATAATTTGGAGAAATTTTTTGAGGAGTTGGTGGAAGAGGATAACCCAGTAGCAATTCAGAAAGTCAATGTTCTAATTTATGACACGTTAGATGCTCAAAAGCAGAAGAGTAGTGGTTCTAATAAAGTGACAATAGAGATTTTGCAAATGGTCAAGAAGTGCTTTGACTACTTAAACCTGCGTTTCGTGAAAGTCCATAGGGAGAGTGTTGCAAATGAGACGAAGGTGAGAACAATGGTGACGGACAGCAAGGCTTATGAGGCATTGGTTAGAAGATTTTCTTGTGCTAATGAAACTTCGATAGTGTCGGAAATTTCGGCACCGAAGAAGAAGACTGTGACACGTGACTTGGGTTTTACTGTAATGATAACTCCAAGAGTGAGAAACGGTGATGGATGTTAAGAAAGATCTTAGGAAACTCTGGAAGGATGTTTAGGATGTGCCCACTCCGGTTGACGTAATGTCAACAAAGGCAGGTCAGCTCATTTTAAAGGTTTTATCAAACTCGGATTCAGAAAAGTTAAAGAATATAGTAGAAAATGCAGACACTGTAAAGAAAGAATTACTGTTACAGTTCCAAGGCGTCGAAGACAAAGAGTCTTGGTCTTAAGTGTAGACAAGGAAGTAGAAGGAGTGGATGTGGTGGAATCCGTTGAGAGGGCTCTTTTGGATGGTGGTCTAAATAAGAGTGGTGATGTAGAAATAATCATACGGTACGCAACTAAAATGGGTCGCGTCAACTGGATTTTGGATGTAAATGAAGAGAGCTCAATTTTTTTTGTTATTGCGCAGACGTTTATGTATCAACTTGGAGAGATACCGTGTAGTGGGTTTTATTCCTATAGTTCGTTGTTTCCGTTGCCAAGCCTTTGGTACCATAGCGATTAAGTGTGATCAAGATCAGAAATGTAGCAAGTGGGCAGGAGGACATAGTCTGAAAGATTGCAAAGTGGAAACAATGGCTTGTGCTAATTGTTTACAAAAGGATGATGTTACAGATGCCACACACCGATCTGATAGTCGCGAGTGCCTAGTTTCATTTCCTAAGGTAACGATTTGCTTTCCAAAAGATTATAACGGTTGTCTCGTCTGTTCAGGTCGATATAAAGGATTTAGTTTTTGTACAGATATATCTACACCATTGCTCAGATGCTAATGACGCTTTGGCGTGATACGCGGAGACTAATGAGGTTCATTTTTTCCTTTGCAAGGATCCTTAATTAATTTATGGTAATTTCGTCGGCCTTCCTCCTGGGTGGATCTGTTTATCTTCTATTTCATCTACAGCTATGATTTTATGCACAAATGATGCTTTTCCGTATGTGAAAGGTTTATCTTCAAACAATTCAAATTTTATAATGGTTACACTGCAGCAAGGCCCACTGATAATTGGATCCATCTATTCGGCACCTTAGAGTGATTTAGAGGAGGATCTCTCATGTTGGTATAATTACTATCAGAACTGTTCCCGCATGATTATCGGAGGGGACTTTAATGTTCCAATTCTTACGCTCGGATATCCACGTGAGAATGATAGAACGGATGTCTTCATGGAGTACTTAATGATGAGCAATCTTCGTACGTTGAATGCAGCTGATGCACCTCACTTTGTTGTGCAAAACGAGAGCAAGGGTAGACCAGACATTACATTAGCTGGTATTGATATTCTCCCACACCTTGTGAACTGGAAAGTTGACGATAAAGTTTTTTCATTCAGTGATCATAGATATCTGGTATTTTCACTGAGGATGAATCCATCACAAAGGTTTTTCTTCTCATTTCAAAACCAAGAATAAATCAATGAATAAATTCAACAAGTACTTTGATGAAAAACATGATCTATTATATTCATCTCTTCAAAGGGTTTTTGATCAAGATTCCTTGGAGGATTAGCTGCAAAATTTCAATGATTATCTTATCAGTGTCATGAACAAATCTTTTGGACGCGGTGGCTTATCTCACAAGCCATCTGCAACTTGGTTTACTCCAGAGCTAAAAATACATAGAAATAGAGTAAACGCTCTCTATAAAAGATGCAGAAAAAATCTAGATAACGAGATGTACAGAGATGCCTATTTAACGGCTGGAAGAGAGTATAAAAGGCGTATAAGGAAAACGAAGCAAAAAGTTGGTTAAGTTTCTGTCAACGAACAGACGATACATATGGCAATATCTTTAAATTTGTATCTGGCAAAATATTTAACTACCTGGATATAGCGTTTATAACACTGGAAAATTCTACAGTATTTCATACTTATGAAGATATAGCAAGCCAATTAATGTCAGATCATTTCAAGATAAATGCTGTCCCTGATAAAATTCATGAGTTCATAAGCTATACAGATTATAAAGATCATGATGATTTCCGTCCTTTTATTAAACGCGAATTAAGAACGGTTCTTATTAAACAACATAATAATAAATCACCGGGTTACGATGATGTAGATGCTTTGATAGTAAAGAATCTTTGTAAAAAACATTACTCCTTAATGCTTTTACTATTTAATACATGTCTTAGTTTTGCTCATTTCCCACGTTCATGGAAAAAAGGAAATGTCATATTCTTTAAAAAACGCAGCAAACCTGAAGGTTCCTCAAATTCATACAGACCAATAACATTGCTCCCGATAATGGGAAAGGTTTATGAGATACTATTAAAAATGAGAATAATGACAATGCTAGAAGCAGCATCATATTTAGACGATGATCAATACAGATTCCGTGAGGGGAAAAGCACGTTGACAGCTCTCTCAGTTTTAAGGAATAAAATTAGAGATGGTCTTGCTACATTCAAGTATTGTGTAGCAGTTTCGTTTGAGATTTCTGGAGCATTTGATAGTCTGGATTGGAATTTAACGGTAGAAATTATTAATAATTTACCTATTTATGATTACTTAAAGGATGTTTTTAAAAACTATATTTCTAATCGGCTTGTAGGTTTTAAGTTTTTTAGTGGAATTCGCTGGTTCCGATTATTTTTTGGTTGCCCACAGGCTTCCTGTTTGGGACCGTTAATTTGGACAGTAGTTGCTGACAGGTTGCTAAAACGGAGTAAAGTTCTGTCAATAAATTTGATTTCATATGCTGACGACTCAGCAGTGGTAGAGGGTGCAACACTAGATCGATGTTGGAGAATAGAGTTAATAGATGTGTACAAGATTTTACGTCAGTATGTCAAGATCACAATCTAGAACTAAATAATACAAAAACTGTCGCCATGTTGTTTGGCAAATACACCATGCAGAAGAGAATACCAATATTCAAACATAATAATCTTAGTATTCCGGTGAGAGATAATATGCTGTACTTAGGTTTTCTATTAGATAGTACGTTTAGCTGGGTAGCCCACTTAGATATGATACGTACTAAAGTTACTTCTTTCCCTTGTAATATTCGTAAAACTAGAATTAGAGATATGGGAATTTCACTAATTTTGTTAAAAATCTGGTATCATACGGTTTTAAAATAGTCCTTCCGGCAGTGCCGGGAGGAAGAGGTAGCTTTCATATACTTATATATTTGTTTATTTATTTTAAATTAAGTTATATTATTCAAAAATACTAAGCTCAAATTAGTGGAACCTGATTATGAGCTTGGTTGAAATCTTAATCCAGGTGCACATGCACACTCATATTGAAATCGATTAATATATACGAGTGCTGTCGCGGGCAAATTGATTTTTTAAAAAAATGTCACCCACGTTAGAAATTCAAACTACTCAGGCGATTTTTAAGATAAAGACAAAGAAAAAAAATACTCCTGAATTCATTATTAAGATAAATAATTTAAAAAGAACCTTTTTTCAATTTATAATTTTTTCTTTGTACATCATTATACATTAAAAGATTTTTGACAAACTTAAATGGCTTCCATTTTGAAATAAGAGGACGGAAGAAGTTGGACAGTGAACGTGGTCAAGGCATTGCTATGTACTATGTGCACACGGAGTTATATCCAAATCGGTTTAGAAATACGCGTGTTATCACGTGACGAAAATCAGATCCTTTCAAGATATGAGCAACACTAGAAATTAAAAATGCGATAACTCAGCCATTTTTTTAAGATACAGAAGAAACAAAAAATGCTCTGGAATCCTTTTATCAAGTTAAAATGCATAAGAGAAAAATCTTTTTCAATTTCTTACTTTCTTGTACCTAATTTTAAATTTTAAATTTATAAAAAAGTTTAAATGGCCGCCATTTTGAAATAAGATGGCGGATGGAACTGAGTATTGAACTCGATTCAGGCCTCAGTATACAGGGTGTTTCGCTACCAGACGGACAAACGTTGAGGGATGATAGTACGCATGAAGACAAACATTATTAAATAGGAAACCATGGGACGCAAACTTCTTCTGTAGGAGCTAGGGGCCATTAAAGTTTAGGGTCCAAAACTTCAAACGATGATAGAAAACGGAAAAAAGGGTCGATTCGTTTGCGGTTTTCACTAAAATCATTCTTTATATGACAATTTCTTCAGAAAAAAGTTTCAATGGTTACTTTCAAAAATTATCGATAGAGGGCGCTTTAGACTTTAGAGTAACGAACAACTACTTTTTATCGTTATTTTCTGTATGGGGTTGAAAATATTCTAAAGTTTAGACTTTAACTTGAAACATTGAGATCGGTTAACTAGCAAAAATTCAACTGTGAACAGAGGGGGAAATTTTAAACGCTCATAAATATTGGACAAACAAATCGATTTTGTTGCGGTTTGCGTGTAAGTCATTCCCTTGGTAATTATTTTATTCAAAATGACGTACAGCATTGGTGTCCCCATTTTTTTGGTAGAGGGCGCTTTCGACACATCTCCTAAATTTCAATGGCATTACTCCTAGGTGTTTAACTACCAGACCAACATACTAACAGGAAGTGTTAGGGATGCAAAGCGACTCGGAATCACATAGGAATGTAACGTTGAAAATGCCTTTTTAGCGAGTTGTGGTTAAAAGAAGCAGAGAAAAATGCAATAGAAACAGGTAGTAAAACAGCAACACGTTAATGTGGAAGAAAACAATTTAGTTATGGATTTTACTACAAAAAGTGTCCGAAATCACGACCAGAAGTAGTCGGACATGCTTAACAGCAGCGATGCATGCAATTCCTCTCACTTTGAAAAATTCCTGGCATCTCGGACAGCTTTCTGGCAGCTACAGAAATTCGAGCTGAGAGAGAGGTCTTCCACTGACGGTACGGGAGTCTCATACATTCAACTTTTCATTTGACCCCAGCAGAAGAAATCCATACAGATTCAGATTCAGATTGAGCCAGATGGGCGGGGGCTACCAATTGGTTTGAGCTGAACTAGCCCCATCCAGCAAAGT
Organism: Maratus speculifer; assembly: GCA_964019185.1. Taxonomy (NCBI): domain Eukaryota; kingdom Metazoa; phylum Arthropoda; class Arachnida; order Araneae; family Salticidae; genus Maratus; species Maratus speculifer. Next base: position 35,799,601 of record OZ025293.1, read on the forward strand.
TCATTTAAAAAAATACAGAAATATTATACACTAATAAAATAAAGGTAGGTAAAAAAAAGTAATTGATTTAATGAAGTAGGTGCGACGATATGGCAGGCCAACGAACCGGGCCACCACTACCTATCTACCGCTGTCCGTATGTTATGTTGGGGTGTCTGCAAACATCATTGGTAAAATGTGGAGGAGCTCCATCGTGCTATAAAGTGGTGCAATGAAAGAGGAACATGTGCTTTTACCAGAAGTTTCGACAGAACGTGTTGTAGAATTATCAAGTTGCTTTTTTCTCTGCTTCTTTTAACCCTAACTCGTAAAAAAAGGCATTTTCGATGTTACATTATAATATGATTCCGAGTCATCTTTGCATCCCTAACACTTCCTGGAAGTATCTTGGTCTGGTAGTAAAACATACAGGAGTAATGCCATTGAAATTTCGGAGATGTATCAATAGCGCCCTCTATCAAAAAATGGGGACACCAATGCTGTACATCATTTTGAATAAAATAATTACCAAGGGAATGACTTACACGCAAACCGCAACAAAATCGATTTGTTTGTCCAATATTTATGAGCATTTAAAATTTCCCGATCCCAATTTAACCGATCCCAATGTTTTCGATTATGGGCTTAAAATTTAAGTTAAAGTCTAAACTTTAGAATAATTTCAACCACATGCACAAAATAACGGTAAAAAGTAGTTGTTCGTTACTCTAAAGTCTAAAGCGCCCTCTATCGACAATTTTTGAACGTAACTTTTAAAAAAAATTTCTAAAAAAATCGTGATTTAAAGAATAATTTTAGTGAAAACCGCAAACGAATCGACCCTTTTTTCTGTTTTTTATCATCGTTTGAAATTTTGGACCTTAAATTTTAATAGCCCCTAACTCCTACAGAAGACGTTTGCGCCTCATGGTTTCCTATTTAATAATGTTTGTCTTCGTGTCTACTATCATCCCTCAAAGTTTGTTGGTCTGGTAGCGAAACACCCTGTATACTATGTACACACCAAGTTACATCCAAATCGATTCATAAATACGCGTGTTATCACTTGACAAAAATCAGATCGTTTCAAAATGTCAGCCATAAGAAAAATTCAAAGTGCTATAACTCAATCATTTTTTAAGATATAGACAAAATAAAAAGTGTTCTAGAATCGCTGTTATAAGTTCTAACACATAAAAGAATAAGATTTTTCAATATTTTTAATTTTTTCAGATTTAATTTTAAATTAAAAAAAAATTTTAAATTTAAAATGGCCGCCATTTTGAAACAAAATGGCGGATGATGCTAGGCAACGAACTCGGTCGAGACTTTTGTATGTGCTATGTACATACCAAGTTTCATTCAATTCGGTTCATAAATACGCGTGTTATGACGTGACAAAAATCAGATCATTTCAAAATGTCAGCCATAAGAAAAATTCAAAGTGCTATAACTCAATCATTTTTTTAGATATAGACAAAATAAAATGTGTTCTGGAATCGTTGTTTTAAGTTCTAACACGTAAAATAAAAATATTTTTCAACTTTTAATTTTTTCGCATTGAATTTTAAATTTAATTTTTTTTATTTAAAATCGCCGCCATTTTGAAACAAAATGTCGGATGATGCTGGTCAACGAACTCATCTGAAAATTGTCTGATGTATCATTTATTTATTAAAAAAAAATAATTTCCACCTGTTGCGGGTGTGACATATATAAGGACATGCATTTTCATCTTTCAGTACAAAAACTGAAAACTCTGTGAATTATGACAACTGAGTAAATTGATTTTTTGAAATATTAGACAGTAATACTTAAATAATTATTCTATGAAAAAATTACATTACTTACTCAATTCTTGCTTTTGTAGAAAATAATCAAAATTTTCGTTGCGGGTGTGACTTGCACAGCTAATAAAATAATGACAAACACAAATATTTTCAAGGCAGATTTTTTTTATTAAAGAATTAATCAATATTACATTTATAATATCATAGAGGCAAATATTAAACAAATTTCATTTCCAATCTTGAATTTATAATTTCTGGTGTTAGTAGCTTTTTTACAAAAATGCTCTTTTTTTTCTAGGATACATCTGACTGACTGGGCCAAATATACATGTTTTCTTACATTTTTTTCGACATTCTAATTCTATATCGTCACCATCCATGTCTTATTTGTCCATCACTTTTTTTAATGTGGAGAATAAAACAACTTCTACAAAATCTCCAACTGCACATTCATCGTTGGATATTATATCCTTGTCAAAGTATGGATACATCTGACTGACTGAGCCAAATATATACATTTTCTTAATTTTTTTTTTCAGATACTCTTATTCTATATCATTCCCATTCATTTGTTTTATTTGTTCAGCAAAGTTTTCACTTTTTTAATGTGGAGAATAAAACAACTTCTACAAAATCTCCAACTGTACTCTTATCGTTGGATATTATATTTTTGACAAAATATGGTAACAAATTCTCTTGTGATCACTTTCTGAAGTTATTGCTACATTAATTGTTCCTACGTCAATAGAAACAACATGATGTATCGATTGAATGTTGAGCTCGGATTGTGCTTGGTGCCAGCATGCATTAAGTATTTTCACAATGTCTGCTGAAATTTCACATTCAGCAAAATTCTTTAATATTTTTTAGGATTTTTTCTACACACATGACAAAATCTGAAGGTGAATTTATACACTATATTGCCATTGATTATGGGACACTTGCGATTTTAGACATTTTACTAAATATCTAAAAAAATACATGAGGAATCATCTCGAAACTCTTAGTGTATAAATATAATAGTATACGTCATACATCTCCGTGAAGATTTTTTACCGAAACGCCATAGGGGACCGTCAACAAATTAAAAAAGAATGAATATGGGACAGGTTTTGAATAACCCTGTCAAAACTAATGTAGCAAAAGCGCTCAAACTCTAGATTATGATTGAATGCTTTATTGTAATACACTGTGTTCATTTTTATGCAAATAGCATGCACACTCGCAGAGTAATTAAGGTTTTTATAAAAATGGTCCCAAATTTTTCTAAGTTTTTTCATCATAATTTTCAGAGTTCTTAATATAAAATAATATTTTTTTCAGAAAATATGACAAACAACATTGCACACAGTATCCTGTAATCAGAATTAAAAAATAATAAAAATTGTATGAAAAATGAGTAGGTTTACTATATAATTTTTTACTGCGCATGCGTCAAAGATATCAAAATTTCATTTGCATATTATGTTAGCTAAATATATAGAGCAACTTTTGTAAAAGCCTCAAAATCATAGTTTGAAAATTCTGAAAGTAATCGTCTATAGAAAAAGGACAAAATCCGTTGTTTCCAAAATGAAGCAAAAAAATGAGGGATTTTATCCAAATGCAGTAGTACATCCCATATTGTGTATTCTATATTGACACTAATCAATGAATATATGGATACAACCCCTCTTGTTTTTGCTTCATTTTGAGAATAACGGATTTTCGACTTATTCAATTGACGATTATTGTCAGAATTTTCAAGTTATGATTTTGTGACTTTCACAAAAGTTGCTCTATACATTTAGCTAACATAATATGCAAATGAAATTTTGATATCGTTGACGCATGCGCAGTAAAAAATTATTTAGTAAACCAACTCATTTTTTATACAATTTTCATTATTTTTTAATTCTGATTACAGGGTACTGTGTGCAATGTTGTTTGTCATATTTTCTGAAGAAAATAATATTTTATATTAAGAACTCTGAAAATTATAAGGAAAAAACTTGGAAAAATTTGGGATCATTTTTATAAAAATCTTAATTACTCTGCGAGTATGCATGCTATTTGCATAAAAATGAACAAGGCTTTTTACAATAAGGCATTCAATCACAATCTAGATTTTGAGCACTTTTGCTACATTAGTTTTGACAGGGTTATTCAAAAGATATTCATTCTTTTTTAATTTGTTGACGTTGCCGTTTGGAGTTTCGGGAAAAAATCTTCACGGAGATGTATGACTTATACTATTATATTTATACACTAAGAGTTTCGAGATGATTCCTCATGTATTTTTCTAGATATTTAGTAAAATGTCTAAAATCGCTAGTGTCCCATAATCAATGGCAATATAGTGTAGTTGCAGAGCGTCTCTTGCGTTACCATTTTCTTGGCAACTGCACCAACCCCATCGACAACTCCTTTACCATGAGATAAAATGCAAAAGGATTGCCATATTTTAACATGATTATTTTAAATAGTCTCTTCTTTTCTCTCCTTGCTTTGTCTCTTTCCTACTCTTGTTGTATATATTCTTCATATTTAAAAGGGTTTTCCTTTAATCTTTTTCCGATGAAATCGTGATTTTTCTGTACTCTCCATTCTCTGCAAAGGAGAAGAAATTAATGCGTAAACTGAATAAATATAGCACTTCAAGTCCAAAAATATATGCTTAACAAATTGTTAATATTTATCCCTTGAAATTTCTTATCTTACATAGAGTTAATTATGTTAAATTTTGGTTAATTTCAAACTGACTTAATACGTTTTATGCTACCTTTATAAACATTTTAACAGTTTCTATTATTCTTACTTCTACTTTTTATTTAATTTGAATTAAAAGAAAAAAAATCTTCCCCTAGTATTGCTTTATTTATTTTAAAAAACTAAATATATATATATTAGATAAATACTATCATATAACAAAATAAAATATATATGTTACAGGACAAACCCGATTTTAGGCCAAACTAGATTAGCCAATTCCAGACTAGTCTATCCTAATGCCCATCGGATAAACTAGTTTTTCCTAGGCCAAACAAGTCTATCCTAACGCCCATCGGATAAACTAGTTTTTCCTAGGCCAAACTAGTCTATCCTAAAGCCCATCGGATAGACTAGTTTTTCCTAGGCCAAACTAGTCTATACGAACGCTCATCGGATAGACTAGATTTTCCTAGGCCAAACTAGTTTGGCCGAACAGTCATTAGGATAAACTAGTTTAGCCTGCTATTCATTGGTTTAAACTAGTTTATCCTAGGCCGATCTAGATTGTCCTAGGCCAGTTGAATTTGGCGTGTTTTTATTGATCCCAAAGACCGCTTCGGCGCCAATCTTCTGGTTTAGCCTAATCCAATGTAGTTTATCCTAGGCCAATTCAATTTGACGTGCTGTAATTAATGCCAACCATTGTTTGGCACGCTCACAAAGAAAAGAATTATTTCAAACTCAAATTTAATTTCTCAAAAATTAATCAAGTTTAAGCTCAAATTTAAAATATTTCAAACGAATCCGCTTAGCTCAATCACATCTATTGAAATAAGCGAAGTTTATTTAAAATTCATTTTTTTATTTATTTTACTTTCTTCTGTTTTTACAATAAGTGTTTGATTCGTGAATTTTTTTTAATTCCGGTTTTTGACGCATTTACACTTTTTAGTGGTCCAAGATTCCAAAAAACATGTTCTTCAAATTGTGAGTCTATGACTCTGTCTGACTGTCTGTGCCATAAATTTTGTAGAAGCTGTAACTGAAGAACTAAAGCACGAAATTTGATGCGGCATCCTTTTTCTTAAATATTTAGCATCATGTTTTATTATGTTTCTAAAAGTTTCAAATAAGGGTAACATTTAATTAGCAGATAAAACGTTAAAAAAAGCTGAGCTTTTTAAAAAAATTCAAGGGTCCCCTTACTCTACTACCCCCCCCCCAATCCTACATTTTAGGTGTCATGCTTTATTTAAGCTTTTTCTTATTTTTAAAAGGGGTCGGATATTTAGTTTTTTAATATGAAAAATTTCGAGTGAAGTGATGTGTGGAAAAACCAATGTCTGTTACTAATTAAAAATCTTTTCATAAAACCAAAAGTTTTTATCCGATTGAAAAAGTAATCCGTACTTCCTTTATATTTAACCTCTGAACCCCCCAAATTAATCAAGTAAACGCCTTATCAGAAGAACCTACATAAAATTTTTGAAACAAATCGGTAAATTTTCCTTGAAAAACCTATTTACATAAATTAAGGGGGTTACCCCCTATTCCTCCTTTCTTTATACGTAAACAATGAACACCCACAACTAACCATTGAGGTGCCTAATCAAAATGATCTTATACCTAAAATTTTAATAAAATCTGATACTTTTGCATGAAAAACTGACTTATCTAAATTAAGGAGGGGAGGGGGTGTAGATTAGCCTTTTGTTCCCCTCCCCTTATTCTTATCCAATGAAATCTTGAAACTAATCAGGGAAGTTCGTTATCAGGATAAATCTATGTCCAAAATTTGAAGTAAATCGGATATTTCTATCAGGAATTATTGCATTACGTACATGGTTACATACACACTAATAGAATATTCGAGCACATTAGCTCTCAGGCTTTGATATTCTGTAAGATGAAATCGCATCAAATTGCATCGGCCTAGGAGATCAAAACTTAAATTAACTTAAATTAGATCAAAACTAGAAAGTTGGCGCCTTGGCGTTCTTTAGATTCAATAAAATCACGCCAAATTGAATTGGCCTAGGACAATCTAGATCGGCCTAGGATAAACTAGTTCAAACCAATGAATAGCAGGCTAAACTAGTTAATCCTAATGACCGTTCGGCCAAACTAGCTTCGCCTAGGAAAATCTAGTCTATCCGATGGGCATTCGGATAGACTAGTTTGGCCTAGGAAAAACTAGTCTATCCGATGGACGTTCGGATAGACTAGTTTGGCCTAGGAAAAACTAGTTTATCCGATGGGCGTTAGGATAGACTAGTTTGGCCTAGGAAAACTAGTTTATCCGATGGGCGTTAGGATAGACTAGTCTGGCCTAGGCCAATCTAGTTTGGCCTAAAATCGGGTTTGGCCTGTAACATATACATATATATATAACAAAACAAAATTAACAAATTTAAAGAAAATTGCTAAAGTATTGTTTTGTAATTTTCTTTTTTTAATTTCTATAAAAATCTTATCTTTTAAATTAATTTCTTAATTATATACCACTAATAAAATTATTTTCTTGTAGTAAAGCAACAATTTTATCAATCCAAACTGAATAAATCAACTGCACAGTGTCACATGCTCAGATGATGCAAATTTTTATTTATTAACTGGAATTCGCTCTATTAAATCAAAGAATATAGTTAAAGCTGCCACGTACATGTTTTCCAGCATATTATTCTTATATAAATTTACATATAATTTGTTCAAATATACATTTGTATTCAATTTAAAAAGACGTTTCGGGTGTGACTTTAATTAAATGTCACACCTGCAACAGGGACATGTCACGCCCGCAACGCTCAATAATTATAATTAAAATATTAATTAATTTTTTATGTCTGTAATTCAAAGTATCTTAATAAACTATTTTTGAATATAAAGTTTCATAACTTTAAATCAAAAATATTTTTCTGTAGAGATATAAATGTACCTTTTTGTTGCGGGTGTGACACAAAAATTAAGAGTAATTAAATATGCTTACCTTTTGTAATGAAGATTAGTGAACACTTCTCTGCAGAGAAAAACTCTCAATAATAGCTGTCAGATCATATATATCCAAGTTTGGAGATTTTCAGAATGTTTGTTCAGCTGTACGAGACCATGAAATGTAACGATTTTTGTCACAGTCTATTTTACAAAGTCATAGTGTCACTTTATTAATTAAAATAAGTATGTTAATGACAAAAATTTAATTCTTTTTTGATAAAATATGAAATAGTACACTCTTAACAGTTAATATGCAAAATTTCAATCATATTTAAAGAAATTTAAATTTTTATCCTCATGTCCATTTTTTTGTGGATTGGGCGCATTAGCTCTCAGGTTTTGATATCCTCTGAGCTTAAACAGAGCGCCAAATATTCCTTTTTGCTCTTTAACTGTAATAAATTTTCCTTACATCAGACTTAACAGAAATTAAAGGACAAGTTCATTTAAAACAAAAATCCATTACCATTAAATATTTTTGTCTAATAACATCAATTCGTTGTAATTAATGAATATTTAGAATATCATTTGAATTATGCTGAGTTTTACTGCAAACCAAAGCATTGACATTCAGTTTCATTAGCATCACTTTTGCATTAGTAAATATTATTTTATATTTGAAATGTCAGCTATGTAGTTTAAAACAATGATTATTCAAAGGAACATATGGCTCTCTTATTAATTATCGTATAAATATTGACATACTTGGTAATTATAAAGCGGTTTATGATTACTAAAAATGCCACAAAGATGTTAATATAAAATAAGATGCATTTTATCGTAGTTAATATTTGTAATGAAAATTTCAAAAATGTATTTTTGCTTCTTATATGTTGAAAAGTCAAGAACCTATGATGTATTTTAAAAAGCAGTGTCTTTCTAATTATGGAGATAATTAATTGTTATACTCAAAAATGTCGAGATAAATCAGAAAAAGTTAAATAAATTGCCGAATACGTAATTTTAGTCTAACATTTAATGTGTCTTTTCTAAGACAATGTTTTATCCAAAAGTGATTAAATTAATTAAATGATGATTTTTTGTATAACGTCCTTGATATCTGTGACATTTAGGAAACAAATAATGACATGAAAGAGCTTTTACGCAATATCAAGCAGGTAATTTTATACAATATTACTAGAAGTTTTTTACAAGAAATATAAGAAAGAATATATTCTGTAATGTAATGATTGAAAACACATTTTTTGCGCAACAGCCAACTTGCAATATTAAATAATAAAAAATTTGAACGTGATAAATTTTTACACAGTAAGAAATCACATATACTGGTTCTAACTAGTATATATATAACTGGGAACATTATTCGTCAATTTATCCTTAAAACATAGAAATTATTATTTTACATAAAGATAAATGTAAAAATGACCCATATCCGCATATCTACTACTTTTATTCTTTCAAACTTATTTTATACAGCACCGAAATCTAAGAATTTGGTGCGAACAAAAATAACCCCTTACTGTTCATCTTGTATTCTATGGATTTTTCTGCTTTCCTTTTTAAATAGATTGTATAATCAAAAAGATTTAGATTTATTGTTTATAAATTGTAGTGTATTATCTTTCATATCGATTTAGATATGATTCTTTTACCACTTTATATTACTAGATTGTGGTTCCAAAGCGTTCCATCTGGGACACCATGTTTCACGTTAAAATCACATTCTGTTTCGTCCTTACTTTATTGAATGTGGATTTTTTGTATTTTTATCTAGTTGATTTCTTTCTTTTTCGTATAAAAAGAAGCCAAGCGATGGTGTTTCATTTACTATCTCAGGCAAAAAAGGTGAAATCAGCACTTTATTTTGAACAACTTATAGTTAAATGTATAGAAAATTTCTATAAATACGATAGTGTAAATTTTCTTTATTGAACGACCAAGAAAATTTTTGAGATGCATAGATACAAAGAAAATTACTAAGTAAGCACTCAATAATTAATAATAATATTTTTTTTCTAAAACTTATACAGGAAAAAAAATTGCAATCATATTGATTATGAGAAAAGTATGGAATCAAGTCAAATGTTTATGAAAATTTCCCATTCTTAATGATCATTCTTGTGCTGGGCACCGACCTTGCGCTGGACCACCTTTAGTTTTGGACATAGATATATTATGTTTTTAATCTGTTACTTTAACCAATGAACGAAATAGCTGCGTTATGGGATCTGTACTTGAGAACCAGAGGGCGATCCTTATGCTGATAAAGGAAAGAAAATAGCAAATAAATATAGAAAAAGCATTTAGATAAATTCGATTCAACAGAACAACTGTGTAATTTTTCGTAATTATAAAATTATAAAAATAATGCCTGAAAATAAGGTATAGTTAGCACATAAGTAAAAAGAAGTTTTTTTTATGTTCATAATGTCCAGTTATAAAAATTTCAATAACGTCCATAGAGTTTCAGTGTGAAATCTGCCTGTTCTTGTAAACTGCGAGGAACATCAGCAATAATCTTTAATTACAGTATTTAAAAAAAGAAAAAAACATTTCAAGGTATAGGTTTCGTACAGCTACCATTATTTTTCAGGTGAATAAGGTTTTCAGGTATTAGTATTTCCTTATAAAAAATAAATCTATTTCAAAACCGCGAAATTTCGCTTAATATATGGGTATGTTTTATATAAGAAAATATTAGTACTGCAGAATTTCCTTGCCTGCAAATTCCAGGACCCCTACGAACTCTGTGATATGTATATTGTATAGAAAAGAGTATTCAAGTGATGTTTAGCAGTGAATGAAAGATTTGTATTGTTGTAGATGCGACAGTGTTGCGACGTAAAAAATAATGCTTTCGTACCACTATTTCTGAAGAGAAATATTTGGAGAATTACCACTAAGAATTTATTTATAAAGAGAATTTTGATTTCCGGAAAAAATGGTACTGACTCAAGGGATTTTCCGCTTGTTAGTTCGTATTTAATGTGTAGAAAATTTGAAATTAAATAAGCCTCTAATGCTACATTGTTGACTCAAAATTCATAAAATATATGAAAATTCAATAATATGAGATGTATAGAAAATTGCATCTTAAGATTTTTATTCAAATATACAGAACGACTTTGGATTCTTAAATAGATGAAACGTGCAAGAACATCTGTATTTTTCCTCAACAATTAGTACTTAAGTGGTCTCGCAGATACTGCTTGTAATTATTATAAACCAATGTGTCAAAATACAAATATAGTAATTTTCACTTCTCTGAATAATATACTGCCATGTCTCGCAGCCTTTTTGACAAGTTCCATCAATTAAATTGAACGTATGGAATCTTGCTTTGCAGCTGTATTTTGAATAAATTGAAACACAACTTGCAGGCAAATATAATTACATGCAATAAATATTTGTTATTGAAATAAGATCAACGTCTATCTGTACAGTTCGATAAAAAAACAATTATGCTTCTGCTTGTACTTTTAGAATTATTGGATTTTAATATTTTATGCGACTTTTGAACGTGTAATTAATGAAGAGTAAAAAAAATGTGAGTACGCGATGAAGAAATTTGTTAAATTTTCGATATATATTAACAAGTTCATTAAGCATACCAATTATCCAAGCTCTTTCCCTAGGCGTATTAGTTTTGGTGGTTGGGGACGAAGAGTAATTCCTTTATCCTTTATTTTTTTTTTTCAAAAATAGTAAAATAACTAATATTTTATTCTGTGCACCATGTTTCACACATACTACCAGTCATATGAGCGCCGGTATACTGGGATAGTCAGACTGAACATGCAGTACATTCATGGTAAACGATAATCTATTTTATTAAATTATAATAAAACTATCTATCTAAAACTATATAACTATCTAAAGTAACTATCTCACAGGAATCCTTTTATAATACTAACTACAATTAAGAAATCATAAGTAACTAATAGATAAGTTCATAGCACTAACAAGCAACAGGTTCATAGTTCGAGGCCTCTATGAGGTTTATTAAAAATTTCATGCCTTCGGTGTCAATAAAAGAGTGCTAAACTTACCTGGAAATTAAACACCGAGAGCTACACTGATCGCCTGTCTGGGAACTGTAGGCTAATATCGCTGGATAATAGCTTTGCAGGTTTAAGTTTAGCTTTAATAAGTCATAGAGGCAAATCACACACTTCTGAATAGCAGATTAAATACAATTCTAATGCTAAGATATGAAGCTAACGAAAGAGACCGACCATGGTATTCTGCCGATCTCTGCTGTCTTTCTATCTATTGGACGCTCGACAATTGGTCAAAATCATCGCATGTTGATCATGTGATATCCACAAAGAATGAAAGTATTACTGCCTTTTTTAACGGCTTCCGGAGCATAAAAAGAAAAAAAAAACATGATTTTTATCTTCGAAGTTTTAATATCGAAATTTCATTTAAAGTGTATAGTTGAAAATCATTTTAATTAATTCTTCTACCGTAAATACATTTCATATATTTTTTCACTTCTTTTGAAAATATTCTCCAGACGTATAAACATTTGCTTTAAAGTATAATTATAAACATTGAATAATTAAAATGCAAAAGATGATAAATCATATCACTTTAATAAACATTTCGTGAAGGAAGATTTTTCATCTAAAATACATGTATATTATCATCAACTTTTTTCTTTTGTCAAACAATAATAGGGGGAACTGGGGGACATTGATACAGCTTTTTTCAAAAAAAATTTTTGGTTTCTAGAAAGCAGAAATTTCATGTTATTTTTCTATGCGATGTCAGCAAAACCTAGGTTGTGTGTTACAAAAATGTACAATCGTTGTTTTATATATTACTTTTGCATGTAATTTTAAAAAAATCAAAAAAAGTAATTTGTATCAGTGTCCAATCCCCGGGGCAGATTGATACACTTTGAAACGTCTGGGAAAAATGAAGACAAAATAACACCAATGCATATTTTTCACAGACAAATAGTTAGCAAATCACATTATAATAGACATTAAAATCGCACACAATTTATTTGTAAGCGATATTAAAGCAATAAAAATGAAATGTATAATGACCTGATGTTCTGGCTGTTCCTTGTCTGTTTGTTGGCTGTGGTAACTTTGTTATATCTGGCACTTTAACCCCAGAATTATCTTCTTTCTTAGGAAAGGTGAAAGAATTAACAGGTTTTCTGTTTATAAATCGGTTTACAAACAGAAAATAAAGGATAATTACATTAAAAATTATGTTTATAATATAATTATCATGCACTGTTCTGCAGCTTGTTTCTCTTACCTAAAATTTCTCATGTCGATAATTTTTTTTTCTCTGGAGAATCGATATAAATTTGAGATTTGCCAGGCTGCCAACCATTTCTTTTGTTAATTCTACTAACACTAGATTTTGTGTAAGTTTATACGTCTTCTGTTTGCAAAAATACTATAAAATGTTCTAATATAAAGAAATTAGAGCTATTTCACTTCAATAAAAACTAATAGTAGAACTTTTTGACGACAAATGGTTGAATTAAGGAGTGAATGATTAAAATAAAAATAAAAGGTAATGAAAAAATGAACTAGAAAAGGATTTAGGTTGTATCAATGTGCCCCGACAAAGACTGTATCCTTGTGCCCCATGCAGCCATTTTAAATAAAATGAGTCGCAAATCCAACACATCATAATTTATCTAACAATAAAGAATGAGGAACTGATAAAGATTAGCGTTACTTGCCAGGGAGGGTATTCTTTTAGGTTGAAAATACTGGAACAGTTCTATAATACCATTTCAATTATACAACTCAAATTTACTTTTGACCTACAAAAACAATTATCACCCATCCCATTTCATCAAACTATTGAATCATTCCAAAACTTTCTGTATGTTGTTGATTTCACTAGTATCACCTATTGGAGCTGTTGTGAAACTTCCTGTAATGACCCTGTGTGCTGTACAGGTGGTGTATCAATGTGCCCCAAGTATCAATGTACCCCAGTTCCCCCTACTTATAAATAATGTAGTTTTTTGATTTCAGCGAAAGTAATATTTTTGGAAAGAAGTATGTTTATTACAAATTAATAAACAAAGTAATCATTTCAAAACAAAACAATATTTCATAAAAGTGAGCATTATGAAATAGCTAGTTATGACTTCTTTTGAAAATGTCGTGTTTTTGTGTATGCTTATTTGTTTCATTTTGAAATATAATATTGAGAATATTTGAAAAGTGAAATAGAAGACAGTGCAATAAAATAAAATTAATGATTATACACATTTAAAAATATACAAGCGAAAAATATGTTTTGATTGCATAAAGTTGATAAAGAAAACTTGAAACTATAAAACATAAGAATATCACTTTAAAATATCTTAATAAATCAAAATATAGAAAGGAAGCAAATTATTGTTCACATCTAAAATTCATATATAGTGCTTTAAATAATTTTTATTATTAAGTATGCATCATAAAAGCATTTGATTTTTTCGTTTATCTATGTAAAGATTTTAAAGTATTTTAAAAGACATGAAAATATGTGCAGTAGGACGAAGAAAAAGAACAATTCCAAAATTGCACGTACTACGAAAAAGGTTTTAAAATATCCAGATCTTAGTGTAATAGCTGTTGCTTTTTTATGCAAAAATGGATAAATCCAAAGATTATTACAATTTTATACGTTAAATTTAGTAATATGGAAAATATATTACTCCCTCTTAAATAGGGCTTCAGCATGGCATTATTAATAACTTTATAAAGTTTTTTTTTATACTGACATTACAGACTGTGGTGATATTTTAAGCAAAACTGAAAAACTAAAAAAAGAGTCGATCTGTGATTTCATAGGGTTCATCTGTTATTTCTATTATTTCATTCATTTTCTAGTTTATATATATATATATATATATATATATATATATATATATATATATATATATATATATATATATATATATATATATATATATATATATATATATATATATTTAACTTCTTAGTTTATGCGTTACACTATTTTTTAAATATATAAAAATTTCAGAATCATATTTCATATAATTAAAGTTATCCCCAGAAGAAAAGTATAAACAAAAACAAAAAAGTTATTGCATGGCAATATTAAATATGAATAAACATATGAACAATTATTTTAGTATTAGCACCGTAAAAAGTAATAATACTTAAACTACTTGTTGGACGGTTTTGATCTCTATAGTTAAAATTTATTTTAGGGAAAAATTCTAAGCCAAATTTGAATATTTAAAACTTCAGCATAAGCATACTTAGCTATATATAAAACGAAAAAAGGCAATAAAGCAAATAAAATGATTATGAAGATAAAAAATATGGTGAGATAAATTCACAGGGAGCATGACGATTCCATATTAAACAAATTTGATATTATATATTTATAGCCGTAATCATGAAATCATCCCGTTTCACAAAGGATTTAGTTAGATGTTGGTTATGTAATTTTTTCAAGAAATACTACATAATACATTGTCCCATATATTGGGATTTCTTATAAAATATTCCAGATCTACACCGACAATGACTCCTAGGTCCCCAAAACACCCCCAGTTCAAAATTTTTATATATACTTTTTTATGGAGCGAAAATTTTCATAATTTTCCACAAATCTCTTCCAAACTGATACAGAAAATCAAGGTGCAGAAAATCTCGATCAAATTCACTAATGGGCAAAGTCTGATGAAAGCAGTAGAAATGGAGGGTGGGTATTGCGAAAGCAGAAAAAAAAACACTTCTTGATTATGTTACAGATCGGAACAGTTTAAAATTATTTTTACTTCCAAGGGAACTTCTAAGAATGAATTACAAGAATTTATACAAGACGGGTTTTTGAATTCTTTTTTAAATATGGGCTCAAGGATCGCAGAAAATTGGATTTTAGGAAGAAAAAAAATCACAACCTTGTCAAAATCTTTTAAATGTATTATCAATCTTAATATTATCACAGGATATCCAATATGCTTGAATTTATTATAAATATTCTTAATATTATCTAAAACTTTTATATCGACAAGTTTTTGGTAGGGCCAACTGTTACAGCTGAAACAAATTAAAAGCAACATGTGGGTAATAAAAAATTATCTTATTAACACAATTCTGATAAAAAATTTCATTGCAGAAAAGTTAAATTAAAAAAGTGTCCAAAATGCCACATGAAATTCGGTAGCTGGTTTTATCTCTAATCTTAATGCAGCTTTTGTAGGTAAAATCAGTTCTTAACTTAAAAATCTATGTCGGACTGCAGGCCGAGTTGGCAGGGATTTTTTTTTTTTTTTTCGTTTTCAAATGTTTTATTGTTGTGAAGCTTATGTAAAATAAAAACAAAAGACTGGAAAGTATGTATTGTAGTACATATATTTAATTAATGAATTATTTATTTTAAGCATATATTTTATGAAAAACAAAATACTTGTGAATGATTCATCTCAAATTAGACTTTATCATTAAGGGTATTGAAATGAGCATGAGGAACTAATTTCTACTTTGTAGTTAAATTCAATTAACGTGTAACGCACTTGAAAATGAATTCTAAAACACAAAATTACCTTTATTTAATTATTTTACACCTGTTCATTAAGTAATTGCAAATTAGGTTGGTTAATCTCAAGATTTCATGATCACGTGCTGACACTTCATTTGCAAAGTATCGTGACTAGATTTGATTTGCTAGCAGTCAGTTTATTGGGGTGAATAATGCATACTTTGGAATAAATTGAAGATTTATTTATGTCTTAAATTACCTTTAACATAAATATTTTATGAACTGCCAGAACTTTTTTTAATAATACTATAATTTAAAGAATATTTATTTAATATTATGTATCCAGAAAACAAATACTTTTTAACAATTGAATAAATATAGTCTGAAATTTGAGAATACGAAAAGTATTCTTTTTAAATATCAAAGTTTTTGATTATACTATAAATAATACTATAATTTAAAGAATATTTATTTAATATTATGTATCCAGAAAACAAATACTTTTTAACAATTGAATAAATATAGTCTGAAATTTGAGAATACGAAAAGTATTCTTTTTAAATATCAAAGTTTTTGATTACTTTATTAAATTATTAGTAAGAATGATTAATTTAAAGAATTTGTAAATCTCCGGAACAATTTATGCACATATAAAAATTAATTATCAATATTTGAAACACACAGTAATTTTAGGAATTTAAATTTCGTCTATTTAAAACAAAGAGTTGTTTTTTAAACGTTTACATGCATTTATAATATATACAAATATAACATTTAAAATTGGGAAAATAATAATAAAAAATACATGGTATAAATAATATAATCGCTAATCACCGCCGGATTTTGACGAAAACAGAAAATCCAAGAGCCCCCAAAATTTACCTTTTTATATACCTTTCGCGACTCTCTGCGCCCCCTGTGGAAAAAGTTCATCCTGTAAAACATGATTTACGCACCATCATACAAACAAACAGACGTATACGAATATTAATAAAATTGAAGATTTATATGACGATGCATAAGTTTATGTATAAGTTATATTGTTTATTATACAGGGTGAGTCATAAATATCGAAACAATAGGCTATCTCCTTAAATTTTGCCTCTAGACCCATACTTCCAATTGCAAAAATTCATAAAAAAGGTGAAATTTTTGATAAGATAAGTTGCAACTCCATGGGGGGTCTATTTGAAAAAGTACGAAAATTAACTTCTTATACGGCTCACGTAGGATAAAAATTCCAATTATCGAAACTTTCCTTATCCAGTCCTGAATAATACACAAAAAGTTGCATCGTCATATCTTAAAAATTCGCGGAGTTATAACCGTTTGAATAATTCATCAGGTTTTAAGGGATTAGACACAAATTGAAATGCGCGCAATTCAAAACACAATGTTACTTTAACAGTTGTAGGAAACGCGTAAAAAAATCTATATTTTGAGTTATAATTTCGATTTTTTTTCTTTTTTGTGATGGTTAGCCATATAATTTGCTAAGAAAATCACATGCTAAAATTTATCATAAAATTAAAAAAAAAATTCATATTGTTAGTACTGGTTTCAATGTGATAGTTAAAAATCGTTATAACTCCAAACATTATTTATCGGATTTCAATTTCTTTCTATTTAACTAAAAATAAAAATCTGATTTTAGTTCTGTTTCGAGGTTTTTGTTTTTCAATATTATTTTAGGGCTATTAAAAATATTTATTTAAAAAAAAAAAAAAAAAAAAAAAAAAAAAAAAAAAAAACTTTTAAAAAATCATATTTTCAAATGTAAATAATTTTTCATTTTTTTTAAACAAAAGTAAGATAAAATAATTAAAAATGACATGTTTCAAGTTTGTACTTTTTTTCTTTAACAATTCTTAACTTTTAATAATTTAAAGACAAGAAGTAGTCGGAAAAAAAATTCATTATACAGAAAAACGAAATGTACTGTTTTACTGCCCATTAGTTATTTAAAAGAATGCTTTTCTGAGATGCAGATTAAGTCCTTTTTTAAAAAATAGCTCGCTCAACTTCAAGCTTTTTATCGTCCGGTCGAGGCTGTTAAAAAATCTGTATTCTGGGCTCAGGTCAGATCAGGACCGAGACGTTACTTTTTTCTGAAGACTCGCCTATCCGGGTCTAATGTATTTTTCATATCGGAGGGGACTGCTTCCTTTTTCCTAGACTTGCACTGGACGAAATTTTTAATCACGGTCTCGAACAATCCATAATTAAATCACAGAAATAATACGTACATAAAATAAATAAAATTTGGTTTAATCAAAATTTTTACGAGAACCACATAAATTTTAAAACCGCTTTTATTTTACAAAACAATAAAAAAAAACTTTTTTTTTCTTTTTTTTTAAGAATAGTATATTTAAATGCTAAAAATTTAAACAAAATAAAACCAGAGAAAAAAAAATCTGCCTATGACGGAATTCTGTCTTAAATAGAAAATGTGTTGATCCATGCAAAATAAATACAATAATACCTGAGAATAAAATAAACTCCATTTAACCTTCATAGGAAATGCATTTGTCTATTACGTACTTTTTCTTTCCTATGTGATTCCGTCTTAAAAGGTTTTACTGTATAACATTTTTCAAATTCTTCAACGCACGGGATATGGATTAGCGATAATAAAATATAAGTGAAACATTTACATATAAACATAGATTCATTGATAAAATAAATATATCACAGGCTTTGGCGCCTCTTTAATAATAAAAAATATAAATATAAAAAATGAAATTCTAAAGTATTTTTGGTCAGAACTCCTCCACACAAAACAATTCTTAATTATACTGAAGTAAAAAACTTTGTAGAAATTCACGGCTGAGCGGGCTATGGTTTAAGCTTTTTTCCTGGCTGTTCCGGATTATGATTTTAACATTATTTCATGCCGGGCTGAACTTCTTTCCCTATGGGTCGGTCTAGGACCGGACCTAAATATTACGATTTATTCAGACTTCCAGTGCTAATGATCAACATGTTTTAGAAACAAGTTTCAATTTTAAATCAATACGCTGCTTTATTATGGCCAAATAAGAGGCACGGTCTTAAACCGATATGTAACAACGTTACAATTTGTGGACGATCCCTTATTTGCTTCAAAATTTGATGAAAAACACTTCGTTTACAGGCATGGTAAAGTGGTGTAAGTCACGAATTTTTGAGAATTTTAGATTTTGATATCTCTGTCAGGTTTTCAGATAGGGAGATGGAATTTTTTTTGCTCAATTAAGGAATGGATATGGAATAATTTCCTAATTGGGAATTTTGCTCTACGGGGGCCGTATAAAAATTTAATTTTCGTATTTATTCAACTAGACCCCCCATGGAGTTGCAGCTTATATTATCAGAAATTTCAACTTTTTTTATGAGTTTTTGCAACTGGAAGTATGGGTTTAGAGGCAATATTTAAGGAAATAGCCTATTGCTTCGATATTTATGACTCACCCTGTATATTAACTGATTGAAATTTGAAAACCTTTGTTCTCTTATATGTCACATAGAGTTTGCGGTATTAATAATACTTCAAAGTTGCATATATATTCTAAAATCGATTACTTTTTATTTAAAATAAACTTCAAAAAACATATCAAGAAAATACCGTTTCACAGTGTTTTAAATTTGTTGAAACACCCTATTATTTTGTATGCAATTCATAAAATTAAACATTAATAACAACGCGAAGTTACAAAAGAAATATCATTAGACTTTGAATGATATATGAAATACTATGTTAAGGGAAAAATAAAATTAAATCTAAAACATTTTATCAGCACACTAAAAGAAAGCTATACATTGAATTAAACGCAGTTTTCATACATAGATTCCTATATTGTTGTAACCCTTTTTAATATATCTATAGTGGTTGTTTTAAATACGATTGATGTTTTTTGTGAATTTAAATTCACAAAAGCGAAAAAGCATATTTATTTTAGCCTTTGAATTTATTAAAAACTAGATATTTACAATATAACATAGTGAACATTAATGCAAAATGAGCGATAAAAGTGAGTAAATATAAGTTATTTAAATGTCCCCTCTCATGTAGAAAATTCGTCCAATTCTCTTTTAAATATATTTATCCCCAGTTTTTTAAACACTACTATCATGTATTACAATTTATAAAATAATAGAAGTACTATGAACGGTAATTCTTGATTTCTTGATATATTGTCTGAATATAAAGGACAAGTAAAGAACTTATTATACATTTCATTTCGATAGTTCTTCAGTCATTAAAACGTCAAATTTATGACAATGTCATGCTTAAGATGTCTAAAAAAGAATTAATAAACGCATATGATTGTGCAATATATTGTGCAGAAAAGTGCAAAATAACAGAACGTATTTGGTACCTCTCATTATGCACAAAAAGTGTACAATTTAGAATATCTGGTATGCAAATAAATTGTTACTAAAAAGTGCCTAAAATGTGAGCGTATTTAGCATCAATGATTATGCATAAAAAGTGCACAATTTAGGGATACAGTTTATGCACTTTTTGTGCATTAGCAGTGGTGCCAAATACGTTAGGATTCTGTCCACTTTTTGCAGAATTTTTTTAGCTTGTAAGTATTACAATATGTTTCCAGTATGCATCGGTAATACTTTATGTCTTAATATAGCTGCATTACACCCTAATTATCCTGATCTGATGTGCCTTTGAATACACTATATCATACCATCAACTTATGTGGCTAGGAAATAATAATAGAAAATACATAACAGAAAATTATAGATTATTACACTATATATACACTATATTTAATTATACATTAATAATAGAAAATACTTTACTTTAATTTTATTGAATGTATCGTCTCTTTCGCATTAGGTACCTGTTTCAATTAATCCAATAATCTGTAAGAAAATTTATCATTGGCAAGCATAAAAAGGATTTGCATTAAACAAATAATTGAATGCTTTTATCTTTCTTAAGACTTGATTAATTAAACGAATTTTAATTATTAGGGGTTTAAAATAATAAAAGAACTTAATTACTGGGTTTGGAAGTTAAATGATAATGAGACTTAAAGCTTAATATACATAGAATTTATTCTGTGTAAAAAATTACCGAAAAAAATTACGTTTTAAAATAAATATATAAACACAACTGTTCTTGTTAATTATTATTACAATTAAAAGTGAAAGGCTTCGATTAAGTATATTAATCTACCTTTAATAATAAAAAAGATAACTTTTAAATATATTCTTCGCTTTCTGCTTTAAGATGCTGTGTAATATAATATAGATTTAAACTTGGCAAAACTATTCTTTCAAGTCTTTTTTTTTTTTTTTTTTTTTTTTTTTTTGCTTAAATGGGGTTATAAACTGATAATTTTTTGTACTGCGCATTATTTTACATAAAGAAATATAAACTTTTATCAAAATTGTACGTTTAAAATTTTGGGAAACTATGCTTCGTTATAAACCAATGTTTCCTAACTTTTATTGGCCATGCCTCACCAAATCATTTATAAAGTCACTGTGTCTCCTCCACACTTAGTCTGTAAATTACGTGGGGATATCGTAAAGTTTCAATAACAGTCGAAAATTTTTATATTCTATTCGCCCCACTTTTTTTCAAATAATACATTTCATAAAGGTATTCATGGTGGTTTTAAAGCATCCCAGCTAAAAATGGACTGCAGAAATTTAATAAAAAAACTGCAGTTGGAAGACTGCGGTGAATTGGCCATTTCCACTATAGAATTTTTGTGGTCGATACAACTATAAGATTACTGTAGTTTGTAAACTGCAGTAATTTTGTGGTTGTATCAGCCTCAAAAATACTACAGTAATTTTATGGTTGCATCGACCTAAAAAATACTGCAGTTATTTTGTAATTGTATCGACCTCAAAAATTCTGCAGTGGAATTGGCCAAATCACCGCAGTTTTTTCAACTGCATTTTTATGGATTTCAAATTGAATCTTAATTGGTTCCTTTCTTTTTCATATATCAACAATGCAGTTTTGGTCACATTATATTTGATATCTACCACTTTTTTTCTTTTTTCAAATTCTGCAACTTAATTCCTTATACATCACACCCACATAGCATTTAAAAGAGACTTTTGATTTATAAAACTGGATTTTATAGATATGCATGATACCCCCAACTTTAGTAATAAAACCCACTTTACTACATACAATATCTATTAGTTTTACTGGTAACTTTACAATAGTTGTACACAAATTCCGCAATGTCGCACAGATCCTTTTAGCACTATTTCTACCAATCAGTGTTAAAATCAGGCACTTTTCTCTAGGAGGGACTTCATTGGCTCCGGGGGGGGGAATTGTACTTTTTGACCATTGAGGATGCAAAATTTAAAATTTTCTAGAAGGGGGAGAAATGCCCCCCCCCTTCTAGAATTTGAAAAAAGAATTTTTTTTTCATTTTTCAAATTCTGCAACTTAAGGCTCCTGTCCTCGCTCGAAGAAACGCTCGCGAGATAATGCTATTCCTATGGGGAAGCATTTTGACATTTTTGAATATTTTTTTTTTTTTTTTGCATTGGATATCTAAGGTGCATGCCGACAGCACACCTTTTTTACTTTTTCGATTTTGGTTGCAGATATATTTTTTAAAAAGAACTTTCAATTTCGAAACCGGTTTTGAAAGTGAAACTAACTTTGTAAAAAATATCTGCAACCAAAATCGAAAAAGTAAAAATGTGTGCTGTCGGCATGCACCTCAGCTATCCAATGCAAAAAAAAATATTCAAAAATGTCAAAATGCAAAAGAGTTATTAGAAAAATGCTTCCCCATAGGAATAGCATTAGCTCGCGAGTGTTTCCTCGAGGAGGACAGGGGCCTTAATTCCTTATACATCATACCCACATAGCATAGAATTTTAGACATTTCGCATTTAAATAAAAGTATCATATTTTAAAATGAAATAAAGGTTTATTTTTAATGAAATACAAAAAAAAACGTGACGGAATAATGGCTGGTGATTTATTACCTGAGTCCTGTTGACAAAAAAGAGCTCTTGATCTCTATCATAATCTTCAAATTTGGCAAAAGATTGAGCAAGTAAACTGAATTATTAATAAAAATAACATGATACATTGCTTAATATACACCAAAGGTGGCTAATTGAAAAGTATTCCTCCTAACTGACACATAAGAATATATGCAATTGAGATAACAGCATTTCTGTTCTATACATATTATTTACCTGATTTTTTTTATAAGAACAAATTTTACGTATTTTAATACTCAAATCTTTAGAAATGTAAGCTTATGTTCTTGATTTTAGCACACTTAAACAAAAAGTTAACGCAGCTGAATTTATCATGTAAAATTGAAAACATACATTTTCAGAAAAAAACCCATTAAAAACTAATTTATAAAATTCTAAAAATTAGGCATATAAGATATTTTTTATAATGAAAACTGCATATATGAGTGCTTTTTTGTTTACATATACAACAAGGAAAATGTGTACACAAATAACATAGAGATTGTGCTTGGAAAATATATTCATATACCTCCCCCCCCCCCATTACAACAAACTCACTATCAAATCAGTTGGAAAAGTGGAAAAGGACTCAAAGAATACAATAACTCTGTAATATTGTTATTTGTTATATTTTGTTAACTTAGATATCACTCTTTTATGTGCCTCTGGTTTAGATGAAAAATAACGAAAAGATCAATGAATTTTAAATTTTTACATGTAAACAATTTGTAAATTAGATTTTAAACTTGACTATTTATTTTTGAATTTTACGATTTTTTCTCCAGCGACATAATTGGTGAAGTCTCATTTTTTTCTGCAACTGTCTGGTGAATACGATTTTTTTCTCACAACTGGCATTTTTTTTTCACTCAAATCATGATTTTCCTCGATTTTTGTCAAAATTCTCGTTGTATCGAATCTTTAGTCAAAATTCTCGATTTCCATGCGATGGTTCGACAAGATTTGCGTATTTTCTGCGATATTTTGAAAAAATTTGCATAACTTATGCAATTTTTCTACAAAATACTTCTATTTTCCTCGATTTTTATCAAATTTCCCTTATGTTCCGATCTTATGACAAAATTTGCATTTTTTCTGCAATATTTTGACAAAATTTGCTAATTTTTCTTTATTTTTTGAGAAAATTTGCATATTTTCCTAGATTTTTCGTCAAAATTCTCGATTTTTCTGCGATCTTTCGATCAAATTTGTGTATTTTCTCAATATTTTGAGAAAATTTGCATTTTTTCTGTGATTTTTCTATAAAATACACCTATTTCCGTCAATTCTTTAAAAAATTTCTTGTATGCTCTGATTTTATGGCAAAATGGTCGTTTTTTCTTGCGATATTTTGACAAAACTTCCATACCTTCCTTGATATTTTGACAAAATTCACATATTTTTCTGCGATATTTCCCCCGATTTTTTGACAATATACATCTATTTACCTTAAATTTTGTCAAAATTCTCGATTTTTCCACAATTTTACAAGAAAATTTGCATATTTCTAAATCTTTGACAAAATTTGCATATATTCTGAGATTTTTCTACAAAATACATCTATATTCCTCGATTTTATAAAAAATATCTCGTATGTTCTGATCTTATGACCAAATGTGCATTTTTTTCTGCGATATTTTGACAAAACTAGCATATTTTCCAAGATCTTACAACAAAATTTGTGTATTTTCTGAGATATTTCAAGAAAATTTGAATATTTCCCCAATTTTTGGACAATTTTCTGCGATTTTTCTACACAACACATCTATTTTCCTCGACTTTTGTCAAAATTCTTGTATTTTAAACGAAATTTGCATATTTTTCTTGCTCTTTTGCCAAAATTTTTGATTTTTTTTGCAAAATATGCTTATTTTCCTCGATTTTTGTCAAAATTTGCATTTTTTCCCAGCTAAAAATGAACTGCAGTTTTTTTTATAGAAGTGAAGAGTTTTTGAAGTTTTTCTACCGTTGACAATAGATTTTCTATAGTGCAATCTCGACTCTAAAAATACTTCAGTTTTTTTGTGGCTAGAGTTTGGTGTTTTTGTAGTTATTTATTTCAAATATTACGTGAGTTATAAACGGCAAAAATTCTGTAGTTTTTGTAAAGTCCTTCTATAATCATAAATTTGAGAGAAAAAAAAACTTGATATTTCCAGTTAACCGTAATTTTCCTTAATCGGAGAAAAATAATTATATTTTCGAAATCGAAGCAGGGACCTCCCACACTACTCACCTCCTTAACGATATTTTTTTAGCTCCTGTTTTTTTTTTTTCTTTTGTAACTTGACAATTATAAATTTTACTAAATTTAAAAAAAAAATGATTAAATTTTAAAATTTAGGCAGGAGAAATATCTATCCCATATGCTTCCTTCATTCTAACGTAAAATCCTTAGTTCTTTTTTAATTATAAGATAAAGAAAATAAAGTTAAAATTTAAATTTAAGGGAGGAACAATGGTTCTCACCTAATGCCTCCTTCCCCTAACAGAAAATTCTTTGTTTCTTTAAATTATTCTAAATAAATTTTATTTTTTCAAAAGCTGAAAAGAAAAATTAAATTTTTATTAACATTTTAAAAGACAGGGAGGGGCAATATGAATTCTCATCTCACCATTCCGCCCTTTTAATAGAAAATTTCTCAATTTTTTTTAATTCTAAGTTATTTGAAAAGCAGAAATTTTTCTACGTTTTTAAAAATAGAAGAAAAGAAAGAATAATTAAATTTTAAAATATAGGAAGGGACAAGCTCTCTTCTACCTTTTTAGCAACAAAGAATATTCCTAGTTTTTCTTTCATTTTAAGCTAATAGAGTAAAGATTAAATTTTACTGTGTTTTTCAAAAATGGGGAACAAAAATTAGTTTTATTTCAAAATTAAGGGAGGGGCAATGGCTAACCTATGCTACCTTCCCCTAACAGAAAATTCTTATTTTTTTTATTTTAAGTTACTCGAAAAGAATAAATCATGTTTTTGTACATCGGACTAAAAAATAAATAAATTACTAATTAAATTTCAAAACCCAGGAAGGGGTGATGTGTCTCACCCCCCCCCCCTTTACTGAAATGTTTTTATTTCTTTTCTGTTTAAGTTTTTAATTTACTCGAAAAATTTACATTATGTTTTTGAAAGTAAGAGACAAGGAAATTTTAATTAATTAAATTTTTAAAATCCAGGGCGGGACAATAGATCTCCCTTGCTTCCTGCCCCCCCCCCCATCTTCATAACTGAACAATTTTATTTCCTCTTTTATTTTAAATTACTCGAAAAAAATTGTGTTGTTCAAAATCAAAGAAAAAGAAAATTTAAAAATCAAGGGAGGGACAGTGGCTTTCCATTCTTTTTCATGGCGCCATAATTCGAGCTTAAAAAAACAGGGTGGGTTTATTCCTTACTCATTGCATAAATTGTCCTTATTCCATATGGGACATGACTTCCATTTTTCCACGTTTATTTCATAAAAAGCAAGATTAACACCAAAAGAATAATGTACTTTTCTTTTTTTATTTATTAAGAATTCTTATGATTTCTTTTTCAAGCCCTTACAGTGCATTTCTGACTCCATGGTCTGTTTCCCCTGGAATAGACGTGCAACTCAACTTTCGGACCGGTTTATTTACTTGCAAATCGATCGACGCGCGGCGCCGGTCTCACCACGTTGTAATCTGAGATCGTAGAAATAGTTTAATTAGTTTATTTGCGAAGATAATTTGTTCTGTTTATTGAAATTAATTTAGAAGACGTGATTAATATTTTTGTAAACTAAATTAAATAATATTATTAAATATGGAAGACGTAGTGCATTTGAATTAAAGTTCGATTTAGTAGCATGCTTGCCTTTACCTGATGCTTTTAAAAATTGAGCGTTATTGAGAAATAAAATATGTCTTTTTTAGGCAACCTTTCGTTTGGTGTTCTCTTCACCAAACGTGCCAGGGTAGCTAATATAAAAATAAAAATACTGAAGTGGAAGAAAAAAGAATCCACATGACAAAAAAAAAAATCCTATAAATATGTTTATCTAAAGTGTTATCCATTTTATTATTATATTTTTTTTACATGATTTAGTACTTTACTGTTCATAGTAATAATTAAAAATGTTTTATTTTAGATTTGAAGTTGTTCCAATCATTATAATCTTAAGAATGTTTTTTATTAATGTTTTCTATTTCTATTTAATGTTTAGTTATATAAAAAGTCAATACTAAACTAAAAAAATTCATTTTCATATTATAAATAAGTCTACAATAAATGCCATGGATTAGCATTTTATCGGTAAGTAATTTTTCTTTTTAGGAATCGAACAAATTGTGTGATTATAAAAAAGACTACCATGTGTATTACCATGTATATGCTGATTTTCTTACATGAAATGCAATATATTTCTGCAGAACATAAATTTCTTTTAAGATAACATGGTAAACTGCATATATGAAGAAATTTTAATTTATTTATATCTATAAATTCGTCAAGCAACAGCGGACTATTTTCTTCAAAGTATGGTGAGCGATAGTGTGATTTCTGTGAAAGGATTACAAAAAAAACCTTTAATTTTTGTTAAAGGATCACAAAAAACAGGCAGAACGATTGAAGGTGGGGAATGCAGTTTTTGTGAACAGCAGAAAAATACTCTAATTTAGTGTTTTTGCAGAAAAATATTCTAATTTTGTCAAAGAGTAGCAAAAAATACACAAATTTTTTCGAAAGATTGTGTGAAAATGCATGAATTATATCGCAAGATCAAGGAAAATATGCAAATTTTGTTGAAATATTGCAGAAAAATCAAGAATTTTGGTGGAAAAATGACAAAAATATACAAAATTTGTCGGGAGATTGAAAGATAAGATAATTTTGACAAAAATCGAGAAAGATGATGTATTTCGTAGAAAGATCGCACAAATTATAGAAATTTCGTCAAAAGATAGAACGAAACAGACTTGTTTAAAACCAAAAACTTTCTACGCACGTTACATTGGGTCAAAAACTTTCTGCAAATTAATTTAACATTTAATAAAATTATGCATTATATTATGAAATTTCCTTTTATTATGCAATTCATGGGTATAATTCAAGATTTTTGCACGATTTTTGGACATAATTTGTGTTTTTCATGCAATTCATGAACGTAATTTGCATTTTTTAAAGCAATTAATGGACATAATTCGCTTTTTTATGCAATTCATGGATGTAATTTGCGTTTTTTAAGCAATCAATAGACAAAATTAGTGTTTTTTTGAGTGTTCTGTTGACCAAATTTATGTTTTTTGAGCAATTCATGAACCGCAATTCGCGTTTTTATGCAAATCATCTATATATTTTGCATTTCTTATGCAATTTATGAACGTAATTCACTATATTTATGCAATTTATGGGTATAATTTGCATTCTTTGAGATTTCAGTTGACAACATTCGCGTTTTTTGAACGATTTAAGACATAAAGGTAATTTGCGATTCATGAATGTTATTTGTGTTTTTTTATGCGATTCATGGACGTAATTTGCGTTTTTCAGCAATTCATAGATATAATTCACATTTTTAGAGCGATTCATAGATGAAATTCACATTTTTTACGCGATTCATGGATGTAATTCACGTTTTTTGAGTAATTCATGGGCATAATTCTAGTTTTTCCAGTGCTTCATAGGTGTAATTCGCATTTTTTATGTAATTTTTGCACATAATTTGCATTTTTTGAGTGATTCATGGACTGTTATCCACGTTTTTTATGCTATTCATGAAAGTAATTAGCATTTTTAATGCGATTTTTCGACTTAATTTGCTTTTTTCATGTGTTTTTTTGAGCGGTTTGTCAACAAAATTCTCGGTTTTTTTAATTAACGATTCATGAACCCCAGCAGCATAAATTTTTTCTGCAGTCTGCAACGCAAATAAAAACTTAAACTGTCTTCAGACCAATTCCTCTCATTACATCCACTCAAACCTCAAAAGTATTTGTGATAGACGTAAAAGAAAAGTATTCTTTTAAAAAGAAGTTGCCTTTGTTCTCAGAATTTTTACCACCTCATACATTGTCCGAAAGAGGGGGAGGGGTCTCCCCTTTGACAAAATTGCAGGTTTTTCACGATCTTTTGACGCAATGTCATTTTTTGCGATCTTTGGACGAAATTACTTTTTTTGCTCTCTTTTGACAAAATTTGCCGTTTTTTATGATCTTTTGTCGAAAATTGCCGTTTTGTCGCGATTTCT
The DNA here is from genome assembly GCA_964019185.1 of Maratus speculifer. Taxonomy (NCBI): domain Eukaryota; kingdom Metazoa; phylum Arthropoda; class Arachnida; order Araneae; family Salticidae; genus Maratus; species Maratus speculifer. Next base: position 35,828,681 of record OZ025293.1, read on the forward strand.
TGGAGAAATTTACCGTTTTTCACAGTCTCTTGAAGAAATTTGCCATTTTTTCGCGATAACAATGTTGCTTCATGATCTTTTCACGAAAACTGCCATTTTTTTCGTGAACTTTTGAAATTTTCCATTTTTTGCGATTTTTTGAAGAAATTTGCCGTTTTTGTGATCTTTTGATGAAATTTGGCGTTTTTTCTTGATCTTTTGAGGAAATTTGCCGCTTTTTGCGATGTTTTGAAGAAACTCGTCGATTTTTTTTGCGATCTTTTTGAAGAAATTTTTTGAACAAAATTGATTTCTTTTCGAAGACTATTTGTCGAAAATCACGATACAGAACATCGCAAATTTTGGATAAGGTCCAAAATTTTTTAATTTTTGCTAAATTTTTAACAGTTGAAAAACAGTCTGCAGACCCTCTCAAGAATCTACGACGTATGTCGCAGCGTTGCGCCGATTCTGCTCTCGGGTCATGAACGTAATTCACGTTTTTATGCAATTCATGGGAGTAATTCGTTATTTTTGTATTATTTGTGGGCGTATTTTGCACCTTTTTCAGCTTTTTTCTGACGAAATTCATGTTTTTTGAGTGATTTATGGACATAATTCGTGTTTTTTAGCTATTTATTGGCATTATTCGCTTTTTTAATGTGATTTATGAGCATAATTCATGTTTTTTTGTGATTAACGGACATAATTTGTGTTATTTTATGCGACTCATGGACGTAATTTGAATTTTTTGAGCAATTCGTGGGCATAATTTGCATTTTTGAGCAAGTAATAGATGTAATTCGTTTTTTTTACAAAATTCATGCACGAAATTCTTGTGTTTGATTTATAAATTTTGTCAAAAAATCAGGAAAATACAAGAAAATTGATGAAAATCGAGCAAAAAATATGTATTTTGTAGAAAGATTGCATAAAATATGTGACTTTTGTAGGAAAATCACAAATTTTATCAAAAAGTCGGGGAAATATGTGAAATATCATGGAAAATACTCAAATTTTGTCGAAAAATTGAGAATTTTCATAAAAAATCAAGGAAAATTTTGTCAAAATATCACAGAAAATATACAAATCGTGTCGAAAAATCTGAAAATCTGAGAATTTTGATAAAAATCGCGAAAAATAGGTGTATTTTGTCTAAAAATCATTAAAATTCACTAATTTTTTCGAAAAATCAGGGAAATGCAGATTTTCTCGAAATATCGCAGAAAATATACAAATTTTTGCAAAAGATTGCAGAAAAATTGAGACTTTTGACGAAAGATCGAAGAAAATATGCGAATTTTGTTGAAAGATCAGAAAATACGAAAATTTTGATAAAAACTGAGGAAAATAGACGTATTTTGTAGAAAAATCGGAAAAAACTTGTGAATTTGGTCAAAAAGTTGGGTAAATGCGTGAACTTTTTCAAAAGATCACAGAAAATATGCTAATTTTCTTTAAAGATTGTGGCAATATGATAATTTTTATAAAATATCACAGAAAATATGCGAATTTTGACGAAAGGTGGCAGTAAAATATGCTCAACCGTTCTCAAAAAAGGCACTCTTGCATCACTTTTATATGTATAATTTAAAGACACTTTCACTGTTATTAAATAATTTTCTAATCTGCTACTAGAAAAGGTAATGAATTGAACAGCCACGTCAATAATTACAACAAGACTCAAGTAAACATTCTGAAAAATGACCTTTCCAAAATGCAATTCATCATGCCGTTTTGAAACGTAGGGGTATAACGTGTGGTCTGTTAAATTTACAAATGCAAACTGTTGCAATATCCTTGTGAACTTAACTGGGTATTTTGTCTGTATAGAGGGCTATAATTAAAGTATCAAAATAGTCACCAGGCATATAAAAAGTGAAGCAGTCAGTTCAGAACTGTTGAGGACAGTCACATGAATTTATAAGTTTTTATTTTGTTGATTGGATAGTAAATTGTGCATGTATATGGCAAACCACATTAATGTGAATCTCACAGTTTTAAATTTCTGTGTTTTCAGTAATTAACCATTTCAGGGCCGAAACTAGAAGGGGGCACATGCCCCGGGTGCCATCAGAACAGAAGGTGACGTTATGCCAAATTAAGATTTTGTTTGGTGTGATTGATATAAAAAATGCATATATGTGGGAAATGGGGGCACCAAAATCCATGTTTACCCCAGGTGCAAAAAAAGCTAGTTTCGGTGCTGAACCATTTAAACGCCAATATTCCCAAATGGGAGCGTTCCATTATTTGTAATACATAACATATATTTTCCAACATAATAACAATAATAATGTCCTTATTTTTCCTTTAAAATATGAGGTTGATTTCAACTTTTGAAAAAACAAAGAAAAATAGGTTTAAGCATTTATCACAGATATATATGGAAAAATGTAAATTCATTATTTTGCATAAAAAATATGGTACTACTTGGTTATCTCATCGACCTAAAAACTACTACCAAACTTTAAATGCTAATAATGGATGATCATGAATGTCAAATTCAATAACATTAAATATGATCCACAATTAAGTGATTTTTATTTTGACTTTTTATTTGGTTTTTATTAATATTCTACTAATTAGTTGTTTTTTCATTATTTAAAATAAAAATTATGTCAATAGAATAGTATAATTTGGCTATTAGTTTGGCGATTTGTATAATTTGACGAAACTGGTTGATGGGATAACCAAGTAGTACTGAATATATTAATTTGTTTTTATCGTTTTCTCTATGTTACTTACATTTGACCGCTAGGAATTTTAATGTTTTTGCAATTTGAGAAAAAAATCAAGAACATCATGTCATCATACAATAGCATAGAACAGAAAACAACTTGTTACATTTGTATAGGCTGTTAATAATCATGTTCCAAAATGCGAAGACTGAAATGGAAACAGCAAAAAAATCTGTAGAATTTTTTTTCTTATTTTAAAAATTTGTATGCATAATTACACGCATTTGTCTTTAACACTGGTTCTATGAGCGACAACAACAGTTTTAAAGTATTGATTTATGTTTATTTTGCTTGTAGTTTTTAATTTAAAATAAGCATAACAAAGAATGTTTTATGTGTTAAAAATGTTTTGCAATTGTTTCATTCTAAAAGTTAAAAAATTTAAACTGTAAATTTAGATTTTTTAAAAGATGCCTCTTGACATTGGTAGAAATAGTGTTAAAAGGATATGTGCAATGTGGCGGAATTTGTGTATAATTATTTTTAAAGTCACCAGTAAAACTAATGCATATTGTATGTAGTAAACTGGATTTTATTAATAAAGTTGGGGATACCAAACGTATCTATAAAATCCAGTTTTATAGATCAATGCTCTTTTAAATGCTATGTGGGTGTGATGCATAATGAATTAAGTTGCAAAATTTGAAAAAAGAAAATAATGGTCATCAAATAGGATACAAAAAAAACTTTGTTGTTGACATGTAAAAGAAAGGAACCAATTAAGATTGATTTTGAAAGTCATAAAATTATTCAGCTAATAATCAGAAACAAAAAAAGTTTCTTCCGGCATGTCTTGCTAGAAATAAACAGCAGAAAATTTAAAAAAAATAGTACAGTTGGAAAACTGCGGTGATTTGGCCGATTCCACTGTAAAATTTTTTAGGATGATACAACTACAAAATTAATGCAAAATTTTTAAGGTAGATACAACCACAAAAGAACTGCAGTTTGAAGACTGCGGTGAATTGGCCATTTCCACTACAGAATTTTTGTGGTCGATACAACTATGAAATTACTGTAGTTTGGAAACTACAGTAATTATGTGGTTGTATCGGCCACAAAAACTCTGTAGTGGAAATGGCCAATTCACCGCAGTCTTCAAACTGCGGTTTTTTTATTAATTTTCTGCAGTTCATTTTTAGCTGGGTTCTGCGATATTTGACAATATTTCCCCAACCCTCCATCAAAATTTGCATATTTTCTGTTCTATTTTGAGAAAATTCGCACAGTTCCCTGATTTTTTGACAATTTTCTGCGATTTTTCTATAAAATGCATCTATTTTTTTCGAATTTTGTCAAAATTCTAGTATTTTCGACAAAATTTGGAAATTTTCATTGATCTTTCAAAAAAATTTGCATACTTCCTGCGATATTTCAAGAAAGTTTGCCTATAAGTTCAATTTTTTGATAAAATTTACATATTTTCTGTGATTTTTCTACAAAATATGTCTATTTTCGTTGATTTTTGTAAAAATTTTTGTATTTTCAACAAAATTCACATATTTTCCCTCACCTTTCGAAAAAATTCACAACCTGTTCATGAAAAGTCATGTTTTCCCCACAATCCTTAAAAAAAAATCGAGTCTTTTTCCAGAATTCTTTGACGGAAAACATGTTATCTCTCACAAATTAAAGAAAATTTTGTTAGATTATTGCGATAGAAACTCCAATTTTCTTAAAGAATCTCAAAAATCTCCACTTTCCTTAAAGTATCACAATAACCCACGAATTTCTTTTTAAAAAATCGCTAAATGAACACGAATTTTGTGAAAGGATCGAAGAATAAACGCGAAATTCAAGAAAAGATAGCGAAATAAATGTGAATTTTGTGAAAGGATCGCCATTTAAATAGTCCTTCCGGCAGTGCCGGGGGGAAGAGGTAGCTTTCATATACTTATATATTTGTTTATTTATTTTAAATTAAGTTATATTATTTAAAAATACTAAGCTCAAATTAGTGGAACCTGATTATGAGCTTGGTCGAAATCTTAATTCAGGTGCACATGCACACTCATATTGAAATCGATTAATATATACGAGTGCTGTCGCGGGCAAATTGATTTTTTTAAAAATGCCACCCACGTTAGAAATTCAAACTACTCGGGCGATTTTTAAGATAAAGATAAAGCAAAAAATACTCCTGAATTCATTATTAAGATAAATAATTTAAAAAGAACCTTTTTTCACTTTATAATTTTTTGTTTGTACATCATTATACTTTAAAAAGTTTTTTGACAAACTTAAATGGCTTCCATTTTGAAACAAGAGGATGGAAGAAGCTGGACAGTGAACGTGGTCAAGGCATTGCTATGTGCTATGTGCACACGGAGTTATATCCAAATCAGTTTAGAAATACGCGTGTTATCACGTGACGAAAATCAGATCAATTCCAGATATGAGCAACACTAGAAATTAAAAATGCGATAACTCAGCCATTTTTTAAGGTACAGACGAAACAAAAAATGCTCTGGAATCTTTTTATCAAGTTCAAATGCATAAGAGAAAAATCTTTTTCAATTTCTTATTTTCTTGTACCTAATTTTAAATTTTAAATTTATAAAAAAGTTTAAATGGCTGCCATTTTGAAATAAGATGGAGGATGGAACTGAGTATCAAACTCGATTCAGGCCTCAGTATATACTATGTACGCACCAAGTTACATCCAAATCGATTCATAAATACGCGTGTTATCACTTGACAAAAATCAGATCGTTTCAAAATGTCAGCCATAAGAAAAATTCAAAGTGCTATAACTCAATCATTTTTTAAGATATACACAAAATAAAAAGTGTTCTAGAATCGCTGTTTTAAGTTCTAATACGTAAAAGAAAAATATTTTTCAATATTTTTAATTTTTTCAGATTTAATTTTAAATTTAAAATTTTTTTAAAAATTTAAAATGGCCGCCATTTTGAAACAAAATGGCGAATGATGCTGGGCAACGAATTCGGTCGAGACATTTGTATGTACTATGTACAGACCAAGTTTCATTCAAATCGGTTCATAAATACAGTTGTTATGACGTGACAAAAATCAGATATATATATATATATATATATATATATTACAAATTTAAAATTTTTTCGCCAAAACTAACCTTTATACTATCTTAATTTTCTTATAATAATATTCCGTACTTACTTCAAATTATTAAATTAAAATCTTGTTTCTAAATCTAATCTGTTAATCCTTATGCAGACGATATAAATTCTTAATTTGCCTTAAAAAACATTATTCCAGTATGCGTAAATTTAAAAAGATGGCTCTAAATTAAAAATATTCTTAATTAAAACTCCATTTCTTAATATTCATAACTTATTTACTGTTATTATATGTATTATCTCCTATGCACTTACAAATGGTAAGTGATGTTGTAACATTATTGTATTTCTTTCAGGGAAATGCTCCTACCTAAATTTAATTCAGAATTATTTTCTCTTAACTATTTTATTTTAATCGCTAATATTTTTTATATAGCGTTAATTTTCTTTTCTTCCATCTCTTGGCTTCCTGAGTTTGACAGTTTTATTCCAAAATTTAACTTTTCTAAATTATTATATTTCTGTTGTCTGAACTTGTAGTTTTATTTAACTATCAATTTCATACAAAGTCTTGGGGAGGGGGGATAATATTACAAATTTAAAATTTTTTCACCAAAACTAACCTTTATACTATCTTAATTTTCTTATAATAATATTCCGTACTTACTTCAAATTATTAAATTAAAATCTTGTTTCTAAATCTAATCTGTTAATCCTTATGCAGACGATATAAATTCTTAATTTGCCTTAAAAAACATTATTCCAGTATGCGTAAATTTAAAAAGATGGCTCTAAATTAAAAATATTCTTAATTAAAACTTTATTTCTTAATATTCCAAATAAAACTGATTTCTTCTATGTTTTTATCAACCCTTTTTAAGAAAGTCTTATTAAATTTATTCCAAAACCATACCTTTCAAAAAATATCATTATTTTATTTTATCTATTTATTTATTTTTCCTACGTCAACCTTTGATGTGTGCATATTAATAAATTCATTTCTTTTCCTTTTCTCTTAAAATTAATCATTTATAAAAATCGTCTGCCTAAGACATTTAAAATTCTGAGTCAATTATAAATTGGTTAAATAATATTTTTTTTTAAATAAATTTATCGTTTGTGGAAAATAATCTCTTAGCTGGACAAGAATTCTGTTTACATAAAAGAATGATGGTTTGAGGTTACAGAATGTTCCAGAACTTTCTTTTTAGTTTAAAAAGGTGGAAGTCTCGAGATGAAAAAGAAGATTTCTTGGGTTGCTTCTTCGATGAGGACAGCTCGCTGAAATAATGATGGAATTTTTGCAAAAGGAGCTTTTCCTTCCTCATTATTACGAATTTAATAAATGAATTTACAGCAGCCCATGACTAATTATTGGATCTTCTACATTTATTTATTTATTTTGTTTTTTCCCTCGCTTGCCATGACTGTGTGTTTCTTTTTAACCAGTGGAAATAATTCGAGTTCTCCTTAAATCGTCACATATATATACAGGGTGAGTCATAAATATCGAAACAATAAGCTATCTCCTTAAATATTGCCTCTAGGCCCATACTTCCAATTGCAAAAATTCATAAAAAAAGATGAATTTTTTTTAAAAGATAAGTTGCAACACCATGGGGGGTCTGTTTTAAAAAATACGAAAATTAAATTTTTATACGGCCCCCAGAAGATAAAACTTCCAATTAGAAAAAATTTCTTTATCCCTTCCTGAATTGAACAAAAAAAAATTCATCTCGATATCTGCAAATCCCCAAAAGATATTAACATCCAAAATTTTCCAAAATTCCTGACTTACACCACTTAAGCATGCCTCTGAGCGCGGCAAAATCAGTTCATTTAAAGTACAATTAAGGGATCGACCATAAATTTACGTATTGTTAAATGTCGATCCAAGACAACACTTAAACTTTTAGATATAAAATAAAAGCGTATAGGTCTTTACTTTAAACTTCGATGAAATATGCTAGATGTCTGCAATATTTTCACCCTGCCGCCAATTTCGTAACTGGCACGACTAATTGAACGGACCGTCTTATTAAACACTTATTAAAAGTGTTACCAAATTAAGTGATATTAATTAAACTCTCATTAAAAGGTGTCTTAAAAATTTATTGGCGCAGGCAATAAGTTTAGTAAATATAGTAATAGCGAAAATGACTCTTCTATTAGCGGAATCAAAGGAAATATATTTTAATAAATTACATAGAAATATTTTCAAAAATTTACTTTATACTACAGTTAAACCGCTTTAACGGACACTCCCGAATAGCAGACACCTCTGTTTAACGGACTATTTTCCAATCCCCATTCGCCCCACCAGTGGCCGAGAGGGTCTGACCTCTCAACTGGTAGACGGCAGGTGCTGGGTTCGAACCCAATCGCGGCCGTCGGCCTAACCGTTCGGAGTTTTCGTGGTTTTCTTCGAACCTTGCGTAAATACGGGTTAGGTTCCCTTAGAAAGACCCCCACGAAGGGCATCCCTCCCCATAGGGCCTATATCCCATAGCGCAGATAATCGGCCGACACAAAATACAACAACAACAACAACAACCAATCCCCATTCTCAAAACCTAAATTTGTGTATGTTTAACCTCTGAATAACGAACATTCCGAATAGTGGACACTATTTAAGGCGACAAAGGATGAAAAAGTATTTTTTAAGGAGAAAAAAAATGAAAAAAGTAAAAAGGCCTCTAAATTTATCAGGGAATTTTGTGATAAATGAGCTGTGGAAAATCCTCCCCCCCCCCGCACGTTCAGAGTTGAATTGAAGGGGTTGCCAAGGAGGGACATCTTCCAGAGCATTGAAATATCCCCTCGGAAAATTGAGATTTTATGCTTTTAACAGCCAAAAAATGCAATTCCCCTCCCCAACCGGAACTCTATAATGTCCAATAATGTCACTTTGAAAAACAAATTACATGTAATCGCAAGCAAATGTTAACTTTTGTAACAGGGTTTTTTCACAAGCATGTAATGAATAGTGGGTAAAGGTGTGTACAGTTTTATTTAGACCCCTAGCTTAAAAAATAATATTAATTTCTGATTAATCATATAAAAGAGGTTTTAGGACACATAAAAGTCAATTAATGAAATGTTAAACGTTTCTTAGCACTTTTTGAATATCTTTGATTTTCCCAATAGCGGACACCTCCGAATAGCGGACAATTTCTGCGTTCCTGAGGTGTCCGTTATTTAGAGGTTTTACTGTATCCAGTTTCAAAATTTATGAAGGTTTTAAACTTATTTTTGCTTTCTTCTATCTTTAGAATAAGAAAGTATTGGATTCATGAAAATTTTGAATTCCGGTTTTCGATGGATTCACACGTTTTAGGGCTCAGAGATACCTAAAAACATGTTTTTATGAAATGTCTGTCTGTGACTCACAGCACAATGAAAAAATTTGAAATCGACGTGATAAAAAAATAAAGTTCAAATCAACTGATGCATTTAAACAGTAATTAAAGAAGGTGAAAATGGCAAATCTGAAATTGAAATTATACAGCATTTAAACGTTAGAAGCCCTCTTTGCCCATCTTAAAAGTAAATGCACTTTGCTGCATCAAATGTTTTTATTTCAGTATTTCTCATTTTTAAATTGACATACGTCAATAACCGTCGGTTACGGTAACTTTTCAGCTCAGAAAATTTACTTTTAAAAATATCATTTGTTTACAAAAATTACTTTTTTTTTTAACATTGCTGTTTTAAATACTTTTATTTCTTTTAAATAAATATTATTTAAAATGCTGAATTAAAATTGAAAATTAGACATTTTCGTTTAATTAAAAGAAAAAAATTCAACGCGACAAATAATATTTTGAGTTATAACAATTTTAATTTACTCAATTTTTTTTTTTTTTTTTTTTTTTTTTTTTTTTGGAGAAAAAAAATTAAGAAGTCTTTTGATGTGATAATGCTTACAAATTATATGGTTAACCATCACAAAACATTCAAAATTCCAACTTTATAAATAAATAAATAAAATAAATGTTTTCTGGACCCATTACAGCAACATTGTTTCTTCAATTACATGCATTTCAATTTGTGTCTGATCCCTTGAAACCTCATGATTTATTAAAATTGTCATAACTCTTTGAGTTTTGAAGATATCAAGATGAATTTTTTATTGTTCAGTTCAGGAATGAATAAGGAAAAATTTTCTAATTGAATGTTTTATCCTCTGGGGGCCGTATAAAAATTTAATTTTCGTATTTTTTAAAATAGACCCCCCCCCCCCATGGAGTGTCAACTTATCTTATCAAAAAATTCACCTTTTTTTATGAAACTTTGCAATTGGAAGTATGGGTCTAGGGGCAATATTTAAGGAGATAGCCTATTGTTTCGATATTTATGACTCACCCTGTATATATATGGTTATATATATATATATGTCAACATTTGAACGGAGGGTGGTTTTGGGGTCTGGGGGGTCATGATCGGTGAAAATATACCAACATTTTCTGGAAGTGCTTTCCTCCGGACTGCTGCAATAGTAGTGAAAGCTACCTAACAGTGCCGTGTTAAAGAGGGCGGTCGCCCGAGGCGCAGAAATTTAGGGGCTCCGATTTTCTGCTACCAGCATCATTTTTTGCCTGTAAGAAGAAAAAGAATACTAAACTGAAACTTTGCAATTTTCTCTTTGCACGCCCCTGCATATGAACCCAAATTTATCAAAATGCTGCTTAAAAAACGCAAAATTCATGAAAGGATCTCAAAATAAATGTAAATTCCATTAAGATATCGTAAAAAACACAAATTTTGTTGAACGAGCACAAAAAAAACACAAATATTGTCAATAATCGAGAAAAAAAAACGCTAATTTCTTTAAAAGATCGCAAGAAAAGGCTAAATTTGTCAGAGATCTTCAGGAGAGTTTCTGTGTAAAAACCTTTTTCAAATTCGCAGCAAATTTTCTGAAAAGTTACAGCAGATTGTGTGAGAGAGGAGGATGGATTTACTTTTGACGCTGTGTTTTTACCGCAGCCTTATGATGAAATTTGCAGATTTTTTGACGAATTTTGCGATTTTTTTCGCGATTTGTGTTTTTTGACAATATTTTCATTTTTTTCTGTGATCCCTATCTGAAATTTGCGTTTTTTTTACCTATCTTTGATGAAATTTATGTTTTTCTTTCACTATTGTTTCACGAAAAAAAAATTTCCCTTGATCTGTAGGCAAAATTTGAGTTTTTTCACGATTATCTGACGATCATGGGTGCATGTTTGAAATTTTGCCAGAATTGAAAATATTTTGAATCACTCCCCCCACCCACCCACTTGAGTGAGGACATGCACATATGCATGATTCACGTTTTTTTTCCATGACCGTTTCACGAAAATCACTTTTTCCCACGATCTTTTGACGATCCTTTTACCAAAAATAGCGCTTTTTGTGATCCTTTGCCAAAAATTCACAATTTTCATGATCCTTTGACAAAATTTGCATCTTTTGAGAAAACTTGCGTCATTTCCTCGCTCCTTTGCCAAAGTAATCGCATTTTCTCTGCAATTCTGACAAAAATAACTTTTTTTTCCGCTGTCATCTAAGGAAAATCGCGTTTCTTTTGCAATTCGTTTGAAAGAGACCGTGTCATTTTCGAGATCCTTCGACAGGAATCGCGTCTATTTTACTATTCTTTGTCGAAAAAGTGTCTTTTTGCGGTCTGTTCCATCCTATGGACGGAAAACTTGCATCTATGCCGACGATATTCACGTTTTTTCCGCGAACCTCTGATTATATTTACGATTTTTTTGCAAACTATTCACAAAATTGATTTTTTCGGGCTACCATTTGTTGAAATTCATAGTATGTTTTGTCTAAATTTCTGGAACTGAAAACATTTGATTTTAGAAAAATACAGAATAAAATCACCTTTGGACTGCTTAATAAATACAAATTGTCACAGATTCGTGTAAAACATACAAATTTCAACAATGCATCA